>OW964554.2:8883031-10199519 GCA_943138885.2 Tholera decimalis
TATGATATGGAGGGTAACGCCAAAGAAGTATTTCATAGTAAACTTACTATCGTAATTTTATTTTGCTCGCTTATTTATAATTAACAGATTTGACCAGAATCTCAAAATTATCCTGGTTTACACCGGTTAGTCATTCATTTAAACAATAATTCGTTATTTTTGTGCCATGTGAGTTGCGTGCGGAAATGGTTTTAAAATGGTGCACTATTTAAGTATTTCTATATGCAAATTTTGTGTTACTTATATCGCATAAAGGCCTATCCATTACCATTTGATACTTAAATAAATTGCAATAGAGAAAATATGACTAGCATTAGATTTTCTACAAATCATCATTAAGTAGCCGCTCGATTTGTTTCAGAACGAACACGTATTAGTCAGATATCAAATTGTCATCAGCTGACAGCTGACTTCTGAGTGAATGTATTGTTTTGACAACAAAACAAAGAATACAATTTCATAAAAATGGGGAAAATATTCCTTGACCATATTGGTGGCACACGTTTATTCTCTTGTGCATCTTGTGATGTGAATTTGACAAATCGTTCTGAGTTGATTAGCACTCGGTTTACTGGTGCTACAGGTATCATGAGCTTTGCTTTCTTTTATTCTACATTTTCATGTTCAACTGTTATAATACGCACTGATATTTTACATGAACATTACGAATATTCGACATCATGATGCAGAAATGGATTTGTAAAAGAATAACGGAGCAAAGGAATAATACAAACTTTTTCTGGTCTTCTGAGAGCTGCGCAAAATAATTGCTTTTACCTACTACGCCATCTGGTTGCGAAGGACTGCGTAGACTAGTCACTTCTCCTCTATTTGGAACTACTAGAAACACTCCACTTTTAACGTTACTCAAAACGCAAAAGCGGAAATAGAAAGTAGATACCTACTTATTTAATAAATATTTTTTCTAGGTAGGGCATTTCTGTTCCACAAAGTTGTGAACCTAGTTTATTCCGAAGTACAGGATCGTGTGATGCTGACAGGCCGACACATGGTCCGTGATGTCTCCTGCAAGAACTGTGGCACAAAACTGGGGTGGGTCTATGAATTTGCCACTGAAGAAAACCAGAGGTGTGTAGTCCTAAACAACCATTTTTTTGCGCTATGTATACAAAGAACTGTGTTTTTATTTTACCATTTGTGTTCTCTGCCACTTATCACTTTTAGTCTTTAAATTCAATTTTATTTATTTATTTATCAGATATCAAGTGAACAGGCGTCTTCTGGGCTTGTTCATTCCATCAAAGACCTCATCTATTGCTTACCATCAGGCAAGATTGAGGTTAAGAGTGGGTTTATCCTGAATATAAAAAAAAAAACATCATAATAACAGCTTTTATTTTTTGTTGGGAAAGCAGCAAATGACTTCTCCCTCTGGATGGAAAAAAGGAAATGTCAGTCTTCTATTGACTGAAAACTCAACCTGTTCCTTTAGTTGCCCTTATTTTCAGGGGCTGCTGTATCTTGTTAGAACATTCCTGAACCTTGGTAGCGCACAATAACAGCTAAATTTTCAAATGTGGTCTAGAGAAACTTTAAAAATTTGCTTATTAATTTTTAGGGTCCACATTTAAGTACCAAGACTGTTATTTACCTTTTTCAAAGCATTTATTATTGCAATATCTGTAAAATGAATACTTTTGGTTTCCAGATATAAGGAGGGCCGTGTAATTCTGGAGAGAGCTCTTGTGACAGAAAGCGATGGTATTGAGGAAATACAAGTCAACAATGATGACTAGCTGATCTGCCTTGAAGTTAAAATGCCAAATCTAACAGTTTACTGACAAAAACCTTTTAATGACTACATGAACTGAGTTTTTTATTTAAAGTATAGTAAGATAGAAATCTTTGAATTTAAATCTATAAACCTTCTTTTCTTATAAGGTCAACCGGGGCTAATGCGTCACAATAATTTGAATGGCATATTTATCTGATTATGACAAACATAGTATATGCCCTTAAAAGCTATAACTTTTGATACATGTTAGAAAATTTTATATTTTAATACTGTTTCTTGGCATTTCCAATGACATATAAGAGTAAACAATGTTTCCTAGAAAGCTGGGATTTTTAGACGCTTGGAAGAGCTAATAACAATTTAAATAGAGCTAATTACCCGACTGCAAAGGAAGGGTTATGTTTTTCGTGCGTATCTTGTATGTATGTATGTTTGTAATATTCTTTATTACCTCATATCTCCAGAACCGCTAAACGGATTCACATAATTGAGGTATCGTTAGATTCGTCTTAGCAACCCAAGTGTTCTTAGATAGGTGACATATGAAAAAATGAAACATGGCGGCTGTGCGAAGCCATTATACATAATGAAAAAAAAAAATGTTTTTTCGAATACTGCAATATGGGTATCAAATTAAAGGATTTAATACAAGGATTTCAAAAATGTATATCATTAGTGTAATACTAGCAAAAATAATACAAAGAGAAAGTTTAAAAATATGGACTTTAGCTCTTTCACTTTCTGAATCCGGTGGGGTGCCATTGTGACACGACCGGGAAAACTATAAAAATGTTAATATTTTAACTAAAAAGTTGAAATAAAAATTATTTGAAAAACCTAAAAAACCCGACTGCTCAACTGAAATGCAAGAAACAAGCACATTTTATTTTTAAAAGTGACAAGCAGGCGGATCCATCCCATTAAAAAAAAGTTCAATTGGGTCTCGCCTGCTTGTCACTTTTACATGTGGTACATATTTAAAATCATGGTCTTCTCGGTAGACAAAAAAGCCCGCCGTTTTCTTTTCTCAGCAGGTTGTTCGATATCCGCCATTATCGCACTATTTCAGTTCACAATGAACAGTCCTTTTCACAAGCCGCCAAGTCGTCAAGAAAGCAATCAATCATAAAATCCAATACACAAGCCGGTTCGCAAGTTGAGCATACAGTCACAAGAGCACGTCTGCACAGTACGGGAAGTATGCAGGGCCGCACCGACCTAAGACAGCGCCTGTGTGCAAAATCTATGAAGCGCCTATGATTTTTGTCGTCCTGTTTCGACATAGATATTTTTTAATATTCACAGTTTGACTGAAATGATCTCCAGTTTTGTTTCATATAATATTTTCCTAAATAGGTAAAGACGATTTACTTTCGTTTGGCAAATACTGCAAAAGAATGCGAATAAAATTTACTATATAATATAATAACTTTATTTGAGATATTAACAAAATAGTTGACTTAAACTAAGACAAACAAATACATAAATAAATATTGCTTGTTTAATAGTATGTATAATACATACACAATTCAATACAATAATCCATGTATTTTCTCTGACAAAATTACAAATTTTTGTTCTTAGTCTAAAACCCAGGAAAAAAAACAATATCTTGTGAGAGACTGGTGCCTCTTCTGAATTTCTGATACCAACGGTTACTTATATAAAATAAAAGTAACAGGTTCTTTATCACGTCAGATTTTCGCCAGTTTAAGTTCCGTAAAATCGGCGCAATCGTTTCGAAAATTAAGAAACAGACAGACAAAAATAACAATGAAATAATTTTCTGTCATCTATATTTAAAAATACAAAAAAGATGCCTTTAATTATTTATAAAGGCAATTAACCTTTTCACCGCCAAGCACTTCTATAGAAGTTCGGGATTTTCGTGCCACCAGCGCCACAACTTCTATAGAAGTTGTTCATTTTAACTATCTTATTAAAATAAATTTACTTTGATGAAAAGTTTTGTTTCATTTTATTATTTAAGATAGCACTGTCTACTACCCTGTTTTTTATTTTTCTACACAAAATAAGCCCTAGTTTATCCTAAAATCGGCAAAAACAGAAACTCCGAATTTTGTTACTTTCCTCAGAACGCCAATCACTTCATATCAAGTTGGCCAGTGATGTGCCGTGAAAGGTTGATTTCACCATTGAAATATTTATAAATACAGAAAGTTACGAATATCGAAAACAATTTGAGGTGAATAAAATATGAACTTAGTTATCTACTTCATTACAAAGGATAGTAGATGAATTTCGACCTTCAGGTAGATGCCGATACGTAATTATAAAGTTGTTACCAATTCTTGTCGATAGTTGTTTTCCCATCTCTACAAAACAATTGGTCGTCTATGCCCCTGTGCGCCACCGAGTGCCACGAACTACTATAGAAGTTGGTCAGTGACGTCATAGGCGTGCGGCTGTCAAGGTCACTTTGGCATAGTGCAGCACAAAATCGGATTCGCGCGCACGCATCTTTCTTTCTTTCACTTGATAACAAATAGAAAAATGAGTGAAGAACTTGATTCGGACGAACTTCTTAAGATTTTGCAAGGTGTGGAATCGGACTCGGAGTATTTTGTGGAGAACATTGAACCAGAAGATAATTCTGAGGTATGTCTAACTGGATGATAATAATAATGTTTATTTATCAAAGAGTAGGAATTCAATAACTATGTAAAATTTTCGGTGAGCCCAGTATCTCCAGATGCACACACAGGAATAAACAAAAATAGAAGAAAGAAAGACCATAGACCCCATCCCTGATCCCCTCAGATTCTGATCCCTGATCAGAATCGAATTCAACGTGCCCTCAGTGCCAATAACTTGATATGAAGTTAAAGAATGATATCATGAAACAAATAGAGATGTACCCCATTCCTTATAGTTCTAATTGAGTTATGTATTAGTTTCTTTGATACTCATAATTTATACAATTTTTTCTTACTACTGTGAAATAAAACAAATCTGGAAATATTTAATCAGTTTTTATTTATATTCGTAAAATCAACTTTAAATCTTAACTTTACGCGTACAAATCTTATTCATCGATATGACGATATCCCCATCACTACTGTTTACTGTATATTTAGTTATACATTTATAGCTTGGCGCTCGGCGGCGAGGCATTGCGTTTTGTGTACGTTGGCGGCGAAAAGGTTAAATAAAAAGCACATACCACTGCATAAAGCGTTTTTTAATCAGTTTTGACATCTTCATCGATAAATTGACTAATTTCTGTCTCCAAACACCCAAAAGATTCCTTGGAAGTGGATGATAGAGCCGTAAAATATTTACTTATTTTAGTTTATTTATTAAAACTATATGCAACACAAAATGTACAAAGGCGGACCTAATGCCATAGGCATTCTCTACCAGTCAACCATGGGTGGTGAAAAGATAACATGGCAGTTGTATAAAAAAATAAACTAAGTACCTAGATAATATATTCAAAGTAAAAGTCTTATTGTAAGTATACATATATATACATAAATAAATGAAATAAAGTTACAAACATATTTATATAGTTAATTATGGG
This sequence comes from Tholera decimalis, assembly GCA_943138885.2. Taxonomy (NCBI): domain Eukaryota; kingdom Metazoa; phylum Arthropoda; class Insecta; order Lepidoptera; family Noctuidae; genus Tholera; species Tholera decimalis. The sequence continues at coordinate 8,888,332 of OW964554.2, forward strand.
AAAATTAAAATCTGCACAACCATTGTCTTGGTTCTTGCAGGTAAAAAGTTCCTCAGACGATACAGGCATCGCAAAGCACTGCAAAACTGACTTTGCCAGCCAAACACAGATCAAGATGCAAACCGAGATCTTTAACGCTAGAGTTAATTAGGATGACGGTGCCATTGAAAACGATTGGAGGGAGCAACCTATCTGCCACTCTACCGATCATGCGTGAGCTTCCAATCACAATGGCCTGACAGTTTGAGGGGTTTACAGACACCCCAAATCTATCAGACCAGTTTTTGATAACATCTCAATCTGTTTACATCTCCTATAGCCGTCTGACATATTTCCCACCCACGTATACGGTACAGCTGCATACAACTGCAACTGCAGTTGTATTTTCATCACGTTCTTAATTCTTCTCGTGTTCTTTTCCTTATTAGATTCTGGTAACCAGATATTTTTTTTTTATTCTGTTCACTATCACACATTAAAAGAATCAGTAACACACAAACTAAGTGTTGTTGCGCGAGCGTGAAAAAATCAGTATGCATCTTGAACCTACTTTCAATAAAATGTTTGTATATAATTCTTTTTACTCTCTCCCTCGTTAAAATCGGGGAAAAAACTGACAGATGGCGTTTGTAATAAGATATATGTAGTTGGCAATTTACCGATTTGCCAATAAAGATAGAAGACTTCCGTTTGTTGTACCTATAACGTGTGTAACAAAATTTGTATTGTGCAATGAAGGAAACTCATTTACTCGACATACTTTATTGTTAGTCACCCCCCCCCCCCCCCCTCCCCCCAAAAATTCCAGGCTGCGACCATACCTGAATTGAAGCAACTGCGGCAGGCGGTTCTTTTGATTTTAACAACGCAAAGCTCATTAGCATTCGGGTCAAAATTCAAATAGTGTAAAGCTAAACCACGGGCGTGAGTATTGTCCTTGTACCTACTTTATTACCTACTCAATTATAAAGAACATGTTGTAGTTTTACAAAAATAATTTCAATAATTAACGCTGGCATTACATCCGGCGCCCCTTTTGCCTTGGCGCCTGTGTGCGCCGCACACTTCGCACACAGGGACGGCTCGGCCCTGAAAGTATGAGTAGACTAAAAAGTACTCGTACTGTGTACACCGCCTTAACGTTTATCACTGACCAATCGCAGTTAAAAAATTGTGTGAGTGAGATAGCGCTCTACTAACTCGTCTCCGTGAATACACTATAGTATCCAGTCATGAACTTGTGGATTGCTTCTGCCGACATCTGGTTCAAATTCGTCATTTCCTACAATATTTGCATCATGTTTTGAACAATAACCAACAGATTTATTTTCGTTTTCCATGCAGAGCGACAAATTATCAAAATCTTCGATTACTGCTAAATACTGTTCACAATAACTATCAAAATCTTTACAGCTTGTAATATCAGATTCGTCAAAACTAAAATCTGCTTCATCTTCAGATTCTTCATCCTAATCAATACACTTTTTTTGGGTTTTGACCGTTTTTTAGATTTTTATTATTTATTATTCTTTTTCTTCTTTGGTAAGCTAACATGAGTTCCTACTTCTGCTTTTTCGCTTTCGTCTGATAATATGACTTCCTTGCTGCAATGGGGATCTTTGTTTAATTTTTCAATAATTGAATCACACTTAAATAACAATATTATAAATAAAATTGGTTACAATGGCGGTCTTATCGCTGAGAGCGATATCTTCCAGATAACCTTTGGAAGGACTTTACGAGCTTCATTAAAAAGGGGAGAACTATATTAGTGTACTACTGTACAAATATTCATCAATAACGAAAAACCTAATAAAAATGTGTAAAAATGAGAGTCAGCCTACCTAACATGAACTTTCATCCATTGCCTCCAAATCGGACTATGGATATTTTCAGCAATTACCTTCAGGTAGCTGTTGGGACTGTCCCTCAACCTTCGCATCAGCGATGCTACTCTTTTACGAATAATGTCGTGAAAGCCGTCCACTTGAGCTTCCGCAAACATCGCTGACGCACTACAGTAACGAGGCAATCCCATCAGCAACCTGAAAGCATTGTTATATTGGACCTGCAGAGCACTGACGGCTCGCTGTGTGTATTTAGTCCACAAATTTAATGCCAGAGATAGAAAAAAGATGGCATGAGTAGTTCTAAAGTACGAGATTCGTACTATACTTGGATTAGATGGCTTAGCCCCGGTTGACCTAATTTAATTAAGATAAATAAAACTTGACAAAAAATTTGACTTGTTTTACTTTCATCAAAACCCTCCAGCCTTTTTTTCGAGATGGAAATTCTCATGGATGACCTTAGTCCTGGGGACTAACTAAAACCACCCTGTGTTCCCTCGTATACTTTGCACTGGAGACTGCAGGAGCACTTATGGTGAACGCAGACCTAGCCGCCCCGCACGCGCCGCAGTCTTTGCATTCGAATTCTTTATATGAAGTTCTATGCAACCTCGCACACCTACCCGCGCCGCAGTCGCCGCAGTCCTTGAAACGACCGAACTCCCCTAGCCGCAGCTGATGACGTCACCCGCACGCAGCGCGGATGACGTCATTCGCATCCACGGCGCGCAGTGTTGCCAGAGTTATAAAGTAGACAGAGAATCTCTGTCAACGGTTTATAATAAAATTACTTATTCTCGTATAAATAATTACTTGCTTATTCCCTATTATAGCACCTACAGATAAAATTACACAAAAGAGCAAAATACCAATACCAAATACAGATTTTTTAAATCTTCGGATAGATAATGCTTTCAAAAATCTGGCAACACTGACGGGAACGACTGCAGCGACTGCGGCGCGGATAGATGTGCGAGGCCATTAACAAAAAGCGATGACTGCGGGGACTGTAGAGACTGCGGTGCGGCTAGGTCTGCGTTCACCATTAGGGTCCGTACATATCTGATCGAAGATGCGTCGGACGTATTAGCGGTCGAGTCTATTTGGACTAACTAACACATCATCAGTGTGTGCAAGGTTGAATGTTTATTACATTTTGTCTGTTCTGACGATACGCGACACATTTTTCGTCAGAAATGTACCGACCCTTTAACCAGTGGCGTAGCGTGCCTTGTCGGGGCCCCGTATAAAAATTTTTTTGGAGGCCCTTATATGGAGGTAAAGATTTTTCACAAAAGAAAAAAAATATTGTGAGAAGTAATATTTATTTATCACATAATTTACCCATTTTACAAATAAAAATCGAATTTTAAATATTCACTCTCCTTGCCTTTTTATCGGCAAACTGATTTATTAAATCATTTATGGCTGATGATGATTTTAGTTTTTCTAAAGTTTCTGCCTCTATGGACAATAGTGAGATGTCTGACAGCCGTTCTTGTCCCATCGAAGTTCTTAAGTAATTTTTTATTAGTTTTAATTTTGAAAAACTTCTTTCTGCCGTTGCAGTTGTAACTGGAAGGGTCAAGAATAAAAAGCATGCTGTGATTACCTCGGGAAAACTGGATGCAAGACTATTGAATTTTACTAGCAATAATTCAATGAGTTCTTTAATGGAATATTTTTTTTTAATTTCAGAATTTAAGCATGTTTTTAGAGCCTTTAATTGGTCACAAAGATTAAGTGAGATGTCTTTACTGTATTTAGCAGACAGTTTTCCGGAAGCGTTTAATATCTCTTCGCTTGAAGAAGATAGGAGTTTCTCCGGTTGTAATATTTCGAATATACTACTCAGGTTGCAAAGGCTCTGAAATCTTTCTTTAGTTTGAGAAATTAATATATCTAAACAGCAATAGTATACATTGACTTTGAAACAGGATTCCGGGTCGGAAATTCTCTCATCTTGTGATAACTCATCAAAAAAACGCTTCGTTATCTTTCGCCTACTGTTTTTAAAAACAGTTGTTACCCCCCACTTTTTTGCTAAATCTTTGGATTCATTTAGCAAACTATTAAATTAATTCTGATTTCTTAATTGGCACAGTCTATTTAAAAGATTACTTAATAAAATATTAGATTTCTGTAAGTCATTATTATCATGCTGTAGAGCTTTAGAAACAGGATTAATAATTTCAAATAGTGAAGAAAAAATGTAACGAGCACTAAGAAATCAAAACTCTCTAAAATATTAATTATACTTTTACATTCTTCACGTTCATCTTTTTTATTTGAAATTAAATTTAGTTGGTACAAAGTTTTCATGATTAGTAAAAATTTTTTCTTTACTGCTAATAAAGCGTCGTTCCTAGAAGACCATCTGGTAGGACATACCTTTTTAAGGGTAATCAAATATTTTTCAGATGAATCGTCACTTAGCATAGCCCAGCGTTTTATACTATTGCCAAAAAAAGTATATATTTTTTCTAAATTATCGAAAAAAGTCGATACTTCACGAACATGTCTCGCAGCATCGTTCAAAACCAAGTTTAAAGCGTGCGCAGCACAATGAACATAATCGGCATTTGGAGCATGCTCTTTTATTAGGGTTTGTAATCCTCCATACACACCCGACATAACATTTGCTCCATCGTATCCCTGTCCTCTACATTTAGTCAAATCAATTCCATATTCTTTAGTCAAATTTAAAATTACAGTTTTCAGACCTGCAGCACTGCAATCGGTTACTGCTATGAATCCTAAAAAGGACTCACAGATTTTTATTTCTTTAGGCACATTATCATCATTTTCTGTAACCGCGATATATCGAAAAACTACAGATAGTTGGTCAATTTTTGACAAGTCTTGTGTTGTATCCAGAATTATTGTCAGAAATGGAGCTTTTTTAATTTCTGAGATAATACTGTTCCTAACGTTAGTACCAAGCAAACTAATAATTTCGTTTTGAATCGTAGGGCTTAAATAATTTATTTCACCTTTCGGTTTTAGAAAAAGTTCTTTTAAAGTTGCATCATAGTTAGATAGCAGACGTGAAATTGCCATAAAATTGCCAGAATCAGAATCATGCCCCCTCAAAGGTAGATTACAAGATACTAAAGTAATTATAACATTAATTATACGATGCAGTACATCTCTCCAGAATGTAATTTTACTATCGATTTCACTTTTCAATAGAGTATCGATGGTATTTCCTTGCAACCAATTATTATAAGAGAGTGAGGCACTAATATGCTGCTGTGACTTTTCATGGTCAAGAATAGTTTGTGTGAAATTGCTTCTAACCGAAACACCGTTAACCCAAGCAGAGGAGTACGATTTGTTTTGACGATCTGCTAATAACCAACAGAAGTGACAGTACGGTTTGTTTAAAACGTTAGAATAACATAACCATGGTCTTATAATTTTTATGCCTGCCTGATTGAAATATGAATAATAATAAGCTGAAAAAGGTCGGTTATTTTCTGAAACTTTTGGAAATGGTCCTTGTGGTTTAAATGGACCCAATTTAAAAATTATTTTTCGTTCGCATTCAGTTAAATTGTCACCAAAATTTCCTCTATCTGATGAAATTATATTACAATCTGCATTATCTGCAGATATATCAGAATCGTTGACTTGGGGTTCCTCGATTTCTGGATGGACATCCGATAAAGTATGTGCTTGGCTTTCTTCTATTTCCGGATGGATATGTGACGAAGAACATGCTTCAGAAGAATCTAAAAATAAACGAGTAATTGTTAAAAAATAAATACGAATGCTTTGATACTAAACTAAAAAGAGTTATATATAAATAAATAACGTTACTAAGGGTCACAGTTAGAGAGTGTTCAGTTCAGACGCACACAGATTCTACGCGGATTGTGCTCGTACCTATTAGTAGATACAAAATCACCTGCAGCCCGTCCGTGCATTACTATACACATGCGTGCTATTTAAACGCAGCGCGTAGTGTAGTGGCCATACAAAACGAGAACCCGAAAGCGAGTCTGCACATCTGAAGTTCTCAACACGCAATTAACGATACGATACGGACTGATAAACAAACAACAAAACAAATCGATCCTATAGATAAGTTAGAATTTTGTTTTTTTAATCAAGGCACGGAACCCTAAAAACAGTATAATTGTGAAAATCGAGGGGGGAGACAACTTTTTGTGACGGACAGATGGACAGACCGAAATTAAAAGATTTCCTTGTTTATCACTACGGGCCCCTAATAAATGGGTTGGGTAGTAGTGTAGTACTTACCTTTCCAATCTAAATCACTCACAGTATCTTGTCTCTGAAAAAATGAAGAAATTTTGGGCACTTTTTTTATAACCTCGTCCCTTTTCTGTTTAATTTTTCTTTTCTCAGCGCCGCTGGGATAATCTCTTTTCCTTTCACTCATTTCTTTTACAAATCGTTACTAATACTGCTAAACCAGAAGAACAATATTGTTTGTACTGAATTACAATGTAATGCACATTTATATAAAGCGCGTAAATTAACAGTGCACTGCACTCCGTGGTTTAACATCCAATGCAAAGTACAACAACGTACACGTACATCGCGATATCGATGAAGGATTCCCGGGGATTCCCCGCTGAGTTGAAGATGAAGTAAGTAAAACGGGGAAGTCCCGCAGCCCGCCATAACGATGTAGTGTTGCCAACTTTTGAACGCACGCTTAAGGCGGGAAAAAAAGGAATTGCTTTATAGAATTTTGTCATTTGTAAAATAAAATAAATTAGAAAGTTTTTATTCTTTTTCCTTACACACTTTGGGGGCCCCCGTGGCCCGGGGGCCCCGTATAATTGATACGGCAAATACGGCGGTAGCTACGCCCCTGCCTTTAACGTTCTTCATCGTACGGTTTCGGTACCTCTGTGGGACCAACCCATCAGCCTATCTCCTCAACTATTGAGAAGATAGGCTTAGTGGTTTTTGGTTGCTATTTTATGTGTTGTGCTTTTCATATTATTACTGATGAGCACGCTCTTGACCGATCACGCCTGATGGTAAGCGATAGATTAAGTCCACGCCTGCCTGAAGGTGCCTGTTCACTCTTGCTTTAAAGGCAGCTGGGTCATATGTGGACGGGGGGGAACATAGAAGCTGGCAGAGAGTTCCAAACCTTAGCCTTGCAAACAATAAATGTAGAGGAGAAGCGACAAGATTGTCCAAGTGAGGATAGCACCCTGCAGTACGTCTGATAGAATGCTAGTAGAGGGGAGATGGAGGAATCAGGTCATGGAGCTTCTGCGCACACTCCGAAGTTCAATCTGTAGAAGACCAACAGGCAAGCAGCGTTTCGTCGATGAGCCAGACTGTGAAACTTTTCTGCCAATACCTCGTTGCCTATGAGCCAACCGCTCTGCGTTCAACCGAATCAGTAAGCAAAAAATTTTTTTTCCTTAGCCTATAATGTGTTCCACTGCTTGGCAAAGGAGTGTCCTCTTTTTCCATCCAAAACTCTGTTTTGGCTGATTTCCCAACATATTAGCCCCGCGAACATGATCTGATCGTCACCCCACCTGCGCAGTGGTCGACCTAAATGGCGATGTCCTCCTTCAGGCTTTCAGTGACTGACATTACCCAACTCTCCAGGTGCATTCGTGCGACATGGCCTGCCCACTCCCACATCGGCTTATCTGTTTTATCTCCACTCCAACAACAGCTAGGTACCTGCGTAATGGAGTGGTACATCAACCAATAGTCTGTATTGGTTGCCAATCACAATAAAAATATGTACTCCATCGCTTCTAATGTTGTCATGGGCAAGCTTATAGAGGACTAGTTTGTGCCAGCGGCTTCGCCCGCGTGGGAAGTTTTTCCCGTGTAAATCCCGATCCCGTGGGAATTTCGCAAAATCCTTTCTTAGTGGATGCCTACGTCATAACTACTACCTGCATGCCAAATTTCAGCCCGATCCGTCCAGTGGTTAGAGCTGTACGTTGATAGATCACTATGTCAGTCAGTCAGTCACGTTTGAGTTATATATATATATATATATATAGATATATTAAGTACATAAGGTGATCCAACCAACACCAATTGCATGCTGCAATTTATATGTATATTGTTGTTTAAGGGAACTCATAGTAAAAATTAATGTACCTGTTAAACAAAATGCATGTACCATTTAATGTATATAAAGACATTTTCTTGTTAATAGATTTCAAGTTTATGTGCAGAGATATAAAGGATTCGGTTGAAGTTTATCTGAAGGGTCAAATGTTTGCATTTCCACAGCGCAGTGCTTTAGACGTCATGTCCCCACTTGAATGCGCGCATGCATAAAATATGAGAGAATAAATGAATAGCATTATTTTGAGAGCTGTAGGTACTAAGTGGAGAAAGATTATGAAACTTCAAATGGAATATTATGTAACGTCGAATTGAGAAACTCCTCCTTTTTTAGAAGTCGGTTAAAAAGGAATCTTGGGATTAAATGCCATGAACATTTAATGAAGCTATGTACCACATAGGTACATACAGCCCTATTACAAAAACTTTACAATTTTCTTAGTTTATATACCTACTGATCAGATGACTCATTACTTTGAATTTATAATAAGTACCTATGTTAAACAGTATACTAAGCAAATGTTTAGATTTTTTATGAGTAAGCCTAATATATATATATCTCATAGGAGGCGAGGTGTGTGTGTGTGAAAATCGAAGATTCAAAGGACTTGGAAATCCTACTGGCGAGTGATTTTTAGAGATAAAAACGATCACACAGTCGGTATCACATTTTATTGATAATATACAATAAAACACAACATATATTTTTATCGGACGATAAAACTTTTTTTCCTCTACCATCATGCGATTACTTTAGCTCAGTTTTACAAATTGGAATAATAGTTTAAATAAAATGCCAACAACATATAATAGCTCTGTATCATTCAAGCAGTGATAATTTACTAATTACATAATTAAGCCCTTTTTAGGGTGTGAATAAAATATTTATATTCGCGTACTAGGTACGCTAAAACATCAATATAAGACGTAATTAATTTTTAATTATTAACATTTAATTTTATCGTTTTATTTTTACAATTACAAATATTTTGTAATACATAGTTTTGTGCGGCAGTTTTTATAAAATACTTTACTTTGTCTTGAAAGTTTTAGTATTAAATACGCGAAATTTAGTTTTTCTTTAAAAATCAAAATTACTTTTTAGACAAGAACTTAACATTAGCTTGAACATCTCTTTTGGGGAAAACAGTAAAGACCTATTCAAAGTCACCAATTTAAAATAATACTTGGATGTTTTTGTACAGGACTGCTTCTTAAACTCCCATACTTATTATAATTGATGTTCTTACTTTAAAACTTGCTAAGCTCCTCGTATACTGCCTAAATAATCCATGATTCCATTTATAGGTATTACCTAAACTGCTCTGAATCAGCAGTAAGGAATATAATAAGTAGGTATTTCGATTACAGTTCATTAATTAAAATAACATTTAAATTGTCAAGTGCACTTACACTTCATCAGTTATGTGTTAGCACAGAAAATATTGCGCAGTTAGTATATTGACTATTTTAAATTAAGAATTGTATTGTCCTCACGACACGATTTTTATACCAGCCTTCATAACGTGTTAGAATTCATTCACAGAACTTTTACAGTTGGATATCTTATCTACAGGGAATATCACCAATTTTCATTATAATTACTTAATCAATATTACCGCAGGAAATAAATTAGTAGTACCGCTTCTTGCCGTGCAAGACACCAAAAAACAAAATTATATACAAATACATCGTAATTGAAATATGTGCGTAAACATTATAATCGTTGTATAAATAATGTGTCTTATAGCATACATTTTATACTAGAATACACACACTAATCCCTACATTAATATTACACCGAATACTATTCATAGATAAAATGAAATTATCACTGCCTGAATTTGCCTACAATATACATACGTAATACGTAAACTACGCGTACAAACAAAAAAAAAACGTAAAAATAACGCACCATGTCATTACCATCAAATACTTCACATAAAAAGCACCTCCGATTACAAGTTTTGACAAGAATATAAGTTTAAAAATACAATAATTTTACATTACTTCCTCATGTTATTCTGACTGTCGGGTATAAATTGTGTATAATTTATTTCATATTTTTGTTCGAAAGTGTGGAATATTATTCTATATTAAACATGTTCGATGCATTTATGATAAAAAAGGACATAGAACACACCTGAATGAGTTTTGCGTATTATGGGGAAAACTCTACAATGTATTGAAATCTTTCACACATAAAAATTGTAAAAGCGTCCAATTTACAAAAACAGTCACTATAATTACTAGCAAGCTTGCTAGCATATGCAGAAAAAGAAACACTATTGGCTAAACATTGAATGTTTTTTGTCAATATATTGTATTGTCACAATTAAAAAAAGTTTGCACAGATGAGAAACACACCTAGGTACATTTTTAATTCAATTCGTAGGTCGATTTGACATCTAACTACTTAATTATATTTCATATAATCTATCTTAATGCGTCTGTATAACTGCTACAAGTACCTAACTCAAATAGCTCTAGTGTGCAATGGTTAATGAAGTGATACTTAACTTTACCTCGTAGTAATTATAAATTTTATATGTATACAAGTATTTATTGCATGGAAATCGAACAATGATTTAGAGTGTTTGTTTTATTACAAATAACATTAATCAATTGTATACTAGAGCCGTATTATAGTGCATGCAACCTGTGTCCGTAGGCTTGGGCTACTACAGTATGAAGGCTTAATTTTTAGCTGCAAGTAACCGTTTAAATTTGTGTTTACACAACGCTTACCATTTTATTTTTATGCGATTCATGAAGAGCCCTCGATAGATAATTTAATATCGTGTTCTAATAATGATTAAAACAACTATATAAAATTTGGGTAAATTAAGGCACCAAAAGGTTTTAATTCAAATAAATTAACAGCAAGCTGTTGTGTGTAGTGTACAAAAGTTGTTTACATTAAATGGTAAGCGCTATATGAAGCCGTAAGACATTCATTTTATAACAATAAGTTCACATAGACATCGATTGTCGAAATATAAAAAAAAAATAACATTCTTTTTCAAATCAAACTCCAATTCGAGATCACGTTGAAGCCAATCTCCTGACTTTCGTGTAGTGCAATATTAAAGCAACAATGTGATAAATTATTCAGGTCGCCGTTTATACAACTAACATTATAGTTTTTAATTAACAACAATATTATTTATTATTATTTTCCTTATAAGCTTCACACAAAGCATGCTGCGATAGGGACACGGTGATAAATTCATTTTAAGTACCTTAACTAACCACGTGTTTCTAGTTATTTAGTTAGGTCAAAGGCATCAAGTAGGTGAATCGTCCAATGGTTTGGATCCTCAGATAGTAAAGAGGTGATTGCCGTGCCATATCGCGTCGTATTTAAATTTCATACATATACTTTTACAACTTTCTTTTCATTTTCTTCATCTCATTGTGGACGCTAAGACATTAAACGTGACCACATGCTAGGCAGCTCATCCCAATATACGCATGCTGTCCTGATGTGATCGCTATATAGGGCATTTTGCCAATTTGTACAATAGAATAAAATCCCCATTCCCCTGATATTATATTGGTTTCGAAAGATTTTCGCGCTACCAATTTGTCGTCATCTAATGACGTCAATTGAACAATCAATTGACACCCTAAAGAAAGGGTTTAAAACTCTTTTTAATAATACAATCAGGTCGTCAGCTAAAATAAACTCTTCAACTAAATATACACGATTCTAATTACATGTTTTATTGTGCGTAAATTAAATATCATCTTACTCTTAAATGACGGTTTAATTTGATTAAATTACTAAATTTCATCTGCATTGATATTATAATTCCTTAATTTCATTTGTTTTTGTAAATAATAAAATTGCATTCATCACCTCCTCTGGGTGTATTGCACGAAAAAGATCGACGCGCATCGATCGCATTAATCAATATTGATCTCTTTAGGTATTGTGGTCGATCAATGAAGAAGTATGACATATTAGCGATTGATAGATCGTTTTGGTATCGATAACTACTATGATCACTTAATCCGTCGATGCTTGCATCAAAATGGCACACATCAGTCGTTGTACTTAGTGATATGAGGTAGGCTGCGATACAGAGACCCCATCAATGTAAAATAAATACCACTGTTTTGCCACCTTGTGGCTTAGTCATGCGGTACTCAATCGACGGCGCAATTGATCGACCTTGATCGCACAATATCACCCTAATTTATTTGTTCTGTTAATATAATAGTAATATTTTCTTTACTTTAAATGCATAATATAATAATTTATTCATTGAAATTAATTGATATGGTATATAATTTAAATAGGTACACGGTATTGTTGATGATTAAAACCCTTAGTTTAAATAAAAGTAGATCTCTTAAGTGACACTCCGAGATTGTACTTGTTTTCAGCTCCAATTTGAAACTCAAAATTTACTGCAAGTATCGCGCTTTCAAAAGTGCAAATATAACATATTTCTGTAGGCCATAATCGTTACTTCTCTTATTCTTCAAAAATAGTAGTCGCCTTACAATATTACGACATAAAAACTTCAATAAAATGTTTAACATTGTATAATAAATCGAAATTGTAAGCGCTGTTAAGACTGTGAATAGGGATTATTAATCTGAGACTCTCTATCTACAATTTTCCACGAGATAAAGCTTTAGATAAAAATTTCTTTGCACTTTTAGCGCGATTCATAAAAAAGGAACGGAATGCGACCACGCACGGGGAGAGTCCTGGCTCGACTCGGGACCAAGACCGATCCTTTGCTTCTCTGTTTCGATAAACTCTAACACGGCCATATAAATAAACTTATACTGTGCCTCGTTTTGCACCATACCCGATCGCTGGTCACGCACCATTTGAACAGTACGGTGGATGTCGATTTCACAGTCGAATCCCTCTTTTCTAATTTGATCCAGGATCATATCGATGACTATAAACGTCCCGGTTCTACCGATACCTGCGGAACAATGAACGCACACTACAGCCTGCGCCGGAGGATCCGGCCCGGTCATAATCTGTTGTAGCCTATAATTTACATCTAACAATATATTCAGAACCCTACCGGGCTCCGAAGGAACGCCGTGATCCGGCCACGCGGTGAAATGAAAATGATAAATAGTTCTTTTGACGCTGCATTCTTCCTTTTTCGTAACAACAAAGCGTCGCAACGTGTAATCAGGGGTGGATGATTCCGATTCATTGTGAATCGAGAACTTTTTGAAAACTTCTGTTTTGTTTAATTCCGGCCAGTACCGTTCGCACTTAACCTTTCCACGCTCGATCTCTTTTGTAGTCATTATAATAATGCGAACGTCTTCCTGCCATATCATCGACCAAAATGGATACACAGTAGTCGATAAACAGCCTTGAGTGGCGATGTATACCTTATTATAGACGTGGTCGACAATACCATTTTCAGTTTCCTCCGTCGATTTTGGAATTGTAGTATTAACATAATTCGGATTGGTTCTGAGGACACAAGGTTCGAAAGATGGGATTAATTTTGTGCCATTTGTACCTTGAATTTTGACATTAGCTAATTTTTCCTCGCAAACGATGACACTAGTGTGAACGGGTGACAATTTCTCTTTATTCTTTGAAGGGGTATTGTCTCTGCTCAAGGAGGAGCCGTTTTCGTAACTTCCATTACTTGAATCATGAGCGTCGCTGGGCTCGATCATTTCACATCGGATATAATTAGCGTTGATGTAGTCGGAGCCGGCTGGTGCGTCCGGAGGTATGTCCTTCAGTATCACACGTGTACGATCGAAAGGTATTATATTTTTGTATCTGTTTTTTCGTATGTTTTCTGGTTTCGATCCCTCCATTCTGTCGAAAAGTTGTAGATTCTCCATCATTTGCAACGTTTCAAATTCCTCCCAAAAGCCTTGTTTGTAAGCCATACTTTCTATCGGACCTTCATTTTCTTTCTGAAGTTGTTTCACTCGTGTGTGGAAATGTCGCACTTGAATACGAGTGGCATTAAACGGCTGGATCAGACGCAGTACTTCACCTGTAGTCTCAACCATGGGGAAGTTTCTATAATGTTCTATTAGACTGACAAGATCATTAAATTGTTGGCCGCCGCCTACGTCGTACTTGTTATCTTGTCGTCGTATGATGACGTGTGTGACTCGGTCTCGCGTCCTCACTGAAAGGACGAAGTCACCCGGTTGCCGTTGGGACTCTCGAACTAGAAACGAGCCATTCTTACCATTTTCCAACATCACCCGCTCTGCTTCTTTCGCGGTGAGTTGTCCGTGGTACCAGCGTTCAGTGGTAGGGTCGGCGCAGTTGAGTGGCGTCTTTAACCGGATGATATTTCCGTTCTTCTCCCGCAATTGACACTGGTTGTCCATGTAGTATTGTACAAGCTCAGAAAGTGTAGCGAACTTCTCGCCTCCATATAGATCCAGGAACTCGCCATTGTTTTGTATCTTAATATGTGTCACTTCGTTGCCACGGCGTACAGACAGGGTGAAATCTCCCTTATTGCTCATGCTGGGCCTCGCTAAGAAATAGCCATCGTGGCCGCACTCCATGAGAATCCTTTCCGCCTCCACCCCCGATAGCGTTGGGTGGAACCATCTTCGTGTAATCATCTTACTCTAATTAAAGCACCACTTCGATACTTACAATACCCTAAATTAATGTGTGTTGGTCTTGATTCCAAGTTTTTCTCCAAACATCCTCATTTCTCATCTGAAAGTAAAGATACAAAGACGGTTATTTAAATATTTATAATATGAAATAACTGTGTATTGTCGAAAATATACAACATATTGGTGCTTGTACGTTATGGAATCAGAAGGCAGAAAATCTGACACTCGTCTTGCCAAGTGGTATCGTGTTACCTAGCTACCTGGGTTGTGGAGTCACATGGACAATCGCTGCATTAAAAACACTAGTACTCAACTGCAACTGCTTAGACTGAAAGCCGACCACAAGTTGAGAAAGGGCCATGCAAATGATGTTTGGTGCCTGTAGATAGTTTTTTCTACTGTATAAAGCTAATCTATATATAACTGATGTATAATATGTTACAATGAATAGGTGGGGACCTGGTGACCTGTATTACAGGTGTTTACAACCTACCACAGGCACCAGCGATCCACAACCAAAAATCAATTGACTACTTCTTTTATGTAAAATATTGTTTGTATTTTTTTGGCTTGTGGTGAGAAATAAACACTATAATAATTAAAAAAAAAAAATCTGTTTTTTTTTAAATAATTTCAATATTTAATTATTACAATTTTATTTGACATTTTATTTATTTATTTATCAAAAGAAAGTTCACATGTTTAATTTGATCTAGAACCACATAAACCTCTCGGGTTTGTGTGTGATACATAACTCATACTCGATAAAATGAGTGTTAGTACAAAATATAAATACGGAAAATGATTGTGAAAACCATGGTATTATTTCTAATATGTTATATGTAGTTATGTTTCATTGCATTTAAGTTTATTTGCATTCCAGAGTTTATTTATGGGCAAATCTATACAAGGTGTAACAGATTAAGCGCAATACCTCAGACACACCAATTAGAATATTAAATTATAAGTCTAAAACAACGTCCGTAACTAAATAAATTGAAACCAAACCTAGACATTTTTTATAAAATACATAGTTATCCTTACTAAACGCAAAACGTATGTGCGTCATACAATATCCTTGCGCAGACGCATACACTCGTGCAATGTTAGCGACCGACACGCACATGAGCGCATTTCCTTGAATGGATTGAATTAATTTGTAGTAAAACTGTGTTTCCATTTTAAGTTAAATGAAAGATTTTTCCGTCAAAATTTAACACCTAGTTTTTATGACTGAAATCGATTCAGAAGCCGATTTTGAACCAACTACTTTCAAGAATTGCGTTTAGTCTGTTACACGTTGTATAAAAAAAGCGAAATACCACTCACTGATTAATCACAAAATCTCAGAAACTACAAGTAGTAGGGCTCTCAAATTTTGCATGGGGGTTCCTTTTAGTAGGATGCTCGCTAAGACGGGATTTTGCGAAATTCCAACGGGATCAGGATTTACAGGGGAACTATAAAAAAAAAACTGCTAGTCTGAAATATAATAGTTTGAGACTATTCGTTTTTTTTTTAATTTTTGTGTCTCAATGTGGCAGAGAATATTTATTTTATTATTTTACATTCTCTGTCCAGCACTCAAAGATTTTCATGAAACTTTATTTTTGTATGCCTTGTCTGCCTATTGCTATCCACATTCAGGGATCATTAAACATCGCCTTTAAAAAAAACGCAAAACGCTATATTTTATATTAATAGATTGTTGTTTGTGTTATAATATTACTAAATATTCAAAGCAAGTCGAAAATAAGCAAGACTGCGTGCTTTATTCTAAATTCTATTATATACTTAAAGCTAAATTACCACTGACTGACTGACTGACTGACTCATTGACATAATTGTTCTCCCAGATGGTGGATGGGTATATTTTGACAGATTCGTAAACAACTAACTCTCAAACCTACGGGAAAAGTGCCAAACCTTCCCTTTTCACCCCCCTCCCTATCGTATCTCGGAAACTACGAGACCCGTATTTTTCTTTTTACGGATTCGTATAGAGGAGGCTCGGTAAAGTAAAAACCATTTTTCAAAGTCGCCCCCCTTGCCCCCCTTCTCACCCCCTTTAGGCGGATCTGGGAAATTAAGAGACTTGGAACATTTTTTTTTTCAGATTCATTTAGAGGGGCAATGCTTTAGTCAAAATAATTGTGCAAACCCCCCCATCACCCCCCCCCCCATTTTGATTTTTACTACTGAAAAACTGTCTATAAACGGGCCTTCAAATTTTTATGCCATACCCTCCCCTCCCCAAAAATTGAAAAGGCTGTAACTTCATAACGGTTAGAGATAGCCATTAGGTGTTTGAACAAATATTATAGTAGGCGTCGAAACCTGTCCGGAGGTATGTAGGGCCGTAGCGTAACGAAGGTTGAGTGGGTGAAGCGTAACTCAGCGGCGACGACAAGCAAACTTAAGAGATTATTTTTCAAAACTCCCCCTTCTCCCCTCGCCCCCATCATATTTTTTTTCTGATTCTTTTTAAGGGGCCCAATGTTAATCAAAATTATTTTTCAAAACTCCCCCCTCTCCCCCCATCGTATTTTGGGAATAGCTTTCTGATGGTAGGTAAGTCCGAAGTGGAGCGAACAGCAAACGTTAGGAATCATTTTTCAGAACTCCCCCTTCTCCCCCCCGCTTCACCACTCGCCCCCAAGAATTTTTTTTCAGATTCATATCAAGGAGCCCTATGTTAGTCAAAATCATTTTTAAAACTCTCCCCTCTCACCCCCTCCCCATCGTATCTCGGAAAACAAAAAATCTATTAATTGGACCAAAAAAATAAATCCATCACTGGATCCCTATTCCTTCATTTGAAATTTTATAGTATATTTTGAATTATAATTTTTAATAGAATTTAATTTGGAGCTGCTGCTCTGTTAGGGTTGTTTGACATTTTACTACATTTAGGGGTTTTAAAAGTGAACAATCCACCACCACAAGCACGCGAGGTGCTTGCACCTCGCGCAACACGCAAATACTAGTTTCTCTATACAACTTGAATTAAAATTATAATTTTTATACGAATCATGAGTTAATAAGTTTTTATAAATGTGGCTGCTATATATTGAACCGACTCGTTCGTCTAGTGGTGGCAAGTGCGACTGCTGATCACGAGTCTCGGGATCGATTCCCGGGTTGGCAATAAGTGCTTTTGGGTTTTCCTGAAATTTCTCAGTAGTTTCTTCAGCTCGGAGTTTGGAAGTTCGCGGTGTATTTATTATGTTCGCGGGTAATCCCCGTGCCTCGAAAAGAACGTAAAGCTATTGATCCCGGCTGTCATTTGAACATCTTAGTTTAGCTTTTCGAGACACGGCGGACACGGACGCATACGCATATGTTAAGATGGTTACCCGTCCACAGACAGACCTCGACAAGTGTTGCTTAACCTTCAAGATCGACCAGTACGGCTGTTATTATTTAGCTTCGAGCTCCTCGCGACAAATCCTAAGATGTTCATTTAAATTGTACGGTATGACAAAACCATCAAATGACTCCTCCCGCGCAGTGGTGGTGGTGGCGGAAGGGTCAGACTTCTACTGACTAAAAACCCACCCTATTCCTTCAGTTGCCTCGGTGTTCTGGGCCGCGGTATCTCATTAAACCTTTATCGCAACCCCTGCAATACTGTTGATTTTAATGCGGAATTCACCAATGGATAGAGTGATTCATGAGGAATGTTTTAGTGTATAATTTAAAAAGGTTTTGTGTGCACTTGCCTATAAGTAGTAACCTATTCACTCTTGCTTTAGAGACCCCAGGTTATAGTTATTAGGAAACACATACTTCAGCAGAGAATTCCACTCCTTGGCTGTACACATAATGAAGTTATTCCCAAAACGTTTTGTAGGTATGGGTGGGATGTCCACCATGTAACGATGGCGCATCTTCGTTTGTCTTGTTGTCCGATTTTGGAACGGTCTTGGTAGAATGATTAAATTGTGCGACACCCCTAGAAATGTAACTGTTAGAAAACCGATAGGCTTGCAACACGATGTCCAAGGTACTAGAGCTTCGATCCGGTTCTCGATAGAATGTGCATCAAGCTGGTATTTGGCAGGTGCGTCCCAGAGATGAGAGCATCCACGACCGAACTCACACTTGATATAGTTTGAGCAGTTGTTCCATTGTGAAGTACTGTTTCATCTTTGCTAGAAACCCTAACTTTTTAGCAACCAGTTAACCTTAACCTCGTTTAAGAGACCACAATTAAGGATAGATGTTAATGTAACCCTCGATAAGCTCGATTTAATCTGTTATCGGCATGGTTACACCACGGTAAGATGAAGCTGGTTGAAAATGATTACAGAATTAGGACTACACAATTGAAAATTGGTAGGTAGATCTTTTTTCATACATGGAACAGAAACTATAGTCTATAGAAGCATCAATCGCCTAATGGCTAAGTAATCGGACTTGTGATCGAGAGGTCGCAGGTTCGAACCCCACCCATTACACCATATCCGAGGACCCACTCCAGTCACAAGCATGTTCAGCTTAGTTGCTAGTAATTTTGTATTCTACCCATATAGGTAGATCACTTTAAAAAAAAAATAGAATATACTTTTTTGTACACCGAAATTTAAACACACCTATTTAACATTATTTCTTAAATCTATGGTTACAATGGCGGTCTTATCGCTAAAAGCGATATCTTCCAGACAACCTTTGGAAGGACTATCAAAACTTTAATTAAAGTGGGGAGGGCTAAAATAATAAATAGGTTTTTAAAAAGGATGTTAAAGTTCATAAAACCCTTTTTTCTTAAAATTCATCTTTGAAAAAAACACTTCTGAAGTGGTAACATGTATGTCTCTCACTAACTTTTTAAATAACAGTGAAAAATCTAAAAAAATATATACTGTAGATCTCAATGAAAACTTTCAATGAAAATTGGTTTGAACGAGATATAAAACGCAATTTAGTAGATATATAACAAACAGTATGAAAAACATTATATTCCATAGCTACTATGGAATATAATGTTTCATGGGTGAGTCTGCCTTGCAGCATTGAATTTAACCAAGTTGGCATCGGCCCATACGAAGACAGCCTACAGGTACAAGTTCAAGCTAAAAGCAATAAAGTTGCAGAGAGAATCAACTCCTGAGGAACCCAAGCATTAATAACCAATGGCCAGATGAGCAGCCAGCAGAGAAGTCAGCAATCCAGACTCGTTCAGAGGGTAAACCGGAGGACAGAAGTTTACTAATAAGGCTGCTGCTCAAGTATGAATTAATTCCACTTAGATTACCAATATAAGTACAAACAAATTCATACTAATATTATAAATGTATGTAATTAATTGTATTTTGTAATATTTTTTTTTATTAACATTAAAATGGAGACATGAACATATCTATGAGACTGGTGTGGAGATTGAAGGGTTGGAAATGTCAGAAGCTAGTCAAATATTAAATACAGTGACATAAATAAATAATAACCCAAAATTATTTTCATCGCTTTCCCTGTTTAGTTTACTGGAACTAACCCACAATATTTGGCCATTAATTTCATTTCAGAAGTAAAGACTTTCTTCCCATCATTCAAACCAATGTGCACATATTTTTAACTTACTGCACAACAAAGGAGAGTAATGGGTTTATGTATGTTTGCAACACAATGTAATTATTTTCACCTCAATCTAATAGTCTTAATCCTGGGATTCTCAATAAAAGCATGGGATTCATTAAAAACCATCTAATATCTCCAGACAGGCATGTGGGGAAACTAAAACAACAGCTCATAGCATGGCTATGATGTCGAATAATTATGTAATTAAATCAATTGCAGGTAAATCAAAATTTTGTATCTAAAATTTGCTGTAATGCAAAAATGGCACCAAATCTGTGATTTAACTCAAATAAATGTAATCAACTATTGTGAGTGAATTATATTGGTTTTCACCAATAGGTACCTAAGTAATTATAGTAGTTTTTACCAATAGGTAAGTAATTATAGTAGTTTTTACCAATAGGTAAGTAATTATAGTGGTTTTAACCAATACGTAAGTAATTTATTTTCTTTAAGCACAGTATTAGGTAGATATACCACATACAGACCAAATAATAAATTGACAATGTTTTATCAGCAGCTTAATTCTAGAGAAAGTAAATACTGTAGATAGGGAACATTACTCTATGACCATTACAAAAATGGTCCTGTAGTTATGACTTTGAAATGGCTTGTGAAAGTTTTTTGTTTTTTTTTTGTAGCCAACAAAAGGGAGCTTTAAATGATGGTGATGATTATACTATTATGATTATACCAGTTTATACAATAAAATAGTTTGACATCGTTACTTTGGTATTCTAGTCACTTCATTGTGCTTCCAATACCTGACTTCTTCCCTCAAGATCACCTCAGACATTAAGCTACTTAATATGATTTTACCACTAAGGATTGTATGGACTTTAAGAGAGACTTGAACCACTGAGATTGTTTCTGTTACTTCTCAGGGTAGTCAGTCCAGAAACACCAGTCACACCTAGTTTAAATTTACAGTTGAAAATTATGTGTATATTACGATATTTATTTTGAAATTTAGTCATAATTAACAAATTATGACTAAATTTCAAAATAAATATCGTAATATGATATTATATCAATGTTGTAGATGTTATAATGTTAAATCACTTTTTGAACACGAGTATATGTATTTATTGTTTTGAATTTCTCATGTTATAAGTTCCAATGATACTGTTAGTGATCATGTCAATTTAAAGACTTATTTTATCTTTAATTACTAAATTGAAATAGGAACTTATTATATTTTTATGGAAACTTCTACCGTGAATCTATAGCATTCACTTAATACACAATATTAGTATAAGTAATAATTTTCATCTGCTCATTTTGTTTTTAGTGTATTTTTATATGTAATTAAAAATATAAAAATCTGGGCAAGTGATTATTTGGTACTTCCACATTCAATTCCAAAATTGAAGAAACTATTTATCTTAACGAACAATATTAGCAATAGAAATGTTTATAGTTTTTGGTGTGCGTTTGTAACCAATATCAAAATGAAGTTTCTAGTACCTCCAATTTGTTTTAAAAAAGATCTTTCAATATAGAGGAAAATTAATTAAAACTCATTCTAACAAAAGTACAATAACAAATTTGCAGTCATGAAACAAGTTAGTGTAATCAAATATCAGGCATATTGTTTCTTCATATTCGAAGTTTACAACAGGAAGCTTGAGTGGCCGTGGGAAATATAAAGACTGTGAAGTTGTTACATTCAAGGTGCAATATCAATCACTCAGTACATAATAACAGATAACTTGGTAACATTACGAGACAACTTGTGAAGTTTACATGTAAAATATGACATCATCCTTTCATTGAGATGTGAATTCAAAAGGCAAATAATTCACTTAATGACTGAGACAGTTCCTTTTCAAGAGGATATGTAAACATGGCCAACAAACATTATTTTATCGTGACAGGCACGACTATTGCGGGAAACACCGCGTACTATCGCTAGTAATATTATACACATTCACTATATTAAAGTATGTATTGTTATACGTACGGAACGAATGCACAAAGCCACAAAGGTACACCCTACACAACATTTCGTACAAGTCTAGTACGACATCTGTACTGTAATCTAATAATATGACAAAATACTCACGTCAAAAAGGCACCCTATCTTCTTACAGTGAATGATATCCCTCAAAATAGGAATTATATGTACCGAAGTGCTGTTGCTATGCTGACACTGGATTTTTTTAAAACACTGTTTTCAAGGGCAATTGAACACACTAACTTATACATGTGAACTATCAACTAAATATATTAATAAACTTAAAAATTAACGCTATGTTGTATTGGTAAACGAAACCAATAGTCAAAAAAAATATATTTCACACAAAAAGAAGCAGAAAATGAACTCCGTGCCCAAGTTGCTAGAAATGTCAGTTAAACTTTTTAATCAGTGTTGCCCGTAGTAATAAAAATGGTTCATAATGTCAAGAAAAATAACAGCTGTTTCTTTTGGATATTGATTGAAACCTTGATTGAAACACACCCATCTCAGAGCCTTAGAGCATTTAACCTAAGGTTAAATGCTCTAAGATCTCACCACTACTCGACCATTGAGGTAATATGTATATTACCTCAATGTACTCGACAGGGTCCCCAGCTGTTTTAACTCCCGCTTTCCATATAGGTACCACAAGTTCCATAGTCGTGTATATAATATTTTTGCTTAAAACATTCACTCACACACATACAATGGCCTAATCCCAGAACAAAGCAAGAGCCAGTGCTTTTGACCAAGTTTATTCTCCCCGTTCCATATATCTTTACTGACATATCCCCGCTGGTAGGGATACTAGGATTTTTTTCCAATTATCGCTACCGGTTGGGATATATGGAGCTTTCTACTCCATATATCCCAAAGCGAGATGCACGGTACGCCGTTGATTCCAGCTGTTATTTGTAGGTACATCGTTACGGACCTCTGTCAGAAGTGCTCAGAAGCCAGAAAATCTCTGACACTAGTCTCGTCGTGGGGTATGGTTTCCGAGTAGTGGTTAGATGATAGGCAGTCCTTCCATGTAACTAACAGTAGTAGTAATGTTGTTGGTCTGCTATTCTTTATGTCTGTGACTAGTAGGTAATCAGCTGCCTCAACATAAGAAAAAGCTAAACAGACCTCATATTTCGAATGGAAAGTTGAAATAAACATAGGTGCTGAGAGAGCGTTTGAACATGTTCGCTGTGCGGTGGCTGGATCTATACGCCCAGTACTTTTAAAAGGTCTCGTATTTCTGGAACGTGGAACACTAGAACCTTCACGTCTTCAGGATAACAGACGACGTTATATTGCCCTGATAAATAAGAAATACATTTGCAAATACTATTTATTTACTCATAATTTCATTTCTCATTTGAAACAGAAGAAGATTTGACTTTTCCGAAGTAGCTAGACAACACTTTTTTCACAGCGAGCCTTTTGCTTGGAGTCGAACATTCTCCTTGCTGATTTGGTGACTTGTTCCAGTGTTCAAAACTTTGACGCCTAAATATTTTCCCTAAAGATTGCCACTTTTGTTCCGGACTTATTTCCTTATCTTCGAAATGTTCTTGGCTTCCAGATGGCCTATCTCCCTGTAAAATTGTATAAACAAGTATAATAAGCAGTCTTATCTCTGGTTTAATTGTGTAACAGTAACAGTATTATAAACTACTTACTTCGTTGGATTTAGTTGAACGAAGCTGTTTGTTAAAGAAATTAGAAATTGACTTCTTCCAAGTTTTGGGATTTCTGAAGGAGTTTAACTCGTTTCCTGTACCTTCGGTGGGTACCTTTTTACTTTTCTTTGTGCATGTATCTTCATCTTCTTTGGGCAATGGCTCATTTTGCACTAGATAAGCTTCAGGGCACAGCATATTGATTTATTAATATCAAAAATCCTTTGCAGTTTTCACTATAAAGTAATCAAAATTATTTTTAATTTACAAGTGTCATGTCAAATCATCTTTTGTTTTTAAAATGACAGAAATGTTTGAATAAAGAACTTTTTTTACATGTATTGCAACATTTTCCATAAGTTTGTGTTTAAAGATCAAGGTTTAAATATAAATTGAAAAAAAAGCAACCAAAATCCACTAACGTGAAAGACACAAAGTTTTTGTTAGATTTCTAGTTGGTTGTAATCTTTTATTAGCTGCATACTTCGTTCGGGGTTTTGTACCTATTTATCTGGATTCTGGAAGGACTTACATCATACTAAAACTGATTAATAGAGAACACCACCATACGAGTTATCGTAAGTATACGTATGAACAGGCCCATGGTTTTCATCTTTATTGGGAAACCTAGTCGTAAACGAGCTTCGAGCTTTCAACACAGGGCTAATACTTAAAAAACTGGCTAAGTTCGAGTCGGACTAACCACTAACCCAACAAGGGTTCCGTAGTAGTGACAAGCATAAATTGACGAAAAATAACTTTGTTTTTCATAGTTTGACTCGTTGGTCTATGGGTTCGATTGTCGGGTTGGGCAAAAAGTGCTAGTAGGTATTTTTATAAGAAATTTCTCAGTAGCAGCCCGGTATTCAGTTGGTGCCTCGGAAAGCACGTTAAGCCGTTGTTCCCGGCTGACATTTGGACATATTTGACAGCCAAGGCTTATATTGTTACCAAGCTACTAGGTTGCGGCGTTCAGATCGGCTGTCGCTCCATGTAAAACACTAATACTCAGTTGCATCCGGTTAGACTGCAAATCGACCCTCACATAGTTAGGAAAAGGCAAAAGACAAAGTTATATTTGCGGTTTTTTATAATGTGCTTTATCTAAAAAACTGCCGAATACAGAAAATATACCCTTACGTCAGTCCTGCCGTCCTAAATGAGCTAAACAGTTATCTAGATATCGATTAACGTTTACATTGAATTTATTATTAGTTAATGTATATGTACCCTTAATTGTTTTATTATTGTTTTTAATCTGTATTATGTTTTGATATTTTATCTGTGGTAAAGAAGAAGATACACCACAGATAATAAGTCTATTATATCTATGAGTCTATGAGATATACGCATGCGTTGTGTCAAAGCGGCCTTTAGGCGGGAAGATAAATTATTAAATTAGTGAAAAATATTTTGGATGGATTTGCATTTTTACAGTGTGGAATTTTTCGAAGTAGATTCCATAAGAATTAATTCAATTGATAATGTCTGCAACAGCTAATTTTACATCGCAGGTAGGTGGACAAGTTTTATTTATGTCAATAAATATTATCTAGTAACTGGTCGGCATGTAAGATTGGTCTAAAGAAGTAGGGAAAAAATAATCCTATGTTTATAGGCCGAGATACTTAATTTTAGTGCTGTGTGTTAATTAGCCTTATTTACTATACTCTGAGACACTAGACACGGGGCCTTCAGAAAACAATGGCAAATTGAATAGACCAACAAATTAAAAACGGTAGTGGTGGGTGCTGCGTTCTTTGTTTTTGTCTAAAAACTTAAGACTAATTTAGGATAGTTAAATATCGTTATGCTTTCTCTATCCAAAACTACTGGGAGCTGAAGTAGTATGAAGTGTTTAAGTTACGTAGGGCCAGATGTGTAAACTGCTACCATGACTTTCAAATTCGTAAAAATTCGTTTAAAAAATAGTTAGGTACCTAGTTTTAGTTTACAATTTAAAAGGGTTTAGTTACGTTCTCCTAAATCAAATGAAGTTCAAAGAAGAAAAAAAATATTTGCGCTGTCACTTTACGCATAACAAACAGAAAAGAAAACACAAAAATAATTTGAACTTTGACATAAATCCATACTAATATTATAAATGCAAAAGTAATTCTGTCTGTCAGTGTTATCTTTTCACGCCTAAACCGCTGAACCGATTTAGATGAAATTTGGCATGGGAATAGTTTAGGACCCTGGGAAGGACATATGATAGTTTTATCCCGATATAAGGTTCCCGTGGGATAGATTTCGTATTGCACGCGGACGCAGTCGCTGGCAAAAGCTAAATAAAATTAATTAAATTTGATTTTTAAAATTAGATACCTAAATTTCGTATAGGGAATCAATAATGTCCCGTCCTCCCCACACACATAACACATAGACCGCTGAACCGATTTAGGGATAGTGTTCCAGAAATCATCCCTTAAAGATGCAAAAGGGGTGTTGAAACTTTGTTTCCCCCCCCCCCCCCTCCTAATTATTTCAAATTGCGTATTCAAGAATCACTCGAAACAATATTTTTTAAACTACACAACTACATGTAGGCCATACAAATCTTTATTTAGGGCTGGGGTCGAACCTACATCATGCACCAGTCAACCGTTACGCCAACCGTGTCATTTAAATTTTAACCAATCAAGTTAATATACGAATTATTTTTATTTTAAAATCAGGGCAATATGCGGCTGCCCTTTTGAAAATAGAAGAAGATCGTGTGGCAACAGATATCAACGGGATGATTTATCTGAGCTCTGAATTCAAGGACAGACACTGAAAGTCGCAGGTGTAAATTTATAAAAAGACTGCTTTTCCCACGGGCAACTGTATGTGGCGTGCTCACGAGCATCAAAGTCACAAAATCGACACGTTTTAGCCAAGGACGGGAAAACCAGAAACGTAGTTTACAAAAATGTATTGTAAACTACGTTTTAGGTTTTAAAAAGATAAATTTTAAATACTAACTGTCTGTCTCTTTTTGGGGATGATGGACCCTGGTGATGGTTTTTTAAATATTATATGCGTTTTTTAACCACCCTAAATACCTTTTTGGCAACAAGAATTATTGACAAAGTGTAAATTAATGCGGGCGAAGCCACGGGTAAAAGCTAGTATACTATAATTATTATGTGAACATACACGCAAAACGATCATCGCTAGGTTTGGCTGGCATGTTCGCGGAGAACAAGAACAGAGTTGATAGTTTCCATGCTGTATTGTGTTCATGATTCTTATAATGGAATATTGAGAGCCATATAGAGCCATATTTATATTCATATAAAGCTAAAATTACTTCTTTATATACGGCGGTTAAATAAGCTAATTTAATTGATTTCGCATTTTGTTATTTTTTAAATATAATTTGAATTTCATATTTTTATTAAATTTGAACAAAGTTTCTTATTTTATTTATAATACTATGTCACCGTGTGAAACAATGACCATACAGCACTGGTTTTCATCGACGACCAGAGCTGACGTGATGACGTCAACTGGTAACTTAAATGTTTTTAAATATTTGGGGACAATATTACCTTTTATTAACCGATTCATTGCCACCTTTATTTTCACCAATACATTAGCCAGGCCCCATACGTTTTGTCTATGACGCGCCAGGTGCGTCAAAGGCCTTTTTTAAAGGATGACGCGCCTGGTGTGTCACTGGCCCCTTGTGATGTTTTATACGTATTTCCCCGTTATCTTGTGTCTGTTTGAGGAGGAAACAGTTGTTTGGTGTTCTTAGATTCGTATTCGTTGATATTACGAAGGAAATATGGCGTTTCAAGGTAGGATTTATTGATTTTACTAAAATGCTACAGACCCGTAAACATTTTGGAAACTTTTGTTGTATAGATCATTTATTTGTATTGCTCAATGTATGAAAAAATTTTTTTTTGTTTGTCTATTTCGCGGGGTTGTTCAAAGTTGCCAGTATACTTATATACATTACCCATGTAAAATATTTTCAGAAACAACTTACTAGAAATACTGCGTTGACATATAAATCAATAAGAAACAATCTGCTAAAGAATTTTAAGGATTTCTTCATTCTTCTAATACTAGCCACGCTCTCTTTATTGTTGCTCTTTGACAAGGAGCGGCAGCAGTGATCCTTAGTATTATGAAGGCAGGCATTTTATAATATTACTACTCCAACCAGTCGTAGAAAACTTCAAGGTTATGGGGGCAGTATTTCCACTGATTTAATTCAGTTACGCCCCTAATAAGTTTTAAACAGAATACCAAGACGCAATATTTCCGCAGCTCACCTTACTGAAATTCTGTATGTACCTACACATAATATTACTCTATTATAAATTAAGTTTTTATATTGTTACCAAAGGTTTGCTATACCTGATTGGTTAATTAAATATTAGAACTTAATTGCCAGGCGCACTAACTACTTTAATGTTCAATGTAGGATAACAAATGGTGGTTTTCGTAATCTCATAATTTTTAAGCTTGTTTTAAGTTAATTTAAAAATGACGCACCACGCGCGTCGTGGGCCACCCAAGATGTTTATTTATGACGCGCCAGAGGCGTCATTGGCCATGAATTGGTTAATAAGCAGCTAATACTGTACCCTACACAAGCTCGAAACACTAGTTTTTAGTGGAACGAACTCGAAATATTGTCTTTAAATATTTACATACGTACTAGCTGTGCCCGCGACATCGTTACGGTGGAGCCTATATTATTTACGCGGAATTTGGTTCTCTCCCACGGAAGTCACTTGTGGAAATTCTGGGATAAAAAGTAGCCTGTATCCCTATAAAATCCTCTTCCTGGCTGAGAATTGAATTGGTTCAGCCATTCCGGAGATTAGGCTAGCCAAAAAAAGTCCGTCTTTCTGTTAAAAAAAAACTAGTTTTTATTTCAGTATCTTGTAAACAAATGTGCTTGAGAAAATACAGTTATTTTAAAATCACCGACAGTAAACATAATTATATCACGGAACCCGGCAAAGTGGCAGTCGATTTCAGTGTCTATTTTTAATGTCCGTCAAAGTTTACTATTACTGTTAGCCTGCATCATCCCACTTTTGGGCAAAGGCCTCATGATTTACAGGTGGTTCTGTCCATGGCCAAAGTAATCCACTGGTCGTTAGTTTGATCTAGCTCGTCCCGCCATCTTCTACGAGATCTACCGCGACGCCTTCTAGCTGTGTCAGGGCTCCAGAAAGTGGTGATTCTGGCCCATAACTCACTGGGCATGCGGCAGACGTTGCTAGCCCAGGCTCACTTCAACTTAGCAAAGTTCAAAAAGTTTATAACTTGTTTTTCGTTTACAAACAGGCTGTAGCAGAATGGGTAAGACTATTTCCACAACAGGCAACAGAAACATATACAAGTTCTGTTACATTCATGAAACAATTGACGGTTGTTGCCGTAAGCACAATCACGTATTTAAAGAACGTGTTTCCTGAAGAGAGTTTCACTGTGGAGAACTTCGGTGGCATCAAGTTAAATATACTCAAGAAGAAATGTAGGCATGACTTAGCCCAATTTGTAAGCACGGCTCTTACACAGGCGTTTGAGGCGTTTGATAAGAAATATGTAAGTTTTCAGTGACATTTCAGCTCATAGGCTTCTCATTGACCGGTTTTCTTGCTCCGGTAGCTGTTGCTAACGACAGATTTATAGATCCTTTTGCTGAGTCTGCTTAACTCCAATCAATTTTTAAATATCGAATATCTATAAAATAATACGTAAAACAACAACTTCGTACCCCTTTTTTTAGAAAATGCTCAGATGTAGGACTATGAGCACGGTCGAAGCTTAGATTTTTGTGATAACTATTGTAGAAACTTTCAGGTGTTGGTACTTCCATCATCAGCTCAGCACCATGAAATGATGAATATCAGTCACAAATATCTAAATTGCGTTAGAAAGTATATGATAACATTGTATGTACCTAGGGTTTCTCTCGATTGCTCCTGGGATCTCACCATTAAATTTTTCATCAGATTTTCTCAGAGAAACATGAATAGTTTTTGAGCGATAACTTGGTGAAACTATAAGGGTTCCTTGTCGACTATGGAACCCTAAAAATACATGCAGCACGTCCTTTTTGAAGTCGGTAAAAATTACAACATTCATTTATGTACCAATATATCTATAGATTGTTGTTCCAGCTCCACCAACTAGTAATATGTTTCTACGATGGCGAATGCAAGATTGAGAACTTAATGGAATACTACATCTTCGAATACTTGTACAGTCCGGAGGGGGTAACCATGAACGTTCATTCTAAAACTAGGGACAGCATCAAAAGTTCTACTAGATATGACTTCGATAATGTTCGAAATCAGACTCTCAACTTAATCAAGGCATGTATGGTCATCATGCAGGGTTGTCAGAACGAACTGCCTGAGTCTTATGATGTAAGCTTGAGGCTGTACTATAATGAAGGTGAGACTAATTCATAAACTTTAGGTACCTACACTGAACAATCTAGGTACTAATGTTAAAAGCTTGTAAACTTAAAAATTTCTTCGAAAGTACGGGGTGGAATTGGATGATATTTGGTATAAAAGTAGTTTGAAGCAGGTTATATAGGCTAGGTGCTTTTTACCCGACTGTGTTAGAGGAGAGCTATGTTTTATCGTGATAACGTTCACAGGAGTGAAATTCCTTGTGTTTGCTAGCCCTACTGGGCACATCACTGATATGAAAACCACTTGATCGCGCATACGTTGCCCCGACGCACGAAAACTATGCGAGTTTTTGCTCTTATATATTGGCTACGATGCACGAACCATTTTAGTTGTGACCAAGTATTGTATTAGGCCTGTGTGCATGCTAAACAATTACAAATTTTAAATTTTTGTATCCAATTTATAACGCATAATAATGCTTTCATGCGCGTTGAAGTGGTGTGGAAAACATTCCCAGACATCTAGATACCAAATGGATGACAACTATTCATCAGTAATGAAATAATATGAAAATTATTTATTATTTAATCAGATTATAAGCTACCGCAGAGGTCCATTTAATAATAATAATAATAATATAATAATATTCCACAACTTTTCACACAACGCCATCTAGTCCCAAACTAAGCAGAGCTTGTGGTATGGGTACTAGACAACTGATAAACATACATATATATTTCTAAATACATACATATTATAGATAAATTAAACCCAGACAAAGAACAAATGACCGTGCTCATCACACAAACATTTAAAGTGGTGGTTTGGATGGTCAAGGACAAGATTGTGTCGCGCGTTGATGTCTTTTGGAAATGTCTCTTTCTTACATGAAGAAATTCTAATTCTTTTATCCCTGTCTTTTCTTTCGTATTTTTATCGTAAAAATCTATGCTGATACCCATAACGGCTGAATACGATATCGATAATTATAAAATTAAACTTATTTTTTTTTAAATTCAATTCAGATAGTTGTCATAAAATACCTATCTACATTAACCGACTTTAAAAAAAGGAGAAAGTTCTGATATTTTTTCTTCTGTGTGACATGCATGTTTTCATTTTAGATTTCCCAAGATTCCAGATTAAAAAGAAAAGTGGATGGATAGATAAGGTTACTAGGGAATATTGGTTTCTAGTTTGGTTTTTATTGATATAACGTTGAGAAAAGTCAAAATAATATAAGATACCTATATCCAATCTTTCTAGGCTTCAAATAGTATGACGGAGTCTAATATTAATTAACTTGGACCTTTGCATTACAATATCGCCCTCGTAAGTTACTTTGGTTCCGGGGTTGCGGTAATGTTCTAATGAGATACCGCGGCCCCGGAATTTAAGGGCAGCTGAAGGAACAGGGTGGGTTTTTAGTCAGTGGAAGTCTGACACTCCCTTCCACTTTACCCAGAGCGGGAGAAGTCATTCGATGATTTTCCCACACAGGAAAAAAAACAGGTTACTTTGTTTCGATGTCGAGTCCGCGGGTTAAGTGTATGTAGGAGGGAGGAGTCATTAGATAAATCATCTAATGACTCACCACCAAAAAAATAATTATTTCCGAGTGCCTGCTGAAGCTACAGTTGTTGACACAACTGATTTTAATGAAAATATATTTATTATGGAATATAAAGTAAATATACAAAAAAAGATAAAAATAATATATGGCCGGCTACATTGTCCATGCTCTGTTAAAGCAAATAAAATGCCTAACTTGTATTGGAGCGTTGATTGGTGTTACAAATCAAAACGCCTTACTATTTAAAAAAAAAATTATTTAAAAAATCTAAAAACCCGACTGCTCATCTGAAATGCAAGAAACAAGCACATTTTTATTTTAAAAAGTGACAAGCAGGCGGGACCTAATTGAACGTATTTTTTTTTAATTTGACGGGTCCGCCTGCTGGTCACTTTTTAAAATAAAAATGTGTTTGTTTCTTGCATTTCAGATGAGCAGTCGGGTTTTTTAGAATTCTTATAGAATTCTTTTTTCTACTTTTCAGTTAAAATATTAATAAACATTTTTTTTTAATTTTCCCGGTCATGTCACATTGGCACCCCACCGGATTAAGAAAGTGAAAGAGCTCTAAACCATATTTTTAAACTTTCTCTTTGTATTATTTTTGCTAGTATTACACTAATGATAAATATGATATACCTTTTTGAAATCCTTGCAATAAACCCTTTAATTTGATACCCATATTGTCGTATTCGAAACAAAACATTTTTTTTTTCACTATGTATAATGGCTTCGCACAGCCGCCATGTTTGATTTTTCAAATGTCACCTATCTAAGAACACTTGGGCTGCTAAGACGAATCTAACGATACCTCAATTTTGTGAGTCCGTTCAGCGGTTCTGGAGATATGAGGTAATAAAGAATATTACAAACATACATACATACAAAATACGCGCGAAAAACATAACCCTTCCTTTGCAGTCGGGAAAAAGACACTAAAAACAAGTTATTGTGCGGATCCACCACAGTAATAGAAATTTGTCGTCGTTGTGAAATTTATATTAAAAGGGCGATCAACGAGAGTGGTTCGAAAGTGCTGTCTCAGAAATATAATTCCAATTATTTTATGAGATCGGTTTTAAAATCACTGATTGGGTATAATTTATTCCCGGATATTAATTTTCATCAATATGAAATAGAAACTAGCAATCATTTAATTGAATTAGCAAGATGCATAATTCAGAAATATATAGACGCTCGGTTATCATTTTTTAGCAAAAACAATCAGGACCCTAAAACTTTAATTCGAATAACATTTACCAAATTAATTCATTTTAAAAATCAATAACAACAGCATACTTGTTTTTCTTTTTGTAATTGAGACTGATAATGATTAAATATTATTATGTGATTTTATTGAGTATTTTTTGTAATGTTAAACTTCATTTTATCGATATCGATAATTTTCCCTCAATCAAGTAGAGCAATCCCTAACTCAGCATATCTATGAAGCTTGACCTTGAACTGACCAATATTGCAGTAGCACATTTTTTCCTCGCCTCCCAACCCGTATTGGTGAATTGTGTTCTTCAAAGAAATCGGCCTCCTAAGCTCTCTAGGTTAAATACTCTCTGGGGCACATGCATGTTTTTTATTTGCGTAAGAAGTAACCCATTAAGTCTAATGAACAATGATTAAAAAAAAATATGTGTCTTATTCACTGACATATTTTTGATGGATTTTTCGATCGATTTCCATTCTGTTTTATCTGTTAGTATTATGTTTTTGTATTGTAAACTGGTTGCAAGTATAATGTATATTTTTGTCTGTTGCACCACGGGAAGCACACATTGAAAATGAAAAGTATTCTGAAGTCCTAAAGTATGTATTATATTATCAACACGTTGATTTCACCTTAACGTCACTTCTACTTCCACCCGTGCTAGTATGATAACATTTTTTTTATTGATGTTAGAGGCGTTTGACCACCATCTCATCAGACGGTAAGCGATAATGTGGTAGAAGGTGAAGCACGCTTACCTAGAACTAACCACTCACTTCACTCGGACTTGAAAGACCCCCAGGTTGTAGCTATTAGGAAACACAGTCCTATCCAGAATGGTCTTTTTGTCTGGTCTATAGAACTGCTGAATTTGTAATCCAAACCTCAGTTACGTACCTTCTTACAGACGCACCTGATGGGTATCAAGCACCAGGCTTTCTCAGTACCACTGAGGAACAGGATCACTTGGAACCAACTCTTCCGGAAACCGTCAAGCTAGGATGGGTAGAGACTCCGTTCCATAAGTTGACCACTCGCAGTTATATAAGGGAGAGTATGGGTTCTAGCCATGATGCTATTGTAAGTAAACTCAATTACCCCTTTAAAATTAGCGACAACTGCTAATAAAATCTTTTTAAGACTCGGTTGGCGCAGTTGTTGAGCGATCTGCTACTATGCTGCGTGATTCACATATACAGAGTTGATACGACAGAGGGGCATTAAATTACACTACGTATACTATACGTGTTTAGTGTTAATTTGATACAGTTAAAAAATAAAAAGTGTCAAAAAAATTTTTTTTTTTCAGACAAATCAGAGTAAAACGCAACCACCCTTTGAAAATAAATGTGACTGACCTTTAATACCTAGGTAACAAAGTGGCAACGTAGCGCGGCGTGTGTTATCTCTTGTCTTGGTCAGATTTATCGCTTTAAGGTGCATCTCATCAACATCATTTGCGACTAATCTACTTCTCCTATTTTTTTTTTATTTAAAATAGGTTCGCGTTTGACCACCATCTCACCTGATGGTAAGTGATGATGTGGTCGAAGATGGAGCACGCTTACCTAAAAGTAACCTATTCACTCTTGACTTAAAGACTCCTAGGTTATAGCTATCGGGAAACACAGACTCCGGCAGGAAATTCCACTCCTTAGCCGTACGCATAATGAAGGTATTCCCAAAACGTTTTGTGCGTATGGGTGGGATGTCCACCATGTAACGATGGCGCTTCGCCGTTTGTCTCGTAGTCCGATGATGGAACGGGCTTGGTGGAATTAGATTGTGTAATTCCATCGCACACTCCCCGAAATCTAACCGATAGAAAACCGATAGACTTGCAACTCGTCGTCGATGTTCAAGGCTCTGGAGCTTTGACTCGACCAGTGCATCGTTGCCAATGAGTCTCTTGGCCCGCTTCTCGATTGACTCAAGCGCGTCCAGTTGGTATTTAGCAGATCCATCCCAAAGATGAGAGCAGTACTCCATACACGACGGAACCTGGGCTTGATAGAGATTGAGCAACTGTTCGGGTGTGAAGTATCGTCTCACCCTTGCTAGGATTCCCAACTTTTTTGATGCTAGCTATTTAATTGATTTTTGGTACAAAGCTTGAAAATGGTACGTAGTATACGCAGTTTAAAGGAAAGCCCCTCGGTCGTATCAACTCTGTATACAGATGTACAAATGATAGCCGGGCTAAACATGCTTTCCAAGGCAACCAGCTGTATCCGGTTAACCCCAACATAGTTGGAAAAGGCTAAGCTATGATATTTTTTTCATCCCCCCATCTCGGAAAGAGTATTTTTACTCTTCGATATCTGAGTGCAAAAGCCGTTTTTATCCGCTAGAGGATAAAGTAAATTGAATTTACAGTACCTAACAAAATATTACATATTACACTTAATTTAAGTAACTGTAGCAACGTTACTTTCAATTTTTCTTAATTATACCTAAGTATTATTTGTTATAATTTAAAGATTATTCTGTAATACTTACATAGCATAATGTAGTAGTTAATACCTATACTGAAATAGAAGTATCTTGTGAAAGTAAATGTTTTTTTTTTGCAATTAGTCATTTCCTCCCTGAGGTGGGATGAAAAGTTACGTGTTGCACTCGAGTGCAAAGATTTTTCACCTCGTGCTCTTTTGATTCCCTCGCTAACGCTCAGGATTCTAATGTTTGAATCACTCGCTGCACTCGTGATTAAATTTTAGAATCCTTCGCTTGCTCGGTCATCAAAATTGAGCACACGGTTAAAAAGCAACTTTGCAATCTTGTATAACAAATAACTATTTTGAAATTTTGTTTTCATTACAGCCATCGCAAAATGAACCAAAGATGACGCAAAACGATCAGGATGACTTTGAGAGTAGTAAGTTAATAAGATTAAAAATTTACATATTGAATCGAACAAAACATTTGTGACTATCAGATTTATTGCTTTACTTTTTTTTAATTAGAAGTTAGTTCCCACAATATTTCTTGGGTTCACGGCAATAGTGGAATGGGTGGCTTTCGAACCTGTGACCTCCATATCACAAGGTCGACACCTTAGCCGTTATTGACGCTTTAAATTTTATAATACAAATACATAAATATTATTTTGTCGATAACAGATTACAGCACTGGGCCCGCGTATTGTATTTTTTTTTTATATTACAAAATAATAAAAATTTAATCTTTCTCATTTATTTAACACTAGGTTCAGCTTTGAGAAGTGCATCGGACGCGAGTGAGATAAAAATTGTGTGTCCATGCAATAAGTTTGATGCAGAAGATGTAACGCTTCTCACTTGTCAGTAAGTATTCTATATGTATAACAAGTATGGTATGTATGTTATATTACTGACTACCTAAGATACGAGCATAGCTCAGTTTAGGTGTCGTTGTTTCAATCGTTGTTTAAATACATTAATTACTTATTATATTGTTGCGAGCTGGGGTTCGGGATAGAAATAATTAACGCCAATTAAACCAAAATTAACACTTTAATTAATTAAACACAAAATAAAAATTTAACACAATTATTGTCACTTAACACTTAAAGCGCACTGAAATTCACTCGTATAGCTTCGATAATTCGATTGTATCGCCTCGGGTCTTCTAATAAGACTGACTGTCCGCGTTCCTTTGCGATCTGTTTATACCCCGGTCTATGAATTCTACAACATTCTTATAAAATCGACTCATTGTTTATACTGCCTAGAATATTCCAGGAAGCTACTCGAGATACACAGTACCGCTATTCGCCGCTAGATGGCGTTAGTGTCTCGACTAGATATACACAGTACCGCTATTCACCACTAGATGGCGTTAGTGTCTCGAACATTCTAGATTTATGTCGAAGTTTCTCGACGTACTTCACTAAGCGACTGGCGTAACAATATTATAGTATCCTGACTTACTTGACACTTATTGTTACATTATGACCAAATTACACAAAAACTTTGAAAATTTTAGCCTATATGTTATTCTGATGTGTAAACTATACTACTGTAAAGTTTCAGTAAAATCCGTTCAGAAGATTTTGCGTCAAAAAGAGTGACAAACATCAATCCATCCTCACAAAATAATATTACGTATTAAGTAATAATCTGTGCCCACCCTGCATCGGGAATATTGTGCATGATGTAGCTACTTGTACATTATGTGTTATTAAGCTACCTTTTTTTTTTTGGAAGCGGAAGTGTGTGTCAGATTTCTACTGACTAAAAACCCTGTTCCTTCGGCTGCCCTAAATTTCCGGGGCGCGCGTGGAACACGACGCGCCGCCGACACGGGCCTGGTCCTTACCGGACGGTGAGCTACGGTGGCCGGAAATCGGCTCGCGATCCCCGACGCCCGGGGCGTCTCCCGCCGCCTCTATGAAGACACGACGGTGCTCCGCCCAAGCAGGGCACACCTCCACCGTATGCTCCACCGTGTCCTCCAGGTGGTCCTCACAATGACGACACCCGGGCGTGTCCTCCCACTGAATCCGAAACAGTTACCTCCCGAAACAGCCATGTCCGGTCAGCACCTGCGTCAGACGGAAGGTGAGGACGCCGTGGCCTCTCTCCAGCCACTCCTCAAAGAGGGGACTTATCGCTGCGGTTGCGGCGTGCCCAGTTATTAAGCTACCTACATATTGAATAAATGTCTGTCATGGTTACAGCGGTGGGATACGAACCCACGCCCTTTCGGATATTTTAGATATTTTGTAAGTTTTATTTAAAGCAGTTGACATTTAGGCTTTTGTAACTAGGTAAATTACTAACTAACCGGCCAACTAAAAAGAGAGAAATAAAAACTTTTTGACAAAATATATAACTGTCTTCCAAAAAACACTGCAAAGTGAAAAATAACTTTTATTTCGGAAGTCGGTGCCAAAAACGAAAATACAAAACCAGAGCTTCCAACTGCCGAAATTAAAGTTATTTTACACTTTGCAGTGTTTTTTTGGGAAGGCAGAAATTTATTATAGTAAATAAATAAATAAAGAATAATTTATTTTTCTTCCACAAATAAAAAACTTGGGAACTATTTTACAAAATGACACTATTATAATTTATTATAATATTATTTGTGAGATGGCAGACTGGTGCCTAAACTAAGCCGAAACCTATATTTTAGCACCAGGGCTCCACACTACAGGAACAAAATATTTAAAGCATTTAAGAAAACACTACCGCATGCAAGAATGAACATCATGAATGAGTTTTAGCGGAATTAATGTTACATATACACTTTTTTATTGTTGATAAGGTCGCGTTTGAACACCATCTCACCTTATGGTAAGCCATGATGTGGTCGAAGATGAAACGCGCTTGCCTAGAAGTAACTTATTCACTCTTGACTTAAAGACACCCAGGTTAGAGCTATCAGGAAACACAGACTCTCGCAGGGATTTCCACTCCTTAGCTGTACGCACAATGAAAGTATTCCTAAAACGTTTTATGCGTATGAGTGGGATGTCCACTATGTAACGACGGCGCATCGCCATTGTCGTTCGTCTTATATCAATGATGGATCGAGCTTGGAGGAATTAGTATCTAATTTTTAGTAGTATAAATATAAAAAGAGTGTCTGAGTTCAGGTACCTGAGACATTTTCTTACCGACGACCTTATAGACGTTGAGAGTTAACATTGAAAGAGAGCGCAGGGCGCTGGCGGTTCGATAGAACATGCCCTGGCCCGGAGAGTTGCTCGGTGTAGTGATGAAGTCAAAATTACATTGTTTAAGGCATACTGCCAGACTTTCTACACGATCAGTCTCTGGGTCAAGCATACCAAGAAGGCGCTGGATGTCTTGCTCATATATAATATCTTCAGAATGCTATTGAGACTTTCCCGCTTCAGTAGTGCGTCAGAGATGTTTGCGAAGGCACATACAGATGGGTTCCATACCATCATGCACAAAAATCTCTGATCGCTGGTCAGCAGAGTGCGGGCGAGTAACAACAACATTCTGTCGACTGGGGTGGAGAGATTAAACTGTTCATTCATGATTCACTTTATGGGAATGACGATCAACCTGGGCACGTTACCCATAAATTGATCGTCCTTCCCATAAAGCTATTTATAACTAATTTTTTGTTATCATGTACTAACCCTGGCCTAAGCATTATACTAACACAGCTGAATTAAAGAAGATAATTATTAAAATCCTTAGTTGTGACTATGGATTTTAATAATTATCTGAAATAAAGAATTTTAATTTTAATTAGCATAATACGATAACTTAAACAATGTGTTTCAAAGGTATTGTAGCACCCGACAACACGCGGCATGCTTCGGCCTGTTTCGCGAGCATGCCGCACGAGTGCAGCGACACTGCTGCACAGAATGTTCAGACTTGCAGCCCAGTAGAGAGCCCACCGACCCTCGACTGACGGCCTTAGGCGTTAAGAAGAGAGAAGTGAGTATATTGAGAGTATATTGTAGCACCCAACAACACGCGGCATGCTTCGGCCTGTTTCGCGAGTATGCCGCACGAGTGCAGCGACACTGCTGCACAGAATGTTCAGACTTGCAGCCCAGTAGAGAGCCCACCGACCCTCAACTGGCGTCCTTAGGCGTTACGAAGAGAGAAGTGAGTATATTGACAGTATATTGTTGCACTCAACAACACGCGGCATGCTTCGGCCTGTTTCGCGAGCATGCCGCACGAGTGCAGCGACACTGCTGCACAGAATGTTCAGACTTGCAGCCCAGTAGAGAGCCCACCGACCCTCGACTGACGGCCTTAGGCGTTAAGAAGAGAGAAGTGAGTATATTGAGAGTATATTGTAGCACCCAACAACACGCGGCATGCTTCGGCCTGTTTCGCGAGTATGCCGCACGAGTGCAGCGACACTGCTGCACAGAATGTTCAGACTTGCAGCCCAGTAGAGAGCCCACCGACCCTCAACTGGCGTCCTTAGGCGTTACGAAGAGAGAAGTGAGTATATTGACAGTATATTGTTGCACTCAACAACACGCGGCATGCTTCGGCCTGTTTCGCGAGCATGCCGCACGAGTGCAGCGACACTGCTGCACAGAATGTTCCGACTTGCAGCCCAGTAGAGAGCCCACCGACCCTCGACTGGCGTCCTTAGACGTTACGAAGAGAGAAGTGAGTATATTGACAGTATATTGTAGCACCCAACAACACGCGGCATGCTTCGGCTTGTCTCGCGAGCATGGCGCACGAGTGCAGCGACACTGCTGCACAGAATGTTCAGACTTGCAGCCCAGTAGAGAGCCCACCGACCCTCGACGGCGGCCTTAGGCGTTAGAAGAGAGAAGTGAGTATATTGCACTTACGAAACTTGCCTCAGTCGAGTGACTGCTGAGCACGAAGTCGGATTCCTGGTTCAGGCAAAAGTGTTTTTTCGTTAGGAATTTCTCAGTAGTAGCCCGGAATTTGGAAGTTAGTGGTGTGATACCCCCATGCCTTGGAAAGCGCGTTTAGTCTTTGGTCCCAGCTGTCATTTGAACATCTTTGCCAGACGTTACTGGTAGTCAGAAGCCAGTAAATCTGACACTGGTCTAGCCGATGGGTATCGTGTAACCAGCTACTGGGTTTACTACTGGGTTGTGGAGATCTTACAGGTAGTCGCTCCATCTAAAACACTAATAATCAGCTAATAATCGGCTTCCAGTCTAACTGGATGGTTAGACCCCAACATAGTTGGGAATAGGCAAATGATGATGATGATTGCAACAATATACATAATGTTTGTTTTAAAAAGAACTAGCAAAGTGGGTAGCATTCACATTACTAGCAATTTTGCTAACCCCTCCAACTAAGCTAAATATGCTTGTGTCTGGAATAGTTTCGCGGCAAGAGTGTAATGGGTGGAGTTCGAACCCGCGTCCTTTCGATCACAAGGCCGACACTTTAGCCATTAGATAGATAGATAAAACATTTATTTGGTACAACAGGAGACACAAAATACAATTTACATACATGTAAATAACAGAAAATAAAACGTACGGTTAGTAGCATTGATATACTAAAAACCCAAGATGCACAGTCTCGAAGAAAAGTGACGCTCGAAACAGTCGCCAAACACTCACCACCTACGTAGTAATAGTAATGCTATAAGTATAAAATATGTTTTTGCACATTCTATCATATGACAATTTGTTTAAAGTTGTTTTTACAAAGCAGTGTGCGAAAGACAATCAAATACGACTGACGTTGCTCGATAGTACAAGGCCTTGAGTGGAGACTTACACCTTATACAATTTTTTTTTATAAGACATTTTTGTTAGTATTATAAGTTTATTAAATTGTGTTCTAAAGACGTAATTATAGCGTAAATGTTTTTGGGTAGAACATGTGTATATCAATGAAACAAATATTAACTGTTAAAATCGTTTATTAATTTTTTTAATTCAATAAAGCTTTTGCCGTGATATACATAAAACCTTCGTCAAAAAAATTCGCCATAAAAATAAATCTCTCGCCTTTGTTGGCTGACGATTGATGTCCGTTCTCCGCATCGTATTTGGTCACGAGAAAAACTAAAGTATAAAAATAAGAAGTTTTTAATGAGATTGGTGTTGCGCCAAAGCAACACTCACACACACTTTTATCATTAGCATACTGCATGTCGTGAACCCATAAGTTATCCCATAATGAATCGATATACTTAAAATATATTTTTATTCTATTATTAAATCATTTAAATTATTCCAGTATGGGGAGGGACGTTTAAAATTGTAATACTAATAGCGGAACGCGCACAATGGGCAATACTTAAAGTGATGTCGTTCAAAAAACGAATTTATCCCACTGGACTGCTATACTCGGAAGCTCAAGTACTTACAGTTCCCAATATACAACGTGTAACATATTAAGCGCAATACCTCAGACACCCCAATTAGAATATTAAATTATAAGCCTAAAGCAACATCCGTAACTAAATAAATTGAAACCAAACCTGGGCATTCTTTATAAAATAGTTATCCTTACTAAACGCAAAACGTATGTGCGTCATACAATATCCTTACGCAGACGCATACACTCATGCAATGTTAGCGGCCGATGCGACACGCACAGGGCCGTCTTTAACCTATTGGAGGCCCTGGGCATGTTAGGATAGTGGGGCCCCTATGACTTTGACAGAACACTATTTTGTTAGAATAGACAAAGAAACTAGATAAACAAGGTTAAATATTTATTTTTATTAACAATCACATGAAACGAATAGATAAATGTAATAAAGTCCACAAAAGTAACTCTTTCAACATTTACAGATTAGTGCTTAAAAATCTATGTTATTTGAAGAGGAACCTTTCTAGATTTCAGATGGGCAAAATCGTTAAGGAGCAATTTCAAAAAAATTTGTACCCCCGGATTTTGCCTTGTCCCTCGACTTTAATAATTTATTTTGTTGAGATGAATGACTTCTAGGAGATTATATTGATATAAGTGAAATAAACATATGTTAAAATATACAAATAAACTGTAGTTTTGTCGTTACTTTAATAAATATAAAACTTACGATGATTTTAAAATACTGAAGAACATCGAAATTACCTGTCCCCTTCCCAACTAGCGTCAGACAACCTTTAATTTAAAAAAAAATCCGTGTATTGAGAGTGGTTTATAAATATATTTGAATTCTCAAAAGTTGAATTTATCAGTTAAAAGTATAAATAATATATTTTCTTACATATTTTCTATAAAAAATAAGTTTAAATTAAAATCGTAAATTTTGGCCAACCGGAACATTCAGTTTTGTGACCGCTCGTTTTCAAAAAATTTCTTCCTAATCGTGGAAAGTATTTGGCACAATAGTAGCACAACATATTGTACTTCATCGAGAGACGCTATTTTGCTTTCATTGTAAAAAGAATTAGCTAGCAGTG
This sequence comes from Tholera decimalis, assembly GCA_943138885.2. Classification (NCBI taxonomy): domain Eukaryota; kingdom Metazoa; phylum Arthropoda; class Insecta; order Lepidoptera; family Noctuidae; genus Tholera; species Tholera decimalis. The sequence goes on from OW964554.2 coordinate 8,931,092, forward strand.
CGGACTTATTGTTGAAGTGTTCCGTGTTTCAATTTCTTGACTCGGGTATGTGACCAAGTTTTACTATTATAAATCACTTTTCTATAAACATTGTTATTGTTGACACATTGCAAAATTTGTATAGTATTTGATCCCGAAAAGTTAATACTGCTAAGTACGATGAGTAATTTTTAAACAATTTAAAACTACCAGAAGGTTGTATTATGTGACCTCCGTTTTGTGACTTATTCTACGGTCACATTTAACGGATCGGCAAGTCACAACAGGTTGGAATGCATAAAACTTAGTTTACATTGCTATCCTTGCTGACCGAATTAATTTGATTTTAAAGTTTTAAATTAAATAAGTTCTTTTTTTAATTTATATTTCAAATTTATAGATCATTGAAGTTTGCTGACGACATTTAAATGTTAGGTAAGCTTTTCTTAACTTTGGTGGATATTGCAATGCCGCTTACTGACGCGGAGAAAACTAGAAGATACAGAGAGAGATTAAAAAATTTATACCCGGATGCTGCCCAATGCAAAAAGAAATTTAGATCGACTGAAATCAAAATGTTCAATTAAGAAAATTTGATAGTTTGAGATAGCTCGATCTGCTGGCGTCTATACAATTTATAACAAACCTAACCCAACCGTGTATAACCTCAAACACAATTATTTTATTGTATGTAAGTACACCAGTACCTACATTATAATAATTGGGTTTGAGGTTTCTTTTGTGATTTCACTCATTATAGTAAGGTAAAAATATAAGAATACTTAAAATTATTGTTTTATTTCTTACCTACTCGATTCTTCAAAATTTTCAGTTATTATTGACTTTTAAATAACAGAAATAAAAATATAACTAGTTCCAATTTGAAAAGTAGAGCTGATAATGTTTAAATCATCATTTGATATCAAAATTTGTTAATTTGTTTAATATTCTACTAACTATGTAGGTCCGTATTATTTTGGCAATTAATAAATCATGTGAGCACAGCCTTATGATTTTAAGACTTCCATTTTGTCACTGTCCCTTCAAATTGTTGGAGTTAAATCTATGAAATTTGATGAATTTTCACCTTTTATTTCCATACAATCACAAATATGTAAAGCGTCATTATCTATTGCTTTTAGAAAATCTACGCATATTGAGTAAAATATTATGTTTTTGGAGTAAAATTAAAAAAATGCCAAGTAAAAAGCGACATAGTCACAAAACAGAATAAAAAACAATATTTTTGTGTTAATCCTTAAAGCTGTAGCTATTTTCTTTGATTTATCAATTAAGTGCATGTATTAATTGTTTAAATAAATATGAAAATGGCTTATTTATTTCATACTTTCCGTAAAATTTGCTTTTAAATCTAGTCACACAATGGAACCAGTTCTGCCACCAAGTCAGTTTTGTTTCGATATTACAGGATAAATGCCTCGAATTCAGCGTTCCTTTTTGTTTTCCTACATATTAAACTATATTACCTATTACATTTTGGTCAAATAAAAAAGAAAAAAAAATTAAAAATATAATCGAATTTTAGAGCAGGGTACACTTTATTTTGAAATTGCTCTAATCACTTCTTCAAAATCTATGCTTTTTAGCACATCAGATTCTATGGACATTAGCGTGTATTTTTATAATAATAATAATACGTAAGTACGACTTACTAGGGGAAATAATTTATTTTCAAAATTGTTAATTTCAGTTAGTTGGTTGGAGAGTTGGTTTGGTCAGTTTGGTTTGGGTAGTCAGCTGGAGTTGTTTTGGAAGGAGCTTACGAGCAATCAGTATATCCAAGCTATTTTCACCTAGACGTCGAAAAAAATTCTCAAGGACATCCACACAACTTGCCCATAGAAACTCAAGGTATTAAGGAGGAGGATTTGGATCCATCATACCACACTTATTTGTTAAGTACGAAAAGAATCGTCATGTTGCGTGCCTTCTCTGTCTATGTTGCGAATGGATAATTGACAAATTATTGTTTTTATGTAGAATATACGGAAGTAATAATAAAGAAGTCTTCATTTATAATAAAAAACCTCAATGTGAACCGAAGTTCTCAAAAAAAAACAAATCTATCAGATCACAAATTCCATTGTTTTAATAAAACTCATTGTAAATAAATAAAATATGTACCTATTATTAGCATTTATATACCTAACTAATGGGGCATAAATTATTCTTGGACATCGATATTCAAACCAGGGCCAAACTTGTATGGGATTCCATTCCACCATCTCCTTAAATATAAAGTCGAACACATTTTGTTTCAATTTTCTATGTAATTTCTCAATTAAATTAATTGTTTAATTCAAACTTGGAGCTTCATGCTTCGCTTCGTTCGCTCAATTTAAATGGAGCGAGTCACACCGATGAGTGTACTACTGATGATTTTTCTTTAAATTGTGTATGTGCTTAGTATACCATTATATATTTAAATTTATCTAAGCATGCTGAAGTCGGAAAGCCTAATTTTTTTGGGCGAGAGTAGAATAGCTTCGCGCATTTAAAAACTGGTAAGTTGGTATTTTAGTCAGTAATTTAGGTTCGATTTCTTCGAATTAAATAAGTTTTTTGGTAATAAATATTGGTTATCGTTTGATGATCTAAGAGGAACTAGGAACTTTGTATTTGATCTGAGGGGGGCCCCTATCGATTGCGGGGCCCTGGGCACTTGCCCAAAGTGCCCAATGGGAAAGAGGGGTCTGGACACGCACACAATTTCCTTGAATTAAGGATTTTATTAATTTGTCATGATACTGTTTCCATTTTAAGTTAAATGAAAGATTTTTTTACGACGGAAATCGATTCAGAAGCCGATTCTGAAACAACTACTTTCAGGAATTGCGTTTATTCTGTTACACGTTGTATATCCTCCGTACCATACTACGTAGACACAGATTGTTACCAGTAAGCCCAGATTTAATAAGCAAATGCACTGGGTTTCCCGTTTGTAAAGTTCCCAAATGTCACACTAAACTTACGTCTAGATACTTTTAGGCATTAAGTTCTAGGATCTACAATAGAGCAAATAAAACTATCCCAATTTAGAAGCTTATGTGACATAAGGTCAAACAAATTTTAAAACCATGGCTTCAGTCTTTGAGCTATGACGATATAAAAAAAATCATTTCGTCGGTATAGTAAATTAAGCTATTCAAAACACACACTCATGTTAACGCACACGCGTCCAGCCAGACACACACATACACGTTTCGCTTCTATTTCTTTTGTTCTCAATACCTTCTAATGTTACTTTTTGTTTGTAATTTATTACATACAATTTGAAATGTGTTTTAATGTATAGTGTAGGACACTGATTCCTGTATAGCCGGCTCTACACGTTGGCCAACACAGTGGCGAATGTAGTGGCCAATGACTATTCGCCAACGTGTAGAGGGGGTGTTTGTGCACCCAACATGCACAAACACGCCGTCTACACGTTGGCCAATACGCATTGGCCACTACATTCGCCACTGTGTTGGCCAACGTGTAGAGCCGGCTTAACACATGCTCGCTTAGCATAGAAGTCAGGGGCTTCACTTGAAAGATGTAATATTTTTATGTTTAATAAATTATTTATTTATTTTATTTATGAACATTAAAAAAACCGTAAAATTGACGACCTCTTCTCCTTCAGTATATTATTTATAACGTATACATATTTGCTAAAAACTAAATTAGTATTAATTATTGTAAAATAGATGTGTTTAACTTTTGCTGTACAATAAAGTTTATTTTAATCTACTCTAAATACTAGCTTTTGCCCGCGTCTTCATACGCGTAGAGGTTTTTCCCGCGTAAATCCTGATCACATAGGAATTTCGTGATAAAAACTATCCCATGTCCTTCCCACGGTCCTAAACTATTCCCATGCCAAATTTCATCTAAATCGGTTCAGCGGCTTAGGCGTGAAAAAGTAACACACAGACAGACAGAGTTACTTTCGCATTTATAATATTAGTATGGACAATATGGACAATAAAGCATAAACTTATTAATAAAAAAAAAATAAATACAAGAAAAAAAATCGACTCCATTATTTGTTCAACAGGGTAATTTTTATTATGCGACTAAAATAAAAAAGATGCCATAATACATTGTTTTGACACTGAAAACGCGGCCATTGAAATTTACCGTTACTATTTGAAATGAGCGCATAATTAAGCACTCATTTTATGCGGACGGTTTTGAGTCGTTGAGTGTGCATCTTGGGTTTTTAGTATATCAATGGTTAGTAGGAACATAATGAGAGTTCTCGCTTTGTTCTACAATTTATGTGTAAGTCACAGCTACTTGCCTGATGACTTAACGTACACTATAGTAGTTCCAATTGTTAATAATAAAACTGGTGATTCGTCTGATATTCCAAATTATAGACCTATCTCGCTAGCAACTGTTATTAGTAAGGTACTGGATAGTTTGCTTGACCAACAGTTGGAGTCAATTTGGCTTTAGGAATGGCCTTTCAACTGAAAGTGCTATCCTCTGTCTCAAGCAAACTGTTCAGTACTACACAGACAGGAATACGCCTGTATATGCAGGTTATTTAGACCTTTCAAAAACGTTTGGTACTGTAAATTACGACAAGTTATGGCGTAAGTTGCGATGCGAGACGAAGTTATCACATGACATTATATCATTATTTGAGTATTGGTACAGTCACCAGCAAAATAGCGTCAGATGGGCAGGCTCGCATTCGGACTAGAGCATGGAATATCGGAACCTTTTCCCAATACCGGTTTTGTTTCGATATTAAATTTTTTAATATCGGTATTCCGGTATTTCGATATTTTTCCGATATTATGGAAATAAAATGATCAAATTTGTTTTAACGTTGTAAGGGTCCAAATATTAGAATTTAGAAACTGTATCAGTGTGCTCTGGAAATATAAAATCAACGTCATTTATTATTAAAAATATTTCATTGCAATCTTATATCAATTCGAATTCAAAAGTATGATTGTGTACACAAAAAATATCAATTTCTTAACATACTCCGCTGTGTCATTAAATAAAAAAATCAACACAAGTTAAAATAAGTGATTGAGTAACATAATATACAACGTGTAACAGAATAAACGCAATTCCTGAAAGTAGTTGGTTCAGAATCGGCTTCTGAATCAATTCCGTCATGCAAAATAGGTGTTAAATTTTGACGGAAAAATCTTTCATTGAACTTAAAATGGAAACACAGTATCATGTCATATTAATACAATCTTTAATTCAAGGAAATGCGCTCGTGTGCGTGTCGGCCGCTAACATTGCATGAGTGTATTAGACTTATAATTTAATATTGTAATTGGGGTGTCTGAGGTATTGCGCTTAATCTGTTACACCTTGTATAAATAAATATTACGTTAAACGCAAAGAACTAGATATTCAATGGGAGGGGTGACTACACAGTCATCTTATGGCTTTAAAGACGAAGACTACGGCAATTCAAAATATCGCTATTGCTGAAATATGGAACGTCAGTTTTAGAAATTCCCATTTAAGAGGTCCATAAAGCTCTTTGCAGACTAGACGAGAACAAAGCCAGCAGGCAAGACGGAATACCTGCACGACTCTTAAAAAGTTGTGCTCTGGAGTTGTCACAAGCAACCAAGATGTGTAACCAGTACCCAAAAAACCTCCAAAATCTGCAAAGTGATGGATAGGGTACTCAATAATAAGCTGCTAGCATACCTTGAAGACAATGAGCTCCTTAGTCTCTTCTTCTTCGTATCGATGGAAATTGCGTACTTTATATGTATCCGGCCCAGTCACGCAGGTCTCATTCAGTAGCGTTTATTAGGTCTTCTAATGTACACGTTTTCGGGTTATTTGGACACTCCAGATAATGGGACATTGTTTGATCAGGAACGCCGTAATCGCACTGGATGTCAGTTTGGCATATAATGCCGCATTTTGCTAAATTGTGCTTGCAACGGCCTACTTGGGTTCGCAGTCAATTGATAGCTTTTCAAATAGGCCACAGCAAGTCATGTCCGGGTGGCAGATATTCCTGAGGCTGAACGGAATTAGGCGGTGGCGGAAGGTACTTTAGCTACTTAGTGACCACCAGTATGGCTTCCGCCTTAGTCGGTCGACCCGAGATCTTCTTGTGTATGTTACGCACTGCTGGGGTGAGGCCATTAAGAAACACGGCAATGCTCTTGTAGAGTTCTTCAATATCTCAAAGACCTTGACAGGGTCTGGCACGCTAGTCTACTGAGAAGGCTTCCTACATTTGGCATCTCTGCTGACTTCTGCAACTGGATTTCTGATTTCTTAAATGAGCGGTCAATCCGAGCGGTCATCGATGGCTGCTCATCGGATCTTATGGCTATCAATGTCAATGCGGTATTTTTAAGGGGTCTGTTCTCTTTGTGACTCTTTTTTGCTGCATATCAAGGACCTGCTCCAGCTCTTGGGTACGCGGATGACAGCATAGACTTAAAGATATACTTATCCAGTTCTAGAGCTAGCAGGGATGAAACAGACTGTCTCAGAAAGGCCATATTGGAGCAAATTAATTTGACCCGACAATCTGGTCAAATTCAATGCTTTGAAAACATAGGTTTATCTCTTCACTGCTAAAAGCAGCCAATTACTAAATACTTCACACCTGTACAGCTTTTGAATTTGTATAAAGCACAGGTTTGTTCTTGTATGGAGTACTGCAGTCATTTGTAGGATGGCTTAGCAAAATACCAGCTTGCTACACTTGACTCGAATAACGCAGAGCTAAAAGACTCATAGGCGATGCAGTGTTAGCAGACAAGCTTCAGCCTGGCTTATCGGCGAAACGTTGTTTGCCTATCGGTCTGCCACAGATTGTACTGCGGAGTGTGTGCGCAGGAACTCCATGACCCGATTCCTCCATCTACCTTATACTAACGATCTAGGTACCAAACGTACTGCATGGTACCATTCTCACTTGTTCAATATACCGTCTTGTCGTACTAAGCGATTCTCCTCTACATTTATTGTGTGCACGGCCAAGGTTCGGAACTCTCTGCAGGCTGCTCTGTTCCCCTCTACATATGACCCGTCTGCCTTCAAAGCAAGAGCGAACGTGCAACTTCTGGGCTCGTCTTTGAGATACGATCTTATTTTGTTGCACTTATGTACATAATGCCGGGCGCTACACTTTTATATGGAAATAATCATTTATAAATGACACTCTAGCATATATATCATTATAATTTACCGATAGGTTTTTTACATTAATTTAATTCAATGAAATAAGTAAGAAAGGTTGTATTGATTATTTTCGATATCGAAAAACCGATATTTGAAATCCAATATCGCTTTTTTCGATATCGGATTTATGGTCCGATATTCCGGTTTTTCGATATTATCGAAAACCGGTATCCATGCTCTAATTCGGACATGTACAGGTTGAACTGTGGTGTGAGGCAGGGGGGACTCACCTCGCCGCGTCTATTCAACCTATATATGAACAAATTGATCGAGGAGCTCAGCAACACTAATGTCGGTTGTTCCGTTGATGGAGTGTGTATAAATAATATAAGCTACGCGAATGACATGGTGTTGCTGAGCCCTTCCCTTTCTGCATTACGGAGGCTTTTGAGGGTTTGTGAAACCTACGCGGAGGCTCATGGACTCAGATACAATCCAAAGAAGAGTGAATATATGATCTTCAAAGCTGGTACTAAAAAACCTACTTAACTGCACCTCCTGTCACTTGTTGCGGCTCTCAGTTGAAGAGATTAGATCGTTTCAAGTATCTGGGTCACTGGGTCTCTGTTGATCTGTCGGACAATGCGGACATCGAGAGGAAGCGCAGGGCATTGTGTTCGCTGAGGCCAGTACCGATGACTTCTACGGAATAATCCGGCAAAGAAGTGCATCGCTGCTACGAGTACGTCGCTGTCGGGGCAGCTCGAACGGGATCCTGAGCATGTTGTCCGAGCGGTGGGATTCTCCTTTCTTGCGGAGATGGCTGCAGCTGCATGCCAGTACCTGCACTTATTATTATATATGACAGACGTATATTTATTAATTTGACATTGTCATTTTTTTGTGACATTTTTAATCTGACATTGTTTTTATTTATTTTTTGACATTTTAATTTTATTTTATTGACATTTTTGTATATTTATTTTCTATAATTCAATTTAATTTAATTTCAATTTCACAGTTATGTTTTTTTTTTTGCATGTATTATGTGTATAGTTGTGAAAGCCGACCAATGGCACATGTGTTAGTTTCCTATTTTATATGGGTCACAGACCTGAAATAAATTAATTTTAATTTAATTTAATGAAATAAAGTGAAATTTAATACATTAAACAAAAAAAGAAAAACGTTTAGACGAGACGAGTGCACTGTGAGTTTGCACCAAATGGGTGCCCAGCTCAGCATGTGCCAGGTGGGAAATACCTAGCGCTGATATTCTGCTGGGTCCCTGCATTGACATACGGATGTCGAGTATCGATGACGCGAATATATGATGTGTAATTGTGTAGTATTCTGTGTGTTTAATAAGGCTTTTGACGCTTCGAAAAATATGTAATTATGTACACAAACTTAAGCGCAAACTTTGTTATTTAACTCTCATAGTCCAATGGAAAGGCAATCCGTTACGATCGGGGAGAGATAAGACGCAACATGATGGCGTTATGTGATTTTTCAAAAACGAAGAGGTCACATCCTCTAAACCAAACCTGTTGTGGCCTAAAGGGAATCGAACTCCTCTTGCCTCCTGAGCAGCAGTAGTGCTTGACACCGAGAGACTAACTGAGCCGATCGGCAAACTATTCATCATCTGCAGTAGCTTGGTAACACGATGAATCATGTCACGACTGATTTTCTGATCAGTGTCAGATTATCTGGGTTCTCATTACCGCTCCTATTATGCATGCCAGGTATCTATGCAGAAAGCTGTTACCATGTTGGAGCCCATTCGAGTGGGGATCCAAACAAAGCAGATGAAAATCTGTCAGGGATTGTTTACGCTGGTTATCGACGCATGCAAACTCGCACGAGTTACCAGCTTTGTAAGTAAACGAACGCGTGGACAACTTTTTAGCTTTCCTTTATACAATCATCTTCCAATATAAACGGATGCTACTGAGTACTAGTGTTTTACATACAGCGAATAACTCTGACCTCCACAACTCAGTAGCTAAGTAACATGACGATCCTTAGTAAGACTGGGGTTTTTCTGACTTCTGCGAACCCGTAACGAGAGTCAAAGACGACAGCCGGGATTTCACATGCTTTTTGAGGCACGTCGGATTCTCGATACGCTTAGATGCTCTTCTTACTTACTCTATATCTTTTTTCCAGTGCCTCTGCATATTTCGTCGCACCATAGAATTGTGCTCTCGAGTCCGCGCTATCGGAGCGCAGGACCTAGTTGACAAGTTCGCTCTGACCCTCTCTAACGCCTCTAAGCTGATGAAGCTGTTGCATTCCTACGATATTATTGACCAAGGATCGGATTCTGAGTAAGTAATTAAAGTTTTTCCTAGTGAAATTAGTTTCAGGAATCCCTTTTTAGGGTTTCGTATCCGAATGGCAAAGAAACGGAACGCTTGTAGATTCGTCATGTCTGTGTGTCTGTCCGTCCTTATTTCACAGCCATTTTACAAAATGGCTGTGAAATAAGGACGGACTACTATTATATATAACTATTTGGAATACACATGTGATATAATACGTGATAGATAGGTAGATGTATTCTGTAAACTGCTTTCAGATTTTTATACAAAAAATGAACTGAACTGAAACTAAAAATATTTTTATTCATGAAACCTATGTACAGTCGTGGTCAACTAATTAGGGACATGCAAGATAGTGAAGAACAATAACCGGTTATGTACATACAAATATAAAACCCTATTGATTTCTCAGTAACTATTATTTGCATAATTTGGTCCGATTATTATGCTTTAAATGGCTGTAAATAAAAGAATAAATAAATAGAAAAAAGTATTTAATATCAAAGGTTGAACATGTATTCAATTTTAAGGTATAATTCTGTAGCTGGACATTTAATTAAGGACAGTAAACTATAATGAAAAAAAGAGTTAAACAAAACTAATAATCTGCAGTATTATAATATCTTTAACAGCTCCATTTTATTTCGTGTAAAATCAGTACCCAGTAGCAAAACCTTTGTTAGTAATTACCGCTTGACACCGATGTGGCATAGACATTATCAGTTTCTGGCATGTTTCGACAGGAATGTTTGCCCATGCCTCACAAAAAGCTTCATTAAGTTCATCTAAAGTTGTGGTACGATAAGTGGCTACTTTTTTCTTGATTTCGTGCCAAAGGTGCTCGATTGGGTTAAGGTCCGGGCTATTTGCTGGCCAATCTAGCACCGATACTGACTGACTGGTAAGAAACGACTTGACTGAACGGGCGGTATGTTTCGGGTCGTTATCATGCTGAAACGTCCATATAATAGGGAGATGCTCCTCAGCATAGGGAAGCATCGTTTCCTCCAATATTGCCTTGTATTGATGTTGGTCTAAGTTACCCTGAACTTTCCTCACAGGTCCCACTCCACGTCCAGAAAATGAACCCCACATTTTAATGTTTCCACCGCCATGTTTCACCTGCTTTTTTGTGAATCTTGGATTAATTTCCGCTTTTACTGGACGCCGTACGTATTGCCTTCCATCTGAAGAAATCAAATTAACCTTGGTCTCGTCAGAGAATAATACATGTTGCCATTGGGCGTAGGTCCAATGTCCATATTTACGTGCAAACGCCAAACGAGCATTTCTATGTTCTTTCTTCAACAACGGTACTTTGCGAGCCACTCTTCCGAACAACCCTGCTTCTACCAGACGTCGTCGAACGGTCCTCGCTGAGACACCAGCTCTTTCGTTTGTCCCAAACACTTCGTGTTTAATTAAAATAGAGCCTAGAAACGGATCTTTCTTAGCTAACCTGGCTATCATTCTATCTTCTTGCGGAGTTGTTTTTCTCGATCTTTTTGTTCTGGGCACATTTAAATCTGTGTTATTGCGTCTGACATGTTGCACTGCATTGTATACCATAGTTTTTGAACAATTTAAATGTTCTGCTATCCTTCGGTATGGCCAACCATGCTCGACAACAAACTTCATGATAATTTTTCGTAGTGTTGGATCGCAACTTTTATTTTTACCCATTTTTCTTCAAAATATTTTTTAAAACTTAAAATAAATATCGGGATTGCCGCCAAAACTACCACGAAACAATAAGAGAAGAAGTAAACAAGTATTGAGATTCAAATTTTGAAAATAGAACGCAATATCTCAGTGTCCCTAATTAAATGGCCAGCCAGCATTATTTGAACAAATAGCACTACGATAATCTATCAGCTATACTGTAAAGAGGTTTAATGTTTAATAAGTTGTTATTGTTTGTATAATCGGGTACATAAATGACTAATTATACTTACATGTAAGAGATATGGAATATGGTTTAGACTCGTTGGAAAATAAAAAATAAATTCACAATTCGGTTTAACCAAAGAGTGTCCCTAATTAGTTGACCACGACTGTATATGTGTTTGATATTTATAGGTCTTTAAAAATGACATTGACAGGCCCGTTGGTATAGTGGTCAGTGGTCCTGACTGCTGTGCGCAAGGTCGTGGGTTCGATTCCCACCTAGGACAAATGTTTGTGTGATGAGCATGGTCATTTGTTCTTTGTCTGGGTGTAATTTATCTATAATATGTATGTATTTAGAAATATATATGTATGTTTATCAGTTGTCTAGTATCCATATCACAAGCTCTGCTTAGTTTGGGACTAGATGGCGTTGTGTGAAAAAGTTGTGGAATATTATTATTGAGGTTTCAAAAACCCTTTTTTCTTAAAGCCAATGGTTTAAAAGATATATTCTTCCAAAGTGGTAAAATGTGTCACTTTAACTTTTATAATAAAAGAGAAAAATCCAAAAAAATGCTGTAGATCTTAATGTAAAATTTCAACCAAAATTGGTTTGAACGAGATAGAGTCAGCGGTTTTTGTAAGGAGTGCCAGACTTCTACTGACTTAAAATCCACGCTGTTCTTTCAGTTGCCCTTGTAGTCTGGGGCCGCGTTATCTCGTTAGAACATTTCCGCAACCCCAGCTATCCAAGAATCTCCTAGCTTTTACATATTATTTTTAATTTTGCCTTGATTTTTAATTCAAAGTATATATGTAGGTAGTATGTATGTATAAAACAGTGGTGGCCTAGCAGTCCAACCCTGTCAGACACATTACTTATTTATTAACTAGTATGTCCTCGACCAAAAGTTCGAAGGCATGTTACATCCGCCAAACCACACTAGGCCCGCCGTACTGGATTACGGCGTACTGGATTAGTGGTAATGTTATATTTTTATTTGATGTTATTACTATTTTATTTTATTTATCTCTGCCGGCTTCTGTATTCCCTGCCACATATGACCCGTCAGCCTTTAAAGCAAGAGTGAACAGGCATCTTCTGAGTTCGCTCTTTCGATCGTAGACTTTATCTTACACTTACCATCAGGTCTGAACGAAGTCAAGAGCAGGATCATTCTTAATAAAAAAAATAAAAAATCTCACTCTTTGCTACATTAAGATACTTAATTCTAACTATCCCTAATATTCTACAGCCTCGTGTCACCCTGCGAAATAATCCAAGACAAATTAAAATCTGTGAAGGGCAAATACTTCCAATTTGAAGAACCGGATTTAGCTGATCGTCTCATTGCTGAGACCCTTTCTCAATGCAGCCAACCCGACCTCGTAGGAGAGGTTCTCAGTCCTATGGAGAAGGAGAACTTACAGAATGCTACCACACTTGGAAAGATTATAGAGCCTGAACCACAGAAAGGGAATGTAGATGAAAGTTTGAAAGAGTATAGAGATGCTATTATGTGTGACGTGGGGAAAGAAGATGGGTTACCATTGAGCGGCAGTCATAATCCTGTCAATGTTGATGATTTGGGCAAAAGGACCAATAAGAGGAAGTCGACTGCCGCTAAAAAGACCGGAGTCAGAACAAAAAGGGCTAGAGCTTCTCATGACTAATTTTATTTTTTGTTTTGTTTAACAGAAGTCTTTAGTATGTATAAGTGATTTCATTACAAATATAAGCTTTGACTAATAATATTTTATTAAGTATGATTTATGTTACACTAGTAAAAAGTTACACTAATTTGTTAAAACTTTCATGTTATTAAAATTATTCTCATTTTAAAATACGTAGTTTAAATTCTTCCATTCTCCACCCAAGAGTACTCTTCAATTAAAAATGATACATATATTTAAGTTGTTTTATTGCTTATATCGAATACACATACATTCATCAAACTTCAAACAAAAAGAACAATTTAAAATAAAAACATTTTTATAAAAAATATTATTTTATCATTGCTTTCACAAATTCACACATTTACTACAAACCATGCTTCACACTATTTTACGAGAAATGTCTTTTATACTACACCTGCTTGGAAAGTACCTTGATACTTTATCAAATTTACGGTAGAAAGTACGTCATTGCAAATCGAACAAATATGCGGGGAGATAACGCATCTGAGCGGGAGAGAAAAGTGTATGAAAATCCATTTCTTACGTGGTTTTTCTTTTTTAATTTTGGGTAAGACTATGCGCCGGTAACCTAAATATCAAAAGCCAAAAAGTTTTTACAGTGAGTTTTTATCTCCAAGTTCGCAAAATGACACTGGCCACTAGCTGTGTGTTGGATGGTGTCGGGCTGGCAGTGCGACCCTGCGGCGGCACGATAAACAATTTGAAAAAAGAACATGTGAAAATTGCAGACGCCATTGGCGCCATTTGTGAAAACAGTGTTACATTAAGCTTCACTAACTGCAACAATTTCAATATAAATTTCAATTATACCCTGTTTTTTAATCTCAGAGACAGAATTGACGCATGCAAATGTCAAGTTTAGAAATAATGTTGCCCGCTCTTTTGTGCTGTGTTATACCTACGATACCGGTTTGTTGAATGGTAACTTTTTACCCGACTGTGCGACGCAAAAGAGGGTAATGTGTTTCAAAGTGTGGCGTTGTACAGGCCAAATGTGTCGTCTGATTTGAATAATTCTCACGTTAATCAATTCGTCTTAACCATGCGAGTGTCACAAGAGATATGACAGTTAATTATAAAAAATCGACAAACTACATAAATATCAAAAATCGTTGGGGTATCGTTGAATAGGTCTTTTTTATAAAGAGAACTAGCAATTTGGGTATAATTCACATTACTCGCAATCTTGTTGACCCCTCCAACTCAGCTAAATATCCTTGTGTTTGGAGTGGATTCACGACAATAGTGTAATGGGAGGGGTTCGAACTCGCGATCTCTTGATCACAAGTCCGATATCATAGCCATTTTTAGATTTTTTCCTCTCTTTTTCATTTACAGCAATCGCTTAGGATGTATAAGTTTTAAAACGGATCAGTGCCATATTCAGGGTGCGGTTTTTTTTCTTTCAAACCTTTCGAGTGGGGTATCAAAACAAAAAACTTTACGAGAGAATAATGAATAAATATGTGATTTATTTATATTAAACTAAATAGAAATGAAAAATCATATATGAAGACTGCAAAATCGTAATACTAAAGAAAGTATTTTGAATTATTCATTCTTATTCCTCTTATAATGTTATTGGTAACTTTATAGTTATTTTGTGTTTTTTTGTGTCATCTGGGCCATATAGTCGATGGCATCACTGATAGGTTTACGATAGAAATAGGTGGCGATTCTGATGATTAAGAATATTTCTAAGATATGGAGTCATTATTTGAATCTGATTAACGAATACCTGTAATTAATTATGTTATTAAAATATATACCTATATCTTACATTATTAATTTTGTATTTCTACGTTTTAAATTAGCTCCTGTACATTATTTCAGAATAACATATTATAAAAAACCGATACTTGATTTTATTAACGTTAAGTTTCGATAGTGGCACATCACTATTTAAGAATTGTAAAAAACTGGCAACCGTCGTAATGTCAACTTTGTCTCTGAGATTAAAAAACAGGGTATAGTAAAGATTTCGTTTTTTATTTTCCTCGTAGGTGTAGTATAAAGCACTATGTATCACTCGAGAGAAAGTGCGATTACCGTCGAGGGTGTCGTTTGAAGCCCGAGCCGTAGGCGAGGGCTTTAAAACACCCGAGATCGGGAATTCACTAAAAGAGTCACTTTCTCCTCTCGGTGAACAATGTACAATTTATTGGTTTATTCTAGTTGAGCAAAGCTATTCCAATTAGCCTACCTGATTTAAGTACAACTGCAATATAGTTGTACTTACATACTGATCTAAATGCTAAAACTCCGTAATCGTAATGGTGCTACCACACTCCCGTTAGGAAACAAAACGTATAACTAACAAATCGTCGTCGACTAAGTCATTTTTTGGCGGTTTTGACATTTTGATGCCATTCGCTAGAGAATCGAAAGACGCGCCGTTTCGTCTAATCAGAATCAACGTACGACTAATAAAAACCTTTAAAATTACGAAAAAGTCACACCAGATTTGGCAAAAAAATATGACATCACGGTGTAGTCATGATTTTTGATGATGTTAGGGTAAATACAAGATTTTTGCTAAAAATTCATGTTTTTATTGTTGAAAAAACTATTTTGAAGTATACTCAAAGAATAAATGGAACTATAGATGTGTCTATACAAATTAATCAGCTTTTTGCCTCTCCTGAAAAGTTGCTAAAAATGACTTACGTGATAGAACTTAAACGACGAAATGTCAGAATTGTTACATTTGTATAGATGTTTTGACCTAAATAAGAAACATTTTCTTAACATTGTGATCAAAACTAATATTATAAATGCGAAAGATTGTGAGAATGGATGTAAAAACTACTGAACGGAGGTAAGTCGATGGTTGACATATTGGAATAACACACAGGCTTCTTTTTATTCCAGAATTCCAGCAGTATGGGAGTACCATAAAGTACTGTATACCTAAAGTACTGTATATACATTCAGCATATTCACTATTTTATTGCTATGTTATCACGGACACTTTACTGGGGGAGTTCTGAGTCGTTCGTAGTCCCCAAAGTTTGTGAACACTCTTCCCCAATACTTGGGGTCTGCTCGGGGATCCAAATCCTGGGTATTGGGAGGCACCGCTGTTGCGTTCACTTTGTCCAGCTCCGATAGTAATGCTTGTAGGATCTCTGGTTTTCTGGGGAAAAAGAAACCAATTTCGATATTATTTCTTGTCTTTATAAAGTACCTGCCTAACTTCTACCAGCGGGTTTGGCCGATTTTGTACCTTTTTGCTTTCTATGTACAAATTCTCTCACAAACATCCATTTATACACAATACGAGTATAGTAGTACTCAACTGATAAGTCGAGTCGTAAATCTATTATTTATGTAGTTAGTTCAGTTTAAGTGTTGAACAGAATTGCCGTAGCATTGTCATTTCAGTTAATATTCAAAGTGACTGTGTAGTTTCTAGTCTATTCAGCGGTAAATTGTTATACCTATATTATTTAATAGTTAACCCTTATCGTGGCAAGATATTTTTTTTAAGAAAAGCAAAAAAAATATATAGATAGTTTCATTGGGTAATAAAACAAGTTAGAAAAATAAATAAAAAAATCCGGATATGAAAATTTTGGAAAAACAATATGTATAGTATAATATACATTGCTATGCTTGCAGTGATTAGCGCATTTTTTGGACTGTATATTATGCTATACATTGCTATGTCTATGGAGAGTTTGAAATTAATTGCTAGTTTTTTACATAGATCAAAAAAGTATTGTAAATTAAATAATTTTAAATAAAAATACCTGTTTTTATGAAAGTATTTTTTTAATATTATAAAATCGTTCTTAAACACGATCTTTTACAAAATACTAGTAATAATAAAACTCAAAGACCCTATTGCTTGCGGTGGTACTCCAAAAACAATTTCGGTTCTTCACGTAGCAAAGATGAACCTTACATTTCGTGCACATCGTACTTGCTTGGCCAGCTTTGCAGTACTTGCACCTCTGATATCCGGTTATTTGAGGCCAGTGGTCATATTTGTCATACCGCACATCATCGCATGGTTGTTCAGTTACCGGTTTCTTTATTTTGGCTTTGTCGGGAAACCCGTCGAAATTTTTTACTATTACACTTCGGCCCCGTCTCAGTAGGCCACTATAGATTTCATATCTAAAATCTTTTAGGCGATCCTGCTTCCTGTTGGTGTTGGCCATCTTTTCATGTCTCCGACGTAACAGCCAAGCGTTGTTGATGCATATATCTAAAAGCTGCGAGAAAATATTCATATACCACCTGTGCGATCTTATTCCAGTGCGACATAATGCAACCAGCATGTCTGCCAAATCGACACCTCCCATGTGACGATTATAGTCTTTTACAATTTTTGGACACTCTACATCAACACGAGACTTCTTGAAAAGATAAATTAATTCTACTGCAACACTGTCTTCTTATTTTTCGCGCAACGTTGGCAGGTGCTTTGCGTTTAATTTTTTGAGTGCGTGTCAAAGGTGTACTAACAGGCGTGGATGCAAGTGGCTGATTTGAAGGCAAAGAGGGCAAAGACGAAAATGAAGGTAGAGCGTCATAATTACTTTCTGAAGGATTAGGAAATACCTGATTAAGAATAGGTGTGAGAGGAACTTCAGTTGTATCGGCATACACATCATTTGCATACGTATCTAACTCATACTCAGAACTTTGTAGGAGGTTCAACCTTTCGAAACTGGAATTTATAGATGGCGCTGCAGAACTTTTTGCTGAACTAATCATTCCAGCTTCATCACCGCTACTTGCTCCGTCACTTGCGTCAGAGTCTGCATTCTTTTCAGGCACCAGGGATAAAATGTGCTAGCTCTTGCACTCATAGCAGTCTAAAACCAAAGCAAAAGAAATATGCAAAGAAACCATCACCATAGTAAAGCCAAACAATGTTGTACTGAGATAACTAAATAACTTATTATCTGTCCCTTATATATAGATAGGTAGTTATAGTCATGCAGTAATAATCATAATACAAAATAATATTAGTAGTACTTTTTATGAGGATCGAACCGACACCCTCAAGGCAGGCAAAAATCATTACTTAGTACAGCTATCTTTTAAACTGTAATAAAATTGGTTCAGTAGTTCGGACAGACATATTTGAAATTTTAATTTTATATTGAAGAATAAAAACAAATATTGATCCCGTGAGGTTAGCAATGTATATTATTCTATACACAACAAACGAAAGGTAAATTACTGCTACTACGGTATTGTATAGTATAATATACGTTAGTAAAAAACACGACAAAAACATGCTAATTCCCATAGCGACACCAGCTTTTTTATAAAAATACGAAAGAACATACATTTAGGCATCTATATTTTCTAATAAACTTGCATATTTATGTACTCAAATATAAAAATAAAATAAAACTAACTTTAGATAAAATTGACCGGCGCATCTTGACGGTTATTTTAAACAACTGATTAAAAATTATGACAGCTAGCGTACTATTTTTATTCTTGAAGTGTGAAGAAACGTTTAGAAATGTCATATGTTTAATAAACCTAAGTTAAAAAGTATTTGCAGTGATCGCGAATTTTTTTGAAGTTGTATGTATGGTATAATATACAAAATGAACTTAAGGGTTAATTTTAAATTTTATAGGAAAAACCACCTGTTGCATTAGATATCGGACTTGACGAATCAGTGAAAGTTCAAGTGGGGTGGAGTGGAGTGAAGCGGGACTCAATCGTAAAAATTTTTTGGACTTTCTATATTTCTTTAGTTCTGAATTTAGTTAATACGAAACAGCATTACCGTTGCATTAGATATCGGACTTGACGAACCAGTGACAGTTCAAGTGAAGTGGGACTCAATCGTAAAAATTTTTTGGACTGTCTATATTTCTTTAGTTCTGAATTTAGTTAATACGAAACAGCATTACTTATATAAATAGGTTCTTCTACAGCGTGCCTTTTATTTGGGACCTGATATTTCGGTAATACTGCAAACGCCATAATCACAGGAACACAAAGATAGGTAGCTCAGCTCAGCTCAGCTCAGCTCTAGCTCAGCTCAGCTCAGCTCAGCTCTAGCTCAGCTCAGCTCAGCTCAGCTCTAGCTCAACTCAGCTATAGCTCAGCTCAGCTCCAGGTAAGTAGATCGTATGAGGTACACAGAAACCAGCAGAAAGTTCCACACAAGATGTGCGCACAATAAGTAGAGTAGAAGCGCTTAGTACGACAAGACGGTATATGGACCAAGTGTGGATGGTAAGTTGTAATGGAATGAAGCAATGACGTGCAGCTTCTGCACACCCACTCCGAAACTACAATCTGTATAAAGCCGACAGACAAGCAACTTTTCGCCGGTGAGCCAGGCTGTGAAGCTTGCCTGCTCACTTACTTACCTTGTATCAAGTTGTTACCTTTTCTATTATGATTAAGATTAAGACTGTACAAAAAGTACTAAAACATCTGCCATTATATTTAATTGCTTAGTACCTACTACTGACTACCATAAGATTTGATTTAATTAAGATACTCAATATAAGACTTTTCACTTTAATGTGAGAAACCAGATACAAACATATTTAGCTTAGTTGGAGGCAGGGCCGCGCTGACCTAACAGCGCCTGTGTGCAAAATCTATGAAGCGCCCTCAGAATTTCTGTATTCTGAGCTTGTGAGAGACTGGTGCCTGAAGTAGGTTTAAGTTCGAATCTTTATTTTCAAGGAATAATTTTGATTTTTCACAGTTCATTTACCTATTCACCTAACCTATAAAAGTTGTGAATTCAACACCGAGATTCTCCGCTGAGGGAATGAATCTGAATGTTTAAGATAAATTAACCTGAATGTTTAAGATAATTAAACCTGATTGTTTAAAAATCACCTAATTCATCAACTTCGTTCTTTCGCTCCTAGGCTCCCAATAACTACGGTGCAAGACTGCCCCGCTTGGGCAGAGCACCGACGTGTCCTCACGGCGGCGATAGGCGGAGACCTCTCGCGCCCGGCATTGGTCGAGGCCATGCTGCGGGGCGAGAGAGAGTGGGAAGCGGTCGCCTCCTTTTGCGAAGCAGTCATGCTGCCGAAGGAGGAGGCGGGCCGTGTGAGGAAGAGGATGGCGTCCTCCCTCCAGCCCAGCCGCTGTGGTAAACGCCCACGGCGTCGGACGTCGGCCGACGATCTCCGGCCACCGTAGGCGCGGGCATGCGGACAGCGAGTAAAGGGCAACTCGCTGTCCGACCATGGACCATGCCCGGGTCGACGGCGCGTTGTGTTCCACGCGCGCCTCAAAGAGCGTCAGCAATATGACGAGGCCCCCCTGTTGAGAGCCGAAGCCTGCCGGGGTCGTGGGACTTATCCCATTACCGTGACCCCGGAACGTAAAGGGTTATTGAAGGAACACCGTGGATTTTAGTCAGTAAAAGTCTGACAGTCCCTCCCGCCCTGCCCGGGGTGGGAGGACTTATTTGATAATTTTACCACGATAAAAATTAATTACCTAATCTCACGTTTCACAAATAGGTTTCATCTTCAGTATAGAGCTAATAACAAAGTTGCTGTAATTTGTTACACAACGGACGCCCATCAAAACGTGAAGGAAGGACTCCGCAAAGAAAACGCTGCTTTTCTCACTTACACTCGTAAAGACGAAAAAGTACCTAAAATGGTGATAAAAGGATTACCTTCTTATATTGAAGATGATTTACCTGCAGAACTTGATAAATTAGGATTTCCAGGAATATCAGTCTCACAATTGAAGACTCAACAAGTGAGTACGTTATCTTGCCCACCTTTTTTAGTAGTACTTCCAGCTACAACGGATATTTCAAAGTTTCGCAAAATCAAATATTTATTTAATTGCGTGGTTACTATACAAAAATTTATGCCCAAAAAGTCTGCCGGAACACAATGTTATAGATGTCAAAACTACGGTCATGCTTCGAGAAACTGCAATATGCCACCTAGGTGTGTGAAATGTACAGAACCTCATGCTACAAGCGAATGTCCTAAAAAAGACCGGACCGAGCCCGCACGGTGCTGTAACTGTGACCAGGACCACCCTGCAAATTACCATAAGTGCGAGACTCGTCTTGCTTATTTGAAGCGCGTTCAATCAAGGCGTGAAAACCTTCCTCCAAAGACCTCCACGGTAAATTACCTGACTACATATCCCACAGATGTACCCCTTACATCTAAGAAACCCTCATATGCTGCAGCAGTCAAAACTCAAGCAAACTATGATTTTGTTTCAAATGACCACCTAGAGCTACCATCGGATGACCCTGTAACTAAAGAGATGTTAGAAATACTAATCTGTGTTAAAAATCTTAAACCACAATTTTCTGCCTGTGTGTCTACTCTAGACAAAGTTATGTTAGTCTTAACTCACCTTGGACACTATGTATAATTCTGATGAATTAAGATTTCTATCCTGGAACTCCGACGGAGTACGTTCTAAAATAAGTGAATTACTTGATTTGGCAGTATGTACCCTATCCATCGATATAATAGCTGTTTGTGAAACAAAACTTACTTGTAATACTTCCCTAAGTACACCAGGTTACATCTGCTATCGACAAGATAAACACCATAGTGGTCGAGGGCAAGGAGTGGCCATATTGGTCAATGATAGGCTCTACGCTAGACAAATCGCTATTCCCAAAACCAAACATATTGAAGCTATTGCTATAAGACTGGAAATAAGTGGTAAAGACTATGTTTTTGTCTCGGCTTACCAATCTCCCAATTTGCAACTTGAATGCAATGATTTAGATATTTTATTTTCGCTAGGGCCCCATGTGGTAATAATGGGTGACTTTAATGCCAACCATGGGTACTGGAATAGTAGTTATGTTAACACTCGAGGAAATATACTGTTCCATCACATGTTGAACCATGACTACGTTATACATTACCCGGACACACCTACTCAAGTCAACTATCGAGCTGATCTTACTCCCACCAATCCTGATTTGGTTTTGTCATTGAATGTCAATAGTATTCATGAGATTCGGGCTTTACCTGCCCTATCATCTAACCACTTTCCTTTGCTGTTTACAGTCAATGGTTTTTGCCCTCGCAAACCAATCCCCAAAATCTATCGTTACTGTGACACTGACTGGAAGAAATACCGATCTTTTCTTGATCAACAAATATTTTTAAGCTCTAAGGTATTTAAGACTGAGTCAGAAATTGACGACGCCGTAAGTCACTTACATCAATGCCTTACCAGAGCCAGAGACAAATTTATTATTGCGAAGGTACATGTAAACACCAGCAGTGCGCTACCTAACTACATTAAAAAATTAATTACCTATAAAAATCAATTACGGCGTAAGGAACAAAAAGCAATGCTCATAGAGAAAAGACAGTTAAGATCAGCTATCAACAAATTACAAAAACTAATTAATTTAACCATAACCAAATATCACGATAAAATATGGAACTCAAAACTTTCAAAAGTTGATAACCCTGGCAATGATGTATGGCGACTGGCAAAATCTCTAAAACCCAGATCTGACGCAATACCCCCACTTAAAACAACCAATGGCACATTAACGGCAACCACTCCAGAGCAATGTAATGTTCTAGCAGATAGCTTTGCGATGAACATGACTCTAACTCGTGATTGGGTTAGTGATGGTGTCGAGGCGGAGGTCCAGTCAGCCTCAGCCCTCTTGAATAATCACGTCACCGGTGATTTGCAGCAACCTGTTCGGCCTGCTGAAGTCTGGAAAGTTTTGTGTAAACTTAAGACCAGGAAGGCTCCAGGTGACGATGGCATACACAACATTATGCTTAAAAATCTTTCACAAAAGTCTGTTGTGTATGTAACCAAAATATTCAATGGTTGCATCAAGTTAGGCTATTTTCCCCGTATGTGGAAAACTGCTAAAGTTATTGCACTTAAAAAGCCTGGAAAGGACGCCACTTTGCCAGTCAATTATAGGCCCATCAGCCTTCTCCCGGTCTTGGGCAAGGTGTTTGAAGTGATTATTTATAATCGGTTGCGACGTTGCACTGAGCAGATTATCAGGAATGAGCAATTTGGCTTTCGATCATCTCACTCCACGGTACAACAATTGGTTAGGGTCTCCGAACACATATCCTATCATCTCAATCACAAGCAGTCTACCGGTATGTTTCTTCTTGATATCGAGAAAGCTTTTGATACCGTTTGGCACGAAGGCCTGTTATACAAGCTTATCTCGTACGGAGTTCCAATTGATTTGGTAAAATTGATCCAGTCTTACCTTAGTAACCGCAAGTTTGTGGTACACGTTGGCTCTAATAGGTCTTCACCCCGGACGGTGTCGGCAGGGGTGCCCCAGGGCTCCGTGCTCGGTCCTTACCTCTTCATCCTTTTTGTGAATGACATGCCTGTACAAGTCCGTACTCACTTGGCCTGTTTCGCTGATGATACAGCGTCTTACACAACAGATGATGACGTTAACATAATCATTAGCCGACTTCAGCTATCCCTCGAATTGCTCCAGTCTTACTTCAATAAATGGAAGCTTAAGTTGAATGAATCTAAGACTGAAGCGATACTCTTTACACGTCAACGTAACATCCCTAAGAGAACTTTAAAGATTGCTGGACAGTCAATTCCTTGGAGCACAGCAGTTCGCTATCTAGGTGTTGTGTTGGATAACAAGCTCAACTGGACAAAACATATAGCTAAATTACGTGTTAAGGGAGCGCAAGCACTAGGCTCCATAAATCCTATACTTAACCGCAAAAGTAAACTCAGTTCTAACACAAAAATAAGGTTATATACAACACTAATTAGACCTTGCATCACCTATTCTTGTCCGGTATGGAGCAGTACTTGTCAATCAAACTACAACCTGTTACAAATTCTCCAAAATAAAGCAGTTAAAATTGCATATAATACTCCATTTAAAACTAACCTTAAAGTTCTTCACGCTAACATCAAATTACCTAGCATTACACAATATATTTTAAAATTAACACGCAAATTTTACATTAAAAATAAATGTCATAAAAATACATTGATTGCCGACCTAGGACAAACAGACTTGCGAAATATCGATGGATACGGTACATACAAGCTCCCACATCACTACGTATTGTTCGCGCATAATACTGATAACGCGTCGTAGCACGAGCCGTGCGATGCGCAGGCGCTCCCCCGCTCTCGCCGCTTGCATGCGACGGAGCGCGGGGCGCGGTAGCTCGACCGATGTTGGAGGCCACGGCCGTTCGGTCGCTTTGGCCTGAGTCACAGTATCTAGTAGCACTTACGCTTGCGCGTATTTAAATTCTCCTACCCCCTAATTATGTAAGTGAAATCAATTCAATGATTTCATATGCTCAACATTATAGATTTAGTAGTATGATGATTTTTGTTGTAAATAGTTTATATTCTTGCTTATTTAAATACTTAAAAAGGCGCCTATAGTCTGTAAAAGTGTAATTATTTAGATTTATTAATTGTTGCTTAGTATGTAAGTCCTACAATTATTATGTAAACCTTTTACGTTAATAAAGAACTTTATAAAACAAAAAAAACAAAAACCACGATAAAAAAAAAAAATAGGCTCCCAATAACACTAAATTGTAGAATTAGCAATGGGCCTGTATCTTGGTGGTCAGACTGTGCCTAGTTTGACTATATAGTTTATATAGTTTTGTAAATAGAAAATATAGTCTACACACTATAAAACAAATAAATCTATACTTATAATAAATCTGTAGAGAGGTCAATTCTGTACATGAAATATATTTCCAAAATAACTATCAGGGGGTGATTAAGGATCGATACTCATGCCAAAAATGCAATCAGTTAAATTTTTGTCTGTCTGTCTGTCTGTCTGTCTGTCTGTATAACCGTTATAGAAACAAAAACTACTCGACGGATTTTAACGAAACTTGGTACAATTATTTTTCATACTCCTGAGCGGGTTATAGTATACTTTTCATCACGCTACAATCAATAGGAGCAGAGCAGTGAAGGGAAATGTTGGGAAAACGGGAGAAGTTACTCCATTTTTTAAGCTTCCGTCGTGTGTGCAACCTTAATGGTTAAAGCTACACAAATCATTTCATGACGGAAATGTTCTCCTTAAAATTATATAAAAAATATCCCACGACAGCATATGTCTAACTTTTATGGTTGACTCACAATAACACGTGTAACTCCCGATAGCTTAGCAGTTCGAAGCTTTCTGATTATAATATTTGTCTACTCTTACGTTTTTATACTTACACTCTCAGTCACCCCTAATTGAAAAAGTTAACATTATTAACTATTCCATAAAAAAATTGGCCAAGTGCAAGTCAGACTCGCCCATGAAGGGTTCCGTAGTAACTATAATATAATATGCAAATTTATTTGACGAAAAAAAAACCTTACAAATTTCTTAAAACTAGCTTATTTACATTTTTTACAACTGCGCCAAATAAATTAGTTTTGAAAAAAAACCTTACAAATTTCTTAAAACTGGCTTTTTTACATTTTTTATAACTGCGCCGAATAAATTTGTTTTTCATAGTGTTTGTATGAATTACAAAGTTATATTTGCGGTTTTAGAAAATATGCTGTATCTCAAAAACTGCTGAACTGATTTCGTTCAAACTAATTTTGGTTGAAAGTTTATATTAAGATCTACAGACATATATTTTTTTTAGATTTTTCACTCCATTATTATAGAAGTTAGAGGTTGTGTCCGCCACACACACATTTTACCACTTTGGAAGCTTATATCTTTTAAACGATTGACTTTATGGAAAAGTGGTTTTAGAAACCCCGATGTCGTTTTTAAAGAACTGTCTATAGATACCACACATGCATCGATTTCATGAAAAAAAATATTTTCAGGTTTAGTTCCATGTATGGGGAGCCCCCCTTTATTTTAAATATTTTTTAATTTTTTTCTCAAAATCGGAAAGCGGTTCACAGAATACATCTACTTATCAAGTTTCACATGTATAGTCCTAATAGTTTCGGAATAAAATAGCTGTGACAGACGGACGGACGGACAGACAGACAGACAGACAGACGGACAGACATGTCGAAACTATAAAGATTCCGTTTTTTGCCATTCGGCTACGAAACCGTAAAAAGAATCATATAAATCGGTATAGAAACACCAAAGTTATACATGAAATACGCTTATAATAATAAGCCATCGCGCGTGAATACTGAATCGTCTATAAGGATTATTTTTGAGAATCGGTCGCCGCGCTCGACGCGTCTCGCGGTCGAAGTGTTCTCTAGGTACTTAAGCCTCATGTGAACGTGATCTAAACAATATTACCAATACATTAACTTACGCTGACGGAGTCGCGGGCACAGCTATATTGTATCATTACGCTAAGGCCAATAGGAGCGGAGCGCCAATGAAGAATGCTTCAAAATCGGGGTTAAATTTAACGTTAGCCCAAAGTAACTATTCCACGCGGACGAAGTCGCGGGCAAAAGCTAGTATAATAATATATCTAATAGAATAAATAGGGAAATTCTCCATCGAGCCAATGAACCAGAATATTTAAGATAATTCTTTTTAGCGTGTCGATGGCAAAATCTATTTAATATATAAACTTGAACGTTTAAAGTTAACTTACTCATCAGCTAAGTTCCTTCGCTCGCAAGGATCTGCATTGATATCATACAGGCACGGTGCTACTAGAGGTTTGCACGGTGTGACTGCAAAAGTCTTGTCGCATTTTATTGTTGCAGCACCCCTGAAAATCATGAATAAGTTAATTGCAGATCAGGACTTGGAGGTAGATCACGGTGAAACCGAATCATGTCTGCTAAAATATTTATCTTCCTCAAAAAAATCCTGGAGTCTGGAGAATTAATGCCCAGTGGTATTGAGCTCGTCTCCTGTAACAACCCAACAATCGAAATATGGGCGTTCCTCCGCGAAATCCTTAAGAAAATGCAATTATTATATTCTTTTTATTATTAATTGTTTCGTTTCTTTCCAAATCAAATACCAAATTGTGTACCAAACTTGGTCCTAATCCGCCTAGAAGTTTTTACGAGAGAGTACCAAGTAACAAACATTCACGCTCACAAACATTCACATTTCTAAATCTTACTAGCGGATGCGCGGGGCTTCACTTCCTTGGACTTTATCACAATTAAAACATAACCTCCCTCTTTTGCAGTTGGGTGGTTAACCTTCCTCAAGCTTCAAACGACTTCCATACCAAATTTCATCCAAATCCATCCAGTACTTTCGAAGAGTAGCGCGTTCAAACAAACAAACTTTTCCGCTTTTTAGGGTTCCGTAGCCGAATGGCAAAAAACGGAACCCTTATAGTTTCGATATGTCTGTCCGTCTGTCTGTCTGTCCGTCCGTCCGTATGTCACAGCCATTTTATTCCGAAACTATTAAGACTATACATGTGAAACTTAGTAGGTAGATGTATTCAGTGAACCGCTTTCCGATTTTAAGAAAAAAATTAAAAAATATTTAAAATAAAGGGGGGTCCCCATACATGGAACTAGAACTGAAAATATTTTTTTTCATGAAACCTATGCGTGTTTGGTATCTATAGTCAGGTCTTTAAAAATGATATAAAGGTTTCTAAAACTACTTTTTCATAAAGTTAATCGTTTAAAAGATATAAGCTTCCAAAGTGGTAAAATGTGTGTGGGGGACACACATTTTCCACATCCTCTCTAACTTCTATAATAATGGAGTGAAAAATCTAAAAAAAATATGTCTGTAGATCTTAATGTAATCTTTCAACCAAAATTGGTTTGAACGAAATCGGGTCAGCAGTTTTTGAGATACAGCATATTTTCTAAAACCGCAAATATAACATTGTAATTCATACAAACACTATGAAAACCAAAGTTATTTAGCGTAGTTGTAAAAATGTTAAGAAATTTTTAAGGCTTTTTTTATTCGTCAAATAAATATACATATTATATTATATTATTATAGTTACCACGGAACCCTTCATGGGCGAGTCTGACTCGCACTTGGCCAATTTTTAATATTAGTATAGATAGAATAGAAAGATATTGAGGAAGTAAGTATTGAAATAATTTCTAAATTACCTAATGTTTGTAATCTTGTTTTTACAGGGCACTTTAGTTATCTTGTCGACGGCCTCAGCAGATTTGCTCTTGTACACCAAATCGAAGTCGTAAGAACCTTCTCGACCGCTGGGCCCGTACCAAAAGTCCCAAGACCCGTTGTAATTGGTACCTGAAAATAATATTGTTTGGAAGCGTTCTACATTAGATGTTTCGTATGTAACAAACTTTTTATGTATTTGCAGAGAAAATTCAGCTTCTGAGTGAAGATTCTTGCGTGGACATTAAATAACATTAGAGAATATAAAATATACTTAAAAGTTTTTGTTCCACTGGATTTTTTGGTCGGAACTCAGAGAATACCCTGCCACGGTTTCATCACAATGTGACCGATCGTTTAAGTACACATAGAGGACCTATGAGGACATAGAGGATATATATAAATAGAAGATGTTATAATAATTTCTTAACCATTTACTTTGCAACAATCAATCATTATCATGTGCTAGTTAGTCTAACCAGATCGAACATCTGCTTAGTCTAACCGGATGCAATTGAGCACTAGTGTTTTACAAAGAGTGAGCGTAAAAATGGAAAATATAGGTATACCCAATTCTGCTTTAATTTACTGATGTGACAGTTACCTTTATGGACCTTCCAATTGTCCACAGTAATGGCAGCTGATCCAAATATGTCATCAATATTGTGCACGATCTTGGTTCTTGGTGATGGCAGGTCCTCGGACAGGGCCTTCCATAAGTCATAGCCGTCGATGTTTCTTTCAGTAAATACACTGAGAACAACATATAAAATAAATTATAAATTTCAAAAAGTTCTTCATACTCGTACATACATTGCAAATAAATTTTTTCTATATTTATTTTTTTATTTCGAGGGAAAACCATCAAATGACTGACTCCCGCTTTGGTTGGCTGCTGACTAAAATACCACCCTGTTCCTTCAGTTGCCTATTGCTTCCGGGGTTGCGGTATCTTGTTATAACAAGGCTGCAACCCCGGCAGAATTTTCAATTAATTGTATAAAGGTTCCACCGAAATTTTCATTGATGAATAACTGCCTCATCGTTATCAGCGCTAATGCTGAGCATATGACTTATGTTTAATTGCCAGGTGTGCCCCGCTTGGGCGTATCACCGCCGTGTCCTCGTACAGGCGATCAGCTGCGGCGACCTCTCGTGCCCAGACGCCCCGGGCGTTGTGCCGATTTCCGGGGGTAGTTCACTGTCCGGTAAGGACCAGGCTCGAGTCGGCGGCGCGGCTCAAAGAGTCGTCAGCACTAGTGACGGGGCTCGTAGGGCCATTACCTGCCGGGGTTGCGGAAATGTTCTAACGACATACCGGAACGGAAGGGCAGCTGAAGGGACAGATTGGGTTTTTAGTCAATAGAAATCTGACCTCAATAGAAACCATTCGATGATTTCCCCACTCCGAAAAATAAAGGTCGGGCAATTTAATTGTGTTTTCCCAGACCTAAGATTTGTGCCCGGTTGTTGGGACTGGGTGTGAATTTATTTCAACTTAATTGACTAAATCGACATAAAAAAAATACAATTGTGTTACCTGACATTGCCTCCTGCAGCGCTGTAGAATGTAGGTAGCCAATCAACAAGGTGGAACGTTTGATTGGCAACCCGAGACTTTTGATTTATTAGAGGACTCCACAATAGTCCTGCGCCCCTGACGCCACCTTCCCACAATGTATTTTTTACCTAAAATAAAACAATTCATTAATATTTTATATCAACTTCTATTAAATACAAATAAAAATGAAATTTCTGGTCGTGATTTAAAAATAACACAACACTAAAACATGGTTAAATTATGTTTTTTTTTTTTAGTTTTTGTCTATGTATCGGTCTGTCTCTCTGTTTTTCTGATGTCCGGGCTAACCTTTGGAACGGCTTAACCCATATCAATGAGGCTTTCACTGGAAGAGAGGTGGTTATGGGGTTTCTTCGTGAATTGGTATTTACGCGGGATAAACGCATAACATCCCACGTGATCGAGGTCTGCCTATAACAGACAGTTGTTCCAAAAGTGGATGTTTGTAAAACATACTCACGATAAAGGAGCTTTGGGAAATTCTAAAGCGGATAATTTGGTTTGTTTAAACATCCTAATCTTCAAAAGTACTGGGTAGATTTGGGTGAAATTTATGGAAGTAGCTTGAACCTTGAGTAAGGTTATATGCTACTTTTTACCCGACTGGCAAAGAAAGAGGGTTATGTTTTTATCGTGATAAAGTCCGAATCGAAGCCGCACGACTGCTCTTACTTCATAAAATTGCGAAAACCAATATAATTTATAATTTAGTTACATTATCATTATAATTTAGTTTATTAGCTAAGTATGTTATATTTATCATAATTAGTATTTATACACACTGTGCCTATCATCTCTTCTTCAATTCTCCTGTCGCAGATCTGCTGGAAGAAATTTCTTAAGAAATAAGCAGCATCTTTGTGCTCTTTTGTCTGTACCTATCTATATTTTTTTCTTTTGTAAGTGTCATGTGTGTACATAAATAAATAAATAAAAAACTTACTCACCCCTTTCAGAGGATAGTTAGAGGCAGCGTTGTAATTAAAGCCTGCGGCAGGACCACCATTGTCACTGCTGAACAAAATTATGGTGTTTTCCAGTAAGCCTTTCTTTCCTAACGATTCCACCACTTTGCCTACTGACTCGTCCAACTTGGTAAGCATACCTGAGGAGTAATTAGATGTTTAAGACGGATTAACTCTAACTACTTACTGTATTATATTAAGGATGCATTTACGTTTTCTCGCAAATATCAATGTTTTTCTGGTATCTACCATTTTGATTAATTTCAAGGAAATTTATTCATCTCCACATTGAATGCATTATAATTACACAGTCCTATACATCTTTTTCACACAAATACGTTTTTATCGCCGCAATAATCGTAGAAAATTACAAAAAATGGGGTCTGAATACGTACCTGTAAGCCAAATCTGGAGCATATTCTTAACTTCAAAATAACAAGAAATTATAGCCTATGTATTTATCTATACGTTAAGCTAATTATTTTGATCATACATAAAAAACTTTATGATTTATGAGATAAATAAAATCGGTCTCAAATTTCTTCATACATTTTTCTATCGAACGCACGGCTCCGACCGTCATTCTGCGCTCAGACGCGCTCGTGAACGCAGGGGTGTATCGCTTTCCTCGAAAAAATAAATACGTCGAAACCTATAATAAAGACAGTGGCGTCTTGTATACTGTGACTAGAATACGTTGATACTTTTTCGTACCGAAACAAAAGTAAGAACGAGAACCATACTTATTTTTAGAATTGGATGGATATTGGTTACTGAACCTATCATGAAACAACAATTTTTTTTAACCGACTTCAAATAAGGAGGTTTTGCAATTCGACCGTATAAATGTTTTTTTTTCATTAAGTATCTTAAAGTACTACAAATTAAGGAAGGTCTAGAGTTGAACTGATGATGGAGCCTTTCATCAGATTGACTCCTGACAGTCGAGGGAACTCCTCAACGATTTACAGCAGTAACCTTTTGTTTGGGCTTGATTAATTTGAATTGACCAGAACTTTACACCTAGATAGTTTGTGACTGTCATTAGAGGTCTGATGATGAAGACGAAGGACAGTTAAGGGAACTCCTCAACGGTTTACAGTAGCTACCTTGTGTTTGGACTTAATTCATTTATATTGATGAGAACTTTACACCCACATGGGTTATAAGTGCCATTACAGGTCTGATGACGCAGACCATATACAGTCGAGGGAATTCCTCAACGATATACAACAGTTACCCTTTGTTGGGCTTACTTCATACGGATCAAAAACTAAAAAATTGGCCAAGTGCGAGTCAGACTCGCCCATGAAGCGTTCCATAGTAACTACGCCAAATAACTTTGTTTTTCATAGTGTTTGTATGAATTACAAAGTTTTATTTGCGGTTTTAGAAAATATGCTGTATCTCAAAAACTGCCAACCCGATCTCGTTCAAACCAATTTTGGTTGAAAGTTTACATTAAGGATCATAGCATATATTTTTTGTATAATTTTTCACTCCATTATTATAGAAGTAACAGGGGGAGGGGGGGGGGACACATTTTACCACTTTGGAAGTGTATATCTTTTAAACAATTAACTTTATGAAAAAGTGGTTTTAGAAACCCGTATGTCATTTTTAAAGACTAAGATACATATAGACTACATAAGATTCATGAAAAAAAATATTTTTTTAATATTTTTTAATTTTTTTCTTGAAATCGGAAAGCGGTTCACAGAATAAATCTACCTACCAAGTTTTACATGTATAGTCCTAATAGTTTCGGAATATAAAAACTTTTACCAAAAAAATTAAACCGACTTCCAAAAAACACTGCAAAGTGAAAAATAACTTTAATTTCGGTAGGTAGGCGGTGTCCGACTTCCGAAATTAGTTAGAAAGTAGACAAAATATTGCTGTTCCCAATGCTGGGCCGTTAATTGTTGAGGAGTTCTCCTGGTACTTCACCATCAGCTTCACTTCATCATATGCATTGTGACGAGCATATTGTGCTTAATAACTATATTCAAGTAATCGAAGCGGAACCCATGAAATATTTCTTATTCCTCCTTATGTATATATTGAGTAGTTCCAGTGGCCATCGGTGGTCTTCATCATCAGATCCACTTCACAAATGTGCTTTTCAAATGCAACTACACAAGTACTATAAAAAATACTCTAATCACTGTTGGTGTGCCTAAAATATTTGAAGAGTTTCCTCGATTACTCCAAGATCCCATTACCAGCTCCTGACTTGGTGACAACGGGACCAATTTCGAAGTATACCCTTTCAAACAAAAATAGAATTTTCCAAATTGGTTCAGCCGTCTTCGAGTAATCGGTGATCAAACATTAAAAAAAATATACGCGTCGAATTGATAACATCCTCCGTTTTTTTCGTCGGTTGAAAATGGCTGTGACATACAGACGGATGGACAAACAGACATATAGACAGACAGGCATGACGAAACTTTTCTTTATTTCTTATTATTTTTTTTATCACATATGAGTATTTTATTTCCAAAGTCCCCTAGTACGTCACACACGTCAAACACATTAATACAAAATTGAAACTAACATTTAATCTATAAGCATGTAACCCTTTGTAAACAATAAGTTACAACTTATTATGATCAAACAATATTAAAGAAAATATAATATTACCTTCAAGTATCAATATTAGTTAAGTAATGTATAAAATCGGGCGAACAATGGTTTGTAATGGTGAACGCAGACCTAGCCGCACCGCACGCGCCGCAGTCTTTGCATTCGAATTCTTTATATGAAGTTCTATGCAACCTCGCACACTTACCCGCGCCGCAGTCGCCGCAGTCCCTGAAACGACCGAACTCCCCTAGCCGCAGCTGATGACGTCATCCGCACGCAGCGCGGATGACGTCATTCGCATCCACGGCGCGCAGTGTTGCCAGAGTTATAAAGTACACAGAGAATCTCTGTCAAAGGTTTATAATAAAATTACTTATTCTCGTATAAATAATTACTTGCTTATTCCCTATTATAGCACCTACAGATAAAAATACACAAAAGAGCAAAATACCAATACCAAATACAGATTTTATACAGATTTTTTGAATCTTCGGTACAGATAATGCTTTCAAAAATCTGGCAACACTGACGGGAACGACTGTAGAGACTGCGGCGCGGCTAGATGTGCGAGGCCATTAACAAAAAGCGATGACTGCGGGGACTGTAGAGACTGCGGTGCGGCTAGGTCTGCGTTCACCATAAAAATAAAAATAAAATAAAAAATAAAATTCCTTTGAAAAGTGTGTGTGCGCGCAATGTTGTTGTGTTGCTACTAGATACCTAAAATTGAGCGAGTGATAAACGTAAATGCGTCCTTAAATCTTAGGGTCGGTTAAATATGAATTTTAAATTAACGAGAGAAAATCTGCAGACGTGTGAAAGGTGACGATAAAACAAAAAAAAAACAAACGTTATAGCGAAATCTCTACCACCAAATATACTAGGTAATGAATTAGTCCTAATGTCACACAGTCACACTTTCCGCGTGATTTGAATATAGTTATTTCCTAGATATACACCCTTTTCAAACTCAGAGGGTGAGAATTAGTCGAGAAGTTTCAGAAAAATTGTTCAGAGGGAAAGAGAGAAGAAATTGTTCTCTTCAGTTTTTATTTGATTTCTCTTTCCCTGTGTAATAAATAAAATAGTAAACTTTTCCAAAAAGTTTACTATTTAGAGCAGGTATCTTGTATTATACAATGTGTACAATTACATAACAGTTACTTAGCAGCAGTGCAAGATTGTATGAAACACCGTTAGGAGTAAAATCTATAAAACCCTATGCATACATATTATGTCCAATTTCATGCGGTCTCTACACACTAACGGTACCAACTGATTAACAGTTGCTACATTGATAATAGAAATAATGCAAGCGCTATTATTATACTATATAAAGCTAAATTACCACTCACTGACTCACTGACATAATTGTTCTCCCAGATGGTGGATGGGGAGGTGGGTATATTTTGACAGATTCGTAAACAAGTAACTCTGAAACCTACGGGAAAAGTGCCAAACCTCCCCTTTTCCCCCCCCCTTCTCCCCCCTCCCTATCGTATCTCGGAAACTACGAGACCCGTATTTTTTTTTTTTACGGATTCGTATAGAGGAGGCTCGGTAAAGTAAAAACCATTTTTCAAAGTCCCCCCCCGCCCCCCTTCTCCCCCCCTTTAGGCGGATCTCGGAATCTAAGAGACTTGGAACATTTTTTTTTTCAGATTCATTTAGAGGGGCAATGCTTTAGTCGAAATACTTGTGCAACCTCCCCCCCCCCATCACCCCCCCCCCCCTCTTTTTTTTTTTTTTTTCAAGCTCGCGAGGTGCTTGCACCTCGCGCAACACGCAAATACCAATTTCTTTTTTCACAAGCACGCGAGGTGCTTGCACCTCGCGCAACACGCAAATACTATGCCCCCCCATCTCCCACCTTTTTTTTTTTTTTTTTATTTTCACAAGCACGCGAGGTGCTTGCACCTCGCGCAACACGCAAATACTAGTTATATTATATAAAGCTAAATTACCACTCACTGACTGACTGACTGACTGACTCACTCATTGACATAATTGTTCTCCCAGATGGTGGATGGGGAGGTGGGTATATTTTGACAGATTCGTAAACAAGTAACTCTCAAACCTACGGGAAAAGTGCCAAACCTCCCCTTTTCACCCCCCTTCTCCCCCCTCCCTATCGTATCTCGGAAACTACGAGACCCGTATTTTTTGTTTTTTACGGATTCGTATAGAGGAGGCTCGGTAAAGTAAAAACCATTTTTCAAAGTCCCCCCCCGCCCCCCTTCTCCCCCCCTTTAGGCGGATCTCGGAATCTAAGAGACTTGGAACATTTTTTTTTTTTCAGATTCATTTAGAGGGGCAATGCTTTAGTCGAAATACTTGTGCAACCCCCCCCCCCCCCATCACCCCCCCCCTCTTTTTTTTTTTTTTTTTTCACAAGCTCGCGAGGTGCTTGCACCTCGCGCAACACGCAAATACTAAACCACCCCCATCTCCCCCCCATTTTTTTTTTTACACAAGCACGCGAGGTGCTTGCACCTCGCGCAACACGCAAATACTAGTTATATTATATAAAGCTATATAATATAACTAGTATTTGCGTGTTGCGCGAGGTGCAAGCACCTCGCGAGCTTGTGAAAAAAAAAAAAAAAAAAGAGGGGGGGGTGATGGGGGGGGGGTTGCACAAGTATTTCGACTAAAGCATTGCCCCTCTAAATGAATCTGAAAAAAAAAAAATGTTCCAAGTCTCTTAGATTCCGAGATCCGCCTAAAGGGGGGGAGAAGGGGGGCGGGGGGGGACTTTGAAAAATGGTTTTTACTTTACCGAGCCTCCTCTATACGAATCCGTAAAAAACAAAAAATACGGGTCTCGTAGTTTCCGAGATACGATAGGGAGGGGGGAGAAGGGGGGTGAAAAGGGGAGGTTTGGCACTTTTCCCGTAGGTTTGAGAGTTACTTGTTTACGAATCTGTCAAAATATACCCACCTCCCCATCCACCATCTGGGAGAACAATTATGTCAATGAGTGAGTCAGTCAGTCAGTCAGTCAGTGAGTGGTAATTTAGCTTTATATAATATAACTAGTATTTGCGTGTTGCGCGAGGTGCAAGCACCTCGCGTGCTTGTGAAAATAAAAAAAAAATAAAAAAGGTGGGGAGATGGGGGGGCATAGTATTTGCGTGTTGCGCGAGGTGCAAGCACCTCGCGTGCTTGTGAAAAAAGAAATTGGTATTTGCGTGTTGCGCGAGGTGCTTGCACCTCGCGCAACACGCAAATACTAGTTATATTATATAAAGCTAGATTACCACTCACTCACTGACTCACTGACATAATTGTTCTCCCAGATGGTGGATGGGGAGGTGGGTATATTTTGACAGATTCGTAAACAAGTAACTCTCAAACCTACGGGAAAAGTGCCAAACCCCCCCTTTCCCCCCCCCTTCCCCCCCCCCCCCCCTATCGTATCTCGGAAACTACGAGACCCGTATTTTTTTCTTTTTACGGATTCGTATAGAGGAGGCTCGGTAAAGTAAAAACCATTTTTCAAAGTCCCCCCCCCCGCCCCCCTTCTCCCCCCCTTTAGGCGGATCTACGAATCTAAGAGACTTGGAACATTTTTTTTTTCAGATTCATTTAGAGGGGCAATGCTTTAGTCGAAATACTTGTGCAACCCCCCCCCCTCCCCCATCACCCCCCACTCTTTTTTTTTTTTTTTTTTTTTTTTTTTCACAAGCTCGCGAGGTGCTTGCACCTCGCGCAACACGCAAATACCAATTTCTTTTTTCACAAGCACGCGAGGTGCTTGCACCTCGCGCAACACGCAAATACTAGTTATACTATATAAAGCTAGATTACCACTCACTCACTGACATAATTGTTCTCCCAGATGGTGGATGGGGAGGTGGGTATATTTTGACAGATTCGTAAACAAGTAACTCTCAAACCTACGGGAAAAGTGCCAAACCTCCCCTTTTCCCCCCCCTTCTCCCCCCCCCCTATCGTATCTCGGAAACTACGAGACCCGTATTTTTTTCTTTTTACGGATTCGTATAGAGGAGGCTCGGTAAAGTAAAAACCATTTTTCAAAGTCCCCCCCCCGCCCCCCTTCTCCCCCCCTTTAGGCGGATCTCGGAATCTAAGAGACTTGGAACATTTTTTTTTCAGATTCATTTAGAGGGGCAATGCTTTAGTCGAAATACTTGTGCAACCCCCCCCCCCATCACCAACCCCTATTTTTTTTTTTTTTTTTTTTCACAAGCTCGCGAGGTGCTTGCACCTCGCGCAACACGCAAATACTAAACCCCCCCCCATCACCCCCGCCCCCCCACCTTTTTTTTTTCACAAGCACGCGAGGTGCTTGCACCTCGCCCAACACGCAAATGCTTGATTTAGAGGGGCAATGCTTTAGTTTTATTCACAAGCACGCGAGGTGCTTGCACCTCGCGCAACACGCAAATACTTGATTTAGAGGGGCAATGCTTTAGTTTTTTTCACAAGCACGCGAGGTGCTTGCACCTCGCGCAACACGCAAATACTTGATTTAGAGGGGCAATGCTTTAGTTTTCTTCACAAGCACGCGAGGTGCTTGCACCTCGCGCAACACGCAAATACTAGTTATACTATATAAAGCTAGATTACCACTCACTCACTGACATAATTGTTCTCCCAGATGGTGGATGGGGAGGTGGGTATATTTTGACAGATTCGTAAACAAGTAACTCTCAAACCTACGGGAAAAGTGCCAAACCCCCCCTTTCCCCCCCCCCCCTATCGTATCTCGGAAACTACGAGACCCGTATTTTTTTCTTTTTACGGATTCGTATAGAGGAGGCTCGGTAAAGTAAAAACCATTTTTCAAAGTCCCCCCCCCGCCCCCCTTCTCCCCCCCTTTAGGCGGATCTCGGAATCTGAGAGACTTGGAACATTTTTTTTTTCAGATTCATTTAGAGGGGCAATGCTTTAGTCGAAATAATTGTGCAACCCCCCCCCCCCCATTTCCCCCCCGCCCTTTTTTTTTTTTCACAAGCACGCGAGGTGCTCGCACCTCGCGCAACACGCAAATACTAAACCCCCCCATCACCCCCCCCCTTTTTTTTTTTTTTTTTTTTTCACAAGCACGCGAGGTGCTTGCACCTCGCGCAACACGCAAATACTAAACCCCCCATCACCGCCCCTTTTTTTTTTTTTCACAAGCACGCGAGGTGCTTGCACCTCGCGCAACACGCAAATACTAGTTATTATACTATATAAAGCTAAATTACCACTCACTGACTGACTGACTCACTCATTGACATAATTGTTCTCCCAGATGGTGGATGGGGAGGTGGGTATATTTTGACAGATTCGTAAACAAGTAACTCTCAAACCTACGGGAAAAGTGCCAAACCTCCCCTTTTCCCCCCCCTTCTCCCCCCCCCCCTATCGTATCTCGGAAACTACGAGACCCATATTTTTTTCTTTTTACGGATTCGTATAGAGGAAGCTCGGTAAAGTATAAACCATTTTTCAAAGTCCCCCCCCCGCCCCCCTTCTCCCCCCCTTTAGGCGGATCTCGGAATCTAAGAGACTTGTAACACTTCTTTTTTCAGATTCATTTAGAGGGGCAATGCTTTAGTCAAAATACTTCTGCAACCCCCCCCCCCATTACCCCCCCCACTTTTTTTTTTTTTTTTTTTTTTTCACAAGCACGCGAGGTGCTTGCACCTCGCGCAACACGCAAATACTTGATTTAGAGGGGCAATGCTTTAGTTTTTGTCACAAGCACGCGAGGTGCTTGCACCTCGCGCAACACGCAAAAAACTAGTTATACTATATAAAGCTAAATTACCACTCACTGACTCACTGACATAATTGTTCTCCCAGATGGTGGATGGGGAGGTGGGTATATTTTGACAGATTCGTAAACAACTAACTCTCAAACCTACGGGAAAAGTGCCAAACCTCCCCTTTTCCCCCCCCCTTCTCCCCCCTCCCTATCGTATCTCGGAAACTACGAGACCCGTATTTTTTGTTTTTTACGGATTCGTATAGAGGAGGCTCGGTAAAGTAAAAACCATTTTTCAAAGTCCCCCCCCCGCCCCCCTTCTCCCCCCCTTTAGGCGGATCTCGGAATCTAAGAGACTTGGAACATTTTTTTTTTCAGATTCATTTAGAGGGGCAATGCTTTAGTCGAAATAATTGTGCAACCCCCCCCCCCCCCATTTCACCCCCTTTTTTTTTTTTTTTTTCACAAGCACGCGAGGTGCTTGCACCTCGCGCAACACGCAAATACCAATTTCTTTTTTCACAAGCACGCGAGGTGCTTGCACCTCGCGCAACACGCAAATACTAGTTATACTTCGTCGAAATACTTCTGCAAACCCCCCCATCACCCCCCCCCCCCTCTTTTTTTTTTTTTTTTTTTCACAAGCACGCGAGGTGCTTACTTTTTTTTTTTTTCACAAGCACGCGAGGTGCTTGCACCTCGCGCAACACGCAAATATTAAACCCCCCATCACCCCCCCCACTTTTTTTTTCACAAGCACGCGAGGTGCTTGCACCTCGCGCAACACGCAAATACTTGATTTAGAGGGGCAATGCTTTAGTTTTTTTGACAAGCACGCGAGGTGCTTGCACCTCGCGCAACACGCAAATACTAAACCCCCCCCATCAAACCCCCCATTTTTTTTTTTACAAGCACGCGAGGTGCTTGCACCTCGCGCAACACGCAAATACTAGTTATTTATACAATCCGATAATGAACGCTGCTGCTATGGTGCATTGGCCCTTTATCTACAACACAGACTTGAATGTCAGCATGACACATAAATAACGTAAACGTTTCCACTACAGTCACACAGGTTTCTCCTACGAGAGGGAATGGGCCGTCTTCGGATTATACGTTCCTTTGACATGCCCATTTCCTTTCGATGTTTTTGTTCACCGTTTTGAGAGTAGTGGGCTTCTCTTATTCTTTGGTTTCGCCTTATCCTGTCACACGTGGTCGGCTTAATCATAAGGCGCCATTTGCTCCGTTGGTATGCGTTGTCATTAGATAGGCTGCAACTTTTCATGTCTTTCTGAAAATTCGTCATCCACGTAGTTTGCGGCCTACCTCTGCCCCTCTTTTGCGTAGTCATGGAAAGGCATTTCCTTACTACATGATTCTAAGTTCTCCGCATTACATATCCGTACCAACTTAGTCTGAATTCAATCAGCTTCATCGCAATAGGTGCTACTTTGCAATTACAAAGTAATAATCTTCCTGAGTTCGGACTCATAAACTCAGTTCAGGTCTTTAACAGAGTATTTGACCTCTGAGTTTGTTTCGGTGTTTCTTCTTAGGGTTGTTGTGGTTTTTGACTGTTAAAGATTGCTTTTAGCGATAACGGCCACCTATTGATTTGGCATGTGATTTTATATTTTTTAGCATTTTATAATGCAGGATTAGGTTGCCGTGGGTTGCCCTCCCTTTTTATGTGAAAATTTTTTAAGTATTTAAATCTGTAATGGACGTAATGGTGTACCTACCTACAATAAAGACATCAATCTATTTACAAAAAAATGATGAGATATAAAAGTTTTATTTTTTTACCTATTTACAAAATCGTTAATCATTTACGTACCCGCATATTTCCTCCTCTGCGTATCATTTATGTGAGAGAATCTATTAATGACATCATCTGGTGCTCTCAAAAACTCTGAAGGGTTTCCACTGTGCATCGCAGAATGTGCTACCATCAAAAATAATGGCTCGCTTCTGTTGTGAGCGTTTACCACCTGAAAGCACAGGTTACTTCCTCATTGTAATCAACATGAACTGATAACAAAACAGCGAAATTATTTATTAAACGAACTTAAAAAATCGAGTGTTTTGAAAAACAACTGCGAAAAGCTACA
Organism: Tholera decimalis; assembly: GCA_943138885.2. Lineage (NCBI taxonomy): Eukaryota > Metazoa > Arthropoda > Insecta > Lepidoptera > Noctuidae > Tholera > Tholera decimalis. The sequence continues at coordinate 8,972,108 of OW964554.2, forward strand.
GTTTACTAAAGTTGTAATTATGGTTCCTGTTAATAAAAGATTTCTTACTTTAACTGCTTCTTTGGTATAAATATCTGTCGCATATTGACCGAACAAATCATCAGCTACCTCGAAACCTGGACAAGAAGATATGATTTAATCAGCACATCGTCATAGGCTAGTTATATTATTTTATAGCATTAGACTTATTTTACTGATAATGGGCTCGCGTTTTGATCACTATCTTACGTTAATGTTCAGCGATGATGTGGTAAGATGAAGCACGCTTACCTTGAAGTATTACTATTCTCTCTCGATTTAAAGATCCCTAGGTTATAGCTATCAGGAAACACAGACTTCCCTTTATATACACAGACACAGATAGACATCTTTCAAGGACAAGTTCAAGCGCCCAATATGGCCTCTCGGGCAGACTGGATCTGTAACCCACTAGCACGAGCGCTGGACAGATATCTCTCAGCAACTGTGCTGTCTTTTGCATACCCAAAGGATTGGAAGACTAAGGGCTAGTTAGGTATACGTACACTAGTTAAAATTTCAAAGTTTAGTTATGCTAGATTTACCTCTTCTGAAGTCGAAACCCCATGTATCATATTCCATATTGGTGTGATCATATAAATCAATCTTTCCAGTCCAGAAGCCGATGTGAGTGTCAAATCTGCAAAGATTAAGCATTCTTGTCATAAGTAGTTCTTCGTATCGATTGGACAAATTATGTTAAAGTTTGGTACAGTTATGGAGCTTTTGTGTCCTAAACTCCTAACTCCTAAACTGACTGTGACTGTTTGAAATTGACTCAATAACAATAAACATAGTCTATTTAACTGTGCTGTGGGGCAATGGCTCATTTTTAGTTTAAAAATAAGTTATTTAAAATAATAGAGACTCAGGACGGGCATGGGTGGAGAGAGAGAGAGAGAGAGAGCCCGTCCAGAGTCTCCGAAATAACTAAAGCACACAGGAAACAAAAATATATACAATTACAACTTTTTTTACTTATATTGTAAAGTCTATCCGATCGTTTTAAGAATATGTATTTATTTTTCTCCATGCACATCTTTTTTTTTTTCTACGGCGGCGGTGGGTACCTATATTAAATTCTGTTGGACCAAAATTTTGCTTTGTGTTGTACTAGCCGCTGCCCGCAACTTCGTCCAAATGTGAGGGTTTTCCCACATAACTCCCGATCCCGTGGGAATTCCGGGATAACAAGTAGCCTATGTGTTATTCCAGGATATGAACTATCTATTTACCAAATTTCATTCAAATCTATCCACTAGTTCCGGAGATTAGCGTGTACAAACAGACAGACTTTTTAGGGTTCCGTAGCCGAATGGCAAAAAGCGGAACCCTTATAGTTTCGTCATGTCTGTCTATCTGTCTGTCTGTCCGGCCGTCCGTATAACACAGCCATTTTATTCCGAAACTATTAAGACTATACCTCAGACCAAATAAATAAGAAGACAGAACTCTGCGAACAGCAAAGTGAGGCCGGCCAAATTACGTCTTGCCGTGTACATACACAACCACACGCACACACGTACAACGAAATTACGTCTTGAATTGTCAGTCTAGCTATCGCAGCTCGTGGGTGTTTATCACTGAAAAATGCCGAATTGTGTAGTGAAAGGGTGTACGAATCACTCCGCAAAAGATAAAAAGCTGGATGGAATCACATATCACACGTAAGTTATTTTGGAAACCCATATTTTCAATATTCAAAATAAAACTTTGAGGTTATTGCTTAAGACAAGTGTTGTCAGTATGAAATGTTTTCGTTTACCCTATTATTGAGTAATAATGTAAGACGTAACGTAATGTTACTCGTTTCTTATAGGATTATCAGTGTACATATTTTAACTGACTACACAAAACGAGGAGTTCCTCTGTTCGACTGTATTTTTTTGATGTTTATGACTACGCGATATCTTCGCCGTTTATGAACCGATTTTTATTTCTTTAAATAGGTCATATATGAAAAAAAATTATGGTGCCATACCACCATAAAATTTTTCCATATTAATAAGAGGTTTCAGAAATCTTTATTTCACTTAATATGAGAAATGTTAAACTATTGAATACAAAAACGCAAAATGTAAACATACACGGAACGCGCGCTACTAGATGTGGTAAATATTGTACTAAGGTGCGCTCACTTTATTTTTATTGTAGGTATGTAATTTTAGGTGTTTCTTTAATATTGTCATAGATTTTGCATTTTTTATGTTAATTGGCAGTTTATTTATAAGATTGTATTAATTTTATTGTAAAGGCGTTTGTTACCCTTTCATGCTTAATAGTAGCTATTATTACTAGATGTGGTATATATTGTACTAAGGTGCGCTCACTTTATTTTTATTGTAGGTATGTAATTTTAGGTGTTTCTTTAATATTGTCATAGATTTTGCATTTTTTATGTTAATTGGCAGTTTATTTATAAGATTGTATTAATTTTATTGTAAAGGCGTTTGTTACCCTTTCATGCTTAATAGTAGCTATTATTACTAGATGTGGTATATATTGTACTAAGGTGCGCTCACTTTATTTTTATTGTAGGTATGTAATTTTAGGTTTCTTTAATATTGTCATAGATTTTGCATTTTTTATGTTAATTGGCAGTTTATTTATAAGATTGTATTAATTATATTGTAAAGGCGTTTGTTACCCTTTCATGCTTAATAGTAGCTATTATTACTAGATGTGGTATATATTGTACTAAGGTGCGCTCACTTTATTTTTATTGTAGGTATGTAATTTTAGGTTTCTTTAATATTGTCATAGATTTTGCATTTTTGATGTTAATTGGCAGTTTATTTATAAGATTGTATTAATTATATTGTAAAGGCGTTTGTTACCCTTTCATGCTTAATAGTGGCTATTATTACTAGATGTGGTATATATTGTACTAAGGTGCGCTCATTTTATTTTTATTGTAGGTATGTAATTTTAGGTTTCTTTAATATTGTCATTGATTTTGCATTTTTTATGTTAATTGGCAGTTTATTTATAAGATTGTATTAATTATATTGTAAAGGCGTTTGTTACCCTTTCATGCTTAATAGTAGTTATTATTACTAGATGTGGTATATATTGGACTAAGGTGCGCTCACTTTATTTTTATTGTAGGTATGTAATTTTAGGTTTCTTTAATATTGTCATAGATTTTGCATTTTTTTATTTTAATTGGCAGTTTATTTATAAGATTGTATTAATTATATTGTAAAAGCGTTTGTTACCCTTTCATGCTTAAAAGTACCTATAGCCAGTAATAATTACCGCTTTACATTATTTTTTTAGATTCACGAGATCACCAGGACGCCGGCAGTCTCGACATAGATATCGACGATGACGCAAAGTTTTAATCGCTAATTACTAACGATAAAATCGGTTGCATCCAGGATGTGTTTCTCGCGAGCATCGTTATTGCAACTAAATTTTCGCAAGATCGATCGCGAATGATCGAAAGTTTGCGACAGCGTCGTTATCTACGTCGAGACTGCTGGCTCAGTACACTTTTTACATCATGTTATAACGTTTTTAATTTACTAACTAATAACGTTAAAATAACGTTATTAATTAGCAACGTTATTTTGGGGTAATTTGAATTATCATGGCAACACCGGCCCACGCACCACATGTTTAGAAAACCGGCCTCACTTTCATGTTCGCAGAGATCCGTCTTCTTATTTATTTGGTCTGAGGACTATACATGTGAAACTTGGTAAGTAGATGTATTCTGTAAACCGCTTTCCGATATTAAGAAGAAAATGAAAAAATATTAAAATTAAGGGGGGCTCTCTATACCTACATGGAACTGAAACTGAAAATATTTTTTTTCATGAATCCTATGCGTATGTGGTACTTATAGAACGGTTTTTAAAAATGATATTGAGGTTTCTGAAACCACTTTTTCATAAAGTTAATCCTTCAAAAGATATACGCTTCCAAAGTGGAAATATGTGTGTCCCCGCCCACTAACTTCTATAATAATAGAGTGAAAAATCTAAAAAATATATACTTATGCTGTAGATATCAATGTAAACTTTCAACGAATATTTGTTTCGACGAGATTGGGTCAGCAGTTTTTGAGATATATATTTTCTAAAACCGTAAATATAACTATGAAAAACAAAGTTATTTTGCGTAGTTACTACGGAACCTTTCATGGGCGAATCTGACTTGCACTTGGCCAATTTTTTTTCGTTATTTTGCCGTATTACTGTTTCTTAATCCACCTCGATTATTAGTTTTGTATAAAATTTAATGTACAGACACACTTTTTACTGTTTTATTATAATATGTATAGATTTATAATGCGGCAACTAAACATAGTGATTAACTTTCTTGAACTACAACAAAACCTTTGTTACATAGTTACTTATGAATAGGTTACAATACAGTTTTAGATTTACAAAAAAATCCTGACTCCTAAATTAGGGTAAACCTGTGACATAGGAGTCAGTGTTCTGCTGTTGCTTCGTGATCAAATAATTATTTCTATGTATGTGTTGTTTATTATGGAACCTAATAACAAAGTTTGGGTTTTATACAAATATTAAAAAAAAATATTGAATAAATTAAAAATTGGCACGAGGTTATACATATAGTTATGTGAAGTAGGTACTGTGTGTGTATGTCTGTGTGTGTTTGCGCGTGTGTGGAAGTGAACTAAACATAGTTTAACCAACATATTGAATTCTTTTAATAATATAAAAACAGGATAATTAAATATCCCATACAAACCCTCGGTTCAAAGGAAGATATTCCTTCTTGTAATGTCCCAGGTGCCATTTTCCAATCAGATGAGTTTTGTAACCCAAATCTTTTAAATACTGTGGAAGTATCTTTTCGGAGAGAGGGAGGCCTGTTGGCTCTTCACCACGTATGACTCCGTGTTGCATTCCTGGGAAAATAGTTAGGATTGTTTATTACCTGACTACGAAGCACGAAGGAGGGTTATGATTTTGAACGGTATGTATGTTCATCTGTTCTTTCTTAACTTCTTAACTACTTATTTATTTATGGCACTTCAACGACATATTCACTACAGCATTAAAATAAAACAAAAGAATAGATTATTATACATTGTGAATAAGTCCCTTACAGAAGTGCACAGCACTGCCAGATACGATAAAAAAAGTCAAAACAAAATGAATAGCAATTAATGGAGTAAATAATTACATGAAAGTTATCAAAATTACAAAAACAATTATTAAACAATAATTATATCGCCAAAATGCACAATTATAAAATATACAATTATTAAGGTAAACAATTATTATTAAAATATACAATTATTAAAATAAGCAATTATTAAGATATACAATTATTAAACTAAACAATTATTAAAATATAAAATTATTAAAGCTACAATGATTGAGTGAGTACTACAATTGCTTATTCTAATCAGTCCTGGGACTCAAAGTTAGTCAAAAGTACCGAACGAAAGTGACGGAAAGAGTTGGAGTTAGGAAAGACTTATCCCGAAATCCCACGTGGAATTTATTGGACGGTTGCAAGCGACACGGCTGAGAAAAAGTGAAGAGTGGAAAAAATATCACAGTAGTTTATTTAGGAAGTTGGCAGTGTGATACCCCTTGTCTCGGTAAGCATGTTAAGGCATTGGCAATTCTTACGGGTAGTCAGAAGGAAATCTGACAGTGGTCTGGCCAAGGCCTTTTACCCAGCTAATGGGTTGTGGAGGTCAGGTAGGCAGTCGCTCAGTCTAACACAAGCAGATCCGGTTATACTGGAAGACGACCCAAAAAAGTTGGGAAAAGTCTAACCAGACGATGAGTATAATGTAACTTTGTACTCACCAGTATGTATGGGGTATTTGCCAGTCATAAAGGCGGACCTTGATGGGGTGCATATAGGAGTCACGTAGTAGTTCTGTAGAACGATGCCGGAGTAAGCTAGGGCGTCAATGTTCGGTGTCGGGATCTGGTTCGAGCCGTGGAAGCCGACATCGTTCCAACCCTGAAACATAATATTATATTACAGGTTTCTTCTCTGAATAGTTAGGATTGTATAGGTTAGTGAGATATTCCAGATAAAAAATCCAAATTAAACTTGACTCGGACTTTCTTAGTTTTTTATTCGGTGGAAATATCATGAAATGACTTCCGCAGTGGGTGAAGCGGAAGGGAGTTCTATTAACTAAAAACCCACCCTACTCAAATATATAAATATTCTAATAATAATAATAATATATTTTTTTTATTACTCTTTACCTCGATCTCGCTTGATGGTAAGCGATAGATGAGGTCTACGATGGAACGAGCGAGCCCTCAAGATGCCTATTTACTCTGCTTTAAAGGCTGAAAGGTCACAAGTGGCAGGGAACTCAGAAGCCAGCAGAGAATTCCACAGCTTGGCTGTGCGCACAATAAATGTGGAGGAGAAGCACTTGGCGCCTTCAGTTTTCCCATTCCAGTGCAGTATTAGTGATAGAGGCGTCTACAGGCCGCACGAAATAATAAAAGTGGTTACGGTTAGTCCAAAATCATTCTGTGTGAATTAGATTACGGACTACACAATGCATACTGCTACTCAATGTATGATGACCTTATAATCGACTTCAAAATAAAAACTTATTACCAAAAAATTAAACCGACTCCCAAAAAACACTGCAAAGTGAAAAATAACTTTAATTTCGGTAGTCGGTGTCTTTAGTTTGTATTTTCGTTTTTGGCACCGACTTCCGAAATTAAAGTTATTTTTCACTTTGCAGTGTTTTTTGGGAGTCGGTTTAATTTTTTGGTAAAAAGTTTTTATTTCACTCTTTTTAGTTGGTTGATTTTTAATTTACCTAGTTACAAGAGCCTAAATGTCAACTACTTATAACATTTTATAAAATATTGCTTTTCCCAATGCTGGGCCGTTAATTTTTGAGGAGTTCTCCTGGTACTTCACCATCAGCATTGTGACGAGCATAAAGTGCTTAATATCCATATTCAAGTAATCGAATCGTAATCCATGAAATACTTATTATTGAGTAGTTTCGGCGGCCATCTGTGGTCTTCATCATCAGTTCCACTTCCCCAAATGGTACTTTTTGAGAGCAACTGCACAAGTTACCATAAGAAATACCCAAAACGACATAGGTGTGCCTATAATATTTGAAGAGTTCCCTCGATTTCTCCAGGATTCCATTATCAGATCCTGATTTTGTAACAATGGAACTAACTAGAAAGTATACCCATTCAAACGCAAAAAGAATTTTTCAAATCGGTCTAGCCGTCTCCGAGTTATGAGATCCTGTGATCGATGTTATGGGATCCTGGCCCATCATCAGATCCTGACTTGGTGACAAAGGGACCAATTTCGAAGTATACCCTATCAAACAAAAAAAGAATTTTCCAAATCGGTTCAGCCGTCTTCGAGTACTCGATGACAATACATTAAAAAAAAAAAACATATATACGCGTCGAATTGATAACCTCCTCCTTTTTTTGTCGTCGGTTGAAAAGGAGTAGGTTCTCAGTTCGACTTGAACGTTTTTTATTTTATTTTTTATGTATGTATCCATTACCTCATAACTCAAAGACGGCTGGACCGATTCGGAAAAATCTATTTTTGTTTGAAAACTAGAAAGTATACCATACTTTGGTCCCATTGTCATCATGTTAGAATCTGACGATGGAATCATGGAGAAATCGAGGGAACTCTTCAAATATTATAGGCACACCTATAGCGTTTTGGGTATTTCTTATAGTACCTTGTGCGGTTGCTCTCGAAAAGCACCATTTCGGGAAGTGGAACTGATGATGAAGACCACAGATGGCCACCGAAACTACTCAATAATAAGTATTTCGTGGATTGCGATTCGATTACTTGAATATGGATGTTAAGCACTTTATGCTCGTCACAATGCGTATGGTGAAGTAGAGCTGATGGTGAAGTACCAGGAGGACTCCTCAAAAATTAACGGCTCTGCATCGGGAATAGCAATATTTTGTAAAAGGTGATAAGTAGTTGACAAATAATAAAAAGCGTAAACCGATCAAATAAACTTTTTACCAAAAAATAAAACTCCTTATTAAAACACTACAAAGCCAAAAATAACTTTAATTTCGGTAGTCGGTGTTATTGGTTTTGTATTTTCTTTTCTTTGACACCGCCTTCCGAAATTAAAGTTATTTTTGGCTTTGTAGTATTTTGATATGGAAGTCGGTTTTATTTTTTGGTAAAAAGTTTTTTACAGACTTTAAATAGGTAAAGCCGCAGAGCGCCTATGCATAAGAAATAAATAAAACCTATCTTATATAATTTGAGTTTCCTGCTGCATCTAATAAGTTAAGTTTCTTTCCCTTTTACTATACATACGCGCATTGTAAAAGTTACCTGTCGATTTAAGCGACATAAATTTAGACTTTTACAATCATTAAAGATGCAAGAGAGGGCCAAGTATAGATTTTTTTTACTTTTACCAGACAAAAATTTACCGGACAACAGCTGAAGTGCTGATCTCGAAACAACGGCAGATTTATCAATCTGTCTGAATAGATTTAGTTCCCTCACAGTTAGGGTTGCCATGACCAAATTTGCTGGCCCCAGACAAAGACTCATACGCGCATTGTAAAAGTTACCTGTCGATTTAAGCGACATAAATTTAGACTTTTACAATCATTAAAGATGCAAGAGAGGGCCAAGTATATAATTTTTTTACTTTTACCAGACAAAAATTTACCGGACAACAGCTGAAGTGCTGATCTCGAAACAACGGCAGATTTATCAATCTGTCTGAATAGATTTAGTTCCCTCACAGTTAGGGTTGCCATGACCAAATTTGCTGGCCCCAGACAAAGACTCATAAACCCTGGACATGTGGGTAAAATCACAGTTTTTCCCCGGACACCGTAGAAAATACATTTTTGAACTTGAAACTAAAAACAACGATGTTTAGTTATGGTTTTTATTTACTGATAAAGTGATAACATTGTAGAGCTTAAGAACTTTTTTAATAACAGTCTCTTCCTTTGAGATGAAATACCATAAAAAAAAATAGAGATCGTGCTTTTTTGGTACTCGTAAGACCAATGTGTGTCCGGGTTTTACCTGGACGCTTATTGGGAAAATCCCCCCGGACGCGGGACGCTCCCGGACGCTCTCCAAACTAGGACAAATCCGGGGAAACCCGGACGGATGGCAACCCTACTCACAGTATACCGGCCGAGCCATGAACCGTACCTTACGATTTCAGCGGTTTCCATCATCTACTTTGCCTTTTCTCAACTTAGTATGTTGTGGTCGGCTTCCAGTCTAACCGGATGCAGAGCTGAGTACTAGAGTTTTACATGAAGCGATCGAATATCTGAAACCAGTAACTGGTTAATACGATACCGATTGGTAAGACTATATGTATAGTGTCAGATTTTCTTGTTTCTGAATACCCGTAACTACTGTTAAATATGTACAAATCCCACCAAAAACATCCTGTAAAAAATTAGCCCAGTCTCGCCTAAGCTGCTTGTTTCTCTATAAAAAGTAATGAAATCTCTAAGCAAAGCGAAGCCAAGTCTAAGGATCTTTGCTGCGATTTCTTTATAGATTTTACTTACGGTCTAATAAGTGTTAAGCTACAACTTGACAAGGCCTACTGAAATCAACAAAAACTTTTATAACTTACAATAGTTAAAGAAGTTAAACTTTTAAAAACTAACGGTTGGTTTATCTTGGTTTTCTGTTCCGAGATCATTCGTATAGACAAAACATTCTTGCTATCAAACCTATTTTACCTCAGCACTAAGCAAAAAATTGTGTACTTACAATTGCATCATCTTAGCACTTATTTGTTAACGAATTACAAATAATTTCAACAAACCGCAAACAAAAACGGCCGATGCTAACTTCGGTTCAAGAATATGTGCAAACGGTGAGGTAAAATTATTTTATCCTGTTATGATTTCCAATGAAGGATCTTTATAAAGGAGAATTTTATTAACTGCATATTTAGGACCGGACTGCATTGTAGCTGTGTTAATAATAATACGTAATGTCTTATCAATAAATTTCTTCGATTTACCCACCTACCTACATACGGGATTATCGTGATAGTATGCACGCTAGCTGGTAAACAAACAGTAATATTTATAGGCCGTGCGTATATCACAGTTGAAATATTTTTATGACTTTGAACAAGCTCTTACTGTCTTGCTTCGATAAATTTATGATAACAGATGATTTATCGCCGAAGAATGTACCTACTTGCCTATCAACTGGTTTGTGTATTACTTACCTATAATTTGTTGTCTACCGACTGCATGGGTTTAATAAGGTCATTGTTCCGAGCCTGGGTTATCTAATATTGAGAGTTTGTTTATAAATATTGGCTAAGATCGAGTGGATATCAGTAAATAAACTACATGAAAGTAGTATGATACCTACTTTCATGAAGTTAGTTAGTTGCGATAGTATAAAAATGCTATAAATTTTTTGTAGTAATTAACGCTTGAAGCTTAGAAGTTTTTAAGAGCATCCGGCAATTACAAGATTTATAGTTCTTTTCGTTACGAAAAGTGTTGAAATTTTTGAGGTATCCTTATCAAGAGCATATAAAGCCGGGTCCGCTGCGACGTGTTTTCGTGTTTGCAAACAGTATAACATTGTTTGCTAACAGAATATAGGCGTGGCCTAACAGTTTTGTTATCAAAAACACAATAATATGTTTGCCGAGACGAATGGATAACATTCAGAGGAAGACGGAATCGTTCGAAAAGTGTGTTGCTTGTCTATCACTATTCTTTTTGGTTTGTGATGGAGTGGAATAAAGAAAATACTTTGTTTTTTAATACTTCGTTTTCTTCTCTATATCTGGTAAAATTAATGATAACAGCTCTTGATAATCACCTTCTGAACATCTAAAACTAAACAAAAACATTACAACAATTGGCGCAGCGGACGGGCGGTTTTACTAACATGTTTTGTTAGAAAATTGGCGCAGCGGACCCGGCTTAACTGACACTAGTCAAAAGCAAGCTTTGATAGAGATAAAAAAAAATATCTTTTGTTGCCCGCGACTTCGCTCTCATGGAAATTTCGCACATACACTGGGTTTTTTGGTTCAGAAACCCGTTTGTCCCTTCTCAAAACACCCTGTCAAAGTTTCATAACAATGTGATTGATACTATAAGAACAACACAGGACAAACATACAAACATTGATTTTTATTTATACAGATATATGTATTACTTACCAGGTCATCAGCCAAAAATATCACAATATTCGGCTTCACGTCTGCCGAAGCTCGCACCAGTAATAAACAGGCACTTAGTAGGAACAACATACCGCAACGCTCTCCCGATTACGAATGTACGAATGAGAGTCAACACAATGGGAGCTCGGATCCGAAGTAGGCTATCTACAACCGTGGCGCATGGTAATGAAGGTACATCCTTATACTAACTTCATTTAGCGCTTTAGGTCACTGACATAATGTAGACCATAGATTCATTTGAAAAATTATCAATGAAAATGCGCTTTTGTGCGCAGTTTCTCATCGGAACCAGCGTGAGATAACGGTTTTTCACGTGAATATTAATTGTTCCAGTGACTGCTCATTTAGATAAAACAAGCTTTTTGCAACTGCATGATACCTACGTCCAGTGATAGTTTGTAGTTAGATATAAAAAGTTGGAAATATTATTGTAGACATAGGTAGGTACCTAAACAAGAGTTCGAATACTCGAACAATATATTTCGGGGTCAATAAATTTTGACGCTTTTCAGCGACTCGAGACGAGATTCCATGCTTTACAGCTTAGCCACACGGATATCTAGAAGACTAAGAAACGATCTGTTTTCGCCTAGATTTAGGCGCTAGTAAGTTAAAATTAGTCACCAAAAATCAGAATTTTTTGACTTGTGGTCCAGAAGATTGTTTTTATAGGTAATCCAAGATCTATTTTTCAATTTACATGTCCATATGAACTGAGGGACTATACTAGTATTTCACAAATTAAAAAATTGGCCAAGTGCGAGTCGGACTCGCCCATGAAGGGTTCCGTAGTAACTATAATAAATATAACATACTTAACATATTTATTTGAAAAAAAAAAACAAAAAAATTTACAAATTTCATAAAACTAGCTTACTTACAATTTTTACAACTACGCCAAATAACTTTGTTTTTCATAGTATTTGTATGAATTACAAAGTTATATTTGCGGTTTTCGAAGATACTGTATCTCAAAAACTGCTGACTCGATCTCGTTCAAACTAATTTTGGTTGAAAGTTTACATTAAGATCTACAACATATGGTTTTTTTAGATTTTTCACTTCATTATTATAGAAGTTAGAGGGGGCGGGGGGGGAGGACACACATTTTACCACTTTGGAAGCGTATATCTTTTAAACGATTAACTTTATAAAAAAGTCATTTTAGAAACCATAATGTCATTTTTAAAGACCTGTCTATAGATACCACACACGTATAGGTTTCATGAAAAAAAATATTTTCAGTTTCAGTTCCATGTATGGGGAGCCCCCTTTATTTTAAATATTTATTAAATTTTCTCTTAAAATCGGAAAGCGGTTCACAGAATACATCTATCTACTATGTTTTACATGTATAGTCCTAACAGTTTCGGAATAAAATGGCTGTGACATACGGATGGACGGACAGACATGTCGAAACTATAAGGGTTCCGTTTTTTGCCATTCGGCTACGGAACCCTAAAAAGTAGGATTTAGTAGTAGACTTACCTAAAACAATTGTAAAACAAATTTGGGAACAAGTATATTTAAAACTACAGCCCTTAAACCTGCGGTTCCTCAATCATCACAGACCGTCAGTCAGATCTCGTAAAGTATAATGCAAAGTAAATATAACGATAAATATCAAGTAAGTCGGAAATACGTCTGCCTTAGTTACACGAGATGTTGTGGGAATATTTGTCTTAAATGGTTAAAAAAAGCCCGCGACAGTATATTATGTCTATCTTTTAAGATAAGATTATCTTTGTTGTAACATAATGCATTATCAACCGACGAGAAAAAAGGAGGAGCTTATTCAATTCAACGCGTATATATTTTTGTTATTATGATCTGATCACCGATTACTCGAAGATGGCTGAACCGATTTGGATAATTCTTTTTTGTTTGAAAGGGTATACTTTGAAATTGGTCCCATTGTCACCAAGTCAGGATCTGATGGTGGGATCCTGGAGAAATCGAGGGAACTCTTCAAATATTATAGGCACACCTATAGTAATTTGAGTATTTTTATAGTAACTTCTGTAGTTGCATTCGAAAAGCACCCTTTGTGAAGTGGACCTGATGATGAAGATCACAGACGTCCACTGGAACTATTCAATATATAAGTAGGAATAATAAGTATTTCATGTGTTCCGCTTCGATTACTTGAATGCGGTTATTAGGTAAGCACAATATGCTCGTCACAATGTATATGGTGAAGTGAAGCTGATGGTGAAGTACCAGGAGAACTCCTCAACAATTAACGGCCCAGCATTGGGAAAAGCAATATTTTGTAATTAAATATAAGTAGTTGACATTTAGGCTTTTGTAACTAGGTAAATTGAAAATCGACCCTACTAAAAAGGGTGAAATAAAAACTTTTTACCAAAAAATTAAACCGACTCCCAAAAAACACTGTAAAGTGAAAAATAACTTTAATTTCGGAAGTCGGTGTCTTTAGTTTTGTATTTTCAATACAAAACTTAAGACACCGACTACCGTTTTTATAGACATGATACTAATCCTTATCCAAATAAATACGTCATTCATGAAAAGTATTAAATTTTGAACAAACTTTTGCTCGTGACTACATTTGATTTCAATTAATATCATTGGATATATCGAAGTTTCAAAATAACTCTGCAACAAATTAATGATCAAGTACATGCGCAATTATGGCGATTAAGGCCGTGCGCGCACTGCGTTGCGTTTTGGAAACGCAAAATTTGTGAAGTATGGAGTGTCATAGAAGTGCGCGCACTGCGGTGGAATAAACGCGTGCGGTAGAGTCACCGGTGGCCCCTCGCTGCAAAATTGCGGTGAGTCTACCGCAAATATTTTGTATCGCATAGTATGTAGTACCGCGCACTGCGGTGAAACAAACGCACGTTTTGATTGTTGTTGATTTCTTTGTATTTATACATATTTTTGATGTGTGATACAGATTAGCACTCGATACAGATTTTTATCTAAATTTCACACTGTATTGATAGATAGACAACCTTTGGAAGGACTTTAAAAACTTTAATTAAAGTGGGGAAGGCAAAATTAGTGTACTTACTACTCATAAAAACAGAGAAAATAATAATTATTAAAATATATATGCAGATAACTGTTACAACTAAAACAGAACATAGCAAAATAAATTACCTAGATACCGCATTTATTACGTTACACACACCGTTGAACAGAATAGAATGATTGAACATTATAGTCTTTGAACATTTTAAACATATTAAACCCATACATGACATCTATACAGACGAAATATTGACTGTTGAACGAATCTATTCTTTATAGTTATTTTTTATTTTTTATAAACAACGTTAATTTAAATATTCTAATTACATTAATTTATTATTTTAATTAATTTCCGTAGTACATTATTTTAACATAGGCTGGTGTCTATTGACGTAGTACTTGCAATGTAAGAGCTTGAAATCGTTTTTTTGGCAGCATCATCACAAAATATATGGAATTTTCTCTATAATACAAATACTTAATTAGAATGTTTAAATTAACGTTGTTTATTAAAAAAAAAATAACTATAAAGAATAGAATCATACAATGGTGTGTGTAACGTAATAAATGCGGTATCTAGGTAATTTATTTTGCCAAGTTCTGTCTTTAGTTATACCAGTTAATTTTATCAATACAGTGTGAAATTTGTATAAAAATCTGTATCGAGTGCTAATCTGTCCCACATCGAAAATATGGATAAATACGAAGAAATCTGTATGTATGGCAACATTGTCAGACAAAAGGTGCGTTTTTCTTGCCGCAGTGCGCGCACCTAAGATTGCGGTCATTCTACCGGTGTGGTAGAATTACCGCAATTGCGGCCACCGCAAGGCAGTGCGCGCACGGCCTAACGGCCTGGCGACAGCCTCCGGCGCGGCGCATGGTGGGCTGAAATCAAGCTTCCATGGACTTAGGGATTCACGAAAATTGATGAGCAATTTAAAAAAAAATAATAACGGCTTTGCGATCTACCACTAAATACAAGACATTTTTCTTCTGCGATTTTTGTATATACCTTATATTTTTAAAGTTATAACGATTTGAATTTATTTTTGTATGGAGAAATTTGATTTTATATGAATAACTTTTAATTCTCAAGAGTTCTCAAAACACGGCTTTCGGTACCTATTCGATTGTGCTATTTTTTACGCAAATTATTTTACGCAGATTTTCTTCGATTTTGGAGAAAATTGTTTTTCATTCCCTTTTCCACACCACTCTTGAGGTACAGAACTAAGCGCGTTTTTTTTTATCAGTTATGTCCCCAGGAGGCCTAATCCACTCATACGCACACTCTTACTCACACACGCACTCACAAAATTATCACTTAGACAATTTCATCAGATTCTGATTCAGATTCGTTCTCTAAATGTTCCACATTTACAAATTTTATATTTTCCCGCTCATCATCTTCAAATGTTGGAGATAACAGAAGCATGGCTTTCGCTTCTTCTGAAAATGGTTTGTATTTTCGTATCATTTTATGACGTTTTGATGATATATAAGGATCTGAAGTAATTATTAAATTATTCAAAATATCCTCATTATTAGCTCTTCTGCAGAATTTTTTGGAATGGTGTTGGCGATATCGCCTGAAGTCTTTATTTCTAGATTCAGCCGCTTCTTCCGATAACTTTCCACTCGGAATTAATCCCAAGATTTCAATGATAGCTGCTCCATGAACAAGAACTTTATGCACACTGGAGGGCATGTGATACCACTCATATAAATCTACGTATAATTTTATGGTGGCTTCCGTATATTCTTTATACTTCACTGTGTCAATTTTATGACCAGAAGATATTGTTTCTAAAATGATTCAAAACAGTTTTATTAAGTTTCCATCGACACCAGTAATTGCAGCAGCAAGCTCTGTATTTGAGAAAAATCTTCGAGTGGTATTCCCGTCATTAGTAGTTCCATGTCCTTGCTTCACAATATCTATTAAAAGGTCTGTTTGATTTTTATAAGCTTGCTGAATGCTTTTAATTCTATTTTCCATCAAAATTATGTTTTCACCTTTTGCAACCCATGTTTTGAAATCCAGTCTATAGGATATGTGAAGAATTCATTCCATTTAACGTATCCATATAATGATGATGATAAACCATATTTGTACAAGTCGGTATCAATGTTTTTAGTCAACAACAAAGACAAGTTATTCATTTCTGTAGGAACAGCTTTACATATGTCACATCGTTGAGCTGAAGTTTCACAGAGGATTGATGTTGCTTTACCATCTATCATGGTATGTAAGCAATAATGAATGTGAGACTTATTTCTCCAATTTCTGTTTCCTTCAATTCATTTATCTCCGTTTCAATTTCGGCTTTCTCTCTTAAAATTGTTGATCTATTCTCTTTTTCAAACTTGAAAAATATTGGACGACACTAATATGCTGAATTTGGTGAGTCGTTTTCCCAGATAATTTGTTCCTCGGAAACAATTTTTTTTGGTACTCAACTACCCATAAAAATACTTGAATCATCTGTTGAAGCACTGTCCTATTTGTCATCCGTTGTCATTTTTTGCTTATAGTTTGCTTAATTCGAGGCACCATCCATTCCCCATTTGCTTATCATTGTCAACTCCTTACAGTCTGTGATATCAATATTGATTGCTTTGAATATCCTTTTGGCGGTTATATCTAATAGAGGCTGCAATTTTATTCTAGCAGTTGTATCTGTTAAGGTGATATCATCTTTTGGCGGGTAGCATTCTTGTTTTGCATTTTGCACCTTGTGAAGGAAGGGAACATGTCGAAATTTTTCTCTATGATACTTTTTCTTAAAGTATTGTATTGCCACTTTGTTAATTTAAGGGACAAAACAAGTCCCAAAGCTTCATCTGGAGTAAATTTAGGTTTTTCATTTTTACCTAAAAGACTATCTTTGGCTTTTTGCACATCCTGTAGATTTTTAAGTAGGTGTTCGAGGATTTCAGCTATTCCTTGATTACCATCCTCTCGTAGTCATAGTTCTGTACGTCTCTTTTTTTGCTTAGGTCCTAATTTACAAAATGGTTTCCTTGGACTTACATTCGTTGACGTGGCAGTAGACACTTTTGCTGGAGATTCATGTTCACTTGATGTACTAGGAACAGAGTCTTGGTTTCTTTCAAATGCACTTACAATGAAATCAGGCCAGTTTATTTCCGATAATAACCATTCGCTATTATTGTTGCCTAACAATTCCTCTTTGCTATGAGCATTTTGCCATCTCCTTTGCAGATTATAGCAATATTTTGCACAAAACGCTTTTAGCGCTTTATCGTTTTCATCACTTAACACAGTGGGGACTAATCTAGATTTAATAGCACTATATAAAACACTATTATTTTTAAAACTTCCACTTTCCTTTAATAGCACAACAATATCAATATTTGACACCAAATCGAACATTTTTACGTAATAAATAGTATTAGTATTCCGAACAAACGATGTGTAACAACGTACTGAGGATGGTTGTTTTTCAAATGTAACCATGTCATTTTCAATCACATAATGACACATCATCATTTTGCTGCGCGCGCTAAAGAGGGTCACCGCGCTATTGAGTATTGTTAGAAACAAATGACGTCATAAGGGTGGTGTGAGTGGGTATCGTGAAAAATAAATGACGTCATAAGGGTGGTGTAGAATGTTTACCAATAATTTGATTTTTTGCTATATTTCTGTAATACAATATTAAAACATGTCAGATTAAACCAAAAACCGATTAATATTTCATACAAAGTTTAGGGGCATATAACTCGAAAAATACTAGGTATAAAAAAATTTACATGTAACAAAAAATATTTGTATTGGTACATAAAATTCAAAAATACTCATTTGAATCCTTAAGTCCCCACTTGACGATTCCAGCCCACCGTGCGGCGGCGGTGCGAATTGCAGCGCGTCTTGCGGCGCGGCGGGCAGCGCGAGTTGCGTTGGTATGCCACAGCTCGACTAGCTGCGACCGCGGCGGTGACAGCGGTGGACGTATTTAGAGAACGGCTAAACTATTAAAATAGCCCTAACAAAAGTGGCACGGTATTGCCTTGAAACAAATGCGTTCTTAGTTCAAGATTCATTAAATCAAGAATAAGAGCGCACCCATTTAACCAGAAAAGGAGAGAATTTGGCGAATTTCACATTCTTTATTATGAAATAGGAAATATCCCGATAAATTGATTGAATATTAGCTTTTGCCTGCGACTTCGTTCGCGTGGTCTGTTTTCCCGCGTTAATCCCGATCCCGAGGAAATTAAGGGATAAAAACTATCCTATGTCCTTCCCAGAGTCAAACACCATTCCCATGCCAAACATGTAAATCGATTCAGCGGTTAAGGTGTGAAAAGGTAACAGACAGACAGATAGACAGACAGAAAGACAGACAGACAGACGGACAGAGTTACTTTCACGTTCATAATATTAAGTATGGAGTATGGATTTTTTTTTCGTTAGGGAAATCATCGAATGACTTCTCCCGCTCTGGGTGGAGCGAAAGGGAGTGTCAGACTTCTACTGACTAAAAACTTTTTACCAAAAAACTAAACCGACTCCCAAAAAACACTGCAAAGTGAAAAATATGTAACTTTAATTTCTGTAGTCGGTGTCTTTAGTTTTGTATTTTCGTTTTTGGCACCGACTTCCGAAATTAAAGTTATTTTTCACTTTGCAGTGTTTTTTGGGAGTCGGTTTAATTTTTTGGTATAAAGTTTTTATTTCACTCTTTTTAGTTGGTCGATTTTTAATTTACCTAGTAATAAGAGCCTAAATGTCAACTACTTATAACCTTTTACAAAATATTGCTTTTCCCAATGCTGGGCCGTTAATTGTTGAGGAGTTCTCCTGGTACTTCACCATCAGCTCTACTTCACCATATGCATTTGTGACGAGCATAAAGTGCTTAACATCCATATTCAAGTAATCGAATCGTAATCCGCTAAATACTTATTATTAAGTAGTTTCGAGGGCCATCTGTGGTCTTCATCATCAGTTCCACTTCCCCAAATTGTACTTTTTGAGAGCAACTGCACAAGTTACTATAAGAAATACCCAAAACGCCATAGGTGTGCCTATAATATTTGAAGAGTTCCCTCAATTTCTCCAGGATCCCATCATCAGATCCTGACTTGGTGACAATGGGACCAATTTCGAAGTATACCCTTTCAAACAAAAAGAGAATTTTCCAAATCGGTTCAGCCGTCTTTGAGTAATCGGTGATCAGATCATACATAAAAAAAAACCGGTCAAGTGCATGTCGGGCCACGCGCAGTGAAGGGTTCCGTAGTTTTTATAACAGCCAAGTGCGTGTCGTATTCACTGACTGATCGTTTCGTACCATGCTCTAACTAAAAGCCAAACATGACTACCTAACTAATTAGATTTCTTATATAAAGCCTCACCTGATCCGACAATTTTGCACAGAAAGTTTTAATTTTTTTTAGAGATTTGTATAAATAAAGATTTGTTTAATTAAACCTTGTCATAGCCGGTGTTTTGAATTTAAATATATGCTCGTCACAATGCATATGGTGATGTATAGCTGATGGTGAAGTATCACAAGAACTCCTCAAATATTAACGGCCCAGCATTTGGAAAAGCAATATTTTGTAATATTTTATAAGTAGTTGACATTTAGGCTCTTGTAACTAGGTAAATTAAAAATCAACCAACTAAAAAGAGTGAAATAAAAACTTTTTACCAAAAAATTAAACCGACTCCCAAAAAACACTGCAAAGTGAAAAATAACTTTAATTTCGGAAGTCGGTGCCAATGACGAAAATACAAAACTAAAGACACCGACTACCGAAATTAAAGTTATTTTTCACTTTGCAGTGTTTTTTGGGAGTCGGTTTAATTTTTTGGTAAAAAGTTTTTATTACTATTTCAATCTCCAAATTCCTACACTCAACGTTACTTGATTATGAATTTCACAATTCAACTATTTCAATTTTATCTCTAGCCTCTACACACAATCTCAAGAACTTATTTTTTTTTCTACACACAATCTCAAAATCTTAATTTTTTATAGGTAGGGCCACACGTAGTTCAGCACACTAAGGCTGGTCACTACTTAACCGGGCGATCAACAAAAACTCAATTTTTCTTTTTGATAGAACCACTCGTAGTTCAGCACACTAAGGCTGGTCACTACTCAACCGGGCGATCCTGTGGTGACCTCTAAAATTAAAGACCCCCAGCCAGGGCTTACAAACTAGAATTACATTTTAAACAACCGTACGCTAAGGGCACTCCCTGTGGAGTACGGGGCTCGGCATAGCGGGGTCGTTGGTGGAGGGCAGCAAAGGGACAGGCTGGGTCCATATTATTTAAGGGGTTATTTATCGCTACTCTGGCTCAGCATCGCAGGCTGGCTCGTTTGGCAAAGGTCGGGGAGAGTTTCCGTTACAAGTAGGTACGCGGACGTCGCGATGGGCCTCGTCGGCGAGGCCGGAATACGGAACGTGTTTTAAATTTTTAAAACGTTCGTTTTTAAAATTATAAATAAACAGCATACAACATTTGCTAGTGTGGCATTGCAATTTGTATAATTGTATTTAATTTTGTGTAAATTTATTGCGACTGTAACTTTGGATTGTTAATAAAATTTTATTTTTGTTTTTTTAAAAAGGAGGTGGTTATTGTGGCGACACATTGTATTTTGCTGAGCTAGCTCCTTCAGAGCTCTCACGGCCAACCGCTCCTAATGAATTCAGTCGCTACCCATATGCCACAGTATAGACCCGCGTAGGTATACACCGTATATAGATTACTTTGCTCTGGCTCATTTCGCGCGACGCGTCGCTCGTGTGGCGACTGAGCCGAGAGCGAGCGAGAGAAGGAGACTGAGACACACTGAGTTACTTTAACTATTGACTCTGGTATCCTATGCACGAAGATCGACTTTATTTATAATTTCACTTATTACAATAAATTCGTACACATAAAACATTCAATAGGTATTGATGCCTCAAAACATTTCTATGTCTTAATAGTAAACGCCCGCAACGCAACGTAAGGATGTTACGTTTCTATACATGACGTCGCGTCGCGTCGCGGGCGTTTACTGAGTCATTTGAGCCGATGATCCAAATGAGCCAAATGAAACATATCAGTGTTCCGGCTCATTTCAGTGATCGAGATGCAAATGTTCCAATCTCAAAAATGTTACACTTTGCCCACCTCTAGGCCACCGCGCACCCACCTCGCTGCTAATGCTTAATTTGCTTATTACGACTTGCGTTTGCGATCATGCGATGTGCGACGGACAGAGACGATATGTGCGATGTAAAGCAAATAGCAACAAGTGAGAGCCACGATAGCATTTGCTTTATGTTATGTATGATAATCATGATGCTTTATTTTGCTATATGATTTATTAACCACCACTACCTCACACATGGGGCGCTACATAACCGCGTGGATCATCGTGGTTGCAGAATAGCATGAATGTCCCACTTAGAGTTCTGCTTCTTAAAAATGGATGAACCCAATATCTTCTTATTTTTTTCTTTCTACGCCATAATAGACAGACTGCTACTACCACTTCAGCGTCCATTCTTGCCAGTGTCTGTGATCAAACCAGGGACTGAATAACCCAAAAATTACTCTATCTTTAAATTGCGGTATGACGTCAAACCGAAAAATAACAGTTGCCGCTTTATTTCGATATCTAAATTGATTTCGGTACCGAAACTTTTTGTGTATAAATAGAAAAAGGTATATTTCGGTAGCGGTAATAAAACCTTAATTAATAAAGATATGAAAGAGATGGATATTGACCACCCTGGCCCTTGTTCGGTGGCGCGAGTTTCTCATCAAATTGCATTAGTTTGGCAATGTCAAATAGCACACGAAAAGTTATCATTACAGAAAAAGGTAAGTAATAAATACTTATGTGGATACTTATACTGTAATAAAGTGTAGAACAATAGTGTTAAAAAATATTTTCTTCAGCTAACTCATCGACTGGACTTTAGTAGGTATTTTTACTCATTCGTTTTTCAGATCAGAGCAAGATTAAAAAACGTGACAACATTCGCAAAAATCTTAATTCCCAGTCTGAAAATATGTCAACAGAATACGAAACTTCACCAAAAATATCCAGAGTGCCGACTAATACCCAGGAAACCTTCTGTTACTCACAAGACAAATTTCCGGATTCTCAACCTTTTGATGGTTTCATATATTCGAGAAAAATCGATACAAATATCCATGAGGCACCTTACACTTTTGATTTACATAAGGATCTGCGTGATTATCAAACTAATGATGATTTATCCAACTCTGGAGAAATGTGTACCCATAAATATAACACTATTACAACAACAAGAGAAACTGGTACTATGACGGAATACGAAGGCTGCAACATGAGTGCAGAAAAAGAAGCTGAATGTAACGAGTTCTTTGCGAAAATAGTAGCATTGGAGATGTCTAAGTTTCACGGAAACATGCGTTACAATAAGATGAAGGAAATATTGGATATAGTGAAGAAAAGTGACGCATAAAAAATTATATATTCTTATTAATTAACGGCTGATTAAATTGTACCTAAGCCATATGATTGTCTCTTACCTAGGATTATTTGGTAAATTTAATAAAACAAATATTGAAATTGAATCATTTATTTCTTTTAATCATTATTTAGTTTAACCATCTAATATATGAACAATGATTAACCATAGATTAGATAATTTTGTTAATTTAGTTAAGTGGAAGGCCCATTAACGGCGCCAATGCTTTTTTATAGTGTGGCAAATTCGCTCTCCTAAGTCAAAACCCCAAAAGCATTCTTCAGCGCAGTTTTGGTGGAATGAACTTGGAAAGTCTTCGGGAAGATGCTAGAAATATTGACTGGGCTGATCTTGTTCATGTTGAGTCGATTGATGACAAAGTTAACCTCCTCAATTCCAATCTTAACAAGCTTTTCCCGATTTGATTTGATGTTCGTTTGGTAAAGATTAAGCATCTACCTCCTCCGTGGCTAACAGATGACGTGAAAGTAATTTTACAAAGAAAGGCAGCAGCAAAGTCTAAATTCAAGTGCAGACCTAGTCGAGAAAGTCGAGAAAAATACGTCGCTATCCGAAGTCACAGCAACTAGCTTTGTAGGGATGCCCTTGCCCAACGCCGCCACATTCATAAGTCCGTTGAAAACGGTGATCCAGCTAAAGTCTGGAAATTTCTTAGATCTATGGAAATTGGGAAGTCACGTCAAGAGTCTATTCCTAAGGATATAGACCTTGAATCGCTCAATCAACATTTTTCCACCTCTTGTAGCTTCAATGATGCTGTTAAAACCACTACTCTAAATAATCTTTCTTCTCTTCCCACTGCTAATTATTCTCCTTTTATTTTTAATTAATTTAACAGTTGTAATGTTAAGAAGAGCATGCTATCTATAACATCAAATGCCGTTGGTAATGACTGTATTAGCCGTAAGATGATACTCTCTATCCTGGACGAAATTCTTCCTGTCATTTGCCATGTCCTCAATTATTCCGTATCCTCGGGTGTTTTCCCATCTTTGTGGAAAGAAGCTCAGATAACTCCTCACCCTAAAAACTCTAATCCTGTTTCTTTCTCTAATTTCCGCCCCATTTCCATATTACCGTTCCTATCCAAAGTCCTCGAACGCCTTATCCACAATCAACTTAGTGCCTTCCTTTGCAAAAACCAACTCCTAAATTTGTACCAATCCGGGTTTCGTTCAGGACCACACAGCTCACAGAGCCACAGCTCTAGTTAAAATTACTGACGATATCAGATCAGGTATGGATAATAGAAAGTTGACTGTCCTTTCGTTACTGGACTTCAGCAACGCTTTTAACACTGTCGATTTTGATGTCCTGCTCGGTATACTCTGTTCTCTTAAGATATATCCAACAGCAATTGATTGGTTTCGTAGTTATCTGTGTGGCCGCCGACAACGTATTTGCATTGAAGATATATCATCTTCATGGTGCAATACTACTGCTGGCGTACCACAGGGGGGCGTTCTCTCTCCTCTTCTTTTCGCCATATTTATAAATTCTATTTCAAATGAACTTCTCTCATCTTATCACATTTATGCTGACGATCTGCAAATTTATTCGCAAGCTCCCGTTGAAGAAATGTCTGAGGCGGTGAAGATTGTGAATAAAGACTTAGCGCGTATTTCTGATTAGAGTTTGAATCATGGTTTGAGGGTTAATCCTGCGAAGACTCAAGTCATTATTTTTGGCAGCCCTAGGCTACGTTCCAAAATTAACTGGTCGACCCTTCCTCAAATCGTTTTTGATGGAGTGATGGAGCTGCTATACCTTACTGTGACTCAGTAAAAGACCTAGGTATTTATATTGATAGGGATTTGTCTTGGGGTCCCCAGTTGCAAGAAGTAAGCCGCAAACGGTTTGCCTCTGCGGGGTCTTTACGCAGATTGCGCAATTTCCTGCTGACTGCCACTAAAATTGCGCTTGCCAAATTCCTTCTTCTCCCTGTTCTCGACTATGCTGATGCAAGTTATCCAGAACTTACTGAAGTGCAGCTAGATAAGCTTGAACGACTCCAAAATGTTTGTATCAGATTCATATTTGGTTTGCGCAAATATAATCATGTTTCTGAGTTTCGCATTAAACTCAAGTGGCTGCCGATCCGCCTTCGCCGGAATGTACATATTTTATCATTACCTCACAGTATTCTCTTCAATCCTACAACTTCGTTTTCCTTCATGACACACATGTAAGAGATTTGAGATCATCGGAGAATTTGAGACTTTCAATGCCTGCACATTTCACTAAATTCTATGGCTCATCGTTTACGGTGCAAGCTATTCGTTTGTGGAATGCATTGCCGGTGTCAGTAAGACAAGCTCAGTCACTGGCTACTTTTAAAAGCTCGGTTGCTAATTATTTTCTTTCCAATTTATGACTATTCTTTTGTTGTCTCTCCACTTGATGTTAAAGAACACATTATATGTATTGTATTATTTAATTACCTATGTATTACATTGTATTTATATATATATATATATATATATATATATATATATATATTTGCATAAACATTTATTTATTTTAATATTTAAATAATTTTTGTTTCTCTGTTTTTATGAGTAATGTAGTAAGTACACTAATTTAGCCCTCCCCACTTTAATTAAAGTTTTTAAAGTCCTTCCAAAGGTTGTCTGGAAGATATCGCTTTCAGCAATAAGACCGTCATTGTTACCATAGAATAAGCAATTGTAAAATAGGTGTGTTTAAATTTTGGTGTACAATAAAGTATATTCTATCGACCTATCTATCTATCTATTACAGGGTATTTTTTAATAGGTTATATACCTGTTTGTGTTGGAATGTTGGACGATTGTTTGGAGCCAGCATTATAGATAACTTCTTTCAAGTATTATTAGTAGTAGTATTATTAGATTAGATTATTAGAGTATGGGTAAGTACTTAGGTAGGTCTTTTTATCTGCGAAAAAAATAAAAAGTAGCATGTCAATCACTGACCGGTAGATATTGAGTATGTATATGTAGGTATTGTATAAAATAATCAGATACGAACCTACTTTTATTACGGCTGAGCATCCAAGCACTTGGCAGGTAGAAGAATTATTTTCCTTTGAAAATGAAAAAAGAAAGCATAGATTGCGTTTTTACGTTTTCGTCCCATAATTATTTTCTAAATAACACGACACACACAACACAAATTTTATCGACAGAGTGTTAGTGGTCACTGTGTGCGAGCGTCCGGCGACAAGCGACAAAAGCAGATTCTAAAGCCTGCAATACATGTTGGCCGAGCGTTGTCGAGTGAAGGCCAATACCAACATGTAGACGGTATATTTGCCTTGTCTTGCTATCGCTCGGTGTCACTTGTCTAGTTGGCCGAGTGAAGGCCAGCGCCAACGTGTATAGAGCTCATTTGGTGCAACTTGTCTTCGCTCGCCGTTGCTCGTGATCACTTGCCTCACTTCGGATCGGTGTCGGTTTTTGGTCACAAATCAAGGGCGCTCGACTGCGCTCGGCCAACGTGTGGGCAGCTCTACGGACCCTCTTCTACATTGCTCGTCTGCATTGGCGTTTGACGAACTTGTCGAGCGTGTGGACATTATTTCTTGCCTTGTACCTATTTGCCAATGCTCGCGTTGGCCTACGCTCGGCCAACATGTATTGCAGGCTTAATAGGTTTGCCGGCGCGCACGCCTGTGCTTTGTCCACCCTTGCCGGTGCCTCACACCCCTCGTCCCACGTCCTGCAACGGTCAATTCTATGCTTTTCGGTACCGATATCGCATAAAGGTTAAATAACGGTATAGCCTTACCTTTATTTTATTAAGGTACATTTATTTTATACAGGTATCGTAACCGTATACCGTAACCGTTTTCAGTCCCTGGATCAAACTGGTTAAATCCGCTTTACCGCCACCGCCCTCCGCGGCGGTGCGCGGTGCCGTGTGTTAATAGGTTGTGTAAAGCGGGCGGTCATGAGGAGGGCGCTGCTAGCTCTGCGAAGTTACACAGCTTCTTAAAGTAATGTAATGAAGTAATAAATATAATAAATAACGCGGATGAAACCGTGGGGCACAGATAGTTTTATACAACGTGTAACAGAATAAACGCAATTCCTGAAAGTACATAGTTGGTTCAGAATCGGCTTCTAAATCGATTTCCGTCATAAAAAAATTGTGTTACGTTTTGAAGCAAAAATCTTTCATTTAACTTAAAATGGAAACAAAGTATCATGACAAATTAATACAATCCTTAATTTAAGGAAATGCGCTTGTATGCGTGTCGGCCGCTAACATTGCATGAGTATATGCGTCTGCGTAAGGATATTGTATGACCACAGTATGACGCACATACATTTTGCGTTTAGTAAGGGTAACTATTTTTTAATAAAAGACTTTTTACCAAAAAATTAAACCGACTCCCAAAAAACACTGCAAAGTGAAAAATAACTTTAATTTCGGTAGTCGGTGTCTTTAGTTTTGTATTTTCGTCATTGACACCGACTTCCGAAATTAAAGTTATTTTTCACTTTGCAGTGTTTTTTGGGAGTCGGTTTAATTTTTTGGTAAAAAGTTTTTATTTCACCCTTTTTAGTTGGAAGATTTTTAATTTACCTAGTTACAAGAGCCTAAATATCAACTACTTACTTATAACCTTTTACAAAATATTGCTTTTCCCAATGCTGGGCCGTTAATTGTTGAGGAGTTCTCCTGGTACTTCACCATCAGCTCTACATCACCATATGCATTGTGACGAGCATAAAGTGCTTAACATCCATATTCAAGTAATCGAATCGCAATCCACTCAATACTTATTATTGAGTAGTTTCGGCGGCTATCTGTGGTCTTCATCATCAGTTCCACTTCCCCAAATGGTACTTTTTGAGAGCAAATGCACAAGTTACTATAAGAAATACCCAAAACGCCATAGGTGTGCCTATAATATTTGAAGAGTTCCCTCGATTTCTCCAGGATCCCATCATCAGATCCTGACTTTGGTGATAATGGTACCAATTTTGAAGTATACCCATTCGAACAAAAAAAGAATTTTCCAAATCGGTTCAGCCGTCTTCGAGTACTCGATGATCATCAGTGATCGGAGTAGGTAGATTGATTTGGGTTCAATGAACTGGCACGTATATATTAATATGGATATACCTCCGGGATTCCGGGATTTGGTAATAATTAAGATTTTTTTAGGAATTTCAAATATTGTAATGTGTAAGATGAAGAATATATCAATATGAATAAGAAATGTTTAACCCTTTTGCTGTCTTTTTAATAGAATATGTGATCGGCCTTCTATAATAAAAAAAAACTATGACATGGCAAAACTTGAGTAAAAACGTAGCAAACGTAAAGTGGGATTCTACTAATAATAGTTAATGTGCGTGCGTGCGCCGAAAGACGGGAATAAGCAGTACCTTTGTACTCAAATATTATAATTATTATGCTTATCCTAATGTATTTTGCTGTGTGTACATAAATAATAAAATAAATATATATAATATGTAATAATTACAAGCAGCAGATAATAAATTTGCAAGAAATAACTACTAAATTAGTCATTTATGTAAGTTTCGAATGGACGCACAAAAGTAAGATTCACTTTATTACTTGATAAATAAGAAAAAAACAATTTTAATCGTTTAACTATCGCATTGTATAAATTTCAAATTTAGTAAGTAGCTTAAAAATCTTTACATTCACAATATTTGATTCAATCACGTAAGTACCAAAATGAAATCCCGGAAAAAAGGCTTATCCATGTTATGATTTCTATGACTATTTATGATGCAAGTACGTAAAATCAATCTACCTACGCCGATCACTGATGATCATACATAAAAAAAAAAAAATACGCGTCGAATTGATAACCTCCTCTTTTTGTCGTCGGTTGAAAAGCGTGAACACTAGAAAAATACGCTTTTATGATTGCATGTAAAAACAAAAAATGTTAAGAAAACCGATAACGGATTTTCTTTAGGTTTGTTATAACCTTTAAACCTGATCGTGTTCAAAGTCCATTACGTGGCCTTTCTCACAAGTGCAAACACGACTATGATACGATATTCCATCATGGAACGCCAGTGCCTATCTTCCGGCTTCATCATCAGATCTTGAAACCTAATCGTGGTCAAAGTTCATTACAAGACTTTTCTAAAGAATCCAAAACAGCTATGATACGATTTTCCATCATGAAGTTCTAGTTCATAACTTCCGGCTCCAATATCAGATCAGTTCGACAGTACCATATTATTGTATTGAAATCAGAACTACATACAGCTGCCAATTTTCATTACGCTACGACCCTTGGAAGATGGTTAAATTGGATACCTTAGATTCCATTACATAGTTACATACAGGTCGACCTAATAAAAGCGTGTTAAAAAATGTCTAGGTTTGGTTTCAATTTATTTAGTTACGGATGTTATTTTTTAGACTTATAATTTAATATTCTAATTAGGGTGTCTGAGGTAGACCAGGCATTCTAAAATAATTTTTTCAACACACTTGCTCATAAAATGGCTCTAATTTCACCGCAATTAGGCACATAATGACACCTGTAATCAAACTGTGACTTTTTCTTTACTATTATTCACAAGTGAGTTATAGGTTTTATTTTTTTTAATTGGTTGAGTTGCTTTGTTTTTAAAAAAGTTTCGAAACAAAAAAGATCGTGTTCAATAGTACAAATAAATTAATGTACATAGGTAACTACCTATTGCTTGCTAGTTTCATGCAACTTCGTATTTAAATAGATAAATTTCAACTTGTACGTTTTTAATAAATACAACTTTCACTCAAATATAACTTTTGTTTTTTTCTGTGATAAAGAAAACTTTGAATTACCCATTTTGAACGTGGCTGAAACGCTATCCGAGAAAAGCCAAAAAAGAAACCTCATTCTTTTAGTCTATGGCCGATCTGTTAGATGTGCGCGCATAGGAAAACTGATTAATTTTTCCCGCCATTGCGAAAAAATTTTCACAACTCGTTTTCACTGTTGAAATTATAGTTATTTTCTTCACAAGTGTGTTGAAAAACGTCGTATGATACACGTGTGTATTGATGGTTACCGTCCTCGGCTCTCACCTAACGGCTCGGGTCTCAATGACGCCTCAGCGGTAATCACCAACATTACACACTTGTACCCATAGGCGTAGGAAGGGGGGAGCCGGGTGGGCCGTGCCCACCCCAGAATGGTCTGGTGCCCACCCGAGAATTTTTACTAACAAACAATTATGGCTGAAAAATTTTAAAATCTGGCCAATCGCTTCTACTACTGGGGGCCAGGCCCCCCCTGGGAAATATCTCTAGATACACCAATGCTTGTACCATAATGTACTATCACGCAAGTTCCCATGCACTCCGGTTAGACTGTTGTGTACTAAACGCTAAACCAGCAGTAATAAAGTTGAATATCGCGTGCGCTCTTTCACCATGTTTGCGTTCAAAACTAAATGTCGTCTCAATTCTTATTTCGTTTATAACTAAAGTAATAATTGATCTAGAGAAAGAATATCTTATATTTGGATAATAAACTATGTTTTCTTCCTGTCAATACTAATTTTAGACATAAAAGCCGAGTAATCTTGATTAAATTTTGAATAATCTTTAAAATAGACATGATTTTCGATTAAAAAATGAATCGAGCGAAAATGTTCCAACTACGTAACTGGTCTTAGACATGTAAAGAAAAAGATCCAATAAATCATATACTATAGTTCCATTTTGATTGTATGCGTGATTGTTTCAGAATATTAATGCAAAGTTACATACAATTTAGGGAGACTCCTCTTAATCTGTTACACCTTGTATATGTCGCAGTAAGATAGATAAAGCCGTGATATGATTATATCCCTAGGGATATAATTATATACCGTAACATAGGTGATCGGAAGCGATTCATTATTATCTTACTAGTAATATAATTATAATACCATTCAAGTTTAGTGTTATAATTATATTACTGGATTAAGTTTAGTGAAATAATTGTAGGAGTGTAGTACGGGGGTGCGGCGGAAATTAACACCCCGACTCAGAGTACCCCGAGTCGGATAGGTTAGGTTAGAAGGCTTTTTAAACCACCCAGAAATAGGAGCCCCGCTTTGCGGGGCTTCGTCCATTTTGCATAAACACCATAAAATCACTGCCAACTTTAATACGTATTATTGCTAAAAAGTATTGTAACTAATTGCAGGTTGCAAAAAGTTGATTTTGTAATAAAAATAAAAACCAATATATTCTTTTATTTGATTGTGTGGTAGATTTATAACTATTTAACTAGATTAGTTTCGTCAGATAAACATATTACTAGATTGCGACCGTAAGATAGTAATGAATCGCTTTCGTATAACTATGTTACGGTATATAATTATATCCCTAGGGATATAACCATATTACGGCTTTATCTATCATACTGCGACATATACATGTTCTTAATTGGACTACAACCATCATCATCAGCTAAGCCTCTTTCCAACTATCAGTCGGTTTACAGTCTACCCGAGTGCAGCTGAGTATTAGTGTTTTACGTGGGGCGACTGTAGGTACCTATATCTGACCTCCACACCCCAGTAGCCGGTTACACAATACCCCTTGCCTAGTTCAGTGTCAGATTTACTGGCTTCTGACTACCAGTAACGTCTGGCAAAGATGTTTAAAGCTTTGTTTTCCTAGGAAAGCGGTGCCGTCATATAGCGGCCGTAATATCACGGACGCAATAAGACGGCCGTCATGCAAATGGCGGTACCGCTTTTTGACGTTACGGTGTCAGTTACCGCTCTCTAGGAAACCGCGCCATTTTGTTTACATAGACAACGTTCTAGTGACGTCATTCACCGCTATATTACAGCCGCTATATGACGGCACTGCTATCCTAGGAAACCAAAACTTTAATGACAGCCGGGACCTTGGTTAATCTGTTGGGTCCCTTGACGCGCTTTCCGAGGCACAGGTGTATCAAACCAACAACTTCCAAACTCCGGGCTACTACTGAGAAATTCCTTACAGAAAAACCCAATTGCACTTTTTGCCCGGGAATCTCGAGACCTCGTGCTCTCGACCAACGAGGCACTCCTTATTTGGAACACGATCCTGAGAAAATAATCCCAGGACGGAATAGTGATCAAGCAAGTAGGTATGACAGATATATTACAAACTAGCTTTTGCCCGCGACTTCGTTCGAGTGGGTTTTCCCGTGTAATCATCAGGATCCCGTGGGAATTCCGGGATAAAAAGTAGCCTGTGTTATTCCAGGATGTCAACTGCCTACTTACCAAATTTCATTGAGATCAGTTCAGTAGTTTTTACGTGAATGAGCAACAAACATGCATCCATCCAACCTCACAAACTTTCACATTTATAATATTAGTAAGAAGTAAGATAATACTAATACTGTGTATGAACTTTAAAAGAAACCTTATCCTCTGAGTTAGTTTCGATGTTTGTCTGGTGAACACTGGCCTCGTCTGGTTTGACTTAAAAGGGCAAAAGTGTTATTTTACCAATTTGCTAAATAAAATATCATTTAATTTACCCTGACTTGATGACAACTGGACCTGTAAAGTATACCCTTACAAACAAAAAAATAACTTTCTAAATCGGTGCATCCGTCTTCGTACTCGAAGACGGATGAACCGATTTGGAAAGTTATTTTTTATTTATAATTAATTCTAATCGGAGTACATAATTATATTAAAAAATATATACGCGATGAATTCTCAACCTCCTCCTTTTTTAGAAGTCGGTTAGCATTGCACAATACTGCCTGCCTGATAGTCTACATTTTATCTTTAATCATAAACCAAGATAAATACAGTCCTGCGAGGTTGTTAGTGCGAGTTACCGATAACCCTGTACATCTTATTCGATCCTTCTACAGTTCTGGTCATAATGTTTTTAGTAACTATTGATAATTATGTTAATAGCGATCAGAAATAGCACAAGTATTTAGGAAGTTATATGCTAATGAAACACTTACTCAAGCTTACTAGTATTATCGCTATCCTCGAATCATTTCTAGGTGCCAAAATGACCGATTTTATTACAGAATGATTAACCACTTGCAATGTTATCTCTATATTTCCAATTCAGGCCTATAAAATAAAACAAGGGACATAAAAATTATTCAGTTTATTATCCATATAAATTACAGTCCATTAACTTCACATATATTATCACACAGAGTCGTACTTAGGAAAAATAAAAGCATTGAGACAATGTGTTATTTAATGTTATTATATTACAGCTGCCTAAAACATCTGAGGTGTTGTGGGGTAGGCAGGACTCACAGCTTACAAATAATCAGCTAATTACAAGACTTAGTAAAAACAAGTTCACCAAAGCCCCTAAATAAATAAAAAATGTTCAATACTAAGCCAGATTTGGAATGTTAATGAATATGCGTATTATTTAAAATTATTTTTGTAAAGTGATTAAAATCAATCCAACATTTTTTTAAACCATGTCGTTTTTAAAAAGGGAGAAGTAGCTATGTAGGTAAAATTCACATTAACCATACCGCCAGTGTAACCATAGAATTATGTAAATCTATCTATTACTAGCAATCCTGTTAACCCCTCCAACTAAACTAAATATGCTTGTGTCTGGAGTGGGTTCAGGTTCGATCCCGCAACCATTCAATCACAAGTTCGACACCTTAGGTATTAAGCTACAGACGCTTCATTGAAACTGTAATCATGTCACTGCAACATCTTTTCGAGACAATTAACATTGTCCTTGATATATTCAGATAAAAACATTATTTATAATGGTAATGGAAACAATACGAAATCGTTAAGGGCGTACACAATGAGGTCTTGTGGATCAAATTCGACACGTTTACCATAAAAGTATTCGATATTAACATTACTACCTGTCTGTGATACATTGAAAAACAAAGCAAAATTATTATTTCACGAACCATGTATTCCTTATTTCAAAGGCTTGGTTGGAAATTGGCGAACTATTTGAACAAAAATGGTAATATTAATAATAAAGTTCAGCCACATCAAGTTATTCAAGAGCTGATCTCAGTAATTATAACAAGAGAATGGTGACTAAATACCTTTTGTATTTAGAAATACATTTCAGCTGTGAGCCCATAGCCAATTGGACCGTGCTCATTAACAGATAAGTAGACATCAATTCGAACATTTAAGATATGGAAGAACTTCTTAATTACTATCTGTTATGACGGTAGTCAGAGAAAATGGTTTTCTTCATGCCTAAGAAATGAGATCTTATTCTAGGGAAGTTTGTAATTCCATACAAGTAATATAATTTGTACTTAAACATACTATTTATTTTATAATCTTGAGTACTTATTCGGAGCACGATCCTTAGAAAATAATCCTAGTATTTAATAGTGAACAAACAAATATGACAAGTATATTACAAATACGGCTATGTTATGAAGTTAATACTTGTGTACAAGCAATATTTTTCTATGTAAATGTACAGTTATGACAATATAAAAGGAATTATCGCATGAAAATGTTGAAGATTCGCTACTAACATTAATAAAAGCCGACAAATTATATACAGATAAACCCTTTCATACGGAACCCACAACGAGATAACGAAAACATATAAAAATTACCCTACTTATTTCACGTTTTATATCATATTCCACATAAAAGTATTATGTATAACATTAATGAACGAAATTCATAACAAAATCTTTAATGAACACGAGGTGCGGGATTTTCTTTTTGTTTTAATAACAGTCGGCAACAGAAGGGATTTGAATAAAGGCTTAGTTGTGACACGAAATGAAAATTTCAATGAATAACCACTTCTGTCGTCGACTGTCTTGTTTTAAGATGAATTGTTTATCATACAAGACGCGTTTCGCGTAAAAATGCAACATTAAGTCCTCTCAACATTTGTTCACTTGGTCGTAAAATATGTTAAAAATTAAAGGATGCTGAAATTCTTTGGCAGTACAGAAAGGAAATTAACAATTTATATTATATAAAATATTTCTTAAGACGAAATAATAACAGCTTGTTGTAAATAATATCCGGTAGTAAAAATGCTTACATGAAAATGCAAAATTATAAATAATAATGCTTGGTCTTAGAGATGTAAAACTTTACCCACAGTACATCCCTTATTTGCTCGAATAAAATTATTGCTCTAATTTATCTAAACCTATTAAATATAATACCTTTGACATCACTACTGTATGTAAAAATAGTAGAATATTATTATGATCGTATAAATACCAAGAAGTTATTATTTAGTCCTTAAATAGAAGAAAACCGCGAAATATAGAATGACGAGCGAGAAAGACAGACAAGTATATAATTTTCTATAATATATTATTATACTAAATGGCTTAACTACATAAAAGGAAGTTTCTAAAAGAAGGCAGATACGCACTTGTATGTTGAGCTTAGTTATGGACATATTTCGTACCTCGACTATAGTAGGCGCCAAATAAACCTTGTAATTCAACAATATTGCCCTGAATCAATATCTAACGTATTTATTAACAATAAAATCAATGTGTATTTTATTTATTTGGTGCCTACCACAACTTCTTTTTCTCATGATGTAACATGGTTGAATTGTTGTCAAAGAACTTTGTTTCCTACTATTATTAACTTGAACACCAGTAAACATGAAATTTGTTAGTTTTATAAAACTAGCTTTGGTCATAACACCATACTCTTTGGTATATATGTGATCAAACATATTAGTGCTCAAGTACCAAATAAAAAACCCAAATTTTAATTTAGAAGAATAAATCATATTAGTTCGTTAGTATCATTGGATCAAAATTCATCTTTGTCTTGAGGCATTAAGGCCCAAAGTCCTGTAACAACACAATCAACCTACAAGCTCAACATATCAAGTGACGCGACACGTGTAGTGACGTCGTTGGGTGGTTCCAGACTGCGGTCCATTATTACGATACTGTAATTTATTCCTACATTTCAGGCTACTAAGGCCCATAGAAAAATATACACACATAATTACAATAAGTAACTATAATGTAATGTTTATCATACGGATCCAAGTAAAAGTATAAGCACCAATTGTGCCACATTATACCATTAAGTATGGATACATTTTGAGTAGCCAAGTTTTTTGCTGGTTCTTCTCCATAGTAAACATTAAACAACCAATTTGGGACCGTGCACTAGCTTTTGACGTTTTATAAGTACCCATATGCTATAACCTGTGGGTCTTTAAGTCAAGAGTGAATAGGTTACGCACTTCTAGGTAAACCTGCTCCATCTTCGACCACATCATCACTTACCATCAGGTGAGATGTGGTCAAACGCGAAACTATTGTCAATAAAAACAAATTTAGACTTTATGTATTTTGAGTTCATTGGTTTACGTGGTTGAGGAAAAAAAATACGATCTGACAGGTAATTATTTTGAAAATGGCCTTCATACATAGTTCATATAATAGATCGCAATCTAGCTTCACCCTTAATGCAACTAAACGCGTACTGAAACAAACGCACGCCTACATACAAACGCTATGACAACACTCCGCCACACACACTCGTATATTCGAACTATACACTCGCATTTCTCACAATACTGCTTACTCCTTGCGGGGTTTGCGTTTCCTTTGGCCGTCGCCAGCGCCCTCTGTGTCCATTAAAGGCGTAGTCTGGAAAAAAGAAAATATCTTTGTGAAGTAGGAAATTTAGTAATATCAAAGTCTATGATGACTTAAGCGTTCACTTAACAACTATAAAAGAAAAACGGGATACACTTAATCTTGGTTGAGTCTCTTGATCTATCTCTAAAGTCGTAACTTTGGTAAGCTATTTTTTATGATTCGTTTATACGATTGGTCAATGGTCGTCTTCGTGTGTCACAGCCATTTTATTTCAAATCTATTACACAATTGAAACTTGGTAGATAGATGTATTGTGAACCGCTTTACATTTTTCATACAAAAAATAAAAGATATAAAATAATAAGAGGGGGCTCTCCATACATGAAACCGAAACTATAAAAAAATCATTAAACCTATACGTGAGGGTGTCTATAGATATGTCTTTTTTTCATAGACAGTTCCTACACCCTAAGGCTATACGAATGAGCGAGAGAGTACAGTTGTTTGCACATGCTCTAAAGAAATTCTATATATTTTCCCAACTATGTATGTTAGGGTTGCGTCCATTGCAACAAAATGCAGCTAGATACCAGTAGGGCCTAATCTTAGGGCTTAATGCGCATACGTCAGGTCGTCAATGTCAGTCAATATGTTTATGTCAATTTAGCTTCAGTACAGTAGGACAGAAGAACACAACATCAACTCTAATGGTATTGGTACACTAGTGTAATAATAGATTTGCGGAAAAGTTCTGCCGAGTTACCGCGGCCCCGGAAATTTAGGGTAGCCGAAGGAACAGGGTGGATTTTTAGTCGGTAGAAATCTGACACATCCTTCCGCTTAACCCAGAGCGGAAGAAGTCATTCGATGATTTTCCCACCCCCAAAAAAAACGTGTAATAATAGTACTATAAAAAAGACAACTGTGACTTTACAAATTATTAAAACAATTATATTATTTACTAGCGACCCGCCCCGGCTTCGCACGGGTGCAATGTTTATATTAAATATAGGCAGCGTTCGCGAGAATCGTTAACGTACGGCAGTTTTTTCGACGCCTTACTCCACAATTTTCACTACCACGAAAAATCCTATCTATTTTCCGGGATAAAATATAGCCTATACGGATTCGGAAGAATCAACTTCAGCAAGCCTTGCTTAACTTAACCATGAAGCTCAACCAGCGGATGTTATTTTATTTTTTGTCAAAGGGAACTAGTAATGTAGTTTACACATTACTAGCAATCTTGTGAACCCCTCCAACTAAGCTAAATAAGCACGTGTCTAAAGTTGGTTCACGACAATAGTGTAATGGATAGGGTTCGAATCCGCGACCTTTCGACCACAAGTCCGACACATTAGCCATTAGGCTATTGACACTTCGAAACTGGGTAAGTAGCAAGTTAGGGTAGATGGGTATGGGAATTTGAAGCTCATATGAGTGTGATGTCTTAAAAAAAAAATAAAAAAAATTAAGTAACCCCCAACAACCCTGAAACACCTTGTTAAATTGTAGCTAAGAACAATCTCGATCACGCCAGCTTTCTAACAAAAAAACCTCATCAAAATGCGCCCATTAATTGAAGACTTACGATGCCACAGACAGACACACAGACACGTCAAAATTATAACAGCCCTCTTTTTGCGTCGGGGGTTAATAAATTACACAGAAGGATCTACTTACATCCTCAGTAGAAGTAACAACATCAGCATCATCACCCTCCGGCCCCTCCAAGTCCGCCTTGCTGGGACGCTCCTGTTCCTCCCGCATGTCCTCTTCAGCCTCTGACTGATGAGGATCATCTTCTCCAACTGCATCTGTCTTCTTCATTTCAGCGTCTGAATCCTGTGAGATTGCATTGTTTTGCCCTTTTTGTTATTATTATTGTTTTGAACTTTTTGCCCGACTGCGCGACGCAAAGGAGAGTAATGTGTTTACCCCTCTATTTTATCATGTACAGACCTAAGATTGTAATAACTAAATGATCGCTGACTTAGAATGAAAGTGATGTAATAATAAATTTACAATTTTTGAGGTTGAGTTAGAAACTCTTTGAAATAAGCAGAGTTGAGTAAACTTAGATTAACATAATTTAATAATTACTCGTAATTTTTATCCTTATTACAACGGAGTTTTAGATTAGTGAATTAGGTCAGTTTACATCATAATCCGAAGTTACAAGAAGGTCCTTTGATGCTATTTATGAGAATTATTAGTCCCTGTATTTTATTTATTCATTTGATGTACTGATGTTTTTGCATGTAGTACGATAATCATGCTAAACTGGGATCATTTCTAAAATAATGTGTTTGTGCAATTTATCATATTATGATTGTTACTCTGTTTCATTCAACATAACTTTTTCGTATATCTCGTAGTCAGTAGCAAGCTCTCGATTTAAGTGTGTGTAATTTATTTGTGTGCGTAATTCGCATACGTAACGGGCCTCTTGCTTGTAGTGGAGCTAAAGAGCGGGGAGACAAGCGGAGACACGCGTTCTTATACAAATCAGGAACGATTTCCAGGAACCTCTTATATCTGTTTTGTGGTTTCGGAGTTCTGGATTTCGTATACAATAAATAGCATGAGTGAGTAGCTAGAGTGTGTGCAAAAATATGCTTTTTCTGTGTGAAAAAGCATATTTTTACACACAACACTCTTATTATTAAAGAATATCCACTTGCTTAATTTGAATACTAATAAACATATTCTTGATTCTGATCCAAAAACTGGAAATATTACATAGACCTATGAAATATAGCTTATGTATTGTTACAGCTTAAAGTTATGAAATATTTAAATATGCATAAAAGTATGAAATACAGCAGATTACTCAAAATCTAGAGCTGATAGATAACTTTCTTTTAGATGCAGTAAAAATGATGTTACCATTATCATCATCCACAGCCTGACTTCACCCACTGCCGTGTATA
This sequence comes from Tholera decimalis, assembly GCA_943138885.2. NCBI lineage: Eukaryota > Metazoa > Arthropoda > Insecta > Lepidoptera > Noctuidae > Tholera > Tholera decimalis. Next base: position 9,011,325 of record OW964554.2, read on the forward strand.
GGCCTCTCTGTACATGTGTCTAATTCTACATTCCTGTGCCCGTCTCATCCAGGATATCCCAGAGTTGGCAACATTGTCATCTGCCCATCTGGCTTATGGACCAACACTCTATTGTGCTGATGTGGTGTTGGCCAGTATTATTTAAAAGAATATGCTAATTAGTATTTTAACCAAGCATATGGATAAGTTTTATGAATAAAGCTGTAAGTGTGACTTGAAAGATAGTAATTAAAAAATATTACTGCACTGTCTGGCGGTTGGAGTACCCAAATGTCCTTACATAGGTATTGTTCATCAAATCGTTCGACCTCCTTAAAGTTCTAAATTTAGCTACGCGATAACTGACAAATGCTTGCACTGTTTGGACGGGTCTGCTCAAATCTGTGCAAATCAATACTATAGATTGTATTGACTTCAAAAGAGACGTTGACCTCGTAAGTTTGTTTCGGTGTTTCTTCTCAGAGTAGTCAGTAAGGAAATACTGGTCTCATCCGGTTTACATTTACGAAAAACAAGACGTGTGAAAGTGTTATTTATGACCTATTTGCAAAATAACATCATTATTTCAATAAAAAAAGCTTACCGATTTTGAAGACCCGAAGCAAGCATAGGCGATGAGTCCAACGACAATGAAGGAGCCTACTATGACGACGGCGTAAATCCACGGGTTGTCGCCGGCAAACTTCATCGCGCGGTCGAATACGGAGTCCTGTGGATATTAGCTTTGGTACAAACTAGCCAACTACATAAAGAGCACATACTTTGTAGCAGTATATCAATTCGGAGCACGGAATCCAGGGAGGAAATCTTTTAAATAAAAAGCAACTTTATATCAATGGAATAAAGTTGACTTTGCAAACATGCGATCAGACCAATCACAAACAAGGCGCCTCCTATAACCGCAGCGTATATCCAATCACTTGCAATCCTCATCGTGTAGCCGAACGGATTGCTGTGGACGCTGTCTTAGGTACAAACTAGCAATATAAACAAAGGTCACATACGTTATAGTGGGTATCAAACTTTGGCGGGGTTTAAAGGTGACTACGAATAAAGTGAAAAGTGATGTGGAATAGCCTGCCAAAAATCTATGCAGTAAAACCTTTACTGAGAATGTATGTAAATTAACGGACGTATTCAGAGTGGTTGAAATGACAGAAGAGACGATTTTAAATCAGTCAGTCTCTCGTGTTTTTTGTATTTAATTTGTTACTATTACAATGTTTTATTTTTATTTTCGACACACCACTTTCAGCATTCTTTAACTCAAGAATGAATAGGTTAATTCTAGGTAAACGTGCTTCATCTTCGACCACATCATCGCTTACCATCACGTGAGATGGTGGTTAACGCGAGCCTATTATCATTAACAAAAACCAAGGTTTTGACACAAATTTTGTCTGACTAGTGCAGCACACTTTTAGCCAATACTTTGAGCTATATGTCGTTTACTAGCTGGCTACACTTCTAGAGAGTCTAGCTATAAATGCTAGTGACCTCGTTAGCCCTTCGTATGAGGCACGCGATGTAAGCCACGATGGGGATAGCCACGTAGCACGCATAAAGCGCCCACCAGCCCGGCTTGTAGTTCATCGCGCGTAACATGCGACCCCACAGCGTTTGCTGTGTGTAGTTATAATTGAATTAACTAGTAGTTCAAATTCGTCCATAACTTAAATCATTTGCATACAGCTAAGATGTGGATCATATCTCGGTTACTTTACGGGGAGTGTGGGATAGAATTGCTTAATCGAATTCCACCAAGCTCGTTCCATCATCGGACTACAGCACAAACGACGAAGGGCCATCGTTACATGGTGGACATCCCACCCATACGCACAAAACGTTTTGGGAATACTTTCATTTTGCGTACGGCTAAGGAGTGGAATCCCCTGACGGAGTTTGTATTTCCTGATAACTAGAACCTGAGGGCCTTTAAGTCAAGAGTGAATAGGTTACTTCTGGCAAGCGTGTTTTATCTTCGACCACATCACCGCTTACCACCAGGTGAGATAGTGGTCAAACGCGAGCCTATCATGAATTAAAATATGACGTAGTACTAGTGGTTGCTAGCGCAGCTGCTGAGATGATGTCTCGGGTTCGATAATTGGTTACAATATATTTAAAAGTGCTTCTTCAGCTTCCACGTTTAGGCCGCGTTTCCACCAGAGATGTGCGAGGATGCGTAGCGAGGGATGTGTTTGTAAGGAACCAATAGATCGCTTCATTTACCTCGCCTCGGTCAGCACAGCTCTAGTGGAAACGGCTCAGCGGAGCTAGATTTTTGCGCATACAAAACAAGCGAGGGATGTGTGCGAGGAATGCGCATTTTCACAGCTCCGTTACGCACCCTAAGGCTGCGTTTCCACCAGAGATGTGCGATGGAAATGTGTCGTGCGAGGATATCTAGCTGTGCTGTGAAAATGTGTGGGGGTTTCCACCAAAGCTGTGCGACGAAAATGTGCCTACGAGGATGTGTAGCGGAGCTGTGAAAATGCGCATTAATCTGTGGTGCGAGGATGCGCAAACCTCGCAACACATCCTTCTCAACACACATTCCTCGCAACACATCTCTCAAAAACATCCCTCGTAACACATCTCTCGCACACATCCCTCGCACACATCCCTCGCTTGTTTTGTATGCGCAAAAATCTAGCTCCGCTGAGCCGTTTCCACCAGAGCTGTGCTGACCGAGGCGAGGTAAATGAAGCGATTCTATTGGTTCTTTACAAACATATCCCTCGCTACGCATCCTCGCACATCTCTGGTGGAAACGCAGCCTAATAAACTCAATATAAATCTATACTTTTATATAAAGCTCCTTTTTATGTGAATGTGAGAACACTGTACTCTTAGATTTGTTTTTGAATTCTAATATAATTGATCTACGTATGTGCATTCTCCTGTTATACCAATAAAAAACTGTATTATGGAAACATTGTAAAAGTCAATTAAGTTTTGAAAAGAGTATACATGGAGTGTCTTGCCGGTTCTTTCCATAGGAACGACAAATTCGAACCTTGCACTAGTTTCTGCCGTTCTATAAGTGCCTATGGAGGCCTCTATGAAATAATATATTTATGGTTTCATTTGCTTTGATATGGTCGCATTTAAAACTCATTTTTTGCCAATATTGTCAAGATAATGCTGTATGGATTTCAAATTTAATTGCTAAGGAAATTGTTTCACTTACCGAATCCCTGGATAGTTTAGCACGTTTGAGCGCGAAGGAGGCCGCAGCCCATTCCTCAGCGACGGCCTGGTCGTCTGTGATGATCAGATTGTCGAACAACAGCATTGGAGACATCGACCATAGCTCGAATCCGACTGCATGCTGTAAGAAATTGTTCGGTTTTTAAACAGACAAATAACGACATTTGACATTGGATATAGACGATGAATCTTCTTGTCTTTATCCCATTTATTGGGTCGGACCAATATGTTTTCTTCTTCCATTCTCCCCTCTCAGACATCACGGTATCACTTACTCCTTTTTCTTTGATATCATCGTCACACTCTATCCATCTTTTCATTGGCCGTCCGCTACCTTTCCATCAATTCAAACCCATCGCTCTTTTAGTCACACACATGTCATCTCTCATCACATGTCCATACCACGATAGACTAAGACTATGAATGACCATTATTATCTGCATAGCCTATCTCAACTTTATTATGGTGGGCCTCCAGTTTTACGGGAAGCATTGAACTTGCAACAGTTTTACATGGAAACCGACTGCATGCTGCAGAAATTGTAGGGTTGTTAGGCCCATAAACAAGACCTTTGCTACTGAATAAGATTAAGAATGATCATCATCATCATTTGCTTAGTCTTTTCTTAACTATGGGTTGGCTTCCAGTGCAATGAAAACCGACTGCATGCTGCAGAAATTGTAGGGTTGTTACGCCCACAAAAAAGACATTTGACACTGAATAAGACTATGTATGATCATCATCATTAAGTATGGCAAAGTCAGCTTTTAGTCTAACTGGGTGTAACTAATAGCTGCCTCATTGGTCTAGTGGTCGCAAGTGATAATGTTGAGCATGAGGTCTCGTGCAGTCTTGTAGACAGTCGTTACGGGTAGTCAGTAGCCAGTAAATCTGACACTGGCCTGGCCAAGGGTTATTGTGTTAACCAGCCACTGTGTTTTGGAGGTCAAATAAGTAGTCGCTCAATGTAAAACACTAGTACCAGGCGTCCGTCACTCGCTCAAGGCCACGCATTAAGTGTTGTCAGGCAGCTCTATGTTCTCCATACGGTAATCCGTAAACACTCTTCCCGTCCCCACAAAGAACCATCAGGCAGAATTAAACACAACATCTTCCCACAAGAATATCACAGAACAACGTTTGCCAGGCGCCAGTATTACATCACCAGCACAAAATTATATAACAGTTTAAACAAAATATTAAAATTATCCACAAAATCAAAATATCAATGCAAACACACGTTACACAATTATCTATTAACACTCACCCATCAACACACAGAGGATCTTCTTTTAGGCAACCTTCCAAGTTTAATATAAAACTAATTACAATTTTCCGCATACGACACTCACTCACATTTATCATACTCACACAGTTACATACAACACACACATACACACCTCAATCACACATAAATGGCGTTCACTTATTTTGATTTGTAAAAGTAAAACCTTCATTTTTATTTTATTTTGCGATGTTTAGAAATTGTTCTAGAGCTGTAAAAATTTCTGGCTTGTAAAATTGTTGCGGAGGGACACTGATCTTCTAAGATACAGGTTCTAACCTAGTTTAGAGGTCAGGGTTTCAATGTATTGCTACCTAGTATAAGCCTCTCAATGTATCTACTTCTACTATACCATTGTAATAGTTTTAAGGCTTTAGTTCAATAAAGATTTATTATTATTTATATTATATGCCTACCGCTTCGCGTATCGCCGTCGGTACAACCGACAGTGGGCTGCCCCGCACGCCTGCCTGAACCTTTTTAAATAATTTTGACAACGTCATAATGGATCGACCTAAAAACAATTGGTTTTCCTCCGCTTTGCTCCTGTTTCCCTTTTGATTATTTATTTGTGCGGAATTTTATTAAAACTAAAATTATTTACGCGGTTTTGGATATTTTCGACACTAAAATTTAATAATCGGGAATTCAGGGAAGGAAAAAATGCATCTATCATTTTATTAAACTGAAACATATTTGATCAACAAATAAAAAATAATTGTTTTTCTATATTTGTTTTATTACCAATATCGTCATAGGTACAACCCTAGGACATTTGCAGACTGACGCGCTCGCACGTGGATCGCGCGGCGGGCAAAACAATCTCAACTCTCTGTTTGCGTACTTATGGTACATTTTCTTCTCGCTGCAAACAGCTGGTATTATTATTAAGATTTTGTAGGCTATTATAGCGTAGGTATTTTCGCTTTTGTATGAGAGTGATGTATCTGTTACGAAGTAACTATTTAGTAATCTGTGCTAGTACTCAGCAGCATCCAATTAGATTGTAACCAACATACTTGGAAAAAAAGGGGGGGGGGGGGGGGGGGTGAAGCGACAGTGTGTCAGGCATCTACTGACTAAAAACCTAACCCTGTTCATTCAATTGTCCTTCAAATATATCATACAACGTGTAACAGAATAAACTTCTGAATCGATTGCCGTCATAAAAAAATGTGTTACATTTTGACGGAAAAATCTTTAATTTAACTTAAAATGGAAACAAAGTATCATGACAAATTAATACAATCCTTAATTCAAGGAAATGCGCTCGTGTGCGTGTCGGCCGCTAACATTGCACGAGTGTATGCGTCTGCGTAAGGATGTTGTATGACGCACATACGTTTTGCGTTTAGTAAGGATAACTATATTATAAAAAAATCCTAGGTTTGGTTTCAATTTATTCAGTTACAGATGTTTTAGACTTATAATTTAATATTCTAATTGGGGTGTCTGAGGTATTGCGCTTAATCTGTTACATCTTGTATAGTACTTACGATGGGCGTCATCTTGAAGGGCTGTTCGTCTCTGAAGTAGTCAGGGTTGGGGATGCGGCGCGGAGACCACTTGCCTTTGTAGTTGGGGTTAGCGATGAGGGGGGCGCGCCAGATGCCCTGCAGATACACACATATTACATTTAAATACCCATAATTATACAGGGTTAATTGTAAAACACCAAAAACCTCTTAGGACTATGTTACTAACATCATAATCAACAACTTTTGTTCTATGATATATATGACGAATTCTTAAAAGTCATAGAACAAAAGTTGTTGATTATGATGTTAGTAACATAGTCCTGAGAGGTTTTCAGTGTTTTACATTTAACCCTGTATATTCTATGTTGAAGAACATAATTATGGAGTGCTTCTAAATAAAATTCATTTATTTCAGGTCGAAGACTCATAAAATAAATTAAAAATACAAATTCAAACAATTGATCGGCTTTCTTTCTAAAAAAAGGGTTCAAAGATACAACAAAATGTTAATTAAATTAATAAAAAAAATGTCAAATTATCAAATTAAAAGTCAAATTTAGCCCAATAATCAGCTATGCTATACCTATGCGCTAGCTAGACCATCGAGAGTACAGGTACAGGGCATGCGGAGCAAGATAGAAGGTGGGCCATTTTCTGAGAGGTCACGCCGCATATACACTTGAGATCTGAGCAGTCTTTGAATCCCCATATCTGTAGAGATTATATTTGCTTCGAGCGACTTGTGTTCGCAGTCTGTTAAGGCATTTTAACTCGTGACCAGGTGGAAAGTTTCCACCAAACATTACATCTTGCTATGGAGGGTTTCCTATTCGCTGGACTAACTGGTCTTACGCACTCTAGAAAGCTTATACGGCTATTATATTTTCAGCCTTTGGGATACAGGGATGCAGATGAGAATGAATGGCTATATTATGCTAATTTTTCTCTTTCAAATAACTTGGAGACACGTTTTCTCAATCAGTTCTTGAAGCTGTCTATGAGAGGGAGCTGTCACAAGACTACCCTTTCATTCTTAATGAATTTTCCAAAAGCTTGTTGTGTGTTCCGTTGCAACAGAATGGTTTTTGATGTTTCCTCGTTGGTCTAGTGGCCGCAAGAGGGACTGCTGAGCAATAAGTCTCGGGTTCGAGTCGCGAGTCGGACAAAAAGTGCTATTGGGTTTATCTATTAAATATTATGCAAATTAATATTATGCAAATAAGTATAATAAGTATTACATAAATATTACACAAACAATTCCAGAACACTAGCTTTACTCTAATGTTAATTTTATTATTTTACTGTACGCCACCTGCTCGACGTCCGTAAGTACGGCTACTGGGATCCAGCAGAATACCAGCGTCAGGCATATTTGCCTGGCACATGCTGAGCACAACTCCCATTTGGTGCAATATGGAGACACACACCACACCAATGTTTAGTGTTACATTTTTAAGTATGTTTTCTTTTCTTTCTCATTTGTTATATTTTTGGTTGTATATGTTTGTTCTGTTAATTTTTTCTGTAATTTATGTGTTATTATTATGTTCATGTGCTTTTGTGTGTTGTGTCTTCTGTTGTCCAATAAAAGTTTTATCTATCTATTTCTCAGTAGTAGCCCGGAGCACTTGTGCATCTGTACCTGTGCACAGCACACACTTGTGCATCTGTACCTGTGCACAGCACACACTTGTGCATCTGTACCTGTGCACAGCACACACTTGTGCATCTGTACCTGTGCACAGCACACACTTGTGCACTATACGATCTCTTGAGCAGATGGCTAATCTCCGCCGAGATTCGCCGCCGTGGCTGAAATCAGTTAGAAGGACTTACTAACGATTATGCGATGTTTATACCTTGTAGTTAGGGTTGGCAATCGTAGGTGCCTTCCACGTGCCACATCCAGGCGCGTTGGCGCACGTGGGGTTGTCTATGAGCGGAGCTTCCCATTCGCCATCCATCTCCTCATCCCAATCCTCTGGCTTTTTGGCTTCAGGATCTGGAATATAGAGACAAATTAAGTTTAAGTTGTTCTGAACAATGTATGTGATATTATATACCTATCCGGATTTTCAGGCGCTCCACTTATTGGCTGGCATGATCCAAAAACTCCAAAAGCGGATCTGCGGATCCACGAGTTTAAAAACTAGCGCCAAATCTTTCGCGTAAGGGCGCGACGTTGCTGTTCGGCATAGCAGCGGTCAGCACGATGCGCGGTGGCTCAAGTGACATTACACCGTCGCCGTTTTATGCGTTATCTCGGATCCATACCGCGGGATTGCAATCCCTAGCCATCTCTACACAGCATAATATAAAAACTTTTTACCAAAAAATTAAACTGACTCCCAAAAAACACTGCAAAGTGAAAAATAACATTAATTTCGGTAGTCGGTGTCTTTAATTTTGTATTTTCGCTTTTGGCACCGACTTCCGAAATTAAAGTTATTTTTCACTTTGCAGTGTTTTTTGGGAGTCTGTTTAATTTTTTGGTAAAAAGTTTTTATTTCACTCTTTTTAGTTGGTCTATTTTTAAATTACCTAGTTACAAGACCCTAAATGTCAACTACTTATAACCTTTTACAAAATATTGCTTTTCCCAATGCTGGGCCGTTAATTGTTGAGGAGTTCTCCTGGTACTTCACCATCAGCTTCACTTCACCATATGCATTGTGATGAGCATAAAGTGCTTAACATCCATATTCAAGTAATCGAATCGCAATCCACTCAATACTTATTATTGAGTAGTTTCGGCGGCCATCTGTGGTCTTCATCATCAGTTCCACTTCCTCAAATGGTACTTTTTGAGAGCAACTGCACTAGTTACTATAATAAATACCCAAAACGTCATAGGTGTGCCTATAATATTTGAAGAGTTCCCTCGATTTCTCCAGGATCCCATCATCAGATCCTGACGTTTATGAAAATGGGACCAATTTCGAAGTATATCCTTTCAATCAAAAAAAGAATTTTCCAAATCGGTTCAGCCGTCTTCGAGTAATCGATGATCATACATTAAAAAAAAAATATATACGCGTCGAATTGATAACCTCCTCTTTTTGTCGTCGGTTGAAAATGATATGAAGGAACTTCAACACAACATATAATTTTATTCTATGACAAAAATTATGTTTCAATTCAATTGAGTTTATAAAGAAATTGACTGCAGTAAGACTGGAGAAGGTATAGAAATGTAAACCCTATGTATATCTGTGGCTGTACTAAGAAGAGGAAGTCAAAACAAAAATGCTGCGATAGAAAGCAGAAGCCTAATCAATTGATAGAGAACCGGCAGCTTTTATTTTTTATTGATTTTTACTGACCATAAATTACATATTAGGTAATTGACGAAAGGTACAGACAGTTTATAAATAATTTGTGGGAGACTGGTGCCAAAACTAAGTTGTTGTCAAAATCTGTAAATGAGGGCAACAGGCCTACTAATTCGATTTTTAAAAACCTACTGGAGACGAGTTAAAAAAACAGTTGAATTTACAGTTATAAGTACATAACTTAATTTAAATAATTTAATATACTAATTCAGGTAAGACAACAACAAAAAATCTTAGATAATACTGTAATATAGGTACATGCAAGTGTGTTATGTGTGTGTGTGTGTGTGTGTGTGTGTGTTGGAGTGTATGGCACGGTGAGTGAGGTGTGTATGGGATTTGTGCTTCGTAATGGAAAGTTATGTTAGGATATGGTTTTGAACAAATCTTCAAATTCTTAATTTTTTTTTTAAGTTATTTTGTTTATGGTGTGGATAAAGAGTAAATTATTCAGTTTGCTGTAAAGAAAGGGGCCTTGGAAAGCAAAGAAACTACACGCAAATTTGGTTTTAACAGACTGTTTTAGTTTGGCACACATTCCTAATCTGTTTCTTATTACTTTGTTAGGAAGGGTCAATAAAAGGAATGAGAGAGTGTTGTTTTAAAGCAATATTATTTCCTCTCTAATTTCTCTGTGAGATTCTTTGTATAAAGTCAAAGCATACTACTACCAAACTGATAACCGGATTAACCGGCATTTTTATAAAGATTACTAGTAATGTAGGTAGATTTTATATTACTAGCAGTCTTGTTAACTCCTCCAACTAAGCTAAATATGTTTGTGTCTGGAGTGAGTTCACGTCAATAGTATAAAAAGTAATCAAGGATAAAGAGTGAGATCACGAGGTGGTGCGCCGCCAGGCAGACCTGACCAAATCCACACACCACTCCTTAAAATGAGCGCAAGATGTCTTTATAGAAAAATATGGATGGTTGCCGAAATAAAAATCCAATTTATTCTCATCACATAACCAGTGTTAAGGGGCAACACGGATTGCCCATTAACATTGAATAGAAACAAGACAGAAGAAATCATCAAAAGTTTTATCACTCACCAGGAATCATTTCAGGTTCATCGTCCAGCCAACCGTCTGGCTTCACTGCATTGGGGTCTACGATTTGTGCAGGCGCCTCCTCGTCCCAATCTTCTGGTTTAGTCGCTGATGGGTCTACAATCTGAGAAAAGAACATAAATTTAAATATCATCATTCTCACAATTCTCAATTTATCTTGAACAAGCCCGCGCCGCCTTCGTTCGCGTGGATTACGGATTTTCGCGGGCTACTCTCGATCACGTGGGAATTCCGGGCTAAAAGTAGCCTGTGTGCTATTCAAGGATGTCAATTATCACTTACCAGATTTCATTAAACCTCTATGCTTCCATCCTCACAAACTTTCGCATTTATAATATAAGCGGGACGGGGGACGCCACGTAATATAGGTACTACCAGTTTATTAAAAGAAATAAAAATTTTTTTTCACTATGTATAATGGCTTCGCACAGCCGCCATGTTTGATTTTTAGGGTTCCGTAGCCGAATGGCAAAAAACGGAACCCTTATAGTTTCGACATGTCTGTCCGTCTGTCTGTCTGTCCGTCCGTCCGTACGTCACAGCCATTTCATTCCGAAACTATTAGGACTATACATGTAAAACTTGGTAGATAGATGTATTCTGTGAACCGCTTTCCGATTTTAAGAGAAAATTTAAAAAACATTTAAAATAAAGGGGGCTCCCCATACATGGAACTGAATCAGAAAATATTTTTTTTTCAAGAAACCTAGACGTGTGTGGTATCTATAGACAGGTCTTTAAAAATGACATTAAGGTTTCTAAAATGACTTTTTCATAAAGTTAGTCGTTTAAAAGATATACGCTTCCAAAGTGGTAAAATGTGTCCCCCCCTCTAACTTCAATAATAATGAAGTGAAAAATCTAAAAAAACCATATGTTGTAGATTTTTTCAAATGTCACCTATCTAAGAACACTTGGGCTGCTAAGACGAATCTAAGGATACCTCAATTATGTGAATACGTTCATCGGTTCTGGAGATATGAGGTAATATAGAATATTACAAACATACATACATACAAGATACGCGCGAAACATAACCGTTCCTTTGCAGTCGGGTAAAAAGTAACAGTAACATGAAAATACCGGAATCAGTCGCAATTATGTTACCTTTTCACATTTTTTGGCATGTTTAAAGCCAAAAATACTACAATTATAATGACTGCCTCGTTGGTAGTGGTCGTAAGCGCGACTGTCGAACAAAGGGTCTCGTATTCAATTCCCGGGTCGGACGAAAGTCTTATTGGATTTTACCGGTTTGTCGAACATTCTTAGTAAAAGCACGCAATCTGGAATTGTACACGGTGTATGGCAATAGATTCACCACTTATTAAATGTGCCATTCCCGGAATTATCAAACGACGGTCCAAAGGTTTCAAACGAAGGAAATGTTAACCCCCTGTTAACATATTGCCATACACCAGGCTCAGTTCCAAACTCCATGCTATTACTTTGATTTTTTTTAAACAGAAAAACCCATCAATACTTTACCTGAATCCGGAATCGAATCCGAGACCCCTAGCTCGGCAGCACTTGCACTCGACCAACGAGGTAGTTATTATATATATATATAGTATTTTTGAGTTTAATCATGGCAAAAGGAATGTTAAACGGTAACATAATTGTGAGTATTGTAACTGATTCCGGTATTTTCATGTCACTATAACTTTTTTCGGACAGACATTTCACTTTCGCTGTCATACAATAAAATGATAAGATGACTATGGCTATTGGATTGACGAGGGGCGTTTTGAGCATTGTTCTTCGATTACAACAGGTTTCTATTCTTTTCACTAAATCCTTACTCTTCAGATCAAGCAGAAATTAACGAACGCCAGAATCTACAATAATATACATCTATAATAGTATAATAATAAACACAATCCTCAATAGGCTTAATTTGAATAGTCTTTATAACAATTCTGGTAATTTAGAGAAAACAAAAGATGGAGTTACAGCGTTTTGAAATTATAAGAGCCATCATTAATTTCATGTGAGGTCACTAGCAAGCCATGCTATAGTAAATAAACAACCTCTTTATAACACTAGAATATAAGTATAGATGATGAAATATTTGATAATTTTAGGTTGATTTATAATACCTCGGTTGTCATAACAATAAGTAATAAATCTTCGCAGTTGTAAAATCAATGTGTTAATTTTATACAGATTGTGTGCATCAACACATACATATAAAATTTTCAATTTGTTGTTTTGGATGAGAACAGTCACCTTATTCTGGGCACATTGCCAGGTTTTAACAGAAACAGAAATGTGTACAGACAGACATTTGCACTTAAGTGTGATTTATGATTTTACCTTTGTAGTTCGTTTTATGGGACTAATGTATGTTAGCGTGTTTATTGTACCAATCTGGGTATATCTGGTTTGCTGACTAGTAGAAGAGATTTTTTTAAATTGATTGGTGGTAAGTGATGATGTGGTCGAAGATGGAGCATGCTTACCTAAAAGTAATTATACAAGTAAAGTCACAAAGAATTTAATAAACCCGGAAATTTTCTCAAAAGAAACTTTACCTTGTGTTGTAGTCTCATTGGACTATGTTAGTAAAGGGACAGAGAGATGAGTACAAGATTTAGTTTACTACTAAATTTAGAATTGATAAAGACCAAAATTAACTCAAGTAATTTATCAATAACCCATAACTTTTATCTCCAAAATGTACCGCTAGCTAGCTAAGAGATAATCATACAAGGTAGTCAAGTTTGATTTACATTACCATATTGAAAACGGACGAAAAGAAAAAATAAGGGGTAAATAGCGCGCTTATTTAGATTAATATTTACGATTACTTAGCGGGGTTTCGCTCCCGTGGACTTTTATCACGATAAAAACATGACACTCCTTTTTTAAGTCGGGTAAAAAGTAAAGACCACAACCTTTCCTGCTTTATAGATAACCCACCTTTTCTCTCTCATCCCAGTCTTCTGGTTTCTTGTCATTAGGGTCATCAATCTCCTCTGGAGGGTTGACGGGAGGAGTGAAGTCTTCTAGAAGAGAACCAGCATTCACTTCTTTGTTGTCAACGAGTATGCTGAACGAGTTGTCAGGCCGAACAATTAGAGTGTATAGATGAGGTTCTTTATCTTTGTAGATCTCGTCCAGGCGTTGGCTATAAGGAATAGAAAATATTGATTAATTTTAGTTTATTAGGAGCTTGCGGTTAAATAATAAACGATCCTCGAGGTTAAATAACGCAAGTGGATGGGTAACCATCTTAGAATATAAAAATTCCTGTTCGGAAAGCACCTTAAGCCGTTTGTCCCAGTTTTTTTTTTTTTTTGTGAGTGGCATCTCGCAGATCATCTCTGAGGTTGTCGGCTGCTTAACCAGGCTTGCCTGTGGTTGCCTTAATTAATAAATTAATTAAAACCTCCAGCCAGGGCCCGTTTGTTCCAGCTGTGATTTGTATATTTTTAACAGTGGTTATGGATAGTCAGAAGCCAGAAAATTTTATACTAGTCTTTTCAAGGGGTATTGTGTTACTGGGTTGTGGTGTTAGAGTGGCAGTCGCCTCATGTAAAACTCTAATTCTCAACTGCATTCGGTTAGACAACCCCAACAGATGATGAGGAGCAGTGGTTGCAGGCTTGACTTAGTAGTAGAACCCAGGCAGACTCATTACTTTTTTTCATCACCACCACCGCTTTTAAAGTGGTGAAAACATATTAAGTAAAATGTCTAAGGGCCAAAAATCCGAACATTTGAACCTACTCTTGTCCCACGTGTTGCATTACCGCCTATTTCCTCTCTATGAGAGGCCAGCAGGGGGAGTCTTATAGGCTAATAATATTACTTTTAGCTTACCTATTAGTTTATTTATGGATGCCTAGAGATTTATGTTGTAGCTGAGGGTAAAACTAGATACTTGTCTGCTTTATTAGGCTACATAAGGGCGTCGCTCACACAACAAGATAGAGAAAGTACTGCACTGCAAATTCCTTAGTTTTCTAGTAAAATAGTCTTTAGGTGTATAGGGGAGAGGTTTCTACCTTCCGGGGAACCTAGCCACTGAATTGTTGTTTTAATGATGATGTAGGTAGACAAAAAATGATCAGATTAAAAATGAATGACACTCACGTAGGTTTCTTGCTATGCTTCTCCTCAATGGTTCCATTCTTGGGGTTTTTATGCCTGAAGATGAAGTGCAGTTTGTTATCATTGCCGCACTTGTCGGGTCCGAACATGATGGTGTATGGGGTCTGGTCGTAGAACTTGCGGAGATCAGCCTTAGTGTTGGTGCCGCGGGACAGGAGCTTGATGTAAGCACCACCACAATTTTGGCCTTCCTGTAATTTGAGATGGTATAGGTCATAAGGGGCGAATTTCTCTGAAATGACATGTGCTCCTAGAGTGCACGGGTATCACCGACATAAGGAAACAAACCCTCGGGTTATTGAATTTCCTTACAGACATCCAGCATTGTTACTCCTTAATACAGGCTATTTTGTAGCCAAGCTAGGAGAACAGCTGTTCACCCACTTAGTCGGAGATTTTATTTTATAGTACCTAAGCAAATGTAATTTATGCAAAGACCCTTTTTGTAAATAAAGATTATATTATTATTTCTCGGTCCGACTGACTGACTGGCTGAGACTGAGAAACCTGAACTGGTTCTGGAGGGAGGTGGGCTGGGTGGAGCAATGGCCGACATGGCCCACGCACAATGGTCCCGTGCAGGGACTAAGTGCAGAAACCAAACTCAGAAGAATATGGGGAGGCAAGGGATCCACGATAGTGACGGGATATAAGGTAAAATATGTTTTTCGCTAACTCCAATTTGGAGAATAATAATTTCAGTTTGTGAAGCATAATTATTTATTTATTATATACTTTATTGTACACCTTACAATATTACTATAGATACAAAAAATTAAAACTAGTGTACAATGGGCGGTCGTATCGCACAGGGCGATCTCTTACAGACAACCTTTGGATGGACAAACTTAAAGGAGACAGTTTAAGGGCTGTCAGTGTACAAACATCATAATATTAATTGACCACGATAATAGACATACAATACCAAAATCATATACTAATAAATATTACATGTATAATTGAGAAAGAAGGGGAAAAGTTATAGGGAGAGGTAATGCTCCTTCACCATTCTTTTGAACGCTGGTAATATATTAAGAACTCAGAATGAGAACTTCGTTCTAACCAAAACTGCAAACATCTATTGCACCTCAATAGACTTACAGTAGGAGCTCGGGGCAAAATAATAATAGCCGCAGCCGTATCGACCTCGAACGGTTCATGGATGGATCATCTCATCATATTGAGTTTCCTTCATGCCTCGGAAAGTACGTTATGCCGTTGTTCCCGGCTCTCATTTGTGCATCTTCCGTTCTACGTGCATGCATTACATGGTGGACATCCCACCCATACGCACTAAACGTTTTGGGAATACTTTCATTGTGCGTACGGCTAAGGAGTGAAATTCCCTGCCGGAGTCTGCGTTTCCCGATAGCTATAACCTAGGGGTCTTTAAGTCAAGAGTGAATAGGTTACTTTTAGGTAAGCGTGCTCCATCTTCGATCACATCATCACTTACCATAAGGTGATATTGTGGTCAAACGCGAACCTATTATCAATAAAAAGCTACTAGGTCGTAGATGTCCAATAGGAAGTCGCTCCATTTAAAACTAGTAGTTGGGAATAGGCTAAGATGATGAGACTTCCAGTAAAGCGTTGATAGGATTTTAAAATTGTAAAATCTCCTTAAATAGTGCCTGACGTAGGACGACAATTTACGGCGTCCAGTATAAACAACCAAAAAATATTGACGCGAATCAAAGTTATTTATACACCTAACGTCATAAATGTAACGCATTTCCGAAAATCATTTTGGACAGTGTCCAGGCTATGTTTGTAATAACACTGTTTGTGTGCGAATCAGCACGTCTTTGTCTGTAAGCTATGTAGGCACTTCCGAAGGAAATGTAAACTCAAGTTATGATTCTAATGTGAGTTTAGATATTTATGCGACCCATAGTCTGTTTGTTAACTTTACACGCTTAAACCGCTGAAAAGATTGAGATTACATTTTGTACAGAGATAGTTTATATTTTGTATAGAGCTTTGGGATGACTTAGGATAGTTTTTACATCGCGATCAGCGAACCATAATGGAATTCCACTCATGCGGAACGTAACGTCTGATATTAGACGTTATGTATTTTTGTTTTACGAAAAAGGCTAATCAAGAAAATATCACAATTTAGTAGCATTTTTGCTATCCATACTCCATCATCCATTTAGAATAAAATAATGTAGACTGTACAGAATATAAGATTTCTGTTATAACGAACTAGGAAGGAATGTGAGTAGAATTTAAACTACCAGCAATCTTTTTAATCTCTCTAACTAAGCTCTCATTACTGGGTGGGGTTCCAACCCGCCGATCTCTAGATCACAAGACTAGCCATTAGGCAATTGCGGCAAAAGTATCAACAAATGTAGATTTTTATGCCAAGACTGACTGAAATTACTCAAACTATGAAAGGCAGCCAGAAAGCTATGTAATCAATAACGATTGTCAAATTAGGTCACAGTTTTGCGTTAATTAGCTTATAACATTACGAGATTTATTTCATATTCCATTTACAAGACGCAATGCACGAACGAGTTTTACCGTCTAACAGTACATAAGTAGTTATGTGGAAAATATGAATAGGCTCCAAGCTTATCCAATAAGCCAATTAGTGACTCAATTCAATATGTTTTACTGACAGAACTGTGAGTAATATTTATGCTCTCATAGGCTTTCATGCTCAATATTGTTGGCAACTGGTTTGTTCCCTCCCATATTTGACTTTATTATTATAACAGTTCACCTAAAGTGGTTATAGGCAAAATCTTTTTAAGTAATCTCATATCATAGAAAATAAGTTAAAAGAGATTGATTGATGAAATGTCGTGTTCCACGTGCGCCTCAAATAGGGTTGCTATCCGTCCGGGTTTTCCCGGATTTGTCCTACTTTTGAGAGCGTCCGGGGGCGTCCGGGGGGATTTTCCCAATAAGCGTCCTGGTAAAACCCGGACACACATTGGTCTTACGGGTACCAAAAATCACTATCTCTATTATTATTTTCCTATGGCATTTCATCTCATTGTTTATGTTACGTTGATTAAATGAAAAGGAAGAAACTGTTATTAAAAAAAGTTCTAAAGCTTTACAATGTTATAACTTTATCAGTAAATAAAAACCCTAATTAAATATTGTTGTTTTTAGTTTCAAGTTCAAAAATGTATTTTTCTATGGTGTCCGGGGAAAAACTGAGATTTTACCCAAATGTCCGGAGTTTTATAAGTCTTTGTCTGGGGCCGGCAAATTTGGTGATGGCAACCCTAGCCTCAAAGAGCAGTCAGCACTAATGACGAAGCCCGTTAGGATCATTGCCTACCGGGATTGCGGGAATGTTCTAACGAGATCCGTCGCGGTGGAACACAAGGTCAATTGAACGATCAGGGTGAGTTGTTGAAACTGTCTTCCACTCTGAGCAGCAGGAGTCATTTGTGAATATTCCCCCAAAAAAAATTACAAGAGCAAGCTGGTGTTGTTTTAAAATATACTTCTTTAATAGCAGTAGTTCATGACTATGGTTGATGAACCACTACTGAAATGAACACATCTTTATTTTTCGATCATACATAAAAAGAAATTGAAAACAAGATTACTTTAGTACAAAAAAGATAGTATTGTCATTCTTTCGTTTTAGAATGAAACAAAAATAAATTGAACTTGCTTGACTGCAGGTGAGGATGACAAGCATGAATTAATAGTATTCCTTTCTTTTAGATGAGCATTTACTAAACAGGGCATTGCAAACTAATTGGGAAAGTCCTCATTCTAATATTTATTATTCTAAATTCTAATTCAGCCACTGTAAATGTATAGATTTTTTTAATATTTTTACTGTCATATATGTAGGCATCAGGATAGAAGATATTGAGTTGTTATGCAGTGATAGCTGGAGGAAGGCCTTAAAAGTACTGGTGTGACGACTTAGAAGGGTTAAATCATGCATTGGCAGAGTAATACATCAGTAAAATTGGAACACTATAAACAGACCTTTGTCCAGCAGTGAGACAACACAAGTTATTAAAAAAATAAAAATCATTATTATATTCAGTCTCAAACACAAAATAACCAGTTACTGTCGGAAGTTTGGGAGTCTTGAAAATTATACTTTCCTACTTATAATCTTACCTGCATGGTAACTTCATACTGGACAATGAAAGGCTTGTTCTTGAACTCAAATGGCCTGTCAAGCAGTGTTGATATGGCAGCATGTTTAGCTTCAGTTGTCAAAACTAGACCGAGATCCTCTTTGAAAATCTTCCTGCTAGGTTGTTGAATCTGAAAAGAGGTTAAATATTAAGTCAAGTATCTCTCTGCACCATGGTATGTGGTATCTTACCAAGTATAGGTAAGTTGTAGTATCAATAAAGGAGTGTTAATAATAAAATATAAGATTTCAGTATTGCAAAAATAGTTTTGATGTACTTAACCATTCTGATAGTAACAATATTCATTCATGAAAGGTAACTACAGCTACTTTTACATGTTTTATCAGTTGCAAAATAAGGTATGTTATGCAAAGATTTTGGTATGGAAATCAAGATTTTAAACCATGACTGTGTATAAGGCTAGACATTTAAAGGATGTGCTATATAAGTATATATGATTGAATAAGGGATTTGAATCTTTAAAGATTATTTAAAAAGAAATGGTTAATCTTTAAAAGTAAAACACCTATTTTCATGATGTTGATAACATGAAATATGTCTATTTTTTGTTCATATTTCATCTTACTGTATCCAACACCCATACAATGTTATACTGTATAGCAGCAGTGGCCATATTTGTTGCAGCATGAAATAGGTATACTATTCAGATCTGATACCTATAATACAAAAAAGTGAGAAATCAATGTTTGAAATATCATGAACAGCTTACCTCCCATTTACCATCATACTTGGCAATGTTTTCATCAACACCCTGTTTCTTAGCTTCAGACTTGACCCATTTCTTCTTGAATGAGGCCTCATCATCAAAGTTTTCTACAAGATATACCTTTTCAGGACTTATCGTGGGACTGTGGTACAGGTTTTCCTCTTCCACTGTCTGTAATATAAACAGGTTTAATTTTTTTTGTATTATTATACACATATGGGCTTGAGGAAGTGTTCTAAAGGTAAGTAGGTTTCTTGTTAGGACTTCAACTGTTTGAGAATAGAATTACTGCACAATTTTAGCCTTCTTTTTAGAGAGCCAATAACAATTTTAATATGTGGAGTTTCTTGCCGTTTCTTCTCCACAGAAAACAACCAATTTCGAACAGTGTAATAACTTCTGACATTAGAAAGTGCCCATGTGGGCCCTATGTAAAATAAAATATTTTGAGTTTTGAGTTTGAATGTTGCAGGTCAGAACTAAGCAACTAGTAGGTACTGCTTTAGTAGTCTGAATAGACTAGTTGAATATGAGTTGATTTTTTATGACTAGAATGTACCAAATACTAGTTGGGCATTGAAAATATGAGTAAACTAATTTACATAAAATTAAATAAGGGTATAATCTTCATTATTTATTGTGAAAAGAAGCAACATACAGATTTAAGTTTTTTTTATTGAATTTCTGTGTCATCAATAAGACTTGATGTTGATAACTTCTTTTCTCATATCAAGTCATTTGAGAAACCAAACCTACATTCGCTTTATTATCTCTAGATAATAATGTGGGTCATAAACTCTCAGTCAGCAGTGTCTGTGTCAAATTTCTTAGGTGCACAATCACTGTAATTTATTCAGGTCATGTAACCTATAAGTACTAACCTCCACAGTAACTTCGTCATCAGCATCATCACGACTGTTGGCTCGCACAACTCCCGCTGTACTCACTAACACCAGTAAGGCACCTAATAGATATACTTTACGGCTAAATAAAGCCATCTGAAATATATAAAGTACACAGATGATGGAACACGTCGGCTTACTAAAAAAGCGACGGCAATATAAGACACTGAGAAAACTTTCGGCAGAATTATACACCGCCACGAGAACTGGAGTTAATTTAATTAAAAATATGTATGAATTTATGTAGCGTTCGGGAACAGAAGTCAGAAGTGTCCGGTGCAGCCGGATAACGGAAATCCTCAATAAAGGGCGACCGTATACTTTATCAACTTAATTAATATTAAAATACTTCACCCTAAGCAATTACCTTGAAATATATTTGATACACTTATTATTTTGTCAGTAACAATATATACGATGCACAGAAATAAAATAAATCCCTTGCTGAGAGGAATTTGATTTTCCTGAAAATTTTCAGCCAATCAAAAACAAACAGTTGTCAAGGTAGCGATCGAGAATTTTCCGAAGCGTTCAGATTTATTTTATAAAAAAGACGAAGCAAAGCGCTGAAGATTTTTTATACATTGCTATTTTACTTATTTCGACGATTTCTTTCTTTGTATAATTATTCTATTTGTTTATTTTAAAGAAGTAAAAATATGTTATTTTGTTTTCAGGACTAAGTGTTGCAAATAACCATTGCTTCAAGAAATTAAAAAGAAAACAGCTTTGCTATAACCCAACTGAAATAAAAAGGCTAGTCGCCAGATGTCAATTGATTTTACATCTTTGTCACACTCGTCACAATAATAATTTGGCAGAATCAGATGTTATGAAAAGAAAATATAATCTTTTAATATTAGTCGTGTGAATAGCACCGGGCGGTCGGTTTAGTTTAGCTTTTTTTTTTTTTAATATTTGGTTGTGAATTCGTGTCGTGTTGAAAACACAGAGTACTATTTTATAGCTGGTTGAAAATCTTGTTTTCCCTGAAGGTGGTGAATTGCATCAAAAAACATCTATCGTTTCGTTTTTAGTGTATCATTGTGTGGTAGCAGTATCTTTGCTTGATCTCTATGCGATTTTTTTGTAAGTATGGTACAGTTACAATTGCTCATGTAATGTAAATAAATAATAATGCTAGCACCCTAAAAACTCCTATTAATTAATTTGTATTTTTAAGATTATTTATCATATAGACATATATCTAACAAATAAAAAAACAAATTGTCTTAAGAGGTCTCACTATGTATTAGCTGTTCATAATTTCAAACAAATATTTTTAATAAAATTGATATCATTTCATATTATCTTGCAGCGGCTTATTATCATCTTTATCAGATAAAAGATTACTTTTTAAAAGATTAGTACTTAATTGGTTTCTTGGTATTTTTTTGCCCTGTTAGTTTAATATAATATATCTTAAACTGAAATATTTTTACCTCTAAATAATTGTGATAAAATCAAGTAAATTATGTACGAATGTTGTAGGTATAGAGTAACTTTAATTAATATTAAAAAGTGTACATAAGTATATATTACCTACTTAAATATTTTTTATTTTTTTCAGCATAATGTCGATTTCAAGGCGTCAATTGTCGCGCCTACTAAAGCTTCGTAATATTCTGATGTTGACTCTATTTGTATTATTACTGTATATAGTAAGGTTGTTGACCACCCTAGATGCAAATAGTGAATTTGCAAATCAGGCTAAGGAAGTTTTTCAAATACCAAAAAGGTTTCGTCAAGATCGGGATCTTTTTAAACCAAATACTTTAAAAGTGAGTTTTTTATTGTCCTCTAATCTGAATTTATTTAGGCATATTCCCTTTTCATACATTTATTTGAACACTCACTATATTAATTAGTGGACTCTTTAAATTTATTTTTCATATAAAGAAGTGATCCCAGAAACATTTTTAAAATTTCTCCTCTTGCATAACTAAGGCAGGCCGCAGACGTCCGGTTTCCTGATCAGGTTTCCTGATCAGGTTTCCTGATCAGGAAACCTGATCAGGAAACCTGAATGCTCTACTTACATACAAAATGTTCAACAAGGCGCACACTATTCTTATTTTTTCCGGACGGAAAAAACCTGACGTTCGGTTCGATGCGTTCCGGAATGTAAGAACGGAAAAAACCTGATGACGTCATTCCGAACGCAGCGCTGGCGTACATTTTGGTTCGGCCGCCGCACACGCACGGAAATTTCATTTCAGATTAGTGTTGCCAGACAGATTTCTCGGTATCCATACAGATTTTCATCATGTCATACCGATAAAAACTTGAGAGTGAACAGATTTGTCGCCATAGATCATCAACTCTTGCCATAAGTTCTGCACTTTTATTGTGCCTACGCAGTAAAAGTAAATTAAGTACATTAATGAAGTAAAAATAATATATTTCGTAAAGTTTTAGTGGCTTAGTAGTTGAGTAATAGCACTTTCAGTAATTGAAACTGAATTCTACTTGACCACTAGAAAAAACCACCAGCCACTAAAAGTATCATTTCGCCACTAAAAGGGGGGTCGAACTAAGTTGGTAACACTGGTCTCTATACGTAAAATTCCGAATGAAAAAAACCGGACGTATGCGCTAGTCTCACGGAATTCCGAATCTGAATTCCTGATCAGGAAACCTGATCAGGAAACCGGACGTCTGCGGCAGGCCTAAAGCAGGTCACTAGTTAAATATATTCAATTTACAATCTTAAACTGCAAACTGGATCTTGTACCTGGGGATCAATTTTGACCATCAATGTTTTAAAAACAGGCCAAATGGTGGGAAAATGGTTGAGTTTATCCCTAATTAAAATCCACAAGATCCATAAAATATGGATTTGAGATTTCATTTTTCAATCAATCAAGTGATTTATATAAGTATGTAAAAAATATATATGTAAAATTAAATTAATGATTCAAGTTTCCAAAATATATTTAATAGTTTGTATAATTTCAGAAAATTGACTGGCACAACTATGCTCTGATACAAGAGGAAAGGAACCGAGTGGGTGGGTATTATCTACTGATTAGTCAAAACATACATATTTTAATGGCAATTTAAATAACTTGGCTTTTGGGTTGTAGCGGATTGTGAAATCTCTATGTAAAGTAATTTTACATTAATGTACACTTGCTTGGTAAAAAACAAATCTCTGCAAAAATATGCATTATCTAGAAACAGATAAAATTTTACACCCAGATAAATATATACAATAGCATTGGATTTTAATTAAATCAAAACTATCTAATGCACTTCAGAAGATTCAGAAATAATCGATAGTATAACAAACAAAAGACATTCCAAAAATGATGTGATATTGTTTTTGACTTTTATACTCGCTCTCTACTTTTTAATGTAATTTTTATGTAAAAACTATGTTGATAAATATTGATTTACATTCTAAGCAGACCAGACTCGGGCACGCTGCAATTGCGGCGGTAAGACTTACTAGACTTTGAGGAGTGGCTAGATCGGCGTCACGGCGTCCTGACCTACCGCATGACGCAGGTCCCCACCGGACACGGAAGTTTCGGGAGGTACCTGTGTCTGATGGGAAAATAGGAAACGCCTGGGTGTCACCACTGCGAGGGTCGCCCTGAGGACACCGTAGAGCACACGGTGCAAGACTGCCCCGCCTGGGCAGAGCACCGACGTGTCCTCACGGCGGCGATAGGCGGAGACCTCTCGCGCCCGGCATTGGTCGAGGCCATGCTGCGGGGCGAGAGGGAGTGGGAAGCGGTCGCCTCCTTCTGCGAAGCAGTCATGCTTCCGAAGGAGGAGGCGGGCCGCGTGAGGGAGAGGATGGCGTCCTCCCTCCAGCCCAGCCGCAGTGGTAGACGCCCACGGCGTCGGACGTCGGCCGACGATCTCCGGCCACCGTAGGCGCGGGCATGCGGACAGCGAGTAAAGGGCAACTCGCTGTCCGACCATGGACCATGCCCGGGTCGACGGCGCGTTATGTTCCACGCGCGCCTCAAAGAGCGTCAGCAATATGACGAGGCCCCCCCGTAGAGGGCCGAAGCCTGCCGGGGTCGTGGGACTTATCCCATTACCGTGACCCCGGTACGTAAAGGGTTATTGAAGGAACACCGTGGATTTTAGTCAGCAAAAGTCTGACAGTCCCTCCCACCCTGCCCGGGGTGGGAGGACTTATTTGATAGTTTTACCACGCTAAAAAAAAAAAAGCAGACCAGACTGCATTGCTTCACAAAGGAAGGCAATGTTTACAAACATTCAAGCTACATTGTTAGATTACTAATGTTTTTGATAGGTGTTTTGCATACAAATCGGGTAATGGACATTGAATTTAGCTTGCAAAGAAACTTGAGTATTTACTAAGAATCATTTGAGTTTAGGTATATTAGAATATTGAGATTGAGAGCGAAGGAAGACACTGGACGCATGAGGAAGAGAGTTGTCTCTTCCTCACCTGTCCAGCCGCTGCGGGAGATGTTCCGGGTATCGGGGACCGCGAGCCAATCTCCGGCTATTGTAGGCGCGGGTTTGCGGGCGACGATAAGGAGTAGCTCACCGTCCGATAAGGTCGACGGCGCGTGTTCCACACGAGCCCCCAAAGAGCACTTCGGAGCATTGATGGGGCCTGATAAGGCCTTTGGTTGAAGCGTTTGCGGGAATGTTCTAACGAGATACCGCAGACAGGGTGGCTTTTTAGTACAAGTCTGACACTCCCTTCCGCTCCAGCCAGAGCGGTAAGAGTCATTTGATGATTTCTACACAAAAAGATTTGTGTAAATTATATCATCACCATTGTTCTCACAATGGTGAATGATTACAGCCTACTCCCTCTCACAGAAACGAGGCTGGTGTTCCGCTGTGAGAATGGTCTAAGCTGCTTAAGTTGATGTTATGTTGATTAGAATTAACTACCTATATTGTATAACTTTTATCAGGAATTGGTGAGCAAGGAAGGCCAGCATCATTACCGAAGTCAGACGCTGAAATTGAAAAAGATCTGTATGCAGTAAACGGCTTCAATGGTGCCCTAAGTGATAAGATTGCACTGAACCGCTCGTTGCCAGACATTCGATACCATACTTGCGAGAAGAAGCTCTACATTGCGTCTTTGCCCACTGTAAGCGTCGTGGTACCCTTCCATAACGAGCATTGGAGCACGCTGCTTCGAACTGCGTTCAGTGTATTGCTACGGTCACCCAGCACTTTGATAAAGGAGGTTCTTCTAGTCGACGATGCAAGCACCAAAGGTAAGATTTCACGTTATAACATTTATATTTTTTAAATTAGTTTGCTAAGGCCCACTCATGGGCAAGGGCTACTCCTTCCATTTCTTGTGAGCCCTTGCGTCCTGCCTCCAGTTCCAACGGAACCTATGCAGTTCATCACGCCATCTTTGTAGCGTCAACAGCCTAATGGCTAAGGAGTTGGACTTTTTTTTTAATCTAATATTATTTAGAGGCTTTAATTTAATGACTGACTTACTTACACAGTATTAGTTTATAAT
The DNA here is from genome assembly GCA_943138885.2 of Tholera decimalis. NCBI lineage: Eukaryota > Metazoa > Arthropoda > Insecta > Lepidoptera > Noctuidae > Tholera > Tholera decimalis. The sequence goes on from OW964554.2 coordinate 9,037,066, forward strand.
TTTACTTAAAGTTATATAATAGCTAAACAATTCGAGTTATTTGTGTAGGACCATCGAGACGTCGCGAGTACGAACCCCAACCATCACACTATTGGCGTGAACCCACTCCAGGCACAAGCATAATTAGCTTAATTGGAGGGGTGAACAAGATTGCTAGTATTGTGAATTCCCACATTGTTAGTTCTCTTTTAAAAAAATCTTCGTGATCTACCGCGAACCCGCCTCCCTGTCTCAGGGCATCAGTTTTGTGTAATTTTGGTCCATAGTTGGTCCGGCTAATGCGGCAAACATGTCCTGCCCCGTCCCATTTGAGTTGGACAGCCTTTTAATTAAATCAGCTATATTTGTTTCGAACACGATCCGTTAATTTGACATTTAGTACCTATACTGCATCCCATTTATTGCTCGTCCATTTATTGCAACTCCAGGTTTGCCGAGTTTGGACTTCTGAATGTTGGACAAAGACCAATTTTGTGCATCATTGTTTTTTTTGTAATAAAAAAAAGTAAATGTATACAATACTAATCGCCAAGATTAACTGCAGTCGCGCTCATAAAACTCGATTGCGACGGCTGAATAAATTTGACAGAAGTCGAGTAGTTTTGTAGCTTTATTGCTATAATGCAATAAACATCTTTTACTTTGTTGCATTTGCCAATTTTTTGTCTCCCTACCATGAATCATCTCTTTGATTGCATTATCAATATTAGCTTTTCAGAGATTGTTACTGAAACATTTTATTTAAGAGTCCCTAACAATTTTACTGCCAAAAAAGAGAAATTACCTACTTTTGTAGAACAAATCTCTCAATAACGGCATAAAATATCATTTTTCTTTTAAAACAGCGTTAAACATTGTATATTTATCTAATATGTGGTCAAATTAGAATTTAAATATCTACTCAAAATAAATTTAAAAAAATAAAATAGAAACACGTGTTTTTACGAAATCACGTACCTAATACCAGGTTTTACAACTATACTAATATATATATACTGTTAGTATATACTATACTAACATGTAATACCTACCCTGAAATTACTACTAGCGTTAAAGATATGAAAACCTGCCGCTACTTTACTAAAAAATAACTTATAGTTTTAAAAGAATACGCTCGGTAAATATCTGATTGTAAACGAGTTAAGATAAAGAAAGGATGATTATTGTACTATCATAAGTAATAAAACAATTTAAATTTCAAAGTAAGATAATGTAATCAATACCTAAACTTTTAACGTTATGTGAATCAGAAAGAATTAATAGTAGTAGTTTTATTTACTTACAATTTTCTATTATACATGTATACTTAGAGGATAATAAATGGTTTATTCACTAACTAGCTGCTGCTCGCAGCTTAGTTCGCGTGGGAGGATTTCCCGCGTAAATCCAGATCCCGTGGGAATTCCGGGATAAAAAGCCTATGTGCTATTCCAGGATGTCAACTATCTACTTACTAAATTTCATTAAAATCCATCCCGTCGCGTAGGTCCGGAGATTAGCGTGTACAAACAGACATACTGTTTTTAATTTATTTGCCGTGTTACCGTTTCTTAACCCACCTCAATTATTATTTTTGTATAAAATTTAAATATACAGACACACTTTTTACTGTTTTATTATAATAATTATTGTTATATGTATAGATAACAAAATTAAATAATTATAATGAACGACCGCACATTTTTCTCTGGCACGTACCGCTCCTGAGATTGGGGAGCAAAACGTAGAAATTTCTCCTGCAGCTCAGATCGTACTTAAGTATATACTTTATGCTTTCTAGGAATCCGAGTCAAGGAATCGTTTTCATTATAAAGGCGTGAATACTTCATCAAAAACAATCACGAATTTTTCTTTCGTCGCTCTAAATAACGCAATGGATTAAGGTAGCTTTTTGTGAAGTAACTCTTTTAATCCCTCTTAGGGCTCAGAGATACGGCGGTTCTGAATTTCTGAATCCTGGAACGATTTCCATAAACGCCGTCCCAACCGTCTGCTAGTGCTACCCCGGATTGCACACTGCACATCGATGAATCGATTTTTAATAAATTATTTTTAACTGTTTTGTTGACACATTTTTTTGGGACTGGACATTCTGGATTGTCCAGACATTTATGATAAAGTAAGGTTCTTTTTGAGATAGACAGAGCCTTGCCCCTCTACTCCGACCAAGAATGAGGACTGGTGAGTGTCTTGCCATGGTTGTAGGACCTGTTCTAACGTTATTTCGGGGCCGCGGAAAGGAAGAAACAGGGCGGGGTTTTGGTCAGTAGACATTTGAAATACCCTTACGTCCTACCCAAAGCAGAAGGATTGATTTTATCCCCGGTATCACACAGCATTAAACGCTTGTTCTTCGCCCAAGACATACAGTATAGTGTTACGAGCTGGGGTTCGGGATAGAAGTAATTAACGCCAATTAAACCAAAATTAACACTTTAATTAATTATGCACAAAATAAAAATTTAACACAATTATTCGCACCACAACACTTGTCACTTAACACTTAGATCACACTTAAATCGCACTGAAATTCACTGATAAAGCTTCGATTATAGCTCGTATTCGCCTCGTAATAAGACTGACTCTCTGCGCCCCTTTGCGCTCTATTTATACCCCAGTCTAAGGTTCGAGAACATTCTTATAAAATCGACTCACTATTTATACTGCCTAGAAAATACTCGAAATACATAGTACCGCTATTCGACGCTAGATGGCGTTAGTGTCTCGACTAGATATGCTCATTCCTGCTACTCGCCGCTAGATGGCGTTAGTGTCTCGAACATTCCAGATTTATGTCGAAGTTTCTCGACGTACTTCACTAAGCAACTGGCGTAACAATAGGTACACTTTTTCTTTAGAATACTGTAGCTGTTTGTAAACTATCAATAATTATGACTCAGTTTGAAAAGACACCGGGTTTCCTTGTATACTACAATGACTTTCGAATCCAAAGTCACGGCTAATATTCGGAACTGAATTGAACTGAATGCATGTTCAATTCAATTTAGCTACAAGGATAAACCTGCATTGCATTTTTTGCTCTAGCGAACTTATTATTGATTTTAGTATGGTGACCCTAGTTTACCACAATCCTTTTGTTACATTCTTTGCACGTTTAAGCGGACAAAAACTTTTTACGCTTTGAGGCTTATTTAGTTTAGTCTACTTTTGAATGCTTAAGTTGTATCTTTTTAATGACAAAGTGCAAACAGTTTATTTTGTAAATGATATTTATTTTGCAAATTGGTTTTGAATACACAAACACGTAATTTGTATTTAAATGAGATTCGGCTGGTGTTGCCTAACTGACTATCTTCAGCAGATAATAAAATCAAATAATATGAGAGCCATATAGGTCAAAACATGAGTTTTGACGTTTCATTTTAATCGAATAATTAGGCTATTTTTGCGGTGATCTCCAACTGCGAAGCAGGCAGAGGGAAGACCATGCTCTCTGGTACCCCCAGAATGAATGGTTCCAGGGGCGTCAGATTTAAGGAACCTCCGACGACCTCTGTAATACGAAATGCGAGAGGGCGCGTATTGTTCCACGTTAAGATATCCATCAGTATTTCCACCACGAAAAACGAGATGGGGATAAAGCCTCAATCGGGTACACAGAACGTGTAGTAAACGTAGACGATAAAAAGGTGTAATTTTTGTAGTAAGTCAAGCATGCAGCCTTGCGCGCCCATAATCACATTTTGTTGTTTAGTTTTCTTGTCGATGTGGGCCTGAAGGCCGGTTGCGGATAATAACATGTTACCTTTCAATTAAGCTTGGAAGGATGGCTGGGGCCACATACAAGTTTCGTCATAGTGAATGGTTCTGATCATTGCTCTTACTAATTTTTTTGGTCTTTTTGTTTAAATTGAACAGGTATTACAGGTTAAAATCGAACTACATGTTGAACTATAAAATAACTGCTTAAAGTTTACCAGCCAAGTTTAATCTGAATAAAATTCGAGCTTTATTATCAGTAGCAAAGTTTATACTAGACGTGGAACAGATCGCTTTAATCTCTCCAAAAAAGATTATGTTATAAGAAAAGATGTCCTTGTGACTTTTCGTTCAGAATTCAACGGCATACTCGATAGGTTAAGGTTGTTTGTCCGTTGAATTTATCTATCTTCTAACGATCCATCTATCTTCTGCTATTTAAATAAAAATTACTATTGTATGTTTGTCCCGTATGATTCTTAAACCATCGATGAGATTGTGATGAAACGGTGGCAAAGCATTATGAAGACGCGCGACATGTCTTCTGGACCTAAAATTCATTGATAAAAAGAAAGGATTGCCAAATTCGCACATTTTGATTTGGTTGGTTTCAAAAACTAGATATTGCATTTCAACGCATGCCGATTACATCTAGTTCGATATAAAGTTTCAGCTTTCAAGCTTATGATATTAGAGTTGGTAAATATTTCAGTGATAGCCTCGTTATTCCATTTAATAGAACACACTATTGATGATTGCGTCTCCTAACAGTCACGCATTACTAGTTTTCCATGGGTATTACCATTATTAGTTTCGCGCATTGTGTATATGCTAATTAATTCCTTTAGTTCGGCTCAAGTGTGTTGTGTGTTTATCTGGCTATAAGCTGTTTTTATTTCTATAAGATATTGAGGACATTATGGAAATTTTGTTTAGAAATTATCCATTAAGTTGATGTTGAATCCCAGGGGAGGGGCGCTTGCGAGCGTCTCAAAGAACAGTCAGCAGTATTGACGGATTCCGATAGGGCCAGTACCTGCCAGTACCTACCTACCAGGGTTTTGGGGATATTCCTACAGATAGACCTTTACAGTCTCCTCAGTGAGGTGCCCTAATAGACGTTGCAAAGAAGGGGTTCGGGAGTGGTCTTTTTAGAGGGGGGCGTTCTATATGCTAACGATGATCCGTAAGCGTGCTAGTAAAAATCCACACTCCCTGGTCTTCTTCCCAAAAGTACCTGGACTTTTTAATGAATTAAAATAAACATTTTGGCAACGAGGCCCAACTGTTAGTAACAAAATTCTAAAAACTAAGTAAGTACACATTGACAGAATGACCAATACAGCGACAGCATGCGCCAAACACGGTGCATCGTGCTTTTTCATCAACATAGCTAGGATGCTGTTAGAACTAGCCCGCGCTTTTGATGATACAGAGTTGGTCTTATTGCGCATTATTGCATAAAAGTTATGTTTATGCAAACAACAGAAAAAAGGTTGAAGTTGAATGAACTTGTAATTTTAATTTATGCAGTTACTGAGTTGTCATTGTCAGAACGGATGTGCCGCAATAACAACACATTTGGTTAGCAATTTTTGGGTAATACCTGAGATTATGTTTTGTGGCGATGTCTCAAGGATGAAGGCAGAGAGGAACCAGTATTCGTTCAAGGATTTATTTTCTATTTTTAGTTTTGTATCCTGTTCATAGAGTACGCATCTCTATTTATAGCTAGTTGATAACTGTCAAAATTTTGAATAGGTACCAACATTATTTATTAAAAAAAACTGTAATACGCATGATAAACTTATGTTTTATTAGACAGGTTTATTGCTGTACTTTTGTCTTATTTTCCTCTTGTATTGGGATTCTTAATACTATGGTTTTTTATATATAATTTGAGAAAAAAACTCTAAATTAACTGCTGAAAATTTTTCACATCGACTAGAACAAACAATGGTTTAAAATTAGTTTGACATTGTGTGCCGGTGAATGTTATTGTTATAAGATAGACTGTTAGTTTTACAATAGATGTATTGACATTGTTGCTATTATTTCGCGTTTTCAATGGATATGCGTAGATATACATATATGACATGTTATGGTCAGTTTAACATAGTTTCTTTTTCATACTATCTCTTACTTACGGCAAGCAGAGCCGATGTCTAAAATATTTTTTTACAGCAAGAGTGTATGTTATCAATCTAAAACTTTTTAAATATTTTTAGTAAGTTATTGTAGACATAAAATAATGTCGATTAAACTTAGTGTGTTATTATTGGATGACGTGGTTTCTATACAAATCTACTACACGCGTACTTGAAGGACGGCAACTTCGCAATTCATTTATTAATGCGTACGCGTGTACAGAGTGTTTCTTTTACGTATTAATTTAAAAATTTTAGTGAATATTTTAATATAAAAAAAAAGACATTTTCGTTTTCGAATGGTAATATTTTTTTTAGCATGTATGGATGCTATACTGTTGCGGGTTAACGGGAACGCCCTCTGTTAGTTAACATACTGTATATTCTTGGCGTAGCATGATGCTGGATGCTGATATATGTAGAATATTATTTAATCTATTTAAATATACTAGAAGTCGTGCGGACATAACTTTCCTTTTGCGGTCGGGTAAAAAGTAGCCTTCCTAAAACTTCTAGCTACTTCTATACCAATCATCAAAATCCACCCAGTACTTTCGAAGATTAGTGCGTTTAAACAAACAAACAACTTTATAAACCTTTCCGCTTTAGAATATATGTATTTGTTACTATTGTGGCGTTAATTGATTTGTCTTAATCTGGTTAGTGCTTCAAAACATGACAGACGTTAAAGTTCAATATTTTGTGGTAATAGTATAGATTTTATACCCCCTTTTTTCTCCTAGTGCTTATTTGAATTTATCTACTCTTTCAGGCCATACAGGCACTATATCTTACTTCTTACTAATTTTATAAATGCGATTGTTTGTGAGGATGGTCGTACAGACGTATAGATGTTTGTTACACTTGCACGTAAAAACTACTGAACGGAACTGAATGAAATTTAGTAAGTAGGTAGTTGACATCCAGGAATAACTTATAAGCTACTTTTTATCCCAGAATTCTCAGGGGATCAGGATTTACGTGGGAAAACCCTACCACGTGGACGAAGTCGTGGGTAGAACCTTGTATTTACATAATGTTGTGCGTTTTTTTTGCAGATTTCCTGAAAGACAAATTGGACGACTATCTAGCGAAGAATATGCCAAAAGTACGTGTCATTCGTCTTGCGCAGCGTAGTGGATTGATTACAGCGCGTTTGGCGGGCGCCAAGGAAGCTACGGCCGATGTTCTCTTGTTCTTAGACTCGCATACCGAGGCTAACGTCAACTGGCTGCCGCCTCTACTAGGTCTGTGTATGTATTTATTTGTTTTTTGTATATTCGTGTACGGTATTTCAATTCAGAATCGTTGTATTTGAGTGTAGGAGCTGGGTAAATAATATCAAACACACGGGTCGATCTATCAAGCTTAGCAACGCCTGCCGTGTTTAGTGTTGTAAAAATACCGTATAATACCAAAAGACTATGTATTAAACAGGTATTTTATTATAACTTACGGTACCTATTATTGGTATTTTATATTTTGATTCACTTTTTAAGGTCTTGCAATATTACGAAGAGTTTTAGTTTAATAAATTAAATATATTTTAAGTTTCGATTGTATTCTATATTTTAGAATTACTAATTCTAATTTAATGATTACTTAGTAATTAAACTTCACAGATATTATTACAATATTATATTTCCATCTATTTTTCATTACTGTGTTTGTTAAATATTTAAATGTACCGCACAGTAGGTACGATTTACCGCGTGATCGGCTCGTCCGCGGTTCAACGATGCATTCGTCGCCGTCGACACCACCGCGCTGCGTTCGCGCAGTGTTAGTGTCGTCGCATTGACGTGATATTCTAATCGCCTTGTTCTTTTTCCTTTAATATTTTCATTTTTTCTGTGCTTTTCCACCGTATTCAATACTTAGGTATTTTAATGATTACTTCGATAATTTACATTAAAAATATAGAAACAATTGATTTATACATAAAATACCGTAGCAAATGGTATAATACCGTATCATACGGTATTTTTCGTTTTATACATTTCAATACAAATGGTATAATACAGCACTTACATCTCTAGCCGTGTTCAGTTCGTGGATGAGTTACCATTTTGACATAGCGAGGTTCCTCCGTACCTCGGAGAGTATGTTAAGATGTTGGTCCCGGCTGTCATTAAATAGATACATAGATATTCTCTTCATTGTACACTACAACAGAAATAAATAAAGACTTAACAACTACAAAGAGTGTTATCACTCAAGCGATCTTGTACAGACAACCCTTGTCATTTGTGCGGACGCCAGCACATCAAGCTACAACAATCTGTCAAATTTCTTTAATAGATTTTCAACTTTATCGTTAAAGAAATTAGGTTCAAGGTTGATTGGGAAAATTTGACAGTTTCGGGTAGCTTCATGTCTGTGTATCTATAACAAATAAATTGTTACGGGTAGTCAGAAGCTAAAAAATCTAATAGCAGTCTTGCTGAGTGGTATCGTGTTACTCAGTTACTGGGTTGTGGAGGTTAAATAGGCAGCCGCTTCATGAAAAATACTAGTACTCAGCTGCATCCGGTAAGACTGGAAGCTGACACCGAAATACTAGGGGAAAAGGCTATGAGATGATGATTTGAGTCCAGAATTCAATGTCTATCAAATTTAGGAACAATAAACTGTAAACCTTGCATGACAAAGTACAAATTTAATTGAAAATATTCGCAATGTATTTATTTACTAGCTGATCCGCCACGACGTCGTTCGCGTGGTATCCTACCCCTACCCAACCGATACCACTACCCCTATCCTACCGATACCCTACCAGTGCCGAAGGCTCCATACAACTCGATTCCTACCGGCTTCCCTTTTGAAATATGGCAAATATTAGTCTATTATTTTATATATGAATATATAAATAGTAATCTATTATTTTCAATTAAACAAATAATTATTTACGAAGTTACAAGATTTCGAAGTCAGCCACAGGGCCACAGTTACTGGAATTCATGCAACGCACTTGAGCATTTTTTGGACCGGCTTCCCTTTTATGAAACTCCACTCTTCGCCACTGTACCCTACGCATACCTTACTCCACGGAATAGATGAATAAGTTTGGAATGGTAATTAATGTGGGTGTGGCGAGCGCGCCACATTTATGATACGAAAGTCATAGCTCGACCGATTAATTCATTCACCGCGTTTAGTGCGCTTCGGAATAGTTTGGAACACAGAGCTCTGCTTTAAAATGCCGTGTTGTGCAATTATAACCTGTAAAACAAAAAGTTAGACCGCAAGTATAGAGCGAGGAGGTATATCTTTCCATCAGTAAGTCGAAAATAACATTTAATTACAATTTTATTTGTAAAAAACATAAAAATATTCTGATCACTATGAAATTCCGAACATTAACAACATTATTGCAACAAGACACAAAAAATATACATTGCCCGATGTGTACTCTCTTAATCAACGCAATGACCAAGCCCGTTTACAATGTATTGCATCCTCTCACTTCAACCATTGACGTTTCGTCCTTTGCCCTGATTGGCCGTGATGCACGGCGCATGTTTATCGAAAGTGAGTTACCATCAGTAGCAAGCTCTCGATTTAAGTGTGTGTAATTTATTTGTGTGCGTAATTCGCATACGTAACGGGCCTCTTCCTTGTAGTTGGGAGTGGGAGACAAGCGGCGACACGCGTTCTCATAGAAATCACGAACTATTTCCTTTCTAACCTCTTTTATCTGTTCTGTGCCTTACTCTACCCCTACCCTATCCAAACCCTATACTACGCTTACCCTACCCTACCAATACCCTACCCCTACCCTACCGTACCGTACCCTACCCCTACCCTACCGTACCGTACCCTACCCCTACCCTACCCTACCCCTACCCTTGAGACCTTTCCTACTTTGTTTTTTTTTTCGTAAGAACCTTCTGACAAAACCAAACACAACAAAAAAGAATCAGCCAAATCGGTCCAGCCGTTTTCGTGTTTTGCACTTAACAACACATTTAGCGATTCATTTTTATTATATAGACTTAACCTAAGATGTGCATTTGTAATTATAATATGATGTAACCTATTGTAATTGCCTTGTGAATAAATAAATAAAATACCACTACTGATGGTGATGGATTGAAATAATCTCTAAATTATGAATTCAATTATAGAGTGTAGAATCTTTTTTAAAATAAACTTCGGTGCCACTTATTCTACTATCAACTTTAGTATTGTGAAGTCTAAGTTGATTATTGAGTGACCATTTGTGATGAAAAGCGTAAATAAATGTTGGCTTGCAATGGACTTTGTCATGCATGAAATTGAGTTTCTTATTCCTAAACTTGATAATTTTGTAAGATTCTGTAGTCAAGTTCCTTCAGAAAAATTACAAGTTTTACAAACTACAGGGGTTATGTATGCTTCGTGCTATGGCGTTCCGTAACACCAAATCCAATCTGTGATTAATTGTTCATTTACTCATACCTATGAATACTCTTTCTTGTTCAGAAAAAAACTATTTAAATTATTAAAAACTGGCTGAGCCCGTGATTTCATTCGCGTGGGAGTCTGATCTTACCTGAATCCCGATCCCGTGGGAATTCCGGGATAAAAGTAGCCTATATGTCGAGCTATAACTATTTCTATTTTCTAGTGAAACTCCCAAGTCGGTTCAGCTGTATCAGAGATTAGCCCGGACAAACGGAAAGACAGACAGACGTACAATTATTTTGGTTTAGTAGTGTACACTTGCGAAAACACAGTTATTTTGAAATCACAGACATACACTTCAATTATAATTATGCATATAGATTTTATAAAGTACGGCAACAAATAATGTTACAACATGAGGAAGTTTGTACCATTTATATAAAGCTAATCTGAGAGGAAACGCCCGTTGCTATCTAAGTAGTCTGGGCAGACATTTTTTTGCCAAAGTTTCATTACAAACATAACATAGGGCCGATGACTGCATTCATGCCGTGAATAATGTGTTTTCTCAAATTTGTGTGCCGTTTTTACAGGTAAATGATACATGATTCTTTTTCCAATTAAAAAAGAATGATAATTTAAACTAATAGAGGTCGGTGTAGCTGACTACTCTGAGAAGAAATACCGATACGAACTCAGAGGTCAACGACTCTTTTGACACCCATACAATTTTTACTGATCAAATCATATGAGAACTATGAATGGTCATATCTGTGATGCAGGTGGCCTGTGTGTTTTGAAAATATCTTAAAAGTTATGTTATATTCACCGTAACATTGTAAAAACCCTTGGATTTTTATTTTGTAATTGTGATTTGTGCCATTTTGCTTGCAACTTAATGCATTATTTTACGATAGATTATAATCTTGCAAGATATTAAAAAAGAATGCCTTAAATTACAAGGAGTATGGTACATATCACAATGTATCGAAAGCTTACAATCTCGCGAGATATATTATAATCTATCAGTTTTTGCAATTTTGCGGTGACATACAATATAACGATTTTTCTTGTTTTTTTTCTGTCTCGCTCGCACTCATTGTACTTATTTGGTTGGTACAGAACCGATAGCGCTGAACTACCGCACGGTGACGTGTCCGTTCATAGACGTTATCGCTTTCGATACGTTTGAATATCGAGCGCAGGATGAGGGGGCTCGCGGCGCTTTTGACTGGGAATTCTTCTACAAGAGACTGCCTATATTGCCCAAGGATCAAGAGAATATGCCCGAGCCGTTTGAGTAAGTAACTTTATTCAATTAACTTTTGAAAAGAGTAAAGGTTGAACTTCTTGCCGGTTCTTCTCCATAAGAAACGGCCATTTTGAATCGTGCACTAGCTTCGGACAATGTCTGCCTTTTACTGACTAAAAACTAACCAAGTCCCCGAGCCGCGCCCTTGTAGGCTTATGCCAGATATTTTTTTTATAATTATCAGAAAGATCCCGAGAACGCGAGATTGTTACTGTCATATCCGCCCGTTCTGTTAAACTTATTTTCACAAAGACATTGTTACAATTGGTTTGCCAGTGAATACGGTGTAGTGGTAAGAAAGCCTAGAATGAGAGAGATAAATATAAAGTGATAGATAGATAGATAGATATACTCTTTATTGTACACCATAACAGAATTAAATAATGACTTAAAAACTACAAAGGGTGTTACAATGGGCGGTCTTATCGCTAAAAGCGATCTTTTACAGACAACCTTTGAATGGATTTGACGCAGCAGGAGAAAATAAATACGCGGGTAGTCCATGGTGTACTATTCACTTATATACAATAAATAGGTAATAACTTACATACTCAGTACACATATACCTATATACATAAAAAAAACAAAGCTGAAATATATAAAAATAATTACAAATTAAAGACAGAGATCTTTTATCATGTTTTTGAAAGAAGGAAGTGTTTGTGCTTGTCTTACTGACACGGGAAGAGTATTCCACATCATCATATCACACATATCATATCATATCCACAGTCGTACTGCTTGAGCTCCGAACGACTTACCAAAGAAATTGGTGGAGTGACTCGGTACCTCTAGCCTCAAGTTTTCCGATGACCTCAGAAATTTGGCATGTGTGTCATGGAGGAACTTGAAACGTTCTTTAAGATAAGAGGGGGTTTTAGGATTGAACAGAATACTGTAAAGCAGAGACAAGATGTGTAAGTTCCGGCGGAGACGTATTGGAAGCCACTTGAGTTTCGTACGAAATTCGGATACGTGATCATATTTGCGCAAACCAAATATGAATCTTATGCAGAAATTTTGAAGTCGTTCAAGTTTATCACTTTGTACTGCAATTAAAAAAAATCTCTTTCAGCAATCCGAGGAAGTATAACGTGGTACTTATAAATAAATGCCTTTGCTGTGTCTGTGTCAACCCCTCCTGGGGCCGAGTGGTGGATTATGGCTCATTCTATCTCACAGAGGCCATCCATCAGTGGGGACGTTATAAGACCTATAGTAGGTATAAGATAAGCACCTTATTATATAAACTGATAATGGGATGATGTCAAATAGGCTTTAATTAAGCTGTGTAATATTACCCTACTTCCAGATATTATATTTATGGCACTTCACAAAATGGTTAAATACGTATGAGCAAGTCGTTACTTTATAAAGTAACAACATAATTAGACGTGTACTTCATTGATTAGGTCTTAATGGATGTTATTTGCGTATCTTCTGGGTGCGGGTGCCGCGGTTATTCTTTTATTCAGATTGTATTTATGATGTTAGGATAAAGAAATAACACGATATTGCTTTTGTCTATATGAATGCTTAGTCACCAAAATTACTTTAATTCTAGTATCTAGTATCATAATTAAAGTAATTTCGTGTAATTCAAGAGTTCGTTATACCTATCTATATTACAAACTTGATTGTAAATCCTTTACAATCTTTATCGGAAGTCGGAAAGTACCTAGCAAGTAAAGAAGCCTACCCGAGTCGACGGCGTGTCTTATTTCATGGGCGCCTCAATGAGCAGTCGGCACTAATGAAGGGGCGGGTTAGGGCCATTGCCTGCCGAGGTTGGGGAAATGTTCTAACAAGATTCCGCGCCCGCGAAACATAAGCCGCAGGCCACGCTAGAGCGACTGCGGTGAGCGGGGGCGACCTGCGGGAGCGGGAGGCGTCAAGACGCTGCGTCTTGACGCTGTAGTGTGCCACGTTGAAGCGGCCGGCCGCGTGATTATCTGCTATTATTGCGCGGGGTTTAAAATGAGTTTGTCTAAATTGGAACTTTCATGTTTAGAAGGAAGTAGTTTTTTTGCACAGGATATATTACAGATAAAAATGGGGGTTCATGATTATTTACTTATTTCATCCCACTTTTTTTATTACATATTTATTTTTATATTGATCATCCTTACTGCACCAGGTTGATGGCCGAGACATTATTTCGCTAATAAACTCCTCCGTATTTATGTTTTGCATCGCGGATAATTCAACCAAATTGATAAATACGCAGGACGCGCGAACTCGTACTATCCCTCCGCTGGTCGCGGTCGCCTGACGCGCACGCAAGTCGCGCCAACATGGCGCCCCCCGTTCGACCCGTATTATTGTTTTTCCCGCTCATCGCAGACGCAAGACGCGTCGCGCCAGCGTGGCCTGCGACTAAGAGCTACCGAAGGAACAGAGTGGGTTTTTATTAATTAGAAGTCTGAGACTCTTCCATTCTACCCAGAGGGTGGAGGGAGGACTCATTTTTTTTTAAATTGTATTTGCTTAAATTGTACAACATACACTTATCTTAACACTATGCAGCATTCCGGCAGGGATTCCACTCCTTAGCCGTACGCACAATGAAAGTATTCCCAAAACGTTTAGTGCGTATGGGTGGGATGTCCACCATATAACGTTGGCGCATTGCCGTTTGTCTCTTAGTCCGATGATGGAACGGACTAGACTGCAATTCCATCGCACACTCCCCAAAACGTAACCGATAGAAAACCAATAGACTTGCTACTCGCCGCCGATGCTCAAGGTTATGGTGATTGGTGGGGTGGTGAGTTGATGATTTTCTTCCCGGAAAAGGTATTATAGACAAGGGGTACGTAACATCGTTGTTGAGTTAAGGAGGAGGTCATAAAGGCAGTCGCCCGATGTTGAATATTAGTATTTAGAATAATCGGGGTAGACTAGTAGATCCAGTTTCAACATAGACGAGAACTCCTTCATCGTAAAATCCACATTCAAGTTATTACAACTGCCCACAACCAAGAACCAGTCTGTACGGGTGGTCCCGGTGGGTCGACCAATTAGCGGGACCATACGTCATTTTAATTTTAAGAAACTGGCTGTGATCTATATAAAATTGAAAAGTTACAAAAATTGCGACTTACAATATTATACATTATAGCATTCATTAATTATTCGTGGTCCCATGGCATTGGGGTTTGATTCTTGGAATTTTGATTACATCGATATTTTAATTAAAACCATCAGGTATATATTATTAAATGTGGGCATTCATAAACAAATAAAATAATCCTAAGGATGGGAACAAAAACACACACTCACACCAGAACGAATAATGTAAACTAAACTAAACACGGACCACGAGGACCAGCCGTAAACGACTCCCAAGAACACATATCAAAATAACATTATTTTACTGTCTTCAGGAGCCCAGTAATGGCTGGTGGTTTGTTCGCCATATCGCGCAAGTTCTTCTGGGAACTGGGAGGCTACGATCCCGGTCTGGACATTTGGGGCGGCGAGCAGTACGAACTTAGTTTTAAGGTTAGTACTTGGACATTTCATTATTTACTTATTTATTGGTTATTGGGTTTTCCAGTTACTGGGCTGTAGATGACAGATAGGCAGTGGCTCAGTGTTAAATACAGGTAGTCTGCCGGATTCAGTTGGATTGAAAACCGCCCCCAACTAAGTGGGGATAGTGTTGCCCAAACGAGAGTCTCGCAAGAGTCTTGCAATTAGCGATTATCCTATTGCTATTTATTGATAAAAGAATTTATTGCACATAGTTCGGATTAGCAACTCAATGATCATTAAAATAAACTCTAATCATTTTTTTTAAATACAATTAAACTAATAGTCGTATCCACACACGTATTTATGTAGCAAGTGCTTAAATACGTGTAAAAAAAACATGTGCCTTAAATAGGTACACCTGTTTTTCAGGCGATATGTGCTAACCTAATCTACATTATAATGATAAAGAGGAAGTAGTTAATTGTTTGTTAAGGATAAAAATTCCTCACCAATAAGAAGCCGCTTTATCAGCAAGTAACATAGGCTATTTCCTATTACTTTCGTTGAAAAAAAACTTTGTAGCGAGCGAAGCCGCGGACAGAAGCTAGTATAAGATATGAATCACTCGCTTGTAGGCGAAAGTTCTCAGTTATAACACGTGCTTTGTCTTCCTACGAAAACCTTGACCTTAGATGACCCGCTCGCGTCGTGTCGATGGCATTTAAAAAAATATATAATAATTCCGGTTATACAAGATAAGGTTATAAATAAAAAGTGACATGCATTACACTACGCTCGAGGATTTTATTTATTATTCTTCTTAGTGTGTCGATGGAAAAAATATTTCATATAAGTTTGGCCCAAAACTCAGCTACGCTAACTCCGCTCACTGATGCAGAATTGAGTACAGTTTACAGGGCAAGCGCAGCAAGTTATAAGGTGGCCCATTGTTTGTGGGGTCACGCCACATATACATTTGAGATCTGAGCCGTCTGTAAATCCAACGGCTAATCTACATTGTTTGCAGTGGAGTACCTATATGTAACAAAAAGCCAATTAAGTTGTTTTAGTTGGCCTATTCTCTGTGAAGGCTTTAAGTCCTTAAGGCTCTCTGACATGGAAGAGACCTAGGTTCTTGAGAATAACGCTTAAGCTATTTTATATACGAGTCTTAAGTATATTTTACAAAACAGCTTATTTTTTGCCTGGACTGTCTCACTTCTGGGCAAAGCAAAGCAAATTCATTCCACACTTTCTAAAATTATCTCGGTGTACTGAAGTATCAGTAGAATCCATTCATAATAACATCGGAGGAAGTGACAAACACGTCTTTAATACAATGTAGCATTCATTATTGGAAAATAAACAAGAAGGACCTCGTAGCTCAATAATTTTATTATTTTATTTATTTGTATAGTAAATATATAATAACTGCCCACGGCAACGCTCAAGTCTTGCCGAACTCGGTTCGTGAAAGTGTGACCATCTAAATGTATATAACTCAAAGGTGATTGACTGACTGACTGACATAGTGATCTATCAACGCACAGCCCAAACCACTGGACGGATCGGGCTGAAATTTGGCATGCAGGTAGATGTTATGACGTAGGCATCCGCTAAGAAAGTATTTTGCGAAATTTCCACGGGATCGGGATTTACACGGGAAAAGCTTCCCACGCGGGCGAAGCCGCTGGCACAAGCTAGTTTTAACATATCGAGATTCCTCCGAGTCTCGGAAGCTAGTTAAGCTGTTGGTCAACTGCAACCTTCAACTGCTGTCAACTGAACACCTTTTACAGTTGTTTGGACGACCAGTTCCATGGACCGAACTTTCTAAGCGTTCCTTAATTTTAAAGATCGTTCCATGTGGTTGTTATTATTTAACACGACGAGCTCTTCACTATATAATATTATATAGATGTTTTGTATTTACAACGTGTAACGGAAACCCCATATCTATCCAAAAGGACTGAAGACAACATCTGGTACTGGAGTCTCTATAAAAAGTTTCAGCTCAAAATAAGTGACTCACAGAATTGACCCCAAATTATTGGTTTCATGTTTCTTGAATACCAATAATAACAAACGTGTCACAGCACTATAAGGGTCATCACTTTCCACGTCACTTGCCAATAAAACGATAATTCTCTTCGTTCTTCTTAATTTGAAAAATTCGGTCTCTGGTATCAATGTATTGAAATTTCTAATAAGTTCCACAAATGTAGACATAGGATTAGAAAACCCAGGCCATATCGTTTGTTATTATCCAAAGAAGCCGTGCACTTGGCATGTATATACCCTTTAAATTACACGTTGTATAAGCAAAATTCATAAGGTTATGCTATTGTGACAGATTTGGCAGTGTGGCGGGCGAATGGTGGACTGCCCGTGTTCGCGCGTTGGACACATCTACCGCAAGTTCGCGCCATTCCCGAACCCCGGACACGGAGACTTTGTGGGAAAGGTATGTTTATAACTACTTATTTTTTTATTAGGTTGGTGAATCAGGGTCTGGCTTGGCTGACTGTACTGCGTACGCGGAATGTATCTATTTATGATTATAAATTGGTCGAATTCAAGATCAAAAATGTAAACAAAGAATGTCAATCTCAAAGTGGCATTTTAGGGGTAGTCAACATTTCCGTAGTCATTCAAATTAAGTTTTGTTTATATAGTTTTTGTGGAAAAACACCAAAGTAGCGTGTTAAAATTAAAAATGTGATAGACTAAAGTAGTCAGTAGAAAGTCCTATATATAATACATAGGTAAGGTAATCGAAATGAAAATAAAAGATTTATGTTGTTATGAACAAGTTGATCATGTTTATTTGAAATTAGGATTTATTTAATACTATGATTTATTACTTTCTGATTCGGACTCTGATGAGCTCTGAATCTGTTGCCGCATGTAATATTAGGGCGTTGCAAGCGTCGACGTATAATCATCACTGGAGAAAAGTTCGATTGATTTGGCCGATTTTTTTTCAGGACAATGTTAGTGTGTAAGAAAATTCTCATTTGTTTCATTAGTAAACAACACCTTGTGCTGATTGAAAACACTAAATGAAGTCCAAATGTTTAACCACTGCCTTATTGCCAGTAGCATAAAAATACTTTCCACGATTTTTTTTTCAAACGGTTAAATTTTATTCCTGGATCATAATTTACGTTACTTTAAAGTTGGAAACTGTGTGCAATATTATATTTTAACTGCTTAACGTATGCCTACAATTTTAGTACTACTTTTGGGCAAACCGCACAGTTGAGGTTATTATTTAAAATTGGCAAAATCTTTGTTTACATTTTGGATCTTGAATTAGATTTCTGGGTATACTTTATTTACAGAACAGATAAAAGATGTAAGAAAGGAAATAGTTCCTGATTTATATGAGAACGCGTGTCGGCGCTTGTCTCCCACTCTTTAGCTCCACTACAAACAAGAGGCCCGTTACGTATGCGAATTACACACATAAATAAATTACACACACTTAAATCGAGAGCTTGCTACTGATTGTAACTCACTGTCGATAAACATGCGCCGTGCATCACGGCCAATCAGGGCAATATCAATGGTTGAAGTGTTGAGGACGCGACGCATGCAGTACATTGTAAGCGGACTTGGTCATTGCGTTGATTAAGCGAGTACAAATCGGGCAATGTATATTTTTTGTAACTTGTTGCAATAATGTTGTTAATGTTTGGAATTTCATAGTGATCAGAATATTTTTATGTTTTTAACAAATAAAATTGTAATTAAATGTTATTTTCGATTTACCGATGGAAAGATGTACCTTCTCGCTAAGTATAGACTTGCGGTCTGACTTTTTGTTTTACTGATTATAATTGCACAACACGGCATTTTAAAGCAGAGCACTGTGTTCCGAAGTAGTCCAAAGCGCACTAAACTCGAATGAATTAATCGGTCGAGCTGTGATTTTCGAATCATAATACTACTCTCTAAAAAGCTACTATTTTTACACTAGTGATACTCAGGCCTTCAGGCCCCTTTTTATAAATAATCACTAATTAGATACTACATCATTCATCAAACATTCAATATTCGAGGCTAATTAAGAGAATCTGTTTATCTTTACTTATCCTATTAGAGTTTAAAATAGTTAATTTTGGCAATATAAAATCGCTATAATACACATTATAGTGACATAAAAAATTGCTTTTGTAAAATCCACTGTAACGCCATTATTTTATCATTATATATTAAAAATATGTATTACTTTATAAACTCAGAAGCCTGAAAAAATAAATTAAGGGCATTGATTTTTTACTTACGACATTTTGGAACACATGTAGACAAATCTTCATGACTAAAACTTGTCAGTGTTGTCAACAATAATAAAACTACATTTTGTAGTATAATAATGTGTTTCCAATTAACGTTTATAATATTAATCTACAGAACTATCGCCGCGTAGCCGAAGTGTGGATGGACGAGTACGCCCAACACTTGTACGCTAGAAGGCCTCACTACCTCAAGATCGACCCCGGCGATATATCCGAACAGAAGGCGCTCAGGGAAAAACTGAAATGCAAGTCTTTTAGATGGTTTATCACGCAGGTAATAATTACCCCTAAAATCTATAATAATATTTTTTTTTTAATATTTTTTTTTTATTTCATCAAAGTAGGTACAATTTTCTTAATATTATGACAAATTAAATCTAAGTTTACAGGTTGTACGCTGTCACATAATTATGGAGTTTCCTAACTCCTAAACTAAGTAAAACTTGTATTATAGGAGTTAGTGAGCTATTGACTCAGACCCAACCTTGAACTTATGTATCTTAATAACATAAACAAAATTATTAAAGCTTAATATAAAAACAAAACATAAACCTACAGTAAAGTCATACAAAATGATATAATTTAACATTTAACATTTACAACTATTATACTATACAGACAATTCTTGACACCTATTATACCTATTTTATAATTACTTTTTAACTATTAACAGTAATTCTGTCTGATCATAAGTCAAAGTTAACAACCAATTGTTCAACTTATGCTTTACCTCACGTGTGGTTAAATTGTATATTGCCAGTCTTTTATTAATCTCATTATACATTCTTGAGCTAGCGACCTCATATTGGCGGCTTGC
Source organism: Tholera decimalis (assembly GCA_943138885.2). Classification (NCBI taxonomy): domain Eukaryota; kingdom Metazoa; phylum Arthropoda; class Insecta; order Lepidoptera; family Noctuidae; genus Tholera; species Tholera decimalis. The sequence continues at coordinate 9,057,226 of OW964554.2, forward strand.
AAAAGCTGTTCTGCAGCTAACACCGGGACATACAAGTGCACCGGAGCGCTTTGTACTTGTTTTTTGATTTAGAGGTAGCCGGAGGTGTTTTCTATATATATTACCGCTAAATCTCATTGATAGGCAATGCCTGCCGGGGTTGCGGGAATGTTCTAACGAGACACCGCGGCCCCGGATCGCAAAGGCAACTGTAGTTTTTTTTCCACACAGAAAAAAAACTAAGTTAAATATGCTTGTGTCTGGAGTGGGTTCACGGCAATAGTGTAATGGTTGGGGCTCGAACCTGCGACCTTTCAATCACAAGTCCGACACCTAGCCATTAGGCTATTAACGCATATTATTATGAGATACCACTCTGGAAAGCAAGTATAACTGAAGGAACAGCGTGGGTTTTTATTCAGTACAATACTGACACTACCTTCCATCCCACCAGTGCGAGAGGAGCCATCTGATGATTTTCTGACTCGAAAAAAAAAACTGCATGTCTGTAACTCCAGAACCAAGTACAAATATGTATATTATATTATACTATATAAAGCTAAATTACCACTCACTGACTGACTGACTCACTCATTGACATAATTGTTCTCCCAGATGGTGGATGGGGAGGTGGGTATATTTTGACAGATTCGTAAACAAGTAACTCTCAAACCTACGGGAAAAGTGCCAAACCTCCCCTTTTCCCCCCCCTTCTCCCCCCCCTCTATCGTATCTCGGAAACTACGAGAACCGTATTTTTTGTTTTTTACGGATTCGTATAGAGGAGGCTCGGTAAAGTAAAAACCATTTTTCAAAGTCCCCCCCCCCGCCCCCCTTCTCCCCCCCTTTAGGCGGATCTCGGAATCTAAGAGACTTGGAACATTTTTTTTTTCAGATTCATTTAGAGGGGCAATGCTTTAGTCGAAATACTTGTGCAACCCCCCCCCCATCACCCCCCCCATCACCCCCCCCCTCTCTTTTTTTTTTTTTTTTTTTTTTTTTCACAAGCTCGCGAGGTGCTTGCACCTCGCGCAACACGCAAATACTAAACCCCGCCATCACCCCCCTTTTTTTTTTTTCACAAGCACGCGAGGTGCTTGCACCTCGCGCAACACGCAAATACTAAACCCCCCCATTTTTTTTTTTTTTTTTCACAAGCACGCGAGGTGCTTGCACCTCGCGCAACACGCAAATACTTGATTTAGAGGGGCAATGCTTTAGTTTTTTCACAAGCACGCGAGGTGCTTGCACCTCGCGCAACACGCAAATACTAAACCCCCCCCATCACCCCCGCCCCCCCCCCTTTTTTTTTTTTCACAGGCACGCGAGGTGCTTGCACCTCGCGCAACACGCAAATACTTGATTTAGAGGGGCAATGCTTTAGTTTTTTTCACAAGCACGCGAGGTGCTTGCACCTCGCGCAACACGCAAATACTAGTTATACTATATAAAGCTAGATTACCACTGACTGACTCACTCACTCACTCACTCACTCATTGACATAATTGTTCTCCCAGATGGTGGATGGGGAGGTGGGTATATTTTGACAGATTCGTAAACAAGTAACTCTCAAACCTACGGGAAAAGTGCCAAACGTCCCCTTTTCCCCCCCTTCCCCCCCCCCCTATCGTATCTCGGAAACTACGAGACCCGTATTTTTTTCTTTTTACGGATTCGTATAGAGGAGGCTCGGTAAAGTAAAAACAATTTTTCAAAGTCCCCCCCCCGCCCCCCTTCTCCCCCCCTTTAGGCGGATCTCGGAATCTAAGAGACTTGAAACATTTTTTTTTCAGATTCATTTAGAGGGGCAATGCTTTAGTCAAAATATTTCTGCAAACCCCCCCCCCCCATCACCCCCCCTCTTTATTTATTTTTTTTTCACAAGCACGCGAGGTGCTTGCACCTCGCGCAACACGCAAATACTAAACCCCCCCTTTTTTTTTTTTCACAAGCACGCGAGGTGCTTGCACCTCGCGCAACACGCAAATACTAGTTGTATTATATAAAGCTAAATTACCACTCAGTGACTCACTCACTGACTGACTCATTGACATAATTGTTCTCCCAGATGGTGGATGGGGAGGTGGGTATATTTTGACAGATTCGTAAACAAGTAACTCTCAAACCTACGGGAAAAGTGCCAAACCTCCCCTTTTCACCCCCCTTCTCCCCCCCCCTATCGTATCTCGGAAACTACGAGACCCGTATTTTTTTTTTTACGGATTCGTGTAGAGGAGGCTCGGTAAAGTAAAAACCATTTTTCAAAGTCCCCCCCCCCGCCCCCCTTCTCACCCCCTTTAGGCGGATCTCGGAAATTAAGAGACTTGCAAATTTTTTTTTTCAGATTCATTTAGAGGGGCAATGCTTTAGTCGAAATACTTCTGCAACCCCCCCCCCCCCCTATCACCCCACCCCCTTTTTTTTTTTTTCACAAGCACGCGAGGTGCTTGCACCTCGCGCAACACGCAAATACTAAACCCCCCATCACCCCCCACTGTTTTTTTTTTCACAAATACGCGAGGTGCTTGCACCTCGCGCAACACGCAAATACTAGTTATTATATTATATAAAGCTAGATTACCACTCACTGACTCACTCATTGACATAATTGTTCTCCCAGATGGTGGATGGGGAGGTGGGTATATTTTGACAGATTCGTAAACAAGTAACTCTCAAACCTACGGGAAAAGTGCCAAACCCCCCCTTTTCCGCCCCCTTCTCCCCCCCCCCTATCGTATCTCGGAAACTACGAGACCCGTATTTTTTTCTTTTTACGGATTCGTATAGAGGAGGCTCGGTAAAGTAAAAACCATTTTTCAAAGTCCCCCCCCCGCCCCCCTTCTCCCCCCTTTAGGCAGATCTCGGAATCTAAGAGACTTGGAACATTTTTTTTTTCAGATTCATTTAGAGGGGCAATGCTTTAGTCGAAATACTTGTGCAACCCCCCCCCCCCATCACCCCCCCTCTTTTTTTTTTTTTTTCACAAGCTCGCGAGGTGCTTGCACCTCGCGCAACACGCAAATACTTGATTTAGAGGGGCAATGCTTTAGTTTTATTCACAAGCACGCGAGGTGCTTGCACCTCGCGCAACACGCAAATACTAAACCCCCCCCATCACCCCCCCCCATTTTTATTTTTTATTTTTTTATAAAAAGCACGCGAGGTGCTTGCACCTCGCGCAACACGCAAATACTAAACCCCCTCATCACCCCCCCTACTTTTTTTTTCACAAGCACGCGAGGTGCTTGCACCTCGCGCAACACGCAAATACTAGTTATACTATATAAAGCTAAATTACCACTCACTGACTCACTGACATAATTGTTCTCCCAGATGGTGGATGGGGAGGTGGGTATATTTTGACAGATTCGTAAACAAGTAACTCTGAAACCTACGGGAAAAGTGCCAAACCTCCCCTTTTCCCCCCCCTTCTCCCCCCTCCCTATCGTATCTCGGAAACTACGAGACCCGTATTTTTTTTTTTACGGATTCGTATAGAGGAGGCTCGGTAAAGTAAAAACCATTTTTCAAAGTCCCCCCCCCGCCCCCCTTCTCCCCTCCCTTTAGGCGGATCTCGGAATCTAAGAGACTTGGAACATTTTTTTTTTCAGATTCATTTAGAGGGGCAATGCTTTAGTCGAAATACTTGTGCAACCCCCCCCCCATCTCCCCGCCATCACCCCCCCCCCCCCTTTTTTTTTTTTCACTAGCACGCGAGGTGCTTGCACCTCGCGCAACACGCAAATACTAAACCCCCCCATCACCCCCCCCCCCATTTTTATTTTTCACAAGCACGCGAGGTGCTTGCACCTCGCGCAACACGCAAATACTAAACCCCCCTATCTCCCTCCCTTTTTTTTTTTTTTTTTCTGAAGCACGCGAGGTGCTTGCACCTCGCGCAACACGCAAATACTAGTTATACTATATAAAGCTAAATTACCACTGACTGACTGACTCACTCATTGACATAATTGTTCTCCCAGATGGTGGATGGGGAGGTGGGTATATTTTGACAGATTCGTAAACAAGTAACTCTCAAACCTACGGGAAAAGTGCCAAACCTCCCCTTTTCACCCCCCTTCTCCCCCCTCCCTATCGTATCTCGGAAACTACGAGACCCGTATTTTTTGTTTTTTACGGATTCGTATAAAGGAGGCTCGGTAAAGTAAAAACCATTTTTCAAAGTCCCCCCCCCCCCCCGCCCCCCTTCTCCCCCCCTTTAGGCGGATCTCGGAATCTAAGAGACTTGGAACATTTTTTTTTTCAGATTCATTTAGAGGGGCAATGCTTTAGTCGAAATACTTGTGCAACCCCCCCCCCATCACGCCCCCCTCCTTTTTTTTTTTTTTTTTTCACAAGCTCGCGAGGTGCTTGCACCTCGCGCAACGCACAAATACTTGATTTAGAGGGGCAATGCTTTAGTTTTTTTCACAAGCACGCGAGGTGCTTGCACCTCGCGCAACACGCAAATACTAAACCACCCCCATCTCACCCCCCATTTTTTTTTTCACAAGCACGCGAGGTGCTTGCACCTCGCGCAACACGCAAATACTAGTTATATTATATAAAGCTAGATTACCACTCATTGACATAATTGTTCTCCCAGATGGTGGATGGGGAGGTGGGTATATTTTGACAGATTCGTAAACAAGTAACTCTCAAACCTACGGGAAAAGTGCCAAACCTCCCCTTTTCCCCCCCCTTCTCCCCCCTCCCTATCGTATCTCGGAAACTACGAGACCCGTATTTTTTTTTTACGGATTCGGATAGAGGAGGCTCGGTAAAGTAAAAACCATTTTTCAGTCGCCCCCCCCCCCCCCCCGCCCCCCTTTTCACCCCCTTTAGGCGGATCTCGGAAATTAAGAGACCTGGAACAATTTTTTTTTCAGATTCATTTAGAGGGGCAATGCTTTAGTCGAAATAATCCGCGAGTTGACAGTATGTTTAAAAATTTAAAATAACTATTTAATTATGTAAATCTATTGATATGAAGCACAAAATAGTACAAATGAAGAAAAGATTATTAATTATTTATTTTATTGTCCCTTGAGAAAAATGAAACTTTTTATCTGTGAGTCACGTGATTAGAAACACCAATCAGAAAACGAGACGTCATCGTTCAATATTTTGACAGCTGACTGGTTATCTTTGGTTGGTGCGTAAGACAAAATAAGAAAAGAATAACTAACTAACTGCTTGCACTGTCTGGACAGGTCCGCTCGCGTGGTTATATTTTCCTCAAAAGAATACCAAAGACATGAACCTACATGCTTCTCATATACAAATACAAATTGTCTGGACTTTAAAAGAGACGTTGACGACAAACTCAGAGGGAGTTTGTTTCGGTGTTTCTTCTCAGAGTAGTCAGTTAGGAAATACCGGCCTCATCTAACTAAACTAAACACGCAAAAAAACATGACGTGTAAAAGTGCTATTTATAAGTAATTTACAAATAAATATTTCATTTCATTTCATAACTAACTCTCTCTTCTGGTTCATTTGTCTTATCGTCCTGTAATAGTTGTTCGATGAGTTCCTTTTTTTGTCTTTTTAAAAAAGCATATAGATAGATAATTATATTCTTTATTGTACACCATAACAGTAAAACAAATATGGACTTAACAACTAAAAAAAGTGATACAATGGGCGGTCTTATCGCTAAAAGCGATCTTTTACAGACAACCTTTGGATGGATTTGACACAGAAGTTCTAACCACTTCTTGCGAATATCTCTTTTTAAAGGGACATGAATAAATAGTTTCGTTGGCGTTTTTATAGTAGTATTCCCACAACAAGGTACTGCACAGCACTGATAATAATTTTACACGTTCATAATAGAGTAAAATATCATAAAATACCCGAAGTACATTTATGTGCCGAATGCCAGGAAAGTTGTTTTTTGAACGATGACGTCATACGTAGTCACGTGACCACAATGCCACGATTCAGGCCATAGTTTTTTTAATAAATTAAAAAATTACTTATATTTTAATTGAAAGGTTAAGTGATGAATAAAATATTATTTTACGAGTACACATGAAGCGCTTCGAAGCCTTTCAAACAATTTTTACAAAGTTGTCAACTCGCGGATTGTGCAACCCCCCCCCCATCACCCCCCCCATTTTTTTTTATTTCACAAGCACGCGAGGTGCTTGCACCTCGCGCAACACGCAAATACTAGTATATAGTATATATGTGTATATATAGTAGGACAAATATGTACATTTTGCTCCCATCCTAGTACCTCTTGAAAGGCGAGTAATGTCCTACTTTTACTTGCCATTCCATGGGGGGTACCTGGATTACCATTCACTAGCTTATTACGCAGAAACCGTGCAATTTTCAGAGGTAAACAGAAATTAGGAATGTATGGAAATAAGGAGGAAAATAAGTGAGCCAAGACTATCGAAGAAAAAAATTAATGACAATAAGTCAACCAAGACCATCTAAGAAAAATAAGGAGGAAAATAAGTCAGCCAAGACCATTTAAGGAAAATAATAACGAAAATAAGTCAACCAAGACAAACACGATTATGAAAAGGCTTGGCAGGTTGATTGTTGATGCAATATCGAATGAATGTCTTCTAGAATCAAACAATAATTTGTGGTAATCGCTAATTCTGACGCTTTCCTTTTCAGATCGCATTCGACCTAACAGCTAAATACCCGCCTGTGGAACCGAATCCATTTGCAACTGGACGTGTAAGTAATAAATAATAATATAAGATGTATAATTTCCTCCACTAAAAGTAACCTAATGCTCTAAACTTAACTAGAGGTTTGATTTTGTGAGAGACTCGTGCCTGAAATAGGTTTCTACTTGCGAACCGGGCTGGCTTTGCACGGTTTCATACTGCTGATTCACCTTAGTAAATTATACACTAATACCTGCCTCATGAATCATTCTATCCATTGGTATAAACCGCATGAAAATCTATTCAGTCGTTTTCGAGTTTATCGCGAACATCGCCGCAGCTGGAAACTTTGTTTTATAATATGTAAGAAATTCTTACTAAGAATAAAAAGTCTTGTACTTCAAGTCATCAATAATAGCAGTATCTTATAATTTTAATTAAGATTCAATAATTCTATATTATATAGCAACACAATTTTCATGTAATTCTTCCCAGTGCCGATTTTATTTTACGTAGAACTAAAGGTCTGCCAGCCATTTCTCTGGTTGTACATACATATGTGTATATTTTTTATTTTCCATCTACTGTGAAACTGGAATAAACTTCTAGCGAAATATTTTTTGAAACAGGTTACATACATTATACTCAGAAAATGACCACTCTCCCTATAAAAATAGTGCATTTTTTAATTCGGGTTAAGCCCACTCTTGGTCTACGATGGAACGAGCGAGCCCAGAAGATGCATATTTACTCTTGCTGCAGGCTGAAAGGTCATAATTGGCAGGGAACACAGAAGCCAGCAGAGATTTCCACAACTTGTCTGTAAATAGTTAGAATAACAAATTAATATTGTTTTAAAGGTGCGTCCAGTGTCAAACCCCAAGATGTGTATCGATGCTCATCACGGAGGCGCTATGGACAAGTTGCACATCGAGCCGTGTGTGAGCAAGCCGTATGGGGAGCAAGACTTCCAGTTCTCTTGGCACAAGGACATCAGGTCAGTCACGCGTTGTAGTTCAATGTAATTTCACAGAAGCATATTTGCAACGGCCCCAATATTATATAATAAGTTACCTGACCAAACTATACTAAGCAAAAACATTACTAAATTTAAATGAAATTCTATTAATGAATTTCTAAATGACAAATTATAATGTTTAATTTTTTTCATCACACTTGCACGTAAACAGTATCTAAACATACAGGTTAACTTGGCCGTAATGCCCCATATAAAACCCGCGGGCTTTCTTTTTGTCATGAAACCCAAGATTGGTAAGTAATTTTTTTAATTTATAGCACAGCACACAGGTCATGCAAGTTCAAGCAAGGAGTTTACACGCAATTGAATATTTTTTTTTTAAATATTATCTAAACAGGAATGTCATTGCAATCTCGCTACATGTTACTTAAATACTCAACTAATGTTCTTAATGATCGATTTAAATACTTTTTGTATCAAACCGTCGAAATTATTTTTATTTTTTTCACTCCGTCATGGCAGTATACCTACGTAAGTATTTGCCCTTAACGTTTCTAAACGAAACATTTGTATAATCTGTGGTGTGGGCATAAAGCCCGACATCCGCTTAAAAAAAAGTTCACTTATTTCGTAAGTTACGTAGTAATAGTTGTGCTGACTTGTGTATTAAAGCTATAATTCATAATTATTAAACTTTTGTATTTGAAGACAAGTAAAAAAGTTATAAAAAATGTCGTCGGCGTCGTCCGATGAGTGTGATTTAAATGCAACACCGCCAGATATTATCCATACAGCAAAAAACAATTAATGATGTACAGTGACTATAAATTTTAATAAATAAGTTTTTTTCTGCCCTATAAGTTTATTAATTTACTCGCAAATGTGTTTAAAAACATTGTATGTTTCACGGGCGGTACGGGAATTACGAACCTCGACTCAGAAAGCCCTCAGTCTCCGACTTCGGGCTTCTACTAGAGCCTCGATCGTAATTCCTTACTTACCGCCCTTAATACACAATGTACACAATTGACATCAACTTGTATGACGACATTATTGACTATTATTATGACTGATATGACTTATAGTTTTAAAATTGAATTGTGACTGTATTATTTATTTCAATTGTCCATTACCTTGTTTCAATGTTTTATTTTAAATTTATCGCATTTAATATTATTTTGTATGCCTTCTGGCGGGACATTGTTGGAACTCTTTTTTTTTGTATAACATCTCCAAACAACCTACACTCTGTCACAGTATAAAAATATGGACAGACAGTACGGAAAACGAATTAAAATCCAGTTATTGCATGAACAAGGGAAGTCCCAAGTTGGGATTGCCAAACTTATAAAATGTTTGCGGTGCGCAGTGCAATCTGCTATTAAACGGTTTGCGGAGACTGGTTCCCATGCAAATAAAATACGGACTGGCAGAAAACGCGTGACTACTGAGTGCCAGGACAGGAAACTCATCCGCGATTCTCTACAGGATCTAAAAAAAACTTCTGAGCTTGCTGCCGCCTTATCTGACGAAACTAGACACCCCATTAGTGTTCGAACAGCAAGAAGAAGGCTTGCAGATGCGGGTTTAAAGGGGTGTAAAGCAAGAAAGAAGCCATGGCTCTCGGCAGATAACAAAAAGAACCGTTTAGAATGGGCTCTACGTCACCAACACTTCACGGAGGAAGATTTGTCAAATATTGTGTGGTCCGATGAATCAAACTTTGAGGTAAGCTTTTATACCATTTCTTAAAAAGAATAAAATTGATCGCTCTTATTTTAGTCTGATTTCATAAAAATTATGAGCACTCATTTAAATTCTTCTTTTTACTATTTTTCGAGATATTTGGTACTGCGGGTGTAACCTACGTGAGGCGGCGTGTCGGCGAGGAATACCATCCAGATTGCGTGGTGCCCACTGTTAAATACGGGGGAGGTAGCATTATGATCTGGGGTTGCATGGCAGCCGATGGCGTTGGCGAAATGTTCGTTTGCGAAGGCAGGATGAACAGTGAAAAGTACATAAATGTGCTCGAAACTGCGCTATTGCCTTCGCTTACACGCATTTTCGGTGACACCAACTTAGATGGAGTGAAATTACAACAAGACAATGCTCCTTGTCATAAATCAGCGGCCACAATGCGCTGGTTTAGAAACAACAGTATCGACTTGTTAGAATGGCCGGCGCAATCCCCAGATCTCAATCCTATCGAGCATCTTTGGGGTATTCTGAAGCGTAAGGTCCGAGAGCACAGCATTACATCAAAATTAGCGTTAAAAAATGCTTTGATTCAAGAGTGGGACGCCATAAGTGCAGCCGATTGTAAAAAGCTGGTAAGCTAAGCACCATGCCCAAAGAATTGCTGCTGTGATCAATGCAAAGGGTGGGCCAACTAAATATTAGTATTTTTTTGTTATTTTATAAGAATATAGTAAATTGGAAAACAATTTTATTTTATTTTTCACCTTAAACACGAAAAAGTCAGAAAATTTGAAGGTGCCTAATACTTTTGGCCAAGGCTGTATATGCAGCGGCCAAACATTTTATTATTTCTGGGAAAATTATCAAATGACTCTTGCCTCAGTGGGTGGAGCGGAAGGGAGTGTTAGCCTTCTACTGAATAAAAACCCACCCTGCTTCTTCTGTTACCCTTGCGTTCCGAGGCCGCTGTTTCTCGTTAGAAAATTCCCGCAACCCCGTAAGAGCTGCGGCCAACTTGGGCCAACTTGGGCAATCGGTTAAGTGATTTCCGGCATAGTGTAATATAGCCCATAGACAAGTCTTTTTCGTTGTGCTGAGTGCTCCTGGTACTCATGTCTGTTACTTCATTTTTTTTAATTTCGCATGAGCCCGCTTTTGACCTCGATCATACCTGATGGTAAGTGTAAGATGAGGTCTACGATCGAACGTGCGCGCCCAGAAAATGCCTATTCACTCTTGCTTTGAAGGCTGACGGGACATATGTTGGAGGGAACACAGAAGCCGGCAGAGAGTTCCACACCTTGGCTGTGCGCGCATTAAATGTTGAAGAAAAGCGCTTAGTTCGTGGAACTCCTGCGCACACACATTTATTTATTTCAGGCATCTAAGGCCCATAAAAATATAATAATACATGAATAACACATTTATAAAACTATACACTAATATAGTACGTCATCAGCAGGGTACCCCTTGCCCAGAACAGTGTCAGGTTTTCTGGCTTCTCGTCTATCCACAACGACTGCTAAAGATGTCCAAATGGCAGCTGGAACCGTGCACGTGCTTTTGAGGCCAGGAACAATCGCGATATCGTAAGATGATCACCCATCCACATGGGCAAGGGTTGCTTAACCATGAAAATCGAGACTATGCGGCTGTTATTATTTAGCCACGTGCTCCTTGCAAAATAAATATCATTTGCCATAAATACCGGTCAAGAATTCATCTAAAATGTGAAATAGTTGTTATTTCCATCTTCGACCACATCATCACTTACCATCAGGTGAGATGGTGGTCAAATGCGAACCTATTTTCAATTTAAAAAAAATTACTTTAGTGTTCCTTAACTTTTACATGTGTATTCCAGGGTTAAATCGAGAAACATCTGCTGGGACCTGCCGGAGTCTGCCGATAAGAGTGCGATACGACTGTTCTCCTGCCATCTCGGTGGCGGCAACCAGCTGTGGAGGTATCACATGGTATGTACATACAAAAATATCAATTTAATCATCGTATATGTGTACTCTTTTTGATTTTATACAAAAAGCTATTTTGGTAATAGCTTTTTTACATTATTCAAGCTTAAAGATGTTCCAGAACTGTATGGAGCCTCGGCTAGTACTATGTACACCACATGTAAATATAGCTGTACAATGTAGTAAACATTTTTTAATGTTAATTTTCTATAATTTCACTTTATTATAGTGTGGTATTCAAATTAACTCGGTCAACGGGAGCAACACAACTAATATGGTGGATCAGCCATGTTGCTGTTGAACAGTGATGCGAATGTCATTTTGACATGTCGGCTTGACGTATCGAAATATCAAAATATCGATGTTTTCATAAAATAATCGATAAAAATCGATGATATTTTAAATCACAATAAATCATTAATCGATTTATTTTTAATTCACTTAATTGGTCTTGGACGATTCTCGCCACGGGTTTCTTGGATAACACGTGTGTCTAGTGAATTTTTATTGTTTTTGAGTGACAGTTGTTACTTTTGTGACTTGTTTTTATAGAATTGTGTCGTTCTTGTGTTCGTAAACAGGTTTGTATTGTGTTTGTCCCTGTGTTAGTTCTAAGATGGATTTAAATAAACCTCCCGATCCTGGTCCTCCTGACATCTCAGCTTCCCCAAACCCTTTTCCCAGTGACCCACTATCACAATTCGCAGATGTAGTCTGTAACATCGCAGGCATAGACGTGACCCTTACTTCACAATCTTCACGAAAACGTCCTGTTAACGAAGAAGTTCCTACACCCACCCCACCAAGCAAGCAACCCAAAAGCCAAATTGGTCGGCTTAGATACTCCGTAACGGATAAAGGTCCATACATAGTTCATGTGTCCCGAATTGAAACCCAACCAAATGCTGGCACGACTTTACATCCTGTGAATTTTGGGAAATTTTTAATTCTTAATAATTTCACTAATGTAGTACGCGATGGCGTTAAAAGAGTGTGCCGTAACCGAGTTTCTGTGGAGTTTACCTTACCTCAAGATGCGAATTCTTTCCTGGCAAACAATATATTACCAAGATTTAGTTATTCTGCTACGATTCCCACATTTAATATTACCAGGATGGGTGTTGTGACCGGTGTCCCTACTGATATTACAGAAGAGGAAGCTATAACTTACTTATCTGTGCCCTCAGGTTGTGGGCAAATCTTGAAAATTCGCCGCATTAATAGGAAAATATTTAAAGACGGTGTTAATGAGTGGAAGCCCACAGAAACTTGTGTTATTACTTTTGATGGCCAAGTACTCCCAAAACGTATTTTCTGTTGTTATACATCTCTCCCTGTAGAACAATACATTTTCCCCACAATTCAGTGTCGCAAGTGTTGCAGATTTGGTCATGTGGCCAATCTGTGCAGATCCAAACCACGGTGTAATAAATGTGGCCACGATCACCCTGGTGATGGTTGCTCCATTTCTGAGACAGATGCTTTCTGTGTGCTCTGCTCGGGGAGCCATTTTGCTAATAGCAAGTCATGCCCTGAGCATGGTCGACAGAGGGCTATAAAGACTATCATGGCAGAAAAATCTATTCCCTATGCTGAGGCAAGTAAAATTATTCCAGTAGCCTCACGCAACTATGCCAATGCTACTAAATCCCAACAGCAATCATATAATAAAACTGTGACCCTAAAACCCAAGACACATACTCCACTTTCCCCATCGTATGACAAATCAGCTCATAACCTATTAATTAATTCTCCCCAACCTAATCAGACTAATGGCTGCGCTCTAAATTATAATACCTCCCCTAGTAATACAATTTCTGTCATTGAACTTCTCTTAAAACTTCTACCAACAATTATTTCTTCTTCTTCTTCTAACCCCCAATCACCGTCCAACGTGTAATTTATTTTTTTTAAATTATTTCGTCTAAATGACCACCGTTTCGGTTTTTGCACTCATCTAAGCGAGTCCTACAGTTTTCGAATACTCTTCTGCAAAGAGACCGCGAGATCGCCGACATCTCTTCGATGATTTTTTCTTTAAGTTGACGCAGTGTATTCGGTTTATCAATGTAGACACGACTCTTTAAATAACCCCATAAAAAGAAGTCTGCTGGTAATAGATCTGGACTTCTGGGTGGCCATGGGATGTCACCCCGTCTGGATATCAGCTTTTCCGGAAACATGTCTTTGACCACCGGCAAGGACTCGTTCGATGTGTGACACGTGGCTCCATCTTGTTGAAACCATGTGTTACGATTATAGCCAGCAAATTCCAGTAGCATCGGTGCTAATAACTCCCGTAACATTTTCACATACTCGGCAGAATTAACAGTAACTGAACGGCCTCGAGAATCTTCAAAAAAGTAAGGTCCGATGATTCCTTTTGCTGAAATTGCAGCCCATACAGTTACCTTAGGAGAGTGAAGTGGCCTCTCATGTTTAGCTTTAGGATTTTCGCTGCTCCAATACCTGCAATTCTGTTTGTTTACATGTCCATTTAGGTGGAAATGGGCTTCGTCAGAGAATAAGATGTTGTGAAAATTACTGAATCGAGTTAACATTGTTTCGGCATATGACTTACGCAAATTTAAATCATTAGGGTTTAGTTCTTGCACTAGCTGGATCTTATATGGATGTAATTTCAAATCTTATTTCAAAATACGGATCCTGGAGAAATCGAGGGTACTCTTCAAATATTATAGGCACACCTATACCGTTTTGGGTATTTCTTATAGTACCTTGTGCAGTTGCTCTCGAAAACCACCATTTGAGGAAGTGGAACTGATGATGAAGACCCCAGATGGCCACCAAAACTACTCAATAATAAGTATTTCGTGGATTGCGATTAGATTACTTTAATATAGATGTTAAGCATTTTATGCTCGTCACAATGCATATGATGAAGTAGAGCTGATGGTGATGTACCAGGAGAACTCCTCAAAAATTAACGGCTCTGCACCGGGAAAAGCAATATTTTGTAAAAGGTGATAAGTAGTTGACATTTTGGCTTTTGTAACTAGATAAATTACAAACCGACCCAATAAAAAGCGTAATTTTTTTTTTTTGCAAAAAATGGAACCGACTTCTATATAAAAACACTACAAAGGCAAAAATAACTTTAATTTCGGAAGGCGGTGTCAAAAACAAAGAAAATACAAAAAAAAATGACACCGACTACCGAAATTAAAGTTATTTTTGCCTTTGTAGTGTTTTTATATAGAAGTCGGTTCTGTTTTTTGCAAAAAAAATTTTTTACTTTGTCCAAATTAAAAACATCTTACAGCATAAGATAATACATACAAAAAATACAGATGAAGTCAATGAAAATCAGAACTCAATCTGAGTAGCGAAATGTACGTCCAAATTTGATTGTACCATCGTCAATAAATCGTAGTCAATCAATTACTAAGAGCACTAACATAACGCTAAGGTCGACCTCGTAAATCATAAAGATACCAATAAGAATAAACAGTAAATATGCCGCCTCCGTCTTACCCTATCTTTGGCTCTTGGCACATCCAATTTGCCGGTATGATACCCGTACAATCTCGCTAACAATAGAATCACAATGAATGGCGCCTGATCCAGCCGTAAATATATCAAAATTATGTTCAGCCCCGACGGCATAAGTTAAGAAAAATTGTTCGCCTTCGTTTTATTTTTCCTTTGTGCTCTTATTAAAATTAATTGGTGTAATATAAATTAATAAGGACCGTAATGATGTGCGGGATAATCCTAATTCAGCCGAACGTTTGCGTGTCGATAAATCTGGATCACGTCGAACAGAAGCGGAAACTTGCTGCACGTTCTCTTCGCTCCGAGAAGTCCGCGGGCCGCCGGTTTGTTTCACATTTAGTGTAGATCCCGTCTCTTCGAACTTCTTCACCCATTTCTTTATTAAAGGAGCACTTGGACACTGACTTAAGTCGTGTAAACCATATTCAACGCGAAATAAGCGTCTCACAGTAATGAGCGAAAAGTTGTTTAAATAAAACTGTTTCACGCAGTAAGCGCGTTGCGGCCCCGTGAAGCGATCCATTGCGACTAAATTTCCAAGAAGCGAGCTAGTGCCCCCGCCCGCGCCCGCGCCCCGCGCGGCAATAGTTTGCGCGGTAAGTTACATTTAAATGTTAACTAATTCATGGCCCACCCTGTACAAACCTTTGGCTTGTTCATTAGCTGAGACCTGGCTAACCCCAAATCTTAGCTTTCGTATGGCACATTACAACATACTCCGATGTGATAGACCTGACGGATATGGAGGGTCAGCTCTCTTTGTTAACAGTCGAGTTCCACTGTCACCCTTATCTCTTTCTGCACCCACAGGTGATATGAGTATAGTTGCTAGTCGAGTGGAAGGAATTACAGTCTTCTCAATATACATTGCTCACCCCAGTCTGAACTTATTAAATATTTTAAGAAACATTATTTCCAATGTCCAGGGCCCAATACTGGTCATGGGTGACTTTAACTGTCACCATTACCGGTGGGGGTCTGAACGTTGCGATGCCACTGGCATAGCCCTAGTTGAGATCCTTGATGATATGGACCTTTGCATTTTAAATAATGGTTGCCCAACTCGCAGGTCTCTTCCTGGACAGCAGAAGAGTTGTGTTGACCTAACGTTTTGCTCGGTTGAATTGGCTGCTTCGACCCATTGGAAATGTACAAGCTTATTGTTGATGGTATCCAATAGTTCTCTTACCAAGATGTTGTAAGTGTGGGATCCTTTGTTCAAATAAATAACTTCATTCTCTAGTTTCACTCCGTTTTATTTCATTCCCAAAAACCCTTTACAAAATTCTAAATTACATTCTATACATGTTTAATAAAATTGATAAACTGCTCTAAAAACTAAATCATTTATGATCGACCATATACAACCACTCCGACTACGACTATATCTTCAACTCACAATATTTTCTACTTGACTTTTCTTTTTCATTTTTCTTGTCAGATTTAAAAACATTCCTAACAACATTTTGGTTTTAAATGCCATAGACTTAAAAAACCTGCCAGTAAACCATAGACATAAAATTCTATAAAACCAATATTACAACATCCCCTCTGAATTTTATGTTTATTGCAATTAGAATAACATCTCCTATTTAACTCCTATCAACTCATTTTTAAAAAACCCAACTCAATTAAACCACTACTTCACGTTGCCAGCTATGCAAAGGAGCCCCAATAACACAAAAACCTATAAAATTCTACACCAACATCCCCTCTGAATTTTACACTCTGACCATCACTAAACGCACTTCACTTATAAAACTCCTAACTTATCTACTTCGACTCTATATAAAATTATTACAAAACTCCTAACTTATCTTCTTCGACTCTATATAAAATTATTCAACGCTATCTTCAACACCAACTCCTCGAACTTCAACATCTTCACCACTAACTTCAACTTCAACGTCTTCAATCCTGCCTTCAGAAACCTCAGCATCTTCATCACTAACTTCAGCATTTTCTTCACTGCGAAAATCATCACCAACAACTCCTTTGCATCGCTTTCTTTCAGCTACTATATCATCTCTGACTTCCCCTCTGAAAATATTATTTTCTTTTGTTTCCAAGCGACATATTGTCTTTCTTGACAATTTTGAATCTTCAGTCATTTTGAACAAAATTTATTCTCAATTATAATTTCATCTTGTACTCCAAAGAATTTTTAGACTTATCTTTCGACGATCTTCTTACAACATCTGGTTAAATTTGCCCGGGGGCAGCCCATAACCTGTAGAATACCGTCTTGGAAGCGTCCTGGGCCATAACCTGTTGATGGTATCCAATAGTTCTCTTACCAAGATGTTGTAAGTGTGGGATCCTTTGTTCAAATAAATAACTTCATTCTCTAGTTTCACTCCGTTTTATTTCATTCCCAAAAACCCTTTACAAAATTCTAAATTACATTCTATACATGTTTGATAAAATTGATAAACTGCTCTAAAAACTAAATCATTTATGATCGACCATATACAACCACTCCGACTACGACTATATCTTCAACTCACAATATTTTCTACTTGACTTTTCTTTTTCATTTTTCTTGTCAGATTTAAAAACATTCCTAACAACATTTTGGTTTTAAATGCCATAGACTTAAAAAAACCTGCCAGTAAACCATAGACATAAAATTCTATAAAACCAATATTACAACACTTATCGCATGGCAGTGATCATTACCCTATTGTCATATCTTTGCTAGATAAAACTTACTTAGAAAAAACTTCTCCTCCACTTTTGAAGTATAATTTGTCCAATCCAGATTGGTCCAAGTTTGCATCATCACTGGAGGAGAAAATAGATATACTTCCAAATTTAGCTTCAAGTTCTCCTCAAATCTCTGATCACCGCCATGCCAAGAGTTGTTATGAAGGCTTTGTTGAGGCTGTAACCTCGAGTGCAGACTCTTGTTTTCCATTGAAAAACTGTGCCCGTAATAAAATCCCGTCACCTCCATGGTGGGACCAAGAATGCACCTCAGTTGTTAGGTCGAGGAATGAGGCCGAAAGAACATACAATGGGGAGATGAACACCCAAAATCTGTTGGCTTATTTACGGCTCTATGCAAGATCCAAGCGCCTTCTCCGTAGGAAGAAACGTGTGGGTTGGGTCAAATTCTGTTCGTCCTTATCCCCCTCCACTCCAATTTCACTTGTATGGAAGAATATTAATAGGTTTAGACGTGGGTGTACTCTTTCATTATCCCCACCGATCGCCAGGGAAACTGCTGAACATTTTTTCGACATAATTGCGCCACCCTACGTTCCGCTCCTGTCTGAGTGCCATAATTTGCCGCGCCTTATAGAATCTGATGACCCTTTTGACGCGCCATTTACCTCAGAAGAACTAGATGTTGTGCTCAACCATGTCCAGGACTCAGCACCTGGTAGTGACGGGATACCGTATTCTTTTATCACTCGTGCAGGAAAAAAAGCAAAATTATATTACCTAGATTTATTAAATTACTGTTACAATCATGGTTGGGTTCCAGACCAATGGAAACTGCAAATTATTATCCCTCTGCTCAAACCTGGCAAACATGTGGATGACCCTAATGGCCTTAGACCTATCGCCCTGTCTTCAGTCTTAGCCAAATTACTCGAACATCTTATTAAAAACCGTCTAGAATGGATAGTAGAATCCAGAGGCTTACTGCCGAACTACCAATTTGGTTTCAGGAAGGGGCTCGGCACAATGGACAGTGTTGGAGTTCTAGTCACGGATATCCGTTTGGCGTTCTCCAAAAACGAGTCAGTTGTTGCTGCCTTTCTAGATATTTCCTCCGCATACGATAACGTTCTTCTTCCCGTTCTCAGGCAGAAACTGCATCAGCTGAGTATTCCGGCTAAGATGATCGAATGCATATGTGGACTACTTTGGTCTCGCTCTTTGGTTTTGAGGGTCCAGGGTGAGGACTTTGATGGGAGGGTGACTTGGAGAGGACTCCCGCAGGGCTTCGTCTTAAGCCCCCTTCTTTATAACCTTTACACAGCTGATATTGGCTCCTGCCTAAACACTGATTGTCGTATTTTACAGTACGCTGATGACTTAGCCCTGTATGTGTCTATCGTAGACGCTGCGTCATCTCTGTGCCTCTCACTGGACTCTCTTAATCATTGGCTTTCAAAACGCGGCCTTACGTTATCTGCACCAAAAAGCTCGGCAGTAGTCTTTTCCCGCAAGAGGACAATCCCACAGATAACGGTAACCATCTCGGGGAAAAACATCACGCTCTCAAGTAAGGTCAAATTTCTGGGCGTTTTTCTTGACCCGAAATTAACTGGCAAGCACCACATTAATCACCTAATCAGTAAATGTGAACGTGTCATTTCAATTTTAAAAGTACTTGCGGGCGTATGGTGGGGTGCTCACCCGTACGTACACCATGAAATTAGTTTATAATGCCCTAGTTCGCAGTATTTTGGACTATGGCACGTTCCACTTAACACCATGCAACAAAGGTGCTTTGGCTGGACTTGACAGGGTACAGTCCAAGTGTCTTCGGATCATCTCTGGATGTATGAAGTCTTCGCCCATCGGCGCGTTGCAGGTCGAATGCGCTGAACCTCCCCTGGCCCTAAGGCGACAGTACCTGGCCTCCCGTTTTTTATCTAGGGTAATTTGTAGGTCTTCCCATCCCCTTATTACTAAATTGCATGAGCTAAATTCCATAAGCAGAACCTCAAATTATTGGAAAAATAAAGAAACGCCTTTAATCTTAAAACATTTTCGTCTAACTCAAAGTTTAGAATGCCCAATCGTACAGTTTCCTAAATTACCCCTCTTTCATTTCGACTACGAAGTCTTATGTTTCATTCCAAAAATCCATTTCAATATAGGTATACCCAAAAATTCCCCTTCAGCAAATTCGATCTTCAATGCATCCATGGCCCAGCGATGGGACGGTTTCCAGAGATTTTTTACAGACGCCTCAAAATCTACTGACTCTAATCACACTGGAGCTGCAGTATTTTTCGAAAACTCCAGAATCATACTTCAATACAAATGTCCCAAGGAAGCATCTGTGTTCACAGGCGAGTGTGTGGCATTATTGGAAGCGTGTCTTTTCATCGAGTCCCACCGCATTGACAAAGCCGTTATATTTACAGACTCCCTAAGCTGTCTCCAAGCCCTAGTCCAAAACCCTTTCAAAGGTAAATTGCACAGTTCGCTTATTTTAAAAATTAAAAAATCTCTTTTCTCGTGCAGTTATAGCCGGAAGGATGTTCAGTTGGTTTGGATACCTAGCCATTGTGGCATTAAGGGCAACGAGTGCGTCGATGCCTTGGCCAAAGGTGCATGTTCATCTGCTACAGCCGATCTCTGCCACAATGCCCATCAGGGCTATGATTTACTGAATCTCCCAAAAGAAAACCTTTACAGTACTTGGCAACAGCAGTGGAACTCGACTGGGAAGAAGAAAGGCAAATTCTTTTATGCAGTGCAACCATATGTTAAGCCAAAACCTTGGTTCTACACATACAAAAAGGTGTCGAAATCCATCATCTCCGTCCTCTGTAGAATCCGCTTAGGTTTTTGTTGCACTCCTGTGTTCTTGGAAAAAATCCGTGTTCGGGACTCATCCCTATGCGAATACGGCCTGGAAGAAGGCACACTGGACCACATATTTTTTAAATGCCCAAATATCGTCTCATCTTCAGATTTGTATAGTCGTCTCCCGAAATTTAAGATCCCTCTTCCAATTAACTTCTCTTCTCTTCTAACATTTCCTTCACCAGAACTGCTTGTGGCGCTGATGAGTTTCATCCGTCACAACAATATAAAACTGTGAGCCAGAGTACCAAAAAAACGCTGCAAAGTGAAAAATAACTTTAATTTCGGTAGTCGGTGTCTTTAGTTTTGTATTTTCGTTTTTGGCACCGACTTCCGAAATTAAAGTTATTTTTCACTTTGCAGTGTTTTTTGGGAGTCGGTTTAATTTTTTGGTAAAAAGTTTTTATTTCACTCTTTTAGTTGGTTGATTTTTAGGGTTCCGTAGTCAACAAGGAACCCTTATAGTTTCGCCATGTCCGTCTGTCTGTCCGCGGTTTAGCTCAAAAACTATTGGTACTAGAAAGTTGTAATTTGACATGAGTATACACGTTAATGACGACAAAAAAGTGGTAAAATAAAATTTTGAAAAATACAATTATTTAGGGTACCTCCCCTACATGTAAAGTGGGATGATATTTTTTTTTTTACGTCCTTCCCATAGTGTCGGATATCGTTGGATAGGTCTTTCAAAAATATTAGGGGTTTGGCAAGACCGTTTTTTAATTAAGTAAACCGTTCGTGACTTATCAAGCTTTAAAGCAACAATTTTCGTTAGAGTCAAGTGTCCCCCCCCTGTATCAACTAAACGGTTGTAGTTAGAAATTCAAATGTCACGGCAGTAGTACCTATATATAACGAAGTTTAAAGGAAAACTATCACACATAAGTGGGCTTTACAAGTTTACGAGTAATAGTCGACCAATTGTATTTGACTTGAAAATTTCGAACAACTCCATAGAAATGTCGATAGATGGCGCTAAGCGTCAGTTGTATCGCGCTAGTTTTAAGGAAATAATTAGAAAAAATGGCCCTAAATAGTCTAGTTCAAACCCAGGTTTGGTGTGTATAGCAACCCACGGTATTACATTGACATTGCTGGAGGTGACCACTGTGAAGCAGTAATTTTCGAAATAAATGCAGTGAAGATTATAGCTTTTTATAGATCACGCAAATGTCCCAACAGTCGCGCAGTAGGTCTTGTAAGTAATTTACTATCGCATAACAGTCCTTGCATAATATTTGGAGATTTTAATGAAGACTATCTCCGTAACGACAACTGCAGTTTTCAAATTAATACGTGACGCTGGTTACCAGTCTTTATTACAACCACTTCCCTATACACGCGGTGGTACTCAAATAGATCATATTTTTTCACATTTACATTGTGAAGTTGGATTTTATAATTCCTTCTTCAGTTACTATCGGTCTATCTGGGCCCGTTTTTAGAGTGAATTCAAATTAATGTTTTTATTTATTGAAGTGAAAACTTCTTTAGCATCGTTGTGATTTGAAAATTAATGAAACGAAAAAGCGACAGTATCTGTTTGGACCTAGACCTAGACCTAGAAGTTAGGTCGCGGGGGTTGAGGTAGCCCTGAGAGGGGGGCGGGGAGTTGAGGGGAGTTGAGGCGGGTCTCGTGGGGAGTTGAGGGGGGAGTTTAGGGGTGAGTTGAGGGGTGAGTTGAGCGGGGAGTTTAGCGGGGAGTTGAGAAAGGGAGTTGAGCGGGGAGTTGAGAAGGGGAGTTGAGCGGGGAGTTGAGCGTGTAGTTGAGCGGGGAGTTGAGCGGGAAGTTGAGCGGGGTGTTAAGCGGGGAGTAGAGCGGGAATTTGAGCGGGGATTTGTGCGGGGAGTTTAACGGGGAGTTGAGTGGGGAGTTGAGCGGGGAGTTGATGGGGGAGTTGAGGGGTGTTGAGGGGGGAGTTAAGGGGGAATTGAGGGTGGAGTTGAGGGGAAGTTGAGGGTTGAGTTGGGGGGAGTTGAGCGGTGAATTGAGGGGTAGTTGAGAGGGAGTTGAGAGGGAGTTGAGGGTGGAGTTGTGCGGGAAGTTGTGCGGGGAGTTGAGCGGGGAGTTGAGCGGGAAGTTGTGCGGGGAGTTGAGCGTTGAGTTGAGAGGGGAGTTTAGTGGGGAATTGTGTGGGGAGTTGAGGGGCCGTTGAGGGGGAGTTGAGGGTTGAGTTGAGGGATGTGTTGAGGAATGAGATGAGGGGAAGTTGAGGGGGGTCGAGGGGGGAGTTGAGGGGGTAGTTGAGGGATGTGTTGAAGGGGCTGTTGAGGAATGAGTTGAGGGATGAGTTGCGGGGCGAGTCGAGCGGGCAGTTGAGCGGGGAGTTGAGCGGGGTGTTGAGCGGGGAGTTGAGCTGGTAGTTGAGCGGGTAGTTGAGCGGGGAGTTGTGCGGGGAGTTGAGCGGGGAGTTGAGCGGGAAGTAGAGTGGGGAGTTGAGCGGGTAGTTAAGTGGGGAGTTGAGCGGGAAGTCGAGCGGGGAGTTGAGTGGGGATTTGAGCGGGAATCTGAGGGGGGAGTTGAGAGGGAGTTGAGGGGGAAAATGAAGTTGGAGTTGAGGGGTGAGTGAGGGGGAGTTGAGGTGGAAGTTGAGCGGTGAGTTGAGGGGGTGTTGAGGGGGGAGTTGAGGGGTAAGTTGAGGTTCGAGTTGGGGGGGAGTTGAGCGGGGAGTTGAGGGGGGAGCTGAGAGGGAGTTGAGTGGGGAGTTGAGCGGTGAGTTGAGCGGGAAGTTGAGCGGAGAGTTGAGCGGGAATTTTAGCGGGGAGTTGAGCGGGGAGTTAAGCGGGGAGTTGAGCGGGAAGTTGATCGGGGAGTTGAGCGGGGATTGAGCGGGGAGTTGAGGGGTGAGTTGATGGCTGAGTTGAGGGGTGAGTTGAGAATCTATTACAAAAGTAATTAAAATTTAGTTATATTTTATTTACCTTAATAAAACGGGAAACTCATTTAAATATTAGCCTTGAATAGCAGCAAGAAATAGGGTTTATTGAAGTCAAAACTTCTTTAGCGTCGTTGTGATTTGAAATTTTGTGAAACGAAAAAGCGACAGTAAGAAGAGACAGACACATAAATTCATAATATTTAACGTGGAAGAAAATGAGATAGGAAGCATTATACAGTGTTTCTTATGTCGTGGAAATTTTATATGGCAAACCAGGTCAAACGTATACCTTTGAAATTTCGTAAAATTTTTAAGGAATTTTTTTGAAGTGAAACCTCTTTAGCGTCTTTGTAATTTGAAATTTTATGAAACGAAAAAGCGACAGTAAAAAGAGACAGACACATAAATTCATAAGATTTAACGTGGGAGAAAATAAGATAGGAAGCATTATACAGTGTTTCTTATGTCGTGGAAAGGTTTCACTTCTACCACGTGTGAATTGCACACATGTTTTTTTTTATTATTTTGCTATATAATATCAAACACAAAGCTCCCCCAGCAAATTACTTCCTCAATCTTATTTTTTTGTGACTATTGAGTAGTGTAGCTCTGTGTCCTGTATTTAAATTCAAAACACCGGCTATGACAAGTTTTATAAAAATCTCTAAAAAAATTAAAACTTTCCGTGCAAAATTGTCGGATCAGGTGAGGATTTGTATAGGAAGTCAAATTAGTTAGGTAGTCATGTTTGGCTTTTAGTTAGAGCATGGTACGAAACGATCAGTCAGCGAATACGACACACTATTGTTGCCCAAACGAGAGTCTCGCAAGAGTTTTGCAATTAGCGATTATCCTATTGCTATTTATTAAACGGTAGTTGAGATCTCAGAACAATGTAACAGAGTCTGTTACATTGTTCTGAGATCTCAACTACCGTACACACACTTGGCTGTTATAAAAACTACGGAACCCTACACTGCGCGTGGCCCGACACGCACTTGACCGGTTTTAATTTACCTAGTTACCAGAGCCTAAATGTCAACTACTTATAAAATTTTACAAAATATTGCTTTTCCCAATGCTGGGCCGTTAATTTTTGAGGAGTTCTCCTGGTACTTCACCATCAGCTATACATCACCATATGCATTGTGACGAGCATAAAGTGCTTAATATCCATATTCAAGTAATCGAATCGCAATCCACGAAATACTTACTATTGAGTAGTTTCGGCGACCATCTGTGGTCTTCATCATCAGTTCCACTTCCCGAAATGGTACTTTTGAGAGCAACTGCACAAGTTACTATAAGAAATACCCAAAACGCCATAGGTGTGCCTATAATATTTGAAGAGTTCCCTCGATTTCTCTAGGATCCCATCATCAGATCCTGACTTGGTGACAAATGGTACCAATTTCAAAGTATACCCTATCAAACAAAAAAAGAATTTTCCAAATCGGTTCAGCCGTCTTCGAGTACTCGGTGGTCATACATAAAAATTGTCTGTATGGTTGTGGTATAATTTATGTAATCGTTTAACAACTATAATATTTATGTATTTTTATTCTTTGTTTGTTTCAGTCCTGTACTAACCCAACAAGTTCAACTGTACCAATTGAAGAAACAGAGACTATCGTTCCTGTTCTGATTTTAACTTTTTTCTTTTCTAAATCCATTCTGTCTCTAATCATTAATCATATACACTTGTTTTTCCAATTTACTTTAGACATTGGCAGAATAGTCGACATCGGCTCCACTTGCCATTAACCAAAAATAGAATAGAATAGAATATAATTGGTCTTACTAACACTAATTTTGTCATATCCGGGGAGTAGTTGAAATGTTGATCACCAAATAGTCAGCACGTTTGCGCCATAAAAATATGCTTATACCTACAGATTCGTTTTTTTTTTTCGGCTAAGAGATCGCATAGTTTCAAAAACCTCGCTCCAAAATAGTCAATGTTACCTACGTGCGTTACATTTACAAAAAATAACGATATTTTTTACTCGATAATAATCGATAAAGTTTAAAAATACCTGTTCAATATTTATTGATATATTTTTTCACTACTTGCCCATCCTTTCAACTCACAAACACGAAACGTCACGAAACTTAAATCTGTCAAACGTCAAGTCAAACACGACTGTCATGGCTGCCCTAAAACAAGGATTATCATGATAAAAATCTTCCCAAATAATAATTTATCACAGCTATACCCGTTACCAAATAAATTTTTGAATATCTTTATGATAATCTCTATTATTTTTTATATTCATTTATGTGGTGTACACAAAGGTAGCCAAAAATGAAACATCTCCCTCCAATGCTAACGGGATTTAATCTATACAAGACTAATGTAAAGACGTATAGAATGTCATGTAGGTTTAAGTCCCGGGTGATATTTTGAGGAAAGGATCATGCAAATTCAGAGGACCCGTCCATACAGTCCAAGCTTTTGTCAGTAATTAGAGATGAATATAATACATACAATTTACATACATAAAAACAACATCATCTGCTTAGCTTTTTCCCAACAATGCTGCGGTCGATTTCCAGTCTAACAGAATGCATCCAAGTATTAGTGTTTGTATGGAGCGACTGCTTATCTGATATCTATAACCTAGTAGTTAAATAACACAATACCCCTTGGCAATAGTCTTGGGTAGTTCGTGAACGATGAACGAATAGGAACCGTATCTTCGTACTGTACTAGAACCGTTTCCGAACGCTGACTTGTAATCGGTCTAATAGTTCTTTTCGAACTAGTACATTCTAAACAGCGCGATCGTAATATGCAAACGAGAAATGAAATACAGTCACTGATTGTTTGACAGCAACGTTATACGAATTCATTCGATGTCTGTGAATGAATGAGAACGGGAGAGAATAGCCGACGAATGACGATGCTACCCGAACTCGACCGACTGAATTCGCAAGAATGTGATAAGATGCGTGTTATTTCAATGGCATAATGTCTAATTATTTAGCTTATCACCCGAACACGCGAGACATGTCTAGTGACCGCTCACTGCTGAGAGCGAAGACCGAATAGAACTATTAGAACCAATAGAATGAACTAGTTCACTGTCCGAAATGAGCTAGTAAAGTCCATTTCACGAAAGAAGTCCCGCAGACGCAACGCTGTATTCGCGCGACATAATGTTGCCACGGTTAAATATGGGGAAATCAGGGGAAATAATTTATAGTTCATTTACTTTCATTTTTAACCGACTTCAAAAAAAGGAGGTTTACAATTCGTCTTGAACTTTTTTTTTTTCTTTTTGTATTATTTATGTTACCTCATAACTCGGAGACGGCTGGACCGATTTAAAAAATTCTTTTTGCGTTTGAATGAGTATACTTTCTAGTTGGTCCCATTGTTACGAAATCAGGATCTGATGATGGGATCCTGGAGAAATCGAGGGAACTCTTCAAATATTATAGACACACCTATAGCGTTTTGGGTATTTCTTATAGTACCTTGAGCAGTTGCTTCCGAAAAGTACCATTTGGGGAAGTTGAACTGATGATGAAGACCACAGATGGCTACTGAAACTCCTCAATAATAAGTATTTCGTAGATTGCGATTCGATTAGTTGAGTACGGATGTTAAACACTTTATGCTCGTCACAATACATATGGTGATGTAGAGCTGATAGTCAAGTACCAGGAGAACTCCTCAAAAATTAACGGCTATGCATCGGGAAAAGCAATATTTTGTAAAAGGTGATAAGTTGTTGACATTATGGCTTTTGTAACTAGATAAATTACAAACCGACCCACTAAAAAGCGTGAAAAAAAACTTTTTAACAAAAAATAGAACCGACTTCCATATAAAAACACTACACAGGCAAAAATAACTTTAATTTCGGAAGGCGGTGTCTTTAGTTTTGTATATATTTTCGTTTTTGACACCGCCTTCCGAAATTAAAGTTATTTTTGCCTTTGTAGTGTTTTTATATGGAAGTCGGTTCTATTTTTTGTTAAAAAGTTTTTTATTAACTAGGCACTCGAATAGTTAGATAAGAAAAAAATGTTTTAATAGAATGTAGTTTTAATATAATAGGTACCATTTGATGTCCATACTGCTAAGGTCAGATTAGTGAAAAATAAATCTTCCTGTAATTTCTAAAATATAAAATGGAGATGTTCGACCAACTTTAAATTAGAAAAATAAAATAACATTTAAAACTTTTATTCAAAGTTTTATTGAATAATTATGATCGGTCATACTATGATCACTGTTAGAAGAGTGAATAGAAACAGAATCAGATTCTGTTTCACTATCACTAGCCGTGGATATAATAAATCGATCCATTGCTTCATCCATAAGACCATCATTTTTTAAATATTCTTCCTCCAAATGCTGTACATGTTTACATTGAACTGCCCAATCTTCCGCTGTAACAGTCTCAAAAGCCTCTTCTGTTAGGCGTACAATTTCTTTTGGATCTAGGCCCACGTTTTATCCGCTACCCGTCTCTTTACAAGGCTCCACATTTTTTCGAACGGATTGAGATCGGAGTGGTAAGGCGGCAATCTTAGCAATTCATGATTGTGAGATTTTAATAATGCCTTCACGGCATATGTAGGTGGACCTTTGTTTTGTTTAATTAATTCAAATAATACAACTTTTGTCCAAGTATCTTCAAAATATACTCCCTTTTCTCGCAGCCATCCTGCATGTCACGTTTAATACTTGACATTGTAGGTGCTTTATTTATTTGAGTGCAGTGATACGGAGCGTTGTCCATTACCACAAGTGACCTTTCAGGCAGGTTAGGAATGACTTTTTCACTCATCCATTTCAAAAAATTAGTTGAGTTCATGTCATCGTGGTAATCTGAGGATTTGGATTGGGATTTGAACATTAACAATGCACCATTAACAAAACCATTTTCAGTTCCCGCATGAGCAATTATCCAACGACTCCCTGATGACTCTGACACGAACACCCCAGGTTCCTCCTCACTTTGCCAGCAACTTTTGGCATGATAAGTGTTGTGTATATAGGTCTCGTCTAAATATACTACAGGTTTTTTCTCCACATTGCGATTTCTTCGGATTCTCTCCAAATATCTTGAACGCCATGCAGTAATATCATAACGTTCCATTAGTAATTTACGTTTCGATTGGCATCGCTTATGCTTGACACCCTTGCTATGCAATATACGGTGCAATGTTGTGATGCTTCCTTGGTAATTTATGTCTTCTCTCAAAACTGCACGTAATTTAACCAAAGTAGGTAATTCCTTCTTCACAACATAAAAACTGTGAATTTTTTGCCGTATTGCGCACAAATCAAATCCATCCAAGTCGAACTTTTTAGGATGCGGGCGACTCTTCCCTGGAGTGACGATAACTTTAGAAGTACTCGCCGCTGTTGCGCCTTCTTTTGTAACTCTCGTTACAGTTTTCTCTGAAACACCTGCAATAAAAGAACAATAAAAAAAAATCAAACAAAGATTATTTTCGTATTTAATTACATTATTGTTGAATATAACTTTACAAATTTTTGTTGTGTTGTGTTAATTCCTTTTCAAATTTTCCTTAATAAAAATCGGGAAAAAATCTGTATATGGCAGCCCCAAAATTTACCTGTCATGGCGGCGACTCTTTTGCGAACATTGTTTATTGGTATTAAAACCGCGATTCTTGTGTTCCGCTTCACAGAACTCCTTCACCTTTAATATCATTTCTCGAACTGCACTTTTTACAACTTTTGGCATCGTAAATAAACCTTATAACGCACTAATCCAATAATAAACTCACAAAATATCTACCACAACAAACGCACCTTGATAACATCGACAAACGACAACATGGCCGATCTCCCCATCTGTCAAATTTAGTTCCACAATTGGCCGCGGGACTTCTTTCGTGAAATGGACTTTACGGATCAATCTCAAAAATGACCGAGCAGGCACAAGACTACTTGGCAAGAGTAGTGTCAGATTTTTTGGCTTATCTCCCACCCGTAACGACTATCAAAAATGTTCAAAAGATAGCCGGCGGCTTTACGTGTTTTTCGAGGCACGGTGAAATTACGATGTATTATGTTAAGTTGGTCATACTTCCACGGACTGAAATCGGCAAATATTCCTTATTCTTGAAAATCGACCAGTGCATTATCAATATGATATGCTGAATACTTTTTAATTTTTTATGATTATAGGTATACATTCATTATGCGATGCGTTGAAAGTTCAATTAAACAAACATTCGATATTTTGAACGTTCGATGTATTGAGTGTACGATATAATGAATGTTCGACTTATTAACCATTATATTATGAACGTTCGAGTATTTAGATGTTCGATATATAGTGGTCGATCAATTGATATTCAAAAGATCAATTGATATTTGAAAGGCCCGTTGGTATAGTGGGCAGTGGTCCTGACTGCTATGCGCAAGGTCGTGGGTTCGATTCCCACCTAGGACAAATGTTTGTGTGATGAGCACGGTCATTTGTTCTTTGTCTGGGTGTAATTTATCTATAACTAGTACTCTCGCGGGGCTTCGCTCCCGTGGATTCTATCACGGTAAAAACATAACTCTCCTTTTTTGCAGTCGGGTAAAAAGTAGCCTATAACCTTCCTCAAGCTTCAAGCTACTTCCATACCAAATTTCATCCAAATCCACCCAGTACTTTCGAAGATTAGCGCGTTCAAGCAAACAAACAAACAAACAAACAAACAAACTTTTCCGCTTTATTCTATAATATGTAAATATGTATGTATTTAGAAATATATATGTATGTTTATCAGTTGTCTAGTATCCATATCACAAGCTCTGCTTAGTTTGGGACTAGATGGCGTTGTGTGAAAAAAAAAAAGTTGTGGAATATTATATTCGATTATTTGGCATAGTACAACCACGTATTGATATTTCGATGGAATATGCGATGCGTTGAACGTTCAATCAAACAAACATTCGATATTTTGAACGTTCGATGTATGTACGATATAATGAATGTTCTACTTATTGACCATTATATTATTAACGTTCGAGTATTTAGATGTTCGATCAATAGTGTTCGAGTAATTGATATTCGATTATTTGGCATTTGATTTGGCATAGCACACCCACATAAATATATACCGTGTCATAATTGAAAATGTACAAGTTTCTGGCGTTATCCGTTTTTATTTTAAACAAATGATGAATGAAATGATTAATTTATTTTATTTATAATTTATTCTTATATTGTCTACAGCTGTAAGCATCACTAAAAAAATTATGGATGTGAAATTTGAATCAAACTTACAATAAATAAATAAAATAAAAAATCCTTTTATTCTTTTTTCAGGACACTAAACAAATAAAGCATGGTTCAGACGACCACTGCGTTGACTGGAGTCCTTCTACCAACGACCTGTTCATCTACCGCTGCGATCCCAACAGAGGCACGCAGAAGTGGACCATTGACTATGTCGACGAAGAAATGCTAGCCAAGTGGGACTCTATGAGGATGAGGGTCACAGGACCTATTGAGGAGCCATAGAAAAACACGATGTTTTACTGTGTAGTACTGTAGGCATCGGGTAAAAGAAATCGTCATATATGTTATGAGAAATTTCGGTTTTATGTAGCACTAGCTTTTGTCCGCGACTTCGTTCGCGTGGGTGGTTTTTCCCGTGTAAATCCCGATCCCGTGGGAATTTCGGGTAAAAAACTATCCTATGTCCTTCCCAGGGTCCTAAACTATTCCCATGCCAAATTTCGGCGGTCTAGGCGTGAAAAGGTAACAGACAGACAGAAAGAGTTACTTTCGCATTTATAGTATTAGTTAGTACCTATGGATTACTATTATTATTCTCTTATGATTATTCTGCATATGCTATCTATACTAATATGTATGGAAGAAAAAGTAACGCCTGTTACCCATTTCGCGTAAAAAAATAGTAAAACCATAATGTTTCGTTTATTCAATGGTTTTATTAAAAAATAAATTTGCCATTGACAAATAAAAGTAGTATTGTAGTACTGTATGTATCGGGGTAAAAAACAAAGAGGTCATAAATATGTTATGAGAAATTTCGGGTTTTCAGTTTTATGTAGTATATGCAGTCTATACTAATATGTATTACAGCGAAAGTAACTCAGCCTGTTTGTGACCGTTTCTTGTTTTAATAAAAGCAAAACCAGTACTTTTCTTTTATTCGATGGTTTTGTGTTTATTAGACTTCCTGTAGGTTGTAATAAGTGTGTCAGACGAAAGTCGATTTTAAAGCTGGTGTGTTTATTTACTGACGTTTTGATAATTCTCAAGGAGATTATAGTCACGATTTTAACTTAATATTGTTTTGATGTTTGTACAGATCAGGCTGCGGCCGCTCATAGCGTATTGTCTTCTTCGCGATATTTTGACTACTTTTCAACCAGCTCGAAATACAGTCATATAATATAGCTATTATAAAAAAACTTTATAGCCATATTCTTAGAAGATTTTAAATTCAAGTTTTCTATACGAAGGTATATGTTGATCAATCTTTAAACTTGACACATTTATGCAATTATATTAATGCATTGAGGTCTCGATCCCTGAACTATAAAATTCTGTTTGACAGTGGTCGAGAATACTGCGGTTATACGATATACTAAAATTAAGTATATATTGACTTTTTATTTTGATAGTGCTTTTTTTTTCTTTAACTCACCTCTCTTTAGTCTGATGCGCTTTTGAAATCGCTGACTATATGTACGTAACGATGGTACTATTAAATGCTATAGGAACGAATGTAGGCTGAAGTAATGCAATTAGCTAGGGCGAAGGGCTGTACAAAGTGGGCATATTTTCGATAAAAATATCGAAGTACGAAATTTTGACGCATTCGTGGCATGAAAAAGTTCGAAAACACGCCTGGTCCTGGTTTTAATTTAATTGCCCAATTCAAAATAATATTGATGTTAACTTCTCACGAATGTAACCTATTTTGACAAGTTAGGTCGCTTTAGCTGTTTTAAATGTTGCTAACGATAAAAAACTACCAAAAAAACGACTATGACAGGAAATTAACTAATTGTAACTAGAATAGGCTTGTAGCTGTAAATAGAAATTAAGTAGGTATGTATATTAAAATGTTGAATGTTTATGCATTGTTGCCCGCGGTCGCATTTACACTCGGTAGCTATACTTGTTACGATTTTTATTCTTATTTAGTAAGATGCATGAGCTTTGTTAATTAAATGCAACTATTATATTTAAGTATGAAATTGCTTGTAACACACTTGAAATTTAAGAAACATTTTGAAGCTTAGTCCTAGAACGAAATATTCGTTTTGTTATTTTTTTAAAATAATAGTTGCTTTTTGCCATGGGGCCGTTCAAGTATTACGTAAGCACATTTTTTGCAATTATTAACCCACCCCTCCCCCTCGTCAGGAAAAGTAAGCAAACCTCTTACCCCTCCCCCCCATGCTTACGTAAACATTGGTACAATGGATTGATTCATGAGCAGCAGTTATAAATCTAGAAATAAGGAATAGGTTTGGATTAGAAGTCTGTAACGCACATAATATTCATTTAAATAAACTTTACTGACACGGAATTCAACAATTCATTATTTGTAGGAATCCCCGAAAATCCATTTCGTTTTGAAGCATAGACAATGTGTGTTGCTATATGTGTAAAAAATTAAATAATTACTGCTGACGTAATCACCATCTAGATCCCCCCACCCCCCATGTCATCAAAAATAAGCAAAACAAAGACCCCCACGCCCCCCTATAGTGCTTACGTGATACTTGAACGGTCTCCATGTATTCTGTTGCCTTGCAAGTTATTTTAATACAATCAAAATTATTCGGTAGAATATAATGTATTATTCTACTCTAGTTATATACTGGTGCTATTTCTGTTTCTTTATATGGCATATTATGTAGAATACGTGAAGCAAAAACTTTGTACTTTTTACGAAAATTACGCGATCGAATGAGTGGGAAACAGTTAATGTTTATGTGGTGTTGAGTAGACATGCGAAATGTAGCTCACTGAAAAGAAAAGAGAGATATAGCTCTTTTGATCAAAAGAGCTATATCACTCTTTTAGCTCTTTAGCTCACCGAATAACTCTTTTTTTTAACTCTTGAGCTCAATTGACTTACTTGCGAGTTATCAAGTTGAGCCGCGCTATTTTACGCGAGTCAAACGAGACAACTAGCTCAGTGGCTCTATAAAATCTTTGAAGTTCTTTAGTTCATTTAACTTAGTCGCGAGCTATAGATAAAATTAGATTCATTAGGTTGTTTTATTACAATTAAATATTAAAATTTATGAAAGCCAATGATTTTCCTTCATACTTGAACAGGCTTAGGACTGTTAATCTAGATGAAGAAATATTAAAAACGCTAGTTAATTGACAGTATAATGTAATGATGGGACGTATACCATTTAAATTGGCGTATTTAAAAATCAGTGGCTATTTACAATAATTATTGTACGTACAATAATTATAGTCCTTAATACGTATCTAAAAATGTTCTGAATTACAGTTAGTAAAAAAACAAATAACTGTGACAATTTGCTTGTAGTGAGTCGGGTACGTCTTTCATTAAGGGTGTAACCTGCATTTCAAAATATTCTTTCGCAGGAAACAGATGTAGCGACATGGTTTAATCTCTTTGGCACGTAATTAATAAGATGAGGATATATTGAAGACCTTTCGTGCTACCATGTAAATGGGTCTTTCGTTCTTGGTAGCCAGTTCTTGCATGTAGTTATTAAGTTCTATAATGCTAGCAGCTGTTGCGTTTACAGGAGTCAACTTCGCCACTTCATCATCAAATCCCTCCCTGTTGGTGTTACGATAGGCTGAACACGTGTTTCTGTACTTGCGTCAACTTTTACTTTTAATGTGTTCAAAATTTTTTCAAAATTATGACGCTCCTTAAACCCTCTTCCTTTATTTAAACCTAGGATCTAATATCGTAGCTTCTGAATTTAATTGATTTAATTCGACGTTAGCAAAGCGCCGATCTATTTCTTTATTATTTATAAACGTTCAAAACGGTCTCTTATTAAGTTTGTGTTGTGAAATTATTTTACAAAGTGGTATAACTTTTGATAATGTTACATTTTTTTTCAGAGCTACTGTTATTTCGTAGAACACCTTCAAAATAGGCATTGCGGCCGCAAATACGTCCCAGTCATTATCTGTTAAACTTAAATCACTTCTATAAGTGCTACTGTTGCTATCACTGCGTCCTTCAAAGTTAAAATACGTGACAGCATGTCGTAGGTACTATTCCACCTAGTCGATACGTCTTGCTTTAATTTTAATTGTGGCTGATTAAGTTGTTTTTGTATTTCCTGATTTTTTTTTATGCTTGAGAGGTTCTTTTGAAATGTTCCACGATTCTTTTTACTTTATTTATTGTCGTGCCAATATGCATTAACGCTCCTTGCACACATAGATTTAATGTATGAGCAAAACATGGTATGTAAGACCAGTTAGATTTAATTGTTATAGCAATGTTTACAGCGTTATCGCTTGCGATTGCGGTAATTTTATTGTTGATTTTCCATTCCTTGAAGAGATTTTTATAAAAGTCAACTATATTTGCACTTGTGTGCCGCTCTGAATACTCGATGCATCCAATAAGAATAGATTCTAATTTTGTTTCCGACAAGTTTGATTGTATAAAAAAAAAATCTAATTTTACTAGTACTTTTTCTTTTTGGTTTTCATACATTTTCGGTAACAACGTTTCTGCCAACGTTTTTCTTGTTGGTAACGAATATTCTGAACACAGCATGCTTACAAATTTCTGGAATTCTTTATCTTCAACCATACTAAAGGGATAAAATCCCTTGGCAATCATCAGCATTAACTGTTGGTAAATTTTTTCAGCCCTACGAGGAGGCATACTTTTTATTGTCTGTGCAAACTCTGATTGAGGGCTGTGAAGTTAATTGAGAAGTAGAAGAAACTTGCCTCTTAACAACAAGGGACACAGTGGGATGTTTTGTTTTCATATGTCTTCCTAAATTTTATTTTATTTTATTTTATTATGTTTGGAAAACTTACAGCTAGACAGAGAAAATAACAAGGATTATAAATACAATATGGCCAATTACAAGTTTTCACTAATAACTAGATATACAATATAATAATACAGACAGGTTAGCTGAGATACAGAGAGGAAAAAAAAAATATAAATAAGTACAAATTGTTAAAAAAAAAAAACTTAAATATTTTCAAAGAAATGCCTACATAGAGTCTTCTTCAACTTAGACACGCTAGTATTAAAGATGTCGATATCAACCTCCTGGCAAGTCGCATTGTACACACGGCTTGACCTAACCATGTACGAGTTTTGCCTATAGTTAGTTCTTGTCGTTGGTGTGTGCAATAAACGGGATGTACGTAAGAACGAACCAGGTACACGCAGCCCAATTTTGCTCAACAACTCGACTACTTGACTACAATAGTTGCACTTGGCTATTTTTGGTTTAGTTTCCTCAAAATGATACCACAGGGCACTTCTTTTTCTTTGAGAAGCCATACTTAACTTACTTATTTAGCTTGTAACACTTATTTAACACTAAGTACTTATTACTTACTAATTCTAATTAACTACTACTAATAATTAAACTTATAATTAAGGAACTAAAACTAAACTGCGCTTACGAACATGCGACACGATATTCCGCCGAAACAATTTGAGTACATTAAAAAAAAATAGCGACGTTTGTTTTGTTTACAAAAGCACAAAATCATAAACTATTATTCTCTAAGGATTTTCATACGTATGTAAAAGTGCTAAAGCATTTTTACTTTTAAGGCAACGGTTATAAGATTTATTTTACAATGACGTATTGAGCCGAAGAGTCGGTCAGTGAGCTACATACAATGCGAAATCGTTCACCTGTTCGTCGGGGAAGTTCGGGCATTGTCGGCCGCTGTCGGTGCTTCGGTATCGTTTGTTACTCACATAGAGTATTGAGTCAATGAGCTAAATGAGCTAGTGAGCTATTCCGTGAACGACTGAGAGCTAGATTGTGATTAAAGACCTAGCTCAATTTTGTCTCTCATTCGCGAGCTACCCATATCTAGTGTTGAGTGCAGAAAGTTATTTTTTCAATTCACTCCAAGTTATTTTAATTATGGTTGAATTTGGACTACGTGGTGACTCCCAGTTAATATTAATCCCTATGGATACTATATTACCTTTATTTTCTTAATTAAATGAATATTTTATGCATTGTGTATATATATTTCATTTTTTAATGTATTATAATAAAATTATTGTTATGATGGAAATTCTGCTGCGATTAATTTTTATGATCGAATCTGACTGATTTCTAAATCGATGGTATGTATTAAAACTTATTATTTTGTCATTATGATGCATTTAAATCGAACATTTTACAGGAACTGCGAATTCTCGCATAAGATAAAATGCCATTATATGTGTTATGCTTAGGATTAAACATGTACTTAACATTATTAATTTGTGAATAGATACTGCGATGCTTAAATATTAAGGCACAAAACATGCTAAAATTTGTTACATTTTTGGTGTATATCAAGATAGTAACATGAACTTTTGGCATAGCTAATATTCCGTCAAATCCTCATGTCTATGATTCCATTGTCTCTTGTAATTTTAGCGAATCAATGTGACAGTGAGTTTGAAAATTTTTTGTTTGTTCATCATTTTATAATGGTGATTTGTGATAATCTAAATAATAATGTAAGCACTACAATATGTATACAACACCGGGAAAAGGGGGTGAATAGAAATGCACAGGTAAATAGAAACAAAGCTATGATTGGTGTTGACTGTCTAATATTATTGGTTTTATTAAAAGGATTTATTTTAAATTTTGCAAAAATATTTTATTAACGTAAGAATAATCTTGAATGTTTTGTTTCCATTCACGCCTGCATTCCTATCCACCCTGTTTTGCGGTAATTAACATTTAAAGTCGTAATTGTCAAATACATGTGACCAACGTAAATATACCATTTAGGTGCTTAAGATGTCACAAATGCGATAGCTTTCAATAGGTTAGGTTAGTTTTTTTTTTAAGTTAATTTTATCACCATACTAAATTCATAACACTATTTAATGTTTTGTGTTCGTTAGGAAATTTTATAGTCGAAATTAGTCATGTTCAAGTATTTTATATTTTACAAATTAATGTATTGTATGCTTATGTTAATTTAGGGTCAGAATAAATTGATTAGCGAAACTCCACAGATGTGGTGAGTATTGTACCCAAGTCAAGAGTCAATAGGGAATATCAACTCTAAAATCATTTTAATTCATCAGCCATCAAAGCATTATATCTCGTTAGTTTTTCGATCATATTTGATCCTGTTTTCACTGTTACTATTTATTTTACACACAATAGTATTTTTGAAATATTTAAACATATTCTTACTATAGTTGGTTCACGTTAACAAAATAGTGACGTCATCAGTGCAACTTCAGAGTAAGGTGTTTTCACAATGGAGTAAAAGTTCAAAATTAAATTTATATTTCAAAAGATTAAATTTAAAAGACAAAAATCTAATTATTTGTCTTAAATTAATATATTTTAATCAGTGTCAATAGAATCTTCATTTGTATTTATTATGAAAGAATTTTGTTCTGCGTTCTCTAAGACGTCATCCAATTTTCACATAAGATTTTCTTCTTGTATCATGTGGTTGCAGCATTTCTTCCATCGATTAGCATCTATTAAAGTTGTATACGTATACGTGTCATTGTATACAGTTATATGATTTAAAATAATACCTTTTTTTGGAACACAAGATG
This sequence comes from Tholera decimalis, assembly GCA_943138885.2. Classification (NCBI taxonomy): domain Eukaryota; kingdom Metazoa; phylum Arthropoda; class Insecta; order Lepidoptera; family Noctuidae; genus Tholera; species Tholera decimalis. The sequence continues at coordinate 9,095,210 of OW964554.2, forward strand.
CCCCCCTCCTTTTTTAACTGGCTCTTAAAATTAAGTATTTTGTTTTGGAAAGTGCCGTTATTGTACTTTTTTCTCTTTATGTTATTATTATTTATTTTTGATTAATTCAATCTGATTATGTGTAAAATTGTAGTGTTGCGTTGTGTGTACACACTACTTCTAAGTGCATCTACTAACAAACTTATGGATATTTTTTGTCTGAGAAATAAATTAAGTTATTGCATCACAAAATAATTTTTACATCACTCATCTTGAATGTTGTGTTATTGGCACTAATATAATTTTTAATTTGCGCCCATAACAATTCAATGGGATTGAATTAAATTAAAATATTTTATGTGGATAACGCATAAAAGACAACCGTTTCGCTAAAAGTTCTGCAGTCAACTGGTCACTGTGAATTTAGCTTTCTAATTTGTTGCGACCTGATTGGTCGAGAGGCGGCGGACAACGATGACATCACTATTTTCTTAACGTGAACCAACTATAAATAAGATGTTTTCTTGAATATTCCCTGTGATTTAAAAATCTAATTTTTGGGTTCCAAAGCTGTTGAAATCCGTTGGTGGTAATGTGTACAGAAACTGTTATGTCTCTGTTAGTAAGTTAAGCTATTGTTGCCGGCTCTCGTTTGTAGATATTTTAGACTTTAGAAAATTACCAAGTCTTTCTAAAGAGTATACTCAGTGTACAGAGTGTTACTCAGTGTACAGAGTGTTACTCAGTTTTTGAGTTGGGTTGTGGAGGTCAAATAGGCGCTATGAAAAAACTTGTATTCAGCTATTATATTCGGGAGCCGACCTCAATATGGTTGGAAAAAGGCTTAGATTTTTGTTTTACAGAACTAGCAATGTGGGTGGGGACATTACGGGCAATCTTGTTAACCCCTCTAACTAAGGTAAATATGCCTGTGTCTGGAGTGGGTTCACGGCAATAGTGTAATGGGTTGGGTTCGAACCCGCGACCTCTCGATCACAAGGCCGACACCTTAGCCTTTAGGCTATTGACGCTTAAATGATTGGTACAGTAGTACCCAACTGATAAGGCGGGTCGTGAATCTTCCTTCGCACAGAAAAGAAAGCATAGCCCCGAAGATTAACGAAAGAACGCTTAAAACTTACGATCAACCTTAAATCACTACTATAAGGTTCATAATACACTGCAGCTGTTAGTTTCGTCTCACTCACGCGTCACGCGCTAACATGGCGGCAGCTGCCTACCAATAGCGGTAAAGGAAACGAAGTGCGGTGCGAAAATTCATATTCTGCGCAGGTACATCGGTAAGCCATATCAGTTGGGTACTACTGTAACATACTCATCACATCTACTGATTTCCGTTTGCTAAGACTCTGTGCAAATATAAGTGTTCAATTGGACTCGATGTTATATATGTGTAGTAAAATTTTAAAATCTCACAAATATAATGATAACTTCCATATGTTTAGTGTTAAATAATGTATTTTTCTACGCTTTATCAGAAGCAAAGATGGATTTTAGATGCCATTGACTGGTAAATATTATGTGTAGTGTTACTCACGGCAAATGTTGTTAGGGCTGATTCCTGAATGGAGAATTGAACGTGAAATTCTTAATTCAGAAATCGGTATTTCGTTTGCGAATTGGCTTGTAAACTTAGTAATACGCAAAAAATAGAGTGCTTTTGTCGTCAAACCGTAAAATAACGGATGATATTTGTCAAATGAGGCAAATAGTATGTATTTGAAAACGCTTTTGACGTTATTAATGCCATCATTTCGCATTTTTGTACAACATAGGCTATTTTGTAGTCAAGTAGGTGTTCCTGTTATATATACATAAATTGTTGTGCTGGCATATTTTTTGTATAATCCTATTGTTGATTTGTTTGTTTGTACGAGTCTATTCCATTGTGAAACATATCACTAGTTGTATATAAGCACTTATAGTTTTATTTGTATATTGAAAATAAATTATTTTTATAATGCAAATCAGATTTTTATTGTTAACTAGCTCATCCGGCGAGCTTCATACCGCTATTTTTTCAATTTTTTCTCACCTCTTAAACGTTCCCTGTATTAGAAGGAGCATAATACAAAAAGATTTATCGAAATCAGTGAAGCCGTTCTCGAGTTTTAGCGAGACTAACGAACAGCAATTGATTTTTATATATAAGATTATTCATTTGCTTCAAAAAGATTTACATTCACAATAAAATTTGCGCTGAACCTCACAGTAGGATACCCTGGGATACCCTGTGTTGTGAGGCCCACTCTCCTTCGTCACATTTGTTCTTATTAAGTAAAAAAGTTATTAATAAAATTATACATAGGTGTAGAATTTTGTGAGTATTCGTCTCCACATTCACCAAAATTTCCTTCTGGTCTACGTTTTAAATTTTTTGTTTTTTAATTCATTGGATTCGCAGCTCTAACCGTTGGTATAAAGGTAACGAAACTTTGCACCTATTTAGGTAGATAACAGCCTAGAATAACGCATAGGCTACTTTTTATCCTAGTAAATATATTTCACAACTTTTCACAACTTTTTTTTTTTTTTTTCACACAACGCCATCTAGTCCCAAACTAAGCAGAGCTTGTGGTATGGGTACTAGACAACTGATAAACATACATACAAATTACACCCAGACCAAGAACAAATGACCGTGCTCATCACACAAACATTTGTCCTAGGTGGGAATCGAACCCACGACCTTGCGCATAGCAGTCAGGGCCACTGACCACTATACCAACGGGCCTGTCAATAAATAAATAATAAATAAAATAAAATGTTAATAAATAAATAATATAGAGCAAAAGCTCGTGACGACCAGGCCTTCGTTATAATATACATAAAGTTTCTCTGCGCATATCCCTACACAGGTAAAAGCGATCAGCGACTATATAATTAAGATCATGGTTACTTGGGCAGGTAACAAGTAGCAAAGGTGAAAATAGAACTTCAAATTCGTTAAAGTATACAGCTCAGTTTTTTTGTTCTTTTGAATAATATTATAAATCGCGTCTTCCATTGCTGGAGGCTTAGAAGTTACAGTTGCCACCCCCTGCCATACACTCCTGAACTTTAATTACTGTTACTGTTAGCCTGCGTCATCCCACTGCTAGGCAAAGCTCGTCCTGCCATCTACGAAGTCTACCTCGACGCCTTCTGGCTGTATCAGGGTGGTGATTTTGGCCTACAACTCATAAGGCATGCGACAGACGTGGCCAGCCCAGGCCCACTTCAACTTGGCGACCTCTTCAGGAACCTTATCAATTTGCGTCTTGGAGCGCAGTGTGGTGTTGCGTATGTGATCGGTTCAGGCCTTTCTTGACGCCTAGGATGCTGCGTTTCATTGCACGTTGGCAGGCCTTGAGTTTGGACTTTAGAATCTTTGGTAAAGACCAAGACTGGAATTCATCCAGTAGCTTATTCAGGCATTTTCGGTTCGTTTTGTGATATCCCTGTCTTGTCTGGCCTGGAAACAGACTAGCTGGCCCAGATAAATATCTAAAAGGTTGAAATAGGTGATGACGGTTTGAGAAATAGGGGATGAAGGTTTGAGAAATAGGGGATGAAGGTTTGAGAAATAGGGGATGAAGGTTCGAAATTGATCGTTTCCTATGGAGAAGAACGGAAAAGAAACTCCTCGGTTACTCTTTTCAAAAAACAATTTTTTTCACAGTGACAGAGGACAGTATCAAATCAATTATTCAAATCTTACAACTAGATGTATACTTAATGTCATGCTTAGCTTAGTGTAATTAAATACATGTGCCTGAACTAGGTAAACCTGTGTTTCAGGCGATATGTGCCAATATTATCTTTAATATTCACCTTATAATAACACATTAATCTTTCATTGCGTGTAACGTTAAACATAAAATATAATTGTAAATAAAACAAAACACTGGCTATACTTAACTATAAAACAATTAGATAATTAGGTATATAATAATTATGAAGACTAATGATTACATGATTATAATAAAAATTTTAATAGCTATTTTAGCACAATTAATAACTTTCTGTATCTTCGTAGGAAAAACTTTGGAGGGCAGTCTTTACAGCTTTCTTACATTTATTATTTCATATTTAGTGCTACTCGTATGGTTGAGCACTATTTTTACCCGACTGCAAAGGAAGGGTTATGTTTTTCGCGCGTATCTTGTATGTATGTATGTATGTATGTTTGTAATATTCTTTATTACCTCATATCTCCAGAATCGCTGAACGGATTCACATAATTGAGGTATCGTTAGATTCGTCTTAGCAGCCCAAGTGTTCTTAGATAGGTGACATTTGAAAAAATGAAACATGGCGGCTGTGCGAAGTCATTATACATGAGTATGGCCGCCAAATATTGTACAATAACAGTCGTGAAATCGTAACACACCGTAACATACGTGACTGATAGTAACATACGTGATTTTGTTAAGCCTAGTGTACATTACAATAATAATGCAGGAGATTTTTTTTACATTTCTGTATTATTTATTTTATTTTATTGTTAATTAAATTATTTGATTAAATTACTTTAAAACTCAATAAAACAAATTTAAATATTAAAGAAAAAGTTTTATTTCTCAAATTTTGTATTTCTATAATACTTACAAAAGCAAGAATCATTCAATATAAACTTATGATATTAATTACGAATACGAATTATTATAGTAAAAAACAGTTATTATAAAAATGGCATTATCAGTCTTCATTAAAAAAATAAACTCAAATATAAACGTCTTTGTTTAACGAACGCAAATTAGAAATTATAAAAAAAAAAAACAATAACAAGTTTACATATAAATGGTATAAGTACTCAATAAACTATTAGGTACAAGACATTAAATTATTATGCAGCAAGCACACTTCTTTTTAGATCGCGAGACGCTTAAATTTTTATTTATTTTTACGTATGGACAAAACATATAATATATATTATATTTCCTACATAAATACACACACACACACACACATATGTATAAATAAATATTATTAATTATTTATATTCTATACAAAGCTGGTTCACATCCGGTAGTCACTTCAACACTAGGTCCGGTTGAAAACCAGCGTCAGGCACTAGTTGTCTGGCATTTTGCTGAACCGAGCCTTTTTGGCGCAGTCGCGAGGCACACGTAATTTGTCTATTTTCGTGTAAATGCAAATATGTACTTAAATTGTTTTTCTTTTTTTTTTCATATTTGGTTTCTTTCCTTTTGTATACTTTGTGTTGTGTGCTTTGTGGCATGTGCCGAATAAATTTTTTTTCTTTCTTTCTTTCTTTTCTTTACATATCAAAAATATCTTTACTGGTGAATGCGCCAGGCTAACCCGCGAAATTCAAATATTTTTATGGTTTTTGCAATTTGCCGGTCAGTGTGAAGCTGTATGTTGAACAAAATACGAATCGCGACCTTCATGGTTATTCTTAATGGTTATTTCACGAAAAAGTCACTCGATCGAAATGCATGACCTTAGAGGGTTGTTTTGATGATTCTAATTGTTATAATTCTTTAGATATTAATACGCATTACGGTCACGATTCGTATTTTGTTTAACATACAGCTTCACACTGACCGGCAAATTGCAAAAAACATAAAAATATTTGAATTTCGCGGGCAACCCTGGCGTTTCCACCTTAACATAGAAATTAAAAAAAATTAGAAGTAGGTATACTTTAAAAAGTAAATATTCTTGACCTCATATCGTCCTAAACGACTTTTTTTCTATATAGTGGATATCAGGTCAAAAATACTAAACTTACAATATAGTATAACAATATTAACATAACAATGAAAAAAATAATTGTGAAACTAACTTTTACAAAATACAACACAGCCCGTTCGCTGTCCGCCACACACGAAACGTTCGTCATCTTTGGTTACGAAACGTAAGAATAAATCTAACTCAGAGAGCTAAAAAAAAATTTCGTCAGAAGTATCTTTTAAGAAATATGCTTTCCCATTTAACTCTACTTCTATCCTTTTTACCACACTTAATTCGGGAACAACATCACGATCTATTTTTGTAGGTACAAATTTTAACGTGGGTTTATAAATTGTTTTTAAAAACCGCACAGCATAACGTACGGTTTCATCAACTTCTACACTTTCTATAAACCCTACATAATATTTCCAAGATTGTCTTTGAAAATATCTCACTAATACACTATCACCTACACATAAAACTTCTTTGATATTTGGGAGCTCACAGTCTTTGTCAGTGATTTTGTTTATCTCAGTCTTTTCAATTTGTATATTGTTACAATTTCCTGTTTCTTCTTCTACTGTTTCATATGCGCCACCTCTGCTGCTTTTCACTTTCTTTAATTCCATACCTTTTTTATCCTCACCGCAATTTTCTTCCTTAGGTTCTGAAAAATAATCGTAACCGGGTACTTCTCCGATGTCGGCTGTACTAAGAAGTCTTTCTTCTTCGGCACCTGGAAGCTCTCGATTTTTGTCAGTATTTGTGGTTATTCCAGTCTTTTCAAATTGTGCTTTGCTCTGATGTCCTGATTTTTCTTCAACTTTTTCACGTGCGCTGTCGCCATCGCTTTGTACTGTCTTTGATTCCATGAATTTTTTCGTTACATTGCTTTCTTCTTGATTTTCTATATACGTTGAATCAGAGTCAGAATCGGGTATAAATAACTCGTCATCTGAGGTATCATGTACAGAAAAATCATCGTCATTTTCTGTGCTGCTTGCGTCAGAATCAATAATTTTTTGCGTCTTACGAAATATATTTTTTTGAGTATTAGTTTTTGCTAACTTTTTGAGTAAAATATTTTGTTTCCCACTTAGTTCTGACATAGTCGAAGTGGATGGAATTGGATTATCATATAAATTTATATTTTTTTTATGTGATAAATGTAATGGATCAGATTTATCAATTTTTTTGAGCTTCGGTTGACTATTTCCAAATGCTTTGATACAGAAGGCACTATTTTCCGGTCTATACTTCACGTCTGATAATATTGTTATTTTTCCTTTTGTGTTTTTTCCTGTTCTACAAATCTTCTCTATTTTATTTCTATTTTCTTTCTCTTCTTCCGAATCAGATATTTCACTTAATTCTGATATTTTCTTTTTTCTCTTAATGGCTCGGTTTGTTTTATTCCGAACAGGGTTATTTTCTGTATCACTTTCTTTGTCAGATTCTTTGTTTTGAACAAGTAGGTGGTTTTTAACATCTAAACATTCACAATGACCTTTCGGGAACAGGGCATCACAACAAAAACAGCTCAAACATCTGAATTTAATGACATTGACTGTCTCTGTGTTCGTAATTTGATGTAGAGTCATTGTCTGTGGTACTGGCGTCAGAGTTTCTGATATTGTGTATTTGGCAATATCAGCCTCTGAAATATAAAAGGTCATTACGGAAGTATCAGAGTCCTTGAGAATTTTAAATGCTGTTTCGGCATTTGGTATATCTGTGCCCTGTGAGACATAGCCATCCAGTCTGCGTTTTATCGCGCCACCAACCCCATCAGCTGCTCCTTTCCCATGAGAAGACTCACTGAAATTCCACGTAGAGTGTGGGAATCCCAACAATTTTGTGTACTTTGAAAACAAAAAAAAATTCTTTTTTTGTTTGTATTGGCTGGTAGGGCCATCAGAAAAAAAATGTACTGACACAGTCGGGAATTCTGTTCTAATATGGTTAAGAATAGGTTCAAGATGGGCCCATATGGCCTCTGGACCATGTTCGTTGCTGGGCGATATAGAAGCAAACGCTTGTGGCTTGTTTCCACTTGTGTATAAGACACCGGTATGAATCGTTATCTGTTGTTTCGAAGCACCGAAGTGCATAGATTGAACTTCTATTGAAAATTTGCATGTATAATTTTCACTAAAATCTATATGTACTGCAACTTCACTGGTTTTTAAGTTTTTGATGCACGATGAGTACTGGTGATATTGGTGTTTTATATTATAAACATGTTTTTTTACGATATTAAGTTCTTTGTTAAATTTCTCTACAAAATTTTCCAATGTCTCACTTATTTGTTTCTTTTCCATCTTCTTAGTAACTGCTATTTGATTATCTTTTTTATTTATATACTCGTAATTATCTAGTTTAAATTCTTCGTAAGTAACTATTTCACTTTGATTATGAGTACCCCAGTTAAAGGAAATAAAATTATCTTTACAATCAGAGCATTCCCCATACGCACATTCTTTCGAATTCAAGTCACATTGTATTATAGATAAAATTCTATCTAAATCCTTGCTCTCTATCAGTCCGATTTTTTTTAATTTTTCAATCTTGAGCATCATGTTTTCATGTTTAATACATCCACACGTTTCTCTGTTTGAGAGTTTAGGACGCAAAACGTAGAAAGGCCGGTACTTTTTAAATGCAGTATACTTTGCTTTGCCTCCTTCCAACCTATACTTTTTGTAAAGATCCTTTAGACTTTTCAATAAATAGCGTCGCTGTTGCTTGTTTTTTTTCAAAGTTTTGACTTCATTCTTCCCGGCTGTTGCCCGACTAACATCATCTTTTACATAGAATTGCCTAATTTCTTCTATAAGCATCTGATTTTTTCTCAAAATAGTTTTTCTGTGACGAACTCTTCCTCTCAATCCCAATACAGCTGCAGTTACGCTTTTTACCTTGTACTTTTTGACTATATCATTCTCAACTACTCTTTTAAGAACATTTCGGTCTTTATTATCTTCAGAGTTTTTGTAAGTATTTTGTAGAGCATTAGTTAGAACGTTATAATTAAGAAGCTGTCTTTTCACTTTTTGTTTTTCTGGTGTAGATATATTGGGAATATTTTCTTCTATAAAGCTATCGGTTTTTGTAAGTGGCGTCATTTCAATATCATCTTGAACTGTATTCGTAGGAACATTATTTATGAGCAATTCTGCATTTTCTGCTTCCAACTCTTCAATACGTGCCATTAAAGATTTTTGTTTTTTTATTGAACGATAATTTTTTTTTTAAGTGCTAATATATTTTTTGTCATTTTGCTGATTTTGGTCTCGTAATTACTTATTATTATATATATTATTATTTTTCACAATGGCCAAATGTCTTTGAAACTTTTTTCTTTCTGCTAATCGTGCTCTATTGTCAGTCTGATCGTTACTATTATTTTCTGCAACATTTTCTTTTAGTTTATTTTTTTGTCTATTTTTTCTATTTCTCCACTGTTTCCTTAAGGTAGCTTTTTCACTTTCCGTACATTCGCTAATTTTTTTTCTTTCTTTATTACGCGCAGCATTTTTACGCTTAGCTTCTTCAAATTTTTCTGGGTTGTTAGCACGCATTCGCTCTCTGTATCGTTTTTGCTTTTCTGCCGCCGTCAAAACCATCTAAAAATAAAATATTTCTATAACACTCAAGTAAACAACGCCTATTGTATAAATGTCTGTTTTAGCAAGTTATTGTCCCCCGGGATTTGAACGCAGGATCTCTGGTTCGTAAGCTAATGCGGACACAAATACACGACAATACTTATTTCTTACAAAAAATATAAGTTATGAAGCTTTTTAACCGACTTCAAAAAGAGAGGTTCTATGTTCAACCCGCATGTGTGTATGTAGAAACTAAAAAGCTTGATATTATTTTTTTCACAAAAAGGGAACAGACTTCATAAACCACAAAGTGAAAAATAACTTTAAAATTTCGGAAGTCGGTGGCACGGCACTACAAAATATCAACACAACCAAAGCACTAACTTCCGAAACATGATAGTTTTTGAAGTGGGTTCTCTTTATGTAAAAAAGTAAATTTTTAACTTTAGATTCTCTAGTGAGTACTACCCCTAACAGCCGATCACGAATGTTACGTAACACAATAGTAACACATGGTATCATTCGTGTATCAAAATATGGTTGGACATAACCTAAAAAGCCTTTATTCGTCAAAGTTTTGTAGTAATAAGACGCCGCATAGTTTGATTTGTTACTAGAACACTAAAGCTACACACATAATTTTAATAATATAGTAAATTTGTATTCTTACCTTGCATAATTCTCACTCAAAATTATTAAAATGTTCCGAGACAAAAATGCCGACTACCTTATCGATCAACTTTGACAGAAACAAAATGGCGATTTTTTTTCTAAAGGTTGGCCAACATGGAATTGGTGTTGCCATTACTTAAAAATATTTTTATGGCTTGGATATCTAGTTATTTAGGGTGTTATTTTATGGTAACTTGCGTGAAGTATCATTCGTGAAAAAAAGTGTGACTATTGTTTTAAGTGAGTTTTATATTAATTTTTTATGTTATTTTTATTAGAACTTGTTAAAAGTATCCACAAGTTTACAGAATAATTTAGAAATACCAAAATTTTACAGGTATCAATAGATTTGTGCATAATTATGTGACTTCAAAGTGTGAGATGACTAAGTGGGACACATGACTCTAGTATGGAAAGTAAAATAAGCATTTCAAAAAAAAATATTGAGCTTGTTAAAGGCACTCAAAATTAATTTAAATTATTAATATAATGATAAATATAACACAGTGAAGCTGAAACTATTTAAAAACTACCATAATTACTATATAAAAAACCTGGTGTTATATAAAATGACAAGGACATTTTTTTTTTCTTGAATGTACAATTTTTGGCGGCCATACTCACATAATGAAAAAAAAAAAAATTTTTTTTCGAATACTGCAATATGGGTATCAAATTAAAGGGCTTAACACAAGGATTTCAAAAAGGTATATCATGTTTATCATTTGTGTAATATTAGCAAAAATAATACACAGTTTAAATTAATACAGTTGTAAAATATGGACTTAGCTCTTACACTTTCTGAATCCGGTGGAGTGCCATTGTGATACGACCGGGAAAACTATAAAAATGTTAATTAATAAATAAATTAATATTTTAACTAAAAACGTGAAAAAAAAATTATTTAAAAAATCTACACCAGCAACAAGCAGGCGGACCCATACCATTAAAAAAAATCAATTGGGTCTCGCCTGCTTGTCACTTTTTAAAATAAAAATGTGCTTGTTTCTTGAATTTCAGTTGAGCAGTCGGGTTTTTTAGATTTTTTAAATAATTTTTTTAGAGTATTATATTATAAGCTTTGAATGTGTATAATCAAAGATTATAAGGTAGCAGAGATTTACTTTAGATAGCACCGACAAGGCGTGAAGTCGCAGTAATGAATGTGGAATGAATGTACTTTATTAAATTAGAATTGTGTATATATAATAGTAGTGTTTACATTAGTTTAACAGTGGTCACTGTGTCAGCGCGCTCTCAGGGCACGGGTCTCGTATTACTCGTAGTACTCGCTTACATTATATTTAATTTATAGTATTTATAATAATATTCCTTTGTGCATTGTATTGACGGTTCTAAATTGTGCGCGTGTCTCAGACGTTTGCTGTCGAACCGTTAGTACATCACATGATTTGTAGAGGGGGTTGGTTGGAAAAAGGAAAGGACGGAAGGTTGACACCTTGAGAATTGCTCTTTGGGCTCTTTATACGGGCGTATAGACCAATCAAATGGTGGACCTATATTTGACCGAAAGAATTTGCCTAATTTCGACTCTAGAGTCAAACTTAGGCAAAACTCTAGTCTACCCAGGGTTGATTTCGTATGATGTTCAGAATCTCGAGAAATACAAACAGTCTCGAATAGAAAAAATCAAATTTAAATTGATTTTTAAAATCGTTTTAGTGTGTATTCAGTATGCCGCTGTGCGGTCCGAGGCAACGCGTGGTGAGCACTGTAAAAATTCGATATTAGGTACCAATATATTTCAATTTTATATTCTCATAATTAGCTAGAAAAGTTTCTTATAATATTTTTGAAAAATTTATTAAAACAAAGTGAATTTTAATAAGTATAGCAGCCAACTTGGTCACGTTTAATGTTACTAAGACCCAGGCATGTCTTTTCTCCGCAAAAATGTGCCAATTTCAACCTTCTTTCCGTGGTGTAGCCGTGCCGATAACTGATCGCATCGAGCTTCTTATTCTTGATTTGAGATTACGTTGACATCCACCCTTAATTTTGGTCCGTTCATCAAGGCTAAGGCTCAATTGGCTGCAAAACCCTAGCAATGGTGAGACAGTAATTCACACCGGGACAGCTGCTCAACCTTTACCAAGCGCAAGTTAAGTCGTGTATGGAGTACTGCTCTCATCTCTGGGACGGATCTGCCAAATACCAGCTTGATGCACTTGAGTCTATCGAGAAACGGGCCAAGAGACTGATTGGCAACGAGAAACTGGTCGAGACAAAGCTCCAGAGCCTTGAACTTCAGCGACGTGTTGCAAACCTTCAATCAGTTCCAATCAGTTTTCTATTGGTTACACTTCGGGGAGTGTGCGATGGAGTTGCACAGTCTAATTTCACTACTACAAGACAAACGGCGATGCGCCATTGTTACATGGTGAACATCCCACACATACGCACAAAACGTTTTGGGAATACTTTCATTGTGCTGTACGCATGCTAAGGAGTGGAATTTCCTGCCGGAGTCTGTTTCCTGATAGTTATAACCTGGGAGTCTTTAAGTCAAGAGTTACTTCTAGGCAAGCGTGCTTCATCTTCGACCTCATCATCGCTTAATATCAGTGAGATGGTGGTCAAAAGCACACATATCAACAAATCAAATAAAAAAAAGTAAGTACATTTTGTTCCGTTTTTTATCGGTTTGAAGATTATCACATCTATTTCACTCTAATTTTTTTTCTTTTTCATGAATTTCCCTGACGTATGTATCTACTCACTATGAAGACGTGTTTATCCATACTTATTCGTTCTTCTAACGCGACTGACCAGAATCTAAGCATTCCAAATGAGTGCGAATGAGTGTGTGTAAGTATTTGTATGACAGGGATGAAATCTTCTGGGTTTTGGTTTAGTCCCTGCACGGGACCATGTCGGCCATCACTCCATTCAGCTAACTTCCCTCCAGAAGCAGATCAGGTCTCTCGGTCTATTCAGGACGTCTGTAAGGGAATTCAATGACCCGAAGGTTTGTTTCCGTACGTCGGTGATTCCCGTGCACTCTAGGAGCACTTGTCCCACCGTTTCTTCCGTCTCCATGCCCTATACAAGGGCCTATTCATGTTACTTATCGTGTGGTAATGTTTGTTTAGTGAACAGTGCTCGGTGATGGTCCCCGTCACAATTCGCAGGCTCCTTCTGTCCAATTGTAGGAGACGCCTAGTTAGTTTTTTGTTTAGGAATATCATAGGCTCCTTGGACTTCGTGCAGCTTGGTGCCGAGGTCCACCATCTTTGGGCTTGAGTGTATGTGTTCTTTTAGCCATGTGCGTAGCTAGCTGAAAGGGAGCGGCAAGATTGGTTCGGGTATGAAAGCTGGCATGCCTGACCATCCCCTGGCCAGTTCATCCGCTGTCCTTTTATCCATTGCAGTGTCACAGTGTTGCGGTTATTAATCTTGGTGCGTTATAAACGGTGCGTGGTGAAATTAAATTTATCTCACTATAAAACCACCACTTCTGGTTTTTAGCGACTAACTCACGACTAAATCTAGGCGAAAACAGATCTCCGCTGGGTGCTCTAGGTCTCGAGATACAGAGGTGGTCGAGCCAGAAAGCATGCTTCCTGGCATGGCCACCAATGACCAAAATCTTTATCTTTTAAACCACAAAACGACTAATTCTGATATTTGAGCTAATTTCGATGAAATAGCGACTAAAACATAGCAAAAACAGATCTCCGCTAGTTGCTCTAGATCTCGAGGTACAGAGGTGGCTGAGGCTTGGTCACCAATGTACCTCAATATCTTTTGAAATGCGAAGCGAGTAGGACTGATATTTGGCGACTAATTTATGACTAAGGCTGCGTTTCCACCAGAGATGTGCGAGGATGCGTAGCGAGGGATGTGTTTGTAAAGAACCAATAGTTTCATTTACCTCGCCTCGGTCAGCACAGCTCTGGTGGAAACGGCTCAGCGGAGCTAGATTTTTGCGCATACAAAACGAGGCAAAGCGAGGGATGTATGCGAGGGATGTGTGCGAGAGATGTGTTGCGAGGGATGTGTTGCGAGGAATGTGTGTTGACAAGGATGTGTTGCGAGGTTTGCGCATCCTCGCACCACACATTAATGCGCATTTTCACAGCTCCGCTACACATCCTCGTAGGAACATTTTCATCGCACAGCTTTGGTGGAAACCCCCACACATTTTCACAGGACAGCTAGACATCCTCGCACGACACATTTCCATTGCACATCTCTGGTGGAAACGCAGCCTAAATCTGGGTGTGATTAGATTTCGAATCTATGACCGTGGTCAAGCCAGATAGTGCCACAGTCTTGAGAACAAGCCCAAAAGTTTTTAATATTGGAAAGGGATAAAATGAAACCATCATGTATATTTTAATACTTTTTTATTACATATTCCATTAGAATACCTTCTATTATTAATGTACATGCTTGCGTCTGATCAGCACGCACTCTCCAGACTAACAGAGTATGACTGTTGACTATCTATACACATTCAGAGTATTTAATGGGGTCTATGCACCATATCTACATACAAATTAAATGCATTACGAGGAAATCAGTTCTACATGTAAATGCTTCGTGTGAAGATCGTACACTGTAAGCTCTCTAAAGTAATCTAGAAGCTGAAGTCTATGGATGTCAATGGCCGCATATTATCTATGGAGCTGTATCTCCCATCGATTTACCCGCCAAATGTTTGAAAACCGTTTATACGCGACAGTCGAATAATCGCCTGAATATAAACCAAACACAATTCATTCAAATGTTCAGTCTATATACAAATGATTTTAACCGCTCAGTAAAATCCCATTCAATTTGATATATTACAATTCATCGTAATCCTAAGATCCTTATCGGGTTACATTATAAATAATTCAAGCGTAAAGATATGTACAATATTTTTACAGATTACATACTCAATTAAGTACCTATTTACAAATTAGAATTCTTTATACATCATAAAAAAGATAACATATCGCTCTAAATATCACCATGAAATCAATAACTACATTCACAATAGATATATTATTATATTATCAATTAATTTCAAATAAAAATACACCTTAAAGTTCTAAATAAAGAGTAAGACGTATTACATTACAGTATTGCTTCTTTTAGTCACATTTTCCAAAATATCACCAACGCGCGGGTCTTCCGCACCCGTCCCGATAGATTCGAATTTTGAATTTTTTTCACCAAATCTATACTTTTTTTTGTAAAAAATATTCTCATCCTATCACCGGCCACTCAGTCACCTATCATTAAAGTATCTCTAACACAGAATAGACACCACATTTTAAATGAGACACATTTATGGACATATACTATAAATATCTACTTTTTAATTACAATTTGTGCTTCTCGCTGACTTAACGTTAAGGAAACATCCTACGAATCACAACAGTATTAACATTCGTAGCTGCTAATTACTGTTGAATTAGTCCATTGGTGTGGACGAATACAGTCACTCAGCAGTTACGTAAAGGAGTGGAAACAATAAATCAGTCTCTAGTAAACGCTCTGCTAAGTCAGCAAGAAGTTTGTTCCTAAACGGTTACGATAAGACCTACTGTTTGATTATTGCACAACACATGCAGAATGTACGTATTACGTTGACTGTTATTTTAATTAGTTTAGTTTTTTATTTATTTAGTCTATTTATTCTTTTATGATGTCTGACTACCTTTGGGATTACTGTATTCTACATAAAACTCTGTCGCTCCGACCGGGTAAAATGGTTTTTCTACTTTACTGAAAACACACGACGTCTAATGGAAAGAAATTTATTTTTTTGGGGCGGTTAGATTTTTTTTAGTTTTTTCATCAATCAAGTTTTCGTAAAGACTGAAAATAAAACATTCCATTACTTTGACGCTGCGAATGAAAGCCTATTCAGTCTTTCTAAGTCGGCGATGTCAAGATTTGTTCTATTTTCAACTCAGTTACCACATTTTGGCAGTACTTGAAAGTTTGTCTCCTGAACCTCACCTACCTATTGTATATTACAAAAATCGCCCATGATATTATTTCACTTTGAACAAATATACTGAAAGAGATATTCACTTCCAAGTTTCCGCCAAAATATTGAGATCTGATCTCTACAAATTGTATGTTTGAAGCCAGTCAGCGATAACGTGGTTAGTTCCCTAACAAGCAAAAATATAGACGTCATTTAATTTGAAGAGTCAGATATATTAGAGGATATAAAATACAAAATTATTGCTAAATAGTGTTAGTATTGCGAAGTAAAAAGACCTTAGGTCTATAAAAGGAACAACTACAAGAATAAAATATACGTATTTTTATTTACAAATACCTAAAATATGATAGAACAAAATATTTGGCTAAAAATTAATAGGAATACATGGATCTTGTGATAAATTATAACATCCCAAGTGATGTAAGTATAGTATTTGAAATAAAAAAGTAAAAAATATTTCATTAAAAAAACATAGACATTTAAAATTGTGATTGCGTATTGAGTATTTTGGTTTCATGAATTTTATAAGTATTATGCTCAGTTAGTCGTATTATTATATTTTTTTTATTATTTAAGTTTATTTATTTATGACTCGGTACCCTGTAGTGAGTTGTTACGAGATTCAGTTCAGTCCGACGATGAAAGGGCATAAAGAATGTAAAAATAAAGTATGAGCCTTTGTAATGCCTAAGTACGAAATGAAAAAATTATAATTTACTTTCCCGACATAGAATTTCTTTCGGTTTCCAGTCAATCTTAACCTAACCGTAAGCTTAAATTACAAAACTTTTATTTCCCACTCAGTCCTAGCTTTAACTCCTATTTTTGTAACCAACAGTAACACGGATCACAGGAGCCTCTTTTGTCTTTCCTATCCACGTTTATACACTTCAGTCCAATAAAAAAATATTTAAGAACTAAATACCGGCTTTCCGAATTTGAAACTGGACATAAAATGGCGAGTTTCAAATGTGGAAATCAAAATGGCGGAATTTATGGCACGTTAAATTATGAGCGGTGTCGCGCTCTCCCACTCTTTCTCCGTTTTCTTCTACTGTCTCTTACGAACACGATGTTGGCGGGGTCGTCGGCTAGTTGGGGGTATTTGGAGACAGAATGGACATCTCTGGCTACCCACCCATCCACGATTCCGTGTGAGATTAGTTCCTCTTTCTCTTCTTCTGTCCAGGTCCCCCTGCCCTCCCATCCAGCGGCTACCAGTGCTTTCTCTCGTTCCCATGCCCTGGCTGCAGCTCGCTTGTGAGCATGTTTCAACAGCTTGATTCGCTCTTGGTTGGGATCCACGCCGTAACGAAGCACGATGACCGCTTGCGCGGAGCCTTTACCAACTGCGTGAACTCGGACCTGGAAAATGCGAATATTACCGTTGAGTTTGAGCCTTTGAACGCCATTTTATGTAAATGGTATGTGGATGTCCTATTAACACAATTTCGCCTAATTATAAGGAAAAAATAATTGTGATAATGATGAATTTAAATGCATTATTTAATTATTTAGTCTTTATGCAACACAAAAGTACACAGGCGGATGTGATATCTTAACATTCATTACCAGCCAACAGTGGCTGTTAAAGACTGAAGAAACTACATGCAGCAATGCATAAAAAATAACAAAGTAGTATTTTTTCTGCTTATTATTTTAAATATGTAAATATATTAATTAAAAGTTTATTTGTAAAAAGAGGCTTGTAGCATAACTATCTTTATTTGTTGGCTGCTACTTCATTTGTTTAGAAAATAATTCCGCAACTTTTGCTTAAATGCATATTGGCTGGTGGCCATCCTTATATCAAGTGGAAGTGCATTCAACTTAAGAATAAACCGAATCATGATTGAAGAAGAAAATTACCTCCAATCCTTGATCGTTAGTTTCATCTTGCGATACGTTGAACTTGCCAGAAAGCCTTCTGAGTTCCTCCAAATCATCCCTGATTTTCAGTGTGTTGTCTTTCACAAAATAGAATACATCCTGGTCGTGAATATTGAAATGGACGTCTAAGAAATACGAGTTATTGAAGACTGTTGTGATCACATCTTCCACAACATTGTTCGCTCCATCCACCACGCTTATCAGCGCTTTTCCATCTACCCTCGATATTAAAACTCCCTCTCCAAACACTCCCCGTTTGTAAGACACTCTGGGTAGGAGATTCCTTGTGATGGGTTCCATTTTCAGGAGCGGAGTTGGGACAAAGTTCATATCAGCTAGCTTGTGACTTATCTGAAAAACAATTAGGTATAGTTTAGACTCATGATAGTAACAAAGGTATGATAAATAATATTGTAGATGTAGAGTATTATATATATACCTTTTCAATGATACATTGTAGTCCAGACAAAACCTCGAAATCAGGAGTTAATCTTGGCGCTGTTAGTTCCACTTTGGGCTGGAAAATCATATCCGTAATATATCTCGATCCCATCATCTTGTTCAGGTCGTATCCGTACAACTGAAGCCAAGCGCTCAAGTCTGTCATGTAAGGAGTGTTCTGATTTCTATTTATTGGATCATTGTTCTTAAATCGGTAAATAAAGATGTCTGTAGGCAGGTGGAGTTTACTCGCCAGATGTTCCCAGCTCGGAGTCATCCATTGACCAACAACTGGATCGTATAACCGAGCATCTAAGTAAATCAAGTTAGTATAGTAATCATAAATGCCTCCTTGGAAATCCACAGGTACATAAAATTCTGGGTTCGTATCTTTCATGATCTTTCCGAAAGGACTGCGTTTGATTTCTTTTACAATCTCTCCATTTACATCGAATACTACTAGTGGAGATCCATTTTGATCGGTAGCTACATAGAATCGTTGGTCTTCTGTCTCAATGCATGTTAGGAAATCTCTTTGATCGTACAGATAGCGAACAGTCTTTCCGGATTTCGGGAAGTGAACATGCGTTACTAGGTTTGGAGTTTGTGGGTTAGCGTAAAAGAATTGTGTGACGTTGCTCTTGTCATCTCTCCAGGCTACCAATCTGTTTCTGTCATCATAGTAATACCACATTTGGAACTTATCCCTTTCAGAGGCATGTACAAATTGGCCACGGGAGTTGTATTTGTATTTTTGTTCCCCACGTCTAATGACGAAGCCACGGCCATCATAGCTGCTGTACTCAATGTCGCTATATTGAACAACTCTGTCACCAATATCATAACCTAAATAACGTTTCTCTCCGTGTTCAATGACTCCAATAACGTTACCATTCTCATCGTAAACATATTTCCAGTCATCTTCGGATCCCACTACTTCCATTAAATGCCCATCGTAGTTATAACTAATTCGTTCGTTCGATGAAGTGTCGCCAATCATTATTTTTTTAGATTTTATCCTGTTTCTTGAGTCATACTCTACTTCAAGTCGGAACACGTCGAAGGCTTTGATGTTAATCAGGATAGTCTTGACTCGGCCTCGATCATCGTAATCAGTTATAGTGAAGTACTGTTTGCTTGTATCCTGCATCACTGATCTGTTGAATGTGTTTCTATAAATCCTCAAATCGCTGAGTGCTTCAAGAATGCCTAGATTTTGATTATACTTCATTCTCAATTGTGGCATTTCTTTGCTATTGATATTAACATCAATCGTAGAAAGCCGAGCGTTGCCGTCGTACTGATATTTGAAATGAGCGTTGTTCAGATTACTCTTGGGACTGAATTTCATCTTCTCGTCTTTAAGAATTCCGGCGTGATATTTGTAATCTTGCCTCAGTTCGTAGTCGGAGTCGGTAATTTCAACGTTCTTTACTAGATGTGTATTTTCGTGGTAAACGTAGCGAATAGCAGAAGCACCAGCTAATACCATTTCTAACTTTCCGCTGTTATCATATACGTACACAATTTTTCCAGATTGATGCGGGAATATTTTGGAAAGAATGTTGCCATCATCGTTGTATAAGATTTCGTAAGGATGTCGATTCATTGGGGAGAAGTATTGGTATTTGAAATAGCCAAGTGATGTCATTAAAGCAAACGTATGGATGTGACCTCGTGGGGTAGTCAAGTTTTGTAGAGCACCTGAGTCATCGTAGTCCAGTAGATAGTCGCTACCTCTAGGTGTCGTTACTTTCAGTGGCAGAGATGTGAACATATCCCTGAAAGAGTAAGCTAAGGAAGATCCATCGCCGTATCTTATCTCGTTGAGTCTGCCAGCTCTATCGAACCCATACGTTTCATTCAGATCACCCCAACTCCATTTTGTCAATCTGTTGAACCTGTCGTAATCAAGGACTACTTCGGCAAAGATTCCGTTGCTGGGTCCAAATCTAACTGGTCTAGCAGTTCTGTCATAAGTAACATTCAAGAGTTCCACTTTGTCGTCCATGAACACAGCGATGGTTGACGAATCCCTGTCGTACTCCAGAGTTAGTAAGTTTTCACCGTTTACTCTCAGTTTACGTCCCACTTGCGCGATAGATTTGCCAAATCTTGCTTTGTTGAGTACTTTGCGCAAGAAGTATCGCCATTCAAATCTATTAGCCAGGTCGCCACCTACTTCGGTTCTCTGTTTCGCAGGGATAGGGAAGCTTTCTCCTAGAATCGGATCAACTTCAGCCAGAACTGTGTACGGAACTGTGTCCGTTGATATTACGTGACCCCACGGCATGCTGGAAGATATGCTGCTGTCTGATGAAATAATAGTTTTCTGTTCCGCTTCACCAGTGCGAGTGTTCACTGAAGATCCCTTGATCAAGATTGAAACAGGTTTCTTATTGTTTTCAGTGATGCGAACTGTGGCGCCCTTGATGCTTAGATCGAAGTTCAGGTTGATGATTCTGCCAGTAGGTGTCACAGCTGACGTAAGACGTCCAAATTCGTCGTATTTGTAGACGTAACTTCTCCCAGTGCTGTCGTACTTTGATTTGAGTAACCCACTCGGACCGTAGTAATCGAATGTAACGTTGAAGTTGTCGGGCGTCCTCAGTTCTTGTAACATCTTCATCCTGGACATTTTGAGTCTACATTTCTGTCCCTTTGTATTTTCTATAGAGTTGACTGATGTGGAGTAGTCCCTTAGTAAGAAAACTTTGTTTCCAGCGGCGTCTGTGACGGTGCTGAGTTTTCCATTACTGGTGTTGACAGTGTAAGTAAACACATAGTTGTTCTCTCCAGTCAAGATGTTTTTACTAGTGATGTGCTGCCCAAATCTGTTAAAGATATAAATCTCCTGTGTATCAGGTGAATATATTTCGTATTCTCTTGCTCCACTCGCGTCCGGTATGCTCGCCATTACAGATCGGATCCTGTAGTTAGCTTGATCCGCGATGTGAACGATTCCATCAGGACTCACAATGACAGCTGAAATTGTATTGAACTTCGAATTGGAGGCCAAGAAGTGGTCGGCTTCGAAACAGTCGCATCCTCTCTCTAAGCAGTTGCATTTAGATTCGGCACCAGCATACAGAGAAATCTTTCCATCGGTGGTGATTAGTCGAACCCGGTTTATTCTCTGAGAGTCACTTTCAGCGACATACAGGTCACCTGCCGAACCGAACGCGATACTCTGCGGCATAACTAACGTTGCGTAAGTCGCTAACTCCACATCTATACCGGTCATAGGTGAGGGACAGTGAAGAGGTCTTCCAGCAATTACTTTTACTCTGCCATCTGGAGCCATTTGTAGAATCATATGGTCGTCTATGATATGCAAGCTGTTGTCTAGCGGATTGATGGCAAGCTCTGTGGGCCAACGTAGGTGGACTTCTTCGACGCTTAGCGTCCCTTCACAGGGGATTGGTTTCCAATGGGCTCTGTGCATGTGATTGCCGATGATCGTAGTGATGATGCCGTCTCTGTCTACCATTCTGATGTTCGTTCCATCAGCGAAATAAACGATGTTGTCGATAGATACAGCTACTCCTTTAGGGTAGGCCAGCTTAGCGTCCCTTGCTAACGCTCCATCACCGCAATGAGCTTCATCACCAGGCAAACATCTTTCTCCAGAGCCGACTACAGTCTCCCAGTTATGTTCGGGCTCGGTAAAGTCTTCAGTGTTACGGATTCTGATGATTTGATGGGATTCTGGGTCTGAGATGTAGAGGTTGCCGTCGAGAGGTGATAGCGCCATGTGGTAGCGGTAGGAGACTTGAGTGGCACTGAAAGAATAAGAACAAACGTTAGATATAATCCAGATTCCATCTACATATACCTACATAAAATTAAACTATCTTTTTATGATATCCTAAAATATAAAGGCTTTAAATTATATTATTTAGTAAAATATAAATAAAGTTTTATACATTTTTGTCTATCTCTCGTTCTGTTTGTTCAGGCTAATCTCTGTAACTGCTGAACCGATTTTAATGGGTCTTTCATTGGCAGATAGAGGAGATTTTAGAGCAAAATACAGTATTTTTATGCCGGAATTCTTACGGCATTTACGCAGGAAAAAAAATTATCAGCTTACAGCTAAACTACAAAAATATCAGAATTTGCGTTGTGAAACTTAAGTTTAGTCCTCTCCACTTTAATTAAAGTTTTTAAAGTCCTTCTAAAGGTTGTCTGGAAGATATGGCTTTCAGCGATAAGACCGCCATTGTAACCAAAGAATAAGCAATAATGTTAAATAGGTGTGTTTAATTTTTGGAGTACAATAAACTATATTCTATCTATCTATCTAACTTACTTCAGCTTGACCACCGTCCGCACAGTCCCGTCAGGACTGATCTTCCGCACAAGGTTGAAGTCTCCTACGAAGATGGAGCCATCAGGTGCAGCGGCTAAAGCCACCGGCGCCAGGAGTCGTTGTCTGGAAGCCACGCCCGTGCACTCATCACCACATTTCAGTTCACGTTGACGACCGTCGCCCATAGTTGTGATGATCACACGAGGCTTGTGTTTTAGGTACACGTTTGTGCCATCTCCCTTTTGAAGAATGCCTGAAAATTTAGACGATAACAACGCTGAAATTTGTATTTTATGCCAACTCAAAATCTGTGTCATCCTACCCTACTTCTTATTAAACTAGTAATTGTAAATGCATAGCATACATAAGTATGGATTAAAATGGAAATTTATAGTAATATAGCTTACACATAAGAATATCACGTAGGCTACTTCTAATCCAAGGGAAATGTACCTAAACGAAGTCGCGTACAAAAGCTAGTAAATTCTACTAAGCTTATTGATAACAATGAAGCGATGCTAGTGTCAAGATCACATTATTCTAGAACATTGCGTATTGTGTGTTCATCCAGCAAGATCGATCGATGTCACTGAAGAGGTCAAATATTCTGAACCACTTAACAGATTACATGGCTTTGTACTTAGGGCTGCAAAACGGTTAGATATACTAAAGCCGAAACGAGACGCTTTAAAGCCCCGTGCCCGTGGTAAAGGGCTTTAGAACACCGTCCTGTGTAGGTTGTAGGACGTAATCCTTACATACTACCACATTAGACGAAATAATAACTTTAATTTACCTTCGTGGAAGTTGTATCTGTGATGTATGTCCAAATTCCAACCACCGACGTCTGATATACTCATATCTTGTCCGCTGAGTTTCGTTGTTTGTACGTTCCAGATGACATCTTTACAATCGGTGTACTGATATCCTACTTTCACTAATGCTGTAGTCACTCCGTACACTCTCTGCTTGTACACATTGAGTCGGTTCCATGGGTACGTGAATTTGATGACTGGATCAGCTTCAAATGTCTTCTTGAATAGTATGCCTTCGATTGTTATCCTCAAGTGGATGAGCGCTAAAGTGGATGGGATTTTCTCAGGAGTCAGTTGTAGTTGGATGGTGGAGAGATAGCCAGCCGCTCTGGAGCTGTGGTACACCAGATGCAGACCAGTTCCAGGGATTTCGAGACTTTCTTGGATCACCTACAAAGAAAATATTAATTTAATGGAATGTTACTTTTCTCTCGAGCATTGCATAAGCTTCCACAGAGGAGCTCACGGGTCAATATTCAAGGTCAAGCAACACTTGGCGAGGTGGGTCCGTGGATGGGTGTTGGATGCCCATCTTAACGTACCGAGATTTTTCTGTGCCTCGTTAAGGCGTTTGTCACGGCTGTACTGGTACAACTTTGTATTTGTACAACTTTGACAGTCGAAAACTGATTGTTACTGCTCTTAGACTCATTGTGGACACATTCCATGCAAAAAATTTGGCTTCATGATGAAGACAATCGTTTCACCCAATTGTGAGGAATGTGGAACTTTGACAGTCGAAAACTGATTGTTACTGCTCTTAGACTCAGATGTGGACACATTCCATGCAAAAAAATTGACTTCATGATGAAGAAAATCACTTCACCCAATTGTGAGGAATGTGTACTTGTCGAGGACCTACAACACTTATTGATGGAATATTATAGTCCGGTTTGAGTCTAGTAGAAATTATTTATTAAGAACTCTGAATTTGAACAGAACTGATGTAGGCATGTACCATACGATTCTCACCCAACCAAATGGCGACGCTGCAAAGGATTTTTTCAAATTCATGGCCCAAATATTGTGAAGGTACAATTGTTCAGGATACGATGGGACTGACACACGCTATGCGTAAAAGTCCCTATACATATATAAAGAATAGTACTCACGCGGGGCTTCGCTCCCGTGGATTCTATCACGGTAAAAATATAACTCTCCTTTTTTGCAGTCGCGTAAAAAGTAGCCTATAACCTTCCTCAAGCTTCAAGCTACTTCCATACCAAATTGCATCCAAATCCACCCAGTACTTTCGAAGATTAGCGCGTTCAAGCAAATAAACAAACAAACTTTTCCGCTTTATAATATTAGTATAGATTTTAAAAAAAAACTTTGACAGTGACAGGTAATCCGAAACCAGAAAATCTGACAACAATCTTGCCAAGGTGTATTGTGTTAACACCTATTGGGTTGTAGAGGTCAGAAAGTCGGTCGCTCATTGTAAACCACTAGCAATCAGCTGTATCCGGAAGACTGAAAACCGATTCCAATATAGTTGGGAAAATAGTTAAGCAGCAGTTGATTGCATAAACTTTTAAAGGTCTCATGATTAAAGACCATGATGATTCGCAAGATCAATACAGTTAAAGGTAACTTATGTAAGTCATACCTGAGATTCAGCCAATATAGCACTCTTGTCAGGACAGGCTCCTTGGAAGCCGTGTTTCCAGGTTGCAAGTACAACAGGCTTCATCGTATCGTAATCGTGAGCGAGACAGGCTTGTGGAGGACCCATATTGATCTTTTCATCCATCGTCGTCATTAGGACAGTGTCAATTATCACAACCTGAAACAAATTAATAAGTATAAGTGAGTATTAGAAGAATAGATAATTTTGGAGGTAATTTGAATGACAATATTCAATATGTTTATCATATTTTATTTTTAACTACTACACCAATTTTAATACGTTTGAACAAAAACTGGCCAAGTGCGTAGGGTTCCGTAGTTTACTGCAACGCCAAGTGCGAGTCGAATTAGCTGACTGAAAGTTCCGTACCATGCTCTAATAAAAACAAACTACTCTGTTTTACTTTATTCCCAAGAAAACGGTATCCCTGATATGCAGATTGCGTGGCAGCCGCAACATGATCCTGAATACCGTAGCTGATAAGGTATCATCCCCATTATGGAAATCCTTTATTATGAGGGTTATATAATAATTTGTAATCTATACTTATAATAAATCTGTAGAGAGGTCAATTCTGTACATGAAATATATTTCCAAAATAACTATCAGGGGGTGATTAGGGATCGATACTGATGCCAAAAATGCAATCAGTAAAATTTTTGTCTGTCTGTCTGTCTGTCTGTCTGTATAACCGTTATAGAAACAAAAACTACTCGACGGATTTTAACGAAACTTGGTACAATTATTTCTCATACTCCTGAGCTGTTTATAGTATACTTTTCATCACGCTACAATCAATAGGAGCAGAGCAGTGAAGGGAAATGTTGGGAAAACGGGAGAAGTTACTCCATTTTTTAAGCTTCCGTCGCGTGTGCTACCTTAGTGGTTAAAGCTACACAGAAATCGTTTATGACGGAAATGTTCTCCTTAAAATTATATAAAAAATATCCCACGACAGCATATGTCTATCTTTTATGGTTGACTCACAATAACACGTGTAACTCCCGATAGCTTAGCAGTTCGAAGCTTTCTGATTATAATATTTGTCTACTCTTACGTTTATAACACTCTCAGTCACCCCTAATTGAAAAAGTTAACATTATTAACTATTCCATAAAAATGAATCATATAAATCGGTATAGAAACACCAAAGTTATACATGAAATCTATACTTATAATAAATCTGTAGAGAGGTCAATTCTGTACATGAAATATATTTCCAAAATAATTATCAGGGGGTGATTAAGGATCGATACTCATGCCAAAAATGCAATCAGTTAAATTTTTGTCTGTCTGTCTGTCTGTCTGTCTGTATAACCGTTATAAAAACAAAAACTACTCGACGGATTTTAACGAAACTTGGTACAATTATTTTTCATACTCCTGAGCGGGTTATAGTATACTTTTCATCACGCTACAATCAATAGGAGCAGAGCAGTGAAGGGAAATGTTGGGAAAACGGGAGAAGTTACTCCATTTTTTAAGCTTCCGTCGCGTGTGCAACCTTAATGGTTAAAGCTACACAAATCATTTCATGACGGAAATGTTCTCCTTAAAATTATATAAAAAATATCCCACGACAGCATATGTCTAACTTTTATGGTTGACTCACAATAACACGTGTAACTCCCGATAGCTTAGCAGTTCGAAGCTTTCTGATTATAATATTTGTCTACTCTTACGTTTATAACACTCTCAGTCACCCCTAATTGAAAAAGTTAACATTATTAACTATTCCATAAAAAAATTGGCCAAGTGCGAGTCAGACTCGCCCATGAAGGGTTCCGTAGTAACTATAATATAATATGCAAATTTATTTGACGAAAAAAAAACCTTACAAATTTCTTAAAACTAGCTTATTTACATTTTTTACAACTGCGCCAAATAAATTTGTTTTGAAAAAAAAACCTTACAAATTTCTTAAAACTGGCTTTTTTACATTTTTTACAACTGCGCCGAATAAATTTGTTTTTCATAGTGTTTGTATGAATTACAAAGTTATATTTGCGGTTTTAGAAAATATGCTGTATCTCAAAAACTGCTGAACTGGTTTCGTTCAAACTAATTTTGGTTGAAAGTTTATATTAAGATCTATAGACATATATTTTTTTTAGATTTTTCACTCCATTATTATAGAAGTTAGAGGTTGTGTCCGCCACACACACATTTTACCACTTTGGAAGCTTATATCTTTTAAACGATTGACTTTATGGAAAAGTGGTTTTAGAAACCCCGATGTCGTTTTTAAAGAACTGTCTATAGATACCACACATGCATCGCTACGAAACCGTAAAAAGAATCATATAAATGGTATAGAAACACCAAAGTTATACATGAAATACGCTTATAATAATAAGCCATCGCGCGTGAATACTGAATCATGCTATAAGGATTATTTTTGAGAATCGGTCGCCGCGCTCGACACGTCTCGCGGTCGAAGCGTTCTCTAGGTACTTAAGCCTCATGTGAACGTGATCTAAACAATATTACCAATACATTAACTTACGCTGACGGAGTCGCGGGCACAGCTATATTGTATCATTACGCTAAGGCTAATAGGAGCGGAGCGCCAATGAAGAATGCTTCAAAATCGGGGTTAAATTTAACGTTAGCCCAAAGTAACTACTCCACGCGGACGAAGTCGCGGGCAAAAGCTAGTAATTAATAATTGTAATAATGTGTGTGTACCTATAATTTATTTATTTATCTTTGTGTATGATGATAATTTAATTTTAATAACGATTATGACATGATAACTTTGACATTTTTCTAATTTGTAATTTTAAACAATGTGTATGGATTTTTGGCCATCTGAATTAAATGATTTTTATTTTATTTTTATTTACACAACTAAGAATTTTATCTAAATATTTTTCAATGGAATTCGTCCAAAAACGAGAAGAATGTAGTTGGTAGAATGTAGCTACTCGTAAATTTGTGAATGCAACTTAGGTCTGATAGTTTTTCTTTTAACTTCGTAAGATGTAGATACTACTGCCGATGCCGTGACGTTTGAATTCCTTTGACTTGAGAATTAGTACTTTAAAGCTTAATATTTCTCAAACAGGTCACTGAATCGAAAACTGAATCTGTTTGGCATGGATACCTATATATATTAATCACCCCGACAAAGATTTTATTTTACCACTTTTACCACGTGTTTGGCATATCCATGCCAAACAGCCTTCTAGTACAAATAGTTTCTGAGCTAAGCTGCGGACAGACGGACGGACATGGCGAATTTATCAGGGTTCCTTGTCGACTGCGGAACCTGTCCTACGAAAATTGTGATAATTAGTATTTTATATAATAAGCATAAGGTTAAAAGTTCTTATAAATAGCGTTGTTTATCTTTATGATCTACAGTCTAAATTCCTATTTTTAACTCTTTATGGGTTCTATAAACATGCTTTTCATTAATAAAAGTCTAAGCAGAGATATGTTCAGTAAATTATTGGATTTAAAACACTGCATGGCATAAGCGTGTTTTAAATAAAGATTTAAGAAAAATAATAGAGTCATAATATTTTTAACGTCCTAACGGATAATCGCTGGTTTGCATGTTGAAATCTAGGAAAAAATGTAATCACGCTGAATGAAGTTCGGTTGAAAGTCGCTTGAATACTTAAAGAGTAAATCAAGCACGTCTAGGATCTAGCTCATATTTTTATGAGACATGAACATTGATATACTAAAAACCCAAGATGCACACTCAACGTCTCAAACCCGTCCGCATAAAATGAGTGCTTAATTCTAAATTATGCGCTCATTTCAAATAGTATCGCGTCACTCGCGTCTAGGTACACACGTCAAAAATGTCAAAATTTTCTTTGTAAAAACAACCTTAAACAATTGTCATAAGATAGAATTTGCAAAAACATATTTTGTACTTATAGCATATCTATTACTACGTAGGTGGTGAGTGTTTGGCGACAGTTTCGAGCGTCACTTTTCTTCGAGACTGTGCATCTTGGGTTTTTAGTATATCAATGGACATGAAATATAAACAAGTTTTGGAATTCGACTTCGAATAAGCAAACGTCTTAAAGCCGCTTGAAAATTACGCACTTGTTATTTTCAAGTTTATATTTCTGTCACAGATGACATTGGGTCTCCACTTTTTTTTTAAATTACTGATGAGCCCACTTTTGACCTCGATCTCGCCTGATGGTAAGCTATAGATGAGGTCTAAGATGGGACGAGCGAGCTCAGAAGATCCTGATTTACTCTTGCTTGAAAAGCTGGAAGACTAGTTATTTTTTACAATTTTCATATCTATCCAATACTAGCTGACCCAGCGAACTTCATACTTATAATATACAACGTGTAACGGAAACCCCATATCTATCCGAAAGGACTGAAGACAACATCTGGTATGGAGTCTCTATGCAAAGTTTCAGCTCAAAATAAGTGACTCACAGAATTGACCCCAAATTATTGGTTTCATATGTTTCTTGAATACCAGTAATAACAAACGTGTCACAGCACTATGAGGGTCATCACTTTCCACGTCACTTGCCACTAAAACGATAATTCTCTTCATACTCCCTACATCATTAATAAAATAGTACAATTACCTCATTCCAAGGCACATAGACGACCTTCGTAGCTCTTTTGAATGGCGCTCTTCCGAAGTTCAGGGTAACCGCCCCACCTCCATTCACCAGCAGATCAAACCAACCATCTTCTCTGGTTAGCGTGAAACCTTCGAGAGGCGTGTCTGTAGATACTCTGACGCCAACCAGCCCAGTTCCGAGTAACGTGACCACTCGACCTCTGACTACCGCAGAACGACTAGAAATTCAGGCGATAATTGTATTAGTATTCAATAAATGTAGTACATATAGACCAATTTTGAGTATTAGTTAGCGGTATTGACAAGTGTTGATGTTTTGTTGGTCTTTAGAGGATATTCTAGTTTCTATGAGTGAAGTTCTAGTATTAAATTAAATGGGTTTAGTGATATATTCATTACGTGTGTAATCTACATAGTCTATTATACAAATAATGACTTAACTAGGGGGTTAGAAGTAGTTGGATATTTAGAAAAAATGCAGATCAAAAAGACTTGATCGATTCTAAGGGAGTCTATATCTATAAAGTATTAATATTATTTCTACAATGTAAGATTGTGTAGAATTATTGTTATATATCTTTTTCAGTTGGTGGTTTTTGACAAACATGACGTACAGAATATAATTACAAACATTTAAATAAAAAGCGAACACAAATTCACAGGACACAATAGTAGGTAGCTAAACACTAAAGTGGCACAGCATGCATGACACAGATACATAGAATAAGTAGAGTATATGTCGCCAATTAAATACATATGTATATAATGTAGGATATATATATATATATAGAACTCGTAGATAAACTCTAAGTTAAACAAACACTATCCTACATTCGATTCACAAGTCTTACCTCGAATTGAAGTGGTTCCAAAACATACTGCGCAGCGTTAGAAAAACCGAGAGAAATGACAGAATGAGTAAGTATTATCGTTGTGTATAATAATATTAATTTAGAAACAAGAAAGCTCGGAAACGTTAGTAACAGCGACGTTAGAGAACGTGTATCACATGCATGTGACGACCTTCTAGGCATTTTGCTCTTCGATATTAGTTAGTACAAATAAATACATTTTGTTCCATATAAGTGTAAGAAAAGAAAGAAAGCATTGTAGTACACTCTTATAATGTAAATAAAACATGGGATTGACTGGGGCACAACATTGCGTATCTTATATAACAAATATTTATATGGCGCTTGTCAGCTTAGGATAAGCCGACAAACTAAATGTTAGCTAGTTATTAGTTAACCCTAACAGATAACACCGAACATCCAAGCACTCACCTTTCGTTGAAGTTCTCCTGTTTTGCGTAATTTTGCAGACTACCTTCGTCGATGATGAATTTCATCCGTTCGAAGAATGACGCTGTGATGGCAGGAGGTTGTTTCCTAAGGAGAATGTCTGTAGGCTTCGGGGAAGACACGCAGAGTTGACTGCCTTTGCAGATAGGGCTTAGACAGCACTCTGGATCTTCACAATCGACGAGGCCGTCTAAACAGAATAAACGAACGCATTTGTTATGATTTGGTCTTTGAAAACAGTTTTGGAGGTACATTGAAGCGGGACATACCTTTGTCATTATCTTTAGAATCGTCGCAGATTTGTTCTTTGAGTGTGGTACAGTCTGGACCATCCCATCCGTCGAAGCATTTGCAGGACCATTGTCCGTCGTTTGCAACTTTACACTGTCCGTGACCAGCGCATCCTCGTGGACAACCTTCCAGCGTGCAATGCCGACCGTTCCAACCAGACACACAGAGACAAGTGCCGTTTTTACATTGGCCATGGTCACTACAACGGGCATCACACAACTTAGAAGTACAAAATTCTCCAGTCCAACCAGGATCACAGACACAGGACTCGCCAACGCATCTTCCGTGGAGACCGCAATCAAGATCGCAAATCTCTGTAAAATGAATTTAATACAATTGGTATGGTTGCACGAATGCATATTCAGTTTGGGAATTGAAAAATTACCTTTAGAACAGTCGTCACCTGACCACCGGGCATGGCAAGTACAGGTTTGAGTGTCAACGTCAAACGTGCCGTGTCCCGAACAATCGGGTAGACATTGTAATGCATCCTTGTCCATTGTTGCACAGTCAATGCCTTTCCAGCCTTTCTTGCAGATACAGGAGCCTTCGATGCAGAAACCATGGCCGGAACAAGTGGGATGAGGGCAGTCGATGTCGGCGCAAAACTTGCCCTTATACCCTCTGACACAAGAACATTTTCCGTTGACACAGTGTCCGTGGCCGTTGCAGTCTGGGACCTCACATTCGTCATGTCGTAAGGAACATTCTTTGCCTTTCCACCCAGGGTTGCATTGACATTCGCCGTTGATGTACTCGCCTCGTTGACTGCAAAGGACTGGACACACACCTAGAAAAGAATAAAATATAGGTATTAAAGGTACAAAATATGTTTAAGTGAAAATTTGTATCAATATCTACTAATATTATTTGCGAAAGTTTAGTTGTATGGATTTTACTTAATCATGCCGTGGAAAAAAACATATTTTAGTCTCAAGCATAATTTATACATTCATATTTTTTGTAAATTAGTTATTTAATAACACTTTCATTCTTCCTTTTTCGTTTTAAATTACATGAGGTCGGTGTTTCCTTACTGCCCTGAGAAGAAACACTAAAAAACTCGGAGATCGGTCTTTTGAAGGTTAATGAGTGTGAGGTGATTGTTGTTATAATTGAATTCATTAATGTTTAGTTCTTGTAAATACCAAATAATTTTGATCTTCAAAAATAGAATACCGTATTTACTCGGCGAGTAATAGAGGCTTTACAAATAAAGTAAATTAATAATTTAAATTACTTAGAAAGTGAAACAGCTGTTAGCTGTAGAGTTCCCACAGGATAAAAAAAATATAATAGGCTATTTCTCAGCCCCAGTGAGATATTTCTGTGAGATAAATTTCCACACGAATGACTGAACAGCTAGCTATATTTGACGAATAGATAAAGAAAAATGGATTTTTGCTTACTTTTACTGCAATCGTCGCCACCAAAGCCAGCCTGGCACTGACAATGGCCCATCAGACATTCTCCCTTCCCGGAGCATCCATTTGGACAGTTGTGCGTCATTTCGTCAGCGATCATCGCAATAAAAGTGATCTCCTGTGGGTCGCCGTCGTCATTGTATAGAGATAAGAACCAATGGCCTTGTTCCATATAATGCGTTACTTCTTTTTTGATCGAAGGCTGTAAGTTAAAGACCTAGTTTAAAGTGTTTGCTTTATGCTATCTAGATATACTTAAGTAAGTAAATTAAATAAATGATTAACGCTTACATGTGAAGTTCTTGTTGTTCTCGCCTTGAAACCGCTGAGAACTTCCAATATATGATATTGCGTATGTGTCGGTAAAGCGTTTCTTCTAGCGTATACGCCTATGGAAGCCCCTCGGGGTATCATGTAGTCGAATTTCACGTAACTAGCTTGAGTTTGATAAAACTGCATATTCCAGTAGCTATATGGAGGGATTTCTTTTGATAATTTTTCACCTAAAGTAATTTGTTTGAACGTCGTTCCATCTGGTGGAAATGTTTGTGCTGGGAACGTTCGCGCACCTAGAAGATATTAAGATGTTAGTTTTATATGAAGAGTTAACGTAATATTTCATCATGCGATAATGTGATGAATTTCGTCGTAGGCACTGTTATAATAATATATTTGCTAACTACTATTACTACCCTTTCTATGTTATTAAAGCGCGTGCGATAGAAAATTATGATGCTATAGGTAATATGTTCTTTTTTTTCATATCCTCGCGACCAGTGATGAGCATGCATATTAGTATGTTAGACACATTTGTACACAGTATCCCTAAGCGGTGATGGATTTGGTGACCGTTAGTAAGTTATCTCTGACTTTTATTGAAGGTCAACCTCACCTTCCAGTATAAGAATGGGTGGAGGCTGAATTTTTGGACAAACACATTTTGGTTGTTCGGTTGTAGTAAGGATATCCTCTTCAGTTGTTGAATCTGTCGTAGATTCAATATAGTCGGTCGTGGAAATATTTTCTGCTACGGTGGATATTTCGGTTGTAAAATCTGTAGATGTGACTATTTCTGTGGTATCTGACGATTTAGTCAAATCGTCAGTCGTCGATTCCGTGAGGTCAGAGTAATCAGTGCTTGAAATTTGATCTGTTGTAGTTGATGTATCAGATTTAGGTGATGCTGTCGTTCCTCCGTTTTCAGATGAGTCATCATAAAAATCGTCTGTGGCATTGCTTATGCAAGCTGGGCATGAACATTCACAGCTTCCCCCAAGGTCGTTATCATCTTTTGTAGTATTGGTGAATTTTGTAGAACCTTCCAAAGTAACAGGTTTGTTAAAATGCGAAGCTTTGGTTGGTTCTGAGTCCATTGGTGTAACTTTAACAGTTGGTATCTCATTCGTATCTCCAAGTGTTGGAACAGTCAATGTTAAAGAATAAAGCTGTTTAAATGATGAGCCCTCGGCATCATCTGCAGAAATCGTTAGGTTAATCAATACATGTTTAGGATTAGTCACATCAGGAAATTTGGTATCAACCGTATTCACAGTCGGAAATTCGTCAGGAGTTGCCTCAGTAGTACTCGTTGTAGTAAGTGTATCATTAGTTACTTTCAGCGATGGTGTTGTGGTCACAACATGCTCAATGTGCGTGGTAAAGTTATTTGTAGTATTAGTAACGGCATTTTTTGTTACATGTCCACTTGTAATGGATGTTTCTGTAGAACTAGTAGTTAAAGTTTCCTCAGTGATTCGTTCCGTGGTTATAGGAGTTTCAGAAACTGTTACTGGCACAGTTGGTGTTATTTCAGGCGTTTTTTTGGTTTTAGAACCACTATTTTCACTATCATAGTGAAACTTTTCTAGATCTTTATCCATGTCAGATGAGTCATTGGAATATATGTGTAGCACTTCTTTTATTTGTTCTAATTGGTTTTGGATTTTGAAAAACTGAAGCTTTTCTAAACCATACGAGCGAATCAATGGAAATGAATCACCTTGCATATTTTCAGGTTCGTAAGCAATTTCCTCATTTTTCGTTTCTGGTGGACCGTTAACTTGTTCATTTGTTTCGAGTGGTTGATCTAAATGCGTTTCTTTAAAAATGTTACGAGACGTAGTAGTTATAGTGCTAACGGAGTTAGTTACTTTAGTTGTTATTTCAGCAGTACTGGCGGCTTTCGTAGTCGTTTCCATTTCTGATAATTCGAGTTGTTCAACAGTCGTTGATGCAACAACCTCCAATGCTTTTGGACGATCGTTACTTGTTGCAAAAGTCTCCAATACCATTGGTGAATTGTTAGTTGGTCCCAAAGCTGCTAATGCTATTGGAGATTTAGTACTTGATCGAATAGTTGCCAAAGCTATTGAAGGATCGTCACTTGTGGCAGCAGCCGCCAGCGCTATTGGAGGATCGTCATTTGTACCAACAGCCGCCAGCAATATTGAAGGATATTTACTTGTCGTAACAGTCGTCAATGGTTTTGGAGGACTGTTACTAGTAGTCGTAGATACCTCACGATTATTTGTTGTTAGATCACCAATGTTAACCGACACATCATCATTATTGCTAGACACAAAAGCGTTGTTAGGACTGTCGTTCTTTTCTTCGTCCCGCTGAGTAGTGATGTCCTCTGCCACACCATGCACTAAGCTAACAGTGTTCACAGAAGGCTTGGTTATATCATGCATATTTACAGCGGTAGAAGGATCCTCGGAAGAAACAGATTGTGGTAAAGAAGAAGCATGCCCATCTACAACATCTACGCTTCTACGATGACGGAAGTGATTTTCTTCTTTACCTGTGCCTATAGTAGGCAAGCTTTGATGCGGCCTCGCTAGAGTTTTGTTGGCAAACTCCAGTGATGTTGCTTTTGATGCTGGAAACACTTCTGTTGGTTCCCCAACGACTACTGTACATGATTTGGGATTTTGATACGTCCAGTTAACAAAATATGACGCTGTGAACAAAACATAATATTACGATTTAAGTATAAAATTAACTTAATATGATTATCCAACATACGATACTATTTATTTATCATTTAATATACTTTATTAAATAAAAAGTAAAACTAGTGTAGAGTAGAAGTTACCTTATGATCTCATTAATAAAGATAAATGATTGACCTACACGTTAAGACCGCCCATTGTATACTATTTTTATAATTTATATCCTTTAACATATTGTAAGGTGTTCAATAAAGTATATAATATGTAAAAAAATAATATTTTATAATTGAAAATGTATTTAGCAAATGTCATTAAAAATGATCTATTTCCTTTTCTTTTCTTAACCTATTTTGAAACACCCTAACATTATCAGGTAGTAGACTCGAACACTCACCTGTCATATAAGACGCGATGGCTAACAATACAACGAAGAGTATTATAAATACAATGGCGGTGCACTTCCAAGAGCACCTCGACGAAAGGCCTTTTCGGAAATGAAACCTGGAACCGGCCGAAGGAAAGTTCGAGGAGCGCAGGTTGTTTCGGACCGGGAGGACTGGAACAGGGGTACCGAAGGTCGGGTGTGGCCTGTCTGACCGCTCCATTCTTTCTAACGTGCTTTTTTCTGGCTTGCCTGGACTACTACACGAGGAATTCGACTTGTAGTCCATAGACGGATTCTTTTGAATGTCCCCTGAAATTAGATTTCAATCAGTATGTGTGATATCAAACTATAAAACAATTTAATGTGTCTTTGTGTTAATTGAGATACTGAATAGAGTCACTCACGCTTATTTTCTAGTCAGAACCTAAGTAAACAAGATCTAGTAGTTAAAGGCAATTCAGTATAATTTAGACTATATTTTGTAATCATATTAGAAATAAGTTCATCCTGTGATAAAACAATTTGTTTGGCAAGTTTTGAATTGTAGCAATACGCCGAATATTTTAAAGAAATATCAATGTATTATAAAAAAAATCTTTGTTTATTATTATTTACAACTATAACTCAACAATCAATTGACGGGAATTTATTATCTAGAATTGGAAATATTAATAATAATTATGTTTTTTATTATTATTAGTATTTGAATTGAATTAGTAGTAGATTAATGTTTATGTGGTGTGTATATGCTCTTAATCTAATAAAGAAGTAAAAAAGATTCTAACATTCACCTGAAGGCACGTAAAAGTTGCCTGAGGGTGTGCGCACGAGGCAGGAGGGTTCGAAGTCGCCCAGGTCAGCAGGGTTGCCGGTGATGCGACCGTTCAGGCGAGACATGGTTGGATTGCGAGGCGGCACATCGGGCGGGAGACGCGACCCTTCCAAGAGACACCCTGGGGAAGAAGAAAAAGAACAATTGTGAGAAGGATGCTGATGGAGAATTTCCCTGGTTAACCAAAAGGCCTCCAACTTTTACCTAAGTATAATCAATTTAATATTTCTCCCACTTTTAATCAAGGTTATTCTTTGTAGGCCAATATAATTCACTAGTTTAATCTACATAATTTTTAGCTTGCCCTTTATTAATAATATAATCATGATTATCCTTCTAGATAAATTTCACTAAACTTTAACAAAGTCAAAATAAAACAAGGCTTATACGGAGTCATTGAAAACTTTGGAATATAAAAAAAAAAACTCGAACAATAACGAGGATAGCAACAAACAAATGAAAAAATTCAAGCACTTGCAGGTTTATGGCTGTTAAATAAAACAACCCTTTTAAAAGTTACGATAAATAAAGCCCAGACTTTATCTTGGGCGCTTGTGGCAGGTTAGCCTCGTCAATAAAAATAAAACAACAAATAAGACAGTAGTTTGATAAGACAAAGAAAAAAAATACGAACTCAGCGTCACAGAAACTCAAGGACCCATACAATAATATCTCTTTTTATTAAAACCTTAATTCCAGTTTTGTAATCCAGGAGAATTAACGAAGCAGAACTTGGCCTTCATTATTACCAATAATCTGTTATCAAATGCCGTTATTTGTAAAGTTAAAGGCTTTTACAAAATTAATCAGCATGCTCCAGCGGTCGTGGCGGAGGCATTAGCACAGGGAAAAATTTAATTAATTCCATCCACGAAAATTTACAAGTTGAAATTCAATTAGGGGCGAATATTGCTCACCGTAATGGCTCGTAAACAAATAACCGTGGATAGGCTCATGCAAATGGATCAAAGATCGCGTGTTTCGGCTGTTCTTTATAAGGAAAATATATTAGATCGGGAGCTATTGGAGTAACCGCGGGCGCGGCGGACTCTCCCATCGCTAATATAAGCTAATGGAAAATCGAAGTATTATCTGTGGCCCCGCGCCCTCAACGCCTCTTATCGGCCCGCCATAACATCCAACTTTTGATCCACTACGAATTTTAAAGATTCCTCCGAGCGTTAATTAATTTATTGTACCACCCGATGTAGCCACAAGAAAACTCAATTAATTTTAAAAGGGTTTTTGTGTTGTTTTTTTCGCGATCGATCTCCACCACCCTCGATCACTACTGAAATGAAAATGGTGAACTTCTCGACAATATCGTCAGCCGCCTTTTGTGGTCCACCCTTTGATACCGTTCTTTTTCTTAGCAATTAGAGATTAATGACTTTCATTGAACTTTCACAAAGCGCACTATAATCCGCAGTACCTATTACGATTAGCTGTTAAACTGTGTCCTAATGAAACGCTGAAATATGTCTCAGATTTATATGAGAAATAATATAATAACTATTTAGATCGATATACTACGATGTACTGTCAGTCAGTGTTTTTTTATCGTCTTATTGTGCAATATTATGCAATATTCCAAGCTTCAACTTTATTACATTCTTCAAAGTCCGTAAGCGAATAGTGTATGCTGACACCACCATCCATTGACTCCTATGTAACATAATCAGGGGTTGTCGACAACATTTCATAGCGTGCTTTACAACTGACACTAAGCACATTCTAAACGTGGTAACTTGTTATGAGGGCCGATGTTTAAGGATAAATGCGCCCAGTCGAGCGTACCGAACGGTCGATCTATCCTAGCCCGCCGCCACAGCCAATGAAAAAACTAAATCACCAAATCCCTTACCTAATTTAGGAGGACAAGCATAGTCATTAATACACACGTCAGTCGTCGTGCTACTACAAAATGTGGCCCATTTATATCCCGTCTCGGGGCCTGGGAATTATGGTAATCGGACGAGTCGTGTCCTTTGTCTGTAATGGTTGGTAATTACCGAGCACCTCCGGGGCACTTCGTCTGCTGAGGGGCCCACGCTCGGAGAATTCGACACTCGTTACGCGAATCGTCTCAACTTTAAAAAGGGAACGCGATTTTGAATGCCGTCATGGGATTTGTCGCTGCGCATCCGAAACAAACTCACTTTTCACTATTTTTTTTTTACTTTTGCCAAAATTGCCTCCCACACACAGTCCTGATTGGTCCTTTTTGAGTTTGTTTACGCAAGGAAATCGGTATTTTTACAACTAACCCAGACTTTTAGGCGCTCGCTTTTACTATCCCATATTATTTATTGAGACTACACTATGCATAAAACTGAATAACAATCAGATAGAGGCCACTATCCATATTCCGGTTCGTTTATTTTTATATTTTTCGAGCCATCTGGCATCCGATCTCCTATTTTCCGTTTAAGATCCGTATTTTCTTCGGAAGAAATCCAAAGCTCGCTTACTTATTGGAAGATAAAGGGGGTGTGTTTCGGCTCATTTGCGGCCGAGCTCGGCCCGAACAAACGTGATTTCTTATTGGAAACGGAAAAGAAACAGACCGACTTGTAATAGAGTAACTGCGGTTTACCCGCCACTAAGCTTCGTTGGAGAGGTTAATTCCTTGTCCATTATACCTACTAAGATTAACATTCAGCTTTTTAATGTTTGTTGAAATTTATAGATGGAAGAATGCTGTTACTTTATGACAGAGAGAGTAATTTGACGCAGATGTTAGCAAGGCACATACTGTCTAGTATATCTCTCCAGGTAGTTTCATAACTTGCGACGTTGATGTATGAGACGTAAAGCACATTCACGTGTAGACGCACACCGATAGAAACGAGATACATTTGGGCAATCTCTGAGGCAAGAGACGCGGCGGCAACACGTGCTCACAATCTTAAACTCGTTACACGAACATTCCACAAGCAATTTAGAATTTACCCCTTAATCTTGATCCTAACTCGAATTGAGAACATACAGGAGAATCCTTATTTACGTAGATTAATATCGGAGAAATGTACATATATGTAGGTAGGTCCGAATATCGATAGTTTATGCGGTAAAAACACTTAGACCATACGTTTTCATTGGCGTCGATTTCCCAATTTCGATTTTAAATTTAGCACCGAAGTTGGACCCATGCAATATTTATATGAGAGAGCGGCGTTGCGATTTATAGTTGGGAAACAATCGGGAACTTGCTCCGGCATCGTCGTGACTTCGTTTTAATTAGTACCCATTCATCGTTGAACAATCGAGTGCTCGAACAAATCCATTATCGGGAACTTTTCGATAGTCGAAAGAGGTGTATTCAAAGTTTTGCGATTGCAAAGGGATCGAGTACGAAGGCTTTTGTGGATCTTACATTCTGATGCCCGGAACTGTCTTTCGAGAAATCCCGTCCATTATACAATCTATAAAATAAAAGTCCTTGATATTGAATAGATTCGCTTTCAATGCGTATTTTTTATTATTACGGCTTTGAAGAATTGGGTTTTCTTATAATTTCCTTTACGTTTCGATATCGGAAGGTTTAGCAAGCATTATCGAAAAATTCAGAGGCATTAACGAAATTCGGCAGTTGGGAAAAGGAAGGCCGCCGTTATCTCCCGCTACAAGTGGAATGGGCTTGCGTAATGACATTACGCGTACATTTTAATCGATGGCTCATGGTTGGCCGGAGCCCAATGCTGTATACATACGCTTATCTCTATGGTACATAGACAGATTCATTCTATTAAAATTGATTGATTAACTTCCCGCATTGAATTTGTAAAACAATTGTACAAATAGCGCTATATGCACATTCGACACGTGTAGTGATCGATTTAATCATGATGGCGCGTTTGCATGTGCGTGCTGGTACGAGCAGCGAGCGGCGACGAATGTAAATGTATAGCGCGCGCAATGTATCATGTCAAGACGCGGCGCGCTGATAAGATTACCAGACAAAGGAAGTCCACCCATATCACTACCACCACGACCGCTAAATGCGAACCTTCATTCACTACCCCTTCTGCTAACGTAACTAATCTCAATTTTAACACAAAGGCTTTAGAGTTCACATTGTCTCGTACGGTCTTTATTAGTGTCCCGACGTCAACGTCTGCTTCGTTAAAGGACACTCAGCTTTATTTATGTTGACATACTGGCAATGTTGCCTTATTTGTTGTTGACTATTCCTATTGTCGTAAATAGGATTTGGACCGTACTGTTGCTCGAATAGAGTTGAGATTGGTTGTTTCGTTGTAGAATATAGTTAGTAACGCTAAGGGAATTTGGCTTCTTTGGAGTTAGTTTTAGGGTTGTTTTTTTCAGTTACCAGTTTGTACTTAGAGAGGTTAGCCGGGTGGTTTCCGGACGAAGATAAGGAGACGATGTTGCTAAGTCGGTCCGTCACGCGACCTGTCCACTAATTTATGTTGCGCTGATTTTGTGATATAACAACCAGTAGACGGAACCCTTCTTGTAGGCTCGTAGTGGACGGGGCTGAACTAGGGCTTTTTATAGGCATTTATGTTAATGTATTGTCTAGCAAACATCCGCAGAACAAAGTAAGTTACTTTCAGAATATAAATTTACATTAATCTCATTAGAATTCGACGTGCGGTAGCGTAGTATTTGACAAAGAAAACTTCTGTAAAATACTTTCATGGTGACCCCGTTCAACTATATAATTTGATAGTGCATTTTTTTCGGTTCAGTTAAGTAATTGGTCTTGTTAATTTGTAAGTGCTGTACCAAGGTCTGTTGTTGGACCTTCGGATGTTAGATTACAGACTTGATAATAAACAGAAAGTGCAACGTTAGAGCTCGTTAGAAGGCTCGCAAGGGAGCCTTCATTAGTGTTTACAAGTAAATGTAGAAAAAATAAAGCGTCCGAGAGCAGCCGACCGGCTCCAGTTACACGGCACCCACGGCACTGTCGGCATACCAGTGCACTGCCTGAATATCTTCACGACTTAACGGCAACTAATGCTTGAAACAATATGCACCGCCATCAATTAATCTCACTATCTCATTGTACATATTTCTTTGTCTAAATCCATTAAATTAATTACGGCCATTTGGGGAGCCGACTACGTATTTATTAGGCTCGTTATCATTCATTGAATCTTTCGATAGACGAGTACTCGGTAAATTGGAAGAAATGCCGAGACGCTGTGATAGATGTTCTACTTACACGTAAGTGGGGGGCCAAATTAGCTGTCTACCGAAGAATGCAGTTACGTCCGTGACTGATACCCGTCGATGGATTTCGGGTGTGAGATCCTGAGTGTGACTTAGATTCATAGGTGTCATCGCGGCCGTTTAGAAGGGTGTGGAAATTGGGAAATTCCTTACGATATTACACGAGGTGCGAAGAGTGGGCTGAACGGAATGAGTGCGTTACACGAGGTAGACGTTGCATTGTTGACATAGCTCGTTACGGCCGAGTGTACTGTGGAGTGGGAGGCGAGGCACGTCTTTGTGTCAGCGAGTCCTCGGGCCGGCCGGTCGCCAGCAGGAATGTTTATTAGTCGCGCACAATAGGATCGACGGCGGGCTGCGGACATTTGATTCTAGTTGAGCCCGTCAGATGTCCGATAACCGGCGGTGGCCTGACTTCATTAACCTTTACCCGTCCGCGGAGGCATTAATTACGCTTAATAGAAACAAACAAAACGAAACTCCGACAGATAAATGGGCCGAGATAGTTATTTAATTGTCTTATCTGAGGAGCGGGCGTCGAGACGTCTCCGGCGTGCGGCGGAGTGGGGTCCTGGAGTAATGCAGATTCATTTGCCGTTTACGTCTTAACTTTTGTCAAAAGTTTCCATTTCTACCGATCCCCCTTTCCGCTAATGAGCGATTCACAAACGAGATTGGGTGTTGTGGATAAATGTTTTGTGTAATTGCTTGTGTACGATTGTGTAATTTGATGCGCGTAATCAATGGAAGAAGATAACAGGCGCGCAGTGCACATCTTGTTGAATTTTAATAACATAACCGTATGTACATATATTATACATTTCGATTGTTATTTTTCTGTCCTGTTTTGATTGAGTAGGTATGTGCTACTATGCTTTAGTGTAACGTCTGAAAATATGAACGATGGTTAGAAAAATACCCTAAGATATTTGTCACAGCTACGAGTTCCCCATGTCAGAGAGTCGCCACGCATATGTTATAGGAATATATTCAGGCGCGTCATACTGTCACATGTCCAGTATGGAAGCGGTCATATTTTTC
This sequence comes from Tholera decimalis, assembly GCA_943138885.2. Taxonomy (NCBI): domain Eukaryota; kingdom Metazoa; phylum Arthropoda; class Insecta; order Lepidoptera; family Noctuidae; genus Tholera; species Tholera decimalis. Next base: position 9,138,234 of record OW964554.2, read on the forward strand.
GTCGCCACTTTTTTCAGGAACGGAAGCGCGAGCTCCGCTGACGGCGATACCCTGATAGAGATTGATGATCGCACCTACCCCCGCCCGGCCCGCGCAGACCCTCGCGGGTCATTGAGCTTACCCGATTACACCAGGCCAGAGGGGATTCGCATATATCCAAATTACCCCAGTGATGGACGTTTCTTACCCAGATAACTATCCTCCAATAATCCCCTTGGTACCATATCAACGTATCTCTATCTGCTCGTATGTTCTCATTTGTGTCTAGTTAGTGATGTACTGTCGAATTTCATGTGCAAAATAATGCGGACTTTTAATATGAACACTAAAATTTGAAAGCTTTCAGTTTTATCGTCATTCCATTGTACGCTAACAACATTATTATACAGGGCTGCACCAGTTTAACGTTAAAATTGCCATTCATAAAAGTCGGTTTTGAGAAAGGAGTTTTTGTCGTAAAAAAAGAAGTCTCAGTTCGTAATTTAATATGCCGTCACCGTTCGCTAATTATTTGGCAAATTTTTATGAGAAAAAAAAAACAAATGACGGCAAAGCCGCTCGATGCGCATTTGTCATTTGTCAAGGCGCGTTGCAGCGCCCGCCATCCTGAATCCTGAGTGGCATTCGACACCGACTGAGTGCCCTATCCACGCACCCAACCGCAGACAAGTGTCATTATAACAGTACGAATAAAAAATACGTTTTCTTTGCGTAATTGGTAACGAGCACTTGAAAAAAATCTGTATACAGCTAACACCTCGTGATGCAACCGTTATAATATATAGTCGTGCGGTGAGCGGAGGGCTCTCAATTGCGGCAAAATCATATCGCGTATGAAATAAATCAGCTGTTCCGGGGTGCCTCGGGACGGATCGCGTTACACCCTCGATTTGTGAGGTTATTTGCATTTCGATATAAAATGGCGGCCGCGATGGGATTTGACGTGACGTTGACAGGTGCTCACGCTGTCACGCTGTGGTATAGTTTGAGCGCGTTGTTTCGCTCAGTGCTTGCTTAATTAATGCTGATGTGGCAATCGTAATGTCCAAAATTTCTAAGCATAGAAAAATGTAGGCACTTGGTTTCTCAATTAAAACTTACTTGTTATATTAAAAAAAACCTAATCGCACTACTCAAACTCTGCATTCGTCAATTAGCACTGAACATGTCTTGCCAACTTTGAGCAGCGTAGAAGAATCAAAACGAGTCTTTAGAGAAAGTTTTACTAAGCGGATTGTATTAGGTTTCATGCTTTTAAAAAAGTATAAAATAACCTAATTCCACATAAGCGCTGCCCGCGCGATCCCCGGAAACGTATAAACGCCGGGCGACCCATTCTATACGTACAGAGGTCAAGCATACTCAGCCCTTTGTACCCAAATAGATATAGTACTGTGTGCATTAGCGAGGGTCGCTTTTCTTAACATTTTTTTTTCTCTACAAAGACGAGGCAGCACCCTTCAGCCTCTTCCGGTAGGGTTCGCGGAGAACCACGATTAAATACATGTCATTTTGATTTATACAGGCAATTATTACACATCATATACTTACACACATTGATTGTGGTTCTGGTCAGAGTTAGAACGAAGGGTTTGTACTAAGCAATTAATTTAATTAAACGCAAAAGCAAACAGTATTAATAATAAACTCGGCTGTTATGGTTTAGTTCAAATATTTGCAAAGGATACAATTAATTAATTAGTATCGTATTCTGGCATTAATCTAATTGCGTGTGTATGTAAATTACAGTGCAAAGCATTTGTTCAAACGCATAGAGATGCGTGGAAGTAGAAAAATATATATCGAGCACTGAACGCGAGCACTCCAGTTTAAAACCCATTTACAAATGTAAACGTTGCCAGCGTTACTCAAACAGTGCGGGGCCTACGGGCCTTTCCGGGTCCATCCATCTTGCAAGCCTAACGGGTCCGAATGTTACATTGACGAACGATGGCTCCTCGATATGGAAGATGACACAATGCGATGACCCCGAATCCATTCCTTCTAAGGCCCCAGTAATAGTTTTTCCCCACTACCCGTTACTCTCCATATTTTATCGGACCTTTTTATGAGGGTTATATTGAGAATGTGTCATGTTGCGATTCGTTCAGCGTCGCTGTTGCCGCTTATGTATACATATTTGATGCAGACGCGTAAAGGATTGATGACCCTTGTACCACTTTTTTTGGACTGACTCCACAATCTATTTATTTTCGGATTCCAGCTAAGCACATATGTTAAAGATATCGCTAGGGCATCACGTTTAAGGGTTGGCGAGTAATGCTTTGTGTCTTATTTGCATTGATGCAACCCTAATGGAGGCCATTTTGTTTCGATCACATGGAAGCATTAATGACGTCATCCATCACGTCAAGTTGACAAGCTAGCACAGTTGCAATGGACGCGGATTTACTGTAGCTATCCAGGGAAAAACGAAAACGTAGAACTATCTATTAAAAATCTATTTTCTCTTTAAAATATATTTTGCAGCTTAACTGAAACCATCGTAACAAACATTTAGTAAGGAACTTCGTCTGATTAATGAAGACCACAATTTACAGACGTAACAGATGTGTAATTCGTTTAGTTCTATCTAAGCTTATTCGGAACAAGATCGTACTTGAGCGCATCAATGTCGGTAATCTCCTCAGATTTCGCACTAAATTTAGGCTGGCAGCTCCGCTACACACGCTAATCCAGGTTAGTAATCACACGGTAAACCTATTACCATTTCAAGTGTGAAGTGTGAAATCGCTCATTTCCAAATGGCGCTGGAACGCTAGCCAAATGCAACCACATCGCCTATTTTTAGAGTTTAAATTCAATTACGAATTGCCTCATTTAGGACGGAAGGAACGAGAAATAAGGCAGGGCTTGTTAGTCGTAATCTAGTGATTAAATAAAGGCGTGAGTTACAACCACCGCCATGTGGATTAAAACGGACTTTTCTTTATAAAAAATGGGCAATAACCGGGTGTGGAGAGGGTATACCCAGCGGACAAGATCCCTCGCTGGCGGAAATTCATTTGCAAAATTTTCTCTGACCGAAACATCGTTATGAACTATATGTATATATATAACAACGTATATATTATAAGTGTTCTAAATTGAATTTCTTGGCATGATTACCGCCTAAATAGTCGTCTAAAAATGAGATTTGAAAATTATGCGGCATCAATTTTCGCGTGAAAATTATGTATATGTTATAGGTACTACTATAAGCAACGCGCAAGATTAATCCCTCAGAAATGTAGACGGAAAGGAATCAAGAAGACAGCGGTAAGTATCTACACGGGTATTCCATCAGGGCGCGCCTTCGCACCTCCGCATTTTTATGTTTTCATAAATTTCCGTTGAGATCAATATTTTATATTCGCACCGGCACCGCAGTAAATGGGGATTTTTTGCAAGTTCGCGCCGCACCCCCGGCTTTATTTATTCGGATGTGGCCCTCTCGAGATTCGCCACTTGTACCGTTCGATACATTTTTCACACGAATAATGTTATCACGTAGCGTTTCTACGCGCCTTCTCTATCACTTATGCATATATGGTGTTTGTGTGGTGTGTACGTTGGCTCTAATTTAAAAATCGGGACGCGTTGTGTCTTCGCGGCTGTCGTTTTAAACGTGAGATTTGTCCGGTTATCCGGAGGTCGTGAGAGACAAATCCAATCGCCGAGAATCCTCGTACGGGCGGGCGTTGATTGGTCGCGACATTTTATTACCTTAGCCAGGAGTTGGTTTTACGAGGCGGGCCCGACAGCCAGGAGGGTGGTTTTACGTGATAAGTATTTTTATTTGTTCGAGAGCTTGGATAAACTGGTGGAGGTGGTCGCGGATTACTTTACCGTAACACAATCTCTAAGCTTTTTGGGGCACCTGTCAAGTCGGTGTCCTATATTTAGGAGATTTTTTTGGTGAGTTGGAGCTGTCAGTTCATAAAATTAGATAGTTTCTTGGTGCAGGTGGTGTGTTCGCATGGTAGTGGTCACAGTGGGTACCTCCGACCGCCCGTCGAGCGGAGCTTTGTCTGCTCGGTACAAAAAATGAGTCAGTGTGCATTGCTCCCGCTGCTAATCCTATTTACTCCGGCAAATAAATTATAGCGGGCGACCACTAATATGTACGGACGGTGCCGCGATACTAATACTGCTCTCTGATACTATTACGTTTACAGTGGGATTTGCCACTTGTAGTCGATTTGTTATATGGGTTTCTATTACGATGATATACGAGAATATTACATTTTGATGGCGTAGTTTATCCCAATATAGGAATGTTATGGAATTGTGTAAATAATAAGATTCTCTATATTGAAGTTTACAAGTGTTTACCTCGTAGGACGGGCAAAAAGATAATAAGTAGGTACTTAGGACTCGTCTGTAGGGGATCAAGATTGTCTGTGAAGGAGTCCAGGACATAGAACTTAGGTGAATTATTTAATGTCAGGCGAGTTTTATAAGACTGCAAGAAAGAGGACAAAATGTACCTAGATAATAACAGTGATTTGTACTTACTTAAATTTATCTGAATTTTTTAAATTTGAATTTTGTAGCCTGGCCTTGACTAGGTCAATAAAGTGTGTAAATTAGTTAAGGATTTTAATATAAAGTGAGAGAGTGAGTGAGTGTCGATCTCCTTGTGTCACAAGGCGAGTAATATTCATTATAATTTTACACTGTATATTTCACATGTTACCTAGTTCTAGGAAAAAGAGATTCCTTTAGTTTGCATCAAATTATTTGAGACTTTATGTTCAAGAAAATGAAATATAACAGTTCTTAAAAGGAATATGAAATATTAAAATTGTGTTAGTCCTTTTAAGTAAATTGTGTGGTAAATTAATCTTTAACGTAGAGATAATATATATTGTTTTTTATTGGTGAGCTCATGTTTTGTGGCACGCTCTGGATAAAAGCAATGAAAGTAAAATTAAATAAAAAAAATTATTATATCTCCAACTATGCTTTCCGTCACTATTATACATATAGAGATAGGACCACACCAGCAATTTATTTTTATTTTTCTTTAATGGCCAGCCAATAATTGTTTACAAAATATACTCATTGGCAACGATGCACTGGTCGAGTCAAAGCTCCAGAGCCTTGAACACCGACGACGAGTTGCAAGTCTATCGGTTTTCTATCGGTTACATTTCGGGGAGTGTGCGATGGAATTACACAATATAATACTGCCAAGCCCGTTCCATCATCGAACTACGAGACAAACGGCGAAGCGCCATCGTTACATGGTGGATATCCCATTACCATACGCACAAAACGTTTTGGGAATACCTTCATTGTGCGTACGGCTAAGGAGTGGAATTCCCTGCCGGAGTCTGTGTTTCCCGATAGCTATAACCTAGGAGTCTTTAAGTCCAGAGTGATAGGTTACCAGATGAAGATAGGTTACTTTTAGGTAAGCGTGCTCCATCTTCGATCACATCATCACTTACCATCAGGTGAGATAGTGGTCAAACGCGAACCTATTTTCAATAAAAAAAAAATATATATATATATATACAATTAATGAAACAATTACTTATAATTGCGCATGCTTACAATTACTTCAGCAAGCAATACCAAGTAATAATCTACAGTTAATTCCGTCAAAACAAGTTTTTCAATTTTGCATGCACATGTAGAAAGTTATGCAATAAAAATATAACCTAAGCCGCATACTGCATGCAACATTGAACAACTATTATATGGTATGGATTACTATTTTTAATAAAATTTACTATGTTAAATGTATTATTATCTTTAGCTGTAATTAATTCAAATAATGTACTACATAATTAAAAAACAATGAGAATTTTTTATGAATGAACAAATAACTGGTTTTTGGCAGAATCAACACTAGATAGTTTTCTGTAGTGTTAGTTTGGTGTGGATTTCCGCAAAGTAACGCTTGATTCCATTCCGTATACTACGTAAAGGACTACAAATATGAATCTATCGACAATATCAATTAGGCAGTCAATACAAGCCCATAAAGGGTTATTTGTTTCCCTTCGACTATCGCTTCGCGTGTGTGTTCAATGTGATTGTACACAAACAAGTGACGGTGATTCTGATAAGCGCGCATTATCATAACACAGCACAGGTGATAACGGGGATGGCTCATGTGTTTGCCTTAAGCTGTATATCTACAACAGCAGTCATGACTAGTTCATTGTCTGCTTAGCCTTTAAACTCGTACCAACTATGTCGGGATTGGTTTCCAGTCTAACTACAGCCAGTTGAGTACTAGTGTTTTACTAGGAGCGACTGCCTGGCTGATCTCCAGAGCCCAAAATCTGGATAACACGATAACCCTTGGCAATATTAGTGACAGATTTTATGGCTTCTGACTACTCTTAACTACTCTCAAATATGTATAAATGGCCGCTAAATCCAACTTAACGTGTTATATATTAGAGACATTCCTTAAGCAGGAATTTTGGCCGAAAGGTGTCGTGTATCGACGATTTTGCGGAAAATTACGCGACACCTCGCAGCGCAACACGACGCCGTCTATTCTTGTAAGTGTTTTAAATTTGTTATGTATTAGTTTATAAGATTTTGTATTTTTTTTATGGGCCTAGTTGCCTGAAATAAAGGATATATTATATTATTTTGCGAGTCACAGAAGAATCTCCATAAGTTAAGATGATCGGTTCACCCTTGTTTGGTATAACAACTTTTGATGTAATGTTACTAATACGAACAACGTTTAAGAAAATAATCAATTTGTATAATATCGATTAACATAATTTTCATTTTATCGAATATTTATTTGCGATAGCAACATTTGCGCTATTGATCAAAAGGTATAATGTTCTTTTGATGTAATGTTCAGGTGGTATAACATGTATTTAGTATAACGCCATTATGGTTAACACCCCGACTTGGATAGGTTAGGTTAGGTTATTTTTTTAAACCACCCAGAAAATAGGGGGCTCCGGTGACCTATCTTAGCACAGGTGGTAATCAGTTACTAGTTATGTTTAATATCTACTTAGGTTATTATTACCTATAACTTAGAACTTACAAAGAAAAACACAAAGAAAAAAAAATAGTGCATTTGAAAATTCGGTCAAATAACATTATTTCAAATAAAAATCTATCAATTAATTATTCGGTGAAATGAATAATTGGAGGAGTGTGCGATGGAATTACATAGTCTAATTCCACCAAGCCCGTTACATCATCGGACTACAAGACAAACGGCGATGCGCCATCGTTACATGGTGGACATCCCACCTATACGCACTAAACGTTTTGGTAAAACGCAAGCCTATTATCAATAAAAAAAATATACGAAATGACTTTATTGTACTAAAATTAGCCAGAGCGATTTTCGACAAAACGTTGTTATACCAAACAAGGGTGAACCAAGATGATCACCTCTTCACGAACTGACTTGGCAAGCGTGTTATTATTTAGCCACGTGTTTCTCCTCAATGCAACCAGTTTTCTAGACATCTGAGCCCAATGTATTAATTTTATACATGCATGTATATTAGGGCAGTAGCGGTCAGAGGTAATATGATGACGCGCAGATTCTGTACTCAACTACTTAATTATTTCGTTATTTTTTGTTTTAACTTGTATTTGTTTTTCATACTAACATTAGTTATAAGCGTGTATACTTACTAACATCATGGATATATGTTGTCCGAATGGAATAAATAAATTAATTTATTATTAGTCGAGCTTTAGGTATATGCAAGCAAGCGTATTTAATGTCACTTCCTACCTATTTGTAAAAAGAAAAGAAAGTAATAGATTGCCTTTATAATATACCTTGCTTTATCAATGCGGTCAAATTAGTAATAAACTTTAAACCTACTGGTTTAAAGTTTATTACTAACTATGTTGGGAGGCAACTACTTACTAGTAGTTGCCTCCCAACAAAGAAACACATATATGTTTAAATACAAAACAAAATAATTTCTCCCACATTAGTTTGTCTGTACGTATATTTACTCATATCTATCGTGCGTGAATGTTGAATGAAATTGTTTACAAACAACTGACGGTGCTGTCTGATACGCGTCTCATTATCATAACACAACGCACAGGTGATAACTATAATACGTGTGTAGGTGTGATAGAGAAACACGCAAAAAGTGTGTGTTTACGAGTAGCCTGTAGTTATGATCATAAAGTTTAAATGTTAAATTAATTTTGAGTCAAAGAGCTAGGCTACTGTAGGTTTTGAATTATAGTGTTTTCAATGAAATGTTTCGTGTCTACGTGGTTACGAGTTTCGTAGCACATGCTACGCGGGTGTTTTCACATTGACGGCTACGCGACTACGGAAAATTATATTATTGCAATTTTTCGCTCAGTTTTGTTGAAAGCAGTATGGTTTTGGAGCGGCATTTAAAACTGAAATGGTCACTAACAGTATCGTTAGAACTTAAAACGGGATATTTACCACGTATATGGTACTAAAGAAAATAATTTGATGGTAACAGCTGTAACGTCATCCAGCCGTGGAGATATCAATGATGTACAAAAACAATTGTCTGATTCGTGTTGAAAAATTTTTGGGGTTATTAACTTTTACTAGCGGCTTCTTTTGATTGGAATTTTTAATTTTTTTTCCAAACATATACCCGAAGTAAAAAGAAGATTACGTCCTTTATCAGTACATGGTCTACCAAGGCGCTAAGTTTCTTCTACTCGAAGAACTATAATTAAACATAGAATAAGAAATTTTATCGATGGTGTATTAAATGATTACATGTACATATAACCTACTTTTTTAATACTGACTCACAGAAAACATATTTTCTACGCTTTGAATATCAACTTTATGCATAGCCAGTCGTAGACTTTATTAAATAGCTTCGTACAAAACATTCCTTGATAAAGTTTTAAAATACTCCATATGACGCGACGCATAACGGGCATGTTTGCATAAAGATTCTTCGAACCGATTCCGAAATGCCGTCATATAAATTACAAAGTTTAGCGTTTAAACATGAATCATTTAATATTCTAAAACGTTCGCAGACTCCGCCACTATAATTCTAAATTAGAAATTCCATCTCACACACGCGGCGCACACAAAAAAGATAAATAATTTCGTGCCATTTCAATAAAGCCACAATTTCACGGGCGCGTTGGCGCGAACTCGCGAGTGTTACAATTTAATAGAACTTCAAAAGGCCTGCTGATTCCACCACAATTCTATCAGCTTAGCACGAGATCCCGAGCATTATGCGTATAAAAAGCGGTTATCGCGAACCCTCCCCTCGCACCCCGCAGGCGAGAGGAGGGAGGCGAATAGGGGAACAAAACGGATACGGGGACGATACTACGCGAACTCTAGTGGAACATAACTTTTGAGTAACTTTTTAGGTTGTTTTAAGTACATTGCTGTGTTGCTACGGAAAGTACCCGGTAGTTTATTCGAAAGCGCGCATTATAACGCTCCAATATATTGAGCCGTTGTTCTCTATCGATATACTTTAAGTGGAACACATGTGTCTTCATTTCGTGCGTTTTGTTCAGAATTTCTGATAACGTTCGAAGTGAGGAAAAGTAAAATAAAAATGTGGGAAATATAAAAAGTGTTGTTCCGGCAAATTGCACCGAGTACAAACTTTACAGGCGATTCCTTACATAGACCGTCCATTCAGTAGGTATGGAAAAAACTGAAATGAAAATAGAAGCGAAGGAAAATGTTGGGGGTTTATATTTATAGTTTCAATTAGCGGGCTTTGCACGCGCCGCCCGTTTGCTTGTGAAGCTCGTTATTAGAATTTAAATAATATATAAGCCAAGTTTCTAGAAAAAATACACTTTCGAGCATTCCAAACTCGAAAATAAATCCAGCTGTAAAAGCTGCACGAGTAAAAATTCATTGCGTGAAAATTACGACAGTATAAAAGGCGGTCGTCAACAAAATTTAATTCGACATTCGTTGGAAAACGCCTCATTTGAACGACAATAATCAACGCATAAAACAGTTTAATGCGGTCACTTTAAAAAAGCTCGCGATACGCAGCCGCTGCGCTGTCGTTCGGAACAATTAAAATTGCGCACTGTCAACGCTTTGCGCTTTAACACTGACTATTTAGCGACAATTACGTTACATCACTGTCCATTGTCCTGTAGCGATTAAGCTTCAACTACAATAGTCCAATCCCGACCTCTAACGAAGCGACTTCGGCTGTTTCCGCCCCCACTTCGGTTCGCTCAAAGAAGCGTAATTTGCGGTTACGAAAATTGTAGTCGCTACGAATTTTGACGATGTTCGCCGAAGTTTACCAACTGCAGTCGTTTGAAAGTCGACCTTCCAACGGGTTAAGTCGAGTTGACGAAGTTCCGGGTGTGTCAGGGTTAATTCGACCGGTCAGTTTAACCCCTATTGGCTCGGATGGGCTGGCATATTAAATCGCACGGGATAGTTCACTATTGATAACATTACTTTTTATGGGAGTCCTTTTTGTTGTTAGACCTTTACAGAGAAATTAAATTATACGCACGTGTATTTCAATTAACCTTTCTGCGAAGGTATCTTTTGCTCGTATTGTGAATTTTCCTTCTCAAAGGGGGTATCATCGAGGCGATAGTAATACGACATGTAAAGAAACAAATAGGATTCACAGACAGCGGTAAGAAAAGACTTCAAAAAACGAACATACAAAGGAGAACCGATTACAATAAGTCCTGAAATAACGGTAACTTTATCCGTCTATTAGCAATATTCTGTTCGCAGTGAGTGCTGCGCAATTATACGTTGACAAAGCTCGGCAAAGGAGGTAGGGGCCCTTTGTTACAGCGACGCCAATAATGATGGCATAAACTTTACTAATTTTGCTACAGACCGCGAACGTTGCCGCACCAAAGCCTGGTTCACATGACGCGCCCTAATTGTCACGTGGAAGTAAAAATGGTACTATAGACTTCTGCAGTCGAGAGAAGTGTTTTGTGATTCGTTCTGTTTTATGTTTGAAGGCGGTAATATTGAAAATAAAGTGTTTCCTTAATGTAATCGCTTGCAACTGTTGCGTTTAGTCGACAGTGCGTGATTCCTAATGTTTGCTATCAAACATGGCTATGCTGCTGCAAGACTAGAACTGTTAAAACAGTATAACAAAAGATTTTAGAAATAACTTTATATTAAAGTTATATTTGAAAGTCGGCTCATTTTAGCGGATTTATTCTTTAAAATTCTCATTAGCCGATTATTTTGTTCGTATTTTATATTATCCAAAGACTGGCTATTACTTTGGCCGAAGTCTAAGCTTTGGCATACAACGTGGCCATGCTGTCAGTTAGCGTGACAGTATTGTCACGTTGTACACACTATTTAAACTAAAATGCAATTAGTATAGATTAGTTTTTTTTTTAAATAAAATATATGGTGAAAACAATAAATGAATGAAAGGGTTATCTTAAAAAACACACAAATTAATTTTTTATTCACTATGCAAATTAGTTTTTATAAATAGGGCTGCCTTTAGCTCCCTCTTTGAGTTAATTTCTACCATAAAACCAAATACCAATAAGCGTATTCTGAACCCCGCTTTACTTCACAAACAGTTTCTGTAGCTACTTCAGTAAGCGATATCAATTGCTCGCTAACTATGGCTGATAAAACGCGTAGCCCTTTGACAACACACTTAGAACTTGCCTTATCAGTGCTCTCATTAAATTCTAGCAACACAGCATCGAGCGTGTGTATGTATTACTTGTTTTTAAGACCAGTAACTCCCGTAAGTAAGTTGTTGTGTGGGTTTTAAGGCACGTGTAGAAAGAAGAGTTGTGATTAAACATGCTAACTACCGGCACCGGCGTTCCATAAGCAAAGGTTACGCAAACTTAAGACGATATTTTTATAACGTTAGGTTCACTTAGGGAAGGATTTAGTGGTAGTTTATTGTGTTTGTAACTGGAAAATAATGTTTTTCAGATGTTAAAGGCATCTTTTAACACATGAACCACAGCTTGAAGTGAATATTGTATACGTATCTATATAAATAAAAATGAATGGCTGAAAAGTATGTACGCGCATATCTTCCGAATGACTGCACCAATTGGTTTTTTTTGTATTCCTTATTAAATAAGGTTTGTATTAAAGAAAATTAAAATAATATAATCCTTCATGTCACCAAAGCCATTACAATAATAAACAACTATAAAAAGTTCCAAAAAAACTAGAAAAACCGTGACTCTTAAACTAGGTGTAAGTTCCTGTGACTTAGGAGTCAAAAATAATGTGACGTAGCAAAGTTAGCTAGTAGGTCAGCTAGTATTGTATAAAAAACTAAAGCAGCAAAGTGGCTACACTATAGATTTTTAAGTCCGATACCGTATTGCTTTTCATTAAACTAATAGCTGTTTCAATACACCTTGAAAACCGCTGACGCAAGGAAAAAAGAGCGATGTAAACAAATCCCAATAAAGCTTCTCAAATTAAAAAGCACGAGCCCAACAACTGCAGCGCGCGATAAAAAATCATTAACGCCAAACATTGTTCTGGCGGCGTCGAAAATCGCGATTATCGCTAACTCAAACGCGGGCTTGGCGCCCGGAGGACGCGTTAAGCGCGGCCCGCGCTCCCCCGAGATATAGGCACAAAAAGCCGCTCATAAGTAATTCACCTGTTAAAACGGATGAAAATAATGGCCAACTACCAATTTCGGTTCGGCTTACTCGTGAAAAACGCTCGCCCGAATGAGATAATGGTGTGAAATAGGTTTTAGTATTTTAGCGCGTTTTACCATGACCGTTCACTTTTACAAGTTAATGATTACAAAAGCTAAATTGAAACATAATATACCTGCATGTTATATTTCAATTTATCTTGTAGATGCAAGACCATCTAAGTTGGAACATAAATTACAAGTAATAACTACGTTACAAGAATGTTAGATGATAAATTCTTAAATTCTGAACTTAACGGCTTCTGCTGCATTGTGGTATAAAGAATGTTTTCAATAATTTCGGAACATATTCTCCATAATTTAAGACGTCGGATGTGTATTATGAGTGCAAAGTGCGACATTAAAGCAAAGACCTTTTATAATGTCGCCGATAGGGGCTGGGTTGAAACGTGACCCCACTAGAGCTGACACTCGTGTACCACCTTGTTCCTTGTTTACGAATTTTCTCGTATGTACATAAAAAAGCGAACTCGAATAAATTTTGTTGAATACTGCAGTTGAACACTACCGGAATTCTAAAACGTACGTGCGTAACTTACGGACTATTGCTCGCTGTCATCAATTTGTTACTGTAATTGCCTATTAATGTTTAAACTTTATTTGTTGATCTATTTATTATACATACGTTATAATTAATTACATTACTTTGTAATTATTAATTTGTCACTTTAATTAAGTAATATAATTAATTTACCCAGCACTGATGTATATAATATGTCAGTTCACACTAGGAAAAAAAGGTTTAAAAATGTACTCTTCCGCATCTAATAGTAAAAAACTGTGCAGACTTTGTTTTTAAACCGAATGCCATCTAACAATGCCTTCCCTTGAATAATAAGAGACGGTGGTCTGGCTTCTCCTTTATAGCAGGGAGTCTGCAAGATTTGCTATTAATTATTTAGTATTCTGGTTCGACTCGCGACTTCTGTAGCTTGAGCAGAAAATGTTTAATGCCATTTGCAAATACAATATAATCATATTTAGAGGAACTGAAGATGATACCTTTGTGCCTTCGAAGAGATAATATAAAACTCATTGGCCGATTGTTAAATTTCTTGGAAGAAATTATTTGCTTTTAGTCGGTGATTTTTATAACCGATTGAAATTTATAGTATGACATTGATACCTCATGTTCTGCAGTTTTATAGAAGTATAGATCCGATTATTTACACATACCAACAAAGTGTAGTTACGGAAAAAATATTTGTACTATTTTTCTCTTCGCATGTAAGAAAACTTTATTTGCACAAATGGCATCACCACACAACCTCTATGCATTGTTTTGTATACAAAGAATACAATTAAGAGTATTAAAATGTTCACCGAATATTTGTCAAAGTGTCCGATTGCTTACGTAGCTCCAGCGCCGCCGCTCAAGTAAAGCCTGAGCGGTCACTTTCCACGCCCGGCTGCACTCGACAACGAACAGCAAAGCACCCGCAAATAAGCAGACTTACTGACGATTCAATTATATAGAAATATCTTAGGACAATATTTAATTATAACCAGCTGTGCTCGCTACTTTATTTATGCATACAGATGAATAATTATATATACTGATTCTGCTATAAACTTAATACAGTACTAGCTCTAGTGAAGTGCAACATGCAACCTGAACTTATATTCGGCACTCACTTAGCGCCAAAGCGGTCGACGAGTCATTTCCTCAAGATTTTCGCCAAATAATTCTGATCAATTATATTTATTTTTATTGCAAGATACCTACATGGACAGAATTTATATTATTTTACAGTAAGTTTAAATATGTTATTATGAAATAGTTTTTTGAAACAATCGAATGACTAATGTGTAATTTTAGCGACGAGCGAGTGTACCTGAATACGCTTTAACATCGTTGAGAAAAAGTACAGGTACAACTCCAAGTAACCCAAAAACAACTATGAAACATAAGTGCGACTTAAGAACTTTTGACAATAAAACATTTACACCGAGTTCTAGATGCTCACACCAATTAATTACCACTTGAAACTTCACAAAAGTGAGAAACTAAGCGACCGCTCAAATAGCTTAAATCTTTCACGGCAACAATGGGAGGACAATAATTGTTAAGGAGGTTCGTACACTCAGCAAGGTGGGTTGACGCGCGAGCAACGGCGCACGGTGGGCTGAAAATCGGCTTTCATAGACTTAGGCATTTTATTTTGCAAGTGCGAGTTTTTTTGCCGGATATCACTTCTATTAGTTATAACAATATACAAAAATGACACCAGAATTGATTCTGCACAGAAACGAAGGAATTATAATTTTTTTACGAAAATTTTGTATGGAGCTAGTATGAAAAATCGAAAAATCTCTAAAACGGCAGCGATAACCGTAATATCCTTATAGGGGGTTATAGTACTAATTATTTATGATTTTTTGACATACGTTACATAATGGTTGTAGATGCCTTTTTTTTAAAAAAATCGTCAAAATATTTTTATTTATTTTTACATATTTAAACGTTCCTTTTAGTGTTTAAGTTGAAGAATTCAGAGCTTTAACAACTCTTATCATAAAATAGCATCACCCCTATAGACCTGAAGGACTAGACAGAGGTGTGTAGTGTCTTGTTGATCTTGTAAGATTTCCAACAATACCAAATAGTTGAATATCAGTGTCAAAGTGCCCATGCTGTCGCTTCTTTTTGAAAGATAGGGGAATGAAATTGTTAATTGATCATACCCTAAAAGTATGATTACAACATAACCGGACACATAATAATAATAATATCCTTATAGGGGATTATAGTACTAACATTATTTATTTTAACATATGAAACTGTTCAAAACGATCCATGAACTGTGTCAAAGTTAAGAACATCGTTAGGAAGCATGCTTTTTCACCAAATATTAAGAATATGTGAAAAAAAAAAGACTGTATATAAACTTTTTATTGATAGGTAATTTAAATAAAACAGAAGTAACAAAAATAATATCTAATAAATTCAATTATACAAAATACATATTTGAAACTATAATTTATGAAATTATTAACTAAACATATTGGTACAATAAACTAACATAAATAACAAAAGAACATAAAGAAAAATAATTAAATTTTACAAATTTTCTTTACAACTTTCGTTGTCGGACTCCAATTCCGAGTCAGAATCCAGATCGGATATACCTACAAACTCGAACTCAGTTTCCGGAAACTGTATTAGGTCGAGAGTTTCAGCAAAAAAGGTTGTCTTCCTTTTGGCATCTAACTTCGGCCTTTGTGCACTTAGAAAAGGATCCGAAGAAACAACAAGCATATTTAGGATATCTTGATTAGAATCTTGCCTGCTTCTTTTCCGCGAATGATGTTCCCGGAATCTCCTAAAATCTTTGTTTCGAGACTCTGAGGCTTCTTCCGAGAGAGTCCCAATCGGGACAATATCATTTTTTTCGATTATGTCAGCTCCGTGTATTAATAGTTTATGTACGGTTGATGACATGTAGTACCAGTCGTATAATTCCACGTACTTTTCTGCTGTTTTGCGAGCAAAATCTTTAAATTTGATGACATCGATCTTCTCACCAGATGTTATTGCTTGCAAAATAACAGCAAATCTTTTTATTAGGTTTTGATCCAACCCAGTAATAGCTGCAGTTTTATTGGGAAACTCGAAAAACTTCCTTGCGGTATTCCCGTCATTGGTAGTTCCCGAGCCTTGTTTTACTATATCAATTAACAGATTGAGCTCCTCTTTAAATTTATTTTGAATGTTTTTTTTCTGTTTTGTAACATATCTTTATGCTCATTACTTCTTGCTGCCCACTGTTTGAAGTCAAGTCTGTACGCAATGTGTAACAGACATTCCATGCAATTTATACGGGCATGTAGAGATGATAGGCCAAATTCATATATGTCAGAACACACAGTTTTTGATGTTACAGCATCTAAGTGGTTCATTTCTGTTGGTTTTGCTAAGCACAGGTAGCATGATGCATTTGATCTAGCTTCAGAAAGGTACGTGCAGACTTTTGCGTCGATCATTGTCATCATTAGTTTATGAGTCACCCTGTTACTATTAATGCACTCTGTGGGGTTAAGGGCCTCAATTTCCTCATCCATTTTTCTTTTGTTATCAATGACAACTGCATGGCTTTCTTTTACAAAAGTGAACTGAACCGGACGACAATAAAAAGTTGAGCATGGTTTCGGGTTTGTCCATATAGTATTATCTCCATCTGTCAGTTTCAGTGGCACCAAGGAGGTCATGAAAATGCTTGAATCATCATGCTCGCCGTCCATTTTCTGCTTGTATCGGCTTTGATTGGAAGCACCATCAAATTCCCACTTCGATATCAGCTTTAACTGCTTATTTTCCACATTATCAGAAAGACTTTGAAGAATCCGCTTCACCGTGATGTCAAGTAAAGCTTGAAGTGTAATTCTAGCTGATGAATCCGTAACTGATACTGATTGATTAGGAGGGTAGCATGCAAGCTTAGTTTGTTGCAGTTTATAGTAGGATGGGTAAATATCCTTAGCACCTTCCCGAATGGCAGTCTCTCGCAACGTAATATATTGCCACTTTGAAAGCTTAAGTGAAAGAAGCAATCCAAGTGCTTTCTCTGGTGTAAATATTACTGTTTTCTTAATGCTTTCCTTGATTTTAACGGCAGCTTCTGGATTTTTGATCATATAATTGATTACAGATGCGATATCTTCATAACCTTCTTCTTTTAAACGTGCTGCAGCTGCATATGCCAATTCACAGGAATCCTCGCCTATGTGCTCACTAGATCTTCTCTTTTTCTGTTTGCTTCCCAGATCTTTGAATGGTTTTCGGGACCTTTTTGTCATTGTTCCAACAGTCGATGATGTCGAAGGTTCTGGAGAGACTGAGCGTGCTCTTGGTATCTCATCAACAGTTGGTTCTTGATTTATTAAAGTTTGCACGCAACTCGGCCAATCAATATTTGCTTGCAACCACTCTCCGTACGTATTTCTAAACTTATCAAAGAATCGTTTAGATTTCTGCCACCTGTTTAAAGCAGCTCGCGTGAATCTCCGGCAAAATTCTTTGAGAGTTACTTGATCTTCGGCAGAAAGGCAATCGCCTATGCGGGACACAATTGCACTAAACAATACTTCATGATTAAATGAAGGACACTCACTTTTTAGAAGAACAAACAAATCTAAGTTGGTGATTAAACTTTCCATTCTAAGATTTTGTAGTCGCAAAGCAAATAGTTTTAGTGTTAGCAGTTACACGGTTGTGAACAATCTAAATTATGGAACAAAATTATAGCCCTTTTATTGTATAAAGTCAATAATTAGTTAACTACCCTCATTAAAGTTATAAAAGATATGATAATAAAAATTTATAATCGTCAAAAACATTTCGTAGAACTCATAGTAGAACTAATCAACATTAGCAAATCACATTAGCTCACTAATTATAAAAAGGTGAATGCAGTTCTTAGTTGGTATTGTTGCGAGATATTTCAAATCATTTAATCACTTAATAGGCTCATTAGAATCAGAAGACTACAACCATCATTCTAATTACTTAATTACTTGTCATCAGACTCATTAGATGACTACACAATATGTTATTTTGTATTTTGAACGTATGCAAGGTTTTAAAATTCCTTTTGTGTCGATATTATTATGTGTCCGGTTATGTTGTAATCATACTTTTAGGGTATGATCAATTAACAATTTCATTCCCCTATCTTTCTAAAAGAAGCGACAGCATGGGCACTTTGACACTGATATTCAACTATTTGGTATTGTTGGAAATCTTACAAGATCAACAAGATACTACACACCTCTGTCTAGTCCTTCAGGTCTATAGGGGTGATGCTATTTTATGTTAAGAGTTGTTAAAGCTCTGAATTCTTCAACTTAAACACTAAAAGGAACGTTTAATATGTAAAAATAAATAAAAATATTTTGACGATTTAAAAAAAAAAGGCATCTACAACCATTATGTAACGTATGTCAAAAAATCATAAATAATTAGTACTAAAACCTCCTATAAGGATATTACGGTTATCGCTGCCGTTTCAGAGATATTTCGATTTTTCATACTAGCTCCATACAAAATTTTCGTAAAAAAATTATAATTCCTTCGTTTTTGTGCAGAATCAATTCTGGTGTCATTTTTGTATATTGTTATAACAAATAGAAGTGATATCCGGCACAAAAACTGGCACTTGCAAAATAAAATGCCTAAGTCTATGAAAGCCGTTTTTCAGCCCACCGTGCGGCGTGGGCAGCGCTGTTCAGTCCCACATGTAATAGGTATAAGTACGAAAGTCACCCGCGCGGCCGTCTCGCTGCAGCGCTCTCGGTGTGCGTCGTCCCTAAGCGATTAAATCGCGATCATTTCAGTTGCATATTCTCAATTATTGTCGGCTCCCGACGACTTGCGGGACTTTGGGGACGAAGCCTGAGCTCCTTAATTGCAGCGACGCTACCGCCTCGTGATATAAATTTAGACACCACAATCAAGATGGAATTA
Organism: Tholera decimalis; assembly: GCA_943138885.2. Classification (NCBI taxonomy): domain Eukaryota; kingdom Metazoa; phylum Arthropoda; class Insecta; order Lepidoptera; family Noctuidae; genus Tholera; species Tholera decimalis. Next base: position 9,157,365 of record OW964554.2, read on the forward strand.
AATTTCAGTATCGGTGTTTTCGTCGTCTTGATTGTCAAAACACAAGCATTTGGTATACAGTATAAACTTTGTTTAGATGGAGTTTGGATTCAAGTAATTTGTTGCCAGTTACTTTGTTTTAGAATATGTTGATATTTCACTGGTAGGGTGATCAAGATAGATTTGCCGTAGGCGTGAAGTTGTACTTAGTAATATATTATTATGTTCTATTCTTTAACTCAACCCTCCTCAATTTATCAATAATTTGTTGCAATTAAGGGTGAAACAATGAAACCGCCATCTAACGCCATGATTACTGTGTTATAGAGGTTTTAGAAGAACAATTAAGGAGCGGAACTTATCGCCACCGGGTCAGGGTTACCTATTGTGAGCTAGTTGTTAGCGCCATTCGCTATTTTTATGGCCATTTGTGCTTTCCGTTACGATTCTACGCGCTGCCACTACGCTGAGTAGGTATTGTTAGAAAGGTCGGCGTTAACTACACGTTATTTTCAAACTAAAGCACCTGCGAGTTAGTACTTTAGGTGTGAATTGATTTATTGCCGTTTTAACAAAACTAAGATTCTTAAGGTCCACTTCCGCCATATACCACTAACCCATTAGAAATATTGAAAGAGCGTTCTGTTTAGAAACAGTAGTGCTAAATAGGATTTAGTTAGTCATTGCAGTATAGGCCTAAATACATCATCAATCATTCATTAAATCATTCTGATGCGAACATTAATCATCATATCTGACGGTTATCGCAAAAGTGGGTAGGTACAAAACTTGCCAATGTTGAAGAATCTTATAAGCCTGTGTTTGTATAAGACACCTACGTATTACTTATCTTAAGCGATACGCCTATCATTAGGCGACGTTAGGTGCTCCAAACTTCACGATATTTGAGTTCAACTTGAGGATTTTCTTCGCGTCTATGCAAACGAACCCTGGAATAAGAGTCGATGTTACAAACTTCAAGGAGGACGCAAAACAACCGCCCCGTATAAACAAAATATAAACGAGTTTCAGAATTTAATAGCTCAAAGAATTTTCAGCTCTGAAATCTAGAAAATTATTTGGCTAACTTTTATATGAAATGTTCCTGTAAAGCTTTGAAATAATTTTTGAATTTTATTGATTTAATTCCGATCTAGGAGCTCATTCATTCATTTCAATTCGGAATTCGGTAACAATGAATAAACTTTTAGTGACTTTTTAGTGATAATGTTTTAAAATCTTGATTGTTACGGTTTAAGGTATCTAAAGAGGCTTATCATGAAAAAACGTTAGTTATCAACATAATAACTGCATTGCATGCAAGTTTTAACAAAATCTTTTACGGTCACTCTTAAATCGCGATTTCATCGTTTTAGTTTATGAAAACTGACTCATAACGTTATAGATAATGTGGCTTTTTATCAGACGCCCTAAGCCGAGGGACGCCCTAAGCCGAGAGACGCCCTAAGCCGAGGTCCGTACCCCACAGGGGGTGCCCTTAGCGTGTAGTCGCCTAGTTTGTAAGTTTTCTAATAAGCCCTGGCTGGAGGCTTTAATTAATTTATTAATTAAGGCAACCACAGGCAAGCCCGGTTAAGCAGCCGACAACCTCAGAGGTTGACCTGCGAGATGCCACACACAAAAAAAAAAAAAAATGGCTTTTTATCAGCAAATGTCAGTCTTGGAATGCCAGAATATAAGGGATTGATCGGATTGATCACATGACATTATGTCACCGTTTGTCAAACCCCTACATTTTTAGCCACGCAGCGCCGACAGAATGTCACCTATTTAGAACCTCTTTTCAGCCCAAAATCAGTCGGACCATAGAGAAACACGCAAGTTAATGAAACTATCAACAACCACAAACCATAAACAACACCTGGACATTTCAGCGACAGATTTAATGACACCGACCATAAATATCACTTAAAAAAATTACTACCGTGTAAAAACATCGCTAGGGCTATTAACTAAACCTATCATTAAACCAATAGCACTTTCCCTCGCGGTATAAAAATTTCAGTTCGTAATAAATGTATTGGATAGCTAGTGCATTATCCGTGGCATGTCTGATACCAGCTTTTGAAGGAAATAGCGCGCCTATGGAGAAGGCCAGTATTTCCGTTTGGGGGGAGGGAGGGCTAGGGGCGAAGAGTGGGAGGTTCGGGGTAGTCGGCCAACACCGCTAATCGAACCAGTGGTAAAACGAAGTATCTGATTTCTTTGAATTTTATTGCAACTTATTCCACGAAAATGGACTGTGTTTTAATTTACAACGTTTTGCGATCCGCCAATGGGGTTTCGGGTAACGTTAGAAATTAAATTTGATTGATATTTTAATTTCAATTTGGCAGTTAAACGTTTTGGTTCGTTTTAAAATTGTTGTTAAAATTTTAGGAGTTATGAAATTCGCTGATTGTTGTTGTTTAGTTTGTTTTCTGTTTGTATCATGCACTATGTACACGGTTCTGGTTAAATTTAGAATCATAAATTAATCCTATTCCCTTTTATAAACCATGTACTATTTTAATGCTAGGAATCTTAATTTAGCTCATTAAAAATCTATTAGTAATCCTGTACCCCCAAATTACCATTCAACACCAATTTAAATTAGTAATCAATCTACCTAACATAACTTAACCTAAGCTAGTTGGGCTATTCTATGTGTGTGTGTAATGGCCTGCCTGTAGCCTGTAGCCTCGCCGCGATGAAGGCATCCATCAAATGGCGTGAACCGTAGAAAGCTACCGTCGGCCACTTATCAGATTTAGCCCTATTTGCTCGCCTACTTATAAGTAATTTCCGCAAATCGATTTGTTTTCTGAATAGGTCGATAGGAAGGTGGTTTGATTGTGGGTGGGCGTAGCTGTAGATGGTACACCTAGAGTTTAATAGGTCCGTATATTCAGGGACATTTGAAGTAATATTGAATGTATGGTAAAATTTATGCTGTTTTCGGGATATCACGCTTGTTGAATTCGATAGTTCCAGAAAGTCAATACATTTATAATTTCATAACAGCACACATACATTGCGAGGTTTGTTATAAGATAAATAAAACAATACGAGTAACATAAAAAGGAATCAAAACAATACAAAAATTAAGATCTCACTGAATTTAGACCTGAATGTTACAATGTGTAGTTTTTGAAAACAGGTCACTATCAACTTGTTTTTATGTTTACTAAATATAATAGTCTTTTTACAAAAAGGAAAATACACCCTCACACGATCGATTTGATTAAGCTGTCGAATTGTGGGAAAGTGTGAACACGCCATCATAAAACGTTACGTTTTGTCGATCGTTTGCGCGGTGCCGAGCAGTAATGCAATAATTATATGTTACACTACTATTTGACTGTTATAACTATTATGTGTTTATTTTTGAGGTACATAGATATTTACCGTAAAATAGCTCAAGTTAAATGACTATTAGATAAAAAATTTGCAGCACCGTTTTAGTTTTGTTTTTTGGCATTTGTTAACAAATAAAACACCAGAAAATATGAGAACCCCGTTTAGAATCGAGAGCTTTCCAAAAAAGCGCTATTCAACCAAATATTTACACAAAATAGGTACTCGAGAATTCAAGGGATGGAGTACAAAATCCGTGCTCATTAAAAACTTTTCAACGCTTAATGAAAATCTTATTGAACCGACGACGAGTGCATCGGGCCTCTCTACTCTCCTCCTAGGCGGGGAGAACCGCCTGAAATGGCCCGGCTAAGTGTATTACAGTCGGATCGCTGCCTTTCATTCGACACATCAAAGAAGATCCCGTTCGTTCGCAACTAAATCGAATCAGCAGAGCTTTGTTTCTAGACTCCAGTAGGTAAATTTGCAAAGGGATGGGCCTGATATTGAGAGATTACTGCCTTTCAAATGGATCTAGGCCGTTTGATTTGTAAAGCTGTTGCGTAGAACAGGTGTATTAGGATTATTCCTATTGTAGTACTATTTCGTGAATAGTTCAGATGTTTGCTGGGCTTATGTTATGTGAAAAGGAAGGAATGAAGAGAATGGAAGAATATTTTCAACAAAATAACATCAATTTACATCTATATATACAAATGAACGGAGTCGAGTTCGGCTAAAATGTGCTGAACATACTATAAGAATTTACAGTGAAAAAAAAAGAATTGTTGAATGTACTAAAGTAGCGTAGGTTGAGTAATGAACTGCCATAGTCAACCCTTTTCATAGTTAATTTTACTATAACAAGAGTGAATTACACAATATCCACTTTATTGATTTACATAATCAACCAGTTCTATTTGGTAAAATCAACAATTTCGTGTGTAGGACCTATATAACCCGCGGATTTGATAAAATTTACGCGGAATTTAGTAAAATCAATCATTCTTTTTTTTCAGTGTAGGTATAAAATACCGAATAAAATTCAACTTTTGAAACAACCAGAAAGCGAGTCACAACTTATATTTTACAACAGGCGCGCAGTAAAAGAGCTGCGAACTTAATATAGAAGTTCAATAATAGTTACATTTAATATTTGTAGAATGACTCCCATTTGACCCTTTTCTTACAACTAGAACAAACCCGTTTGAAAATAAAACCTCTGGAAGTTATGGAGCTAAAAATTCGAGCTGGGATCGGTCCACAGGACCGGTGGCGGGTGGTGTGCTACAGCGGGCAGTAAAGCAGGCGGGGTTAATTTCAGTCGGGTTGGCATCCGCACTAGCGTTAAAAACTAAACCAATATACTTCTTAAAATTACACCCGCGCCGCCGCCGGGTTACGTAAGCGCACGTGACCGGCAGATTTTGGCAAGCGGCCTGCGACGGCTTGAGATGTACATTGACACGGATTTTTAAACTCGTACTCTAGGTACAGTTTGGCAGTGTGTAGTCCCCGGTGACCTGTCCTGGATGTCCATAAATTCTTTGAGCTCCAACATTTTTTAAACAAATTTTATCAAAGCTCACTTTCTAAATGTTGTGAAGTTGAAGCATGTCTTTGGGAGAAGCTAACGTTCTGTTATACTTATTTTGGCTGTCTTTTAAAACTTCATATTCGAATACGATGCCAACTAGATCAAATAGCATACAAATGGATCTGTTACATTTTAATTCGGCGTTTCTAAAGCACCCGCTTTAATTTCCACTGTAAGCACGAAAGCACAATGTATACATGCATAGTAATCAAAGCTAGTCAGATAAGACTAAAAATATCCCATCAATTAAACCGAATCTAATACTTCCGCTCCAAAAGTCCAGTTCAAACGCGTTTCCCATTCGATCCGAAATTGTTTTCGCAATCGGCGCAGGGCTGGCGAGTTTCCCAGTCCGTACGTGTCTGGCCTGCAGATGGACGGAGCTTCGCAACCGACGGGCCGCCTCCTGCGGAACTCTGCGGAAACGTTCCCTTGCCAACTTGTCGTTATAACATCTCGACAACATTACAATACATTTAATTCCCATTGTTGGGAATCAATTGGGAACTTTCATAATCGTGCGTGAAAAACTACCATGCTTGTTGGTTTTAAATGTTTTCTACATGTTCTGAGTATAGAACTACCTACATATCGTATTTACAAGCTGAATATAAACAGAGGAATCTAAAATTGTGAAGTAATATAAATAACCCACGTTTGGTTTCCACTTAGCCTCGATGTCAACCATGTCTATTGTGTAATTTTTAGATAAACAACGGACGAATTTAGGTTTGTCTCGAGAGTCGAAACGAGCGATTAAATGCAATGGGGAGGTTATTCTTGGCGGTTCAAACTAGCCCCGACATCTGGCGGTTGCCCTGTTCAGGAATAAACATCTATTATTATTTGGTCTTCACTACAAACCTAGTTCTTATGCAACATTACTTGGAGGAATAGATATAGTGGGATCTATATACTTGGGAGTTCATACATATTGCCCAGGGTGGTGATAAGTGCGAATGATATTTTACTCAAAGCGAGTGCAAATACTAAGCACTACAATAACTTCTAGTTTTGGCTTACGTTTGTCTTTTTCAAACTCCTAGAAACTACCTGAAAAGGAATTCAAAACATCGGTATTATAAGCTAGTAATTAAAAAAATAGAAAGAACTAATTTCTTGTTTTATTAATTATTATTTTTATTTTATTGTTTAAAAAAGGAAAATCGTAGTGTTTTATAATAAGGAACTGATTACTTGATATAGTTTTATGTAAGAGTAAACATATTCAAATAATCAGCCTCTAACGTTGCTGGAACATGGCCTCTCTATGAGCGGGATTGGGCTGTAATCCTTCAAGCGAGCTCGCGTGTAAGTATGAATCTTCTTTATTCTGTGTTCACTCGTTGCGAGTAGGCTACCAAATTAATATGGAGAATGAGAAATGCAAGAACTAATTTGTTTTATTTCAATACATGTACCATGATCAACATTAGCTTAAAATGATCTCATAAGGTTAAATTCAGACTTCTATTCCACTATGACTTGAATAATGGTCTTGCCCTCTAGACTTGACATCCCAGATTTTATCAACTCACCAGGGGCCACGAGAAGAGTATTCAAGTATTCCCACAGCCCCTGGTGCAACTGTGCAAGGGAACACGGGGTGAAAATGGACACCCTCGAGGAAATCCACCTTGAAAAAAAAAAGGATTCAACCTAACGTACGACCGGTCTTATAACCAAATATTTTGACTTTGCTTTCAGATTAACTTCACAATAATTAAACTGACTTTTCACTCACTACATCGACTTTCAAGTGACTGATTAATCATTTGGAAGTCTACGGGTGATTTTCAAAATTTTTGTACCTACATTTTGTTGTGTGAAAACGTCCACTCCAATATCATCCAGAAAAACTGCATTGAAGTGATCAAACTAGTATTATTATCCTTGAGAAACATTTCTTCCAGATAGGTATCAACATTTCAGATCATAATAATAATAAGGAGTTAATAAAAAAAAAATGATGTTTAGTTCTTCAACCTCATAATATTTTCATACAGCAACCCAGTGTATCCAAGCAAAAGAGCGTTACAAAAAAAAGCATAAAGAAGAAACTACTCACATATTTACAGTTCTTGTTACGCAACAAAAAAACGTAACAAATCGTTACAAAAATGAAATTAACCATAAGTTGAATAACAATCTCAAACATTTGGAGGTTAGAAATAATACTATTGGAATTATCCAGCTTCTTTTTAGTAGTTGGTCAAAATTATTCTTTCAATTTACGCAAAATTTATAAGAGATAGACTTATCGTTGTTTTTATAGCTGATCAACCAAAATGAAAGATTTATTGTTGAAAAAACACTGCACAGGCACAAACACACTTTTCTTGTTGGTGGCACCCGCTGAAAAAATGGTGGACAGACGTTCCGTTGTCATCTGATTGGACGATTATAAATGGAGAATTTTGCCAGTTGAAAATCTCAAATATCTAATAATGTTGGTGTTACAAAAAAGAATAACAAAAATGAATGAAAAGAAAGACACACATTGAAACAATGTTATTATTATTATGCATTGGGTTATTTATTTATATTTTACACATTGAAATCATAATTAGAGTCCTAAAGATATTGTGCAACTAGAACTGTAAATATGTGAGTAGTTTCTTCTTTATGCTTTTTTTTGTAACGCTCTTTTGCTTGGAGACACTGGGTTGCTGTATGAAAACATTATGAGGTTGAAGAACTAAACATCCTTTTTTTTATTAACTACTTATTATTATGATCTGAAATGTTGATACCTATCTGGAAGAAATGTTTCTCAAGGATAATAATACTAGTTTGATCACTTCAATGCAGTTTTTCTGGATGATATTGGAGTGGACGTTTTCACACAACAAAATGTACAAAAACTTTGAAAATCACCCCTATATCGGAGCTGGTTTATTCATTTCTTACCATCAGGTGAGATGGTGGTCAAACGCGAGCCTATTATCAATAAAAAAAAAATACTCAAAAACTAACTATAACGAAAATAACTATAACTGTAGAAATATTGTACTAAACAAAAGTATTAATGTTAAGTAATTGGTCCCAATGTAAATATATGTAGCTATCCATCTATTTCTATGAACTTCTATGAACTAGTTTAAACCCATTTTCTAGGTTTGATATCTTGATTGCGACCTGCGTGAGAGCCAACAGCTGCTTCTGATGTATTTTACGATTTCTTTCATTACTAAATCTGTATAGAAAGTTTATTGTTGTGGATTAACAATGGTAGTGTTTGGATAGAATATGGTTTTAACGGTAATTAGCAAGAAAAAAGCAGTAGTATACTTTCGCTTCAAATGGAAATTTCATGTGATCTGATTCTTCATTAACGTCAATATTTGAAGGCAAATACTTTAAAGCTTTAAAAAGATTTTGGTTTTGAACGAACGCATTATTCAGATATTATTTCTTCTGCAAGAATTGTTAAGCAAAAGGATATAAGATTTTTATCAAGGAAATTTTGTCAAGGAGATTCTAGCCAATTGGTTCTTGCCAGGTACGGGTCCCTAAACATAAACCATTTTGATAGCAAGACATCACAACTCTTTGATAAAAAGAAGTTGTGTTCGAAAAAAATTTTGATGAATTCTTATAAAATCTCAAAAGGTGAGGAAAGTGGAGGTGGATTAGATAAACAAAGAGAATAGAGTGAATAAGTTACTTTTAGTTAAGCGTGCTTCATTTTCGACCGCGTCCTCACTTATGATCAGGTGAAATAGTAGTTAAATTAGCCTTTTATCAATAAGAAAAGATAAAATATACAATTTTACTAGTATAAACTAGCTAACAATAAATATCCTAAAGTTAATTAGGACACAACCGAAACAAGCTTTCTAAAACAGACTTAGATCGCGACTACACTCGTGTAAACGGCACATCACTAATCGCAAGCACCGCATGCATAAACATGAGCGTTTTAAGACAGGTCTCGTCTTAACAATTCGGTTATCTATGCACTCTATGCAGTTTGCGAGTTGCCCTATTATTTTCGAGCTGACGCCGTGACGTCTAAATTCACCAAGTAAACTTGCAAGCGTTGATGTTAAATAATTTCATGCTTATTTGAAAGATGCTTTGGTGGCGAGATTTTGAAGCTTGCTTGTTAAGAAGATTTTGGAAGCTAGATTCATTTAGAGAATTAAACACCGTGGAATGGACCCCGTAGACGAAAAGAATGGATTTAATTCAATCACTCCAAACACTTTTAAAGCCCTTAAATAAACATTGCGATGCATCCGAAAAACAAATCGACAATGCAATGTTACGTGGCCTCTGCCTCGTACCTCGACTCCCACTGATCTAAAAGAAAACAACAATGTTCCACACGAATTCGATAAAAACAAGCCGTAAATTACTTGTTTTTTTTATTAGTACTACGGTTTATTCCAGTCAATTAACTTTTACAAGCGCTTGTTTTTTGTATGGTGCTACGCCGTAGCTCCGTAGCGCCGTAGCTCGTAGCACTGAAGCATCTTTGTAGGTCGACTACCGGCTACAATATTTTTCCTAAACACAATTCGGTTACCACTTTGGGATCAGTTTTATTATCTGCCTATCAAACCTCTACACAATATATTTCAGTTATTTGAATGTTTCTTTGCACGATTCTTATGTTTGCTCTTACATTTAGTAGTAATAAAACCGTTTTTATGTGCTTAATTATTCAGGCTACCTCGTTGGTATATTGGTCACGAGCGCTACTGTTGACTAAAAGATTTCGGTTTTGATTCCTAAGTGGGGTCAAAAGTCCAGTTGGGTTTTTCAATTAGAAATTTATAAGTTAAAGTTAAACGTTGGCGGTGTGATACCCTCTGCCTCGCAAAGCATGTTAAGCCGATGGTCCTGCGCTTGATCTCTCTCTGGTCATGTCAGATTGCCATTCCATCGGACTATGAGTGTAAGGGAACAGAGAGTGCATCTACACTTGCCATATAGTTGTGCACTATATTGCCCAAGTATGTAGGAAAGTACCTTTACCTGCGCAGATTTCCGCTAAGAAAGCATTTGGCATGGGCAAATTAGTCTGGATGTTATATATAATCAGGCTGAATATGTAACTTAAATCGCGTACAGAAAAGTATAATTAAGAGAAACTAATTTTCCGACACAGCAACGCAGCTTAAAAAAGGGAAAATAAACAAAGCAGTTACAAAACGACAAACGAAATTTAAGAATAAATAAAAACCCATTCACACTGAACGCGACGTTCGCGCGAAATATCGTCGCGAGGGAAAATAATAAAAAAAAATGAACAGCCGCAAGTAACTGCACACAGATGGTGCTACCGCGGATATATATTAAGTAAATTTAAAAAACGTACTCCCGAACGCGAGCGGGCAATGGCGCGTGGGAAATTTAGTATTGCGCTCTTTGAGATCTGTTGCCGTAAGGCGTGAGGCGAATCGTAATACTTTGTTGCTACACAGCAAGAGCATCCTCGGTTCACGGTGACACTCAGCTGAGATTTTAAAAGCACGAACCTTTTACCATGCGTATATCCAGTTATTATTCTTAGAGAGAGATAAGGATACGCAAGAATTTTCCTTTACAAAATTAGTACCTTCAGAAATATTTTCCTTATTTGTCACTCCATGTTTTCCTTACGAATTTATTTTCTCAGGCCAATTTTCTACAAATATCAAAAGAAGACTACCTACGAAAATCATAACAAAAATTAAGTTCCAATCTCAACTACTGGAAATTTTCCGATGGGAATCGATTCCTATAGGTTTTGGTTGGAAATGTTATCGAAAATTGAATTCTCTGTTTAAGCACCAATTATGGCAGCCTGGCCGGCGTCGGATAGCGAAACTCAACTCAATCGTAATTATTTCCCTCTCGGAAGAAAACTTGAAGCGCGCGTTAATTGTGGCCAAGGTAGACGGTGTTTTATACTGGACGATAAGATTCCGATACGGGATCGATCCGACTCCAATATGAGACTGTACTTATTTAAATTTTTAACTTTTTAAATTGTTAATAGGCTCGCGTTTGACTACAGTCTTATCTGATGGTAATTAGCAATATCACATTCAAAGATCTCAAGATTCCAGACAACCTAGAATTGACAGTACGTGGTGAAAGTACCTGGACATGAAATAAAGCTGTGATGGGAGGGAAAATTTCACGTTCTAGTGATTCATCCTTACCACTATTATAGACAACTAGCATTTCACCCGCGTCTTTGTCTGCGTGGATTTCCAAATTTATAGCACTCACACATAATGCACCATACTACCAAGGAAATAATTTTGAGGATCGGATAATTAGTTCCATAGATTACCCTCTACATACAAACTTACAAACGTTTACCTCTTTATAATATTAGTATAGATACGTTTGTTGGAATGAAGTCATATTTGATAGTTCCAACTATTTAACGAAAATCACTCTTTCTATATAAAAAAAAACACAAATCATGTGTCGACAATCTTATAATTTACTTGTGTAATAATTTCTTATTAACTGTGTTTCTTTGTTTTACGTGTAAAGTATTTTTATTTATTCACAGCTTTATCAAGTCTTCGCGATTTCACGTCGGTAGATATCCGATTTATATACCATGCCACGAACAGACACATTTCTAGCTTTAGAAAGCCAATGGGTTTTCATAGATATTCCCTATCTGCATTCCTTTTGAATATTAAAAAATTAAATACTATTTACAAAATAATACATGATCAAGTAAAAACGTCTATTTATTTACAAACTGGACACGAACCGGACACTGGAATATATCGTTTTAATTAATAGAATTACGTTTTGGATGAAACAAACAAAGTGTCGAATTTTGTTGTTGTTGCGATTTTATTCAATTTAGAAGTGTAAAGTTGCATCTATCTTAATTAAAAACAAGACTTGTAATCTTTTTTTTCTTGAATGATTTCTCCTGCTCTGGATTAAGCGGAATAGAGTGTCAGACCTCTACTGACTAAAAACCCACCCTTTTCCTTCAGCTGCCCTTAAGTTCCGGGGCCACAGTATCTCGTTAGAACATTTCCGCAACCCCGGCAGGCAATGGCCTTATGGGGCCCCGTCACTGGTACTGACAGCTCTTTGAGGCGCGCATGGAACACGACGCGCCGTCGACCCGGGCCTGGTCTTTACCGCACGGTGAGCTACCCCTGTTTGCCTAACCCCTGCTAACCTTTTTTTTTTTTACGGGGTGAAATCTTCATGGGCTACCTCCGCCTGGGGAATGGCGGAGGGGCGTGCCGGATTCTTACCGGCTAAAACCACCCCAGTGTCTCCTCACACGTGCCCCCGCGTACGTGTGAGGAGGCCGGAGGAGGGGATGGCCGCGGGAAACCTCTTTCTTCCGCAGCCCCACACTAGTGCTGGCCGGGTCTGTCCCGGCCTCGCCTCCTGCACGGGGTAGTGAGGTGTTGAACTATCCCGTGCATCGCCTCAGAGGCGCGCGCCGACACCCGCGCGCGCCTGCGTTTCGGGTCCATCGAATAGGGGACGGGGGACTTCCCCAAGTTCCTCGCCCCTGGACCCGTTCATGGGGGCTGGAAAAGGGCGTTGTCCGCCCTTCCCCTGCGCCCCGGGAAGGGGGTCGAGATCTCCCTCTCCCGTTCCGCAGTTTCTTTCTGCGACATCACGTCCTCGCAGAAGGACACCACCGCGACCCACGACTCTGCGCTGCCGACCATACTCTGCACTACGGCCGGCAGCGACAGATCGCCTCCTACTTCATTTGTGAGGACACGGCGCTGCTCCTCCCAAGCTACGCACTCGGCGAGCGTATGTAGCGCCGTGTCCTCCCCGCAATGGACGTAGTGGTGGCACCGAGCGTCCGGCTCCCTGTCTATGCGGCACAGGTACTTGCCGAAGCAGCCGTGCCCCGACAGCACCTGCGTCACCCTAAATGACAGGGAGCCGTGCCTTCTCCCGAGCCAGTCGTCGAGTACTGGCCGGATCGCCTCGACGGTAGCGAGGCCGGCGGTAGGGCGCAGAAGCCTTTGCCGCCATTCCGCCACCAAGACCTGACGGAGCTCCTCTCGGCGCAGCGCGATCTGCCGCTGCACCGGCCTCGAGCCCCGTGCCCGCTCTTCCTCGCGCCATCGATACAACGACGCGAGTACTTTCGCCTCTAGGTCCCAGGGCGGGGATCCGGCCAGGACGCAAGCCGCCTCGTAGGAAATCGTGCGGTACCCGCGGACGACTCTGACGGCCATCACCCTCTGCGGTTTGCGCAGAATGGCGAGAGTGCTGGCCGTCATGTCCAGCGCCCACACAGGGGCCGCACACAGGGCCATGGACCGCACGATTCCCACGTACAACCGCCTACAACCCCTGCTAACCTAACCTAACCTTTTTATTTCCCAACTCGATAAACTAATGGTTTAACAGAATACCTACTGAATTCTGCACAATATGAAAAGTTATTTTGTTTGACCTTTAAAACACAAACGTCACTTCCACGGTATTAATTAAAAGGAGTAGGGATATTATAAAGGAATTTGAAACACTTAGTGGGAAATAATTCCCTTAAGTTACCCAGTTTCCCCACAAGTACTGTCCTTTTGCAAGGTAAGAATCTTTACATTGAATAGAAAATGATTATATTATTATTGTTTAGCAAAACAATAATAATATAATCATTTATATAAACATAATAAGGTGACCGAAATATATATGTTTTTGATGCATGTATAAATATCATTTAACTTGATCAGTCAAAAATAAAGGTACTATACAAAAAAAAAACAATGTATTTAATATGAGCTTAAAATGAGAGGGTCGAACAAAGGGCAGTTATACAAAAATATACATGTATTTTTTCGTCCGTTGTCACTCGTCGCGTGTAAATCTACCTTCCCACGGACAAGCAGGAGGTGAGACAGTGTGACGTCATTAGCAATCTGCCACGTCGCTGTGCCGGCGGCAAATTGAAGCAATTATAATGTACAGTTTGTTTTGTTACAAACCATCGCCCTCGAAACAGACGTAATTTCATAATGACGACTAGCTTATTCTATTAAAACGATCTCAAACATCTTGTCGTTTTTAATAAACGCCGTGTTCGAGAGTTTTTCGATTGTTCCCGTTTGAGTGTTGTTGACTTTATTTGTGATTAGGGAAATTGTAGGTACACGATTGTTACTTGCAGTGTTTTGGGAATGAGTGTTGCTAAGTAAAATTTTTTCAGGGTTTCAGACCATGCAACGTTTTTATGCAAAGGTCAGAATGTATAAATATCCATGTAATTAATGAATTTAACAATTTTAAGCTCAGTGTTGGTACTATAAAAAGGTTCCAATCCCTTATTAATGCCAGACATGCTATTATTGAGTTTGAAAAACGCACAAGTTCAAATTATAAATTTCAGTATGAAATAGTCGGTAGGAAATCTAGGAAATCACTGGCAAATAATAATATTATCTACAGTTTATAATTGCGTCCATTTGAGAAATCCAATTCGTGAAAATGGAGCGGGTACTCGGCTCATAATAATATGATAGCACAGAGCATATTTGACTTATCATCATAAAAATAGTACCATCCATATATCCAGCAACCCGAGCCCAAGTTAATAAGACATGCGATAAGAGTAGCAACAAATAGGCATAATCTAGGGATACAAAGATTGCCCGGAGCGGGCAGGGTTACACAGTAATGCCCAGGGTTGCCCAAAGCCTGTTAATTAGTAGAAAACTTTGCAGTCATCGGCCGTCCGATTTGGGAAAAAGGAAGCCTTTTCGAAGTACGGCCGGTTGTCTAACCAGCCTTTGTAATGAACGGATTAAGGAACATATGCACGCTAAAGTTAATGGACGGTTTAGCAGACATTTTTAAACAAAATGGACGAAGACTGAACTTGTTTCACCCCATTCATTTTCTTTGTGTTTTGGAGTATTGTTTATATCGTACCAGTTGGATAAGGTCTCTCTTACAGAGAGAAGGACTGAGGTCCGGTAATGCTATAGCAACATTATTGTATAACATTATATGAAAGAAAAAAGAAGTAAGAAAAAATATTTATTTGTTTTTTTTTATAATTGCTTCAATTACTTTAGAAAGAGGGATTTGTATATTTGAGTCATTTGTAAATCTTTGAAAGTTTTTTCGGGAATCAAAAGCCTGACAACTGTCTTGCCAAGAGGTATCGTGTTTCACAGCTACTGGGTTATGGAGGTTAGACATACAGTCATGCCATGTAAAACAATAGTAGAAGGCTATCCGATTAGACTGGAAGCCGATTCCAGCATATTTGGGTAAAGATTGTTGAGAAGTTGAGAAAAGATGATGATAAATTTAGAAAAAGATAGAGAATTTTAAATAGTTTTTAAATAAATAAAAATAAATCAATTTACCTACTACACTTTTTTACTTCGTCCTTTTCTCGGTCAGAAACTACAACAATACTTGTTTACATCCTACTTATCATAGAATAATTTTATATCTGAAAAAACATGTGTAATACGACCCTTAATTCCAAATTGGTTCTACATACAAACAAAATTGAAATCGTAACCTCCGGCTGGATATGTAAACAAGGTGATTTTCCTATGTATTTATTTAATTTAATTAATTTGTCATTCTTGGATGTTCCAAGTTTGTTTTTTTAATTCATCCTGATATGGCTTCAAATGAATAGGGGATGACGGGGTTGGAGCCTTCACGTCAATGATGTTATCATGACCATTGTCCATCTTAGCGACTATTGTTCTATCGCCTAGCACTGCCATTTCAGTCTAATTGGTTAAAGTAGAAAGATAAACAGATAGATTTAATACGTACTAAGTTTGTCCTTTCCGTTTGTTATCAAACGGAAAGGACATCACACAAAATCACAGTTAACTATCTTTATGTACAATAGTGTTACATGGGCGGACTTAATGCAGCAAGGCATTCTCTATCAGTCAACCTTTGGGTTAAAAAAAAAAAACACATTGTGGTAGGTGTACGAGAAAATGGAATGAAATAATATATAAATACTAATATATATGGTGAAATATGAAATAAATAGTTAAAATCAATAACTCCCAAAGCGCCTAGATTTCCTCAAAATATGTAATTTAATACAAGTTAACTTCATCATGAACACGAAATTCCTTGTAAACTATCATAGGAGACGTCAATTACTTAAGTTTCAAATTAAACCACCAGTATCGGTCATATTATATTGTTCGTCGACGAAATGGTTCAATCTTTGAACCTAACAACAAAGCAACGCAATAATAAAGTAAGTAGCTTCATTTACTACCATTGTAATCGTTATTAAAGGAACTGTGGAAACTATTGATCGGGGAATTTACGATATACTGTTTGAAGTCAAAATATAGATGCTCTCCCTGAAACTAAGTACTAACTATTAATTTAATCTCAATACTGTGCTATGTCAAAATTTGACATGTGGGATGCATATTTTTAGTACTCTGAGTAGTTGTATCAATAATAATGTTTGTTTGAATAAAGCTTGTGCTTTTATTTAATTTATAAGCAATTTTTTTTGTACTTCCATAAAATTATGGGTATAAAATAAGAGGGGTTATAAAACGAAATATAAAGAGAAAAAAGAACGGTATAAATACTTTTTAAACGGTGTCTTTTGTTATTTCGATTTCGACAGATGTTTTTATTGATATAGGCTCACTAGTGACCACCATTTCACTTGATAAGCGATAATGTACTCCAAGATGAACACGTTTACTTAGAAGTAACCCATTCACTGTTGACTTCAAGCCCTCAAAAGGTTATAGAGGTCAAGTTGGTGTGCAGAATACCAAATCAATAATGAAATATTTTTTGTAGATCTAAAATTCTTTGCCAGGCAAGACGGGTAGAAATTTTTGACAAGATGTGTAGTAATTCAAAATTCATTCATCAAAAATCTTCATTCATTTCAAAATTCCTTACAAGATGAGTAGTAATTCAAACAAAAAAGAAGGCTACTGAAGAATAAATGACTTATTACTACCCCAGTTTATTTCAAAAGACTCGCAAATTACTTTTGCAACAAACAAACTGCACCAAAATTATTAGTGGCATTTTAAACCTACATGACTACATAGCTAAATACTCGTAGCAACAGCCAAGAATAACGTACAAAATGAACTTGGTCCACATTACTTAATTAATTTAAACAATTCACCGTACTCCCCGTAATAAAGGAAGTTACGTTGCGAAACTTGAGTTTTTTAATTTCCTACAAAAATGTCGACGCTGCTTTCAGAGATCCGCATTTGTAAATATTTACATGTTTACATAATTTACATAGCCTGTTTTAATTTTTTATTTAAACCAGTTGGTGAGTAAATGGTTTTAGAATTAAGGAATAGTAGTGTAGATGAACTGTCCAAACGGTTACTTATTTGCATACGTACGATATAATATGTATTTATTGTGTTGTGGAGGATGCCCAGTACCAGCGATAGACGTAGTCAGGGATATAAAATATGTTATATTACTATTAGCATTACCTAAAATAATAAAAATAACTATCTATTCGCGTTTATTAATTCTTTTCTACAAAACAGGTACCGTGAATACCGTGTAACAAATAAAATTCAAAATAAAGGAACGTTTCAGAATTGCCTGCTTTTTCTTAGCAATAAAAACTTTAAGCATTTTACGTTTTGCCAAGACTTTCGGGCGAAAAAGAGACAGGTATATTATTTTAAAGCAGTTCGAAAGAGATAGCATCGGAATGGGAGGCTATAAAATGAAACAGTAACAATTGAAGCATGCTGTATACTTCATACAATGTAACGATTTCTGGGTTTACTTTCTGAAGACGATTTAAATTAAAGAGACTTATAATTAAATATGATTTGTTATTAACTTGATGTTTGTTAAAACAGTCTTAAGATTTATAGTAGAAAAAATAGGTATAAGGTGTTAGTAACGATTCCAGACCCTTTTTTTTTTTTTTTTTTTAACGTGGTAAAATTATCAAATAAGTCCTCCCACTCCGGGCAGGGTGGGAGGGACTGTCAGACTTTTACTGACTAAAATCCACGGTGTTCCTTCAATAACCCTTTACATACCGGGGCCACGGTAACGGGATGAGTCCCACGACCCCGGCAGGCTTCGGCCCTCTGCAGAGGGGGCCTCGTCATGTTGCTGACGCTCTTTGAGGCGCGCGTGGAACACGACGCGCCGTCGACCCGGGCATGGTCCATGGTCGGACAGCGAGTTGCCCTTTACTCGCTGTCCGCATGCCCGCGCCTACGGTGGCCGGAGATCGTCGGCCGACGTCCGACGCCGTGGGCGTCTACCACTGCGGCTGGGCTGGAGGGAGGACGCCATCCTCTCCCTCTCGCGGCCCGCCTCCTCCTTCGGAAGCATGACTGCTTCGCAGAAGGAGGCGACCGCTTCCCACTCCCTCTCGCCCCGCAGCATGGCCTCGACCAATGCCGGGCGCGAGAGGTCTCCGCCTATCGCCGCCGTGAGGACACGTCGGTGCTCTGCCCAGGCGGGGCAGTCTTGCACCGTGTGCTCTACGGTGTCCTCAGGGCGACCCTCGCAGTGGTGACACCCAGACGTTTCCTCCTTTCCCATCAGACACAGGTACCTCCCGAAACTTCCGTGTCCGGTGAGGACCTGCGTCATGCGGTAGGTCAGGACGCCGTGACGCCGATCTAGCCACTCCTCAAAGAGGGGTCTTACCGCCGCAATTGCGGCGTGCCCGGCCGTCGGTTGCGACAGTCGTTCCCTCCATACTGCCCTGAGATCGCGCCGGAGCTCTTCCCGCCGCGCCTCGACTTCTCGAGGCAGCGGGGATACGCCCCGGCGCTGCGCCTCCACGCGCCATTCATAGACGCGCTGGAGGGCAGTCGCCTCCAGATCCCAGGGCAGCAATCCGGCAAGGAGGTTGGCCGATTCGCCGGCGATCGTGCGGTATCCCCGGATCATTCGGATAGCCATGACCCTCTGGCATGCGACCAACTTTAGTGGTCGCGTCCGGATGCACAGGGCCCACACTGGGGACCCGTAGAGGGCCATGGACCGCACGACGCCGGCGTACAGCCTTCGGCAGGAGGCGTTTGGCCCGCTGAGATTAGGCAGGAGTCGCCTGAAGGCGGCTGCTGCCCGGTTCAGCTTTGGGGCCAAACTCAGGAAGTGCTCCCTGAAGTTCCACCGGCTGTCGAGGACGAGTCCCAGGTACTTCATCGTCCTCCCGACGCCGATGCGAACCCCCTCCACCGTTATGTGGGACTCGGACCGTGGCGCGTTCCGACCGCCATGAAAGCACATGGCCTCGGTCTTGTGCAGCGCCACGTCGAGTCCCAACCTATGAACGACTGTCGCAACCGCTTGCGTCACCAGGTCGGCCGCCGCCTGGTGCGACTCTCCCTGCGCCAGGACGAGCGTGTCGTCAGCGTAACATACTACGCTGACGCCGTCAGGGAGGTCGCCGCGCAGCACCCAGTCGTATCCGATGTTCCACAGGGGCGGCCCCAAGACCGATCCCTGTGGGACACCGCACGACATCTCTCGCCGGTTCCACTCTCCCCGGTGACCGGGGTAGATGACGGCTCTGTCCGTCAAGTAGTCCTCGACTATGCGACGGAGGTAGGTCAGCACCCGGTGATACCGGAGTGCCTCCCTGATGCAACTCCAGGGCAGGGTGTTGAAGGCGTTGGTGATGTCCAAAGACACCGCCAAGACGACCCTGCCCCGGGATACCGCGTCCCCCGTCGTGAGGGCTCTCACGCGCATGACGGCATCCACCGTCGAGCGCCCCTTGCGGAAGCCAAACTGGCACTCCGCAAGATCCGGGCCCACCCGGATTCCAGACCCTAAGCTAAATTCCCATTTCTCGCAAAATATTCTGGAATATAACAGCAAAAATTATGGTTGGTTCCCAGTATAATACAGGTCATTTTGAAACTGCCTACAAATTATAGGAACAGTACGCCTTCTTAATAATTACACCAACTGCCATTTTAAAATGTACTTCAGATATAAAACAACACAATATCTTCGTTTAAAACGTAATTGGAAATCAAACTTCGACCATAAACGAGTAGAACTGCCTCTCCGTCTAATTACGCGGAGATACCAGCCAGATACCAATAGAAGATACCTATTTACAGCGATACCAACTGAATGATAATATTATTTTATACAAGTTCAAAACGAAGTTATCGCGTTGCCCCGGGCGTCCGCAGTCGCAAGATAAACTGAAATTTCTCATTCCGACACAATAAACTTTTCCGAGTATTTTTTTACTTCGCCAAATATTTCAAAATACTTTTCTATTTGCTTTAGGATTTTGCTAGAGAGTTTTACAAATTGTTTCGATGTGACTCTCCAAGAATAACGGGTGGACGGACTGATCAGCGGAATGAAATTCAGATGAGTTTTGCGATTGGGAAATCGTGAGAGATTCTTTTTTTTTTGTTTTGCATGAAGAGGCTTTTTGGTGTTTTGTAACGGTCGGAGTGGCTGACGAACTCTGTTTTGTTTCTTTTTTGTTTAAATAGTAAATAAAGCTTCGAGCTTTATTCAAACGAACTTTTATTTTCTTTCGAAAAAACATTTCTTAAAATTTACTTAAGAGCAAATGTAAATCTATTGATAACGTAAGTAGAAAAAGTTTGTTTATTTAACTGACAGATTAAATTTCGAAAAAACCACAGCTTGATAGAAATCTTATATTTACACAACCATATCTTCTTATGTCGAATCCTAAAAAAATATCAATAACCGAAAAAAAAACGGTCAAACATTAAACATGGAGCCGGATATAAGCAGATCGAGACGGCCGTCCCTTGGAGGATAACAGATACTCGCAAATTATAAGTGGGCGTACGGAAAACGACTCCTTGGGCGATCATAATAATATCTTGGAGCGAAAAATGGCGCGGATGCGGTGAGCAGGGGGTTAGCCAACCGCGGCGTAAGACACAAGCGACGGGTGATCTAGACATCAACTCCATGTCACTTTGGAACAAAGCAACTGATTTTATTTCTCTTCAAAAGTCTCATGTCATCTTCAGGGGTATGTCATTCTAACATATAAAAAAAAGTTCAAGACGAACTGAGAACTTCATCCTTTTTTTTGAAGTCGGTTAATAAAACTAAGTCTCCCGATCAGTTTCGTGCGTTTTTCAGCAATGGATTCATGAGATTCATGAGGAAGGTTTTAGTGTTTAATTTATTAAGGTTTTGTGTGAATACGCAGAATGAGACCGTGCGAAGCCGGGTCGGGTTGCTAGTTATATAATAAACTAGTATTTACACGTGGTTTTACTTGCGTGAAAAGGCTTTTTTTTTCAGTGAAAATAAAGTACCCTATGTCACTTTCCAGCCCTTCAACCATCATTGCACCACTTTTTAATTAGTACCTATCCCTTATTTAACTACGAGGTAGCTCTAGCAAGAAGTTTACTGGAATAAATTTGTAAAAGGGCTGTGTGAATTTTGTGAATTGTAACTAAATGAAAATAAACTAACATTTTATTTTCAAAGATGGTTGATCGACAACAAAATAATTTTTGAAGATATTAAAGATATTCTATAAACGGTTTGATGTTTTTGCAATACTGCATCGTTTTCCTAGAAACCAGTAAAGTATACATACATATTTCACTAAAAGGTCATATACGCCCACAGTAAAATAGTTCTACTTTGATCTGGATTTTATGTGGGATGTAAAAAACACATGTATGAAAGCTCATCGGGTAGATAGACATTTCCTGATTAATTAAAATAATTTTTAAAATGGTTTTAAGCCATGAAAGCTGCCATAGGTCAACCGTTTATCGCGGTGTACAGATAGTTTATTATTAATACAATGGGTAGTGTTATCAAAGGTGGTTTGACGATACATGGGATACCACATGTGGGCTTTAATATTACATTAGTAAGGGAAGGGCCGATACTGTGTACATTGTTGACTAGTCCCACAATTGTGTGAGATAATGATCTATCATTATCCCACACTATTGTAGGTACTAGAAAACTGGTGTTAATTTCACACTATAAAGCGTGTAATTTATTGTAATAACTGCTTTTGCCCATGTAACTGAACAAAGAGGATAGATGATATAGTTGATTTCCATGTTATTGTTGGCCTTCATAATCCCAATGTTGGGAAAAGTCCTCTCTGCATGATTTCCATATTGCCTAGTCCAGGGCCAAAGTGGACCACTGGTCATTAGTTTGATCCAGCTCGTCCCGCCAACATGACTCGACTCACTACGAGAGCTTTCACGACGCCTTCTGGCTGTATTAGGGCTCCAGAAAGTGATTATTTTGGCCCATAACTCATTGGGCATGCGTGACAGTTTGCATGAAACACTTTTTTTGGGTACTGTCTATGACTTCACACCTTCGACAAAACGACATATCGCCACCTACGGAAATACCCTTGCGCCTTTTTATTTTATTATCGTTGCACAAACGCGATTCTGTTTTGTTTTCGTCGTGTCTTTGCCTCTATAAGGGGGCAGTTTCGTAGCAGTAAAGTCGCAAACACAGCATGGCTCCATAACCTTTCGAGAAACGCGCGATATAGTCTACATATGTATAATGTGTATTGTCACCTTTATTGTTGTTTGAAAATAATACTAGGCAAAATATCTGCCATCGTTGGAGCTTATCTTTAGTCTGGTCGCTCTAGACTGTCTTTTGAGTTAATATAATAATATCACTATGTACTATTATGAGCAATAAGTCTGTTACAGTTATCATGGACTAAATCAAGATGGGTGTAAATGGTTGACATCAATGTGGTCTTTACTGGTCATTTCAGGTAAAAAATAATAGCAACGCGCATTGAAAAGCCTTAGTTCTCTTAGTCTTTAGTCTTAGTTCTCTTGTTTGATAGAGTGTTTATTTTATAAGGGAGATAGAAAAAATTGTTCGCAAATACTGATGAGTATTTATTAGAAGTCCAGGTTTTCTTAAGATGTCTTCTACGGATGATAGTGATCTTCTGACTTAGGCCACATTATAAGAATACCACTGTATATCTAAATAGATTAAATTCGATCTTTGAAATCGCCGCCGTCTACACTGCAGCTAACTTATAGATCGTTACTTTAATGTTCAAACGAAGCCGTCGATGTATGCTTCCCACTGGGACTCGAACTGATTACCCGCCATTTGTAGGCAACAATCTGAGCCAATAGTGATACAGCACAATACTGTTTATAATTTAAAGGGGTCGGAAATGTTGCGAACAATAAGGCATTGTTCGTAGTCTCAAGTTTAGGGGATCAATGAAGAGAATAGTTAATTTTTAACAGAATGTTCCATGCGAACTAATTTTATATGATTTGAATGTTTGAGAGCTAAATATGACGTTTTAGCCGACTAACTTTGGACTTGTACCGTACGTAGGCATGTAGAGAAATCCTTTCCCCTCTCGTCCAAAAAAAATCTTTTCTTTGCCGGGTGTTTTCGATAGATTCGAACTGCAGCCGTCTTTGTTTTGATCTGCCGCAATATTTGGCATTTATTGGGAGCCCTTCCTAGGATAACTTTTCATATTTATCTTATAGTAGAAATTTGTATCACCTTTTCACCTCAGCGGTAACTGCTGTATCAGTGGAGCTCGGGGTCGATCCTCAGATGGGTAAGCATATTAACATATCAAGATATCTCTGTGCTCTATTCGCTCTAGGCTCTATGTCTCATAGAAAACTACATTTGCTTACTTTAGTTAAAGGATCCAGCCCTGTGCATCATTGTATTTAATAGCATCAATATTGTTGAAAACTAAATAAATACCGTTCTTTGTAGTTTTCAATTCCTGAAATCGGTTCGGTGTTCCGCGTATCGCTACTAATTGAATTTTAGCTTGTTTTAGAAATGGAGAAGCATTTGTGAATTTTGCAATTTAATTACAATGAAAATCAAATGTTGTTTTCGTGTGACGTGATTATTATTGGACTTATGTCAAAGTTGTCATTACACGCGTAACAGCGGGTAATGTGAATGTGAGAAAGTATGAGTCCACCACACGGCCCTTATGTGTGTTAGTGGATGTTGCATATATCCGGATTATTCGGTCTTAGGACATACCGCTTTCTGCTAGGGTTGCTAAGGGCTATCGGGGTTGCAGGAATGATTTAACGAGATACCGTGACCCCGGTACGTAAGGAGAGTTTAAAGAACATGGTGGTATTTAGTCAGTAGAAGTCTGACACTCCCTTCCACTCGACTTAGAGCGGGAGGAGTCATTAATAATATAATATATACTAGTATTTGCGTGTTGCGCGAGGTGCAAGCACCTCGCGTGCTTGTGAAAAAAAAAGAAATGGGGGGGTTGATGGGGGTTAGATGGGGTGTTTAGTATTTGCGTGTTGCGCGAGGTGCAAGCACCTCGCGTGCTTGTGAAAAAAAAGGGTGGGGTGATGGGAGGGGTTTAGTATTTGCGTGTTGCGCGAGGTGCAAGCACCTCGCGAGCTTGTGAAAAAAAAAAAAAAAAGAGGGGGGGGGGGGTGATGGGGGGGGTGCACAAGTATTTCGACTAAAGCATTGCCCCTCTAAATGAAACTGAAAAAAAATATGTTCCAAGTCTCTTAATTTCCGAGATCCGCCTAAAGGGGGGAGAAGGGGGGCGGGGGGGGGACTTTGAAAAATGGTTTTTACTTTACCGAGCCTCCTCTACACGAATCCGTAAAAAAAAAAAAATACGGGTCTCGTAGTTTCCGAGATACGATAGGGGGGGGGGGAGAAGGGGGGGGGAAAAGGGGAGGCTTGGCACTTTTCCCGTAGGTTTGAGAGTTACTTGTTTACGAATCTGTCAAAATATACCCACCTCCCCATCCACCATCTGGGAGAACAATTATGTCAATGAGTGAGTCAGTCAGTCAGTCAGTCAGTCAGTGGTAATTTAGCTTTATATAGTATAATATAATAATAAGTGTTTATTTCTCACCACAAGCCAAAAAAGAAGTTAGAAATTAGAAGTACATACCGGTTTCCTCAATATGTTGTCATTCACTGATTTCAGAACAGTGGTGATAAAGAAAACCTGAGTTCGTAATCACAACCAACAACTTTTAAATCGCACTTGTGACTACTGAGATACCACTGCTGTTTTATTCAGCTTATCTGGAACACAAATTAAACCGGCGTTACCTATTTTTGGCTGGTTGACTAAAAACTAAGTGACACAATTTGCCATTGGTCATAATACCATCACGAGACGATTTATAAAGGTGAGATCAAGAATCAGAAGGACGGAAGAAACCTCATTAAACGAATAATGGTCGATCATGATTTGCATACGAAAGGTATAATAATAATCTTAAAATTTAAGTACGTCAGATAACTGAAAGAAGCTTTATCTTAATTGCAAGACTTTTGACAATTTTTAGGCAGAGATTTTAGTTTTTTTAATAAGTGTTTTCTTTTTGTTTTATTTTTTTATTTTCTGCTAAGCTTTTTGTTGTATAGTCGAGTAGACGCAGCGAAGGGAAAGTAGTCACATGATTACCCTCGGACACACAGTTTAATAGATCAAAATGTTCAATTTTATTTAAACCGACTCACACTTACGCAGCTTTTTAAACCGAACGCTGATTTAGCTAAAATTTAATAACAAAAAACGCTACTCCCGCCTACAACGACAATAACAAAGTAATTTTTCATCCGCACATTAAAAAATGGTTTCAAAACACCGTCACTATGAAACGAAGACTCAGTGGAGCATTGTCACGTTCCACAAAAGGGAATACTGTGACGTCACAGTCAAGTATTACAGTTTAAAACGATAAAAAATAATGCAAATTCACTCCTGTGCCGCCTCCGTGATATAACGTCCGATCGTTACTAAGATAACGGAGTTTTTCCGTTAAATCGCGGCTCTTCAGTACTTAACGACAGTGTCCTTCGTTAAAGGGAAGTGATTCAGGTAGTCGTTTGTGTTTGAGTGCTCTTTTTCATTTGTACAAAGTATTTTTAGAGCGGCTTCTCACAATGAGTTTTTGTACTGTTATTCTGATTTAAGGTGTATCTATCAATAACAATATCTGACGGAATAATGGTTCATGATGGGGCACTTCTAGCAGAGCCTACATGATTAAATGTTATTATAATTTTTAACAATTGTTGTTCAGCAAAGCTGTGAAAAATGCCGTACGTCGTTAATGTAAAATCAACAGAATACTGTGTACTTGATCCTGTGAAATTAAATATTTATTTTGTAAATAGTTATATAATTCTTGTATGGTTTTTAGTTTAGCCATATAAGGCCGGTGTTTCCTAACTGACTACTCTGAGTAGAAACACCAAAACAAAAAAGTCCATACAATTCTTACTGGTCACATTATATAATAATTATGTAGGTTGATGTCTGTGGTGTTTTTTTAAGAAAGAAGACACACAGATTTGAGTGGGCCTGTCTAGACAGAGTAAACATTCGTCAGTTATCGTGTAGCTCAACTTAGAACACGACTACAACATTAAAGTATTTATTAAACGTTTTTACGTTACTTCAGTGATGTTATTAATAAATCGTTTAGCAAGAAAAGCAGATAATTAATTTCCTTTGTAAGTAAAGAAACTATACTGAATTTATGATGTAACATATAGTACATTACATCCTAAATTCAAAGAACAACGGTCTTTACAAAACTGACATCAATAGTAATGTTACGTAATGCCTCAAGTGTTTCTAATATTAGTAGAGTAACACAAACTGAACAATGGTACGTATTTGCTTATAATATTGATACCATTAATCTTAGATAAACATCGGCCGGCGTCTCTGGTATATACCTGGTATATATATATACGATGGTGAATATCGAGAACAATTTCATTTATCGTTGAGATAGTTTGAGATATAATTTATATTTTGAGGTAGTTTGGAAGGATCTTTTACTTTGAGGGATGAGGCCATTATAAGGCTTTTAGAATAGTGTTGGCATAAATCCATTATGGTAAAGAAATAAGTAGTCCTAAAGTGGATCACAAAGAAAACATGGTTTAAGTATGAATTTTTCAGGTGGCTACTTATACGGGAGCTTTTTAATAATGTTAGGAAAAGTTTCAGTGATATTTTTTAGGCAAAATAAGGTACGTTAAAACGCTTAAGTAGACTAGCGTTAATACGAAAATCCGCCTAGCCGTAGTGTTCAAACCAGCAAGCGTCACTAATTTAATTAAAAATCCTTATAAAACTTTTGGTACTTTCGTTAACGCCCAGCGTTTTTCTTAATACCCAGCGTTTATTTCACCTGAGTCGAAAGATGTTCAAGATAACAGGAGAATCCAATCTAATCATCTCGGAACTTTTGACGAGTAAAACTGGGACATAAAAAAGTGTCGTAAAATCGACTGGGAAGCATCCGCAACGGGCAACACCGGGAAATGATTTACTTATACAAGGGAAATGAGAAATTTTACAAAGAAAAATATATTAAGATTTATCTATACAGAGTGTTATTTAGACGGATCACGGGCCTGTTAATCTTTCAGTCAAAACCGTCATTATTTTTCAAAAATGTGAATATTTCAACAAATTGGACAAAATTGTCAGGGTGGTTTGTTTAAAGGCTGTCTTAATAAGATTTTAGACAGGACAACGCTTTAAATATAATCTCCGGAGTTTATGAATTTCCTTTTATTTGTGGGTATGGTTAAGGAAATTTAAATTGCCAATATTCTGATATTGTACATAATTATGTATTAATCAAAAGATCTTGCAACTTCTTGCTTCGCAGACTGCATTATATTTAGAGTGTTCAATTAAAATGAAATGGACGTGATGGACTAAAATATGATGAATTATTAAGTCACAGAACAAAAGTTGTTGTTTATGATTTTACTAACATTAACATAATCCTAAGAGGTTGTTAGTGTTTTACCAATCCCCCCGTATATTTATGAATACAAATACACACATAATACAAATATAATAAATACTTGTTACAAGTTTACAAAGGGCAATCTCTTACTGACAAACTGTCTAAAGGTAATATGGCAGATGCAGAAAAAAACATATATTAAATTAACCATATCTTTAACTAATATACGTACCTACCTATTAATAAATATATGTTAGTAAAATAAAGAGAAGGCTTTTCACGATTCCAAATTATGACGAACATTTCCTTGATCATTCTTACAAAAGAAACTGCCATACCTTTCGTTAACCCACCCCTTGCGACTTCTGTCTACACACATACATATCTGCTTTTATTGAAACATACATGTATAATATACATATATGAAAAGGGTTTCTGTAAGGATGAGATGATCTCGTTCTAATTACCTGTGTTCTACCGAATAATTTCTGTAATATTCAAGGAACGCGTACAAATTTCCTGTAATACCAACCAATGAAAAGGGTATTTAATTTCTGTATGAATCGTAGCTACGGGTGTCTTGCGAGAATAAATGCTTAAGAAATAAAGTACATCTTTTTCATTTTTTTTTTGTTTTGTACGAGCTTTTTCTCTGTTTTAGTTTAAGAAATAAGTATTAAGGAGTCTGCAAAATTTAATAGGAAACATATTTTGCATTTTCTTTTAGTTGGTATAAATGTTTATACTGCTATTGGGTCCAACAAGTTTATGTAAATTCTTAGGTTTTAAAATTCAGAAACGAAGAAATAGTAACATATCGAATGTAGACGTAGAAAAGCATAATCATATTTAAGCGGATACAGTAAAAATAAAATTGCTGTAAAATAAATACTTTTAGCCATAAATTGACCTGCAAAAAACATATGAAAAGTAAAAGGTAAGTGTAAGTAAAAGTAAGCGTTTATTATACTTTAATCACAGATGCGATGCCATCAAATGCAGAAGCATTTTTAACATACGCGCTTTTGAAGTGCCTATATACAACGTGTAATTTAAAGGGTATATACATACCAAGTGCACGGCTTCTTTGGATGATAATAAACGATATGGCAAGGGTTTTCTAATCCTATGTGTACATGTGTGGAGCATATTAGAAATTTCAATACATTGATACCAGAGACCGAAATTTTCAAATTAAGAAGAACGAAGAGAATTATCGTTTTATTGGCAAGTGACGTGGAAAGTGATGACCCTCATAGTACTTTGAGACGTTCGTTATTACAGGAAACATAATTATGAAACCAATAATTTGGGGTCAATTCTGTGAGTCACTTATTTTGAGCTGAAACTTTGCATAGAGACTCTATACCAGGTGTTGTCTTCAGTCTTTTTGGATAGATACGAGGTTTCCATTACACGTTGTATATCATATGGCACCGTTAAAAAAAACTTATTCTTGATAGGCTCGCC
Source organism: Tholera decimalis (assembly GCA_943138885.2). Taxonomy (NCBI): domain Eukaryota; kingdom Metazoa; phylum Arthropoda; class Insecta; order Lepidoptera; family Noctuidae; genus Tholera; species Tholera decimalis. Next base: position 9,186,492 of record OW964554.2, read on the forward strand.
GTTTGACCGCCAACTCAACTGTGATGGTAAGCGAAGATGTGGTCAAAGATGAAGTACGCTTACCTAGATGTTATTCATTGACTCTTGTAACCTATTCATTCGTTTTGTGCATAAGGATGGGATTTTTTCAATATACCCCCCAAAGTTACTCCTATACACAAAATGTATTCATTTAAGTTACAATTCCGTGTTTAGGTCATAGAAGTTCATAACTATAGCTTTTATTAAACTTCTAATGTATATTTATAATAACGTGTCACCGATACTTTTCGACTGTCTGGCTTTCCAGTATATGTAGGTCTCCCCGAGAGCTTGCCACAGTGAGCGGTTCAGGTATGTCGACTCCTAGAAGATCCATCTTTTTCACGTCATACTCCAGATCCGCGACGTCTCCCTTTCCATCTTTTGTTCTGTCAGACCAAATTAGCGGTGTGTGGCACAGGGAAAGACATTTATACATACAAGTGTTCCTATAAAGATTCCGTTTTACATGTGGATATTTGGAATCCAAAAAGAAAAACACAACAAGCACTATACGGAATGACATAGCAACCCAAACCCTTAGGGAACCTATTTTCGCAGTAAATTTTCATACAAACTGGAGTGTCACATTCGCCTAGATATCTCTGCAACACGATTAAGTAAACAACTTGGTACAACGCTCGCAACGTTGCGCTCACAACATGGCTGTTCGTTGAACATTTTAACCCGACACATTGCCTTTGGACTTGGCTCCTAACACGAATATAGGACTCGCTTGCAACTGAAATAAGGGGTAAATGGTATGTGTTTTCGAATTTCGTTGATTAATTCGAAGTTTGGAGAAGGCGGGAGCAAATTACGGGGATGACATTTGAATATTTATTGCGGACTTTACTTGATATTGGTATTCATAGAAATTCGAATGCCTAAAAACTAATGAGCTTTTTATAGTTTAGGTATTAGTCTTTAGATAAAGCTGTTAAAGTTAAATATCTTATTCAGTCAATATCTTCTCCAGTTAAACATTCCACAAAACAGTTCTTCAATGAATGCTTGCATGCATTTGTCAACGACAAACAAGCTAACCCATTTAATCGAGACACAGAGAGGCACAGTGCTACTAAATGGAAAGCATCAAATACAGAGGGTAGAACTCGACAAGAATCCTTCCAAGTGCAGGCTCATTACACTATAACCGGGCAAATTACCTTCGAAGCGATTGTTTACCCGTTAGATAGCAAGTTAGTGATTTTCCACCCAAAGTTTCATGTTTAGCGTGTGGAGTTCTTCACTAGAACTTGTACAGGTGTTTGATATTCCATGAAAGAGACTCGCTTTTAGCAGCTTTAGTGTGTTATTGACTTGAATTGTACTAGTAACAACACTATTTAATTTATTGTCAAAAATAATTAAGTGTTTACTGTGGTGACCTCAATATTAATATGTATGTTGGTTAGTTACATTGAAAACATTATTTTAATAATCAACATCCAACTTGAGTTTACAAACTTACTTTGTAGGTCATAATATTACATAAATTGTATATATTAACTAAGGAAAGCTGACTCTTTTGTTAAGACAAAAAATATACGGATAATAACCTCTACACTATAATTAAAGTACAATATAATTAAGTATAGAAAGGGCAAGTGATGGTTTGTTCAAAATAAAAGCATGTCTTAAGAATATTATGAAAGCGATTACTTATATGAAAATAATGAAGAGTGTTGGGAAACCAGCACTGACCTATCACGGAATTATAATTATTTATCAGAATACTTATGATATATTATGTATTAACATAAACTGGTGATTATAGGTATTCATTGTTGGTAATCTCTGACAAGTAAGTGAACTTTTTGAGTAGGTGAAGGTTTTTGTATCATCAATTTTGGACGAATAAGGTTAGTGACTTCGAATTTTTGACAAAATAATCATTGCTGTCTGTTAAAGAATTATTTCTTATCGAAAGTGCAGTACCGGTATATATGCTGTCGAGATATCTATGAACGTCTTCATTCACGTCCCATGTCGATTCAAGAAAAAAATTGTCACAAAAATATGTAGGTACATTTGAAAGTTTACTGCTACTCTTTAAAAGTTAGAATACTGAAAGAAGTGACGCGCGGGAGTCGTACAGAATTTGGAGTTCCTTTTCGTCATTAAAGGAAAAAATGCGAGAGAGGTCCGACTTCTACCGCATTTTAATTTGAGTATTGGTATATTTTCGGGTGATAATGTGATAACTTTGATCTTTAAAAACAATGGAATTTCTTGTATATTTTCGAGTGAATACAGCCTAAATGGTTGGATATGTTATTCTCACTGAATATCATTTTATTAACCGACTTCTAAAAAAGGAGGAGGTTCTCAATTCGGATGTTTGTATTTTTTTTTATGTTTGTCCGCGCATAACTCCGTCGCTTGCCAATAGATTTTATAAATTCTTATCTTCTTAGAAAGGGTATACTTTCCAAATGGTCCCATGAAAATTTTATCGAAATCGGACAAGCCGTTTCTGAAAAATAAACAAAAGTCTAAAAAAATATTTATGTTGACGATCTTTTCGTTTATTCTGCATTGCGTTTTTTGTTCGCGCATAACTCCGTCATTTACGAACCGATTTGGAAAATTCACTGACCCACTAAAAAGCACGAAAATAAAAACTCTTTTGCAAAAAATAAAACCGACTTCCATATCAAAACACTACAAAGCCAAAAATAATTTTAATTTCGGAAGGCGGTGTGAAAAAAAAAGAAAATACAAAACCAATAACACCGACTACCGAAATTAAAATTATTTTTGGCTTTGTAGTGTTTTGATATGGAAGTCGGTTTTATTTTTTGCAAAAAAGTATTGAGCATATAACTCAACCAACTCAGAAATCTCTGGCTCTGTAATAACTTCTATTTGTCGAGAAAAGTAGTGAGGGGAGCTCATTGATGGGTGAGCACCCATTACACACAGTTTCCTACGTGCTTTAGAAGCCAAGTTAAGCCGATGGTTTCGGCTGACGTTTGAACATGTTGGATAGTATACACAGGTAGCATCCAAATTCTAACACTGGTCTTGCCATGGGGTAACGTATTACTCGTACTGACTTTTAGGGGTCACAAAGGCTTTCGCTAGCCGAGTCAGGAAGTCAACACCGACAAAGTTCAAGACATGCATGAATTATAAGCAAAAATAAAAATTGCTGCTCAAACTTTCAACTCGCCATTCTTGAACATATCAATCATTCTGACATAATTACTGGCACTCAAACTTTCAGATGCATGTGAAACATACAGAATTGAACTTTAACAGTTAGCAATAAGACGGGTAAGGCATGCAGGGTGAAGTTTGTAAAAAGTAGCCGCTACGGCAAAGTTGTGTGGAAAAGTAGAAGTTTTTGCTAGAGTAGCCTGCCTAGTTGTAGGGATGAATAAATTAGTACATACTAGTGGCGAGACGTAGAGTTTTAAATAAATATTCACTGCAGTATTGTGGACTATAACGCGTGCTTGTTTGTATTGGGCAAACTATAATTTATCGTGTCTAGCGCGGAAAATTCTGAAACAGTCATATTCTTTGAAAAATAAGATTCTAATAGAGATCTAGAAGTTTGCACACAGAGATGGTTCGACCCGTATATAGGAGAATATGCAAACTGCAAACACAATGAAGCTCTTCACTAACCACTAGTTATTTGAAATTATCAACAAAACAATATTTCTCCCCAAATAGCAGGAAACGTGTAAATTCGTTGATTTATGCGACCAATAGCGACTCTATGTTTGGTAGTGAACCGTGCGATTATTTATCTCCCTCTCCTACCATCGCTTCTCGATTATATCACGACAAACTTAATAATGCGTGTGGCAAAACAGTGAACTATGGATAATGTACTGAAAATTATAGGTATTTGACTTTCTTAACAAGTAGCGCCACCATTCGATTTTCAAAGATGATTGTCTGTAAAAGCGATCGAAAATTATGACGTTGACGGATGGGTTGTAATCTTATCGGAACTAACGTGTTTTGTTGACGGTAAACGAAAGCTTTGTTTGCGGGTAGTAAACGGAGATTATATCTTTTACTTGAATACAATTACGGTACTGTGTTAAATTTGTATAAGCTTGGATTTATCATCGTTATGAGAAAGGTTATCTTTTGTGCACGTAACTCTGTCGGTTACCATTTTCATGTTCCTTAAAACTGACAACTGTGTAAATCGAAGTTGCCTGTTCATTGACAATGTGTCCCTTTTATCTATGGTGTAAACATGGCTTGCTTTTTTATAATTTTTAACCATGTTCTTATATTTTTTTAGAAGTTATTTTGAGCGTCTTTTCTAAAGGAATAAACGGTTAATCATTGCCCATTCGATTGCAGAAGTCAGATGGCAGTTGAACAAGCAGATTTTCAGCCAACACATTGGCCTAAAAGCCAATCCTATAATCTAACATGGAAAGCCTAAGAGAAATAAAAATCCTATTCGAAACAACTTTACAATACATTTCAACAAAGAAAAAGCACCGTCTATATCGTATTATTTCAATTCTTTCGCAACTTAATCCTCGTCATATTCGTTCGGGAACAGTTCAATGGAACAAATGGTTATGACAGGTGGGCTACCGTGTAAAAGTGACTGATCTGCTCAATACTGCGTCCACGGAATGAAAAAAATTGATAGCTATTACGTCAGTCGGCGCCCTTTTGTGTGCGAATTTTTCCATCGTTTGTTTTTTGTTGTTTTTTGTTCAAATCTTTCATAGTAGGCAGCGAATTGTTGCCGTAATGTGGACTACTAATAGGAGCTGTTTTGTTTTACTTACGTTCGTGGTCTGGGCGGTCGAATGTGGACCTCAGCATTCCTGCAACAAATTGAGAGAATATTTAGTTTCATTATTTGTGACAATTGAAGGCGGGATGGGTTTGTAAAGCATAATAAGAGCTTAAGTTTTTCTGAGCACAAACACTTTTCCTCTACTATGAGTCACAAACAAAAAATATTACACAAATCAATCACTGATTTGAAGGGCTGAAACATGAAAGTAATTTCCGACCCGATACCCAACTACCGTACAAACCTGTTTAATAAAAATAGGCATTTTAGCACCGACCTCCTATAAAATATTCATTCATCAATATGGCTACTATTATCCATTCATCATTTTACATTCACACAACTATGGTACACCCGCTGACAAAAGCGCCAGCCAATTAGTTTAACGTTGTGTGCCGAAAGCGTGCGTTGTCATGGCAACCGGTTTATGGTGGGCACGTGTTAATTGCCGGGCCTCTGTCTGAGCGACTAACATTTTGTACTATTTAGCACTTCCCAGCCACGTTCATATACGTAGAATCGACAATACACGATATTAATTCAAAACGTTTTAGACTCGGATTTCTTGACAATTTATTGCTTTTTGTAGTCTACAAGCTTGTTTTTATGTCTTTATTCTTCGAATACACTTGAACGTGCAAAATTTACGTTTTTATTAAATTGACGTACCTACCTACGGTAAAACGACGCGTAGTGTCGAATAAAACGATTTCACTTTGATTGTGTTTTAAATTTAAATTAGTTCATTACACGTCTATTATTACGATTTAAGTTCGCTATGAGCAGTAATTGCTTTAATTATTTCATGGTTGAATAAATAATGTTGTAATTAGATTGTGCACGACAGTACCGAGTTGTTCTTGTAGGTAGCACATTGGATCCGTTACTAAAAGTTTACGAAACCTGTTATAGAAATGAAACATAGCTGTTTGTGTAGTGTTATTAAAATACGATAAATCATCTTATTCATTTGTGATGGGAACTATATTGAAGGTACCTAATATTGTTACCATAGTAATTTGTCGTAGTTACACTACAATAAAACACATTTATATTGGTACAAAACCTTATTATTTGCTTGCAATACAAAGCATTACCTGAGTAAATACTAACGTATATAGGATCGCCAAATACTTTGACAACATTAAGAAAATATTCCATACAACTTAAAGTTCACGTTATTTATATAAAATAAAAAAAAAAACACAGAACAGTTACGTGATAAAAGTTGATTAAAACTAAACATAATAATTAATGAATAATCTACATGAAATGAAAAAAAAAAGCATAATAAAACAACATTTCGTTCCAATTAGAGTGAATACAAAATCGAACAGTTTTGTACCTCGTTAGTAGAATCAATGTGTTTTATAAAAACTATCATTTGTATGTCAGAGATAACAATCAATTCTTTATTCTATGTTTTAGTTAAAACACGCATAGTGTGCGTGGCAATGTTTTCTTTGTTTCAATAAATATATCGTTGTGGTGTCAAAGGCATTATTTTGGTATTGGCTAATGAAATATAATTATGTTTACTCATTCGGAAAGCTTATTTTGTTAAAATTTTGTTTGTACATGTAATTTACATGGATTAACTAAGGCTAATATTGTTTTTTTTTTCAGATAGATATCTGTATATATGATATATTGTAGATATTTGTATGTAATTTACTAAAACCAGTATACAATAGAAATTATTGTTTATATACATAGCTTGTGGAGCTTTGATGTCTTTATGAAAAATCCTAGGAAGCTATGTTAACTTTAACTCTGTTGTAAAAATCAATATTCTACCGTAGACATGTTTGAGAATTGTTTAATCTTGCCAAAAAATAAGAAATAAAGAATATGAGAACATTTTACGCCACCAACAAAAAGCCTCGGAGGTACTTGCGATAGTCGATTTCCACATACAAACGTTCGTGTAAAAATAACTTATGTGCCACAAACAGATGTGGGGTGCGTAGTGTTTATTATTTCATTGTGTATGCCGATGAACTCGCATCTTTTCGATATCGGGGGTGAGTGAGAATTCCTTACAAACCCGTAGTATTATGAAAACATTTTAAGTTTTCGGCGCATCACCATGTGGTTGGGGTTATCGAAATATATGAATCCATTTTGACGGTTTTATTACAAAATGCGAATTTATTTTTAAGGAAAAATATTTTCTTTTCGAGTGTCCATTTTTGTGTGGAGTTGTTTTTATTTTTAACCGACTTAAAAAAAAGAGGTTTTGTATTCGACCAGTATGTATGTATGTTTGTATGGTTTGTATCAGACTTCAGCCATGTGAGTAGATACCTAGACCTTATTTTTAACGGAAGTAGACATTCAATAAAACAATATTTAGGGTTATTTCTCTCTTTGTAGCGCAAGTCTTTTCTGAAAGTTTTGAAGTCGGTTCAATTTTGTGTAAAAAAGGTTTTTATTATGTTTCGTTACGTGGGTAGTATGGATTTTTTGTGTAATCTATGTTCTGAGATTTCTTGAATTTCATAAAATTTTGGGTTTATTTTTATGTTATGCCTAAAATATATTTATGCAAAGACTTCTCGAATTTACAATCAAAATACTATGTTACTACAATGATCTGTTATTTTTTAATTACCTATTATTTACTTATTACTTGTCATATTTAATGATTGCACCTACTACGCTATCTCTTCACTACCCATGGTTGACTGGTGGAGAATACCTACGTATGCACCTATGTGCATGAAGTGTAAATAAATCAATACTTGCTTGCTTACTGTATATTATATATACTCACTGAACCTCTCTTTTACAACAAACGCAAAATAACAAAAGTATGGTGCACTCTGTTTTTGTTTTACTCCCGTTTCGCGAAAAATGCAGGCAGGTTAAAGTGCAAACTTAAAATGGGCTGTAAAAATACGGCAATAAACAGTCCCTTGTTTGGGGTGTGAATCTCTGTTTGCTTATAATCTTTATCCCTCTGTTTTTCATACAAGAGAAAATTTGCTTTTTGCATAGGAAAAGAAAATATAATCAGCCTAAAACATTCCCAATGCTGGAACACAACACACCACGTGGAGTCAGTGCAGAGTGGAAGAAGGTATGATCCTTCCATCACAATTCTTGTATACTTTTGTCGCTTCAACACTAGGTTCGGTTGAAAACCAGACATAATGATCATGACAAAAGATCGGGCCCTATTTGATGTCGCAGCATTATCATTTATATTATATACACAGCTTTATCAATTTTTGAATTTAAAAGAAGTTTCTTTTGTTTTCAATAAAAATAATTTTGAATTTTTTATGCCAAAGAGAAAAGACTTTCTTTTCTGTCTTTCTGTATAGCGCATTAGAGATTTAGAGATACAACACGTGCTTATCTGTCTGTGCCTTTGTGTTCTATTGTCCGCAAACTAAACGACCGATTCACGATTACGACCATGAAGAGCCATAAAGCTGGAATAAATCAAACAGTTTATTGAATAGTAAAATCAAAACAATCCGTTGCAAGTTAACCTTCAAACGCGAGCGTGACCGCGGCAGACCGATCACGACACCAATAAATAACTATTGCGACAAAAACTGACGACAAAGCGCGCGTCGTGAGTCACCGGTCGTGATCCGTCGCACGTGGCCGGAGTGCCGGACAGATCGGAAGCCGATCGCCACGATAACATCACGTCTCTCTAAAAATAGGACTTCCAGCAAACTCCAGCTTAGCTAATTGGTCATTTTTAATTTTCAATTATAACCACTCGTCGTGATGTAAAGCGAACGAGGGTTGAATTTCGATTCCTTTAATAAAGTTTTTTTTTAAGTTTGAGTAATTTATTCACATTGAGAAATTATTTGTGTTTCATTTTAATTACGATTAGGAAATTAGCTGCGCATTTTTTCATTAGTCTCGTTGTACCTACTGAGTAAACAGTCGTTCATTAAATTAATTTTGTCATAAAAAATGAGTTTAATTAACAAACTGTGCTTAAACATTATTCTTCAATCGGGTACCCATTATAAATGTAATAACGCAGCATCATAAATTTCGAAGCCGCATAAATAGCGGTATAAATCACGAGCGGTCAATGAAACTGTAAAATTTACATATCATTATAATTGTCTGTTGCGTATTGATAAAGTGTCAAAGTTCATCTGCACGGCTATTCCTGGCCGGCACTGATTGGCACTAAGAATGCTAGTTGAGGGTTATTGGCAATATGAAATGCAGGAAATAATACCAATTTAACGTATAGAAATACGATAAGGTTACTCTGTCCATGTTGTATAAATAGGCTATTCTGATTCAGGAGTAACGCTGAATGAAGTAACATTTCTACAAGGTAACTTACACTAAAGTACAAACTGATCCATGGTTTACTGCTTAAACTAGTTATAACTTGACACAAAAATAAGTTACCACCTCTTATCTTATAAGGTGATAATCATTTACAAATCATTCGAACAAGAATCGTAAACAAACTTTCTTAAGTAAAGTTTCGTTTAAAGTTATGACCTCTGTCCAAAAATCACTTGCGTGATCAACGGTACGCCCAAATCTGATGAACATTGTTAATGAAATATCACATAAATGTTGCAAAAACAAATTATACTCGCATTGACTGTAATATGGGAGTCGTCTCAATTATCAAGTTGAGTTTACAACCGTCTATATAAGGAATTATCGTCCTTATCTCTTTTATTACGATGCTATAAAGTATATGTGGTGCCCCGACTACACCCAACTTGGGCGAGTTTCCGAACAGCGCGGCACACAAATGCGAATTTAGGTAACTTTATACTTAAATATTTTATTTAAAGCTGTTGTAAAACAGGACTTATTTGAGTTTAAGCAATGCTTGCCGAGCGTAATCCAAGCTGCATACCGACAATCATCTGTAACTCAGAAACTCCTTGAAGCTGTCGATTCCAACTGTCATTCTTCAATCTTTAACAGTTGCTCAGGATAGTGTGAACATATTTGGGCATTGGGTAGGCAAACTGATTGTATAAGAGGACCTAAAATCATGAACACCATAGGTCTAATCCCTGGGCGTAAAGACCGCCCCTTGTTCATTTGTTTTTATAATTGCTTGTACCGTGCTCTTTATGAGGCTTATAATAAAATACAAAAAAGAACACAGTGTAATTTCTACTTGAATCGTCATAACTTTCTAAGATAACCGTTGAGTGACACATACGGAAATAGTTCTCCCCGCACATAGCAGAATATCATTATTGTGCATATTGTAACATCGCATTATTAGATCAACAAGTAGATATATGTCTCAACGTCGCTCCTCTATGATTTATGGTCCGCGGACTGACAAGACCACACCACTTTTTGCCGTAAGAAGTTTCCTTGCGAAAGGTTCAGTAGGTCTTAGCCGAAAAGGATATTACTTTGCTAGATAGTGATCTCGGTCGCGACACTTGAGAGCTTTTATGGTTGTAATAACAGATATCGCGTTGATTTGATTTGATATGGCTTTCTTCGGTGCTATCGACTGGTTGATTGTTGCGCACATTTACTTAGAAGTAGCTCGTGAAACGTTAATGGCGGCTTTTATAACACTGCTATGATAACAAAGGTACACTTTTCTGGCAATTGCAGAGATATAAATATAGAGATACAGATGTAGAATAACCAGCAACGCTAAAACCTCTCAAACTGGTACTAAACTTTTTTTTTCTTACCAAATACGGATGCTGCACCCGACAGTGAGCGCTGTAAATTAATTTCCAAGTTCTACCACAATTGTATCGCGTTACAAGCGCAGAATGCAACTCTCAGTGCCATATATGGGTACGCGGGCCGGCTGCCATACCGGGAGGGACATAAATGGTCGGCCGTTACCAAACGCGGTGGCTCGGGACAGCCCGCAGCAAACGGGTTAAGTGACACACTCGATTTTGAAATACGTATAAGAAAGCTTCGCGTTAAATGATAATTAAAAGTATGGGTCTGTTTGATCGCACACCTTGTTAAGTAGGGATGTTAACAAGATTTTTACTGATGTTAATTTATTCGTTGAGAGTCGATTATCGATTTTTGCGAGCGTATTTTACCGTCTTGCAGTTGTTATATGAGTTAATGATTGTTTTCTGTATGGCTAAAGAGAACGAGTAATTTTGATTTGAAAGTTAAAACGCATTTCATTCTATATCAGCTGCAAAACTGTCCTTATAAATTTGAGCAAAATTATCATAATAAAAAAACAGAAGGTGAAATAATCCATTAGCAATATTCCAGTTTTTTTTCTTTTTCCATTAGAATTCATAAGAGACTTAGTTAACAAAGGACGGAGTTAGATTGGAAAAATTTATAACTTGCAAGATTTGCGCAACTCAAGTGGCGCGGTATTTGCATTTTAATTGTGGCCATGTGCGGGGCGCGACTGACAGCGAAGAGCGATAAGCGGAAGCGTGCTCGTTTTACAAAATAAATTAAAATCATAGCTAAATGAATAAAGAAAGCAACATGTAGTAGGAAAGTATTTTGTCGTTAAATCTATCTATAAATCTCATCGTCTTGAATAAATGTATTATCGCTCAAATTATATCAATTCATCAATCACTTGGCAATACAGTAGTCATTTCGAATCTACAAAGAATGTCTGTGCACTTTGCCATTATTGAAAGAAATTTAAAGCTAAAATAATATATTTCTCTTATAAAATCTGAACCGTTATGACTACAATGTTCTAGAAAATATTGCAGAACAATGAAAATTCCTTGTTATGCATTATGTAGAACGTTTGTAATGAAAAGAAGACTTTCCGCTATCATTGAGAACTTAGGTTGCATAAAACTGCAAGTAATCTTCGACTATTCATTAAAATACTTTCTGAATTCATGCATATTTTCACCACTACCGGGAATATGCTCTGCTTTTAATAATTAAGTCCACGATTGTTCGGTTCTGACCGATTTTTATTCAGAAATATATTTTCCGTGTACGAACGATTTTTGGGCAAAGAAAATTGCCTGCTGATAATGCTGAATAAGTAATATTGAGTCTCCGAGATTTTACTCAATAGTCTCGCAAACCTTACTCGATTTTGATATTCTCGTAAATATTTTTTTACGAGGGCGTTAATTCGCATTTGACAAATGGGTTGACATTTGATTTATAAACTGCCAAACTATCGCACGGTTAAATAAAAAACAAAAGTAGCATATTTTACAGAGTTATTTGCAAGTTAGTTTCACAGCGACCAAGTTAATGTGAAACGCTTTCTGTTTACAAAAGTGTACTCACATACTTTGCTTATGTACGTGGAAGTACATAGGACGAAGTCAGCCAGCAACCGCTAAGTGTGAGTTGAGTTGGCGAGTCATTTATCTCTGTCGACGTCGCGATGTGGCCTCGGCTTTACATTAGGCTTGTTGATAGCCGTCGGGGTTAAGTGAAACGTCTATCTAGGAGGGTGTGAAATCGGGAAAAACATGTCGCTTACGTCACTCTCAAGCGCAGATGTTACGCGGAAGTTTTTGTATGTTGTGCGGAATAGATGTCGAAATATCGGCGGATTTTTTCGTCATTTTTACTCTCACGTTGCATCACACTTAATTGAAAGTGAATTATTTATTTAAAATAGCAACGTCGACAGCACATACTTATAATTTACATTCAAAATCAAAGAATACTGGTTAGGATTCCCATACCAATAATGATGGTTTGCATAACAAAATATGTAATCGTTACATTTTACTTCTAAAGCTTGTTTTTTTGCAAGCAAAGCTAAGGAATATAATATAAATCGATTAATTATATTCGTAAAATAGTTTTATCATAGTTAGTCGTTCTCACGTACGATCAAATATAAATATATACCGAAGATCATAAAACTTTTATTTGAAAAGATTTTCTATGGCGATTCTTATCCGTTTTGCACCCATAAAAATATATAATTAGACTTTTTTATTTTAAATACCTTTATAATCATAAATGTTGTCGTTCAAAAGTACTTTTCATGGTCTAATTGAAAAAAATAATTGACTTTGACATTGAATTAAACCCAGTCCAATCACGAACACTTAGATTACGTAACGCTTATAAGTAATTTCAAATCTCAGCTGTGGAACCTACCCGTTCGTTAGCAAATAAGCGACTAAAATAAAAATCTAATAAAGAAATCTTTTCCTAAAACTTTTCATATAAAAGTGGAGAAGGATTTTTATTACAACGGAAACGGTAGTTAATTTTAATGTTGCCAGTAATTAACAAATCTTAAGACCCTTGAATATGGGTAGAAGAGGGCTCCACGGCTTAATCGCGCCGGCCCAGGGTTGTGGCATTAGTCAAAAGCTGTAGCGATTTGGCCTATATGTTTAGGTTCCATAGTAAACAGGCTTAGGTACACATAGTAAATAATTGAAAGGTAAGGTTTATTTTAGGAATAATTATGAATAAAAGTATTTCCTGCTGAATAAACTACATAAAAGGTTATTTATTAATAAATATATTGCATACGTTTTAGGTCAAGTATTAGTAAACAGATTTTTAACTCGATCATTGTTTCTAACTCGTGTTTTAAGTGGCATAGTAAATTTTACCTAGAAAGCTTAGAATATATAGTTTTTTTTGCGTTATTGCTGCCGTCTTCTGTGTTAGGTTACTACAAATGACGACTTATGTTGTGGGCCTTAAAAGCAAGATTGAATATACATTTTCTGAGCTTGTTCGTTAGATCATAGACCTCATCTATCGTTTACTATCAGGTGTCAAGATCAAGAGCGGGTTCATCCGAAAACAAATATCCTACCAGACAGAATCTTGCAATGGCAAGATCGCTACCTCTCCCATTCACACCACGCCATAACAAGTGAAAAGACGTTTTTCTTGGATTTTTCTTAGAAAACGAGTGGAGGTAAGGAAAATTAGATATTTTACCTTTCGCCTTAATGAGGAGTTATCAACGTACTCGAGCAGGGGTCGAGCACTCGCTCAATATCGAGCAATTACCTTTTATGACCCACTAGTGCCTTGTAATTGTTATTAAAAACTTTAGGCAGGCGGACAAACTGCCAAGCTATTTTGTTTATATAACAATGCTGGTGTAATTTTAAGTGTTGTGTTTTTTTTTAAATTAGCAATTCCTTGTTACTGGCGCTTTTTTATTTATATTTATTATAAAATGAGGGTTCTGGCCTCTTATACAATTATTATCATGGGCACTTTATTAGAAATTATAACAGTACCAAACCTACCAGCCGTAATTTGGGACGAATAGCTTATACATACTACACAAACACTTTTTAGCATTTATGAAAAATACCTTCGCGGGCTGGCTGCACTGCAGGCTTTATGATGGACGCAGAATGATACTTATAAACTTGTTTTTTCACAATTTGGAATACGTGCATTTTTATGGCATTTTCACCACTATCCGCATTTTTAACCGACTTCGACAAAAGGAGGAGGTTCTCAGTTAGTCTTGAACTTTTTTTTTTCATGTAGTTACCTCATAACTCAAAGACGGCTGGACCGATTTGGAAATTCTTTTTTGTTTGAAAGGGTATACTTTCTAGTTGGTCCCATTGTCATCACGTTAGTGTCTGAAGATGGAATCATGGAGAAATCGAGGGAACTCCTCAAATATTATAGGCACACCTATAGCGTTTTGGGTATTTTTTATAGTACCTTGTGCAGTTGCACTCTAAAACCATCATTTAGGGAAGTGCAACTGATGATGAAGACCACAGATTACCACCGAAACTACTCAAGTATTTCGTGGATTGCAATCCTATTACTTGAATATGGATGTTAAGCACTTTATGCTCGTCACAATGCATATAAGTACCAGGAGAACTCATCAAAAATTAACGGCTCTGCATGAGGAAAAGCAATATTTTATCAAAGGTGATAAGTAGTTAACATTTTGGGTTGTAACTAACTAGATACATTACAAACCGACCCACTAAAGAGCGTGAAAAAAACTTTTTAGCAAAAAATTTTTTGTTAAAAAGTTTTTAAATTTGAGTATAGATTGGGCTCCAATGTGGATATTTGTTTTCAGCCGATCAACCATGCAAATCGTTATTCACACGTTTATCGTTTATTCCCCTTAATTTTAAAATTTCGAATGCTGTAACGTGTGCTCAGTAAGAAAAGAGTTACTGCACTTGTATAATATAGGAATATAGTTAACCGATGATATAAAGCTCAAAAGAATCTGTCCCTCAGAAATGGTGGCATAAAGGTATTTAAGTCCAATGAAAAAGATTTAGCAAAGGTGACGTAATTTAATGTAGCGGCACATACCCTTATTCGCAATATTAGAATATGAGTGCACACCGATCAGGGGGAGTTTCGACGTAATCAGCGTCTGATCACGTGTTCCTTTTGAAATCGGCTTATCCTCTACCCACCAAGATCACGAATAGTCCAATACTGAACTTTCTGTACCTCTCCATAGAGCTTGTTTTCGATCAGGGAATCTTTGATACCCGTAAAATTTTCATCCTGACCGCCCGAACGAAATTCGTCTTCAGCGTTACCTTTGAACAAGTAATTATGGCGGAATTCTTGAACTAATACTGAGATAAGCCGCTTCCGTATTCCTCCATTTTAAATAGCAAAAAATGAGGCCTCAAGCCATTATCGACGCGTATTTCTTTGGTAATTTACGTTTTCCGCTAATCAACGGGAGAAGCAAATTGCGTTTATAATCCCATTTCATCATCCTCAAACTGTGGGGTGAAACCTTTTGTAGGTGCACAAAGTTTGGGTGAATGTTGAAAATCAAATTCTATTCTGAATCGACAGGAGTGAACAACTATGTGTTGTTAAAAATTCACAAGTTTTGCCCCACACCGTTGCGGCGTACGTTTGACATGGAAATGTGCAAGCCTACTCGTTGCGATTTCCCGCAGAATTTATTCAAACGCCGAACGCCTCCCTCCACGCTCCGCACCAGAGACCGTACGCATCTGTCTTCGCATTGATATGCACATTCAATTGTCGACAGTCGCGTGCAGCGGACGTGGGTAACACACATCAGCGCTGAATGTTGCTGAATTATTTTTAGGCGAAATTAATATTTGGTGTGTAGTCGCACTCAAAACGTTTCTCCCTTTGATAAATATCCCTTTCTTAATACGTACTGGTGCTTCATGGGTGATTGCTCACCCCATGTGTAAAAGTAACTTGACAGGTACGCTGTTTAAATAAATTACCTTTCATTAAACTAGTCCGGTATGAGGATAAGGAATATTATCAGTATTCGTTCGTATGTTCACTTCAAAGCCCCTCCCGCTGATAGATTTAGGGCAATTTATGATGATATCATTTTATAACTAAATCGATTTATCTAAAACTGAGATATTAACATGTCAATTCAAGATGTGTATCAGACGATGACTTGCCGTACCACATGGAGGGAAGAAGTTAAATTAGGGAACGTGGAAAGATAAATGGCAAAAGCTGTCAATATCTACTTTTCATTAATGGTTCAAAAGTGTGTTTGCGTGGAATAAACGATGGCGGTTCTTGTAAAGTCACTGTCTAATGTAAAAGTGAAAAGTTCGCCGTTTTCTTTTACGAAAATTTTCTTCAGAATCTTTACCTTATTAAGTAGCAACTGCTAAGTATTTTCTTGAACAATTCAAAAGTTTCAATCTTTTGTGGTCAAGGTTCTTTAAGAGTCGCTAGAGTCACTACCTACAGTTGTTTGGTTTAAGTGGCACAAAATGTGTATAAGTACCTGCTCTAGTACCGCAATAATTATAATAATTTCCTTTTTATTAATAGTTTTTTAAATTGGACCATATTTTTTCAGTTATAAGCGAGTAATGTAACGGAGCTGAGTAATGACGCTTTCAGCGTGTCGTTAAAATAATACGTCTTTACTAGCCAGTAAATATATTCACAAGGCATTTAATCACGAAAGCGAGCATGTTTGGTAAGTGTTTCAGTGGCGGTGCACGGGTGCACACCGTGTCGTAACGTGTTAAATACGCAGTCATTTAGGTTTAAAAGATATGATTGCTTGCTTGTGTAGTTGATTGAAGGAAAATCCTATCTGCAACTATTAATTATTATGATCAGTGATAATATGAAGTTTACGATAGATCACTCAACTATTAAGTTAGTTGTGATGTTTCAGCGTTCTTATATGAAAACATCTGATATTTTTCATTCTGAAAGTTCTTATTATTTATTCATTTATCATATATTTTATTGGAAACCTTACAATATTTCTATGGATACAGAAAAAAAAAAACGATTGTATACTGGGTGAATTCTTATTACATACAATAAACTTTGCGAATATTTCTTTTAGTAGCATTATTTACCGCTTTAAATTACAAACAGTTGGTAGCCATGCGTTTGAATAGCATTCTTCATCACAGAAGTTTTATGAAGACAACGCGCCAACCAGTTGCCACCATGCTGTCAAACTACCTGCAAAATTAAGTCTTTAAGACATGGCATGAAACTTAAACTCATAAGCTACTTAGAATCTAAATTACTTACGTTTGCATGAAACTGCAAGTTAAACAATTTTGTGAAATATTATACTCGCTGTGCTTAAAGTTAAATGTGTTATTACGTTAGCAAAGAATAATTTATAAGAGAAAACATATTATTATAGTCAGGCACGTTTAAATTTTATCTCACGCCGTGTTTAACTTGAGAGTATCTTCGATACGTAATTTTGGACTCTAATTAACAGAATTTAAGGTCGTTTGTGTTTAATTTTCATTAAATACCACAAAACACTGTGCAAATAGCTGGAAACATCTTTGGAAAGTGCCGCAGTGGCGTGTAGGGTAAACGTACCAATTATAGCGCGAGAGACGGCGTTCCTAAATCCCGTGCTGGTTTATACCTCTTAATTCCTCGTTTTAAATAACAAAAGGCAGTTACTAGCGTTTTTCAGTGCCAGGCACAGGGTAGCTCGCCCTCGCACCCTCTTAGCCGCTCTAATAGGTTAGGTGGCTGTTTGATATGAACTTGAGGTTCAAAGGGGTTTCTTTTTTAAAGATAAGATTTCCACTTCCAGTTTTATTGCCATATTTATAGTTTTTGTTGGTGGATTTGAATTTATTTCAGTTATTGTTGCATTCGTTGAGGCTCGTAAATATATTTAGTTTATAATTTAGTGGCTTGTTATAAATTAACAGGAGACGACGAGTAATTTATTTTACATGAAATATGTGGGAGCATTAAGTCTATTACTGTAATTTTAAATTCTAGTATTGATTATATTGAAATCAATTGGATCGCTTCAAAATCTACTTTACTAGATGTATAATCAGACAATTCTAGATATATAATCAAGTCATCCAATTTCATAATTACAAAAGTCTATCTGTATACTTGTTACACTTTTATGGCTAAACCGCTGAACCGACTTTGCTGAAATTTATCATGGAGATAGTTGAAGAAAGTTTTCTCAATGCCAAACAAATATTTCAAAGCAAAATTTTACCACGGAACGGAGTCACGGGCAAGTAATAGTAATATAATCAAAAATAATAAGAAAATAAACCAAATTGTATAATATCAAACCTGTAAGATTACATGAAGAGGTTCCAACCAGCTTGCAAACGAACAAACACATCAAGTTCAATAAGAGCTAATGAAACAGTAAATCTTCATGCTATAACCGTCTCGTTACGGTAAAGCCTTGGTTGCGGTGACCAATGCGTTCGGCAGGTAACTCGAGTAATTACTGTACTAATTATAGGCACACTGTATTATCGGTAGATTCTGCATACGATAAGACGTTGTGACGTTGTATTCATAGTATATACAGATTTGTAGCATGTGTAGCAGTATACATAGGTATTTGATTTTGTAACTAAATTATTAAATAGTGCTTATCTACTTTTGCATACATTCATGTTCTCAAAGGTCCATTGATGGAAAGTTGTTCTACTCAGTTTTAGCTCAGTTGCCTTGACGACGAAAAAAAGGTCTCGAGTTGAGGACGGTAACTATTAATCAGTAAGTTATAACTGGCTTCTATAGATTATGGAAAGATGTATGAGTTGGAGGCTACTTTGTTATCTACATATTAATACGTGATGCAAAAACTTTGTATTCATTTTTACGAAAATATCGCTGACGGCACAGGCGTGCGCTCCTTGAAGGCATAAATGCAGTGCTTTACTTGCCATTCACAGATATTTTAATAAAACGTTCGTACGTTTTAGATGACTTTAATTAATAGTAAATAAATGAATAAACAAAATATAATAACTTAAAAACGCCTAATATTTTATAAATAGCACCCACACAAACATTATGTTTGCCAGGCGCTGCGAATTAATGTACCTAATTCCCAAGTAATGCCGCGGATTCACGCAGGAGATTTGTTTGCATGTGTGACGTAATTTTAGTGTCCGTACAAGTTCGCAAACGCACACACCCATGACTTTCTAAAGCCGCCGGTCATGCGGCAGGATACCACAGACTACATAGAGATACTGCGTTCCGAGTAAAAATAATAGACAGAATAGGCTATTTGACTGGTTTCTAAAAACCATCTCATATTATTTATTGGTGTATAAGGACCCTACAAATAATATTTATTTTCATATTTTATAAAAATTTCGTTTAAAAAAAAAGCATTACAAAATATAGTGATTAAGATTATATAAGCTGTCAAAACGAGCACGCTCCGCTAGGAGTATCTGTGTTCTGTGGTCACACGTTTGTATATCAACATTGGAGAAGTCAAATCGAGAGTTTTGTTTAATAGAGTTTCTGGATGTAATTTACTGGAAAAAATGAGTTATAAATGGTGTACCAGGTGCACAAATACAACGATAACGTAATAATAAAGAAAGAGAAGCTATTTATGACCGTTCCAAAAAAATGTTAAAGTTCGTAATAGTACAACTTGCACGCAGAAATACTAAAGAAATAAAGGATAGTTCGGTAATTTTCTTCTGTCAGGATCATTTTGATGTAAGTAAACATGTTATTATTACTAACTTAAAACATTTTTACAATATAGTTATTCTACTGTTTTAAGGTTAGATAACTGAGATGTTTTTTGTATTATACCTGAATAGCCACAAATATTTCAATATTCAATTATATTTATTACCACTAAATACATCAACATTTATGGCTTTAAAACAACATTTAAAAATATTTCAGATTGAGAAAGATATGGCTATCAATATAATATGGGATTAAGCAAGAGTATAATCATGGTAGATGGAGTTGTGCTTACAAAATTTTATTGCCAGGAAGACCCCAGAAAAAGGATGAGTGATGCTAGTACTTCTAGACATGTATTTGTTAAAAAACAAAGAACCCAACTCATTCAAGAGTGCCAAGACACACTGATGCAGGAAGTGTTAAGTGAACCCGGCCCATCTAGCACCCAACCGACTACAACACCTGTGCAAGAAGTAGTTTTAATGACAACAGGTATGTAGACGTACATCATTTTCATCAAAAAAAGTTGGCAACGCTAGCCGCATTACTAGTCTCATAATCCTGTGCTCGCCCCTGGCTGACGGCAGAGTATGAAATTTGGCATACTTAAATTTTATATGGAGAAGGAGTGCAGAAAGCTTATATTTTTGTAGTAAAGTTCATACTTATTATTTAAATAAATTATGATGGAACTTTATAAAACAAATATGCGAGGAGCTCGTGACAAAATTATAACAAAAAAAACATTTTAGTGTAATCACTGTAAGACTGCTTGAAAACGGATTTCTTTTAAGAGAAGAAACGATAGCTGTCCGCAACTTTAATATGACTCCAGAAAACAAAAAAGCCTACAAAATGCCTACAGCTAAAACCGTGGTGATATTTATCATAAAGAACTATGCATAGGTAGGGTGCACATTTCCTTTGAAACAATATGTCGGTCAGCTGTACATTGCGAGTAATCTGCTTTTAAAAATCCAGAATTTCATAGCTTTTGTATATTTCATTACAAGACGTACCATTTAATTAAAGAAAAAACAATCAATATTGTGTTTTAGCCACCGTAAAATTTGTGTTCGCCAGTGCAAGATATCATTACATTCAAATAACCTCAGTAGAGTATGGCGGCACGAGCTGAACCAAACTAACTACGATTAGTCCACTTCAGCTCTAAAACGACATGCCTGTGAGAGAGAGACCTTTGTTTAGCACTGGAATAATCAGCAGCTGATGGGATGAAGTGACAGTAGTTTAATGGCTAAGGTGGTGGCCTGGTGATCGAAAGGTCGCGGGTTCGAGCTCCACCCATTACACTATTACAGTGAACCCATTATAGATATAAGCAAATTGGGGTTTCTTTTAGGGTTGGAAAATCATCGAAAGACTTCTCAATCGATAATTTTCCAACCCGGAAAAAATATAAATAAAAAGGCTGGCCAGTAACCAGTCTTTTTTTAGGCCTTGATGAAAGAACTATCAAGCGGCGAAGCGCATAAGAGAAGCTGTCTTCTTTACAATAAAACGCTGAAAGAAGCGGATGAATTTAGCTAGATAATATACAGGACAGTTGGCGGTCGTTTATCTTAACTAACCTTATAAGGCAAGCTGGCACTAGATTCTATACAGATCTTGGAAAATAATGGCGCATATCAAGTCCCTTCTAACATAAGTAGTATTTAAATAGAAATAGCTGACAATGTATGTAGTTGAAATATTCGAGGTGTAGGGCTGGGAACAACGATATAATTTATCGTTACCAGTTGCTAGCAACCATGTTTTAGAGTTATTCTAACTCTGCTTTAAATATTATTACATTTTAGTTCAACTAGGACTTGTGTTAATACATTCGAAATTATAAGCATTCATATTTATTCAGTCTACATTAGGTATTGATTTTATGTTTGTGTCAATATTATTTTAAATGTTATATGAAAGTTAGACTTTGCGACCAAATTAAAATTAATCTAAATAAGTGAAAACGTAGTCATCACGTAGTATCATGCTATTACGATACTTAAAATATGAATGTTTTACTTAGTTAGAAAATAATGAGAAAGTTGGGTCAGCTTGGTAACGTTGTTGGTGGACGGGCTCACTTAGATACGACATGCAGAGCTGCTTAAATTGCACCCAAATATAATAATAATAATAACGTTTATTGTGTGTCCAAAGTTATAAAATATACATATACATATGCAATATCTTCCTTCTATCTATATGAAAAAAATAACAACTAAATGTGTTGCTGAACGCAACACTCAAAACGAATTATTTTTCGAAAATGTTATTGGCAAAATTGTGTTGTGTTTTCAAGTCTGAAATTAGAAAGATAAATACTCAGAAAGTATCAGTCACAATCATGAACAAGTAATTTCAAGGAGGAAATTAGTTTAATAATCAAGACAATTTTGTACGCTGGCGATGTCGTGGGCAAAAGCTAGTA
The DNA here is from genome assembly GCA_943138885.2 of Tholera decimalis. Taxonomy (NCBI): domain Eukaryota; kingdom Metazoa; phylum Arthropoda; class Insecta; order Lepidoptera; family Noctuidae; genus Tholera; species Tholera decimalis. The sequence goes on from OW964554.2 coordinate 9,208,625, forward strand.
TTCAATAAACATGTGTATATCTACATCAATTCACTTGAGAAAAGATGAAGAGAGTAGAATACTAATCAACGTCTGTGACAAAGTGAACAGCAGGCCGATATCCACAAGGAATTATGGGTCGGTGCATTGTTCAATTTGACTTATTAGTGCAGCCCATGCATCCGTAATTGGAATTATTGGCTGGGAGGCCGACGGCCTTTACACTACAATGGACGTCTTGTAATCTGTTTGCTGTAATCTTGTGAGGACGATGATAGATGGTCATCTGAGGATATGGAGGTTAAGATTTTGTTCTTATGAGGTTAGTTAGGTATATCTATCAAACGTCATAAAACGCTAAGGCTACGATGGTAGTAACAAGGACTCCAAGGCTTCATGAAATACCACCAATACGCACAAAACCTATAATACTCTCAGTATGCGTACAGCTGAGGAGTAGAATTTCCTTCCGGAGTCTGTGGTTAAAGATATATATAACCTGGTGATTTTCAAGTCATGAAGAATAGGTTACTTTTAACTAGGCGTACTTCATCTTTAACCACATCATCGTTTAAAAACAGTGAGACGCTTACAACGCTTACAACGGTGACATGTTGGCCAAACGCGAAACCTTCATCATTAAAAATACAAGAGTTTGCTCTCTACTTTCTTCGCCATGCTGATGTCATACACCTCATTTCATGTGTGTTTTAAGACACACTGCAGACCCTATAATCCGTCGTCTTGATTTTCGGCTTAGCACCATGTCAGGCTAAGCCAGAGAAAATACTCATTACCGTGACAATCGCACGAAGTTAACTGGTTCAGGATCCGAAACATAGCTACACCGCAGCGTCGGGCGACACCGCCTGGCTTCGGGCACAACAAAGCCGCACATCCACTAGTGCGAGCAATGAGCCGCCCATTCATTGTCCACGTCTAATCACGACCTAATTCACCCATAGATTGTTTGCTGAAAAATATGCGGCGTTTAGCAACGCTCCTCGGTTAATTAACACATCACTAGCTTCAATTAGCAACTAGATTTGATAAGGACGGACAGCGACAGCTACATCTATCTACGTTCTAATAACACTGCACAGCCATCACTGATGTAATAATTATAGCTTACCTCGATTATGTAATGTAATTTTGTATGTTAATATACATAATTGTGGCCTTTAACCCTCAGGCTCCTACTAAGAAAAGATCGTAAAGTCAGATTCCTCGTTTCCCATTCATACACATATCACGTTGACGCGACTCAATAAAAACCTATCTATTTGAAAAATCATATCTGTAAAGAATCGCACAAACAATACAGAATAGTGTTGCGGCATATATCGTATTGTAACTTATCGATCTGTCGATGCATTATTGAGCAGACAAGCGGGAACTCGAGTCGATACCACGTTACGGGGCCGAACAACTCCTATTTACCTGGAGCCGTTCTATTTCTGAACGCGAACATTGTTTATGGAATACATAATGCACCACGGTGCGGTCGAATGACATTTCATAAAAAACAATCACTATTTCACCATTTTGAAAATTTATTTGTCATGTAATGTGTGGACGTTGTAATTTTGTGGGCTTACTCTGGAATTTATTTATAATTTATTTTTTTATAAGAAAGAAACTATATATTTTATCTCTGGATTTAAAAACTAATTTTTATAACTGAATTGTAATTTAAATACAGAGATCATTGTCCAAAAAATTGAAATATTTTAATAAAATGCTAGCTTAACGCTTTTATCTTCGTTATTAAAAACAAGGATTTAAAATTCATTTCGTTTTATTCTTGGTCTGTTAGGAGACGAACGTGATTAAGAGTCGTGAAATATTTAAAAAAATATAAAGAACTTCATTAATTCAAGATAACGTCGTTCAATTAAACAAAAACACGTCTCATTATAATCATAGTTTGCTTTAAATATCGCCACCTTTCATGATATGAGCAGTTAAAGTGCTAAACACAATAACAATAAAAGCGTTGTTGAAGTAGAGATGGCAATAATTCATAAGTAGGTTGATGGCCCATTGTCTACGAGTACCGTATTAACTTATATCCATTGACATTCACTTAAGCAGTACATTTTATGTTCTATTTTATTCTTATATCGGCCTGGATACAAAGCTTAATAGTACTTCAATATTGTGTTGTAACCGGAACGTTTATAATAGAAGCGATGCGAGACAGTTATTACATTCTTGAATAATAGAGGGAAACTTTACGGACTAAACTTAGTGAAGTATCACGAGGAATCTCATTATACCGCGAGATGATTTATTTATTAACGATGCTAGGATATTCATTTAGAATACTAGCATTGTTTTTATTCATTTTATTTATAAATAATAATTTTTAGATAAGTTTAAATACGTCATTAGAGTCACTTAAATTATCAAAGTCCTGATTTAGATTTTCGTTGAAAAGACTACTCAGAATATCATTCAAGCAATTTCATCTTATTCATTAATTAAATAATTCAAACTTCATTTAACAAGATTATGATATAATATGAAAGTAAAAACCTAATATAATTTGGAGAAAATAAGATTTTGTGATATGGTTATCTTCCAAATTAACTTAATTAAAATTTGCTACAATTTTTTTTTTCTGAAATATGAGTGATGTAACTAAATGGAAAGCGGTTTTTATTGCATAGACTTGATAAGTTAAAATGGAATTACGTTGTTGATAATAGAACTAGTCCTCTTTAATTAGAATAACGGTTAAGCAATGTTCAGAGAATTTCATTTATACTAAAAAAAAATAGCTCCATTAGTAGGAATTTTCCGAACGCTTTCAAGTCGAAGTAATCGGGCTTCGATATATCGCTGCTCTAAATCTCACATTTCTACAAAAATAATAACTTCATCAGCACCAATCGATTTCTGTAATGCACGCTCCAACGCCCGGTGTTTGATTCATACATTATGCTGTAACAGAGAGCTTTCAAATTGCTGTTCAACAACGGAACCGCAACGTCACGAGTCAGAGCCAATTCACAGTACAGATCAAAGGCATCGAGAGGAGTCAGAAAATTCTATCGATGTTTCAAACCCAGAGCCATCACTATCGATACGGTTTCGTGTCAGAATTTCGCGAATGCATTACGGCCTTTTGTGGAAGTGGGCCAGTCGGTGGTGCTGTTGCAATTATCGAATGGGTGCGACTGTACTGAAGGCACCGACGTTCTTTGAGCTGTGCTCGACTGTACTATCTAGCTGACTTATATACTTTATTTTCTGCGCGAATGTAAGGCGCTGGATTTAAAGAGATTTGGTTTCACGTTTCAACACTTACTGGAAATTGGGGATGATTGTATTTTCGTGTTTTTAGAATTTCATTGCACTAAGGAAAATAATTTTAAATACAACAGAATGAGTTTATATTGCAATTAATTTTGCACATCTAAGAGGCATCCTCCCTCGATTAAACACATGGAAAATATAATTTAGCATTTTCAGTTATAAAAAATAATAAGAATAGGCCAGATTTTTGAACGAAAATTATAATACTCTCGCACGGGCGAAACTTTGTAGCATGTAAATATAACTGAAATTACGTTCTCATTCAAAAGTAGATTTTTTTCGTCTCACGAGGCGTCTAATTTACAATATAAATAATCACGAGCAATCGCGTTGAATCCGAGCTATTTACCTTTGAAATGTTCGCGGGGCGACAAAGGTGGCTTAACGAGCCACCGAGAAACGGCGGCTTCGAATTATAAAAGTTTCAGTGAAAATAAAACGGAAAGTGTTCACGAGGGGGCGCCACTATATGCGGGCGCGGGCGTGCCGCAGACAGTCACTGTACAGTTTAAATAAATTGTGATTTACAGGGGGCGAGGTGTGCTGCATCTACCTTACGGATTGACGGGCATTTTTTTTTTCAAGAAAATTCCCGTCTTATTTTCTTCTTTTGCAGTTATTTTTCAGTCAATGCTTGGGTTTTGAAATTAATTTTTACACATATACTTACGGGAGCCAAAGTTCGATATAAATTTGAAAGATCAAAGTGTCACATCACTATTTACTTTGTAAATTACATCATATTGACATAGTTTATATTTTATAATTATATAAAAGCGTCACAAGTTTAAATTTGGAACTTGATTACAATCTAAACTTGTATTAAAGTCGTGTATACATTTTGATTAAACTACGAAAGTTTTGTTTTAGAATAATAGTAACTCCTAATCTAAAATGAAAGAGCAAGTAAATAGTGGAATGGAAAGTAATATTTAAAGCCTAATCAAAGTTGTGGAGTAAGCATAACTAAGTTACTCCAACTTTGACTGTAAATGTACCGGGAATTCTTTATAAAAGTTTACTTATTCAGTAATATAGCCTGTGTGAGCTAGATAAGAATAGCCGCTTAAGGAAGGCAGGGCCAGGCTGAGACAATGTAGGAGAAGTGAGGGGCTGTGATATTAGACTCTGATTAAGTTGGTTATATTGGTCGATCGATATTTTAAGATATTTACTTATCTTCAAGTAAGCTAAGCATGACTTCTCGTAGACTGCAACAGATAATCGAATTGATTCATAGTTAAATCGTTTTCGTTTCCTGACAAAAAAAAATATAAGTGAACAGCGTAAATTGAACATTGAATCAATTTAAGGTACAAGACGTTTCTTATAACAAACGAAACTGTCACGATTTTCGTTCTTTGGAATTATGAAATATTTATGAAATTAAGTTTGAACTATGTTTACAACAAACTCATTTCATATAGGTATCAGGTTTCTAAATAAATGTTTTGTGCGACATCTATTCCGAGTCTTGCGTCATAAGAAATAAATTAATGCTAAGATGGAAAGCCCAACAAGAAATAAATTGTGCTGTGATGGTATTGATGACAACTACCGACCGATGATATAAATATAGATAGCGTTTGAAAAAATATGGCCACCACAGATTCAAACATTTTGAAAATTAAAAAATGATATTACAAAATATGATAGGTCTCATATACAGGGTGTTGCTTTACAGAGATCAGTGGGAACCTAAAAATGGGCATTGTCATCCAAGTCCGCCTAAAATTTGGATACCATTTGGACTATTTCAATATCAGATTACAGGGATGAAAAAGTTTGAAAGAGATTGCCTAGATGTTGGACAAGAATACTGTACAACGTGTAATTTAAAGGGTATATACATACCAAGTGCATGGCTTCTTTGGATGATAACAAACGATATGGCAAGGGTTTTGTAATCCTAAGTCTACGTGTGTAAAACTTATTACAAATTCCAATACACTGATACCAGACACCGAATTTTTCAAATTAAGAAGAACGAATAGAATTATCGTGTTATTGGCAAGTGACGTGGAAAGTTATTGACCCTCGTAGTGCTGTGACATGTTTGTTATGATTGGTATTCAAGAAATATATGAAACCAATAATTTGGTATCAATTCTTTGAGTCAGTTATTTTGTGCTGAAACTATGCATAGAGACTCCATACCAGATGTTGTCTTCAGCCCTTTTGGATAGATATGTGGTTGCACAGTTTCAGCTCAAAATAAGTGACTCACAGAATTGACCCCAAATTATTGGTTTATATGTTTCTTGAATACCAGTAATAACAAACGTGTCACAGCACTATGAGGGTCATCACTTTCCACATCACTTGCCAATAAAACGATAATTCTCTTTGTTCTTCTTAATTAGAAAAATTCGGCCTCTGGTATCAATGTATTGAAATTTCTAATATGCTCCACACATGTAGACATAGGATTAGAAAACCCTTGCCATATCGTTTGTTATCATCCAAAGAAGCCGTGCACTCGGTATGTATATACCCTTTAAATTACACGTTGTATAGATAGGCATTAGTGAAGCAACGACTAGTCGGCCAGTAATAATGATATTTTCATACATGTTTAATAACTGTTCATTACAATAGCTTCTCGTATAATCGTATGGCATGTTATTATTACATGAACAGCATGAAGGCAGTTTGACGCGTGACGCCATCGATGTTGCGTGGCATGAGGTATTGTTTGTACTTGATATATGTAATTAATATGCGTTTGAGTTTGTGGCCGCCTCATTGAGGTTGTGGTTGCTAAATGCTTAGTGTGAAGTGGTGTGCGTCAGCGTACGGGAGATAAGGATAATTATAGGAATAAGAAAAATGTATATCCACATTTAAGATACCGCTCTTAGACCTTTTAACTGGGCACCCGCCAACGCACATGGACGAGACAGGCATATTCTGCCCTCATAAGCCAAAAAGCGGTATCTCAAAAAAATACAAATGACTGATTTTTGTTGCATCTGATAGCTTAACAAATTCCCTACAGGTTAAATGAAGTTACATGGCGCTATCCCAACCAGAAACCACCTAAAACCGACTAAGAAAATATTGCATATCTCAAATTTATACGATATTACTAAGGAGCTGAGAGGTATATCATTATTTTTAAACACAATGGCCGTATATGTACTTACGGTGGAATTCTTAATTAAAATTAGAATTCTTAATTAATAATTCCTTAATCCACGTCCTTATATCTGCGATATAGTGCAAGTGGAAGCTACGAGAGGTAGTTTCGATTTTAATTACAAGACATCCTTTGATAGTGAGTATATAACTGGTAGTATTATTGGAAACAAGATTTTAAACCATGCTTAACGGAATTTCACAAGCCAAGAAGAACAATATTTTGAAATACCTTCAAAATATAATACCAGGCAATAGACTGTCCTTCTGGAGGGAGCTCCCTACTTTTGAGTGATTTATGACATAGATGCCTATTCTCAAAATTTAAAATGTTCTAATTATGTTAATCTTAAGTTGATTAAAATTATTTCCAAATGCACTGTTTCGTGTTTTATTTTCTTTTACATGGATTTTTAGCAAAAATGTATAGAAAAACATTTGTATGAAAATTCCTATGAACACACTATAAATAAAAGCGGTAACTCATATTAATAAACATATTATTCGAAACCCAATAGCGGTATCTCAAAAATGAAGTAAAAAAACATATTTTTTCTTTTTTTAAAAACCTCAATAAGAAATATGGGTATGAGTATCTAATATTATGAATGAATAATTTAAAAACTACTTTACTAAGTTAACGCGAAATCAAACAAACTAAAACATGAATTTTCTCGAGTCTCACTTTTTTGAGATGACGCTTTTTGGCTTATGAGGGCAGTATTATACTCATGGGAATTTCTTTAGACCATATCTCGTCAACCGCTGAAAATAGACTTCCCCAGATCAAACGGTGCTATCACGTCCACAATTAGCATCGATCAATAAACGTTTCATCCCAATACTGAAATGTACATGGTGGACATCCATCATCAGGTAGAATACTAACATTGTGCGTACGGCTAAGGAGGGGAATTCCCTGCCGGAGTCTGTGTTTCTTGATAGATATAACCTGGCGATCTTTAAGTTAAGAGTGAATAGCTTACTTCTAGGTAAGCGTGCTTTATCTTCGACCATATCATCGCTTACCATCAGGCGAGATGGTGGTCAAACGCGAGCCTATTATCAATAACAAAAAATGTAAAGGAAAAATACATGTTTCGATAACCCACCTCCACCTATGGGTTTTTATTTGGATTTTTGACCGTCACCGTCGTCACCGCTCATATATGTATAATCATATTTACCAAACACAAACCCGCAGAAAATAGCATACCCACGGATCCAAACTCCATTTATAGCCTTATCCCATTATCCCAATACTTTTAACTGCACATTACAGTTTAAATCAGTATCTATTTGTTGAGAATATATAAAACAGTATAGCAATGTTAAGATATAAAGGGGAGCGTCTGCGAGTGTCGTTCCGGGCCCGCAAACTTCTACAGTAAACATGGGTGTAGGGATGTGCCATCTTAAATATAGATACGCGATTATGTTATCGATGGAGCGAGCGGAATAAGTTGTGGGTGGAAGTTATGTTTAGGCAGTTTCTTTCCATAAAGATTTTGTACAGTTTTGTGATAAAAGTTAGATATACCCAAATTCAACTTTGTATTTGATGCGGTGTGCTGCGTTGTGTTCGTACCATAGTTTTCCAAGTTGGAAGTCATATTAAATAATAACTCAAATATTGATTATTTAAAGAAACAACAATTCTAATTTTAGAAAAAAAGGGTCAAAATCCTTTCAATATACATATATTCACGAAACTTTTTAGTCAAATGCTTAGTCTATAAAGTGATAAGCCGATATTTTATTTAAATTTTGTACAGGGAATTTGAATTTAGAATCTACCAATCAGTATTTAAACGAAAGAAATGGACGAAAAAGACGATTTAAATTAATTTGAATTTTAAATTTTAAGTCAACCATTAGTTTAAAGTGGAAAACCCAAAATGCTATGAAATAAAATAAATTCTGTAGCATCTATAATAACCAGATTAACTGTGAATGCAAACCTATCGAACTAGCCAAATGTGTAACATACCTCGGTATGAAGGTGGATGAGAACTTTTTGTGGGCAAATTATGTAGAGTATTTGTGTAAAAAACTTAGGATATTACTAGGTAAGTTCTACCATCTTAGTTTTAAGGTGCCAACCAGCACTCTCAAGTGCCTTTATCTACAATTAGTCGACCCCATACTAAGTTACGCTCTTGACTGCTATGTACTCACATTTAAAAGATATTTAGATTTATTAGAAGCTCAGCAAATTAGATTTTTGAAGCTATTAGTTAGCAATAAAACAAAAAACTCATGTAAAGACAATTATTATAAGCTCTTCAAAATTTGTAAAATTCTTCCTGTTAGAGTAAAGCATAAATAATCTCCTGCTGGTAAACAGTTATGGCAGTTGGGAGCGTCACTCGCTAGTTACTCATAACCACGCAACGAGGACAGTATCTGCAGGTAAATTTAATGTACCTAGAGTAAATAATTACTTTGGTGATAGAACAATAGATAAGTGAGTACCTTACCTACTCAATACATTGCCTGCAGATATCTTAAATCAGAATAAAAAGAGTAGATTTGCAAAAGCACTCAATTCAATATTTTCAAGTATTTTTTATTTTTTACAGTTATTTTTACTCGCCAGTCTTTACAGTTTGGCGAGAATACATAATGAATGTGATGTCATTCTCTTTTTTACTTTTATGTTATAGTTATTTAAATATGTATGTGTATGTTTCTATAATGTGTATGTCATAAGAAATGTATATCTAGTTTTTTAAATATCTGTACTCACAGACAAACCATGTAAACGGTTTTGTGGGACATTGGCTTATTTTTAAGATGTTAATGTAACATGTTTTAATAACAAATAAAAAAAAATATATAAAAAAATACGTTATCGTATTCCAAAAACATCTTATAAGTGTGAATCCCTTTGTTTGGATGTTCGTGTTTCGATTCAATTTGATACGGAACATTTTCGGCTTCCACGCAGGTGAATCCAGTAGGAAGTGTTGGTAAGAAAATGATTGCTAAAACACCTCATACTAAATAGTTTAATTTTTTTATTATAACATAAAATTACAATCATATTGCTTGGAGCATCTGCTGCCGGACTAGGAGAAAACCTGTATCTCGGCAGATAACGCCAACCCTCTCAGTCTATGTAACAGAAGAAATTAAGCCAACCAGTACAAACTTATTTATAATTTAGAAAAAAATAATTATAAAAAATTTAAACAAAAACAATAGAACATTTTGAAATTATTATTGACTGTTTTGTATTATATAATTTGTTAGTGGATATTATACTGTGACTTTTTGAATGTAATGATTTTGATGACTGTAATTTAAATTTTTATGCTACTGTCTGTGGCAGGACATAGAGATACATTTATAAAAATATTTAGACCTTAAGACCTGTGTACACAAGTAAATACATTGATTGATTGATTGATTGATTGATTGATTGAACAAACGATTTTGTATGGTGAAGTTAATTTACCAATAATTTGGTCACAGTTAGAAAGCCGAATGGGTGGGTCTTAAGATTTGTTCAACGTCTGCCAAGGTCGATACGTGAATGGGTGATCCTCATTACAAATCAAGATTCCTCTGTGCCCCAGAAACACGTTAAGCCTTTGGTCTCCGCTGTCTTTTGTTCATTTTTGACCGTAGTTATGGGTAGTCAAAAACCAAAGACAGATAATATGCCAAGGGGTATTGTGTTATTCTGGTTGTAGAGAAAATATGGTATTAAACCATATTTTCCAGTCGGCTTATTGTCCAGTCCCATAAAGGTCACCTTTATTTTTATTTTATAGTATAGTGCGTGCATGTATGTGGTATATTAATTTATTGTTATCTTTTATTCGTTTAATATTTTTTTTCGTTTACTTAACCGGTCTGTAACGTTTAAAATAAAATAAATTTGCCTAAAATACAGAAATAAGTATTTGAGGCATAAACGTCCCTGAACTTCGTAATGCACGCGTAGTTTGTCACACTTCTTTAAGCAAAGTGATAAATTAAAGTGAAAATAATAATGTGAAAACAGTGTAAACATCGCGTAGGTGTAGACTTATTTCTCGGCGGCATTTTAAGTAATCTAGTTTTATTGTACAATAGAGGTGGTATGTTTTATTTTTAACTTTACAAAAATTTAGGTCCTTTTGTTTTCGTATAATAAAAAAATATGTATTTAAGTTCTAGTTTTGCCGTGTTTTGTTTTAGGTACCGTCCAAATATCTATAATATACAGAGGCAATAATGGTATTATCTGATGTTATAAGAAAGAAACGTCATAGTGGCTCGCATTCATACATTTATACAAAGAGCCTATAACAAAATAGTCTTTTACTAGTGGTGTAGCACATCACTATCGCAGTTCAGTTGTGCCATTCAATCGCTACGTCATTTTGCTGAGCCTTGCCGAGCGCGCTCTTAATTTCTATTTCTATTGATAGAACATTCCCGTAATTGAATCCTCTGTATCTTTCTTTTCTAGAACTTTGATTCAAGTTCTTAGAACATTGACTTGGTAGATAAACTTTTAATGTAATGAAAGGCTGAGTTAATTAGTTGCGTGGGCGTATGATTGTAGTTTAGATTTAAAAGGTCAAGCGCTAGTATTGGCCGAAAAAATACCTAGATGATTAAATGCCGTTCCAGAGATTAGCCCACAAACAAAGTCAAAAAATTTGTTATATTTTTGCAAGAAGCACGAATGGTTTATGTTTAGGAGTAAAACTATTTTTAACGTACACTGTTGAGTCTACCATAACAGCAAGCCTCATCCAGAGAAAGTGTCCACATTTCACTCTAGGAGGAGAGTCGAAACTCGAAAAAACGAGAGAGGTCAACATTGGCCCTATTGTTGGCGAACCAAGCTCCCTCCGTCATAAATACAGGCTGTTACTAGCTTAGGATCTAAATAAGGGACTGTTGAGACAGACCCGCGAAGCAACATCCCCAACATTCCCACCTCATAGTTAGCACGACTGAATGACTAAACAGGGTGTCCATATTTAATCTGCGCGCCGCGGTCGTATCGGTTTAATGTGCGGCGAATGCATGCATAATTCAGAGCGCACCGAGCAACTTGGCATGGTGTGTTCCGCGGCATAATGCGATGTCTGAGTTACGCTTGTACGCCGCAAATGTTGGCGCCAACGCGCTGTAAATTTTGGTCGAAGACGACTGTTGGCTACTTCAGCCAGCGTTGGCCCAATTTGAGATGTGATGTTCGACAGCTGAACAATTTTTAACAGATGAGGAATGTAGATCTGTTAGTAGTTGGCATGCATGATTATACGAATTTTAGTGTTCGTATTGCTTTTAAAATATTTCCGAGTTATGTTAGTTATTTCGGCCCAGCATGTTAACTGCTCGAGTGAAACGACGCTTAAAATCAAATATAGCTAATAATGTCTTCCTTCACTACTGTTTCTGCAAATCCCTTTTGAAACCTGAAACGAACACGATCTATCATAACAAAAATTCCTCCTAGATCCTAGTTTTTTCTTTAGCAATCGACTCGTGTCCCAGGGTAGCAATAAATCGTGGTCATATTGTCCGTTCGCGTTTTTTCGCCATCCCCTATTCACCTGCGAGCCACGTATTTAATCTGGCTGTACTTCGCTACTTCGCTTTGGCATGCATCCGCTCTCTAGAGGATTCAAAGTTTAGGGCACTATAAGAATACGTTGGTTTTATGGCTGCTTTGCTTGGAAGAATTTTGAGCTGCAAGTGGTGTTAGTCGCGTGAGATTTTTAGCCTATATACGAATATTGAGTTTTAATTTCTGATATACGTACTCTTGGAAGAGACATTTGTTTGAAGTGCAAGAAAAGTGACTGTAATTTCATCTAAACTGGAATTGTTGGGAGTAGGTTAGGTTAGTAGGTAGATTCACGACTTACATTAAAGCAATTTAAGAAGAGCGATGTACTATTTTCCCTTTTTTCAGTTTGCTACGTAACCCGTTTTGATTTTGCTGGGTAACAAGGAGCTTAACCGCTCATTTAAAAATAAAATAAAATGGACTCAATCGTGAGTAGGCCAATTTCATTCATATCGTTTTTACGAATATAATTCGCGAAGTGGAATTTCGAGGGCAATATTGTGAATACTGCTGTAAGATATTGAAAATGTTTCTCTTTTTCAGTAATTCCTTCGAGCTTTCACACACCTGCACAGTAACGTTTTATCTTTACTTTAATTTAGGCTCGTTTATGGTGTAATCGTTAAGTGTAATTTAAATTGAAGCCTGCCAGTATCAATTCAGTGAAACATTACCAAACTAATAGCTACAGCACCAAAATGTAGTACTCAGGTACATTTATATTGTTTAACAAACCGCTAAAATTTATAAATATAGTAACCATTGTCAGCATTAAAATAATTGTCGCACACCCCTTTAACAACGTCACGTTATTTGTGTTTATTTCTGTACACATTAACGAAATGAACATCGTTGTTCGCACAGTCCTAACTCAATTTATATAATGAATGCCATACATTACCCGTTTTCTGTTAACAATTCGCTATGAGCACTCCACTTGCAAAGTTTGTCTACGTAGTGTCAACAGTAGTGTTGGGTAGGACAAGCAATTTCGATGAGTTTGTATGAGTAACTCATTCAGTTTGTTGAGGCAGTACATTGTACCACTTCAAATGAGGTGGGACAATGTCACATTATTGGGATAATGTCCCATTAATGTGACATTGTCCCACCTAATTTGAACCCTTGACACTAGTTTGGGTAGGACACAACTTGAAAAAGGGTTTGTAAGAGTAGCCTCTTTTTTGTACTGAGCCGGTACAATGTCCCACTTGACACTTCAAATGAGGCGAGACGTACTGAACTGAAGCTCGGCGATACATTTGAAGTAACCAGTACGAATATGATATTTGATGTTATTGTGTTAGTATTGTCATAATATTACACTCTGTTTTTCTCTCAAACCAATACAAAAGTAATAAACCACTCCAAAATAATAACACAAACTAGCTAATCAAGCATAATAAATAGTTATTGAAAGTCATTCATTATACAGAATAATTACAAAAATGATGATGATGAGTGACGAGCACGCACCGCGACATAAAATTTGAAGTAGTACATTTTATAGTGCCGAGCCGCTCTAACATTAATACATTTTGACATCATGTACGGGACAAATGTACTGCCTCTTGTAAGTCCTACTCAACACTAACTTACTCGCTCCTCACCTCGCGTCACCACTCACTTCTCATCAGTTCGAGATTCATTCATTTTTCTATGTCACAGTGAAGCGGTACAAAATATTTTTTTGAGGTGATGGGACATTCAATCATTTTGTATGGGACATTTGAAGTGCCTCTTGTATGTCTTACCCAACACTAGTCAACAGCAGCTGAGGTGGCATTCGTTGCTCTGACGCCGCGCCGTGCGGACGTCTCATATTTATTTTATTAATAAATATGTTAATATCGAGGTAAGTAGCGTCGCGTGCATTATTCATCGGGAACGGTGGCTCAGTTGACACAGCAACGGATAGTCATGCAAATTCAATCCGCTGAGATGCGGCCAAAAATTATCATAATTGTGACGTTTTTGTTTCTATACCTGCGCTCAGCTCGGGAAGTTTAATCTGAAGTTTGCCCGACACTTTTAGTTTTGTATAACGCCGTCATCACATCCCCATTTGCAATTCAGATGGTTGGAAAAGGCGGACGCGACCGGATCCGTTTCGCCTCAACTTCTGCCGCGCACTGCGGGGGATTTGTTTGAAAAATACGCAGGTCCCCGGTTGAGGGAACTTTTTTCGTCTTTGTACACTGCTTTTCAGCGTAACGACAAATTGAATAATGTTGTAAACGTAGGAGCGAGTTTTCGCAACTTTCGCCTTGCTGATATAAAAGTGGATGCTGGATATTCTTAATTCTTTTTTGTTGGACAGTGGGTCGAGCCAGCACGCGGATGTTTCGGGGAAGGTCGTGTTTAGTAGACAAAGCTGTACAGCGCTGGAACGTTAATGCATGTAAGATCAACTCCGATTAACTGGGGTAACGTCAGACAAAGGACGGACATCATAATCTATCTGTGAGTTGTATTTAAGTGAAACCAGAGCAGGGCAACACTGCGAGGAGGCTTAGTATAAGCGACGTAAATAACTAGCTTCATTTGACGCAGGACTGCTCTGTAAACCGGGGTTATTAAACGTAATATTGTTCTGGACACTGATCTTTAGAAAGCTATAAAAGCGTAAATTGAGTTGTTCGTTATGTTCATTAACTTGGGTCGTTAAAATCTGTTTTAATTTTCTTAACAAACCTAAATGCATGTAAATATATTCTCACATTGAGGAAAAGTTTAGATATAATATACAATACCAATTATTTGTCATAAATCATAAGCTTAGGTTTTTAAAAAAAAAATTTCAATCTGCCAGACCCGGTACAACTTTCTGCATATAAATATTTATTGCATGCGGAAATCAAACCCGCGACAAGCGGCGCAGCAGCCTATCGCACAGCCACTGCCCCAACTACGCTGTGTATACATTTCACTGGACCCTTCCTACCAAGAAGTTTTGCCCCATTTTGCTGATAATTATAATAATTGAAGTACTACATGTTATACCTCGCAAATGAGCTTTAAACCTATAAACAGTCTGTAGTAACCAGATAAAACCAGTTTTATTGCGCCTAGATTGGAAGTCAAACGTTTACAGATATTATGTGAGTTTTTATAGTGTCATCATCCTGTAAATACCTACAGGGTGTTAAACTTGGCCCTTGAATCGTAAACGTAGGGTGTCGGATCGCTTTTAAGCCTACCGATCAGACTTTATGTCGCAACGAAGTGTCGTTTCGGATTTATGGCACGATGTGAGCCTGTTAAGTGGGCCGTAAAGTTTTATGTTAAAGAAAATTTTACATAATCAGTTTTGTAGTGGACAATGGTTTGTGAATGCTTTATTAAGTGTCAAGTTTAGAGTTATTGGCGACTTTAATGTGGGAATTTTAATGGGGACCATTAATGCAGCATTGGAAGGACTATGTGGCAGATAATATGTCTAGAATTGGGGTGACTATTGACCTCCATTGATAAGTATGAGAGAAAACATGTTTCACTCACCTGTCTTATTGAATGTTAATTAAATTAACAAAAGTAATGTGCAAATAATTCTAACAAATAAGTCTAACAAAAAAAAAACACTAAATTTCAAAACATTCTTGTACTATAATAAATATCGTTCTAAGAAAGTTTTATTTCTAGGAATACAGTGCAATCTTTTACTTGTAGTGTTATTATTTATTCTGCCTTTTAAGCACTCATATAGATTTAAGTTTTATTTTCCGAGTAAATGTAAATGAAGTCACATTTTACCATATTTTTATACGTCTGCGATGTTGTGCCGCGGGTTTTGAATACCCTATCGCATTTCGTGGGTGTTGCGTACGGGCAACTTGGTGGTAATAATAGCATAAACGTCATTTTTTAAGTATATAGTAGGTATGCATTTTCTGTGTATGATTATTATTTCAAAGATACACATTACACGTTACTATCTGTCCAAAGAGATCGAAAAGCCCATTTTACATAACATACAAGTTGAGTTTTTCGGTATGTAGGTACCCTACTTATTTTCTGAGTCTCTAGTATGAAAATTTAAGACCTGATTGAAGATTTAATTCAAACAAATAAAAATATTTATGAAAATCTATACGATAATAATCAATCAATTGATGTTCTTTACTCTCACTAAAACTGGAGAACGGCTGGATAGATTTTAAATTTTGGTTTTAAAATATTTGTGGAAGTCCAGGGTAAGTTTAAAAGGTGAGATATTATGGAAAATAAAAAATGGCGGTACGAAGTTCGCTGGGTCAGTCCGTTAGCTATAAAGTACTTAATAATTACACTTGGGTTTTTAAGTTTAATTAAAAAAGTACTTTATAGCTAATGTACCAAAACTGTCACTACCAAAAGTGTAAAAAAACATTTCGAATGTGACGTTCTATTTCCAAAATTCCTTTTCAATTTTCATAGGTCTATATCTGCCAATCAGCGCGAGGGCGCGTGGCTCGCTTATTTCCGTTACGGTAGTGTTCGTGATTTTTTCGCGGCGTGACGTGGACTAACTTGGTGCATTCATCACTACGTCGACAAGTAGAGCTAAGAATGGTCGAATTGGAATGTGTTAGTTTCCTTTTTTGTTATGTGTCTGTGGTTGGCTAAAAGTATAATATTTACCACCACAGCAACCTCAAGAGTGTTTGTTATGACAGTCTAAGACATATTATTCCTGTATAACTATATTTTATTTTCTAATATTGTCATGTAAGATGGATATATTTATAATTATCTCTGAACTTTTGTGAAACTTTATGATAGTGATTTGTTTTCGACAAAACATATTAAAAAAATGTTCTTAATTTATATGGAACAATCAATAGCTTTCTTAACTTAGATTAACTTTTGAACTTGCATTAGATGTCCAAATCAACTTAAATTATTAAACTAAAACTTAATTTAGAAAAAAATGAGGAAAACCCTGACATACTCGCCTACTAGTGCTCATAGTTGTACTACATCCTAAACGAAAGCTAATAAATAACTAAATAGCTACTTCACTTCTGAACATTCGTAAGTCTATGCGGAGGACCCGTACAGGGGAGGATGTTTTAGCAAATGAGCGTTGGCTCGAAGTCGACGAGGCGCCAACTGAAAAATTTGTACCACTCGTACACATAGTCACATCCTGCAGATTGAACGTATATACGCGTGTGTGGTGTAAACGGGATATTGCCGTTTCCAAAGCAATTCGTATATATAGCGTAATAGAAGAGTGAAAGAAAAATACGAAATGTAAATTGTATGCCAAGGGATATGCGATTGGATGTAATGGTTTCTAGTAAGGAAAGATAAAAGGCTTTAAGGGAAGATTGTCTGCTCGTTCGCAATAATAAAATAATATGATTGTCTAAAATAACTTTTCCCTGAACACAATATAATATCTAAAATTTTCCGTAACAGAGGAGTAATGCTTTCAAAATATATTGAAAGTTACGTCGACTAACCTAAAATCTTTTTAATTATCGGGCTCGCTACAAGACTTTGTTAATTCTACAGCTCGGAAGGCAATGAATGAAGGAAATATTCTAAAGATACTTGTATAATCCAACCCCGAAATCCACTCGTTTGTAGAACGTTTTTGTATAATCAAAGTTTTAATTGGAGTATTAATACGTAGTACCTGGTAGTACAAGACTTGGAAACTCGATGTACATACATATTGTGGGGATTTACGGGGCGAGGTTGTGTTTGAAAACGGGTACGATATGTAGTTGGAATCGAAAATCTTTTGAATAAAATCGGATATAATTTCATTGTTTAAACGGGTTACCCCGTATGAACAATTAAATTAATTCTTCCATAGAAACTAGTGCCAACAATATTACTAGTACAGTGCAATTTTATTAACCAACGAAAAGAAACGGAGGAGGTTCTCAAGTCGACGCGTATATATTTTTTTATGTATGATCACCGATTACTCAAAGACGGCTGAACCGATTTGGAAAATTCTTTTTTGTTTGATAGGGAATATACTGTATACCCTTCAGAGGTGGTCCCGTTGTCACCAAGTCAGGATTTGATGATGGGATCCTGGAGAAATCGAGGGAACTCTTCAAATATTATAGGCACACCTATAGTGATTTGAGTACTTTTGAAGTGAAGCTGATGGTAAAATACCAGGAGAACTCCTCAACAATTAACGGCCCAGTATCGCGAAAAGCAATATTTTGTAAAAGGTTATAAGTAGTTGACATTTAGGTTTTTGTAACTAGGTCAAACCGATCAACTAAAAAGAGAGAAATAAAAACTTATTTGAAAAAAATTAAATCGACTTCCAAAAAACACTGCAAAGTGAAAAATAACTTTAATTTCGGAAGTCGGTGCTATAAACGAAAATACAAAACTAAAGACACTGACTACCGAAATAATAATTAATATAATTAATAATTAATGAAAAATAAAGTTATTTTTCTCTTTGCACTGTTTTTTGGAAGTCGGTTTAATTTTTTGCAAAAAGTTTTAGATGAATTTAGTCAGACATGATCGAGTTTTTATATAAATAAATATTTGCCTTTACATAAATATGTTAGGGCCGGCTTCCAGTCTCACAGGATGCAGCTGAGTACGTACTACACGTACACTACTACGTACACTAGTACGTACTAGTGTTGTACATGGAGTGACTGTCTCATAATCTGCTTAACTTTCTACTAGCCTAGCTAGGAAAGCGGTATGACACCTGTGTAAATGTAGTGCAAAAAAGTCTCTATAATGTTACTTAGACATACGATATAAGTTTAGTGTATTTCCTTGTTGTACCTACTACATAATCTGTAAACGAATAAAGTTTTTATTTATTGAAGTGAAAAAAGTTTCTTTAGCGGCGTTGTGCACTTTTTTTGTAATGGGTAAAAAATGTTAAACTCGCGTTAGGACACGTGACCTGATCGAAAATTCGTAAGACGGACGGAGAGTAGACAGCCGGCGCGGCGTAGGAGAGGAAGTATCCCCCTCTCTCTCTACGGCGCGGCGAAAATGTATGCCTGCGCAAACTTTTTAATGTAATGTAAATTGTCATGTTTGTGTAGGATAGCGCAATAAATAAATATTGTATTCTACCACATAAATGATAGTACTTTTATACTGATAATTAAAGCAATTCATGCAAAATTATTCCCTAACCATTCCAAAATATCAAAAATGCACAACGTTAATATTCAAGTTTTCACTTCTGCCGGCACTCCCGGAGTGCAACCCATTTTTTTCCAATATATACATATAAATTACATTTTGAAATATTCTCAAAAACAAAAACATTTAAAAATATAAAAAATAGTAGCCCACCGGTATCGGGAACAGGGTCCAAGCTACCGGCGGTCAGGGCTCCATAGAGAGGAACCTCCTGACGATACGCGCCGTGTCCAGGAGTACCGCTTTCTGAAGCAAGCTCTTGATCCAACCGTCTAACGAGAGCCTCCTGAGGTGTTGGTCGAGGCTCTTGGCTATTAAGCCATTGGCTGAGATGACTATCGGTACAATGATTGCCGAGTTCACATCCCACATGTCGACAATCTCGTGTGCCAAGTCAAGATACTTGATTT
The DNA here is from genome assembly GCA_943138885.2 of Tholera decimalis. Lineage (NCBI taxonomy): Eukaryota > Metazoa > Arthropoda > Insecta > Lepidoptera > Noctuidae > Tholera > Tholera decimalis. Next base: position 9,228,185 of record OW964554.2, read on the forward strand.
GCTTATGTTTCTTCTCTTTTATTTATTTTATTATTTATAGCGACCCGCCCCGGCTTCGCACGGGTGCAATGTTTATATTAAATATATTATAGAATGTCTTTATATACATCGTCGACAGCCTTTTTGTCATTCGACAATACATGTTATCTTTAGTAATTACTCTTGAAAGTGCGACACATAATTTACCACGGGAAAAACATTCAACGCTCAAATCTAAGCAACATAGGCACGCGCGCCGTGCCTCCGCCGGCACCGCGCCGCAACCGCTATGTCCTTGCATTTTAAATCTGTAATATCTTCGAAACTATTTATTTAAATTATATTCTGTAAAGGGCAATATTGATTTATATTAAATGCACAATGTATTTATGGTACTTAATTGGATAAGGATTAATGTTGTATTGCTTAAAATCGCTTCGTAAAATATGCTCGTATTTCTAATAAAAAGTAAAGGATAAAAAATGGTTGTTGTGAGTTATCTATAAGAGATAGACAGATGCCATCGAGGACATTTTTGTTGACCTTTTTAAGGTGTACAATACTGTCGTACACTACTTTGATCTATCTCGTAGGGTTCAGCCAGCGTTTGCAAAGAAAGTGCAAAAAAATGTGTTTATTTGCGACATCACATTAGAAACCTCAAAAATTATCAGTGTTCCTCTACTATATTATGCATGTTATACTTAAAAACCTTCCTATTGAATCACTCTTTCGATTGAAAGAAACTGTATCAAAATCCGTTGCGTATAGTTTTAAAGATTTAAGCATACATAGGGACAGACACAGGGAAGCGACTTTGCTTTATAATATGTTAAGATTTTTCCAACAATGTCGGGGTCGGCTGCTAGTTTAAACGGATGCAGCGGAGTATTAGTTTATTAAATGGAACAACTGCCTATCTGACCTACACAACCCCTTAGCGGGGTAATACGATACCAAAGTATAAAGACGGCAAGTAAGTTATCTTCATACAAACGAACCGCGCGCGGCTTGTATGTGTGCGCTGTAGTACCTATGCGTCGCCGCACGCACACAACAAAATCTCGACTCATTTCGAGGTGCGCCAGTCAGGGCTAACATTGCACGAGATTCGCGCGTCACGGCTTTTCAGCACCGCTAAATGAATGAAAAATGTGTGATAATCGCAGGAGAACGTATTGTGTGATTCAATAGACATGTTTACATTATCTGTGTTTGTATTAATAAAAATAAATACTTAATGGTCATTTATGTATAAAAAAAAAACACATTATTGCCGATTAAAAAAAAAACAAAAAAAAAACTGATTAGTATGCAACGTGTAACATAATTAACGCTAACCTCTCATGGATATAAATACAACTTCCTGACCCTTACCAATTTATAGGCACTTATCTATACTAATATTATAAAGCGGAAAAGTTTGTTTGTTTGTTTGTTTGTTTGCTTGAACGCGCTAATCTTCGATAGTACTGGGTGGATTTGGATGCAATTTGGTATGGAAGTAGCTTGAAGCTTGAAGAAGGTTATAGGCTACTTTTTACGCGACTGCAAAAAAGAAGAGTTATGTTTTTACCGTGATAGAATCCACGGGAGCGAAGCCCCGCGTGAGTACTAGTTTAAAATATAGCTAATAGTCACAACCTTAAGACAGTAGGCAATTGTATCGCGGCTTGGGCCGGAGATAGCCTACTTCCCCTCTTTATACTATGACGATACCCCTTGAACACGCCACTGCCAGACTTTCTGGATTTTCACTTCACGTAACGATTGTCATGGACGTCCAAATGTCAGCCGGGACCAACGTCCTAACGTGCTTTCTAAGGCACAGGGGTGTCACAACGTAAATTTTCAAGGCACAGGGGTGTCACAACGTCAATTTCCAAACTCCGGGCTACTGAGAAATTTCTTACTTCACCTATTAGTACCTTTTCCCGACTCGGTACTCGAACCCGGGACCTCGTGCTCAGCAGATAGATAGAAAGATAGATATAATCTTTATTGTACACCATAACAGAATTAAATAAGAACTTAAAAACTACAAAGGGTGTTACAATGGGCGGACTTATCGCTAAAAGCGATCTTTTACAGACAACCTTTGGATGGATTTGACACAACAGGAGAAAATAAATACGCAGCAGTCGCGTTTGCGAGCACTAGAACAACGAGGAATTCCAGTTGTTGTGGTTGTATATCAGCACATTATAAATGACCTGGTGTGTTATTCTGTAAGACCTCATTCTAAACTTCGAATCTGAATCCGCTGTGAGTTTATTGATTGGCATTATAAAAACTCGGTTGTTAATTCGAATTTACAGTAGCGCTACCCTTGCGAGCGTGTCAGCGAGTTGAACTAAAGATTTTGACAGATAAAGTATGAGATGACATGAGAAGTGGCATTCGGTAAGGTAATTCCTCCGTCACTTCGACGCTGTTTACAGAATGCAAAATCAAGGTCACTTTGAACCATAAGCGAAGTGACAGTGAATAGCTATGTGAGATGCGAGTTGTTGTTCGAATTTTACAGAATTGACGTACAGCTTCCAAACTAAGTCAAGCTTTTATTTTGTGACTAAATGGTTCTTAAGATGCAGGACTTACATAGAAACAACCTTGTACCATAAGAATTGACTTCTTACACTTAACAGTAAATAAATATGTAAGTAAATTTCTAATTTCTTATTCTATTTAATACTGTGACAGCAAAAAGACAATACAATTACCTACCTACCTATTTGTTTTGTACTCATTCCCTTTATGTAATAATCAGGACAACAGTATTGTTACGAAACAAAACCTAATTTCGTGTGTTTCCACGAAAACTTCCAGCTAAAACCGTTTAAAGAGATTACTTTCGTATTGTACAAATATTAAGGGACTGATTGAGTTGAAAACTTCTTAATTACGTCAGTCGTAGCAACATTGTTCTGATTGGTTCATTCCAAGCAGTGCGTGCGATACGGCGTATACCATTGGTTAAAACATTCCCGAACGAAGCGGTTAACGTTTTTATTTTTCAGTAAATATGTGAACTATTTAACGTATCCGTATTGTTTCGGGTTTTTCGTGTTTGTAGTTCAACAAATGTAATCGATTTGTTGATGTGGTTCGTTGAATCTGTATTTTGTTGAGGATTCAATACTCATTCTTTTATTAAGATTTTTCATAGCGTCGAGTAAAAAACTGAAATGATTCTTTAGTTTATGGAAATCTCACCCAGTTGCTCGATTACTAGTTCGGATATATTTAGTAGAATGCGTACCTGAAACAAAAAAAAATATTATAAATAAAAAATGACATCACCAAAAACCAAATGATTAAATTAAATATACTTTATCTATACTAATATTATAAAGACAGACAGTTTGTGGGAAGTAATCTCTGGATCTACAGAACCGATTTTGAAAATTCTTTTACCTATAATAAGCTACGTTATTTCTTAGTGACAATTCTGTGTCAAGTCAAGTGACTAATTCCAATGATGTTTATCTAACATCTCTATACAACGTGTAACGGAAACCCTATATCTATCCACAAGGGCTGAAGACAACATCTGGTATGGAGACTCTATGCACAGTTTCAGTTCAAAATAAGTGACCCAAAAAATTGATACCTGCCAAATTATCGGCTTCATATGTTTCTTGAATGCCAATCATAACAGACCTGTCACAGCACTACGAGGGTTAATAACTTTCCACGTGACTTGGCAATAACACAATAATTCTCTTAGTACTTAATTTGAAAAATTCGGTCTCTGGTATCAATGTATTGAAATTTCTAATAAGTTCCACACATGTAGACATAGGATTACAAAACCCTTGCCATATCATTTGTAATCATCCAAAGAAGCTGTGCACTTGATATGTATATACCCTTTAAGTTACACGTTGTATATTAAACTAGCTTCTGCCCGAGTATTCACTTGTGAGTCAAGTTGGATGGATGACGCATGTTTTCGGATATTCGGTTCTAGGAAATCTCGGTCATCTCACCATGTTTGCCTTTACCGTTTGAAAGAAGTGGTAATGACGAAAATTATACAAAGTAATGTGCCTGCTATGTTTTAGAACAGTAATTTTAGAACGTAAAATGTAGTCACTCACAATTAATGTAGATACAATATTTGTTTATAGATACATTATTGTAAGGAAGTTTACAGAAAATCAAGCACGTAGTCGCCTGATATCTATATAAACTGGTCTGTCCGGGTTCTGCCAGGGTGCTACTAACTCCCTGATAGTCAAAATAAATAATCTGTTTCAATACAAATCGCAAATCCGAGAAATGTTTTATCTCAGCTTATACAGGTTGTTGTCATAAACAACATCAGATATATCGTATCATTTTCACCAATCTAAGCGGTCCATTTATAAGGGGATCCGAGAGAAATGAAGTGGCGACAAACACCGAACCTCCATAACGTAAACATCAATACATAACTAAAATAAACTTGACCCGTTATGACGGATGGGACGATGTATTTTCTATACAAAATATAGAATTATTGTTACAAAAACATGAGATATGAGTATTTTTTATTATATTGAGGAGTTTCTATCCCATTCAATTGATGTAATTTATAGTTGTTTATGATATAAAAAGTATAAAAACGTATTTTAGTGATATGAAAAGGATTTATACCTACAGCGGCGTTTGGAATAAACATTTTGAGCATCGTATCTGTTCCTACAGTACCCCAAAGAGGATTCTGATGTTATTTTCGAGTGTCATTTCATTGTGGTAATGTCTGTTCGATACAATAGAATACAAAGGACTGGGGAATATAAAGGACTTTAAAGGAAATTTAAATTATGTACTACCAGCTTGTTTGTTATCAAACAAAAGAAACAAAATGTTTCTATTTAATATTAAATTATTTTAAATAACTGTATATTTTCAACCGACGACCAAAAAAGGAGGTTATCAATTCGACGCGTATATATATATATATTTTTTTTTTTAATGTATGGTCACCGAGTACTCCAAGACGGCTGAACCGATTTGGAAAATTCTTTTTTTGTTTGATAGGGTATACTTTGAAATTGGTACCATTTGTCACCAAATCAGGATCTGATGATGGGATCTTGGAGAAATCGAGGGAACTCTTCAAATATTATAGGCACACCTATGGCGTTTTGGGTATTTCTTACAGTAACTTGTGCAGTTGCTCTCAAAAAGTACCATTTGGGGAAGTGGAACTGATGAAGAAGACCACAGATGGCCGCCGAAACTACTCAATAATAAGTATTTCGTGGATTGCGATTCGATTACTTGAATATGGATATTAAGCACTTGGTGCTCGTCACAATGCATATGGTGATGTATAGCTGATGGTGAAGTACCAGGAGAACTCCTCAAAAATTAACGGCCCAGTATTGGGAAAAGCAATATTTTGTAAAATGTTATAAGTAGTTGACATTTAGGCTCTTGTAACTAGGTAAATTAAAAATCAACCAACCAAAAAGAGTGAAATAAAAACTTTTTACCAAAAAATTAAACCGACTCCCAAAAAACACTGCAAAGTGAAAAATAACTTTAATTTCGGAAGTCGGTGCCAAAAACGAAAATACAAAACTAAAGACACCGACTACCGAAATTAAAGTTATTTTTCACTTTGCAGTGTTTTTTGGGAGTCGGTTTAATTTTTTGGTAAAAAGTTTTTATTGTTTCTAATGTTCATGTTTAAAACCCTCGTTAACATATTTAAGACCACTTTATCTGAAGGGACTTAACAAAAACACGTGGTCCTGACTCTTGTCATTCAAGACGAGACAGATTATAAAGTAATCCAACAGAAAAATAGACATCAATAATGGGGTCATCAAAATAGGAGCACGCTGTAAATGGTCTATCGGAAACATCACTTTCGCATGGGACGACTTACATCGCTGGGCTCTTGGGGTAAGCAAATATTTTTTTTCTAACAAACTCATCAATGTACGTGTTTTCTTTGCATCGTTCGTTGTGCACGAAGCACCTCTTAAGGCGGAGGATCGATGTTTTTTTAAGGCGAAACGCACGAGGTCGTGTTTACGTTCGATCATGAGTTTGAAGTAAAATGGTGTCTACGACATTTTGAAATGTGTAATGTTGCTCTATTACCACGTTACGTCAGAAAGGTTTTAAGAATCCGCTTACTTACTGTTTGGAAAGTCTCTTAGATAAAATAAAAACGATCACTATACATTTTGATAATAGACCAAGCGACTACAAAACTATCTCCTCTTTTTTTATAATATGATCTAGCAATGTGGGTAGAACTCATATTACTAGCAATCTTTTTTAGTCCCTCCAACTAAGTTAAATATGCTTGTGTCTGGAGTGGGCTTGTTTAATTTTTTTTTACGGATGTGCCCGCTTTTGACCTCGATCTCGCCTGATGGTAAGCGATAGATGAGGTTTCCGTTGTGATGAGCGAGCCCAGAAGTTGGCAATTTACTCTTGCTTTAAAGGCTGAAAGGTCATAAGTGGCAGGGAACACAGAAGCCGGCAGAGAATTCCACAACTTGGTTGTGCGCACAATAAATGTGGAGAGTTAACAAACAGCAGAATATTAAATAGTACACACAATATAAACATTAATAATAAGGTGGGTTCACGACAATAAGCGTCAATAGCCTGATGGATAAGGTGTCGGACTTGTGATCGAGAGGTCACGGGTTCCACTCCAGAGGTATTCCTCGAAGCGCTACCATTTTGAAGCGCACCTAATGAAGCGCTCCTTTTTTATTCCTCGGAGCGCTCCTTTTTCGATAACATGGTATCGGGAGCGCTACTAAAAGGAGCGCTCCGAGGAATAAAAAAGGAGCGCTTCATTAGGTGCGCTTCAAAATGGTAGCGCTTCGAGGAATACCTCCCACTCCAGACACGAACATATTTAACTCAGTTGTTATATTGAGCAAAGTTGATTTTCTACGCAAGATTATAAATAATGTACTTTATTGTAAACAGATTGATTCTTATTTATACAAACTTATATTCTATAGACCAATGGCCGTCATATGTATGTAGAAAAGTACGGTAGGTAGACATTAAACAAACTTGCAGCAAACCAATAAGGCTAGTGCACATAAATAACAAAAACCTGCATAATGTTAAGTAACTGAACGCATTGTCCGCACATTAAAACAAATGTAAATTAATAAGCACACAACTACTAATTAAGTTTTAATGAAGCAATAAATTAATTTGTTAAAAATTCATTGGTAAAAACCGTTGATGGGGGTTATTTGGTCCGAACACAGCAAAATGGCCGAATGGCCGTTAATTTTGGTAATTGTTGTATACTTGTTATAAATTCAGGAGATTAAGCCATGCTGTTCCGCGCGTTGTGTGCTCACCGCTTTAAATTAAGACTGTATTACGATGATATATCGAAATTGAAATTAAATATTCATTTGTTTTTTGTTGTGCGAGGGATGTGTGGTCGTTGGACAAGCAAGGTTTGGTGAGTTGATGAGAGTGTGTGGGATGGAGGAATTGCTACAGAAGAGATATTGATGTGCTGGGATATTTCATCGTTACATGATACACGAGAAAGAAACCAATCAGGCTAGAAGGCAATGCAGCATGGTAGTTTTTATAAAATTGGACACACTGACACCTTCAAACAATTTATTTTTTACGTGATTGCCAGTTATAACGGCTCGACACTTAACTTTCTGTTTTTTGTCGTGCTAGGTATTAAGCTGGATTATCACGAAGCTGATGCCGTAGTGACAGCCAAGGAGTTGATACCGAGTTTGAAAAACCCGAAGGGTTGAGATGTTCAGATATGCTAGTAGGGTTGGTGAGGGCCACTGGATGTCGCGAATTCTCTAATGTTTCGGAATGTTGAACTAAATGAGTCCAAATCTTCCGCTCTAAAACGTGAACTATAGAAAGAAATACCCAGGCTCTTATTTGCTGTTGACAACAGTTTCCATATAAGTGACAATATTTTTGTTAATGTTTAGTTAGAACATCTGCACGAGTTTCAAAAACATTGTATGTACATTGTCAGTTGACGTGTTAGTTGATCACCAATAGAATAAATGTTCAAAGTAAAAAAGATACATAAATACAGCTGTATTGTTTGTTTGTTTTCACTCCGTCTATGTCCCGAACATTTTTGGTGCATTCAACCCGTCCAAAACAAATATACGAAAAATAAAACAGAGCAGCGTAACGTGAACGCGATCTAATAAAAAAAATTAGATGTCATTCCACCGTGCAATCGTCGTAATGCAATCGTCTCGGGCCATAAAATAAACGTCAATGCCTATGTTTAAATAAAAAAAGAATATCGTAAATTCTTACAGGCTGTACACAAACAAAGGCGAACGAACGCCTTTGCCTCACATGAGGAGTGTTTGCAAAAATTTCGATCGCCTTTTATCCCTGCCTCCTCTTAACCCCCTAACGCCCGTCGCGTACAATCATAAGTGTTTTCTTTGTGGATAGCGGAGCCAACAGCACCCTTTAACGTGTTTATCCTTTTCGGTCGAGCCTCCCCTTTATAAACGAATATTTTGACCCTGTTTTTATTTTTTTTATACAGTGTTATTGTAACTGAAATGTTTGTATGGAGGTATTCTGTTTACCAACATAGGAGTTAATGGACATACAGTACTTAGTACACAAACGGACGTAATCGTGAAAGCAATCAGTGGCGAGTTATGATGAAAAACGAACTGTGATCCGTTGTGTAGTAAATGTTTTGTTGTTTTTAGATGTTACTCTAAATATCTTTTTAAAAATAAAATGATAATTACCAAGGATATATTTTATACCTATTTAATAAAACATGCATTATTATTATGCTCATTCTACGACCTGTAAGAAAAAATCTCCTAAAATAATGAAATTACAAAATAAAATCGTAGCAACATCATTTAAACTTAAACATATTTTTATATTAGGTACAAGCAAACACATTTAACACCTATCTAGAGGCAAGACATTTCCTAATTTGGTAATAGAATTTCGGTTTGTTAGTGGACCACGCGCTGGGAATACGTACCTCGTACGTGATCGCTACTGGCGATGTGAGGTCACACTGACAACGGAGAATGTTCATTAAACGTCTAGTGGCCATTTTAAATAAAACCAACCTAGACTTGAACTCTTGCTTCTATTGAAAAATGTTGTTGGATTTTCTACGCTCAAATCAGGAATTAAACTTAAAAATCCAATGCAAATAAAGGCGTTGCGTCGTCTAGTGTTTAATTTATCGATTCTTATAAAATATCAGAAGCTTTCATTTAAGTAATCAGGCAATATTCCTAGAAATCTTTGCGCTATAGCGACCAATAAAAGATATTTTTTATTTATATTTTTTAGAAAGCCTGTGTTTCTGCAGTGGGAATGTAATAAGCAAAATTATTATTATTTTTAAATTGCAATAAAGGATTTCCATGACAATCAAACAACAAATTTTCTTAACAGTTGAAGCCATGACAATCGATTCAGAAGATGTGACTTTCCATATTAATTACGGGGAAGTGCTATTCGATGTTACACTTTTCGAAGTCATATAAAGCATTCAATTTTGTGCCTCCTGTGATGAGTAATACAAATCGAAAATCAACACTACAGGAGATCAAAAACAAGATTTAAAAAAATCTAGTTCGTGAACGTTATATGTTACCTACCCCACTTAGGCTACCTTCTTTTGTAGATAAAAACATTCCCTTTCGCTGTGCATTTTAATTTGTATGGTAAATATTATAGTTTTAAAGTAATTCATGAAAAACCTGTAAGTTGTATCTTTTTATTAAAATAAGTGTTAAAATTACGTGATAGATACAAGTGCAGTTAAATTATGTTGCACCTAAAAGTTGCCTTTGTGTCAACTGATATACAAGAAGTAAAAACATCTAATAACTCATTAGAATATGTTCCTAACATAATGTTGCTCAAACAAATGATAAAAATACTACCCCAAAGATTAGATTGATTTACTTATATTATGAGTATTTTCATAATTTACCTGAATTGTATCAGTTTGCTAAAATTCTAGTCTTTTAAATATTGTGTCAAATGATACAAATCAAGTTATACCCCGCATGAAAATGTATACTTATTGTGTAAATAAATACAAGTTTTAGAAAAATAATTAACGCTCTCTTCAAATCCATCAATTCACTTACAAATAAGGCACAGTTTTATCAAAATTCTTAAGACAGGTAAATTGAGATCTTTTCAAAGGCAAGTAGTTTTAAACTTAAAACTAATAAATGGCACAAATCAGTGTTACGCAGGTATCACAATAATCAATGTGAACCTACTTAGTACTAAACATAGTATCACAATAATTGTCCGAATCCTAAAAATCTAGAAAAAATTAAATAAACATCATAATTACTAACCTACTACACTACAATTACTACACCACACCTTAAAACTTACACAGCACAGTTAACAGCTTAAAAGCGGTCAACCTATCCTTTATGCAGTAATTCTGCTTTATGAGATGGACAGTTCGTAGTAAATGAATATAAACTAGAAAATTACTCATCACCAGAATCATCATTATCCGGAGGAGTGTCTTTAACATGTCGTGTCGTATGTCGTGCAGCTTAGATAGATAGATATATTCTTTATTGTACACCATAACAATAAAACAAATAAGGACTTAACAGCTAAAAAGGGTGATACAATGGGCGGTCTCATCGTTAAAAGCGACAGACAACCTTTGGTGGGATGGATTTGACACACAAGGAGACATTCTGTAAAAAAAAAGCACAGCAAATCTAATAGATCGTTCTTTTTTTCGGACGAAATAGTAATCTTGGAGTGCCATACCGCTTTCGGTACCGTATTTATTGTAATCATATCGTAAGTTTTACATCGTTTAGAACAACAACATGGCCATGTATTCAACATTCTTGAATTCGTTTTTGTAAAAAAAAACGGGATATGTTTTCCTTGGTATACAAAACAGAAGTTACAAAACAGAAGAAGAAGAAGAAAGTTTCTGTGGTGCGACGTCGTACGTAAACTAAAAACTTAAACTAAAAACGTAAACTTTTCATTGGTTGTATTGGTTTTTCTAATAGTCAGAAAGTGTTTTAAAAATGTTGAAGTCATAAAACATATTCCAAGTCATCTCAATAATAGTAAACTTGCTGTTTTGTTTAAAACTGTACGCACTAACTGGTACCAATCTTTTGGCCAGTAAATATACATACTCGTATGCTTCTTCTTATGCTCAAATTCACCGACCATGCGTTGGGTATCAACCTTCATATGAGTATGACTGGGTACGAGAAATTAATGTTCAATAGATTGTTATTATGGGGATAGTTTAGCAACCAGCATCAACATTGCTGTAACAATCGACTTTTTGTTTTGACCCAGGCAACTATCTGAGTACATGATCAGCTTTTTAGTGTTTGGTCGTTGGCTCTCCCCGACCTGATCTTCTTGATTCTGATCCCAACCCTGCATCATTTCACTCCTGTGCTACCCCGCGTACCCCCGCCGCCCTCATCATGTGCGCACTTGTATCATTTCATATCTTGTTCTTCATAAAAAATTATTGATTTGGTTTGAGTTTTAGATACAATTTATTTTATATCTGTTTACACATAAAAACAGATTTGTGTAGAATAAGTTAAGTCAAATTGTATCACTTTTCATAAAAAAGGACATGACGTACATTCAGGTTCGTAGATACATGTCGAATTGTATCCTAGAGGCATATCGAAAGAATTAGTCCAAAGGGATATTCCTCTAGTCACATCATTATTCACGATAAAATGTATTGAAAAATAAAATGTGAAATTAAATCACGAAGCACGAGAAAGAGTGTGTTAAGTAACTCGTTTATATTTTAAAAGTTCCCTAATCTTAAAATAACGCTTGTCGCTGCAACTGGCACCACAAGCCTTGTAGCTAGCTGCACGTTTCGCCGAAGGCACCGGTGGATTAAACGGATTACACACCATGGCATACACGTGTTTTTTCACGTAATAGCTGCCAAAGTCATCGGTTCATATCAAATTGATAACATTTTATTTGATTTGAATTATACCTTTTAAACATTTAGTAAGTTAGGACAGAGGAGCCATTTTAAAGAGACTTATGTGATGATTAGGGAGCAAAGTGAAAATAAAAACTTTTGAAATACAACAATTTTTTGTATTATACTGTGAAATAAATACATACATATTATATTATACAACATGGTATGCTGATAGTCTGTTGGGCACACTGTTTTATAGTATACTAGCTTTTGCCCGCGACTTCGTCCGCGTGGAATAGTTACTTTGGGCTAACGTTAAATTTAACCCCGATTTTGAAGCATTCTTCATTGGCGCTCCGCTCCTATTGGCCTTAGCGTAATGATACAATATAGCTGTGCCCGCGACTCCGTCAGCGTAAGTTAATGTATTGGTAATATTGTTTAGATCACGTTCACATGAGGCTTAAGTACCTAGAGAACGCTTCGACCGCGAGACGCGTCGAGCGCGGCGACCGATTCTCAAAAATAATCGTTATAGCATGATTCAGTATTCACGCGCGATGGCTTATTATTATAAGCGTATTTCATGTATAACTTTGGTGTTTCTATACCGATTTATATGATTCTTTTTACGGTCTCGTAGCCGAATGGCAAAAAACGGAATCTTTATAGTTTCGACATGTCTCTCCGTCTGTCTGTCTGTCTGTCTGTCCGTCCGTCCGTCTGTCACAGCAATTTTATTCCGAAAATATTAGGACTATACATGTGAAACTTGATAGGTAGATGTAATCTGTGAACCGCTTTCCGATTTTGAGAAAAAAAATAAAAAATATTTAAAATAAAGGGGGGCTCCCCATACATGGAACTAAACCTGAAAATATTTTTTTTCATGAAATCGATGCATGTGTGGTATCTATAGACAGTTCTTTAAAAACGACATCGGGGTTTCTAAAACCACTTTTCCATAAAGTCAATCGTTTAAAAGATATAAGCTTCCAAAGTGGTAAAATGTGTGTGTGGCGGACACAACCTCTAACTTCTATAATAATGGAGTGAAAAATCTAAAAAAAAATATATGTCTGTAGATCTTAATATAAACTTTCAACCAAAATTAGTTTGAACGAAATCAGTTCAGCAGTTTTTGAGATACAGCATATTTTCTAAAACCGCAAATATAACTTTGTAATTCATACAAACACTATGAAAAACAAATGTATTCGGCGCAGTTGTAAAAAATGTAAAAAGGCCAGTTTTAAGAAATTTGTAAGGTTTTTTTTTTTAAACAAATTTATTTGGCGCAGTTGTAAAAAATGTAAATACGCTAGTTTTAAGAAATTTGTAAGGTTTTTTTTCGTCAAATAAATTTGCATATTATATTATAGTTACTACGGAACCCTTCATGGGCGAGTCTGACTCGCACTTGGCCAATTTTTTTATGGAATAGTTAATAACTTTTTCAATTAGGGGTGACTGAGAGTGTTATAAACGTAAGAGTAGACAAATATTATAATCAGAAAGCTTCGAACTGCTAAGCTATCGGGAGTTACACGTGTTATTGTGAGTCAACCATAAAAGTTAGACATATGCTGTCGTGGAATATTTTTTATATAATTTTAAGGAGAATATTTCCGTCATGAAATGATTTGTGTAGCTTTAACCATTAAAGTTGCACACGCGACGGAAGCTTAAAAAATGGAGTAACTTCTCCCGTTTTCCCAACATTTCCCTTCACTGCTCTGCTCCTATTGATTGTAGCGTGATGAAAAGTATACTATAACCCGCTCAGGAGTATGAAAAATAATTGTACCAAGTTTCGTTAAAATCCGTCGAGTACTTTTTGTTTCTATAACGGTTATACAGACAGACAGACAGACAGACAGACAGACAAAAATTTAACTGATTGCATTTTTGGCATGAGTATCGATCCTTAATCACCCCCTGATAGTTATTTTGGAAATATATTTCATGTACAGAATTGACCTCTCTACAGATTTATTATAAGTATAGATTAGCATTTTGTATTAGGTTTTGTTGATATATTTTAGATTGTTCTCGGTACAAGTAAGAGTCAGTGAAAGTTCATGTTAGTCATAATTAATCAGTAATTGCATCAGTTAGGTGCAGTAAAGAGCAGTGACAAAAGACACATGCTTAGGCCAAAGACTATAAAATCACTTGATCGCGTATATAGTGTACACCGACGCTCGAAAATGATTTGTGTTTTTGCACCTATATATGGGCTACGGTACACGAACCATTTTAGTTGTGACCAAGTGTCAGACCTATGTATACGCTAAGTAATCAGATTATAAGCCATTCCAAGGATCTATTTAAAATGGCGATTGGCACACGCATAAATCCCGCGTTGATACAATAATTAATACAATAAGACAATAATTTATTCGTTCAAATTTGGTACATACAGCTAAAACTATAACACACTATAATTAAAGCTTAGACAATGAGGAACATCTGTGTCTGAACTAGATAAAAAATATCTGTATTTCAGACATCAGCGCTCTTCCTTTAGCTTCAGTATAAACTAAGTTTCACCACTGTACAGTAAAATTTTGATAATAGCAAACAGTAACTAAAACTAACTAAATACAATTAATAAAGATGAAGAAATTTATTGGAAAAAGAAACAGGATATATAACCATTCTAAATAAAACAAATAAATTTAAAAATTTGATGTCTTTTGGAAACGTCACTTTCATTCATTAGGAAATTCTAATTCTTTTATCTCTTTTTTTTGTATTTTATTCGTAATAATTTATGATGTACCTTTAATGGCAGAAGTTTATATCGATAATAATAAAATTAAACTTTACACAATTTTTATACAATTCAGATACTCTCATTAAATACCTATATATTTTTAACGAAATTTAAAAAAGGAGTGGGTTTTACAGTTTTTTTTCATCTGTGTGTTTAACATACATGTTTTAATTCAGATTTCCGAAGATTCCGGCATTCAAAGAAAAGTGGATAAATAAGTTTTATATAGACGCTCGGTTATCATTTTTTACCAAAAACAATCAGGACCCTAAAACTTTAATTCGAAAAACATTTACCAAATTAATTCATTTTAAAAGTCAATAATAACAGCATATTGGTTTTTCTTTTTGTAATTGAGACTGATTTTCACTAAATATTATTGTGTTTTTTATATACGACTACTTTCCCTTAATCAAGTAGAGCAATCCCAAACATGGCATATCTACGAATCTTGACCTTGAACTGACCAATTGCAGTAGCACATTTTTTCTTCGCCTCCCGACCTGCATCGGTGAGTCGTGTTCTTCAAAGATATCGGCCTATACTCTCTCTAGTGGTTATATACTCTCTGTGCTTAGGCATATCCATCGTACCTTTGTCAAAAAACGAGACTTTTTCTGTTAGCCAAGTAAGACTAGCTGCCCTGTAAAAGTGTTGTCTCCAACTTCCCAGGTAGTTTTTCAAACATGATAAATCAATAACAGACATCCATGTTAGTATGAAAATACTAATATTATAAATATGAAAGTGTGTTTGTTTGCTCTTCTTTCACGTAATACCGAATTAATCACAACGATCCGTTGATCGTCGTGATTATTTAAAAATGTTTCATGGGTAAATTATTTCACTGCAAATATATTTCATGCCAACGAAGTCGAAGGCAGAACCTAGATAAAAATTCTACTAAACTAATCTTCGAAATATATTTCCGTAACCTATGTAATAACATCACTGGATTAAGTAGGTACACAATTTCTGCGCAAATATGACACGAGGGCTGAAAGTTGTTTTAAAAACGCTTATCAGCTCATAGTGGGGCCCCAACCCCTGCACTGCACGTATCGCCCGAGGCGTCACGGATTAAATGGATTACAAGCGTCGAGACACGCGTGTTTTTATCACCTTATCATTATTACACTTAGATGCCGAACACAACGTCCGGTACTTTAATATTTTTTATGTAATGTGGGATAATGAAAAAAATTTTAGGTTGTAAGGAATAATCAAAATATTTTTTTTTTCTTTTTAACTCGAGCACTGAAAGGTTGGATAGTGGTTTATATAACATTCGTAAATAAAAATAAAATCAAAAGAAATTATGATAACGCCTGTAGGTGTTCTGTTTTTTACATGCAAATTTTAATTAATTTTAATAAAAAAGTTAATATCAAACAACAATCTTTTAATATGCCGCAAACTTCGATAGTTTAGTTAAATCCAGTTAACCTCGATATCAATTTAATTAGCGCTAAAACGTTATACTTCGAAAATTATTGTCTGCTTTAAATTTTAGCGAGGATTCCTGAAACTATAACAGTATCAAAGTTTACTATAGTTTAGCTAAGTAGTGCTTGAACCCGCATTAGTTCCATAACTATCCGTACCCGAGGATTGAATAATGGAGAACACTTCAAGGAAATGACGTGCGTGTGGATACTCTCGAATCCAATAAGTTACTATGGGAATAGTATCTACTGTGAAAGTTGTTTGTTCGTTGCCTTACAGCAAGCTGGATGACTGGAAAGTAATGCTAGCCAGCATTACTATTCAGCCGTCCAGCTTGCAAAAGTCATGCAAATTTAGAATCATCGTTATCTACTTAGCCTTTTCCAACTATTTTTAAACGACTTCAAAAAAAAAAAGGAGGAGGTTCTGAATTCGTCTTGAACTTTTTTTTCATGTATGTTACCTCATTACTCGCAGATGGCTGGACCGATTTCAAAAATTCTTCTTTTGTTTGAAAGGGTATACTTTCTAATTGGTCCCATTGTCGTTATGTTTGGATCTGATTATGGGATCATGGAGAAATCGAGGGAACCCTTCAAATATTATAGGCACACCTATAGCGTTTTGCGTATTTCTTATAGTACCTTGTGCTGTTGCTCTTGAAAAGTATCATTTGAGGAAGTGGAACTGATGATGAAGACCCCAGATGGCCACCGAAACTACTCAATAATAAGTATTTCGTGGATTGCGATTAGATTACTTGAATATAGATGGTAAACACTTTATGCTCGTCACAATGCATATGGTGAAGTAGAGCTGATGGTGATGTACCAGGAGAACTCAAAATTTAACGGCTCTGCACCGGGAAAAGCAATATTTTGTAAAAGGTGATGAGTAGTTAACATTTTTGCTTTAGTAAGTAGATAAATTACAAACCGACCCACTAAAAAGAGTGAAAAAAAAAAATTTGCAAAAAATAGAACCGACTTCTATATAAAAACACTATAAAGGCAAAAATAACTTTAATTTCGGAAGACGGTGTCAAAAAAAAAAGTAAATACAAAACAAATGACACTGACTACCGAAATTAAAGTTATTTTTGCCTTTATAGTGTTTTTATATAGAAGTCGGTTCTATTTTTTGCTAAATTTTTTTTTTTGACAGAACCATACAGCTGCAGAAGATTAAACTACTGTTTTAATTTAAAATAAAATACAGAAACTGGCACAATATCTTATAAAAAATAATAGCAATACTCTCTTCTAATAAAAACAACTTTTACTCAACTATTGCTCAACTCATTCAGGTGAGACAGTGGTCAGGGTTAATTGAAAGTCATACATTTAAATACTAAAATAAAAAATCAGTGATTAATCAAAACCTGGACAGCCTAAACTGCGTAAACGACTGAAACTACATGGTCTTGTTAAAAAAATTGCTCGCCAACACTTATCTATGGCAATTAATCTTTTTTATTTATTTAAAGCCACCAAAGCTGTAATATGCATAAATTAATAATAAAGTACTTGCTTCGATCTTGTTAGGGCCAGGGTAGCCATTTTTATCATTTCGCGTTTTATAAGGGCCAGTCACGGCATGCGAGCTTCGTAATTATATTGCCACTTGACTTCATAGCATTATATGAAGTCATTATACCCTTGAATTTAATGTTTTGTTATGTTCAAATATAGCTTTAAGGTTTGAATTGTATTCTGATTTGTATAATCGCGCTGATAAACGGGGAATAGCAGTAAGTTGAAGTAATTTCTAAGCTATTATTTTTTCATTAGATGCCTTTGAGTGACATTGCGGTCTAAATAATAATATTTGTACCTAATGTATATGCTACTTGTATTGACACTAAATTTGAACACGTATTGTAAGTTATATGTGGTTTTCAATAGCCATAATGTCATCCTTATGTGAGATCATTGAATAATTTTGTGTTAAATTGTGGTTTATAGCTTACCGCGTGTGATACCTGGGTGAAAAAACTCTACGTGAATATGCTACGGCCACGGCTACGGCGTAGCACGCGCGTAGCGCTGAAAGTTTTCCCTGTAGGATATTTATAGTCAAGCTTACCATGTTTATTATATCAGATTATCTCTTTGGTTTGATACCTTAGTAGTTAGCTAATAAAGTCAAAAATATAAACTTTATGTGCTACACAATAAAGAACTATCTGCACCTACACTTTTTCGCCAAAGCCAGGTACAACTATTCCTTCTTTTACATGGAACCTAGGGAGGAAATCCTCATAATCGTCAGAAAAACGTTCACAAAGATTCCTTTTAAGCCTGTCTGAGAGAGGTGATCATTATACATTTATAGACGACTGGCTGTGAAAGATTTCTTCAACATGCAGACATCCTTAGGATAATTTTCAAAAGCTCGTTGCCTTACAGAGTTACCGCACCGTGATAATATAATGGTCTGCTCCTAAATGTTTTGGAAAAGTCGTCGCGGAAGACCATTTTCTGTTTTGTTGAGGTTCTAGTGAAAATGGGAGAAGATCAAAGGCTATTGTTGCGGAATGCCGCGTTGTATTTTAATTATAATATTTAGTTTGAATCGGGCAGCGAAAGCTTTCATGGAATAGGAAACTGGTACAAATTGACACTGAAAAATACATGTAGGGGAAGTACGTTAGCAAATGTGGGTAGTATATAATGCCCGTTTGTTTATATATTTTTATCGCAATCGACTCGATTTTAATGAATAAATTTAATGAAGCCAATTCAATGTCAGGAATTTTGCGCTTAGTTAGTTTCAAAATACCAAACGGTTTAAATTTTCGAAACACTGCGTAATTGTTCGTCTATTAATTTCTGGAAATGGTTCAATTGAAATTATGTTGGGCTTTTGCATTACCTCAAGCGGTGTTGTAAAAATGGACGATAAAAAATAAACACTTTAATATGAACAAATATTCCACAATATTCCACAACTTTTTCACACAACGCCATCTAGTCCCAAACTAAGCAGAGCTTGTGGTATGGGTACTAGACAACTGATAAACATACATATATATTTCTAAATACATACATATTATAGATAAATTACACCCAGACAAAGAACAAATGACCGTGCTCATCACACAAACATTTGTCCTTGGTGGGAATCGAACCCACGACCTTGCGCATAGCAGTCAGGGCCACTGACCACTATACCAACGGGATTAAAGTTTTCTGTTTTGTCATCCCACACACTCGTAACAGGCAACGTGAAAAACTTTTCATGCGACTTATCCCATGAACAATTTTTTTTAAATTATGTGTAATAAATGTTATGGTTATGAAATCAGTTTGTAACATTCTAGCATAGATATTGACTGTCCAGATTAAACCGAACATGCAAATAATAAACGCAAACATTATGATCCCCTCCGCCCCCCGCCCTGCCAGCCCTCTCCATTACCAAGCGTTTTACTTGGCGCGGATAAATTACACAGTTATGAATAAATTTCGCATAAAACTCGGAACTGCACCTTTACATGACGAAAGAGTAAGTAAGATTGACGATCACGGGCGTTAGAGAGGGACGGACGAGCCGGCAAGTCGTAATACGAAAATTTCATTACGAAGTCAGGCCATCCCGAACAGTTCTGCTGATATCTAGAATATTCGGGCGCATTTATTAAGACATGGAATATCTTCAATTTCTGCAGATGATTTTAATATAGTAGAGCACTAGAGATGTAATTATGTTAAGAACGATTTCTCGGTTTGGTGAGGTTGGTATAAATGGGATTAAAGTTTTCTGTTTTGTCATCGGTTTGAGAAGTTATTATGAGATCCGATGACGTTGGGGAATTTGTAGAGCGTGAGTAATGATCGTAAAATAAATAAGATTTCTTTTTGGTGAAAATTTATGGCTGTGGGTGAAACTGAAAATGTGAGCTACTCAATTTCCATTTAATTATGATTAAGGTACAGGATGATTTTCAAAAATATTAACAAAACTTTTTAAACATTAGAGCGGTACATACGATGATTAGCCCTTACCAATCAGAGCCAAAAATTACCGAAAACGTTCAAAACACGCTCGCCATTAATTACGGTTTGGACGTGAATTTTTCCAGTTAATCAAAAAACTGTCCGAGTTTTCTGAGGGTTACGTTGGTATCTCGTGACGTCATTAGTGACCGAAGCGCCGAAGCACCTAAGTTGATTTCCGAACGAATTTAATTTAATTTACAATTAAACCGTGGTCCTCTGTTTATTTTTTCGGAACACTGGCTTCTAATTTTGTATTTCGATGGAAGTTTGTTTTTCTTATTTATGTTTCGGTTTGTTTGTGTTGCCTTTACTGGCTAGGTACAATTTATTATTTTAAAATTCGATGTGTGCGTCTGTGGACATGGCAAGGTGACTTTTGTTGTTGTTTAATTGATTTATTGTGACTACAAGTCACACGAAGTTTTGGTCTCAATATGTGACATACATTTTTTGACCGACAAGTGTTTTGACATGCATATTTAAAAATACCGACATATAGCACAGTTTTCTTGGCTATTAATCTTTTAACACATACAGCATCATCATTTGACATTCAAACGCCATCAAAAATTAGCCACAAAAATGCGTGCACACGATCACACACCCTCTCATCCTATTACACGAATTATCATATCAAACGGTTACCAAAGCATTCGCCATGAAAAAAAAAACAATCATTCAAAACCTTTCATCCTCTTATTAGAGAGAAAGGGTTAGTATTCGGCGGCAAGTATAATTTTGCAGCCGTTGTAAACAAATTTAAACTTTAACTGGTCGTGATAAAGTCGCTTTGTTCGGCAGCATCTCGTTTATTATGATGTAACGAGCTTACCTCGCATCGCAATCAAAGGTTCGCCTATTTAAATAAATCTAGATTGAAATTCACAATGGAGTTTTAAGGGAGCCACCGTCAGTCGTTATCGGGGACGCACTCAGGTCGCTAAAACGGGTGCAAATGGGTTACAATTTATTGGTCCCCGTTTTTCATTTTTAGAGAAATAATGTTGTTAAAGACTTGTGTATACGTATGAACGGTTTACTGAATAATGTTTGCTCTTTGAATTAGTTGACGTGTGATTTTTTTTTACCAGCTAATCTATGGTAACACCAAACGCTGTTTACTAGGTAAATAAAAAAAAAATACGTTTTATTTTTCGCTAGCCAAATATTAGGGACACACAAATCCTAACAAATCTTTGACAACGCATTGGTTAAGAGATTGGCTGCTCCGCTAAGTATCGTGGGTTCGATTTTTTACGTAAAACATTACAATGTTTGTAAACGAATCTTCAATACAACAGTTGGTAATCCTAATCCATTTTGGGGCAAACATGTTTTTTGAACTTATGCAAAATAAATCTTGTACGAAGAATACGAAGCCGACCCTGGCGGGTTCTCTACCAAAAATTATGGACATTACTTTTGCCAGCAAAATTGGGTTACCGATGGCTATGTAATGAAGTGCTGAACTTTCAGGTCATGTGTAGAGGCTTCCTAGCGTAATTGCCTCTGATATACTGTGCCACCGAATCCGACCGAACAGCCCCAATGATAATAGGTTCTCCCCATAGTTTTAATCTTCTTTATAGGTGACCCTTTCGCTAAGTTTCGAAGTCGTTTCACCCCTATTATTTTATGTTTGTATGCGTGCTCGCTTGTGTGTGTAAGTTGAAACGGATACAGTGGTTTAGGCTTGTTGGTGTTTGTGATCGTTAAAAGTTAGTGCTTAGATAAACTGATTTGATAGGGTTTAGAAGCCACAGCTCTGAAAGTTTGTAATGGGTTTGTTACTAAAATAAACGTCTGGAATAACGTGTCTGAGTTTTATTTCGTAGATTAAATGTAATGTATTTTGTGGTCTATATTTTTAATATATATATTTTTTTAAATACTTAATCTTAACTAGACTTTTTTGGTTACTTATAGTTGCTAAATTTTAATTTTTTTTTTATTTAAAGTAGGTTCGCGTTTGACCACCATCTCACCTGATGGTAAGTGATGATGTGGTCGAAGTTGGAGCACGCTTACCTAAAAGTAACCTATTCACTCTTGACTTAAAGACTCCTAGGTTATAGCTATCGGGAAACACAGACTCCGGCAGGGAATTCCACTCCTTAGCCGTACGCATAATGAAGGTATTCCTACTGATGGGTAGTGGAAAAAAATTGGACGGAAAAGAAAAGAAAAAAGATATTTTTCCAATATTTTTCCGATATTTTTCCATTTCAAAAAAGCTTATTTTAATACAGAAACAAGTTAATTATGTGTACACTGTAACAATATCAATATTACTACTGCTAGTAATAACATGTTAAATTAGCAGGACGAAACGAAAAACTAGTTTTTATCTATTTTTGCAACACAAATGTAATTCACATATAGGGAATTCCCCGTTTGAGTTATTAAATGCCGGCTAGGTGCTTTTTAGGGTTCCGTAGCCGAATGGCAAAAAACGGAACCCTTATAGTTTTGTCATGTCTGTCCGTCTGTCTGTCTGTCCGTCCGTCCGTATGTCACAGCCATTTTATTCCGAAACTATTAGGACTATACATGTGAATCTTGGTAGGTAGATGTATCCTGTAAACCGCTTTCCGATTTTAAGAAAAAATAAAATACAAAATATTTAAAATAAAGGGGTCTGCCCATACATGGAATTAAAACTATAAATATTTTTTTTTCATGAAATCTATGTAGGTGTGGTATCTAGAGACAGGTCTTAAAAAACGACATCGGAGTTTCTACAACCACTTTTTCATTAAGTCAATCGTTTAAAAGATATAAGCTTCCAAAGTGGTAAAATGTGTCCCCCCTCTAACTTCTATAATAATGGAGTGAAAAATCTAAAAAAATATGTCTGTAGATCTTAATGTAAACTTTCAACCATAATTAGTTTAAAGGAAATCAGTTAAGCAGTTTTTGAGATACAGCATATTTTCTAAAACCGCAAATATAACTTTGTTAAGTTATTTGGCGTAGTTGTAAAAAATGTAAATAAGCTAGTTTTAAGAAATTTGAAAGGTTTTTTTTCGTCAAATAAATATACATACTATATTATATTATTATAGTTACTACGGAACCCTTCATGGGCGAGTCTGACTCGTACTTGGCCAATTTTTTAATTAATACCAGTACTACTTCTTAAAGGAATAGGTGGTAATAAGGACAAACTCGTGTGGAATCTGTACGAAAAACAAAATGATAGTGTATCTTATGAATATTGTAACAAAACATTTCGTTATAACAGGTAATGCGGTCGAACTGTTTGCAATAAATGTCGACAACATGTGAAAATTATAATACTCGTAAGTTCGAAAACATCACAAATTTTGCCGGAAGGAGCAGATTACATGAATAGTTTGCCTTCTACTTCATCCTATCAGTCATATTCTGCAGGACTGACAGCACAGTTTCTGAGAGATAGGTGTCCAGCGCGCGTGCTGGTGGGACAAATCCGGTCTCGCCGTGAGGCCATGGTTGGACCAACGGCGGATCCAGGGGGGGGGGGTGTTCCAGGACCTATGTAGACCACTAATTAAAATTTTAAACATTGTTACTAGATTATACTCCAGTTTCTGCCGTTGTAAACGAATATCGGCAGTGGATGGCCAAGTGGCAGTGGAGTCAGGAAATACAAATTATAACTTCTTGTGACTTGACCACGATTATGTGACCCCCCTGGCACCAAAGCTGGATCCGCCCTTGGGTTGGACGCTTGAAATTGTACTTGAAGGCTGTCTCGGGTGATGCCAACTTGGTCAAGATTAATGCAGCTAAGACCCAGGCGTGTCTCTTCTCCGAAAGGCTCCAAAAAGGAGCCTGCTCCTTTCCATGGTGTAACCGTGCTGACGACTGATCGTATTGAGCTTCTTGGGGTAACATTGACCCTCAATTTTGGTTCGTTCATCGAGGCTAAGGCTCAACTAGCATCAAAAAGTTGAGAATCCTAGCAAAGGTAAGACAATACTGCACAACGGAACAGCTTCTCAAGCTCAAGCTAAATTGTTTATGGAGTATGTACCCTCATCTTTGGTACGGATCTGCCAAATATCAACTGGACGTGCTTGAGTCTAACGAGAAACGGACCAAGAGACTATTTGCCAACGATGCACGGGTTCATTCAAAGCTACAGAGCCTTGAACATGAGCGACGTGTTGCAAGCTTATCAGTTACATTCCGTGGTGAGATAGAATTGCATAATCTAATTCCATCAAGCCCGTTCCATCATCTAACTACAAGACAAACGGTAATTCGCCATCGTTACATGGTGGTCATCCCACCCTTACGCACAAATCGTTTTGGGAATGATAAATAAGTATTGTAAGAAAATTAAAAATAACTTTTACTTGTCAATATTTTCGGTCATTTTACTATTTGTACTAGGTCATTTTTAGGGTTCCGTAGCCGAATGGCAAAAAACGGAACCCTTATAGTTTCGATATGTCTGTCCGTCTGTCTGTCTGTTTGTCCGTCCGCCCGTATGTCACAGCCATTTTATTCCGAAACTATTAAAACTATACATGTGAAACTTAGTAGGTAGATGTATTCTGTAAACCGCTTTCCGATTATAAGAAAAAAATAAAAAATATTTAAAATAAAGGGGGGTCTCCATACATGGAACTAGAACTGAAAATATTATTTTTTATGAAACCTATGCATGTGTGGTATCTATAGACAGGCCTTTAAAAATGATATAAGGGTTTCTAAAACCACTTTTTCATAAAGTCAATCGTTTAAAAGATATAAGCTTCCAAAGTGGTAAAATGTGTGTCACTCCATTATTATAGAAGTTAGAGGGGGTCTAACTTCTATAATAATGGAGTGAAAAATCTAAAAAAATATATGTCTGTAGATCTTAATGTAAACTTTCAACTAAAATTAGTTTGAACGAAATCGGGTCAGCGGTTTTTGAGATACAGAATATTTTCTAAAACCATAAATATAACTTTGTAATTCTTACAAACACTATGAAAAACAAAGTTATTTAGCGTAGTTGTAAAAATGTAAATAAACTAGTTTTAAGAAATTTTTAAGGTATTTTTTATTCGTCAAATAAATATACATATTATATTATATTATTATAGTTACTACGGAACCCTTCATGGGCGAGTCTGACTCGCACTTGGCCAATTTTTTTTTTTTTTACGGGAAGCCCACTCTTGACCTAGATCTCGCCTGATGGTAAGCAATAGATGGGATGGGTCTACGATGGAACCAGCAAACCCAGAAGATGCCTATTTAAAGCAAGAGCTTTAAAGGTTAAAAGGTCATAAGTGACAGGGAACACAGAAGTCGGCAGAGAGTTCCACAGCTTGGCTGTGCGCACAATATATTTAGAAAAGAAATGCTTGGTACGACAAGACGGTATATCAATCAAATGCGCCTGGTAGACTGGTAGTGAAAGGGAGATGGAGGGATCAGGTCATGTAGTTCCTGCGCACACTCTCCGAAGTACAATCAGTAGAAAACCGAGAGACAAGCAACTGTTCGTCGATGAGCCGGTCTATGAAGCTTGTCCACTAGCGCCTCGTCACATATAAGCCTTGAAGGATATTGATAAATTGATTGCTTTAGCAACCATAGCATCCGGAGCCCTGATAAGTTTGGGTAGAGCATCCACAATGGAAAAAGTTTTTAGTGCTTTGGCACCATCGTATTCCAGTTCCCAAAAATTATGAAGAACGATCTGCTCATATTATTGAGGAGATTTATTGTTTGTAGATACAGTTGCAGGAGGAAATGTTAACCATGATTCCCTTTTTACAAATGACGATTCGGATTCATCTTCAACTGAATAGATGTGATTATTCCTATTCATTTTTAATTTATCATAATATGTATATATGTTTTATATTTTCATTTAAATTTAAAAACTATCAATAAACCATTTACTTCATAATTTGATTAACTTCCCTTGGTAATTTATTATGTTTATTTTAAGTTACCACTACAAAATACATTGATATAACTATTTACTGTAACATCGAAGCACTGCTAAGACTACCAGCATTTTCATGTTGAATGGCAATGCTTATTCTTTGGGCAAAGAACGAGCCAGCCCTCTAGTCACGCAAGGAATCGATCAGCCGGCGAGACGCGCACTTGGGCCATATGACTCAAGCATTTTGACCCTTATTCAAAGTAAAATTACACATAAAATAATATTTTTGCATTATTTTTCCATATACCTATTTATTTTTCCGAAAATAAAAGGAAAAATTTCCAAGTTTGGAAAAATTTCCGAAAATTACCCATCACTAGGTATTCCCAAAACGTTTTGTGCGTATGGATGGGATATGTCCACCATGTAACGATGGCGCTTCGCCGTTTGTCTCGTAGTCCGATGATGGAACGGGCTTGGTGGAATTAGATTGTGTAATTCCACCGCACACTCCCCGAAATGTAACCGATAGAAAACCGATAGACTTGCAACTCGTCGTCGATGTTCAAGGCTCTGGAGCTTTGACTCGACCAGTGAATAAAAAAACTTGCTACTTGCTTGCTTGCACTTTTTCAGCTTCGTCAGTAGTTCTTAGTACGAGCTGTAGTAAGTATATCGGACACCATCACCTATTATCGCTAATAGCTGTAAATTAACCGCCCAAGCTGAAGCTTTAGAGGTTGGGGCTTGGAAGGTAATTCTGAAGAATACATCTCCCCTTAAAGGCCCATTTTAGAACAACAATACAATCTACCCCTCAAGCACTTAGATAGTAACACGTAGGTAGTTTCTGAAGTTATAAATCTCATACCTAAAGCCCAATGAACGATGATTTTTCAAAGCGAATCGGGGTGTGCGAGCGACATAAGCGCTACAATTAATTTAACAGGCGTCTCCGCTAGGGCACTGTGTGCGGTACAAGTGAGAAGCGGTAGCGATACTACTTATAAGTGGTGTGAAATTGAATTGTAGAAAATATAAAAAATAAGTCTTGCTTAAATCATGCAAATTGAAAGATATATATTTTTACACAAATGAAAATTTGATTATAAGTCAACTTATAATCAAATTTTCATTCGTCTAAAAATATATTTCTTTAAATTTTAACTTCAATGAGAATGTATTTTATTGAGTTAGATGGCGAAAGCCAGAATTTATCATTTTATTGAAATCCAATATCTGAAAAGTTCAAGATCAATAGATTTTGTTGTGTGGTACAAAAAGAGCACGATTTTTTTACAACAAAACGAAAATAATCCTCAGCAAGTAGGTACTGAACCGATAGTTATATGTTTTAAGTCATTGAGAATATACACACGCTATGGACTTTTGATGCTGGATTAACACTTGTACTAAGGACGAAACCTTCACAAGATATTAGCAAGATTAATATATTGTTTAGTTTCAGTTCCAGTTTCCAAAATCAAGTATAGCCTAGACTTAATAACTAATCACAAAAAAGTTTCCTTTTAATCCGTCTAGTAGTTCCGGAGATTAGCGTGTATAAACAGACAGATATTTGAAAACAATTCTTGTTCTAATAGTTTTTAACTCCTCTCAATTTACATTTTTTAAATATATTCCATATACAGACACACTTGTGGGTGGTTTTAAAAATTTTTGTACAGTTACAAAAATGAAACAAAAAGGAATACCGTTACAAAAACGAACTACGTCACAAAAAATTACAAAAAGGAAATATTAGGGCTATTTCACAGACGACAATTATTAAAACAACAAAATTGTATTTTAATAATTTATTAGTTATATGATCAGTCTGCTGAATTACAGCCATAAATTGTCTATTTCTTAACACTTTTTAAATAATCTATTGGAATGTCTAACTGAATCAGTCTGTCTTACCAAATAATAATAATCAAAATAAAAATCTTGTCGAGAAATCTAAAGTTGAAAATTGATAACTATCTATTGCATTTTTTTATATTTCAGAGTTCGTCTCTTAAGAGAGCTGGTAGATATTTTTGGGTAGGTGTTTGAGGCACGCTGAAAAGGTGTACAATACTTCTCTTATAATACCCAAACTCAAAATTTTGAAAGTAAAATAAGTCTCGTCTTTCCTCAAGCAATAATTTAGTATTTAGTATTAATTTATTATTTAAATATTTTTATTGTCTTTCATATTTAATAACCTTTTTCAGTACATTTGCGAGAAAACGCATAATTGGTAGTGAAGCAAACTTTTGATTTCAGTCGGAAAGTCATAACTACCTTGCCGTTTCTAATATACTAATATGGATATGGCACGATTTTACAAATGGCGCCACACAAGTCCAATTTTCTAAAACGCATCTTTTGTCTCATTTCGTTTTTAGTATTAAAGTGAGAAAAACTTATTTAGCGAAAGCCCTTTCAAGGAGGTTCGATCATTTAGCTGATTTATTCTCGTAATGTGAAAATCCTTGATGGAATTCTTATATATATTTTTTTAATAAAAAAAACCGTAAAGGATACGCACGGCGCTATACATCGGAGCATAGGCTAAAACATGTACTTAGATGAGATTACCTATTTTACCGCACGTTCCATTGTATGGTGCTATTTTTTACTTTCGAACAATGTAAATAGGCTCCGTAAATGCATTATTTGAGCATAATATATGTAGTGAAAATTATATTACCAAACTAAACACTATAAATTTAACCTTTTAAGTAGACGTTGTACGTTATCCTGATACTTTTGGGCTATTATTTTTTAGATTTTTAAATTAATATTTTTTAAATATTATTAAAATTATATGTTTATAAAATTAATAAATGAAGCATTATCCGTCAAATCATATAAGCATAATAATTCTGTATGAAATCGGCTTTGCTTTATTTTTGTTACATCATTTTTGTTACGCAACAAAAAAACGTAACAAATCGTTAGAAAAATGAAATCAATCATGAGTTGAATAACAACCATTTGCAGGTTAGAAATAATACTATTGGAATTATCCAGCTTCTTTTTAGTAGTTAGTCAAAATTATTCTTTAAATTTACGCAAAATTTATAAGAGATAGCTTTACCAACAGTAAAGCTCTTTTTATAGCTGATCAACCAAAATGAAGAAGAAGAATAAGAAAATGCTTAAATCACAAATAAAAATAAAAAATATGTTCATTAGCCCATTAAATAGACTCAATACAATTCAATAGTTCAGATAATCATACAAAAAAAAAAGAATCAATAAAATCATAATCAATAGAAAAACAATAAGAAATGATCTATCAAAATAATGAATAAAAAATAATCAGTCAAAAATAGTCAGTCAAAAATAAATAAAAAGATAATTTATCAAAAAGTCAATAAAAAATAATCAATCAAAAATAGTCAATCAAAAATAATAAATAAAAACAGTCAATCAACAGTCAAAAAAAAAAATAAAAAAGAAAAAAAAACAATCAATAGCATACAATAATTATCAATAGAAATAATCGTTAACTAGTCATCTCACTACTTCATAGCATAAAATATGTAAAGTTACTTTTGCGAACTCGCTCAGTGAACAAGAGAACAGATCTATATCGTGAGCAACCCGATTCAGTGTGCGCATAGTCCGCGATAGTGGGACATTGGCAATTAGTTTTGTTCGACCACGCGGTAGTGCAAACAAGTCAGGCCGTCTACGGCGCTGCGCATACCCATCGGGCACGAACAAACCAATGTTCTGTAACACACTCGGATTGTTTGTGTTACCCCGCAATACTCCAAGGACATACGATGCCAATGCTAGATCCCTTCTCGTTTCCAACCTGTTGTATCCCACCATGCCTAAAACAAACAAGGTTGGATACATCAAGGGATAAAGAGGGTACACCCCATAAATTCTGAGGTACATGTATCTAAGATATTTATTTTGTATGCGCTCCAACATTACACCGTATTTCGCCTCATGCGGAGCCCATACAGCTGCATTTCCCTCTAACTGGCTCCTTATTAGCGCGTTGTATAATGCTGAAATAGCCTTAACATTCGTAAAAGATGCTGCCCTGCGAAGCACGAATCCCAGCCGTTTGTAAGCCTTTTTACAAACATTAATTACATGCTCTCGGAATCTGAGCTGTGAATCCATACGGACGCCAAGGTCTCGCACTGCTTCCTCTCTCTTCAAAAGCCGGTCGTCCAGTTTGTAGCTGTAGTGAAGCGGCGTTCTTGCTCGACTGAATGTTAGCATGGAACATTTCGTAACATTAAATTGCATCAAATGAAAGATTTATTGTTGAAAAAACACTGCACAGGAACAAACACTTTTTTTGTTGATGGCACCCGCTGACAAAATGGTGGACAGACGTTCCGTTGTCATCTGATTGGACGGTTTTAAATGGAGAATCTTGTCAGTTGAAAATCTCACATATCTACTAATATTAGTATTACAACAAAGAATAACAAAAATGAACGAAAAGGAAGACACATATTGAAACAATGTTATTATTATATGCATTGGGTTATTTATTTATAGAATAGAATAGAATAGAATAGAATAGAAGTTTTATTAGCTCAAACATGTGTACACATACAGAATTTAATATAATACATGCATGCAAAATCTTAAAAATTGATTGGTTCACGACATGTCTGCCATTTCTCATGGCGTGCAAATATGTTTACATACAGGTACATAATGATTATTTTAATTCTACACACAATTTTACAATATAAATTTCATAAATTAAATCATTTTACACAAATAAATCATAAAACAAAACAAATCATAACATTTTTTAAATTCTACACTTACAATATAAATTTCATAAATTAAATCATTTAAAACAAACAAATCCTTAAACAAAACAAATCATAACATAATCCAATTTTACTAATTAATTTATTATTTACATGAGTCCTTTAAAAAATCTGCAATGCTATAATAGGCTTTTTGTGCCAAAAATAATTTCAGCGTTTGTTTAAACATAGGTACTGTTTTTTCTTTCCAACTTTTGGGCAATTTGTTGTAGACAATTGGTGCCATGCAAAAAACACTCTTGCGCATTAGTTTTTGATGTAGGAACACATAGTAGGCTATCGTCACGTCTATTTCTTGGAAATTTGTCTGCCATACGAGGAAACAAATGTGGATTAGTTTTTACGAACATTGCTATTTCCAATATATAGAGAGAAGGTAACGTTAATATTTTATATTTAGTGAAGTAATTTTTACAGCTATCAGTAGTTTTTAGATTAAACATAGATCTTAAACAACGCTTCTGTCTTTTAAAGATGATATCCTTATTGGTGGAATTACCCCAGAAGATAACACCATATCTAATTATAGATTCAACTAAGCCATAGTAAGCTGTTAATAGCGCTTCTGTATTTAGAGTACGAGATAGTTTATATAACGCATATGCAGAACTGCTTATTCTATTGGCTAGAGTCTCAATATGCACTTTCCAATTTAAGTTTCTGTCAATTGTTAGGCCTAAAAATTTTGTGGTATCAGCTGTTTGTATTTTACTATTATTATATTCAATGTCAAGACTAAATGACGATCGTTGGCTAAAGTGCATAATCAAAGTTTTATTTATATTAATTTTTAAATTATTATTATTCAGCCACGTTACTGCTTCATTTAATGTAGTTTTTATGTCCATTTCATATGTATTTTTATTAGTGCATGGTATCGTTATCGTACTGTCATCCGCAAACAGTGTCATGGGATATTTAATGGATTTAGGGAAGTCATTAATATAGAGTATAAACAGCGGTGGTCCGATTACACTTCCTTGCGGAACTTCATGTGGGACGGTACGCTCGCATGACGTGAAAATCTCTTCACGTTTGGAGCTCATATTTATTTTACTAATTTGCGTTACTTGTTTTCTGTCATATAGGTATGATCGTATTAGACTAAATATGTTCCCTCTTATACCATATGCATCGAGTTTACTTAATAATATATTATGCTGGACATAATCAAAGGCCTGTGTCATGTCGCAGAAAATGGCACAAACTGGTGTTTTTTTGTCCACGTTTGTCATAACAGTATACAAGAAGTTGTATATGGCCATGTTAATTGTTTTATTTTCTCTAAAT
Source organism: Tholera decimalis (assembly GCA_943138885.2). NCBI lineage: Eukaryota > Metazoa > Arthropoda > Insecta > Lepidoptera > Noctuidae > Tholera > Tholera decimalis. The sequence goes on from OW964554.2 coordinate 9,260,310, forward strand.
CCTTTCTGTTCTTCACAGAGTATATGATTCTTTTCAATATAGTTATTAAGTTCCCTATATATGTATTTTTCGATAATTTTTGAAATTATTGGTATTAAAGATATTGGCCTATAAAATTCCATTAGCTCCCTATTTTGTTTTTTAAATAGCGGCTTTACAATAGAAGTTTTTAACGCCTTTGGAAATATACCCTCACTTATGCTTAAATTAATAATGAAGCTTAAGGGGCCACATATTTCATATGCTACAGTCTTAACAATCTTTGTACATATGCCGTCGTATCCTACACTGTCTGTATTTTTTAAGGTTGCGATAATTTTTACTATATCAGGCGGTACACTTGGCGCCATGAACATTGAGTCTTTTCTGGCTAAAATATGTTTAGTAACTGAGGTTCCGGAGTTAGTCATAGGTTTAATTTTATCTATAAAGTAATCGTTAAATATATTTGCAATAATTTTTGGGTCAGTCACAGTTTCATTATTATATCTAATTTTGTCTATAGTGTTTTTTGGTATGTTAAGTTTTGTTTGATTTATTATTTCCCAAGTAGTCTTAGATTTATTATTAGAATGTTTAATTTTGTATATATTTTGTGCTCGTTGAGTTAAACAAATAATCTTTTTAAGCAATTTTGAATAGCTCTGGAATTTATTTTTATTCATTTCGGTCGGTTTATGTCTATATTGCCATAATAATTGACGCTTCTTTTTACTACATATTTTAATTCCACGAGACACCCAACTAGGCCTCTTCTTAAATTTTACAGATATAAGAGTTTCAGGGAAGCACTGCGTATATAAAAAAGAAAATATTTCTATAAAAGCGTTGTAAGCAATGTTTGGGTCTTTCGCTTCATATACCTCAGCAAACGTTAGGTTATTCAGGTAGGATTTGAATTTATCTATGTTTTCTTTACTATAGTCCCGTCTAGTGATCCGCCAATGATTTTTTGTGCTTGCGGTGCTAATCGGACAATTAAGTAGTTGTGCCGTATGGTCAGACAAAGCCAGTTCCAAAACAATAGCTTCACGGCATCCATTAAAGTTATGCGCAAAATGGTCGATGCACGTCTTGCTCTTTAAACGAGTAGGTTGGCGTACGGATAATTTTAAATTAAAATTTAATAATAGATTTTCAAATTCTAGAGTCTGTTTGTTTTTCTTCAATATATCTATATTGAAATCACCCGCCAATACAATATTTTTAAATGGTTTTTTTATCAGGACACGTAACAATATCTCTAATCTACTCATAAATTCATCTAAATTTCTTGGGTTCGGTACTCTATATATACACACAATAACGATTTTATAATTTACAAGTTCTATGGCACAACATTCAAAAATACCCGGTATAGATAATTTAGCGATTTTCGGTAATTCTCTCCACTGGTGGCCATTTTTTATAAGTATACAAGCACCACCTCTTTTATTTTCCTTGCGACTAAAGCATGCAGCTAAACAATAGTTAGGTATATTGAGATGGACTTCATAGCCTTCCATCATGAAATGCTCCGTAATACATAATAGGTCCACTTGTATACTTTTTTCTAATAACTCATGTAGACACACAGTAAGTATATCAGATTTTGCTAAGAGTCCTGCATTGCATTTAAAACTTACTTGGATTCAATATATAAACTACAACTCAGGATATTAAAGTTAATAATTTTACCTAAAATCAAATCAACCTTCACAAACGACTCTGAATATTTTAAATATTGCAAAACATTACCTGTACATGATAAGGTCAAGTATAGCATCTTAAAAGAACAATTTTTCAATACATCATTACAGCTCGAAAAATGTCATCCTGTATACACGCGGAGTGTCGCACAAAAACAACTCGTTACCATACCGGCAAAGAATTTCTACGGCTCAAGGACGAGTGCGTATCTACTACCTCGACTAATAAATTCTTTACCTACCGACATGCGCAATATTATTACCGAAAAAAATATTAAACATAAATTGAAAACATATTTCTTCTCAAATTTATAACAGAACAGTGTCGAACATTTTTATGTACCTACCTACATTTTTGTTCCAGTAAATTGTGTTACATAAACAGTTTCTGTATGTAATAAGTAATTTTAAGACGGATGAATAGAATTGTAAAGTATCACACACAAACCCGAGAGGTTTATGTGATTCTAGATTAAATTAAATATGTAAACTTTCTTTTGATAAATAAAAAAAAAAAAAAAAAAATATTTTGGTGCATTATGTATACATTTTTATTCACGAAAAAAAGTATTCGTAGGTGATTTTATTTCAGCTGTCTGATTATTGCCATCTAATTTATTGACACTTAAATGTTTGTCGCAATCTATGTTAACCTGTACGTGTTTGTTTTTAAAAGTTTTTTTACATTTATTTTGAATAATTTGTTCATATTGTTTGACTTGGAAATGATAATTTAAAAATAAGATTTCTTTTAATAGTGATCTTGCTAGGTTAACTACATAGTTTCGTCCATTTGGTAATATTCTAGAGTAGTCCATGTCCATGTACAGTACATTTTTATATTTATTACATATAAACCTAAGTAAATAGTTAAGTTTCGATTCTTGTAAAAACCTGTTTTTGGGTACTTCTGAGATGATCACGTTCGTATTCGGAGTTGAGGCTAGCCAACGGTGTAGAAGTATATCGATATCATAGGGATTTTTATCGCTGCATCCGCCTAATACAATGACGTAGTCGTTTTTTGTCAGGTTGGTAATTTTGTTCTGAGGGTATTGGAGAACCTCACTCAACGCCGCACCTGGTTTCAAATAAGAAACTACAGAATACGTAGGCCCTAGGAGATTCTGCAGAACGTCGCGCAATCCACGCCCCTGACCATCTCCCAGTATAATCACTCTGTGGCAGCTGCTGCAGTGCTCAACCATTTTACTTGATGCTGAATCCCCTTACCAGTTCCATTTTTACTGTAATAATGTGTGGTGACCGTTTCAGTGAACGCATCGGTCTCCGATTGATTCTGCTGTATTATAGGTTTGCTAGGTTGCTCCGATGTACTTTTTGGTAGAATACTTCTAGCTAGATGTAGAGGGGAATGGCGGGAAGTGTTAACTCTCATATTCAAAACCCTTCTTGAGATAGGTGTTGAGTAACTTTTTTTCAGTTGTGGAGTAGAGTTCGTGATTTCTTTCAGTAATTCTATTTGTCGTTGCTGATCCTGTATCTCTTGTTTTAATTTGGTATTCTCATAACTAAGATTATCTATTTCCTTGTCAGCACTTTTTAGTTTTTCTTTAATTTCCTTCATTTCCTGCTTGATATCCTCCACAAATGATTGATTGCTAATTTGTGTAGCACTCTGTATGCTCATCATAGTAGAATCCAGCATAGTAGAGTTTAGTATGTTTTGAGTTGAATGCGATAAGTTAGTTTGCGATTGTGACCTGAATAGTTTGTTTCTATAAGTAATATTTTCCATCTTATTTTAAATATTTTCTTAACTTTTTCTAAAATAAATATATATTTTTTCTTGAAAAAATAATGTTATTTGCACTTCTAGTTTTGAAAAAAATGTAAAAACATTTTACAAAAAGCAATGTTTCAACTGTATTCGATCTCAAGACTTTTGCTTTGCAGTCGGAGTACATATAAATCACGCCGTACTGACACTTAATTAGGTGTCGAATTAGGACAGTCGTTGTCCCGTATTTTTAATTTGAAATCAAGTAAGTCGTTACTATGATTCATGCAGAAAATATTTTTTGCACTCAATCACAAAAACACAGGTCACTTATATTAGTTTTTACACACTTTCTTGCTAATATTTTAGTTGTTCACTACACTTTATTACTTATATGTGTTTGTTTAGTTGGTTTTTGACGAAGGATACACTTATATTTTACACATTGAAATCATAATTAGAGTCCTAAAGATATTGTGTAACAAGAACTGTAAATATGTGAGTAGTTTCTTCTTTATGCTTTTTTTTGTAACGCTCTTTTGCTTGGAGACACTGGGTTGCTGTATGAAAATATTATGAGATTGAAGAACTAAACATCATTTTTTTTTATTAACTACTTATTATTATGATCTGAAATGTTGATACCTATCTGGAAGAAATGTTTCTCAAGGATGATACTAGTTTGATCACTTCAATGCAGTTTTTTTGGATGATATTCGAGTAGACGTTTTCACACAACAAAATGTACAAAAATTTTGAAATTCACCCTTGTGCAGTTAATATTTGTTATTTATTTTACTTACTTTTGTTAAGGATATTTGTAAAAAGCATCAGTAATATACCAATTTTTTTATTTCGACTTTTTTCTGTATGTTTTATGAGTATAATAAAATACTAAATAGATATTAAATGCATAGTATGTAAAAATAGAAGTTATATAATTTACGTAAAGTGAGATGAAGAAGGAACATGGTGAGCTTTTAGTCAGTCAGTAGAAGTCTGACACTCCCTTCCGCTCCATCCAGAGTGAGATTACATTTGATGATTTTCACTCGGAAAAAAGCTGCAGGAAAAATAAGGTTTTACTGTAAACTCACTTCACCAGATTTTTACTGTGAGAACTTTACAGTTTAGCCAGGTATAAATCGATTCTAATCCTGTGTATAAAACCGCCTACGTTTTCTAACTTAGACTAAGCTAAGAGTAAACTGGGGCAAAATTGTGAGACATTAATCTTTAGCTCACGCGAAAAGTATTGTACAGATAGCGGGGGGAACTGAGATGTTTGTGCCGACTTCGGCAGCTAGTCCAAGTGGTATACAATGATTACACAAGGTTCCCACTGAGCTGTATTTAAAGATGATAGCCTAAATTACGTAGGTACATGTTTTTATACCAAGTTATTTTTAAATACATTTGGATTTTGTGATTATTGTAGTTTTCTACATAAAGCATACTTATACGTCATGTGTCAGTAACAAAACTATTAAGTTACCGAAATAAAATAGTCTTAAACACAATAATATGTCGACATGGTACCTATACACATTAAGTCACCGAACTGTTGGCTGCTGGACTACACTTACCATATGTAATTATTCGTTAAATGAACAATATATGTTCTTTTGTAATAAATGAGGCATCTTCAATTATAACGTATAAACAGTAACATAAAAGGTTTGTACGTAAATATTGTGAAGGATTAAGATGTGTGTGCCGACTGCGGCAGCCAGGCATAATGGTACAAAATGACTACATAGCGTTTCAAATGAGTTTTGTTTAAATGTTGCCCAAAGTATTGTGAAATACTTTGAAGTTTATTTTATATGCTAATCAAAGAAGTTATTGTATTTTCGGAGCATAAGTACAGCTTTGGTGTGAAGTGGTGCATTTATGTAAAAGTGTTAATTTTTATTTATATCAGTATTGTAGTTTAATAATAAGACTAAGCTTCCTTGATTTGGAAAAAATCTTTGATGAATAATCGTAATGATTAATCATCAAAGATTTTTTTAATCTTACCGTTTCAGTAGATTCAATTTATCGACATTCTTTGGTTTTAACAACTCATACTCATTACTCTAGGTAAATACGTAGGCTGAAACACAGAACTGTCTAATGGTAAAAGTTTTTAAAACAATGATGGAATATGGCTAAACGCAAAACAAACGAAACTCTCTTCATAAAATTAAGTATCGTCGTAAATTCCCACATACCAGTGTGGCGCTACCTTTACCAGTATTAGGGTTCCGTAGCTAAAAGATTAATCGCACTGCTCCGTAGCTACACATTAAGTAAATTTCTAAGCAACACACATATAAATCGCGCTTAACGGGCGTCTCTGAGAAAACTGTACTCTGGCCTGGTTCAGCTGAATTCAGAATTGTTTACAGTTCAATTGTTGATATTAATTGTTGGATGAAAGTTTCTGTTAGTGCTTTTGTTTTAATGTTAAGTTTCCATTTTGAATAATAAAAGAACTCAACGTTTTGATACGACTTTTCCCTAATGGATCGTTTTGTTACCAGAAAAGGTCAAAGCTGTAAGTGCTTAAACCTGTAATTTCTTATTGGACTTCTAATATATAAAATTCTCGTTTCACAATGTTAGTTACCTTACTCTTCCGAAACGGCTTTACTGATTTTTACCAAATTTTATATGCATATTCAGTAGGTCTGAGAATCGGCTACTATCTATTTTTCATACTCCTAAGTGATAGGGTAGGAGGAGGGGTAGGGTAGGGGTAGGGTTGGTGTAGGGTAGGGGTAGGGTAGGGGTAGTGTAGGGATAGTGTAGGGGTAAGGTAGGGTAGGGGTAGGGGTAGGGTAGGGTTAGGGTAGAGGTAGGGTAGGGTAGGGGTAGTGGTATCGGTTGGGTAGGGGTAGGATACCACGCGAACGAAGTCGTGGCGGGTCAGCTAGTAATTATATATAAAAATTATAACAATAGCCGCACCGGTCGATCTTCAAGGTGTCTTGAAGCAATGCTTGGCAAGGTGGGTCCGTCGATGGCTGACCATCGTAACATATCGAGATTATTTCGTGCTTCCGAAAGCACGCTTATCATTGGTCCCGGCTGCCGTTTCTACATCTTTGACAGTCTTTACGGGTAGCCAGGTGCCAGAAAACCTAACTCTAGTATAATACTATGAGGTAACGTGTTACCCAGCTATAGGGTTATGTAGGTTAGATAGGCAGTCGCTCGACGTAAAATTTTGTAACTCAGTTGCGTTCGGTTAGATTATAAGCCGGCCCAGACATGGTCGGGAATAAAAACTTTTTACCAAAAAATTAAACCGACTCCCAAAAAACACTGCAAAGTGAAAAATAACTTTAATTTCGGAAGTCGGTGCCAAAAACGAAAATACAAAACTAAAGACACCGACTACCGAAATTAAAGTTATTTTTCACTTTGCAGTGTTTTTTGGGGAAAGTTTTTATTTCACTCTTTTTAGTTAGTCAATTTTTAATTTACCTAGTTACAAGAGCCTAAATGTCAACTACTTATAACCTTTTAGAAAATATTGCTTTTCCCAATGCTGGGCCGTTAATTGTTGAGGAGTTCTCCTGGTACTTCACCATCAGCTTTACATCACCATATGCATTGTGACGAGCATAAAGTGCTTAACATCCATATTCAAGTAATCGAATCGCAATCCACTCAATAATTATTATTGAGTAGTTTCGGCGGCCATCTGTGGTCTTTATCATCAGTTCCACTTCCTCAAATGGTACTTTTTGAGAGCAACTGCACAAGTTACTATAAGAAATACCCAAAACGCCATAGGTGTGCCTATAATATTTGAAGAGTTTCCTCGATTGCTCCAGGATTCCATCATCAGATCCTGACTTGATGACAATGCGACCAATTTCGAAGTATACCCTTTCAAACAAAAAAAGAATTTTCCAAATCGGTCCAGCCGTCTTCGATTAATCGGTGATCATACATTAAAAAATATATATATATATACGCGTCGAATTGATAACCTCCTCTTTTTGTCGTCGGTTGAAAAGCTCCTGAACTTTAGTTCCTGCCACACAAAGAGCACCGTAACATGTTTTATATCCTTAACTAAATGCAAAATGTGTTTATTTATTTTTCTTTCTTTTCATAACGGAGCAAAAATGAATATAACTTTCTTGTAAAGATAGTTGAAGGACATAGGCTACGACATTTTTTTCGCTGTAATAATCCTTGTAACGCAAACGGCGAGCCATAGAAGCTAGTTTTATAAAAATCAAATATTCGAATATTTCAGTGAGATTTCAAATCAGGTAGTTCAATAAATCACAATATTATAATTTCGAAGATGTCAGAGTACTGCCCAAAATAACATCGATACAGTGTAGGACACAAGTGAATAGTTTTCAGATCGTATCCAGCGTCCACTAGCCTACCCTGTTACAACTTGGCACGGCTATCCGGGTCACTCCAAATATCAGACATGTACCATACCAAAACGCTTTCCAACTACGTTAAAATACACTTTTACATCAGATTGTATTACTCTAACTCCAAGCGTTTGCATAAAGAAACTTAGCTCATCGTTCAAATGAAACTGGAGCACATTCCAACTGCACTTGCCAATGGCGAGAAACGGATTGCTCTAAAATACACCAACCAACTTTGGAATTAAAAGCAATGTGACAACTCTATGTGCTGTTATTCTGCTATTTCTCATTTAGCCAACGACTAAACGCGGATGCGTCTGACATCGTGGCTTCGTAATATCCTGTCACTACATTGACCTATTTCTGGCCAAACACGATGCGACACAGTGCTGCTCTGTGCACGCCCTATGCCTAAACTTACCCGCCAAACCGCCGTAAATTAACACAGCCAGCTTCTGTGGCGCTTGTTGGAAAACTTACACTGTAACATTACTTAAATCTTTATTACGAAAGCAATAAAGGCCATATTTAACGTTGTCAAAGGTTTCGTTGAAATTAAAGCGTTGAAATGAAAGTTCGGTTGTCTTTTTGGGGCGGCACTTGGGGTCTTGAAGAGTTTACCTAATGGAAAATGCTCTTTTGCTGTTTTTACTGAAACACCGTTTTACACATTTAATTTACCTATCAATTAGAATACTTTTTATTTCTCTTGAATTAAGAGAAATACTCATACCAAAAATATTCCACATTTTTGTGTTCTGATTCGGGTAGTCTGAGTCAAGTTATTTACTAACAAGATTGTGTTAGTACATTATATTCATGAGGAATTTACTCCTTAACCAAAACAAGAACTCTTCCTGAAAATCTCTACACCCGCAGCGATGAAGAAGTTCATCAACGAAAATACAGATGGCGTTACTGGTGCTACCTGAAATGACATAAAAAATGAATAAATAATTTGTCCAGCAAGTGCACGGTAACACATAAAATAAACGTAACTTATCACTGTGACCCAAATACGCGTATTAACCTGAAACCAAAACTACGAGTCGTATGTCCAGTAACTTACGGTGGGTAGTTGGTTAATTTATAGGGACACAGTTTTATGCTACTTTACCTCTAGTACATTCACCATTTTTTTTATGACAAAATATATAACGATATTCAGTATACTGTAACTATTCGTGCCATGAATGAATGACAAACTGATTTTGCTTTTCGACGAATCGTAAGGAACGATCATAGTCCTGTTTACTTACTGTTTGTAAGTAGTTCATAGAATGTTCAGGTAATTTTATCAAGTTTGCATTTTCGATACTATTTGATAATTTCATTGATTTCTTTGACAATTTTTGACGTAAAGCTAAAATTGTATGCTTTCCATTGATAAATAAATGGCAAATCTATTCAATAATTAGTAACAGCTGTTCTGTGGGTAATTATGGACGCGACGGGAACATAAATATCCGCGTGTCATATTACGGTCATTAATACTCGATTATGTATCTCTCCTGACCTCACAAATTATATTCGATACTATGCTATGCCCTGTGTGCTTTTTACAGGAGCTGTGGATCCTGGTAGATTTTGGGGTTTCGTAGCCGAGTGGCAAAAAACGGAACCCTTATAGATATGTCACGTCTCTCTGTTAGTGTGTCCGTCCGTATATCACAGCCATTTTATTAGACACAGTTGAAACTTGGTGGTATTCTGTGAACCGCTTTACGAATTTGATACAAAAAAAATTAAAATGCCTATATGTTAAGGGAAATATATATTTTTAAAAACCCCTCCCCTTACATGAAACTGGAACTAAATTAATAATTCATCAAACATTTACGTGTAGGGTTTTGTAAATAGGTAAAAATTACACTGTGGTTTCTAAAACCATTTTTCTTAAAGTCAATCATTTGAAAGATATACACTTTCAAAATTGTGAAATGTGTGTCCGTCGAACTTATAAAATGATGGAGTGAATCTAAAAAAATCTAAAAAAAACTTGCTCTAGATCTCAATAAAAACTTTCCACGAAAATATTGGTTTGAACGAGATATATGAAGCAGTCTTGAGATTCAACGATTATAAAAAGCCGCAAAAATCTTTGTTAGTTATGTAAAAACTATGATAAACAAAGTTTTTTGCATAGCTACGCATATAACTTTATTTTTCATAGTGAATTGTTTTGCCGTAGTAGCTACTACTTCATGGCGAGTCCAACTCGCATTTGGCATTTTTTTGGAATAAATAACTTTGCAATTATCAGTGTTTCTATGTGGACAATTAGCCGGGTGAATACTACCAGATATTATAATTATATTACATTGCAAATATCAGAAACAAACGAATGTATTCAACTTCTATAATAATATAGATATAGATTAAAAAAGAATTCATCAACTAGCCTTGAGCATCTACAAGCAAATACTTACCACTATTAACTTAATGAGCCCTAAGCTCCAATTGATAGAAACTAAAATAAAATAGAAAACAGTAGACGAAATTATATTAAGGGCAATTATAGAAAGAGGCTCAATTTCAGAGGTACAAGCGTAAGCACAATGAGAGGTATTAGGACCATTGGAGGGCACAGCCCATAAAATAAGAAGGTCAAGCCCCGTCCTGGAATCGGGGCTCACGAAGAAAGGCATCGAGCAAATTGGTAGTTAAGACTCTGGACCAGACGGGCGACTGGATTTGACGCAGGTGCGAAAATAATGTAATGACCGCTGTGATCCTTCAAGAGCTTACGCATTTCTATACTATTGGAATATTCGACACACTCAGACTTATTTATAATACAATCTGACCTTTATTTCTTTTGTGAAAAACCCAAACGTCGATTGGCGGAGAATTCCAAGTTAACTTCTATCAACCAACTTATTGATTAGCAAATTGTTGATAGAAAAACTTAAAAAATATAAGTAGTAACCTGCTAATATTTTTAAGTGGTTTTTTTAATAAGGCCGATTTTTGTTATGTAAAGATTCGTTCAAATATAATAGTTTTGTCCATACACAATTTATGAGAAATAAATAAAAATATTGTGTATGAATACTATATATTTTTTCTCATTTACAGCTTTATTTTTCAGCTATGTCAGGATTATCATTTGGTATCAAACTGTGATATACTGACCAAATTTTTCCCTAAATTGTGTGTGCTGAGAGAGAGTGGGACCAAATCACCCAGAGGATTATAAAATCAAAATATTTTATTTCATATAGGCCTACATAGGCACTTTAAAACGTGAAAAGCAAAAAATTCGGTTCAAAATTGGTCATTTCCTTTGAAGAAAACAGACAAGAAACTCCGTGGTTATAAAAATCTCTACTTTTTTTCGCTAAGTCGCAAGTCTGCCCTCCCATCCTTCAGGTGCGTCGATTTTTCGGTCAGTCATTCGCGTGACCGGTTCGCATTAGTGCAATGAATCAAATTGAATAAGGCCGCGGCCACATCCGCGATTAGAGGAAACGCCCGTCGCCTTCCTAATAAATAATCATTGTAACTAGCCGTGCTTCTGAAAGTCGTGTTAATGGAGTTTTCAGGCGCGCCAATTTGTTTAGGTTACGAATTGTTTAGAATATTCCTATTTTGAGCAAGGTGTGAGTTAGTAGCACATTTGTTGTAATTGATACAATTGCTTTGAGTCTAGATGTAGGTGATTAAAACTTACACAGTTATTAATTTATTATGACTTGCCGAAAATGCCTTGCGTAGTTTTACTACGCTGAATTTACTTGAACTCAATTATTTGTAAGGTGTGGGTAGGCACGATCTTGTTGAAATAAGCACCGAGGAACGTTTAGTAATTTTAGAGAAGCTCCATCGTCGATATCAATTATTACACTTATGAATAGGAACAAAATAAAACCACGGACTGCCATTTCATTATTGACGAGTTTCAATTCACGCCGTACCATTAACAATTACTTGGTACTCAAACCACTAACCCTAAATTGAAGCTCGTACATTTCAAACAATATTCCAGCTAACACTTTTGCCGCTGTATCATTATGAGAGGTCGTAACGACCCCACAGTGCAAGGATTAGGGCGCAGTCGCACACCAAGTTCAAAGTCGTACTCTGAATTAATAGGGTTATTGTGGCAATAAATACGGGAGGCGCCTAGTTTGTGGTGGCCTGTGGTCGGATAAATCAAGTGGGCGAATGCCGCAAGATGTCCCGTGCTACACCCTTCCGTCTGTCAGTGGGATGTGGCCGTAGTTGGAGAAGATAGCGTGTTAGGGAACTAAGCCTTTAAGACCTTTGCTAACCTACAGAAAACACTAAGTCTAGTATTAAGAACGAAACAATTTCAAAGATGTTATTTTTATTTCAACGAAAAGTATTTTTTGTGTTATTGAAGTGAAAATAGTATTTTTTTTTTGGCTTAAAAGATGCACATCTTAGTATGAACACAAGATGGTAATTTACAATAGAATTATAAATATTATATCTTCACTTAAATATCGCCCGAGTTTACAACTTATGCCAAACTTTCAGACCAAAACAGCCAACTTTAAAGGCCATAGTAGAGGGAGCTAGCGGTGTATTGGCCATGTTATATTGTTGAATGTACTGAGCTCATGATACCCGTATGTACATTTCAACTTATATGGGTACATGAGCCAAATACTCATGTCATTTTAGTAAGTGTCGAGTTACCGCCGAAATATGTTAAGTGAAGGTTTGGACTCTGTTTAGCTATGGAAACATATAAAATAGTTATTGTTTTACTTACATTCTGTAACAAAAACCAGCTATTGTTAAAATTGGTGTAATGGCAAGTAAATTATGAAAATGTTGTACCATTTAATTATATTGAAACAAAGAGGAAATTAAATATGTATTACCTAAATAGCTCAAAGATTAAATCATCCCAACTATCCGTACCGAGGACAGACTCGCACACAATAATTAATTTAGTTTTGAGTTTGCAAATTATGGATAATAATAATTGATGCATTTTGGAAATGAAATGTGTGCTTATAAGGTTGCTTATGCACCGAACAATGATTTCCAATTGAGCGAGCTCTTTTAATTTCTTATCCGGCTAGTTCATCAACAATTGAAATGGACCAAAGAGGTCACAATTTATGCGAGGACCAAACCACCTGAGGCCCCTAACAGCTAGGGGTGACTAATTTATTGCAGCTTAATTTACTGGACATGTTTTATGTAAGCCCTGAGGGTCCGAAAGAATATTCTGGTGTGATTTGCATGTGTTCACATCTAAGTGGCCTTTACTACAGACCAAGGCTCACTGGCCCATGGCGTTGATATATCGTGGCCGAGAGTAGTGTAGTGAATTAGGAGTGTGTGTGTCGCCTTAATAGTTTTAACCCTTGCCAGATTCGGTTTTAATGTTTAAGAGAGGCCATTTAAAATAATTGGCTCGTTGCGTTTGGAAATAAATAATTTAGTGGATATGGAAAAGTACTAGAGTACTCCCATGGTGAATTTATACTGATCTTTTAATACAATAAGCTATTCAATTAACGTAAACTAAATAGAAAGTGAAATTCAAATAACGTACCTAAAACAAATGCAAAATCTTTTTGTTTTTGGGATTTCATTCAAGTTAGGAACACGATACGCTAAGGTACGTACACAATTATTTATAGATAGATAATATTATTTATAGATAGATAATATTATTAATACGACGACGGTAACAGACATGTTTGATTTTACTTTAGCCTGCTCTCGACATAAATAAATTCTGCTCAAATTCCTACCAAATATTTTAACTCGATAAGTGGTCATACATTTTGTGATGGTTCTTAAACCATAGTCACTGCAGTTAGCTTTTGAAACTAAATGTAGAAAGAGAATACGTAGTCTGTACGAGTCTGTTATATGCGAGCAAAGTTAATTTACTAATTGATCTTTAGTAGTATTGAAACTGCGTTCTTAAGGGGACTTTTCTAGTTTCCGCTGTCAAAAAAAGAGATAACATAGGTAAACATTTTAGAATGCAACAATTGCATGTTTAAATCTTATGCTTAGCTTATAACATTAATTATATTTGTGGTTGTCACGAATTTATAAAATCATCTACACAATTTATGCCAATTAGAACATATTACATAGCATACATGTTAAAGCTACTAAGGGTTATTCGCGTTCTAAAAATAAGCTTAACCTTTCCAACCTCTAGAAACAGTCCACGTGGCGATTCAATTTAGGAGAAATATCTGAGATTGGCAAGTTTAGGCTAAACGCTTCCGTGGACCCCGTCAGACCCTAAATTATCTCGGATCCAAATTGGACGTCCGTTAATTATAACTTTCTCGCTGACGTGTCCAGTCAAACTGTGCACTTCAATTAAAAGTATTTGCTATTAGATAGCCCGGGCCTTGTTGCGTAATTATAAAGCGCTATGGGGTTTTAAAATGTTGCCAACTCCAGCCTTCATTTTGTGACTGTTTTCAGAATAATTGAAGAGTACTTTGTTTTGTTTTTCCTATCCATGTGTGTAACGCAAGCGGGGACGTGTGTTACACTTTGTACCAAAAATATATTACAAGCAGACTGTGTTCTTGATTCTACGGATAACCTTTAAGACAACAATCACTGCTGTTCGAAGGAATTTTGATGTATTATAATAGAAAATCTACAACTAATTACCGACCTAGTTTCTTTAGAAATTTAATAAACATTTTCATACGCAATACATTATAGATTAAAACTTGACTTTTATTCTACGTATTCCGCGCAAACCAACACTGGAATCGAGTTTATTTTTACTTAATGAGTAAACAGAAGCTACACAAGTACGCATAAGCAAAGGCTGTATTTTCAAATGGATGCGAAAAACCAACACTGACAAATGAGTGCTCTGATTTTACATTCACAAGCCTGTTCGCATTAATTCAAAGATCGATCCCATCAATCAGCTAATGAAAGCCTTCCAAAAGTATTTTTATTCCATTCATTCGTTGCTATTCAACATTTCAAGATGAAGCACTTAAAACATTAAGTGCGAGTTTAAAATATGTGAGATTTTATTTAAGTGCGATTAGGTATCGGGATCGGAATGTAAAACTGATTATCATGTACTTTTTAACTCATAGAATCATCTCGTAAGTTTTATTTATGAGTTCTTCGTTACATGAACTGAAGTTGAAAATAAAGTAATGCATGAACCCATTGTATGAATATGGTAGCAGTGGGGGTGCAGTGGTTACAGGATCGACGAGTTTTAGGTAGTGGATTCAAACCCATGCAGGGACATTACTTTATGTATTTGTTATCATCAACACTGCTCTTAAAAATGGTGATGGAAAATATATGAGAAAACCGGCATCTCTTAGGAATGAAAAATCTGAAGACATGGAACGTCCACCAACACTTACTGGGTGTGGCACCCCGCCTGTGGTGATTTACGGTTAGAGAGGTAGCCCCAACAGTAGGAACTTTACAGGCTCATTACGATATTTTTGTATGAATATGAACCATAGAACCATAAATGACTTTGATTCATAAAATACCTCCGTGCTGACAGTGCCTCTTGCTGGCTACCAGTCACAAATGAAATCCGCCCATAACACACATACGCAATCTCGCTTTATACACTGGCATTTTTCCTAAACTACTTAAAAAGCCATTGTGCATCCGATTTACAAAACTGGTGACAGAGTGTTAACAATTATCGCCCAATTTCTGTACTTCCATCAATTTCTAAAGTACTGGAAAGAATAATTTACAATAAATCATTGCAGAAAACTTATACAGTTTTAAAAAATGTGTATCCATAGAAGATGCTGTATCAACACTTCTGGAAACCGTAGTAAATAAAATTGACAACAAATACAAATCTGTTGACATATTTCTGGACTTATCTAAGGCCTTTGACACTGTCTCTGTTCCCATTTTACTAAGTAAACTGGAGCGCTTTGGAATACGTGGCACTGTCTTCAAATTATTGCATAGTTTTCTTTCGGAATGTACCCAGTGTATTAAAGTGGGCAAATACATCAGTGGTGAACAAATTTTGGATTTCGTGGTGCATCAGGGGAGTTTGCTCAGCCCAATCCTCTTCCTAATCTATGTAAATGATCTCTGCTTACTCATTCTTCCCTGTTATCTATATTATAGCATATGCCGATGACACTGTTTTACTGTGCAGTGTACCCGACTGGGAATCTGCAAGAGATGCTGCCGAAAGATCCTTGTGTCAAGTTATGATTTGGCGGGGCAATAATAGCCTAATTCTGAATGTCGCCAAAACAAATTTCATCACCTTTGTTCCCAAATCCTCTGGTCATCTATCACACCTCTCTCTACAAATTAAAGCTCAAGTCTGCGATAATAGTGCCCGAAACATTACATGCTCGTGTCAGATAGTGTCGGAAGCCTCGTCGATCAAGTATCTCAGTCTTTACTTAGACACTTGTCTCAACTGGAGCACCCATATTGAATCCTTAGCTGCACGTACCACGAAGCTACTTTACGTGTTCATAAAAGTAAGGATCTCTGCCCACGTAGAAATACTGAAAATGGTCAACACGGGCTTATGTGAGTCCATAGTAGGCTATTGTATCGTTGCGTGGGGTGGTGCAGCCAAAACTATTATAATGCAAGCTTGTTATATTTAAATTTAGTACTTACGTTATGCATGTAATGTACAATAAAAAAATAATAATAATAAAGCGCAAAGAGCCCAACGAGCAGTTATAAAAGTCCTTCTAGGCAAACCGTTCCCATATCCGACTCAAAAATTATACTCCGATTTTAAGGTGCACACTGATGGTTCGAACTGTCTTGCGAACACACAGAACTACTCCACCTTATAGAAACCAAAGCCCTGCGATTAGAAGAAGACCCAACCCAGTTTGCACCCGAATTAACACTAACACTACTTTCGCGCGTTGGCATAATCGCTATTTAGGTGACTTAATTTATAATAAACTCCACACCACACTGAATATACATAATTTGAGCATGTTTCAATGTAAGTCCAGGGTGAAAGAATATCTGCTCACCCCGAACTATGACGACACAGAACAGCTACTCACTGAAGAGTAAAGACCAGTAAAGTAATGAACGTAACAATCTAAATATTTGAAAATCGAATTTTAGCCGCCATTAGCAAGTAATTACTGCTAGGTAATTGCAACGACATTTGAGTGGTCAGCTGTGGTTTTAGTATTTTCAGAATGGTTTTGCTCGCTGATTAGTGTACTAACCAAGCTAAATAGGGTCGAAAAACTTAATTGGATAAAATTAAATGTCTTATTCTATGATGTTTTTGTAAAAGTGATTGATCAATAGCATTTTGGGATTGCTTAGAGTCGTTTTGTGCAGATACCACAGACATGTCACGTTAATGCATATTTTTTCAGCCAATCGTAAAATACCATAACCGTCAGTCCCATCTATCTCTGAACTTAAACTCATCGAAACAGGTGTAGTGATTCAAGCCTGAAAGCATAAATCCACTTTCACATTTATAATACTAAACAGCATTCTTTTTTCTTTGCTCACGTGAATATTTCGCATATTATTCCTGAATAAAAAGTAGCATATTTGATATTCTGTTGTATAAGATATGTTAAAAAAAGAAATAAACAAATAAGTATGTTGAAAAAGTTCATCTAAATCTAATCATTCCATAGTTTTCACATGAAAGAGTAGCGTACATCCATCCATCCTCACAAACTTTTGCACATATAATAATTATTAGTAGGAAAGTAGGAGATCTTACGTTGGGTGCTAGAGCCTATTTCTTACAAACTTGAAGGTATAAAAGAGATCGTAAGCCTAAGTAACCTCCTCATGTGTTCCCAAATACAAAGTACGGCTTCATCTTAACCGTAACAAATGAAAAAATGCTTTTAGCGTTGATTATTAATCCTGTGATTGGAAATTCCCCAGTATTTGACGAATTGATTGAAAATCGACAGAAGATTGCGTGACGCGCCTTAAAATCAGAATTACATTACGTGGAAATTGGTTGACTTAGATTTTGGTTAGCGAATATGAAAAAGGCACAATTTATGAGAATTTGGTACGATATAAATTCTTGGTTAAATAAGTTATTTCAATGATTTTTGGTCTACATAATTTTAATCTACCTTAGATTAAAGTTATGTAGACCAAAAACCTTAAAATGTGTGTTAAAAAAACTCTGCAGATTCATTTTTAACAAAATTGCTTGTGTAACAAGCAATTTAAATGTTAAAAATGAATCTGCAGAGTGTTCATTTAAAAAAGAACTTGTTTATAAATCGCCACAGGCTACCTCCAACCTTCGCCCCAACAATCAGAATAAAAGTTGCAGAAACGCGACTAGTGCACCCTTAAAATAAAATAAAACAGAACAGGTTGGAAGTCCAACTCCAAGTTAGACCAAGTTCGAATGAAGAGGACTTTTTTAAAGAATCCCGTTTGTTCCTTTATAAAAGTCGTGGGCAAAGAGACGAGAATTTGACATACGCGCCTGATAAAACCAATAAAGGACTTGGAGTGAATTGTTTACAGCCGATTCGGTACTGTCCTTTTTTAATGGGAAATTCTTTTACCTGGTCGTCGTTTCAGAAAAGTTTAAGTAACAACTGCCGAGCGAACTTCAAAAGAAATGAGACAAATTAAATACTGGGAGGATGTCACATAAACAACTAAATGACATATATGTCACATTTTATTTTGGAACAATTTAACCTAAGTATTTCTATACATAATAAAAATATATACAGACGAAAATAAAGATAAATTATAGGGCATCGAAAAATTCGTCAACATCGCTATCAATGGGAAAAGTGCCCAGAACACTGGCCGCATTGCCACGTTGAATGGCAATGCTGATTCTCTGTCCAAAGAAAAGGCCAGCCCTATGGTCACCTGTGGAGTCGACTAATCGTTTGCCGATGTCACGAAAGAGTCGATGCGCACTCGGACCCCATGGTCCTAACGTTTCAACCCCAAACGGCTCAAACATATAGCACCCAATTAGGTTGTTGTATTTGCGCCGTTTGAGATTTTCTGCACCTGCAGCTGCCGCCCCAGCACAGCCCGCCGTACTGAGAAGATGGGATGGCGCAAGGGTGTCAACACAAGTAGCATCCCACACCAAAGGCCTACCCAACTTCCAAGGCATTATAGTCATCCCGTCTGGTCTCTTCCCATCGTCCCGTGCCAAGCCGTTGGGTTCTAAAACAGATGGTACTCCAGCGGTGACAAGAGCCCGACGAATGATGTCATTTATGCTGGCATGCCGTGCTATCCGACCAGAGCTTCTGCTGCAGGAAAGGCCATGATGTCCGAGGCGGTCGACTGCCGCACCGCATTGACAGCGATGTGGAGCACCGCTGGGAGCACCCAGACGTAGACATGTAGCGATCCGGAACGTGTTATCACTTAACATAGTACCTATGTTAAGTGAAGGTAATGCTTGTAGCCAAAGGCCCGACTCCCATTCACCCACAGCCAACAGGCGCGAGCGCTCAGCAGTATTGGTTGACGTATTTAAAAGGTTATTCCGTACCAAACTGCAGAGTGGCTCGTCCCATTGTCTTTGGGAGGACGGGTTCTCGGGCAACGCTGTATTCGGGCAAGCCATTTTCCAGGCATTAACTGCATCGGTCAAACACGGCACCTCGTAGCTAACCTGAGATTGTGTTAAAATTTTCTTAGTTAAAGTCTCAGTGCTGCGGACCGAAGACAGAAAAGCCGGTAGACTTATACTGGAAATTTTGCGGATGCCGAGCCCACCAAAACGAATGGGTAGTGTGGCTTGTAGCCACGCTCGGTCATCCAGAGCCACATTTAAAATTGAAGTAAGGGTGTTTTTTATAATAAGGTCAATTTTGTCCAACAACTGAGATTGCTTCCATAGTGGAGAAGAACGGAGGAAATAAATAAAATTTGGACCAAAACAACAATATCTTATGAGGGTGTAAGCCGAATGTATGTTAATTTGGAAAAATCTTTCTGAAATTTTATTAAAATGGTTAATTTTGCTATCAATAAAAGAGGGAAAACTTTCTTCTAAAATTGGGGAGCCTAAGAGGTGCAATGAACTTTTTTGCAAGATTTTGATATCAGGGGCTATTGTATGGAATTTGTTTAGTGTCGCTTGTCTGTCAGTATTTTCACAGATATAGAGTTCACATTTCGAGAGGTTCAGGTCAAGGCCGATGGATTGGAATTGCTCTTTCAGGAAAATAAAATCTTTGATTACGGTGTCTACTTCACCTCCTAGAGTTCCATCGTCTAAATACCACACGTTAAATTTAGAATTTAGTTGTCGAATGATTGGATGGATAGCCAAGCTGAAAATGACTGGTCCGAGAGGGTCACCTTGTTGGCATCCAACTGCTGAATCCAGAACGTGGTCTTTATATAATAATTTGGAGGGGTGCCTGTAGCACTGCCACATAAAACCGTAAATTTCAGGTAATTCTTTTTTAACTTCTGCCAACAAAGTGTCCCTGTTCACAGAATTAAAAGCGTTTTTAACGTCAACCTTGAGGACGACTTCACCTTTACCTGAGGTCAAGTATGTAGACAAGGCATGTACGGCAGCCTCACAGCCCCCTTTGGAACCAAAGCCCAGCTGCAGGGGCTGGAATTTATGGCTAAGCGCTTCACTATAATATTTGCAACATATCTTGGCTGCCATACGCCTGTAAGTGCAACCGACGGCAATGGGACGAATGCCACCGTCCTTCTTGTGCAGGGCGCATAGGTTGGCCCCGTACAAGACATCAACGACGGCTTCGTTCACGCCGCCGGAGAGCATCAGGTTAACTAGAGCCGCAAGCTCCTTCAAAAGAGACTCACCGGCTTCCCCGGCGCCTGAACTCAATAGGTCTTTTAAATGTTGAGGAGTTAGGCCATCAAGGCCGCCAGCAGAGCCACTTCGGAAGGAGTTCACGGCTGCAAACAACTGCGGGGCTGTAAAATTTAAAACAGATGAGGCCGAATCGGGGGGGTCAGGAAAGGTGAGATCAACCGCAGGCGCTGGATGTTTACTCTCCAAGGCTGCAACAGTTTCTTGAGAGTAAGGCGCCACCACATCACTGCTGAATAACAGCCTGGCTGCTCCCCTAATGTCACCTTCACTTAATTTGGATTCCACATGTGAACACAAGCTCTTCTGGGAGGGATTGTAGCATGTATGTAATTTTGAATCTAAAATAAAAGTCGAATTGTTGCAGTTGTCTTTAATTTGGTTTGTTAATGTTTTTTTAGAAGCCAAATTTTTTTGCACATGTAGAATCCTATAAGGGAAAGTGAGCAAATCCTCCCAGGCACTTTGGGTATTTTCTTGGGTAGCAAGGCGGATACTCCGTGCCAAACTCAGCGCAACAGACCGCCTTGCGCCCCGGGGAACTCTTTTTAAAACAGGTATTGAATTTTTTAATTTAGATAATGTTGTCCAGAGTGAAACCAAATGTATTGATGTTTGTGGAGGGGTAGGGGGGCACGGAGGAACACTATGAGGTTTGTGTACCTTGCCAAAATGGATCCGTAGCCCCCGTTCGCCCTTGAAAAAGCGTGCCTGAGAGCAACTGGGGCATCTCACAAGCTGGGTATCCAAGGATGTGGCAGGTTGACTGCTACAATTTCCGGAGTCGCTACAGCCAGCATTAATCATTAAATTTAAATTACTTACCTAAATATTTAAAAATTGGCACTATAAACACAAAACTAAACTAATAGGTAACAAAATAAAACTATACATAAAATGTCACAGACGAAAAGTCAAATAAGTAAATAAAAATGTTTGACGGTTGGATAACTGGCGACCACGACGCAGCCGGCCTAAGGCACCGTGCACACAGGGCGCAGGGCCAGGGCCGCAATATGATATTTCTTCAGAATTTTAACATACGTAGTAGCTTTCAAGTAACAGTTTGTTTCGTATATTTCCACTGCGTCTTCTGAAATTAGGTTATGTATCTAAGTACACAACTTGCTTTGTAAGCCTTCGAATTGCTCTAACGGCGTCCCCGTCACGTCAGCCTCTTTTATGATTTTACAATGCTTTATCTGAGTATCTATATGTATCATCTATGCTCTATCACATAAACTGGTTTCTGTTTTTACTTTGTTTGTCTACTAAGGCAAAGTTTCCATTAATTTTCTTGCCGAAAACTCCGTCTTGTTTTCTTTATTTGGTGTGTCACATTCTAAGTAAAATGCCACACAAACTGTATGTTGCTTTTTCATAAACTAACTTAATCTTCTTTTACTAAGTAAAACAGACGTAATAATACAGGGTTGCTACAAAGTTGGGGGTAGAAGAGGGCAGACAAAGGGTCTCCCTCTTCATATTTACACGGTTTTAGATTGTCAGCCCTTATCTACGAGTGTTAGGATAACTTGTGACCGGGTCACGAGGCAGATCATATTTCATATTTTTTTGCTGAACTGCTACAGAAACATTGTTACTTAGAATAAGCAATTATCAATCTACTTCACAATCTATCAGTATAAATAAGACAAAACTCAATCGGAGAACTCGAAATTCATCGTACGATCCGATAGCCAACCAAAAAACACCGAAGTTGACCATTACTCACTAACATTCCGAAATCTTCACTTCGGATTCCGTAAATTCCGAACTGACAAAAAACTGCACAAGTTGAAATTGGATTCGGAAAAACTAATACTTTTAGAACGGCAACACACACAAAGGGATTCTTTTCGCGGGCCGCGCATTTCTGGTACGCGTCGTGCCGTGTACGCTGACCTTAATATCTCCGCATCAAGTGTGTGTTTCTTTATGTCGGTCGTTGTTTACCAAAGTGGTTTTTACTCTGAATATTGGAGCATTTTTTAAAAGAACGGGTTTTTTTTAGGTAAAAGTAGACACCACTGCTCTGCATCATTTTTACTTTATTTTATAGCGAAAGTTTTGTCCGCAATAAAATTTAGATGTCACTGTTTTGGTCTTCATCAAAATATATGCTTTAGGACCTGTAAATAAGTAGTACGTTAATGTTTCTACACGTTAATTATTACGGTTGTATTTCAGTAAAATACTTTTATTGCTTCATAATTATTAGACCACTTTAACGACTTATCCTCACACACCTCGAGGGACCAGCGTGCCGAAGCCTTTGAAAGTCCACTTCAAGGTATTCTTTCGTGCTAACGATAAAAAGTAAATACTTTAGAAATATAATTCATCTTGAGGTTACACGTAATGTTATAACTAGTTTGCCCTTGCGTGAGAAGAGTCAAAAAGGCGAGTTTTTTCTAGTTAGGTCATTTGAAACGACCTTTTTGTCTCCACCAGGTTTTATGACCACATTTCACCAAATAAAACCTTTTCAGTCCCCTCAAACTTTTTAATAATCGTTCAGATGAGCGACTCAGTAGCAACAGTCCGGCCACAAAAAGTTGTTTGATTTGTTTTTACGGTGATGCTCATGGGGGTCGTTACTGATTTCACTTTCATACACGTTTTTCGGAATTGGGAAAGTTCTTTTACGTAACTTTAGATATTGATTTGGTGTTTTACGATTGAAATTTCAAATGGGTTGGTTATGGCCTCTCCAGTCTGTCCCTGATCGCAAAAGTAACGTCCCAGCTGAACTAGCGTTCTTTCACTATTTTTATTTTTTTATTTAAAATAGGTTCGCGTTTGACCACCATCTCACCTGATGGCAAGTGATGATGTGGTCGAAGATGGAGCAGGCTTACCTAAAAGTAACCTATTCACTCTTGACTTAAAGACTCCTAGGTTATAGCTATCGGGAAACACAGACTCCGGCAGGGAATTCCACTCCTTAGCCGTACGCACAATGAAGGTATTCCCAAAACGTTTTGTGCGTATGTGTGGGATGTCCACCATGTAACGATGGCGCTTCACCGTTTGTCTCGTAGTCCGATGATGGAACGGGCTAGCTTGCTTTTTTTATTACAGAAATCCCTTCCGCGATGAGAAATATTAACGCATAAAATAGGTACGACACAAGGTACCGATGGCATACTCCATACATTCGCGCAATGTGTCAATTACAAATACACACACTCGTTTACCATCGCACTCACACACTGGCCCATCTTCCGAGTAAGTCTACACTAAGAGATTTCTGCTGTCTATAAGCCGTTTCATCTTTCCCTTTTGGAGAGAACAAGAAAAGTTCTTCAACTCCTTTAATACTGGCAATGTGTTTTGTCGCGGCGAACGCCCATTGTTGCTTTGAAACTTTTTTCTTTTTTTTTACCTTTTTTGCTTTAATTTTATTTCGGCCTCACTGTGTTATCTGCCCTTGGGGTTTACACGCAACGACTGGTAATCGCGGCCATGTTGAATGAGTTTATTGGCGCTAAATTCAAAACAGCGGACACAAAATGTTGATAGTTTCGATACTATATTTAGAACACGTGTTGTGAAAAATAATAAACGGTGAAACTAATGCTTTCAGTATAATCTCAGAATTAATCTATGTAAAATATTTTTAAGCTTAAAAAGCAACCCGTGCCAGCAATGCCGTTTTTTCATAAAAACGGTATCTACGAACCTACTTCTATTCATCATAATGGGTCACGTTGTTTAAACTTTTGATAACGTAATGTAAAAGCAATATCCAACTCTCACCACATTCAAAGTCGTATCGTAGTCGTGTCGCACAATAAAAGTGAGACGTCAAGAACTCTCACTTTTGAAAATGAATTAGGGCCCCTGATTTCGTTATTTTTATTCAGTGCCCCAAGTTTCTATTGCTTTTGTTTGGTGTCCAAGTTAACAGTCTTTTGTAAGTTAAGTTAGCCCACAGTTGAGATAATGTTCGTCGAATGAAGCACCTTTTTTATTAAGAGATTTCTATCGAGCAGATTCATTTGAATACTTTTTTCTTGTTATCAGTATAGCCTCCGTTTTGATAAATAGTTACGCGCGAAGCAACTGTAAAAGTTTTATTAGTAGTATGAGTAATGCTTTTGTTCGTTTACGTAGGTAATGAAGTCTCGTGAGTTAGATGTTTATTTATAGTTTAATTGAGTGGATTATTAATCGTTTTCATTTTCAGTGTTTTCATCGTAATTTTGTCCTTGACGGAATATTTAAACCATGTAAAAAGTAATGTTTATTGACACATATTAATTACATGAAGTATGAATCCCATGGAAACTGTGACTAGTATATTTTGTAATCGCGATTTTCAGACGTGAAGAATAGACTGCAGAGAGAGATAATTAAAACGAACGGGACCAATATGTATGTCAGCGGCAATTATGAGTTCTGAACCATGATATTGACTCATTCATATTATACTATAAATCTTCTCAGTCAAATTCTGAACCATTTCAAATAAAAATCAAAAACTAATTAAACTAAACCAGTGTGAATTCTTCATCATTCTAAGCAAAATGGAGTATACAACTTACGCATAGTTAAACAGTGGAAAAAAGAATCTTTCCAGACGGATTTAAAAAGAAAAAATCTTTAAACCTGAAGCAAGTGACTCGTTAGACGAATGGTCTGAACCCGTGTGTCGAACGCAGGATGCTACCTCCCCCTCCCTAAGGATCCTCCCTGTTGACCTCTCTCGTAGTGCAGGATGACGGCAGAAGGTTAATTGAAGAGCAAGTGTACCGGCGAAACCGAATACATTATTTGTTTTCTTAAAAATGTTTAGATTTATGTTGAGTTATTGCAAATAAGACACAGCAGCAGCTAAATAGAATTGAACAAAACTTTGTTTTTTTTTTTACGGACAATAATATGCCCTTCGGAACTTCGAGTTTGTTGTTCATGAAGTCATGATATAACTAATTTCAGCCTTCTACTTAGCATAGTATTTATTGAGCTGTATGTATTATTACATTTTTAACGTCAACTTCTACACAAACTAACTAAAACATCGAAAAAATCCCTAAACGTATTACAGTATTGGATGTTTTTATAGAGGAATGGACCTTCTGACTCGTCGCTGTTTATTGTAGCTGTCGAATACAGCCGATGCCTTCGTTAAAATTGCGATAAGGAGTTCGATACGTATCGGTCTAAGAGTCGGTGTGATCTTTATGATTGCTCGACGATTTTCACCAGATATTTTTTTTATGAAGACGGTATTGTGACCCATCTGTCAATAAGATTTTGTACCAGAATTTGTGAAGGGTCAACGAAAATAAGTGAGTATTTTGCATGTATGCGGTAAAAGATCTTGTTAATCCTAAAGTTATTTACCAAATATGTAGACCAAATTTCTCTGGTCCTTTAATAACACAGCTCATGGTCGAGATTAACATAACCAATCGGTGTAGCCATAACCTAAGGTTCAGGTCTTGATTGCATAAAACCAACGTTGCAGAGGCTACTGTGAGCATAGCCTTTGGCGAGTACCATGTCAATCGGAAGGCTGAAGCCTCAAGCCATCGCTCCAATAAGGACATAAATCCAACTTACGTGTGTACAACGGAGTATGTCAACACAATATGCTGGATGACGGGAGAATTCCATAAAATGTCTTTGGCAATGTAAACAGTACGTTGTACTTAAATAAAGTTGTGGACAGGTTCAACAACAACGAAATGTACTATCACTTTGAGCTGTCGTTTGTTTTTACTGGATTCTTTTGTTTTACAAACTGTATTGTTATTCATGTGTGTTTTTGGGATGAATGTTGATATGTTAATACAATTTTCTCTGTAAATAGAGTGACCTTAACATATTTTAGTTGGGTATATGATGCTTACGTAAATAAACCTGTAGAAAAACACATTCAGCGTGATAAATAACAAAATTTCGGATTGAGCAGACTTCATAGAACTGTGAAATGGACATCATTTCATCACAAAATCGAATTTCCCAGTCCCTTGAAAGACGATCGATCGACGAAATCCCCGTCTTATCTACTTGCTTATTCAATCCTTTTATTATCCAAAAACATCATTATACAAATTCAAATTCCGAATGTAACCCTCTCAATTTGCGGAGGTAGGGTGACTAGAGGGTACGTTCTGAAACTTCTCTTATTTAATAAGAAAGGTATTTTAAAATAAATAGAATGTTCGGATTTTGGCAGCGTATTCGAAGAACCTGTACCTATTTTCGAAGCATGAAAGGATTTAGGTACTCATCTGTTTTTGAGATTGAAATCTGGTTTGTTCTGGCTGTCAATATCAATCAACATAAAACAAATAATAATAAGTTTTCCTACTTCATAAACATAAGTCTGTTACACAGCGCATTAATCACAACTTGTCTCTATCACAGCATTTTACGAGTTCCATTCAGAGCAAAACAAAATCATACTAATTACCCTTGCTTGCCAACCCTACGTCCAAAATAGAGACACCCGTACATTTATTTCAGTCAATAATCAGGGGACCCAAAGCTGTAATAGCTTCAGGGCTGTCACCAGCATGCGAGTCAATAGAAATCCTCATACCGGCCAACTTTCGATTCTTCGACGAAACAAAATGAGCGAAGTTGTAACGTAAAAGAAATTGGATTTTCGTATTGAATTGACAGAGGGGTCGGGAGGTGCGGTGTGGGGGGAAGAGGGGGGCAAGTAAACACAGGTGAAAGTATGTGGTATGTGTCAATACGATCTGTCAAAGATCACGACGTCTGACTTTGTATTGCAGTTTGATTGGACAAAAGTCAATTATTATTGTTTGTATTTCTTCGATATGGTGTAGGTAACTGCATGTGAGCTGTAGACACTAAACAAAGGTATATCCTTTATCAAAAAATAATAATAAAGTGAGAGAAAGCGAACTAACATTTGGATAGGTATTCATAAACGTAGGTAATTAACGTTTCACAAAACCTTGCTAATTCCATTTAAACTCTTAGAACTAATATTAAATTGAAATATTCTTTGAACCAAATTAATTACCAGAATGCAATAAGTGTGTTTTCACACCAGGCGTGTCTATTACCTCCTTTGAGTTCTCTTTGGCAGTAACACGAAATTATTGCAAGCGTAAATTTAATTCGTACAGAATTTATACAAAGTAACAACGAACGCTCAGAAAAGCAGAAATAAACTATCTCTCTCTCGGTAAGGTGACATTTACATATAAATTCAAAAGACAATTCATTCCCAGTCGAAATCGAACTGGTTCCCTCTCGGAATGAGTTCTGCGAAGTTTACGCGCAATAAGTACTTAATGTCTAATTAATAAATTGAGCAAGTTTTAATTACGAGATGTTTGAAGATATTGTATGAAGGATGGAGAAAGTGTGTGGAATTGAAAAGATTTGTGTTTTGTGATAGGATGTATATCTTCTGGATTTAAGTTAAAGAAGGAAAAGTGCAGGGTGCATATATTGTGCAAAAGTTTTTGGTTTGGTTTTCATTTTGAGACATTTTTCGGGTATATCTAGTGTTTCTCAGTCCAAACATACATAATATGCCAATCCGTCCAGAGTTGGCTAGACCGATCCAATTTAAATTTGGTCGACATATGATCTTCTTTATCGAAGACATGAATGTGTAATAATAATAATATAATATAATATGTTTATTTCCATTAATATGTAAGGTGGAGCTAAGTTTATTTTCAGTTTGGAGTTATTTTTGATTTTTTTAAAGAGTAAATAATAAATAAGTTTACGCGCTAGATTGACTCGGGCTTGACCAGCTTATTTTAATTACCTATAGACATTTTGTCTATTAAATTTTGCTCTACATAATAGATTTTATGCTTTTGACTAATCAATCAAACAAAACTACGCTTTATTATGTACTGGAAAAAAGTGTTTTTCAGCGAAAAAGGAAACCTATAGCCTTTTCCAAGGTCTAATCTACCTCTGTACAAACTTCATTAAAGTTGGTTAAGTGGACGCGAAAATAGACAGATAACCAAACTTGCACTTATAATATTAGATGTAATGAAAACCAGAATATTGTAAGTTTTTGTCATTTATGTAATTTACCACCGTTCTAAAATATACACCGCCTACCAGTAAACCTGAGCTTACAAATTCAAACGCCTTATGCTCTGCAACCATTTCAAAAAGATATCACCAAGCAATGGGGCGAATCTTTCGCCTCTAAATTAGTATCTGGAATAGACTCACATGCAGCAGGGTTCAATTCCGCATAATTTCGGGACCGTTTTATCGACCTCTCCTGTTATCCCTAAATCCGAAGGGACAAAGCATTTCCGTTAGGAGCCCAGACGGTGAACTTCCGAAGGCACACTATCGCCCTCTATCGGGCCTTATCGCGACCTTACGATCTTTTGTATGGCGGGTTATCTAGTTTCATATGACGATCTATTCATTTTGATAACATCGCGCTTTATATGGCTTCGTTTTGTAGTGTGGTGAGATGGATTTGGATTGGTAGGAAAATGTGGCGAATGATAAAATAGATAGGGTTTGTCGCTAGAACGTAACATGCTTTAAGATATACACGACAATGTTATACAAAAAGGCATGTAACAACTCAAATTCGAACATTTAACAACGTTTAAGGAAAGTATAAAGCATAAGATAAGATAAGATAAGATAAGATAAGATTTCTTTATTTGCTCCAAACATGTGTACACATACAGAATAAAAATGCATGTGAGATAACATAAAAATGAAAATAAAGTTCAGACATGTTTGCCTATACGATGGCGTGCAAATGTTTTAAATAATTAATATGACAATTTTAATTTAAACCCAATAATATAAATTGATACAGATTAGCAATAATTAAAAAAAATAAATTTCAAAACTATACATCACAAAAATAAAAATATTAAATGTCAAATTATACATAACAAAACGAAACAAAAGTAAAAAAAAAAAATATCATATGTCAAAAGTAAAAAATAAAATAAAGTCAAATTGTACATGTCAAAACTAAAAATAAAAATTTTAATATCAGAAGTATACATGTCAAGATTAATAACATACAATATTGATTCAATAAATCTATGTCACAGTAAATTGTTCTGCAAGATATTCATTAATATGATAATAAGCTTTATCGGTTAGGAATGTTTTAAGTTGTTTTTTCAGTTCATTATTATTAAGCTCCCTCCAACTTTTAGGTAACTTATTATAAATCACGGGAGCCATGCAGAAAACACTTTTGCGCATAAGTGCAGTCCTACTCCTATGCTGACAGAGCTGATTTTGATCCCGCCTATTTCTGGGAAATTTTTCTGCCATTCGCGAAAATAAGGCGTTATTATTTCTGATGAACATGACTGTTTCCAGAATGTACAGGGAAGTTAGTGTCAGTATTTTATATTGTATGAAATAAGGCTTACAACTAGTAGTGGTACTCAAATTAAACATGGCTCTGAGACATCTCTTCTGTGCCTTAAAAGCATCCTCTTTGTTAGTTGAGTTACCCCAAAATATAATTCCGTATCTAAGAACCGATTCAGTTAGTCCGTAGTAGGCAGTTAATAAAGCATCTATTTTAACCTTACGTGACAATATGTACAAGGCATATGCACTACTACTTACTCTTTTAGTCAGAGCCTCTACATGCGCCTTCCAATTTAAGCTCTGGTCTATTGTTACTCCTAAAAACTTAGTGGTATTAACTGTGTCAATTTTGATATTATTATATGTTATGTCAAGATTGGGAAATGTCAATGCACGCTGGCTAAAATGCATAATTACAGTCTTTTGTAAGTTTATTTTTAAATTATTATTGTCTAACCACATAATAGTGTCCTTTAATGTATTATTTATCTCTTCTTTATATAAATTTCTTTGATTACATGGAATAGTTATCGTACTGTCATCAGCAAACAGTGTCATAGGATATTTTATTGCCCTTGGAAAATCATTAATGTATAATGTAAAAAGCGGTGCTCCTAGTATACTTCCTTGCGGAACTCCGTAAATAACGTTACGTTCCTCTGATAGAAAAATTTCTTCTCTTTTGGTGTTAATATTTATTCTTTTAATTTCTGTTATCTGTTTCCTATCCTGTAGGTATGATTTTAGGAGTTCAAGGATATTACCTCTTATACCGTAAGCCTCAAGCTTTTTCAGTAAAATATTATGTTGGACATAATCAAACGCTTGAGTCATGTCACAAAATATTGCGCACACTGGATTGTTTTTATCCATATTTGTCATCACAGTATGCAAAAAGTCATAAATGGCCACGTTTATTGATTTATTTTTTCTAAACCCCTTCTGCTCATTACAAAGAATACTTTTAGCTTCTAGATATGAGTTCAGTTCTTTATAAATATATTTTTCAATTATTTTAGAGAATATAGGTATCAAAGAAATTGGTCTGTAGTATTCCATTAACTCTCTATCTTGTTTTTTAAATAAGGGCTTAATTACTGATTTTTTCAGTGCATCTGGGAAAACACCTTCGCTTATACATAAATTTATAATATAACTCAAAGGGAAACAAATAACCCCAGCAACTGCTTTCAATACTTTTGTACAAATACCATCGTAACCTACACTATTTGTATTATTAAGAGTCAATATAATTTTGAATACGTCGCCTGGTAAACTTGGGGCCATAAACATAGAATCTTTTCGATTTAAGATATGTTGTGTGACTCTTTCTCCCGAATTAGCAATAGGTCTAATTTTATCTATAAAATAATTATTAAATATATCAGATATACATTTTGGATCGGAGATTACATTATTATTTATTCTGAGTTTATTAATATTATTTTTAGGTATATTTAACTTATTTGATATGATCAAACAAAATTTTAATGATATTAAAATATTATGTAAGTAATAAATTCTCAAAAAACTCAGTTTTCCAATAAAATTCAAACCAAATTCTCAAAACACAGAGCGGAATTAAGAATCAGTCCTGCCTTCCTTAATTTATTCCTAAATTGAACCCCATAGGGGCTATAAATCTTTGTGGTCATGATCAAAATATATTTCTAGCCAAGTTTACAAAATAAACCATTATACCAATATTATAATTTTTTAAATGTTTTATAGGATATCAACTTACATCAGAGCTTTAGCATAAACAAACTTGGCACACTTATAATAATAGTAGTACTATTTCTATACTTCCTAACATAGTCTATAAGTATCTTTGTTATTAATTATTATAGATCGTATGAAATCTGAATTAATAAATAAATAATAAAATAGTTTACAACGTGGAACATAAGCTACTTTTTATCCCAGGAAAATGTGCGAAATTTCCACGCCAACTAAGCCACAGGCAACAGCTCGTGTTATATTACGCACTTATCTGAATGGCATTCCAAACGACTTTTTAGTACAGTGTGGGATTTGGTATCTGTCCAGTACAGTAACGAGTCGAACCCTTGCATTTACTAATTTACACCCCCGATTTGAACCCCGTGGAGGCCATAAATCCCGGTGGCCGACGAACCACTTCCGTTTCGTACCTGCTTTCGGGTTAAACAGGGGTTCTAATCGTCCAATGAAAATATTGCCGTATCACAACTTCTTTTGGTAATCATTAGATTTTTTAACAAGCAAGTTGGTGGTAATTTATTGGTCAATGTCACGCGTGGGCGATGTTAATTCTCTATTTGTATTCCTTGGGGGTGAATTGGTACAAGTGTTAACATTGACTACGTAATTGCTAGATCGAATGTGTCTATGTTAACGTTGAATGGATTTTTAATTCTTTTGGTGTGTATAAAATCTATGTACCAGCAATTACTTTTTCACTGACAATATTTAAGGTACACTTGCAAATTCAAACATTATGTTGTTTCAATAATGTTACAAGGTTAATTAGATGTCATATAGCTCGCACATTTTGTTGCCCAAGTTCCATATGCCTATTTCAATTGGCCATCGGAAATAGTCAATTCGTGAACCATTCATTTAAATCAATAAACTCATTCTATTAAATATATGTAAGCACCTGGCCATTCACATGTCAAGTTAACGATGTCACAAGCGTGTTTATCAAATACAATATTCAAATACGTCTGTACCTACATTGTACTGGTGTCTGTCAGTAATTACTGTAATAGAAATATAAGTAACAGATAAATACTCTGACATGATGTATGTCTTTCCAATAGAACTTTGATTGATAATTCTCACAAAGACTAGTATTTATAACGTTGTACGTAAATAAATCACCATCGATGGAAATTCCGTTATTTAGTTAGGAGAGGTTATATTTATGTCCATTTTTATATTCCTTCCCTTTTTTTATCCGGGTGGAAAATCATCGAATGACTTCTCCCACTCTGAGTGGAGCGGAAGGGAGTGTCAGACTTCTACTGACTAAAGGCCCACCCTGTTCCTTCAGCTGCCCTTAAGTTCCGGGGCCGTGGTATCTTGTTAGAATATTCCCGCAACCCCGGCAGGCAATGGCCTTATGGGCTTATTCACTGGTGCTGACAGCTCCTTGAGGCGAGCGTGGAACACGACGCGCCGCGCGCCGCCGCCGCCGTCCCGGACCTGGACCTTACCGGACGGTGAGTTGCCCCTGCTCGCCGTCCGCAAGGGCCCCGTGCCTACGATGGACGGCACGCAATTATATTCCTTCCCTGCACTCCTTTTTACATTCGCATAATATTTTTTTGTTAGAGCTTTGCAAACATGAATGTAATTCTTGTAAATAAATACGTACGTTTTATGCGACTACACTCAAATAAACTGACAGTGCATTGTGTTAAATTACACAGTGCTGTGAAT
The DNA here is from genome assembly GCA_943138885.2 of Tholera decimalis. NCBI lineage: Eukaryota > Metazoa > Arthropoda > Insecta > Lepidoptera > Noctuidae > Tholera > Tholera decimalis. The sequence continues at coordinate 9,293,679 of OW964554.2, forward strand.
CTCTTTAAAAAAATGTTGTTATATTTGTTATTAACATAGTCAACCTTTTTTATTTTTAAATAAAGCGTAGATTGTAGACAGCAAGCAAGACAAACTTTGACATAGAGAATGATTGCTCATAAACCAAAGTCATTGCATCGTTTATTTTAGATTACTACAGGGAATGCTATATCCCTGAATTAGCCAACTCAATCTACACAGTATAGCAATTTTAAGTGCACAGTACATACGTACGTACCTACAGTAATACCCTATTAATTTGATTTCTCCAACTAACGAGGGTAGCAAGACACCCCTCTGTTTATCGCTCATCCCCTAAGTTATATGCAGTTTTTTCATTTACGAACAACGGACAGTTATTGGTAAGATCGTGGATTTAAATGAATGTAAAGTTATACCTGTTAGTAATGAAGGGACGAAAACTAATTGGGTGCGGAGGTTTGTGAAGGAATCCTTACCTGAAACAAATAGGAAACAAAGTATTAGTATCGTTTGTTTGTTTTGGTGCTTGTATTGTTTTTAGATGTAGGCACACAGAAAAAATATAAAAAAGTAGATTCGAAATAGGTTGGCACTTTTAAAATGTCGGATTTTTAGAAACTTTCTTCAAAACATCTACCGTTTGAATCTAGTACAGAATTGATTACATAATAGGGCAATTGACAGTATTGAAATTATATTATAACTTTTGGGAAGCATCAAAACCTTTGGTGAAATGACCAAAACTTAATTGGCCATGATGGTCTATAGATAGTCATAATTACTGTCATATATAACACTTACGAGTTTTTTTTTGTTATTTTTTACTAACACAATATGAATGCAAAGTTATCCGAAATAAACGTTTTATTATTATAATTATTGTAAACAAAAAATCCCTTAGTTTGTCTACGTTTGAATTACTTATGTTTACTTACCAAAAAGAAAGCTTTTATTTTCGTTGATATATTTTATTACTGACATTCGTTTGTATAAATTAACATTTTTTACAATATATCCACAAACAGTTTAACACAATTTTTCAGCCACTCTTACCTGATATACAGAACAATATCTTTTACCAAAATGAAAGACAAGAGGTTCCTCTATCATCATTTTTCCCTATTAATAAGGCCATTGAACTATAGATTAAATAATTTTGACCCTCAGCGCACCCTTATTTTGATTGACGATGCGGTTGATTGAAAAAACGAAACCCACGCACTCCGAAATTGAACCATGGTTAGGGTGGACGTGATTTAAAAAAATAAGTTACAGCAAAGGCAGGAAGTAATATTAAAATGCAAACAGCAATCAGGAACATAGCGTGATGTCTCTCCAAAGGGGATTCTTAGGGTCTGGTCTTTAACATCAAACTGGAAATATAACTTCTGCGATGCAAGATTTTACGGTGTCATCTACCGGGGTCTAATGCCACTTTCAACTGCGTAGTTAACGAATGGGAACATAGATGTCACTACGGTTTTTATTTGTTACATTATATTGCGTCCAGTTTACCATAGAATTCCTATAAGATATGATATGCGGATTGTTTGTGTAGCATGTAGCAGGTTACAGACTCGGTTAAACTGATTTTTCTATTCAGATAGGTGTTTTATCGCTGTCAATTAGCAAATGCATTGCTCCATTTCCAGGGTAATATCTGCAGTGTAAATATTTGCATACTTTTATTACCATATTTGATCAATTTGCCTTTATAAATTTTCCCTATGTAGGTACGTATGTCGAGTAAGTAGATGAAAAAGAAAGAAAAATATGCTAATTCAGATATACATACTACATACATACATATTGATATACTTTTTTATTTTTATTATTATTATTGATAGGCTCGCATCTAACGATAATCTCACTTGTTGAAATCGATGTTGTATTCTAAGATGGGACACAATTGCCTAGAATAAACCTATTCATTTTGACTTTAAATTCTAAGGCTGTAGCTACCAGGAAACACAGGCCCCGGTCGGGGATTTCCATATTTCAGTTGTGCGCAAAATGAAAGTATTCCCAAAACTTTACGTTAGTTTCGTGCGTATGGGTAAGATGTGATGTGTAAAAAGATGGCTTTTGTATAAAATGCTCAGTATAGCTTGATTAATACAGTTTATATTAACAAATGAATCGTTTAGCATATCCTCTTCACACTAGATGATGTGATTTACCGAAAACCACTCAACCAACCTATTTATTTACCGAATTCTATAGCTAACTATTCGCATGTTAGTCAACAATGCCAGCACTACCAACCTTAATAAAACAATCAAACTGATTCGATTGTCACTCACAAATTCAACAGTCGTTCATTAACGGGTCTGTCGAACCATCGATCGGGTCTGGTAAATACGGAGTTTAATGCGCAAGCGACAAGGTCTTATGCAATTATCTAATTACTCGCAGCTCTTATACAGGCGGCAGGATTCTCAAACATGATGAAGGCGCCTGGATTCTCAAACAGTGGTAGAGGTACCACCAGGATTACGTTGTTTGCGCAAATTGTTGGAGTTCAAGATTTCTGTTGTTTGCTCACATACTGTGACAGTGTTGTTATGCTAATTTTCGTTTGTGTTTTGTTACTGCTTTGAATTTGAGTGAGGTTTTTTGATGGGTGTAAGATTCTGGCACGGTTTTAGTGAGAAGGGTTTTTTACAGACAGGGTTAAGAAATAGGCATGTAAGTGCCTCTAAATTCCAATTTTTCCTCAAACTGTACACTTGTGTATAGCATTGTTGGTGGTTACATAAGTGAAACAAAGTAGGTAAATAGCGAATCTTCTGTAACAGTATTCGGATCTTTTTTATTCTGATCGGTCACAGCATTCCTGTGAAGTTCACTTTGATAATTTTACACATAATGTACAGTTACATATTAATAACAACACGTAAACAATACTGAGCTCACATTTATAATATTTTCAGTTGTCTGTCTGGTTCGTTTATTGCGAACACAAGTTGTTTGGTGATGAATTGTGATAGATGGCGATGTCGGCTAAATACTTTGCGTCTGTTATTAATTTACGTAACGAAATAATAAATATTGTTAATTATTTTTTGGTACATAACATGGATGAAATGCGAGGGTAATGAACTGTTCCTATGAAAGGCACTGTAGGGAACGCGGTTGTTTTTACTCGAAACACCTGCGGTATTCATATATTATATACGTTGGATATATTGCTTCGTGTGCGTTTTGTTAACTAAGTTTTTACTTACTTTGAGTGTAGGTTTAGTCCTAAGTGCGTATCATAAAGAATTTATAACATTCACAGACAGGTTGTAATCCCTACTAATATTATAAATGCCTAAGTAACTAAAATAATAATAAAATAAAAATAACTGTCTGTCTGTTACACTTCACGTCTAAACCACTTAACCGACCCTATTTCGATCAATTTGGTATAGAGATGCATAAGATCTTGGGATCTTTTCAGAAAAAAGAAACTTTAAGCCGAGTGAGCCGCAGGTAGAACCTAATATTTAATAACATTTCATGAGGACCTGTTATTTTTTTACGTTAGTTGATGCAATTTAAAATTTAGTAGGTACTTATCATAATGATATTTAGGGTCTACCAAAATGTCTCCTATCCCAAAAAATGCAAGTGGTTCCTCAGTCTATATTGGTATCTACGGAAACCCTAAGGTCCCTAAGAGATGATTGAAAAGTATGTATATGGTATGATACCTCTAGCTACTTCCTTCTACAGACATATTCATCTACTTATCTCCCTCAACGAAAACTCGGGATTATCCTTCAAATTTGTCATGAAAATTAACATATTTTCAGCAAATTCTGCAAACGCAGGTGTTATAGTAACAACTTATACCGAATTGGGGGAAACAGGGGTGTTCGAATATCGTACCTGTATCCCATAGGGGCAAGGCGGGGTAATTGCATAATATTAACATTTATAACTTCTGACGTATTGTATACGGAGCGGTTATTATAGGGAAAGCTTTATTGCTTGGCTATAAAGTTATGTGGGGGACGGCGGAGAAATTAGTCCGTTCCTGAACTTTTTTCCATTTCTTAAAACTGTGGCTAATAGCGTAGAAGAATGTAAGTTATAACTGTATTGAACTTTAATTTTTTTTAACTACTTTTTTAACGGTATTTTATTTAAGTATGACAAGTTTCTAATAGCAAACACAACACCTGTACAACTGTTAAGGAAATTCACATACGTAAACGACCTTAATAATCTCACACATAGGTTAGCTATAGGGATAATTTATAACACGAATGAAACTTTTTCATTCTATGAAATCATGTCATACGAGTTCTTTCCTTAAAACATGAGGAACTTAGAAATATAATCATTCAAAAGTTACGATAAAACAAGCTATTCTATTAATATCTGTATCGAAAAAAAATACTGCTACATTGGTGTAGTGCTCGCTAGCGCTACTGCTGATCAATAGGTCCTGGTTTCGATTCCGGGTCGTGTAAAAAGTGCTATTGGGTTTTTCTGTTAGAAAATTCGCAGTAGAAGCCCGGAGTTTGGAAGTTAGCCATGCCTTTGGAAATTAAGTTAGGCCGGCCAGGGTTCTGCACCTGATGTCTCTCCGGTCATGTCGGATTGCCATCCCACCATACTATGAGAGTAAAGGATCAGTGATTGCACCTGTACGTGCTTACATACTTGTGCATTATAATACCTCCTGCCATATCAGCGTATCATTAAATCGGTCACGTACGGCGAGCAGGGGTAGCTCACCGTCCGGTAAGGACCAGACACGAGTCGGCGGCGCGTCGTGTTCCGCGCGCGCCTCGAAGAGCAGTCAACAGCATTGACGGGGCCCTATAGGGCCACTGCCTTACAGGGTTGCGGAATGTTCTAACGAGATACCGCGGCCTCGGAATGCAAGAGCAACAAAAGGAGCAGGGTGGGTTTTTAGTCAGTAGAAGTCTGACACTCCCTTCCGCGGGAGGAGTCATTTGATGATTTTCCCATCCAGAAAAAAAAATGACCGACATCGGTCAGGAGGACTATACAACGTGTAACGGAAACCCTATATCTATCCACAAGGGCTGAAGACAACATCTGGTATGGAGACTCTATGCACAGTTTCAGCTCAAAATAAGTGACTCAAAAAATTTATACCAAATTATCGGTTTCATATGTTTCTTGAATGGCAATCATAACAGACCTGTCACAGCACTACGAGGGTTAATAACTTTCCACGTGACTTGGCAATAACCATGCAATAACACGATAATTCTCTTCGTTCTTCTTAATTTGAAAGATTCGGTCTCTGGTATCAATGTATTGAAATTTCTAATAAGTTCCACACATGTAGACATAGGATTACAAAACCTTTGACATATCATTTGTTATCATCCAAAGAAGCTGTGCGCTTGATATGTATATACCCTTTAAGTTACACGTTGTATACATATAAAAAATCACTCTTAACTTTTCAGTGAACACTTTCTTTCAAAAACTTTTTTGCAAAAAAATAAAACCGACTTCCATATCAAAACACTACAAAGCCAAAAATAATTTTAATTTCGGTAGTCGGTGTTATTGGTTTTGTATTTTCTTTTTTTTCACACCGCCTCCCGAAATTAAAATTATTTTTGGCTTTGTAGTGTTTTGATATGGAAGTCGGTTTTATTTTTTTGCAAAAAAGTTTTTATTTTCGCGCTTTTTAGTGGGTCAATTTGTAATTAATCTAGTTATAAAAGCCAAAATGTCAACTACAAAAAACAAAAAACACAATATAGAGTAACCGAAAAGATCATCAAGGTAAATATTTTTTTTAGACTTTTGTTAATTTTTCAGAAACGGCTTGTTCGATGTCGATAAAATTTTCATGGGACCATTTGGGAAGTATACCCTTTCCAACAAAAAAAGAATTTTTCAAATCGGTTGGCGAGCGACGGAGCTATGCCCGAACAAACATAAAAAAAAAAAAAAAAAAACAAAAAACAAACAAACATCCGAATTGAGAACCTCCTCCTTTTTCAGAAGTCGGTTAATAAAAACTGGGCCAAGGTGATTGAAAAGTTTCGTCGATAAAACTTAACAGATTGCATGTTTAGGCTCAATATGATATTTTGCCTATTCTGTTGAGCTTACTTTCGTTGGCGCTAAGTGTAGGTGTTTCTTTATGAGGACTGCTGGTCGTCGAATTCAAAGTTTTCTGTTATTTTGCACTTTTCTTTTTATGGGAAGAACGGAGTGGTTGGTTTGTTACGATATGTTTGAATGACATTTTTTTAACCTATAATGCTGCTGGGAAAAGGGCTCCCCCAATTCCATTTTTGGGGATATGCGGAACAGGGTGTTAAGTCCCGCATTCCCATTGAAAAGGGAGGATCCTCCGACCAGACAGGTGTTTTGTCTGGTGGGCAACTGCCCGATTTTTGTGATTTGTATGTATGCTAGTTGTGCGGTAAACGCTGCTTGCGCGATACAGAATTTCCATAGTTTTAGTTTGTATGTCGCGAGATAGATGTCGCTACATCACTCCCCTCCGAGACTGGAGGTCGTAGCAGGATGAGTCGTTCATACATGGTTGGGTCATACATGGTGCCAAGGTTGCTGAAGAGGCTGAGGGTGATGACCAGATATGCGCGTCCGCTGCATGCTAGTGGTCAGAATACCCGTAGAAGCCGAGGATACTGGCTGGCTGTATGACTTGCTGCTCGAAAGCTTGAAGGAGGTGATGATGACGTCACGGTGAGCTGGGTCTGCACGAAGGCTGCGCTGATGTTCAGGCCCGGGGTCAGCAGTTTGGGTACATGCGGAACAGGGTGTTAAGTCCCGCATTCACATTGAATAGGGAGGATCCTCCGACCAGACAGGTGTTTTGTCCGGTGGGCAACTGCCCGATGTTTGTGATCGGGAGATTTGTACTCGTATGTTGTGCGGTAAACTCTGCTTGCGCGATACAAGATTTCTATAGTTTTAGTTTGTATGTCGCGAGATAGATGTCGCTACAACATCTATGAACTCTTCTCGAATCACTTCAAACCTATCGTCGTGGTACACGTCCAGATCACCTCGCCGGCTCTTCCTGGGCCGGCCTTGGCGGCACTGTCCATTCTCCGGCACCAATTGTGTGGAGAATAGAATGAGAAAATCTAAGCTAAGCTTTGCTTAAGCTAAGTTTTAGCAAAAAGCTAAGCCAATGCTTAGTTAAAAAATGCCTAAAAGCGTTTTGTTTCCTTATTTATTTCAACAAAATTCATATAAAAAAATACTGTATTTAAATACTGAAGAAACTAACATAATTTTAAGTTTAGATATAGAGGTTCCACAGTTTAGTAAAAAGAAGTGAGGAATCAAGCTATATAGCATTTGATATTTTTATAAATATCAAATGTAAAGTTTTCCAATCCTGCACATACTTCAAGCCACTTTTCAAACGACGGATGGTTTACGAACAATTATTCCAACGTCGAGTCGTAGCTGATACGCTGACATGATGCTGCTCAAATTGCCGGCGCATCACGACCACTCGTCACGAGAAACCGGCTGTTTTACTGCCATATTGCTCGCTACAATGACTGCGGTCTTGGTCTTTTATGAAATTAAAAACAGGAATACAATATGTTAGCCGCTATTCAGTTGGTTAATAAAAATACAATTTTGAAACCAGGGTTAGTTCTTACGTATAACTATCTGAAAATAACATATCTATGCTAATATTATAAAACAGAAAAGTTTGTTTGTTTGTTTGCTTGAACGCGCTAATCTTCGAAAGTACTGGGTGGATTTGGATGCAATTTGGTATGGAAGTAGCTTAAAGCTTGAGGAAGGTTATAGGCTACTTTTTACGCGACTGCAAAAAAGGAGAGTTATGTTTTTATCGTGATAGAATCCACGGGAGCGAAGCCCCGCGTGAATACGAGTATTTTATAATATGACTTTTTTATTCAGAATAGACTCGCGTTTGACCACCATCTCACCTGATGGTAAGTGATGATGTGGTCGAAGATGGAGCACGCTTGCTTAGATGTAACCTATTCACTCTTGACTTAAAGACTCCCAGGTTATAGCGAAGAGGTATGGCATAAAAATAAAGTTAAGATCAATAGTTAAGATACATATTTTGTTTTTAAATGGCAATTTTAACACTGTGCCAACTTGAAGTGTGTGTGTGTGAAAATGTCACGGTAAAAACTTGGGTGAAGTAAATTGGTATTCGCCTGAAGAAAAAAAATCGACAGCTCACTTCACCTTTTTGTGAAGTTTTTTTTACAGAATTTCACTGCTTATGACAATACTACTGATGGCAGACAAAAATAACAAAAACCAAGTTTTATTATAATTTTTTTTTTATTCTCTTCTACTAAAATTACATATCGACACCTCCCTTTTTGATGTGGCCCTAAATAAACCACCATTCCTAACTTAATTTTTCGACTTGTGTGAAAAGCAACAAACACCGAAAAGCCTGTAATTAAATTATTATTTAACAGTACTTATTCATCTTCTTTGATGCTCATATTACTTTAGAGGAAACATCTTTAACTTTACGTACAAAGAAACCACACACGAAATACAATAACGTTGAAGCGTAAAACCGCTATTAGAAAATTAGCGCTTATTTCTTTACCAATACGAACAATATTCCCGTGATAATTATGTACTTTTGTATCTCTAGCAGATCTGTGAAGGACCTGTCTGTGTTCTTAACAATTTTTTTTAAATAATCAAAGATATCACAAATAAGAACTCCTTTACTTACAAGAGGACTTTTTACAATAGGAGATCAAAGATTGAATAAGAAATTATTAAAATTTTATTTAATTAAAAGTTACAATTATTAAATTAATTTAGTACCTACCAAGTAAGTTCTAAACGTTGGCATTAAATGATGTTTATTTTCGATTTGGTTACTAAATAAAACTTTGACCATCTTTTTTTCGTAAATATGAACTAGATTAGGCCCGTATTTTCTAGTAATCCTATGTTTTTTTCCTATCCCAACAAAAGAGTATTTATCGGAGGTCATCTCCCAAACTTCTAACGCTCAGTGGTCTAACCATTGTCGAACGAGAGCGGAGGTCGCCGATCGCTGTTAAGATTGCCCGGGCACAAGTTCACCCTTCATTGTCCCGGGCGATGTTGGCAAATGTTATTGTCTGCACTAGGCTTTATTATAACGTTGAGATCTTACTTCGTGTGTCGGGAAGAAAGTGGAGATTTGTTTTGGGTATAATTGTGGGAATCTAAACTGTGTTGGAATGGGTTGAAATGTTGTGTCTGAACAACTGAATAAAGGTTTTGATCATTGATAAACATAACAAAACTTTCTTCTTTGTCCCAACAGTGGGCACTTCATAGATTGTATGAAGTGCCCACTGTTGGGACAAAGACCTTCTCTCTACGAGAGGGCCGTAATCAAACACGCGGTTGGTGGATGTCGCATGTCTTCGTATTTTTGGTTTGTTTTTCTTTTTGCATGATCGTATCATTTCAAAAACACAGAGCTATACATTAGTTACTTTATACGTAAGTATGGGTAGAGGGTCGTATAATCCAGTCTTTTAATAGTCGAGGGTAAAGTCAAACGGTACACTATTTTCCGAAAGATATCTTCGTATTAGTGAGGTGCCTCCCCGTAAATTACAAGGATAAGATGGAGGTCACATGACGCTAGATAAATTGAATCTAAAGAAATGTGTGTGGTCGATATAAAAATAATATTTAGTTTTGTGACTGAAATTATTACATTCAAAAACAAAATTAAAGGCATTCCCAGCAGGATGTATTTATTTATCTACATTGTCCCGTATCGTTGGTGCATTTTTACAAACATACAGACCAGAAATAACTATTTGTAAGCCATACACACGTATGTTCTGGCGCGGGAATGGAACCCGTGACACGTAGCGCAGCAGCCAATCGCTCAAACACTGTGCCAGCCGTCTAAAACCTACAATTTCAAGGCTATTTTTATCAATATAATTACGGTACCTGCATATGTATTTACTGAATAATATTAATCAGATTGGGCTTAGATTAAATAAAAACTTTTTGTTGTTATTATAATTTTGTACAAACAAACATTTCAATTGCGGGGCTAGGATTTTTAAGCCTAGACACACAAACAGAACTAACTCAATTATTATGGTTTCCTACCAAAAACCATCAATGTAACCTCACCCGATACTATAGTTGTAAACCGACTAAACACAGGGGTCCCCGCGGGACCGACCTATGTTATCTTACGAGCTTCAGTTAGATTAGTTCTCGCTCTTATTATTGGAAATATCGTCTGCCCTATTATGTGCCGTTGATTTGTCCGGATAATAACGTGTCTGTGAGACTATGGCTGATTTATTAACGTCTTCGGGATGTTTTTGTTACACGTGAGACTTCAGAAGTCGATATTCTAGGTGTTTGTTTTGTAATTCCGAGGGTTCGTGTTGATGAATTAAACAACTGATAATGCCGAAAGGTATTTACTTTGGTATTAATTGTTTAACAAAACGAATATAAAAATGCATGCGACATTACAAGGCGTAGAGAACAGAGAGAAAAAAAAAGGTGAAAGCCACAGACTATGTATGCAACAATGGTCAATTGTAAGGCGCCAAATTTAAATGTTCAACACTCCCTCTAAATTTGAGCCTCCTAAATAAATTTTACAAAATTAAAGAAAACAGCAATCTGTTACTGTTAATAAAACATATTCACAACTGCAGATGAAAGTAAAATACAATATTCTACAATGTGAATGTACATACATTAATGAAATAGAATCACAAAAAAATGCTTTACATATATTATTGAAATTAAATCATAATTGAGACATGCCTAATTTATCTCTTAAGTACATAAACCTGTCTCTAGATAAAGCTTTTGTAAATATATCTGCCAGTTGGTCTTTACTACATACATAGTTCAAATCAATTATTTTTAAATAATATTTTTCTTTTACAAAGTGGTATTTAATGTCTATATGTTTACAACACTTGTGGTAATTAGTATTTTTAATAACAATTATTGCACTTTGATTGTCTAAGTTCAAACACAAAGATTCTTGGGTAAATTCACTAATATCACACAGTAGCTGCTTGATCCACATAGCCTCTTTAGTAGCTGCACAGGCAGCCATGAATTCAGCTTCTGTAGTGGAGAGGGCAACAGTTTGCTGACGTTGGCTCGACCAGGTGATTGCAGCACCATTTTTGATGAACACATAGCCTGTTACAGATCTTCTAGTGTTCGGATCATTTGCATAATCAGCATCACTGTACCCAATGACAGATGGATCTGGTGTTTTATAATAACATAAGCCATAGGCTTTAGTATCTTTAAGATACTTAAAGATTTTCTTTACTGCAATCCAGTGTGGTTCTTTATAACAAGTTAGGAATCTACTCACCAGGCTCACAGAGAACATTACATCTGGTCGACTCACTGTAGCAAGATGTATGAGTGATCCCACAGCTTGGCGATATGGTATGTTCTTGTCTGGCTGATTATCCCCTTTTTCCAGTGTTACATGTGGATCGGCTGGAATTGCATTTGGATTAGCATCATTCATATTAAAGTCTGTTAGGAGCTGGTTGATATATTTGCACTGATGAATAAAAATAGAGTTGTCATTTTTCTCAATCTGCATACCAACAAAGTTACTTAATTTGCATATTTTTACTTCAAAAATGGTTTGTAACTCATTTATAAATTCTTTTAATACTGATTGACTCTTTGACAGTAATAGTCCGTCGTCAACATAAATACAAAGATAACATTTTGCTCCATTTATATTCCTGACATATACACATTGATCTGCATTACTTTGGATGAACCCAAACTTCTTTAAGACAGCATCAAATTTTGAGTTCCAGCATCTGGGTGCTTGTTTTAAGCCATATAGAGACTTCTTTAATTTACATACAACATTCTCCTCACATAGTAAGCCTTCTGGAGGGAGCATATAAATATCCTCTTCTAAGTCACCATATAAGAAAGCTGTTTTAATATCAAGTTGTATTACCTCAAGGTTGTGCAGCAATAGATAGTAGTATACGTATTGAGTCATACCTTACTGTCGGTGAGAATGTCTCCTGGTAATCGATACCTTTTGTTTGTGCAAACCCCTTTGCACACAGACGGGATTTATAACGTGGACCTGCTGACTCTTCTTTAATTTTGAACACCCACTTGCTTCCTATTGTTTTGACATCTGGGGGCTTCTTGATCAATGTCCATGTTCCATTTGTATCATGAGCTTTGAGTTCTTCATCAATAGAACTTTTCCATTTTTCAGCATCAGGAGATTCTATAGCTTCTTTGTAAGTCTGAGGAATAACATTTAGTTGTAGATCTTCTCCACAGCATAGGTATGTATTTTGTGACTGATTCTTATTAATATTCCTGGATCTTAATGTGATATAACTAGGTTCAGGAGATGAGATTGATATCTCTGGTACATAATCACTATCAGAGCTTTGCTTTTCTTCTTCATTTACTGTGTCAGTAAAGTAATCATCTGAGTCACTGAGCTGGTTTTGTGGTGTAATTGTTTTTATCTCTGACAATTCCACTGGTACATAATTTTTCTGGACTGTTGACTCAAGGAATACTGCATCCCGGCTTTTAACAACTGTTTTAGTACTAGGTATGATAAACCTATATCCTTTGGTATTCTCACAATATCCAATAAACAGGAGTTTCTGAGCTTTGGCGTCCCACTTTCTGCGTTTTTCCTTAGGCAGGTGAACCATGGCCTCACACCCAAACACTCTCATGTGATTGACTTTTGGCTTTTGTCCTGACCACATTTCTTCTGGTGTTTTGTCTGAGAGGGATTTAGTTGGAGATCTGTTTATGATGTAGGCAGCTGTAAGAACTGCTTCAGCCCAATAACATTTTGACAGTTTGGCATTTAGGATCATACACTTTGCTCTCTCAACCAATGTTCGGTTCATGCGCTCTGCTGTGCCGTTCTGTTCTGGAGTATATGGTGTACTAGACTGGTGAATGATTCCAGAGTCCTTCAGGTACTTAGAAAATTCTTTGTTCATATATTCAAGACCATTGTCTGTTCTGAGTATTTTGATTTTGCAGTTTAATTGATTTTCCACTTCATTCTTGAATTCTCTAAATTTCTCTAAGACTTCAGATTTCTTGTGAATGGTATAAACAAATATTTTCTTTGAATGATCATCCAGAAATGTTACAAAGTATTTGGCACCTCCAAGCGATTGGGTCTCCATCGGGCCACAGACATCAGAATGGACTAGTTCAAGTAGTTCCTTGGACCTTGTTCCTTGGCTCTTAAAAGGTAACCTGGTAAGTTTACCTTCCTGACAGGTTAAACATGTCAGTTTTTCTGTAATTTTGGGTTTGTTGACACCATCTGCATTTTCTGTCATTTTCTCCAGACTTGAGAAGTTCAGATGATCCATGCGTTGATGCCACAGGTAAGTATCGGTTTAATCAACATCAGACATGCATGCATAGCCACCAGGCATATTTAGCCGGTACATGTTATTGATTAAACTTGCAGTAGCTACGACTTCATTTGTACTATTAAGTATGACACAGCCGCTACTGTTAAAGTTTACTTTACCGCCACTGTTTATTATTTGACTCACAGATATTAAGTTAGTTGCAAGTTCAGGTACATATAAAACATTTTTAAATAATATATTGTTTTCTTGACCTTTTCCATTGTAGACACTCAGAGCTATTTCTCCAGATTTTTGCACTGTTAGCATTTTGTCATTTGCTACTTTAATATTTTTAATTAGCGGTACTGTAGCTCTCTGAAGTAGTTCATAATGTCTTGTCATATGGGCCGAGGCTCCTGAGTCAATATACCAGGCTTCATTATTGTTGAAAGTTGCTACAAACACTGCAGAATAACTTGAAGAGGTATCTTTGTTTGTATGATTCTTTTCTTTTCTTCTTGACTTGCACTTGGGGCTCTTATGACCATACTTATTACATGTGTAGCAGCGAGGACCTTTTGACTGTTTCTGAGGTACTTTCTTATGAGATCTGTGATTAATTGCAAAAGCTGTAGAATCAGTATCATTCAATCTGACATCTTGAAGTATTTTTGACTTAACGGAGTCAGCTGATATTTTCATACCTGAGCTTTCTATGGCAATAATCATGGGCTTGTAACTTTCAGGGAGACCGGAGAGTAGCAGGGTACCCAGCCACTCATCATCTACTTGAAATCCTATATTACGAAGCTTATGCGCTGTTGTCATCACTTTGCTAACATATTCTTCAATGTTCTGGCAATCTGCTAGCCTTGTTGTTGTTGTAACTCGGCGTGTCAGCCCGGAGTCGTCGAAAGCCTTAGCTAAGTTGTCCCACACTTCTTTTGCAGTCGATGCATCCTGAATATGCACGAAATTGATGGGATCAACCAGTAGTATAAGCTTTGATCTTGCTTTAATGTCGTCTTTTGATTCTGGTGCGGTTGTGCGGTCACATTCGATACAATTCCATAATCCTTCGTGTTGTAGAAACGCTTTAACAGCAAAGCGCCACGTAGCATAGTTATCTCGACCGGTTAACTTTTCAATTAATGTCATTTGATTGCTGTTTGCCATATTTCACGAGAATTTCACTGATTTTGCACAATTCACCGGAGTCCGGAAGAACACGTTTTTTTTGAGGTTATATTTTTCTTGTAAACTATTTTTAGCACTGAGTCTTTCGAATTCTATTTGTTTAGGGCTTTCTGGGCCAATAACCTGATGAATTAAACAACTGATAATGCCGAAAGGTATTTACTTTGGTATTAATTGTTTAACAAAACGAATATAAAAATGCATGCGACATTACAAGGCGTAGAGAACAGAGAGAAAAAAAAAAGGTGAAAGCCACAGACTATGTATGCAACAATGGTCAATTGTAAGGCGCCAAATTTAAATGTTCAACACGTGTTGTATTATTTCGTGAATTAACGTTATTGGGAAGTCGGTTTTATGTGAAACAAACTTAACAATTTATCCACGGGTTTCCAAGTATCTACACAGTCGACAAAATCTTTGATTTTCTTTTCTTCCCTGATTAGCATGAAAATATCCAATTTATTTCATTCCACGTTCACAGTTACTTAACATTCTAAAATTTAAATGAGCTCATCTCAATAACTGAACAACTTTGATCTAAGTAAACACCCACAAAAAATATCAAACAAATAAAAGGAAATTGGAATTCTTCAAAAGTCCCATTACTTCAAGACAAATAAAAATTTACAGAATTAGCTCCTTCGAATATCGATGATGGTGGAATTGAACGTGAAACGGAACGCAATGCAAACAGTTTTCGTTCTTACGTTATTAACAAAAGATTCCCCTATTCGATTAAACAGAGAGAAATAAAAAAAGGGCCACCCCATCTCTATTTCATAATTTGCATTGTAGACGCAAATAAATTTAAAATATTGCTTTGCGAAACCTTAATTTTCCCTTTCTGATGTTCCAATCAATCTTCGGTGTGCTCGTGGGGTGGGTTTCCGATGTTTTTCTGAACACACAGATAAACATGTTGGTCGTTTGAATTGGAAAAGTTTGGTGCTTGACGTCAAAAGATTAAAGAGAGGCATGGATAATCACCCTCAAATGAAAGTCAATGCAAGATTTTACGATTATAATAAATAACGTCGCTACCAATTTCCTGGAATACAAGTGTACAGCTTTGTTGCAGAAAAAATCATTGTAATGATTAAATTGGTTTCGGACCCGTTCCCGGTATGAGAGTACCTGAGAGTACCCGTACGCCCCCTAAAAATAAAAGTGGTGTTTTTCGCCGCTTGATATGTATCGAAACTATTTAGCCGATATCAGCAAAACTTTAAAATCAGATTCCAATTCGTAAGGTTTGTTTAAAATTCCAAACAAAACTTTCACAATACACTGTTTAGATCACTTTACTATTTAGTAGTATATACATAAAATTAAATATATAAACAATACGTATACTAGTGCCTTTATCAATTCTTATTAATTAAACTTACCTTTATTAATTATAATTCAAAAATCATAATTTTAAACCACTTCCCACTTTATGGACAATAATAAAAAGACTCAAAAAATCGTTGTATAACAAATATCTTAAACATTAACAATTTATTCTTCATATTTTATTCAACTTAACTACGTACATATATAAAAAGCAGTCACGTATATTAGATATCGATCATTCGGCAAGAACTGACCATGAAAAGGAGGCGTGGACCCAAGCATTTCGATCCCGAAAGACTCAAAATATTTGGCATGGAACTATTCTACCAAGATATGAAAAATCACCGGATTCGGATTGAACACCTCTTTTTGTCTCGTATTTCGTTTCAAATTCGCTGTTGTGTCCATTTCCTATTAAATGTGCACCTACTGCATGTGTCCTTGGTTATGTTCCTTAGTATGAGCCCTACATTACCACATTTAAGTGCAACGATGTAAACGTTTACCATAGCTACAGGCGAGGGCTACTAACCGATCATTTCTAGCGATTCTATCCAGTCCCCTACTTACACTGTCACTATTTATTCATTATATCTTTAAGCTAATACGTTTTGCAGAACATGGCTCCCAGCAGTACTGATTGGTACTTATAAAATGAAGGGCGGTAGATAAAGGCGTCGGTACATTGTGTGCGTTTATACCGGAGAAATCAGGTTTCAGTTTAGAATCAATTTCGAATACTAAAGGTCCTAGATTTTAGCTAGAAAACGACTAGTACAAATTTAAAAAATATCTGATTAAATACTTGAACCGCAACCTAAAATCAATGCAACTTAAGGTTGATCGTGATTCAAGTAGCATCACAATATTACCCTCAATAACTTTATAATGGGATGATTGTTGTCGCTCGTCTATATTGTCCTTTGAGATGACACAAACACAATTTTTGTATCATCCCCTAAAAGACGACAGTCTTAATTCTACAATAATACCCGATATCGGTCAAATAACATCAAAATATTACCACAGAACCACGGCGAGGGAATTTAAATCGGAAATCAAATAAAATTGCGAATTCTGTGCGCGTCCCCTGCTGACAAGAAACCCTGGGTATCTTACAGCTTCCCCAAGACGTGTCAGTGTACAGTGATGTTTTTGAATGACAAGTACCTAAGGTTTTTATGGCTGCAGCCCCTTGTTTGGCCTTTTGATGAAGGTCACGCGTTGCCAAACGGAATAGGGGATTACGGGATGCTTGTACTTGCTTGAGCAGCGGGTTTTGAGATATGCTTTTGTTTTGGGTTCTTTGTATACTCAAGTGCCTTGTAACTTTAATTTTATATAAATAATTGTCTTTACTTTGATATCCTGTCTTCTTATTAAATAACTAGGCTCAAAATATTAAAATGTTCACAAGACATACCAAATAATCAGCGTATAAAGTAATGGCAGGAAGGCTGCTTTTACATTACGTATTATATTTCAGCAAATCTGTACAAGTAAAACAAATAAATCCATTTGACATTTACATCCCACGCATCCAATTTGCAACATGAAACAATTTTTTCTTCGAGAAGATATCATTATTGTTGACATCACATTTATCGAGTAACAATTTGAGGTTTTTAATCTGAATTTTCCCATTGGCTGGTATCTCTAAAAATGGCGGCGTTCAGTGCTGATACTGCTAAAATAACAAAAAGAAGATCAGCGTTTATGAGCACTTTGGAGTCGGATTGTTCAGTAATTTCTCCCCTATTCAGATATACCTTCCGACAATTTGATCCAAAATCGCTGACTGTGCTGTTTAAATAATTTGAAAAAAATATTTAAGAAGGCGCTTTCGGTCGTTTGTTGTTTCATAATCTTTATAATTGGGGCTTTATTAATATTTGTCTGGCAAAAAATATTTCTGCGAAAACCATTATTAAAGCTTTCTTTACATTTTAGTCTACTTCGCTTACATTTTTTAACAATTAGTGATTCCACACCAAAAGCTCTAGTCCCTAAAACGATATGTTTAGCATAACAGCTATGAAAGCGCTAATACTTTAGACTTCAACAATCGTGGCGCCGTTATTGAAATAATTCAATTTCGCGATAGAAATACTAAAGCAGCTATTATGTTAAGCTGGTTCCGCAATGTTGGTCGTGATCATATCGTAGTGCCACCGTTGGCTACTGCCGGACTTGCCGCCTACCAATCTGCGCGAACAGGAAATTGGATGGAGTTGTCGACGTAAATTTTATTTGATGAATATATTTTGTTATGTTGGGTGAAATACGATGATGTTGCAGTTTTTGGATTTAAGGTACATTACATTTACATAAATAAACATTTGTCATCATAGGTATATAATCGTTTTTTAGAAGGTTGTTTGGTTATAATATTGGTAGTTACTGTACATAAAACAAAAGAAAAACTCGCCCGCAAATCTCCACTGCATAATTAAATGCCAGGAATAAATGCAACATAAAAAATTGTATGACAAAATGCAACACGATATTCACCTAGCAAAAGATCGCGAAGACAACAAGAACATAACACCTAATCCCCGTGAATAGCCTTAACAATCTAGTGCTCGGGCAATTGGTAGCATCTACAGAGTACCTTGCCCGTAAGCCGGCCAATCAATATAGTGGCTACAATTATGTTAATGCACCGCCCTAGGCTGCGAGCCCAGACGCAATTGAAAATGTAAACGACCGCTGCACACCTCACCCGGCCCATGATCGCCTGGTACTCAGACCTGATGTAGCCGTTCACTTTTAGATGGCCATAAACAAAACCGGGGGGCGTGGGAGAAAATGATCATTGCCATTCAATTTATTTCCAGTTTTCGTGCTGAAATTTATCTGAGGCCCGATAATGGCGGTGCAATTGGTAGTTTTTCGTTAATTTATGATTTTATTTAGTACACAATACACAGGGTATTTTTAACATTGAGCTGCAATAATGCAGGGAGTTACTGTAACAATATGAACGGATAACTTACATAATATGTAAATCTATGTAAGTTTTCAACCACACACAAAAATGCCTCTCACCATTTGCTTGCGGTTTGCTTAATAATTTTAATTAAAACTAAATCTTGCCTTCACACAATGAAGCAACATTTGCAACAATGTAAACATTTCTTAGTAAAATTATGAAAACGGTACAAAACTTTACGTTACAATCAAGTGTGTGCTATGTTCACTTCAGTGTAACTGTTTTACTCAACGTTTCTATGAAATAGTAAATGGTGGCTATTTATAACGACAGTGTTGTATTGACTTTATCGATAGACTTTGCCTGAAGCCCTTGCTTATGAGAACTAATCAAAATGCAAGCGTTATGAATTACAGTTTTCTTGATTTGCATCTTATAATTGCATTGCTTAACCTAACAAATTTAAGGGTACCTTTATCACATTTGCCAAGAAAGTACATATACCTATATGTCGTGGATTGATGGCGCTATGGTGCGACGGACAGCGCCATCTAACAATTAGTTTGGTGAATTAATAAATCGTTACCGGAAACGCAAGCGGAGCACTTCCACTTGGACACGATCGTCGGTAGAAGGGATGTAGCGAGGACCGGCGGGAGGACGGAGTGATATAGACTACCTCGGACAGTCTTGGCAGAAGCTCGGTACCAACGCACGTGTTTGTTTCTAAATTGTGAAAAACCGTTAGTAAAATAAAGTTATTTTGATTTAAATAATCTTTGGTTCGAGTACCCTAGTCAGTGCCCACATTTATCTAAAACTATGTCGGATCGTGATGAAGACCCGATGTTTCGCACCTCGGCCACCCCTGATGCGACATCAGAAGTGGGATACACTCGAGCTGAAGAAAATCAAGAAGTATTGCAGAATGGAGCCATGATGTCACGGTGTGACGAGAACTTGCTTTGTACGCTGCTGGCTGCTCAAAATCAGAACATGATGTCCCTGATAGAAGCCATCAAGGGCCCGGCAGGTACCAAGCATATTTGTTTGCCTGAATTTGACCCGGACATGCCGGATGTAGACGCACGTGCCTGGTGTACTACTGCAGACCTGTGCCTATCGGAAGTACCGCTTCAGGGAAGTGCCCTGATCATCACCTTAAGCAAGGCTCTGAAAGGAAGTGCTTCACGTTGGTTGGCGCAAGTATCGTTTGCGGGTATGACATGGGGTGACTTCAAAAGCTTGTTTTTGTCCCGTTACGATTGCGTGGACACACCAGCCGCTACTCTTATCAAAATGATGAGTAGCAAGCCCAAGGAAGGTGAATGCTATGCTGCATACGCCGCCCGGTTGTTGTCTACCCTCACATCACGCTGGCAAAACATGAGCGCTGAGCAGATAGCCATATCTACGGTACTTGCTCATATGGCGCAATTTGATGGGCGTATACAGAGGTTGGCGTTTACTACCGAAGTAAGCAACAGGAACAAGCTGCAGTGTGAACTTCAAGCGTTTTCGTTTTTGAAAAGGAAAGCTTCGATGGGTAACTCGACCGAGGCCGCTTCAGATTTCAAGCGATCGAAGTTTCAGTCGGCGACGGTGAAATGTCACAACTGCGGTAAAATAGGCCACCGAGCGTCCGATTGCCGTTCAAGAAGTGAGGTCAAAGGCAAGGCAATCAATGCTGCCACTTCAGCGTCAAGCTCTGCGGGACCGAAGCAGCGTTCGGACATCATCTGTTTCAAATGCGGCAACGCCGGACACTTTGCTACGAAATGTCCACGTAGCAACCGTGGAGGCGCCGGCGCGGCAGGAAGCCCAAGCAGTTCCGGAGCAGCGCCTGCAGCAGCGACGAGCAACGAGAGGCGTGTTGAAGTTTGCTATGTTAGCAATCCCAGCGGTACGCTGATGAACACTGGTGAGTCATATCCATTTTATTATGATTCTGGTGCCGAATGCTCTCTCATCAAAGATTCTGTTGCGTCAAAGCTTAGTGGCAAGCGTGTAAATAACATTGTCAACTTGACAGGTATCGGTCATGGTAGTGTGCAAAGTACCCTACAAATTTTATCCGAGGTTATGATTAACGATTTACGATTAGAGATATTATTTCATGTTGTTCCCAATAGTTGCCTTAAAAATGATATTTTAATTGGTCGTGAGATTTTAGATCAAGGATTTAACGTTAGTATGACGTCTGATAGTATTGTTTTGTGTCGTAATAAGGTTGTTAGGTTATGCGATGTGTCAAATAAGCTCGGAAACGATTCCAATTGTCACATTGTTTTCGACAAAGTTGATGCAGACATTCCGCTAGAATTTCGTTCTCAATTAATTGATCTTTTGTCAGAATATTCTTCTTCGTTTTCTAGTGGTGTTTCTAGATCCCGGGTAACAACAGGTCAGTTGCAAATTAGGCTTGTAGATTCTAGTCGTACAGTTAACCGTCGTCCTTATAGGCTTAGTGCTAGTGAACGCGAAGTTGTTACTGCTAAGATTCGTGAATTAGAGGAAGCAGGTATTATTAGACCAAGTTGTTCACCTTTTTCTAGTCCAGTGTTACTTGTTAAGAAAAAGGATGGTTCAGATCGCATGTGTGTCGACTACAGGGAGCTGAATGACAACACTGTGTCGGATAGGTTTCCACTGCCGTTGATAGAGGATCTTGTATCTAGGTTAGGTGGAGCTAAATGGTTCACGTGTCTTGATATGTTGTCAGGCTACCATCAAATCCCAGTGCACCCTGAGTCAATAGAGTGCACTGCATTCGTTACACCCGATGGACAGTGGGAATATTTGACCATGCCCTTTGGTTTAAAAAATGCGAGCTCAGTTTTTCAGCGGGCAGTAATGAAAGCTTTAGGTGACCTTGCTTATAGCTATGCTGTGACGTATGTCGACGATATTTTAATAATAGGATCAAGTGTGGAGGAGAGTTTAGTTCGTCTTCGCACTGTACTCGATAAATTGACAAAAGCTGGTTTTTCCCTGAACTTTGTTAAGTGTTCATTTCTTAAACGACGGGTTGAATATTTAGGCTTTGTTGTTGAGGATGGCCAAATCAGACCTAATCCAAATAAAATTGCAGCTTTGTCCAGACTTCCCCCACCTAAAACCATCACTCAACTGAGACAGTTCATAGGTTTGGCCACTTATTTCAGACAATTTGTGCCACAGTTCTCAAAAATAATGGCTCCTCTGTTTCGTTCAATAAGTGGCAAGAATAGGTCCATTGAATGGGAACCCAGTCATGAGGCCATTCGTCAAAAAATAATTTCCTACTTAACCAGCGAACCAGTTCTAACAATATTCGACCCTGCGCACTCAATCGAGTTGCATACCGATGCCAGTGCTGAAGGATATGGTGCCATTTTTATTCAAAAGATTAATGGGAAACAACACGTAGTCGCTTATTATAGTCGTTGTACATCTCCTGCTGAATCGAAGTATCATTCATTCGAATTAGAAACGTTAGCAGTCTTCAATGCCCTAAAGCATTTTCGACACTATTTGCTAGGTCGTAAGTTTACCGTTGTGACGGACTGCAGTTCTGTTAAAGCCTCTAAAAACAAAACTGACTTATCTCCACGAGTTCATCGTTGGTGGGCCTACATGCAATCATTTGATTTTGATATTGTTTATCGTGAAGGCAGTAGGATGAGCCATGTGGACTTCCTTTCTAGAAATCCTCTCCCGACACCTAAAGAGACTTTCACACGGGTAGAACAAAAGCGTGTCGATTTAGCTGAGCTTTCTAGTAACTGGTTGCAAGCTGAACAGGAAAAGGACGAAGAAATCAGTAAGATTGTGTCTGATCTTCGTAATGAAGTTTTTCCTGAGGAAACTCGCAAAACTTACGAAATTCGTAAAAATATTCTGTGCCGTAAGATTCAGCGTAACGGTCGCACTCGTTGTTTGCCTATTGTACCAAGATCTCTTAGGTGGTCTGTAATTAATAACATCCATGAGTCTGTCATGCATTTGGGATGGGAGAAAACTCTCGAAAAGATTTACGAGCACTATTGGTTTGAAGGTATGTCAAAATATGTGAGAAAATTCGTAGACAATTGTATCACTTGCAAAATAGCGAAGCCCCACTCTGGTAGAGTTCAAGCAGAACTTCACTCCATTCCCAAGTTCAATATTCCATGGCACACAATTCATACTGACGCTTCTGGTAAACTGTCTGGTAAAAACGACATCAAAGAGTACGTGTTTGTCATCATAGATAATTTTACCAAATTTGTTTTGCTCCGTCATTCGCTTAATATCGATACTAACAGTAGTATTTGTGCTATTAAGTTCTGTATAGCGTTGTTTGGTGCGCCGAAGCGCATAATAGCTGATCAGGGTCGTTGTTTCGCTAGCAAATAATTTTCCAATTTCTGTACTTCTAACAATATAGAGTTGCACTTGATAGCTACTGGAGGTAGTCGTGCGAACGGTCAGGTCGAAAGGGTAATGAGTACACTGAAGAGTATGTTGACAGCTGTAGAGACTAGTCGTGACCGCTCTTGGCAGGACGCTTTAGGAGACGTTCAGTTAGCTATTAACTCTACTATTAATAGGGTGACTAAATCTAGCCCTCTCGAGTTGATGATAGGAAGGGTAGCACGGCCGCTTGGTTTAGTGACCGCTGATGATGATTTGAATGACGTTAATTTAGATGAGATTAGAGAGCAAGCGACACTGAATATTGAGAAAAATGCAAATTATGATAAAAATCGATTTGATCAAAGTAAGGCTCAAGTTTCTAAGTTGGCTATTAATGATTATGTTTTGATAGAAAATGAGGAAAGGAATCAAACCAAATTAGATCCTAAATTCAAAGGTCCATTTAAAATTATTGATGTATTAGACGGGGATAGATACCTACTAAAGGCGCTTGACTCTAAGCGAACATACAAATACCCCCATGACCGTGTGAGGAAGATCCCCGATCACCAAGTTCCCCGCGAATTAGATGTCATAGTTGATGACAGTGGTAGCGAAACCACATCTGATTAAGAATGGCTTGTATACTCATACTCGAAATTCTAGACCGCACCTCATGAGTAACATGTGGCGATGGGTCTACAAGGAATCGTTGGTGCGATTTCTGTCTGTGTTGGTGCACAGAGCGCTTTATGTGTTGTAGCACATGTTGCGTAAGATTTTTGAGAGTCGTTGGTGCGATTCTTGTCCGTGTTGGTGCACGGAGCCCCTCATGTGTTGTAGCATATGTGGCGGCAGATTTGTAACGAATCGTTGGTGCGATTCGGGTCTGTGTTGGTGCACAGATGATAGTGAAAGTTTCATGAGTTGAGTATACATTGCTTATGAATTATGGTAAATAGTAACAGAACTGTTAGAATCACCTTGTTTTAGTCTTTTTAACTTGTTGGTCGGATCTTTTCCAATTAATGATATTGTGCAGAAAGCACTGTGTATGTAAGCTTAATTACAATGCATTTTGTGTCATGAAAGTTGATTACTGTACCTAGATTTAGGAGAAATAAAGTACCAATGAGAAACTGCTACCTTTGTTTCTATTGGCAGGATAGCCGAGCTAGTTTACTTTCTGAGTATATTTTGTCCACAGGAACTACACCCGAGGACGGGTGCTAGTCAGGGATGGCCGTGTCGTGGATTGATGGCGCTATGGTGCGACGGACAGCGCCATCTAACAATTAGTTTGGTGAATTAATAAATCGTTACCGGAAACGCAAGCGGAGCACTTCCGCTTGGACACGATCGTCGGTAGAAGGGATGTAGCGAGGACTGGCGGGAGGACGGAGTGATATAGACTACCTCGGACAGTCTTGGCAGAAGCTCGGTACCAACGCACGTGTTTGTTTCTAAATTGTGAAAAACCGTTAGTAAAATAAAGTTATTTTGATTTAAATAATCTTTGGTTCGAGTACCCTAGTCAGTGCCCACATTTATCTAAAACTATGTCGGATCGTGATGAAGACCCGATGTTTCGCACCTCGGCCACCCCTGATGCGACATATAGATAATATAGAACTATAAATTTTTAAACATATTAAAATAACCAAATTAACGCCGTTTTTAAATTAACTAAATTGGCCATTCAAACTAAGGTCTCATTCCGAAACAAACCATTTTAATAATGTACTTACTACAACATAATTCCCTAACCCTACCCGAGATATTGAAACATTTAAGCGACTAATAACCTGTCACTCTCTAAACTAATATCCCAGGGTACCTATAATGAAGAAAAAAATCTAATTACAGCATAAAATTTAAGGCCGGTCAGTCGCCTGGCCGTGGCGTCGCTGTGGCGTTGCTTGTCCGATGGAATAGTAATTAAAAGAGGCGAGTCTTTTTTTTCAACTAGTATGTCAGAACAGTCTGTGAAAGTCCCTTTCCCCTGCTGTTTGAACCGTTTCGACTAGAATTTCTCGAAGAAAATGGCTTTTAGTCTAAATCAAATAAATACATGTTTGCCTTAAACATAGCAGATATAAGTTACATTATTTTATTTATCAAGTATTATAATTTGCTGCTTTGATGTATGGGCATTTAACGACATGGAGACTATTATATTTTTTCTTCTTTCTGCATTCAGCCAGCAGCTTCATTTCTGCTGGGTATAGCATTTTTCCTACTCTTGTAGAATCCTAGTTTTTGAGCGCAGCATGACATTTCAGCACCAATCTCCCTACGGTGCTGATATGTCACGCTTGATAAATATTATTCGATAAATTTGATCGCCCTTGATAAACTTAATGTATTTCCTGCACATCTACCTTTACTATACACTTGTGCTGCTTGTCAATGCTTTTGTACTTATTTTTCCCGAATGCCACTGCCATGTTACCATGCTTATCTTTTGAAACATAGCCTACTATGAGTTTAGTAGTATGCTCTTGTACAGAGGGAGCAGAAAGAATGTTATGCTATCAAGTTAAATATCTACACTGGTGGAATAATGGTGTGTTCTAGGGAATATCAAGTACCTTTAAATAATATCACAGATGAAAAAATAAAAGACTATCAGATAAAAATTCAACGACGTAAGTCCCAAACGACCAACTTATGACGAACTTATGAGTATTTTATAATTAAAGCATTGTTCCAAATTGTCTCAGCATCAAATAAATCACAGGAGCATTTCCCATGGGGGCCGTAAGGTAATTAAGGGATAGCATGTATCAAAAGGTAGGGATGCAACCGACATACATTGCGGTAGCTGCTTTGCCTAACAAATGTGGTGTATATAAGCAAACTATGCGTCTATATATGAGTAGCTAACCACAACATCTGTCAATTAAATAAAGGATTTTCAACCTCCATGACTGCTTACAAAGGCTTGCACTGACTGGAATGGTCCTTTCAAATCTGTGCGAATCCTTTTTCCAAACACTATTTCTGATACTAATTAAATGATTCAAGGTATTGTGAATGTAATAAATCTATAGGTCGCAATATTCGACCTAGATTAATACATGTTTTATTTTAGTTGTGGCTTTTTTAAGTCTAGGTTTAGTTACGAGGTATGCCTTTTAAGTTCTGTCGTTTCCATATTTCCCAGCAATTTTGAATTTGGAACTGTTCTATATTCGAATGTGTTTAAATTTTGAATCTCAAAACAGTTGAAAGTATTAGGATTAATGCTATTGTTTAGTCATAGCGTCGATTGGAATCTGCCAGGTTACGTACGAAAATGAATCTTTCTAAGGAAAATGTTCGAGGAATAATTTTCTACAACTTTAGAAGAGGCCTGACACGACTTCAGTATTTTGAAGAGATAACACCTGTGTTCAGTGATGAAGTCCCATGTCTGCGGACTGTCGAACGCTGGTATTTAGAATTTCAGCGTGGACATACTAGTGTTAGTGACAAATCTCGCAAAGGACGCCCAAAATCCGCCTTCACTGAAGATAACATCATTGCTGTGAGACAACTAATTCTCGAAGATCGTCATGTGACGTATCGAGAGATAGAGGCTCTATTAGGCATCTCAGGGACAACCATTCAGAAGATCTTGCATGAAGCGCTTGGTGTGAGAAAGCTAGTTTGCCGTTGGATACCGCATCTGCTTTCCGACGATCACAAGGCGGCCCGCGTCAGATGGTGTAAGAAAACTCTGCAAAGGTTTAACCGAGGAGAGTCAAATCACGTCTACGACATCATCAGTGGTGACGAATCTTGGATCTATGCCTACGATCCTGATTCCAAACAACAATCTACAATCTGGGTCTTTCAAGATGAGCCAAAGCCGACTAAAGTTGTTCGTTCTCGAAGCACTTCAAAGAAGATGATGGCCACGTTCGTTGGAAAAACCGGCCATGTTGCGACTATTGCACTTGAAGATCGTATAACGGTTAACGCAGAGTGGTATACCACAGTTTGTTTACCACAACTCATCGCCGAACTTCGAAAATCTAACTCAAAGCGACGCATCATCCCGCACCACGACAACGCAAGCTCACACAGCGCTCGTCAAACAATTGAGTATTTGAAGCAGGAAAAAGTAGAAATTTTTGACCATCCTCCATACAGTCCTGACCTAAGCCCTAACGATTTCTTTACATTTCCTAAAATTAAGAAAAGTCTTTGTGGTCAAAGGTTCCAGACCGGTGAAGAAGCAGTCGACGCTTTCATGTCAGCCATTTTGAATACCCCCACTTTAGAGTGGAATAAATGTTATAATAATTGGTTTGAGCGAATGGTACGTGGTGAATACTTTGAAAAACAATAAAAAGTACTTTAAGCTTCCAGTTGTGTTTTTTTCTTCAAACGACAAAACATAAAAGGCATGCCTTGTACAAGATAACTGACAAATGCTTGACCAGTTTGGACCGGTCCAAACAAATCTGTGTCATTTTGTCCTCAAAGGATCATGTTAGATATTGACAGGCATGGATCGTACCCATCTTGTTTAGACTACCCAAAAAATATTATAACAGTATTATTTTAGAAGTAAATATAATTTGACATTGTAGTATAAATGTAAATTTATTACGATGGATGGTTCTTTGAAACTCTTTCACGCAAGATTTTATATATTTTAAAACCTGGATTAACACATAACATATTTTGTATCCCTGAAGTATGTTCTCTTGGTATGATTATCGACAGTAATACAGGTGGGTTCGCGGGCGGTAAGTATAATAATATTGATAATAATTGACTACCTAAACCAAGTTGACCTTTAAGACCAAATAAGTAGTTTAAGCAATATTCTGATTCGGTAAAATAAATCTATAGAGAAAAACGTCACGGGAAACAACAAAATGAAAACATTTATTTAATAGTAAATAATTTAGGCATACAAAAATATTCTCAAGTCAAACTGAAATTAGTAGAAAACTGCGCAATTAATACCATAAAATAAATAGACAAGCGTTAATGTCGTGTTAAACCAAAACGCTCCCTTAAGCCAGGCTTATCACTGTCAGAGAAGCAACTAACTGCAAGTCAATACCTAAAAGTTTAACTAATTAGCGAGGGGAATGTGGATCCCTCCACCATATTTATATTTATTTATCGTGTTTAGATGTTCATTAAAAACTTTCAGTACCAGAGAACTTGGCTTGTTTATCTAATCAGTTTAAGTTATTGGAGAGTTTGCATGTTTTGAAAGGAAGCACTACTACATTTCGTTTTTTGGTGTTCCGTGGTTTCATGTCGGCGATTAAACCCATTTCAATATTACATTCGATCGTTTTCGTAAAATTTCAAGCCTGTTTCATGATACTGACATAATAATTGACCTACTAAACTCACTTTTCAGTTCCATATTGATAAAACATATAGAAAATGTGTTCCGTAACAAAACCCGATTTATAAGCGAACAATGCCGAACGAGTGCGCCAAAATTATCTCGTTTTCAACACAATGCCCTTATGTCGAATCAACAATTGACAATGTCACATGCAACGTACTACATAGTACTACCAACAAAGGGGGGATTTAGCTCAAATAAGCGAAATGATCGAACATTCTCACGTAAGATCAAATCTATGTATTTTAATCAACACACGAGTCCTCGAGAGGCAATTTTGAAAACGCTCACGTTTACGTTAAGCTAACCTCGGATTTTTGATGACATCGCCCCGTTTACCAGTTTGCTTGGTAGACCGTGTGTGGGATTACTACCCATTTTCTGGTGGTACATATGTTTCAAATTCACGGGTACTTTGCTATTATTAGTTTTCGGTCACCTGTTACTAATTGATTTTGTGAACTTTGAACCTTGTGAAGTCTGGAATAAATCAAGATAACAGCCTGGTTTCATTACCTTAATCCAACTTTAGCCCGCTTGAAGTACTGAGTAAAATTATGCTGAGACTGACCTAAAATAATATTTCATGATTTTATCTGAATGTAAATACTTGTTTCAATAATATTACTGAAACAATAACATTTGAAGGCTACTCTTGTAAATGACTAGTATCAAATAAAGGGTATATCTACTTTATTTTCATTGCAGATTAAAATTTCAGTAGGTAAATATCTACATGTAGAAATAATTTAAGTTTACCGATAAAACGGAAGGATTCGTGGAGTTCACACATCGAATACTCTATAGTACATATTCAATGTAAATAAAAGTTGTTAAATGGGTAAACTCTCTGATTCCCTATGAGATTCCATAAAATACAAGCATTTCTTACATACTCGTATATGTAAATTTTATCGAAATAATTGAAACCTGTTTATTACCTTCATCGTGTTTACACTAATGTTGCATATTTGTTACAATTACGTACCTGAAACAAAATAATGTATATTTATGAATAATGTATATTAACAGAATAACACAGTCATGGTGACAAATGTCAATACAATAATATGATATATTCATGTTCATATTATGATAAAATACAAAATTGGACCATCCTGTCAGTAATCGCTGGTTTCGTGAGTCATACTGATATTATTTGGTCAATCACAAGCATTTATAGTAGGTTTCTATCACCATCGTCGCATCGCAAAACTAATTCTGTCTGTTTGTCTTAATGGCTGAAGAAATTTGGACGAATCTTAAAACACGGGCAGACCGCGGACTTCTAACTTCACGGTGCGATAAAATTATTCTCTGTGTCCCAAGCGAATCGTCATCGTTATAATGTAATATAGGTAAACCTGTCCCTTGTTGCTTTATAAAGTACTTTATTCAACTTCAAAGAAAACTTTTCCGCATAGGTAGAACGAATATATGCTGTACCTTTTCAGCTTTCGATTCATTTATTAATGAATTTATTTAACCTTGAATTTATATTTTATATTTAGGTCAAAAATCGCTAGTATAAAAATGTCTACCGCAGGCGACGTTGAAAGCTGCCGAAATATCTGATAGTGTATATGTATAAAGATTTTAGGTCAGATTAATTGCGGTGGCATTATACGCAACACTGCGAACTGGAAAGGGCAACACCACTAACTATAGTATGCACGACTAACGAGTTGTAAGTCATGGGTTTAAACCCAAGCAGGCACATTACATTAAGTGATTTTCATCATCAGCACAGTTATAGTAACGGTAAAGGAAAAGATCGTGAACAAACCGGCATGTCCCCAACCTACACTGAGTCCCCGTGGTGGATTACTGACCATTCCTTCTCAGAGAGAGAAGGCAGCTGTGTCACAGCAATGGAAATGTTATAAATTGATATGTTATATTCAACACTATATGTTAATAACGCTAAAATAATAAAATTGAATTCTAATAATTTAAGGGAAGAATTATCGTGTCGTGTAGGAACGCGTTGCTTGAAGTATTTAATTTATTGTTTGACATGGCGTATGGTTCTTGCATCTAAATGGACAACCTGCACTGCCCCTCTTTTGGCAATTGTTTTTTTTAATAATTAGCTTTTGCACTTGGATTCTTTGGCGTTTATTTTAGCTCCAGCCACATCTAAAATTACATCGCTTTGTTGCTCCGTTTTGAGCAGTTTCACATTTAAAATATTAGTATGAATTCTCTTATTACTTTGTTGGAAATGAACCTACCAAAAGGAATCTAAACAGAAAGATTGTAACGAAATGAAGCGCCTAAAACGCTTTAAAAATTCGTCAAATAGAAAAAAAACGTACAAACCTAACCTGAACCGAAAAATGTCTTCAAACTAACAAAACGATCATCTCTCTAAACGACCACGACCAAGTTAATCAAAATTGTAAAATGTGTATATCAGAAGTTGCGGCTAATGTAACTGGGGCAGAGTGGGGGCTGTGAATAAATGAGGAGTCCGCAGCAATCCAGTTAGCTGTGCAAACACGGGTTGGGAACAAACAACATTGCCCTGGGACACTGAGTGACGCGCGATTTGTGTGTCTAATAACTTTGGACCAAAAATCGCTTGTGGAGAACGAAAGCATCACACATAGTTATTGCTTGGTTCCAAGGATAAAACTCAAATAACCGGTATAATAGAAATGTGTAAATTGTGTAGTGTTGTTTCTAATATCCCTAGTAATAATATGTTATTTGTAGACAGTTGATAGATTGACATCATACCAGAAGCGGTGTGTAGTCGTGTACTATCCAATTCACCTTAACGCTCTATGCTTATACAAATTGCTATTTGATGATACATCTCTTGGAAAAACATCTGCCACGAAGAACTGTCGGGAAATATCCAAGAATCCTCAAACAAAGTAGGATAAACATGTGGGTCTATCGACAGCTCATTACCATTCATAAACAAACATTAAAATACACCGCGGATATTTCTAAACGCTTGAATAAAACATTCTACAAGACACAATCCCGCAACGAAAATTACACCGACTACTGCCTTTCCGAGGCGATTACAAACAGCTATAAAAACAAAAACATAACCCCTCACTCAGAATACACTGGGGTAAAATAAACTCTACGTCGCATATAATAGGGTTCGGTTTTTAATGGAAACTTATGTTAATAGCCCGTCCACAGGTGATCCAAGCATCTGCTGGGTTATTTTGTGAAAATATAAAGTTTTTCCCCAATAAATAATGCAACGTTGCTTTGAAAGCGAAAGGTATGGAAATACAAGTAACTAGTACGTACATTACTCAGTATTTTTGTTAGAGAATCATTTTAGGGATAAAACTAATTCATCCGGCAAGATAATGTTTGTTCAAGTTATGAAAACATTCGGGGATGTGGTGTCTGTAATCCTGCAGATGTGACTGAAGGAACAAAAAACGTACGAGTGGGTTGATGATATATTATGTGAAATAAAAAAGTGATGGATAGTTAATTTTTATTAGGGATTAGAAAAGGCGTGTTCAAACGAGTGGGTTGTAAACCACCGATGTAGCTTGACAGACTAAACTATTAAAGAAAACGGAGGTCTAGGTTTTTGTTTAAATGTAATACATAAATAGAGCTTATTTTATGTGTTGATAAAAGATTCCAGACAGCTTCTTATTGAAAATCGTGCCACTTATTAATTAATATTGCGGTAGGATGAAGGTACTGTATGCACACGTCATTTATAAAATTTTCCAACAATGCAAACAAAGGAAATGAATTGTTTTGAACTGAATTGTTGAATATTCTCTTGAAATTCACAGTAAACCAGCGGCCAGTTAATAATAGTAATGTTCCAATAAATATAATTTTACCCTACTTCGGTCCATTGTAAATAGTGATTATCGGACAGTTTCACAATATACCTTTGTTTTCATTGTTGGAAAATTCATTAAAACAACCTTTACAATGTTTCTGCTTTAAGTATGTATATTCCTAAAAGGAGTATCTATGTAGACTAAGCATGAACGATCTTAACATACTATTCCCATTTTTTAAGTCAAATATTGGCCGTAATACGCTTTTTGTAAGTACATCAGACTCCATTTTGGTCCATGAAAGTTTTGAAAAATATACATGTACACATAACCTGTCAAAAGCTACTTAAAATTATTTTATCACACATTTAAAAACAAGGCAAAGCAAACTTTTCCAATATCATCGATGTAAGTCGAAGAAAGTTCATAGCACATAAAAATATTCACGTGTAACCTGCTGCGCCACGCGCCGCGCTCACAAACAAAGTAATATCAAGCCGTAAGATACTTACCGTCTACTACGGGGATTATCCTCAACTTGACTTAGATATTTTGATGTTTTAGCAACGAAATTGGTTTTTCCCTTCAGCAAAGAAAACCCATTATCGTTGCTGTGGAAGCCGTCTCGTTACCGCGTATCTAATTTGGGATCATCCAGATTTCTCTTTCTTTGCCCTTAGGTGTGAGATTGACAGCAACGTAAGTAGGGATTTGTACAGTATAATGGTTAGTTCAAGGGTGCGTTGACTCTGGCGATAATGGTGTATGATGGGAACTTTAGAGGCCCGACATTGTGGGCCCGAATCGGTTTACGATTGTGTGATCACGTCTTTGAAAAGCGTTGATCGAATAAAATCTAGGTCGGTCGGATAGAGCTATCTTTTGTGGAATAGATGCTACAATCTGATGTAGGTCACGTGTTTTCTGTGTGAGAAAACACTAAGTGGATGTGGCTGTTTGTCTTGTCCAGATTGCAAGTGAACAAAGAGAACGAATACAGACGTGAATTGAAGCTAACATACTTGTTGCTAGTAATTTACTTCTGAACTGCACTTCTGGGACGAAACATAATAGTTACGAGTCCGTAAATTGAAGAAAGACCATTTCCAGTTTTTAAATTACATACACACCAAATAAGATTGGGACGCTTCATAGAAAATAAGACATTGTGTAATACGACCAAACACCGAGTCAACTAGAAAAATGATCGGAAAAAAAAGTCATTAAAATTTTCTGCAACTCTTGCACTCGCCAAAATACATCTTGTCAAAAACACCACAAAATTAAGACATCTCACACACCCACTGAATGTAAAACCTCACTGGTGTTGAAATAAAATTTTCAAATTGATTACTGGCATCATTCATGAGGCTACAAAATGTTTTGCTTTTGTCACATCCACGCGTATGGGGGTGCATTGTGTCTGGCAGCCGTAATGATGCATTTGGCGATGCACGCTAGTCAGGGTGGGGGCGCTTTAGTGACGTGTCGTACTGAACATTGCACGTTTTTATGGAGACACTTTTTGGAGCCTATAATGGGATAGACTTTTAGGTGACATTAGGTTGGAAAAGAATTTTATTCAGAGTACCTGAGGTTGAATTTATGTTTCTAATGTAAAAAGAACGAAGGCAATTTTATATACATGTATTGAGGAAAATTCAAAAATATTATATAAAAATGTCAAAGCTAATATCAAAAGTTAGTAGTACAAAACATGTTAAAGTAGTTCCAGGTTACCTAAAAGGCTACGTTTTGGGTAAACTGGAACGGAAACAAAATATCTACAAAAAGTATTTTCTGAGAAGAAAAAGTATTTTGTCCATTGCGAAGTATGTAATTACGTTGTTACAATCGTCGAAAATACTCCTATTTTTTCTGTTACAACTAAAGCTTAAAAATCTAACAACGTTATTATTACATTTGCTAAAGGATATCGCGACAATCTTCTTAGGAATGTCTTGTAATTTAATTTATTTGTTTTATTTTGTCTCTCTTATTGTACTTTTGTGTACAAAGTTATAAGATTAACTCAATTTTGGGGGCCACAAGTATTCTTTTGTGATGAAAAAAGTAAAAAATATGGCCGGGGTACTGCTGAGAGTTTTAATGGAATTTTGGTGAAGCGAAGTACGCAAATCGGTTTTTATTGTTCCATGAATTATGTATAGGCTTAAGCTTTACAATATATGGACGTTGGAAAGAATGAATTGAACATTTTTGTGCCAGAATACATTCGGGACTGAAAGTTTTATCAAGAAGTATTATGATGAATAAGTTATTTTGTAAACTGAATGGATCATGCCGCGAAAATCTACGAGTATCTTTAGAATGTTTGAACCACCTGAAACTGATGATTTATTTATTTATATCTACATTTCTGATGCATTGGTCACTATATATATATATATATATATATATTTGTAAGTTTTAAGAAATAAAATAAGTACAAAAGTATGAAAGCGAAAAGTGATTAAAATTTCAAGATTATCTTTTAATTAATAATACACATACAATCTACAAAAGAGAAAACTCAGTAAAGGCAGACCTTTTTAAGTTAACTAACGGATAAATTTAATTTAAATAATTATTAAAATATTGTTTTATAAACATCGAACCCGAACGTTAAGAATAGGGAGCTTAATTAACTCATTAATACACGTTTTCTTTGAAAACACCACCGAGAGGCGGGGATCTTTAGGTATTCCACGAACAGGTTGTAAGTGTCGAATTAACTGTGGAACAAGTTAGCAGTACAGAGAGATTCAAAACTGAATGTATGAAAACTAATAAAGCATACTCTCAATACAGTGAGCAATCCTTAAAGACAAGAATAGAAAGAGATAAGAGAAGACCATAGTTATGTGTTTTTGAAAACAAAATAAACAGATATACAAAATAGACAGCAAAAAAAAATCAAAAGATTAGTTTATAAAGTAAAGCCAAAACCATTGCAGTAGGGCGATACTGTGATCAAAACACATAAGTACAATGTAAGTGAAACTAGATTACACCCGCTACGTCCCATATCTTGCAGCCAAACAAGAGCGATTCCCCGGACGGGTGCTTACTAGAGATCCCACCGCCTTATCATGGCCCCGCAGGCATTGCGCGTCTCAGCGTATTTTTGTTAACAACTTCTTTTCAGAAAATTTTTACTTGACGTAGTACATTGTGAAGATGGAATTTGATTTTGTTGTTATCGTCTTCCAGCGACACGTAACTTTTGCTGAGTCTTGTTTTTGTCACATGTTTGGGTTGTTTCCAGTTTTTGTTATTGTGTGTTACCGTTGTCCTTTTTATTTGTATCGTAACTAGGACTACATTGGTACTCTCTCTTTTTTTGGCCTAACGATATTTGTCATAGTTTATGTTAGTGTCATTAGACGTAACAAATGTTATAGCCATAACTTTTTGAAATCTCAATTGAAAACTATATGAGCTTGTTTCAAAATATGTAGATAGTAACAAGCTATGAAGAAAAATGAAAGTATTTTTCCGAGAGCAATAAGCAATCATTACAAATTTTCTCAGATACCTCTTGGAGAAAGAAACAAGGAATCTGCTTGAAAAGAACAATATTTAACTTCACCGCAGAATATTAAAAAACCAATCTTATGTTAAGGAAATAAGGACCATAAACGTAGCAAAATACGTTTAGTGAAAATGAGGAAATCTTTCGCAGGGTGTCAAAATTGCTACTTTCGCTTATATCCTCCCTTTGTGTCGGCGTTGTCACAATGAACTCACTGTTTCAACTTTTCAATAGATATTGTACTTAACATATTGCTACTAGCAAAATTTTACAATATTAATAAATTTTGTGTAGGCGTAAGAATAGTTTTGTTGCGACGTATAGCTAGGTACACATCTATGCAAATTTTAAATGAAATATTTATTACAATCATAGTGTAATAATTATTTATTGTACAGTTAGATTACTGACTTATGCACTCAGTTTTAACTCATATAGTGTACATAGGTCAAAATCAAATGAACAAGTTAAGCTCGTTATTTTAATGAATATTGCTAGTAACTATAACCAATAGAATATACCGTATAATAATAATAACAATAAATATAATCAGTGGCCCGGCTGTCAACAGGCTGTCAGAAATTTTCATCCCGATTTTTTAAATAATACTTTATTGTGCAAACCATTACTAAAGATATACTTACTGCAAATTAAAAACCGTAAAAAGGAACAAGAAAGCACCAAATATGAAGTAGCACCATCTTGGACGGAACACAATAATATAACAAATTGATTTTAAATGTTGACAAGAAGCCGGGCACAATTGCAACTATCCACACGCCCAACACCTGCGGAATCGTCGCTCAGCTCCGCCTCGCAGCCGCCGGGACCTGCTCCAGCCGTGAGTGAAGAGACTCCGGCCGCTGCAGTTGCGTCGAGCTCGAGCGACGAGTACTTCTCGCCGCCGACGACACCACCACCTGCGCGTCGGCGAGGAAGAGGCCGCCCTCCGGTCGGCTTAGGACTTCGAGGCTCTCGGACCTCTAATGGGGTCCCCGCTGCCGGTGGGAGTGTGCAGCGCATGCGATGGACACATTCCATCAATGAAAATGTCATGCGCTCATACTTCGGGGCTACAGAGGGGGGAACTAACCTGACTGTGTACCGTGGTCGGATGCTCTCTCTGTTTCAGCTACTTGAACCAGCTGTCAACGTTTCGGCTCAACGATTGCCGGATCAGGTGCGGGTCATCCAGCGTAACCGTATGTTGGATGACGCCGTACTTGATAGACTACGCCTCGAATCACGGTGCAGCCGTGTCTCATCTGCTTCGCCAATGGCCGCGGTGCAACTACAACCCAGTATCTCACCGCGACCCGATCACGTCGGTGAAGATGATGATGACGAGGCTATAACCGTGAGTACCCAGTGCAATGAACAATTGAGAAGTGCTTTGGAGTGTGCATTACGGGAGTATCGCTCCACACCGCCAGAGCTTAGACCTCGTCTGCCTCGTTTGCCCATGCATAAGAAAAATAGGGCGCTAGTGTGTGCTCTAGATTCACTGCTGTCAAATTATTTTGACAATAGTGAAGACCTCACCGATACTCATTCGATCCTATACTGTGCAGCTGTAGCGGCTTGTCGGGTAGCTCATGTCAAGTTCCCAAAGACTGACAGAGTTATACGACCAGCTGTACCAGCTTGGCAGGGCAGGCTCGAACGTCGTATTGCTGAGGCTAGAGCACTCATTGGTAAACTTATCTGCTTCAGGCAGGGCAACACTCGTCCTAGAGTGATGTGCTTTGTGAGGCGGGCATTTGCGGGGACTGATATCAGTCCTCGGGATTATCTGACCCGCGTCACAGAGCGTATCGACTTCCTGAAGCAGAAAGTCTATGCATGGGCAAATCGAATTCGTCGATATAAGCGGCAGGTGGAGCGATACACTCAGAATCGCACATTCCAAAGCAATGAAAGGTGGGTTTATAAGGCCTGGGAGCGACCTGACCAAGGTGTGACTGATACGTGCCTACCGAATGATGATGCCATGTGTTTGTTCTGGCGCAGCATCTGGTCGGTGCCTGTCAGCCACACCGAGGGTGACTGGATGAGTGAGATCAAGCGCACGTGCGATCTTATACCAGAAATGGGGGCAATTACGATCAGCCCCCAAGATGTAACCTGTGCAGTCCGTCCGTTAACCAACTGGAAATCTCCAGGGCCGGACGGGCTGCACAATTTCTGGATAAAATGGTTTCTAAGCTCGCACGCTCGCTTGGCCGCTCAGTTCCAGTCTGCCTTAGAGCTAGGATCTCTACCTCAATTCCTAACTACAGGAATAACCCACCTGCTCCATAAATCAGGCAGTACTTCGGAACCTAAAAATTATAGACCGATCACGTGCTTAGCGACAGTCTATAAAGTTCTTACATCCATTTTGAGAGCCAAAATTAATAATCACATTCATACAAATTCAATCATGTCTGCTTCTCAGAATGGATGTAGGAACGGGTCCCGCGGTACTAAGGAGCTTCTCCTCATCGATATTGCCATAAACCAACAGGTTCGTCGTTCCTGAAGGAATCTGTCGACATGTTGGATAGATTATAAGAAGGCCTATGACTCGGTTCCACATACATGGCTCATGAAGGTGTTGGAGTTGTACAAAATAAATCCAATACTCCGCACTTTCCTTGAGTCATGTATGGGGCAATGGAAGACGGTCCTCTGCTACTCAGGATGTCGACAGATCCAGGAAAACAGCGAACCGATTAGGATTGAGCGTGGTATTTTTCAGGGCGACAGTCTGAGCCCACTGTGGTTTTGTCTGGCTCTCAACCCTCTCAGTACATTGCTGGAGGGTTCGGGGCAAGGCTACCAGTTGAGAAGAGGTGGTCAGGTTATATCACACTTGCTTTACATGGATGATTTGAAACTTTTTGCCCCCAGCAAATTACAACTCATGGAGCTACTGAAGGTAACGGAAACCTTCAGTAGCGCCATCAGGATGGAATTTGGGGTGGACAAATGTGCGGTCATGCATGTAAAGCGAGGGGAGATTATGGAATCCGTGGGAACTCAACTCTCGGATTCCATACACCTAAGATCTCTCGGCTCAACTGAAACCTACAAGTATTTGGGTATGTCAGAGGCACTAGGCATCAATGTTGCTTATGTTAAACAGTCATTGAAGGATCGCTTCTTTGGCCGCCTGAATAAAGTACTGAATAGTCTTCTTTCAGGCGGAAACAAGGTGCGTGCCTTCAATGGCTGGGTCATGCCAGTATTGATGTACTCTTTTGGCATACTCAAATGAACTCAGACTGAACTTGACGCCTTGGACAGGCGGGTCCGCACAACGCTGACTGCAAATCGAATGCATCACCCACGATCATCGGTGATGAGGCTGTATATCCCGCGGAAGTGCGGGGGTCGTGGCTTTTTAAATGCAAAGACCCTGCACAACCGTGAGGTTTGCAGCCTTAGGGAATATTTCCTAGAAGCCGACGTGGGTATGCATCGAGATGTGGTAGCGGTGGACAAAGGCCTCACTCCGCTCTCCTTAGGTACCGAGAATTGGCGCAAACCTGTAGTATTAGATACTAATGACCGCAGAGAAGTATGGCAGAGCAAGGAGCTTCACGGACGCTATTACCGGGCCCTTCATGGGTCTGATGTAGATACATTAGCGTCCGTAGCCTGGCTACGTTTTGGTGACCTATTCGGGGAAACCGAAGGTTTTGTCTGTGCAATTATGGATGATGTTATGATGACGAATAACTATCGGAAATATATTGTGAAGGATGGTACGGTAGACATATGTCGGGCATGTCACAAACCGGGAGAATCCATTCGTCACATTATCTCCGGTTGTTCTCGTCTGGCTAACGGAGACTATTTGCATAGACACAACCTTGTAGCTAGGATTGTTCACCAGCAACTTGCTCTTAAATACAATCTCGTGGAATCAGAAGTACCGTACTATAGGTATGTGCCCGACCCAGTTCTTGAAAATGGCAATATTACATTGTACTGGGATCGGTCTATCATCACTGACAGGACTATTGTTGCCAATAAGCCTGACATAGTGGTGATAGACCGATTAGAGCGTCGCACGGTGATTGTTGATATAGCGGTCCCTCATGACGAGAACCTCGTGAAAGCCGAGAAAGATAAGCAAATTAAGTATCTTGACTTGGCTCGCGAGGTTGTTGACATGTGTGATCATCATTGTGCCGATAGTCGTCTCAGCCAATGGCATAATAGCCAAGAGCCTCGACAAACATCTTAGGAGGCTCTCGTTGGGTAGCTGGATCAAGGGCTTGATCCAGAAAGTAGTACTTCTGGACACGGCACGAATTGTTAGGAGGTTCCTCTCTCAAGAGCCCTGACCACCGGTAGCTTGGACCCTGTTCCCGATCCCGGTGGGCTACTGTTTTTTGTATTTTTAAATGTTTTTTGTTTTTATAGGAATGTTTAAAAATGTAAATAATATGTATATAAAATGTAATAAAGGAAATAATAATAATAATAATAATCTGTGGCCCGGCTGTCAACAAGCACGTCAAAATTTTTCATTCAGATTTTTATCAATTATTGAAAATATAAAATAGTTATTTAAAATGTTCTTTAAAAAGAAAATAGTTAAAAAAAAAACTACAATCCACATGCACATCTAAAATAGACCAAGAACATAGAACATAGAATATGGAAATAGACAAAGTATGAATGACAACTTCGTGCATAAAGAATGTTGACGAGAAACCGGGCACGATTGCTCGAGTCTACACGCCCAAGATCTTCGGATTCGTCGCTCAGCTCCGCCTCGCAGCCGCCGGGACCTGCTCCAGCCGTGAGTGAAGAGACTCCGGCCGCTGCAGTTGCGTCGAGCTCGAGTGACGAATACTTCTCGCCGCCGACGACACCACCACCTGCGCGTCGACGGGGAAGAGGCCGACCTCCGGACTGCTTGGAACCTCGAGGCCCACCGGCCTCTGATAGGGTTTCCGCTGCCGGTGGAAGTGTGCAGCGCATGCGATGGACTCAATCCATTAATGAGAACGTCATGCGCATGAGCTATGGGGCTACAGAGGGGGGAACTAACCTGACTGCGTACCGTGGTTGGATGCTCTCTCTGTTTCAGGTACTTGAGCCAACTGTCAACGTTTCGGCCCAGCGACTATCGGATCAAGTGCGTGTCATCCAACGTAACCGTATGTTGGATGAAGCCGTACTTGATCGCCTCCGTTCGGAAATGAGTAGCTGTGTCACTTCACATCCGACGCCGACTGTGGTGGCACCACCACAGCCCAACATTCAAGTTGAAGAAAGTAGTGACAGAGTTACAAACGTAAGTACCCAGTATAATGAGCAATTGAGGAGTGCTTTGGAATGTGCTATTCGTGGTCTTATTTCAGGCGACATGTTGCGAAACATGTCGCCTGAAATAAGACCACGCTTACCTCGTTTGCCCATGCATAACAGGAATAGGGCA
Organism: Tholera decimalis; assembly: GCA_943138885.2. NCBI lineage: Eukaryota > Metazoa > Arthropoda > Insecta > Lepidoptera > Noctuidae > Tholera > Tholera decimalis. The sequence goes on from OW964554.2 coordinate 9,334,991, forward strand.
CTGGTGGCTGCTCTGGATTCGCAGTTGTCAGACTATTTTGATAACTGCGAAGACCTCGCCAATACCCACTCTGTCTTGTACTGCGCAGCTGTCGCGGCATTTCGTGTAGCTAATGTTAAAATTTCTAATGACATAGCTATACGACCTAAACCCGCTGTCCCAGCTTAGCAGTATAGGATCGAGCGCCGTATTGGTGAGGCCAGGGCACTCATCGGCAAACTTATTTGCTTTAGGGAGGGCAACACTCGCCCGAGAGTGATGCGCTTTGTGAGACGGGCGTTTTTGGGAACCAATATCCACCCACATAATTATATGTCATGTGTCACAGAGCGCATCGACTTCCTAAAGCAGAAGGTGTATGCATGGGCAAACCGTATCCGAAGGTATAGACGGCGAGTGGAGCGATTCACCCAGAATCGCACTTTCCGAAGTAACGAAAGGTGGGTATATAGGGCTTGGGAGCGACCGGACCAAGGTGCGACTGATATGTGCCTGCCCGATGATGACGCCTTATGTACGTTCTGGCGCAACATCTGGTCGGTACCTGTCAGTCACACCGAAGGTGATTGGACCCGGGCGGTCAAGCAAGCGTGCGATCCAATACCAGAAATGGGGGCAATCATCATCAGCCCCCATGATATAGCCAATGCAGTTCGTCCGCTGCCTAATTGGAAGTCTCCAGGGCCGGATGGACTGCATAACTTTTGGATCAAATGGCTAATAAGATCGCACGCTCGCTTGGCGTCTCAGTACCAATCTGCCCTAGAATCTGGCTCACTACCCGAGTTCTTTACCACTGGAATTACCCACCTGCTCCACAAATCTGGTAGCACCGCGGACCCCAAAAATTATAGACCAATCACGTGTCTTCCTACGGTCTATAAGGTTCTGACATCCATTTTGAGAGCTAAAATTAACAAACACATTGACAACAATCTCATCATGTCTACCTCTCAAAATGGATGTAAGAATGGGTCCCGCGGTACTAAGGAGCTACTCCTAATTGATATGGCCATTAGCCAACAGGTTCGACGTTCCAAAAAAGATCTGACGACATGTTGGATAGACTACAAGAAGGCCTATGACTCAGTGCCACATACATGGCTAGAATTGTATAAAATTAATGCAACTTTACGCACCTTTCTGACATCATGTATGGGACAATGGAGGACAGTTCTTCGCTATCCAGGATGTCGATATATCCCAAGGTAGAGCGAACCGATAAGGATCGAGCGAGGTATATTTCAGGGCGATAGTTTGAGTCCGCTTTGGTTTTGCTTAGCCTTGAATCCTCTAAGCACACTGCTGGAGAATTCAGGCCTAGGCTATAGGTTGAAAAGAGGTGGTCAGGTTATTTCTCACCTCCTTTACATGGATGATTTAAAAATTTTTGGCGCCACTAGTCTACAGCTGACGGAACTACTGATGGTAACTGAAACTTTCAGTAGTGCAATCAGGATGGAGTTTGGTGTCGACAAATATGCGATTATGCATGTAAAGCGAAAGAATTCCATAAACCTGAGATCCCTCTCTCCAACCGAAACCTATAAGTATTTAGGTATGTCGGAAGCGTTAGGTATCAATGTAGTTGACATGAAGCAATCGCTGAAGGAGCGTTTCTTTGGCCGCCTAAAGAAGGTATTTAAAAGCCTTCTATCGGGCGGGAACAAGGTGCGTGCCTTCAAAGGTTGGGTCATGCCAGTATTGATGTACTCTTTTGGCATATTCAAATGGACTCAGACTGAACTTGATGCCTTGGACAGGCGGGTCCGCACAACGCTGACTGCAAATCGAATGCATTACCCACGTTCCTCGGTGATGAGGCTGTATATCCCGCGGAAGTGCGGGGGTCGTGGCTTTTTAAATGCAAAGACCCTGCACAACCGCGAGGTATACAGCCTTAGGGAATATTTCCTACAAGCCGACGTGGGTATGCATCAAGATGTGGTAGCGGTGGACAAAGGCCTCACTCCGCTCTCCCTAGGTACCGAAAATTGGCACAAACCTGTAGTATTAGATACTAATGACCGCAGAGAAGTATGGCAGAGCAAGGAGCTTCACGGACGCTATTACCGGGCCCTTCATGGGTCTGATGTAGATACATTAGCGTCCTAGCCTGGCTACGTTTTGGTGATCTCTTCGGGGAAACCGAAGGTTTTGTCTGTGCAATTACGGATGAAGTTATGATGACGAATAACTATCGGAAATATATTGTGAAGGATGGTACGGTAGACATATGTCGGGCATGTCACAAACCGGGAGAATCCATTCGTCACATTATCTCCGGTTGTTCTCGTCTGGCTAATGGAGACTATTTGCATAGACACAACCTTGTAGCTAGGATTGTTCACAAGCAACTTGCTCTTAAATACAATCTCGTGGAATCAGAAGTACCGTACTATAGGTATGTGCCCGACCCAGTTCTCGAAAATGGCAATATTACACTGTACTGGGATCGGTCTATCATCACTGACAGGACTATTGTTGCCAATAAGCCTGATATAGTGGTAATAGACCAATTAGAGCGTCGCACAGTGATTGTTGATATAGCGGTCCCTCATGACGAGAACCTCGTGAAAGCCGAGAAAGATAAGCAAATTAAGTATCTTGACTTGGCTCACGAGGTTGTTGGCATGTGGGATGTGGATACAGCAATCATTGTGCGGATAGTCGTCTCAGCCAATGGCATAATAGCCAAGAGCCTCGACAAACATCTTAGGAGGCTCTCGTTGGGCAGCTGGATCAAGGGTTTGATCCAGAAAGCAGTACTTCTGGACACGGCGCGAATTGTTAGGAGATTCCTCTCTCAAGAGCCCTGACCACCGGTAGCTTGGACCCTGTTCCCGATACCGGTGGGCTACTGTTTTTTATATTTTTAAATGTTTATTGTTTTTATAGGAATATTTAAAAATGTAAATAATATGTATATAAAATGTAATAAAGGAAATAATAATAAGCTGGCAACACTAGCCGTCAAACCAAGTTTTGTGTTCTGTCTGTACAAATTAAATCCGCAAACAATAGTGTTAAGATTTTCCCATCCAAATTTTCCATTATATATGAAAAGAGGACATATTAAACCAAGTAAAATAGCAAATACCTAAAAGCCACCAATATTTCAACAAAATGAAAAGAAATCATCCAGTGACAACTGTCAAGTGTCAATCTCACCAAGCAAGAAAAAATGCGAGAAATAATAAACATGTACTTAACTATGTGAACAAATAAACTTGGACGATGCTTACGAGAGCAGCTTCACGACGTGCACGCCCAACACCCCCGGACCTGTCGCTCAGCTCCGCCTCGCCGCCGCCAGACTTAGGATTACCAATGTCACCGGCGGCTGCAGTCGCGTCGAACTCGAGCGACGAGTATTTCTCTCCGCCGACGTCGCCAACACCTGTGCGCCGGCAGGGGAGAGGCCGGCCACCGAACAGCTTGGGGCTTAGGAGCCAACCGGCTCCGAGTCGGGTCCCCGCTGCCGGTGGTGTGCAGCGCATGAGATGGACTCAGTCCATAAACGAAAACGTCATGCGCGCATATTATGGGTCTACAGACGGGGAACTAACCTCACTGCGTATCGTGTCAGAATGCTGTCTCTGTTCCAGGACCTAGAACCAGCTGTCAACGTCTCGGCCCAACGACTGTCGGATCAGGTGCGGGTCATCCAGCGTAGCCACAGGTTGGATGACGCAACACTTGATAGGCTGCGCTCAGAGGTACTGAGCAACCATATCATCTCGTCCCCGACACAAGCCGTGGTACAAGCGCCCGCTAGTAGCGGAATGACATCACGACTCTATAGTCATAATAATGAGCTAGGTGATAGGGTTGTCACGGTAAGTAGCCAATGCAACAATCGACTGAGGAGCGCACTGGAAGATGCGCTTCGCGAGTATAGATCGGCTCCGCCTGAACTTAGACCCCGGCTACCACGGTTACCCATGCACAAAAAAAAATAGGACGCTGGTGTGTGCTTTGGACTCGTTGCTTGAGAACATTTTTGAGAGCAGCGAAAACCTCCTTGATACGCACTCAATCCTGTATTGCGGGGCTGTTGCGGCATGTCGCTTAGCTAACGTCAAATTCCCTAATAACGACGAAGCTATTCGACCAAAACCTGCTGTACCAGCCTGGCAGTATAGGATCGAGAGGCGTATCGATGAGGCCAGAACACTCATCGGCAAACTATACTGCTTCAAGGAAGGCAATGCACGCCCACGTGTAATGCGTTTTGTACGGCGGGCTTTCTCGGGGACTGGAATCAGCCCTCGAGAATACACACCCCACATTACGGAGCGCATTGACTTCCTGAAGCAGAAAATTTATGCATGGGCAAGCCGTATCCGACGGTTTAAGCGGCGGGTTGAACGGTACTCACAGAATCGCATGTTCCAGAGCGATGAGAGGTGGGTATACAGAGCTTGGGAGCGACCCAATCAAAATGTGACTGACGTGTGCCGCCCGGATGATACCGCCACGAATTTATTCTGGCGCAACCTCTGGTCGGTACCCGTCTGTCATGTTGAGGGTGACTGGATGCGTGAAGTTGAACGCGTATGTGAAGCTATACCACAAATGGATAAAATAACCATCAATAAGTCTGATGTAGCCAAAGCAGTTCATCCGTTACCAAACTGGAAGTCTCCAGGACCGGATGAACTGCACAACTTCTGGCTCAAGTGGTATAGCAGCTCGCACGCGCTTTTGGCTTCTCAATTCCAGGCATCCTTAGAGGCTGGGTCTCTACCAGAGTTTCTTACGACTAGCTGTACCCACCTGCTCCATAAGAGTGGTAGTCCCACGGAACCCAAAAACTATAGACCGATTACTTGTTTGTCTACGGTCTATAAGGTTCTTACGTCCATTCTGAGAGTGAATATAAATATGCACATTGAGTGCAACTCAATTATGTCCGCTTCTCAGAATGGATGTAGGAAAGGGTCCCGTGGCACTAAGTAGCTACTCCTCATTGACATGGCCATTAGCCAACAGGTTCGTCGATCCCGCAAAGATCTATCAACATGCTGGATAGACTACAAAAAAGCCTATGACTCTGTTCCTCATACCTGGCTCATGAAGGTGCTAGAGCTTTACAAAATAGATCCAACTCTACGCACCTTCCTTGAGTCATGTATGAGGCAATGGAAGACGGTACTTCGCTATCCAGGATGTCGACCGATCCGAGGGAATGATGAGCCTATATGGATCAGACGGGGAATATTTCAGGGTGACAGTTTGAGTCCACTTTGGTTTTGCTTGGCCCTGAATCCTCTAAGCAAAATGTTAGAGGACTCAGGCCTGGGCTATCAGTTGAGAAGAGGAGGTCAAAGTATATCCCACCTCCTTTACATGGATGATTTGAAACTCTTTGCCCCAACAACTTGCAACTGATGGTACTACTGAAGGTAACTGAAACTTTCAGTTGCGCCATCAAGATGGAATTTGGTGTGGACAAATGCGCAATCATGCATGTAAAACGAGGAGAGATTATGGAATCTGAGGGAATTCAACTTTCAGACTCCATACACCTTAGATCTCTCTGCTTGACCGAAACTTATAAGTATTTGGGTATGTCGGAAGCTTTGGGCATTAATGTTGCTGACATGAAGCAATCGTTGAGGGAGCGCTTCTTTGGCCGCCTGACAAAGGTATTAAACAGCCTTTTGTCGGGAGCAAATAAGGTGCGCGCCTTCAACGGTTGGGTCATGCCGGTGTTGATGTATTCTTTCGGCATACTCAAATGGACTCAAACCGAACTGGACGCCCTGGATAGGAGGATCCGCACACTGCTAACCGCAAATCGGATGCATCACCCACGATCATCGGTGATGAGACTGTACATCCCGCGGAAGTGTGGAGGTCGAGGCTTTTTAAACGCCAAAACTCTCCACAACCGCGAGATTTGCAGTCTCAGGGAATATTTCCTTCAAGCCGATGTGGGTATGCACCGAGATGTGGTTGCAGTGGACAAGGGACTCACCCCGCTGACCATGGCTAAAGAGAACTGGCACAAACCTGTTATACTCACCGTAGATGACCGCAAGGAGGTATGGAAAAGCAAGGAGCTTCATGGTCGCTACTATCGGGCTCTCTATGGGCCCGATGTAGATTTGACAGCTTCCGTTGCCTGGCTACGCTTCGGGGATCTCTTCGGAGAAACTGAAGGTTTTGTCTGTGCAATTATGGACGAAGTTATCTTGACGAATAATTACCGGAGACATATTATGAGGGACGGGACGATTGACGTGTGTCGGGCATGCCATCATCCTGGTGAGTCCAACAGACATATTGTCTCCGGTTGTTCTCGTCTTGCTAACGGCGAGTACTTGCATAGACACAACCAAGTAGCCAGAATTATCCATCAGCAACTTGCTTTGAAATACAAACTTGTCGATTCTGAGGTACCGTATTACAAGTATGTGCCCGACCCAGTTCTCGAAAATGACCATGTCACGTTGTACTGGGATCGGTTTATCATCACTGACAGGACTATTGTTGCCAATAAGCCTGATATAGTGGTGATAGACCGATTAGTGCGCCGCGCAATGATAATCGATGTTACCATCCCACATGACGAGAATCTCGTGAAAGCTGAGAAAGAGAAACACATAAAGTATCTCGACTTAGCTCATGAGGTTGTTGACATGTGGAATGTGGACTCGGCTGTCACTGTGCCGATTGTCATGTCAGTCAATGGGCTGATAGTTAAAAGCTTCGACGACCATCTGTCGAAGCTGGCGTTGCACAGCTGGATAAAGGGCCTGATACAGAAGGCAGTTCTCCTCGATACTGCTCGCATTGTGAGGAGGTTCCTTTCTCTGGAGACCTAACCACCGGTAGCTTGGACCCTGCTCCCGACACCGGTGGACTGCCATTTTTTATATTTTTAAATGTTTTTTTTTTATTGTAAGTTTTTATAGAAAAATATTTAAAAATGTAATTTTTGAGATATGTGTTGAATAAAGGAAATAATAATAAATTTTTTTATTTCCAAATTTTCACTTTTTACAAAAGTATTTTGCCGCTAATACACAATATTAGAAAAACTGTAACATTTTGCTCGGTTAATAACCTCTGGCACTCAAGCTAAGAGTAAACTTGTGTTATGAGTGCCAGAATACATCAAGTTATATTGATTCAATTATATTATTTAACAATTATTCCATCACATTCAAATTTATTATACATACTATTTAAAAAAATTATAATTATATTAAACATTTTATACAGCCAAATAACAAGTTTAGAGTACTATATATGTTTTTATGTGACGATTGTAATTCGTAATTACGCCGTACGCGAACTTAGTAAATAAGTGCGATATTATACTTCTTAACAAGGTGCTAAACACTATAAATATCTTCCACGATAACATAAATCAGATGACCCCGAGTCTTGCCCGTACAAGCATGTTCACGTTCGATACATTCAACTTTATTTAACAATTTCCAATTTTCGATTGTTACACGGTATCGGGCCGATCGGCGAATATTGTCGATATTTTATTACTTATTCAGTACTGAATTCCGTGCTTTTGTCTTCCTATAAAATAGTATGGTCACGATACGGCCACAGTAATATTACTCAGCTTTAAGTTGAAAATGAGCCGTTATTGTTGTAAAAGGTACTCGATGTTTAGCTACCGTACTTTTAGTTTTATCGATGTGGTAGTCTAGATCTAGAATATGGTCGACAGTGTGGTCATTATAGAGATTTATAGGTATTTCGGCTTTGGAGAATGGTCGTTTTATGCTGTTCATGAAGTGTGCACTTGGTTGGTAATATAATACATTACTTTTACTACAAGAATGAGACCGTTAATCTAAGTTAATTTCAGAATTTTAAGCTGAACGCATTGTTTATAAACATAGAACAAAATGCAAACAAAAATTGGCCAAGTGCGAGTCAGACTCGCCCATGAAGGGTTTCGTAGCAACTACGCCAAATAACTTTGTTTATCATAGTATTTGTATGAATTACAAAGTTATATTTGCGGTTTCAGAAAATATGTTATATAATATGCTATTCGTTGAAAGTTTACATTAACATCTATAGCATATATTTTTTAGATTTTTTCCTCCATTATTATAGAAGTTACATACAGTTCATACAGAAGGGACATTTTACCAGTTAATAATAAACCTAATAGTTTCGGAATAAAATGGCTGTGACATACGGACGGACGGACACACGGACAGCCAGAAAGACATGACGAAACTATAAGGATTCCGTTTTTTGCCATTCGGCTACGAAGCCCTAAAAATCCTTTAAGAAATATAGGACAACGCAGTTCGTAAGAGGCCTGTATTTTAGATTATTATTATTTGTATTGTGTTTGGGAATTTCAATCTGCATAGTTTTGCTACACAATAATATTCGTTATATCAATTCGGACCTAATTCTGGTCCGAATTGATTGATTATTATTATTATTATTTATTAAATAGTATAATTAATTAATTTGAAAGGCCCGCTTTGGCGGAAACATCTGATCATAATAATGAATCAATATTTCCTGTCCTAGCTACCTTCGTTACTAGTTAATCCCATAAACAAAACTGCGAAGTTGAACCTGCTTTACATAAGTAACTAATAGTGGTAGGCACGTAACAAGAATTAAAATTAAATAAAGTAGGACACGTTCTAATTAAAGCAGAATATTATGCTATTCTAATTATCAAAATGAAATTACTTAATTTGATAATCCCGTGTATTTTTGTTCCTCTTAAGTAATTATTTTGAGACCTGCTTGAATATTATAAAACATAATTCACGGAAAAATATGTACGATAGCATAATTAACATCACGATTTAATATTAATATTATTACGTTTTTTAACTTTTCTTTTTATACCAAGAGTAATTAAGTAACAGTTAGAACACTACAGAATCCTGGTGTAGAACATCGATATAAGTTATATGCTTCATCAAATACCCGTCGGTTTTACATTCATCTGAAACCACTGGACGTAAAATTCGGTTAGACAAAGGATGTTTCCGTCTGAATCATGTCTGGCTTCGACGGGATGTGAACTACCGACAACCCAAAGACGTGGAAAATGTTCCCTATAGTCTTCTACCCCAACTGATATTTTCATTTAAGTTTGAAAATTGCTACCGCTCGCCCGCGCAACTCGCAAATTGTACTGGAATAGGTATCGATAATAGGATTGTAGGTGCGATTTTCTTTCGCCAAGATGACTGGAGTGTAAATCTTTCTGATAGAAAAATTTCGGAAATTGTCCTGGAGATTTATCGCTGCTCCCGCCATCGTTGTCGCGTGTGCTACAGTAAATTGTCTTTTGATATTACACTGACATTGGACGGGTTATGGAGTTAGTACGTAAAGATGAGGGGAAAGTTGACATTATTCCCTGTAAGTTTCCTATTTCAGAGATGTTGACATCATCTAAGGTCGCATTTATTTAATGTGAGAAGTGTGATAAAAATTGCAACTATTGTTTTAAATACTTCAAGTATTTATGTATACGGGGATATGAAGATCATTCAATTAAAAACAAACTTCTACTTGAATACCTTGAGTCTATAGAGAAACGGGCCAAAAGACTCATCGGCAACGAGAAACTGGTCGAGACAAAGCTCCAGAGCCTAGAACATCGGCGACGTCTTGCAAGCCTATCAGTTTTCTATCGGTTACATTTCGGGAAGTGTGCGATGGAATTGTACAGTCTTATTCCACCAAGTCCGTTCTATCATCGGACTACAAGACAAAATTAAATGGCGATGCGCCATCGTTACATGGTGGAATGGTTTTGGGAATACTTTCATTGTGCGTACGGCTAAGGAGTGGAATTCCCTGCCGGAGTCTGTGTTTCCTGATAGCTATAACCTGAGGACTTTAAGTCAAGAGTAAGCAGGTTACTTCTAGGCAAGCGTGCTTCATCTTTGACCACATCATCGCTTAACATCAGGTGAGATTATGGTCAAACGCAAGCCTATAAATTATTAAAAATAGTAAAAAGCGGTATGTTATCAAAAAAATAAAAAGACTAAAAAATACTTAAGATAAGATAATTATTTCAATAACGTATTTGAATAAAGCTTAGCTATTTTCATATTCAATAAACTACACTCCTTTTATGTGTTTCTTGATGTTTAATGCAGTATGTTTGTGTAAAGTTCATAATTAGCATAATTGCCGGCACAAATTTCCAAATAATTAAGATATTTTGTGAAAATGCGTAATCAAATAACGAATGTATTGTTTACCTATTTAAAATTAGTGAATTATTTATAACGAGTTACTAAATATTTGAATATTCCTATTTAATCATATGAACAAGACGTATAAAATATTGTGCTAGAAATGAAAGATTTGCTCAAAATAAAAACAATTAATAAATAAACAATATTTTAAAAATATATATGAAAGACGGTTATTCCAATCTCAAATACATGAGTGCTTTCTAAACCTGCCAAACTCAAGATTATTACGTTGCCAGCCTTTGAGCCTTCTGAAGCAAAAAAGATTTACATAAAAAGAAACTTCCAGTCTCCTAAATTATGATTCAATTAGTATTAAAGGATTGGTTTCTCAAAGGACTCGTACTTTTTCGGGTCTGGCGAGTCGCTACTGAACTCCTTTGTGCTTTCGACCAAACTAAGAAGGTTGTAGCTTTGTGCCATGGTTTGTCGCATAAAGCTTTTGGTACAAATTACAAGCGGATTTATTTGTAAGATGACGATATGACAAGCATAAGCGGAACATAATGAATTGATTTTCTTGTTGTCTTTTATGTATGTATGGAGGTTCCCCAGGGACCTAACTTGAGACCGGTTCTGTGTACATGGAGACGCTGCTCGCTCAAAACTTGTACCTACTCGTATCATAAGAACGTAAAAGATTTCAGTTCATTACGCATTACAGTATTTCTTACTCCGACCCCGTTTCGGGGCGAATTTTTATGCTCAATGTACTGTAAAAATCTTTTCTACTGTTCCTTTGGTTAGAAAGCTTTTTGTGAATTACCTTTAATTGTTTACTTTTGTATGACACCACAGCTGGAATTAGATAGGATTTTAAGTGTAAGCGGTAAAACCGTAGTGGGATTTTGACTATTACACTGTTTAAGATAAACTTGAGATTATAATTTTTGTATCGTTTTGTTGTAACATTTAAAAGCTCAATAGTCCCGTTTACTTATATTTCTTACATGATGTATTGATGGAAGAAAACCACACTCAAAAGAGTTCAATGGGGAAAAACGTTAAGATCTTTTCTTTATTTTTGATCACATAAAACTCAAGCCTGCGTTTGTCACAACTAATACTGGGTATTTGTTTGACTAACCCCCCGAGATGGTCGGATTAAGTGACGAATTATATAATTTTTTTCAGCTCGTCACAACCTCGCGATTATTCCGCTCCGTCCGTGAGTTTGAGATATTCGTCTTGAGGATTAAGGGGATGTCTTGAACGAACGAAATTTCACAGTATCCTCTTGATGGATGAATACGGAAACATTAATTCCGCAATTTCGGGGTGTTTAATAGTGAAAGACGCGAAAGCGGCGCGCGCTGAAGCTAATAACGTCATGCATACTCTTTCCATCTATTCTTATACATTCCCTACTAGATTAATGATCCTTCGTAACACTCATTCCACGTTTGTTTTGTTAGGTCCGACTCGCGCGATCATTAAAACAGGACGGCACCATATGGAAATTTAAAAAGGCATTCATTCATTAAACAAACACACATAAAATTTAACGAAGCGCTGCCATATTCGTTAACGAATTTCCGGCTTTCATTATGATTATCCCACGGAGACTGAAGCACTATGCATATGCATCTCTTTCTAGTGCAGTAGTTGGGACTAAGTGTGAGTGAGATAAATATTGGTTTGTAATGTGAAAAATAACCGGGATCCATCTATCGCTCGGCGATTCGTCACAAGCATGCGTTTAATGGCGGCAATTAAAGGCGACATTCGGTAGGTTTACCGAAATATCGCGACATAAAAACGTCATTGTTACCGCGTATCAAATTGTTTAACACATTCGCTTGGCGAGATCACATTTACGACTTGTCGCCTGTTTATGACGGCCATTCAAGCGATTTGTGATACGCCATCGTTTTTAAGTCTTTGGAATTGGTGTTTAAGTTATGAAACGGTATTTAAATTTAATTAAGTTTTGTTTTTTCGTAGTGACAATTTCTACTTTTGCTAAGTAAGAACTTTTTCAGGTGCTAACAAATTATCGCAAAGTGGGAATGACATTTATTCTCTTTCATTCACTTGTTCATTCAAGTGAAACCACTACACTTAAACTACATCTCATTACTTATGTTAATATATGTCCGCTGCCTAAGACAGAAAAACGTTAAATAGGATCGTATCACTTAGTTTAATTAACGAGTGGAAATGAAGTCGAGTGACACAGGACGACCCAAATTAAAGATGAAACGTTCCATGTATTACGAACGAACAAATTATCCCGGAATTCGGCGAAAGCAAAACACAGGCGGAATAAATTCAACACCGCAAACAAAGGTCCACGCACAAACCGCGGAACGACAAATGTTGTACTAAATGACAAATAAAAGCTGCGATAGTTTAAATTAAATTGGGACCCCAAAAACTGTATGTAAACAAACATTGGTCCCAAATTTTGAACTGAAAAGTTTAGAGGGACAAAAGTGAAACATTGGAAACACGCGGCGAATATCGGAAACGTTCGTTAGTAATTTGTATTTACAAGTTATAAGTTATAACTAACGTTGTTCGGCAACACGTAAACATTTAACTGGAAAAGGGTACATGTAAATGTTGGAACGTTTAGACAATTAGTGATAGTGTGTTCATGCAGGTGAGCGGAACGGAATTGTTAGGATTGAGATTAAATAATCCGTGGACAACAGGTCTTTTCGAAATTATTTTTGCCTCCTATTTTTGTAGAATATCTATTAAATGATAAATGTTTTAATAAAGAGTAATTTGAAAACATTTAAACTAACAGCCAAATATCAGAAAATGATAACCTTTAGCATTTTTTTATTATGAAATGTAAATTTATATATAACTAAGTATAAAAAAGTCTGTGGTAAAAAAAAAATGACAAACTGTAAGTTGCAAACAAATTAAAGAGATAATCCCTAGAACTTACGTGGCTCTGAATAAAATACCAAATAACGTCGACCCACAAACGCAGGCGATTCAAATCACACCGAGGGAATTCCAATTAAATTGCATTTCAATGAAATCTAGAACGATTATAGAATCCAATGGTTGGCAAATTAAAACCGGGACTCCCTAGGATTTCCTGTTCAATTTTCATGGAGCACGACACGATAAAAATCCATTAGGAAACCGTCGCGAGAGGCCTCTGTGACACAGTGCTTTGCTAAATGAATTTAGGGTCTGCTGGAAGCGATATTAACGGGGAAAAAATTAAAAGTCTTCTGCCAAAAATTACAACAATTTTACCTAAAATGTTTTAATTAAATCCGACAGGAATTTTGCATGCATGTAAGAACATTATGAGGAGCTTAAAATAAAACGGTTGCACATGTTTACAACATTTTGAAAAGTGCAACTGTAAGCATAGCCATTCAAATATTCTATGTTCTAGTGCCATACCATTCTACCTACTAGCCTGAAAATAAAAATATCGTTTCTAGTTACACAGGTCGATATCCAGGACTGGCATAATGAGATTCCGTAGCAATCACATGCTTCATTTTGCATTCCAGCAAACACTTTTACCGCGGCATCCTCGCAGCCTCTAACATAAGCGGTGGCCCTTCGGCTATACCGTTTAAATTCTAATAAATTACGTTGCTGGATATATTCGTTGGAATTTTAGCATCTTTTTTATTTACCTTGCATTAAACAGTTTAATTAACAAATTTTAAAATTAAAGTTAAATTAAAGACATCCATTTATTTATTTATGCAAGGCACACCAACGATATATTTATAAGCAAATAAATAAAGATATACAAAAAATTTAGATTCAGTGCAAATATACCACTTACAGCACCATCCACCAGACATAAAAAAAATAATAAAAGGAACACATTTTGCAATACTCTCTATTTAAAACCTGTTTAGTAATAAAAATAACGCAGAAGAAAAGACTAATAAGAAACGACCTAAAAAGAACCGGCGTTAACCCTTTGCAAGAACAAACACACTAATTACTTTTGACACAGTAAATGTAACTTAAACTGTTACTCGAGCATTAGATTACTTCAACACGTGTAGATCACACATTAACAAAAACTCTTTTCTGTCATTATATCCTTCATTAAAGAGACATATTGGGAAAGGTATTTATAAAGCTGTTGAAGACGAAAATGATAATAATATCTAAATGGCAAGGATGAATTAGATGAGAAAGGTATATCAATGAGAAGTAATGAGTGCTACTTAAACATACAAGAAAGCAGAATGTCACGGATTTTTTAATTAAAATTTACATTATCAAAATTTCTGAAGGTCTAGTAACTAAATAAAAGAAACTGAGAAAACATCCCTTTCTTTGCTGTCGGGTAATAATAGGCAAATCAGACATGCAAGCATTGTCTTAGGCATGGAAACACAAATATGCTTATGATACTGCAGATATCTCTTCGATCAACAGTTGATCGAAGAGATATCTACATAAATGTGATGTAACCACTTATTACTGGATGTGCAGTTTGTCTATTATTCTACACATAATTTCATTTTGTATTTTACTTTAACAATATTAATAGCCCTCCTGTAGCCAACTCAGTGGAGATTAGCCAGCTGCGCAGGAGATATGATAGTGCACAAGTATGTCCGCGGGAACTAGTGCACTTTCTACTCCTTTACTAAATGAAAGGAGAAACAGGCACAGTACCAACGGCTGAACGTGCTTAACGAGGTAGGGAGGTATCACATCGTCAATAACCTAACTCCAAAATTGAAAAATTCATGTAGAAAAACCTAATAGCACTTTTTGCCTATTGCTCAACTGTTACGCTTGCGTTCACTAGACCAACGAGATGAAATAGAATTAAAAAAATTGGCCAAGTGCGAGTCGGACTCGCCCATGAAGGGTTCCGTAGTAACTATAATAAATATAATATACTTAATATATTTATTTGAAAAAAAAAAAATCAAAAAACCTTACAAATTTCTTAAAACTAGCTTATTTACAATTTTTACAACTACGCCAAATAACTTTGTTTTTCATAGTATTTGTATGAATTACAAAGTTATATTTGCGGTTTTAGAAAATATACTGTATCTCAAAAACTGCTGACTCGATCTCGTTCAAACCAATTTTGGTTGAAAGTTTACATTAAGATCTACAACATATGATTTTTTAGATTTTTCACTTCATTATTATGGAAGTTAGAGGGGGGACACACACAATTTACCACTTTGGAAGCGTATATCTTTTAAACGATTAACTTTATGAAAAAGTCATTTTAGAAACCTTAATTTCATTTTTAAAGACCTGTCTATAGATACCACACACGTATACGTTACATGAAAAAAAAAATTCAGTTTCAGTTCCATGTATGGGGAGCCCCCTTTATTTAAAATATTTTTTAAATTTTCTCTTAAAATCAGAAAGCGGTTCACAGAATACATCTACTTACCAAGTTTTACATGTATAGTCTTAATAGTTTCGGAATAAAATGGCTGTGACATACGGACGGACGGACAGACAGACAGACGGACAGACATGTCGAAACTATAAGGGTTCCGTTTTTTGCCATTCGGCTACGGAACCCTAAAAAGTATCATTAGTACTTGAGTGTCCAATAACTTGCAAGTGTCATGATAACAGATGAATATATAATACAAAATCGAAAGTAAAATATCGTTACTGTTACTGACTATGTCAGTTTAAAAACTTATAACATTAAAAAGTGTTAAAATAGGTATACAACGTGTGTATGTGTAAAGGGTATATACATACCGAGTGCAAGGGTTTTGTAATCCTATGTCTACATGTGTGGAGCTTATTAGAAATTTCAATACATTGATACCACAGACCGATTTTTTCAAATTAAGAAGAACGAAGAGAATTATCGTGTTATTGGCTAGTGATGTGGAAAGTGATGACCCTCATAGTGCTGTGACACGTTTGTTATTACTGGTATTCAAGAAACATATGAAACCAATAATTTGGGGTCAATTCTGTGAGTCACTTATTTTGAGCTGAATCTTTGCATAGAGACTCCATACCAGATGTTGTCTTCAGTCCTTTTGGATAGATATGGGGTTTCCGTTACACGTTGTATAAAAAGGGTTTATTTAAGTGAACTAACCGTTATGGAGCAGGGTGGAGTCCCTAGCCAACGGCAGCTCCGAGTCCGTGAGGGTAGCGTCGGACGCGTTGTCGGAGGCCGACGTTGGCGTAGCGGGAGCGGTCGGCGAGTCGGACAGGCCACTGCGCGCGCGCCGCCGCCCGCTTCCGCTGCTTGATCCGCTGCCGCTGCCCGAGCCGTACGGCTGAAGCCGGCCCAGGCCTGGGAAAAACATAAGTGGTAAATTAATCACAAGATTCAAACTAAATAGTAAAACGACAAGCTGTTCTAACCTGCTCATGATGCTAATTTAAACTAAAATATTCCGTTAATACATGTGATAATTGTGATCATAAATATCAAGAACCAATTTAAACCAAATCCAATTATTTACCTGGATGACAGGCAGTTAGTAAGATCGTAAGCACTCAATGCAAATTTTAATGAATTATGTAAAAGATTCATAAAGCGGAACTCAAACAAAAAATATCAATAACACATGAGACAGAGAAAAACTTGAAACAACCAGAGAATATATTTGAAGTAGGTAGACGTTTCATATATATATGCTGTGATACGTACACACATATGTACTCGTAAATAAAGGAGATACTATCGACGGTAAATAAAAGGAAAAGAAGCCGCATAACGAAGTCGGAAGGAAAGGACAAAAATAATTAGGAATAATATGGCTTCTGAACATGACAAAGAGTACAATACGAATGCTTCGTGAAATGATTTCAATGTTGGGAATGGAAATAAGAACACGGTAAACTTAGAAAGATGAAAGTATTAGATGCTCTACTGTTTGGTGCGTAAAGCAAAGGTGAACACGATATAGCTGAGAGTATTTTCCTGCTCAGATACAGCTAAAATATCAGGATACGTAAATATACAAAAATATCTTAATACAAACATTAACAAAAGTATTGTCATTTTGATCTTACGAAATAATCTCAAATAAATATTATATCTGCTTGATATGGAAGAAGGATTTCTAGGAGGTGATTATAATATATATACGTATAAATACGTCGATATTAATATCTTTAGCTTCCTGGAAGGAACAGCGCTTTTGACCTGTGATTAATACGAGGCCAAGTGTCTAGTGGGAAACGATGTAAACAAATAAATGAAAGAATTTGGATGATTTTACTAATACTGAATTACAAGCAGGGAGTAATTTTACTGAATTAAAGAAAGAGGAACTTTATGTTGTGTTTAAAAAAAGCGCAAAGCTGGCTTGGAAAGCTAATCTCATTAGCGATATTTATTTATATTTTCCTTCTATTTAACCGGAGTCGTATAGTAATCGTACGAGATCATTAGGGAAAAGTATCGAAAAGAAATAAACGGGCCATGGAAGAAGTGCTCTTGAGATGTAGAGAGGAAACTTTTTAATTTAACGCAAATATCCCGGGAGGCCCACTCAAAGGAAAGGAAGAAAATAAAATTAGTTTTTACTCAGCCTCATTACTGGACTTGGGCTACTGAATGCTGGTTGCATTAAGACTGCTCTGGTGGACTGGAGAATTTGATCAACATTTTTTGAGCAGTCGCTTGGTAAAAACTTGGCGTGACAGATTTGGGTAAAAAACCATTGATATGAAGTCTACTCTATAGTACACATAAATAGTATCAATAGAATACAATAACAGTACTCTACGCATTGTGTTGTAACACTACTCATACAAAAAAAATTAATCAACAACTGATTATTCAAAAGTTAATTGGGTCACCATGGGTAACACTATTCGTTAACGTTGTTGGGCAATCTTTGAACCCATTATTACTAATTACGTTCTTTATTCCATGCCATGTGGTATAGCCATGCGTGACTTAAGTGATTTCAACACTTTCAACATACCGCTACCATTTTTAATTTGAAATATATGTCGTGAACAGATAGAGATTTGTAGATGGAAATATAATTAAAACTAGATTTTTGCATTGCTTTGCTTCAGACGCTTCGAACGTACGAAGACTTTTTTAAGTATCAAACGTAACCCATAACACTTGGTGATATTGCAGCTCTGTGTCACATAAATATTTGTTTTCAGTACTTCTATAAAATGCCCACTACAATAATACCAGCAAACGATATTACATATTTTCATTATAAGTATTAATAGTTATTTAAGATTTTTTTAAATCTTGCCAATTGTAACCATACTATCTAGTAGTTTTGGATTCTTCGTTAATTACGGACTGCAACGGAACCCTTTGCTCCAAATAAAAGACAATGAGCTCGTTAGGTAGAAATTTTTGCCAAGTCCTCCCCCTCTTCCCACTGTGGTGGTGGAACTAGATAAGGAATGCTAATTGAAAACGAGTCGCATAGTAATGACTGCATTTTTGTTTTTCGGGAATGTTTGGGAAGTATTAACTAGCTTTATTAATTGTTTTTATGGTTTTTGCTGCTTTCAAGTAAAGTAGAAAAATGACAGAATTCGTGATCACAATATTATCAAAAATAATATCGAAACGTTTCAATTCGTTTGGCATTTCAGAGACGATGCGTAAATTATACCTATTAAATATAAGATGCGATCACTAAATTGGCTTTATTTAAATATGGATCCTTAAACTTGGAATCACTCTCATACCCAATGAATCTACACCACGTCGCGTCGGCAGTAAACTGCCAACGACAGGTCACTACTCAACGTCGCAAGGGCACTGCACAATTGCACATTTCAAATTTTATTAGAGACGTGTTTATTTCCTTCCATGCCTTCTTCTATCCATAATTCACATTTGTTATACTCACATCACGTTTTATCGAATTCAATTGAAAATTATTTCACAATAAATGTTTAATTGTAACGAATTAACAGCATTCATGTAATTTGATAATTTAAAACGAACAGTATACCTTTGTGCGTGAAATTAATCAATATTGGGAATTCGGTGTTTGATGATTCAGCGTATCTTGCTATTCTTTTTTTTTATTGATAATAGGCTCGCATTTGACCACCATCTAACCTGATGGTAAGTGATAGTGTGGTCGAAGATGGAGCACGCTTACCTAAAAGTTCACAGTTTAATCATCGGCGGGTAGACTTAATTACTAAACTTTAAAGCTTACTATTCACACTATTTCACACAAGTTTTAAAATGAACAATATTTTTATTTTCGCAATGTAAATATTTTATAAATGCTCGCATAAATTATGAATTGACTATCACTGGCACTCAAAACGCTAGCCAATATGTTTTGGGAATCGCTGCATAAATCACGTTCGTCCTTCAGATAATATGATGCGAAACTAATTCGCATCATAAAATCATGGATATTCTAGACTTCAGCGCCACTAGGCGTGGGCGGTTGGGACTAACATAAATAAAAATACTGTCTGTTTCCTCTTTCGCTGATAATATTCGTGATAAGAGGTCGGCGCAGGACGTCCGCGGTGATAAACGTTGACCGGTCAACTTTAATGAAACGAATATTGTTTTAAATGTAAAACAGCTTTGTTAATATAGTTATATACAATTATACATGTTGAGTCACACTGATACCAAAAATAGTGACAGTAGTGTATTCACGAATAAGAATGCGTCGGCTGATGCAACCGAGAACGAAATAAAAATAGCTGCTCTCAAGTCGTCTGACAGACGCTTGATTCCCTTACGAGTGGAACCCTGGTGATAGATCTGTGGCTATTGACATCATTTGAGCAAAACGGAGCAATATTCAACCATGTCAGTTTTTAAATATAAAAAATATTGCACAATTAGTGGCAAATTGCCAACGCAGCGCACCAGCCAGGAAAATGATGCAAACATTTTTTATCAGAATAAAACTTTTAGTTGCAACACTGAACATATTTCAATAGTAACAATGATTCATAAACGACCAATTTCATAGTACGCGCGAACTAATCCCCAGTAGATTCAAATCAAAATTGGTATAACAATAAAAATATAGCATAATAGTGAGCTCATAAATATACAATTGGCGGGTTGCTTACCTAGCTGAATCACGTGTAGTGCCCCAAAAATATACACAAAATACATATATAGAATAAAACGCAAAATACTTTTTCCGCACGTATTGTTGGGAGTTCGTTACTAACAGAAAGAAAAACTACGATTTGAATTCGACAAAGTCGTATAAACGAACTGACAAATCTCCTCCCCGAGGGGACACAATTACAATTGGTGCAAAAAGACGCATATAGACAATTGTTATTGCACACCCTTGAGTCTCTTGGTGTCGAATATTGATTAATCTATAGACAAAATTAGGGTTATTCTGATATGGACGCGAAGAAAACACTAGATGCGACAGCTGTTGATCAAATATTCATGTAATTTTGTTCCATTTGTTCAATTCCAGTACCATTTAAAAAAAAACTTATTTAAAAAAATCTAAAAAACCCGACTGCCCAACTGAAGTGTAAGAAACAAGTACATTTTTATTTTTAAAAGTGACAAGCAGGCGGGACCCAATTGAACATATTTTTTTAATTAAAATGAGACTGGTCCGCCTGCTTGTCACTTTTAAAAATAAAAATGGACTTGTTTCTTACACTTTAGTTGGGCAGTCGGATTTTTTAGATTTTTTTAAATAAGTTTTTTTTTCAACTTTTTAGTTAAAATATTAATTAACAATTTTTTAATTTTCCCGGTCGTGTCACATTGGTTCTCCACCGGATTCATAAAGTGAGTCCATATTTTTAAACTTTCTCATTGTGTTATTTTGCTAGTATTACACTAATGATAAACATGATATACCTTATTGAAATCCTTATGTTAAGCCCTTTAATTAGATACCCATATTGTAGTATTTGAAAGAAAAAAAAATTTTTTCCCCATGTATAATGGCTTCGCACAGCCGCCATGTTTAATTTTTTTAAATGTCACCTATCTAAGAACACTCGGGCTGTTAAGACAAATCTAACCATACCTCAATTGTGTGAATCCGTTCAGCGGTTCTGGAGATATGAGGTAATAAAGAATATTACATACATACATACATACATACAAGATACGCGCGAAAAACATAACCATTCCCTTGCAGTCGGGTAAAAAATAGACGTTCTATGTGCGTAAACCGCTGTCAAGCAGTATACTATATACTTATTCAAATAAATCTGACATCGTCAATAAGGATATTTGTAAACAGAAAACTATGCAAAAGTCGGGATATGTGTTATTATACCGGGGTATAATAAATATTGGTTCTACATCCATTTGTAATGAGCACTTCCTAATTCACAAAATTAATTAAGAAATGTCCGTTAATTTAGCTTAAATAGCTCTCAATGATCAGATATTGAGTATAATTAGACTATCTTGGGGTTTTTGTCATTAAGACTTTATAATAATTTTGAAAGTTTTAATGCACTGAATTGATCGATCCGGGTACGCCAAACATATTATTATAAGGTTTAGAATAGCTCACAGTAAAACCAACAGTTACTGTTACGACTGCTGCAAGTAACAAGGAAGGATCTATGCATGGGAAATAAATTTCTTAGAAAATAAAAAAGGGAATCACTAAATAAAGGCGCTGAAACTGGAATCGTACATACACGAAAAAATAAATATAACTTCCATTCATATACCGTACATTTCAACGTCACTCAAGATTCATTTCATTTGTCCAGAATCCTACAGCCTTTTTTCCTTATGTAAATCAATATGACTTCCCAAAGTCCCTTCTTCAGATATAATATTCTAAACACGGTGGCCCGCGTTAAGGCAAACGTAGAAATTTGTCACATGAGCGATGGTTCGCCTACGTGTTTCGTCGTCCAAATCCCGAATATAATCCGTCGCAGTTCAAATAAAACACACCTTTATTACTTTAAAGAGAAAAGCTTAAATCCAGCGCGGCGTCCTTCGGGGATTTCATATTTCATACGAGAGCGGACGTGGATTATCGTGCGAATTTATGTCTTAGCGTTCTAATCAAAAAGTACGCTTTCTGTCGACTCGCGAGGTCTCCCCGTTTAGTGTTGTAGTTACGCAAAGTGAGACTGTATGATTTTATGCCAGCAAAAGTAAAGAAGGTTGACAAATAGGTCGGGCGTGCCGATGTTCAGTTTTATTAAAATTAAAATGTCCCATCCTGACATTAATAAAATGCGCTAAGGTTTAGAATCGCTTGCGCATCGCCGTTTAAATTTACAACGGGAACACGAGGGATAAGCTGAACATTTTTATTATCATCGCGCTAGTTTATTGCGTCTCGAGTTTGAGCATTAGAAATAATCTTCAATATGGGGTGTATTATTTACGTTTCCGAGCGCTAGAGGTTTGTCGCGAACATAAAATAGTCAAGGCCGTCTTAATGACGCTTTTCCGTCAAACAAATAAACGCAGATCGGAATAGACGTTTCCGATATAGAGGGAAAGCGTTTACGGAGGCGAAAATTTCTAAAAACAAAGCGAACGATAAATCTGTCGGCCGGAGCAAAACAGCGGAGTCGAAGGGCCCGTCCACAGTCGTAACTCACTCCACGTACAATTTTACCGACAATTTATTCGACATGAACTGTACTTGTCAATCGCTGACGTTTGCGTATCGGAAGAATAAATGATAGACATAAAAGAGTGTCTGGAGACAAGCATGACTTAGACATTGTGGTCACGTAGCCGACGCGAGACGACGGAGGCGCAATCTTCGAGGAAAGAATTACATTTATCCAAAACATGGCAAAATCTTCGGTAATCCAATGCATATATTCAATGAATAGAAGGATAGACCGAGAAAGCTTTTGAAACGTCTGACACGGTGGCGCCTAATATTATTTTTTCGTACAGAAAATGGAGAAAGAAATAATAACAAATTCACGTTGAAAATAAATTCTGTTCTGTTGATTTAGTGATTGGATTTGGTGCGAAACTCTATAACCCCCGACAACAGCTTGTCTAATAAATTATGGCAGACTAGAATACATTTGAGTTTGGATTTTTATTGTGCTGGCCCGTATGATTCATAACAGATACAATATAAAAAACTTTTCGTAGGAGTTTATTACGAATTTTAATGTTTTTACGATCAATATTGAAATATATTGAGAGTGTTATTGTCATACCATGGGATTCGCTATTGATATTGTTGTGTTTTTCAAATGAGGTTATTTTGTTTTATTAAAATCAGCATCTAGTTAGGGATCCTGACCCTTTACGGGTACTCAAAAAATGATACTAAGACTACTGAACTGCAGCCTTTTTTTCTAGTATCTTGTTGATTTTTCTTTCTTTATTTTTATCAGCACGCCGGCATTCCTTATTAAATATGAGCTTATCAACGATTTCTGCAAGAAATGATCAGAAAGCATAATAATTGTCGTATTCACCACACTTGACAGATGTTGGCTAAATTGTTGAATGCAGTTTGCAGATATTAGTTGGGGGAGGATATCATCCTATAACCGCAATCCATTAGTTGGTGTATAATAGTACTTTTCGGTGAAGAGCGAGCCATCTACTAATTTCTTCAAGCTTTTCCATCTTGCAAGTGATAATTAACACGATAAAAAACTGTTCCTGGAAGCTGGCAAAAGATCTAATTATTTTTTTTAGACTGATGGTTTTATTTATATTTTAAGTTGACCTAATCACATAAAATTGAACGCTGATAACTTGTAGACCCCTAAACCCCAAACGTACAATCACAGATCAACACACGATCATTGGAACTCATCCGAAAGTTAGATCCGAAAATCCCTACAGCGAATGTTTGTTTTTGATTTTTGTCTAACGAGACAATGGGGAAATGATGAGCACTGTGCCGTACGTCGCCTTTGGGATTTCACCCCATACCACCCTCGAGTGGTAACTTCAATCAAGTTTGAACTTTATTTTGTTGGAACTAAAGTTGAAAGTTATTATAAACGATTATGGACTTGTGATGTTTTTTTGCTAGTATGGTCACATATGGCGTCGAACGGGCCACGCAGAGTGACGGCATGCCACTCGGGGAACCAGGATTGGCCTCCAGTGCACTACGGGACATTCACTATGTCGTTGGACACTAGAGTTGTGACGAGATTTAAAAAAGCAGGTGAATTTACTGTATTTCCGGGCTTGTTTTATTTTGTTTCCGGATATCATTGTTGTAATTAACATTTATGATTTCAAAAGCACATTATGCGACATATGCTATATTTTATAATTATGACAGCATCACGTTTCGATTAAAAGTAAATCATCTCAAAACACTATTCATCATTGAACTCAATATAAGTGATGCCGCTTGGCTCACACAGCTTAACAAAACATCTTAATTAACAAAGTCTTTTCTTAAGTCATTGATCAATAAAGCATTCCATACGCCTTTATAGTGAGCTTAGATTCCCACCACATCATTTACGCAATTAGAGCAACGAATCAATGGTCTACTCAATTAATGGCAGCAGTCACTAAATTAGCGGATTAGTCAGCTAACCGAAAATCGATGAGATACTCGTACGTTCATGTATCACTAATTAGACGTTCTTGTTTACCTTTGAAATGATTTGACTTCAAAGTGAGGGATGTGACGTTCAAGTCGGGTGCGAAGGCACCCAACTTCAATTTAGCTAAGTCAAGCAAGCGGGAGACAGCAATATGTGCATAAAGTAAAAGTAGTATTTTATAGGATAACACGCTTCCGTCAGAAAATTACCCACGTTAAAAATATTTGAAGTTAACTCGGGGGATAAATAGACAGTCAATTCCGGAGCATGGTCTCATTATGTGCCATTTTTCATCCATATCCATTGGTCGTTTTGATGAGACAAACGACAGTGCAGAGTTACTTACATACAGTATGTTAACTAACAGAGGGCGTTCTCGTTAACCCGCAATAGTATAAGCACATCAATTAGATCGCCGCACACGCGGCCCGTCATTCATAAATAAATTGTGACGTTGCCGTCCTTCTAGTACGCGTGTACAGAGTGTTTCTTTTACGTTTCAATTTAACATTTTTAGTGATTATTTTTATATTAAATTTAAAAATAAAAACATTTTGTTTTCGAATGGTAATATTTTTTTAGCATGTATGGATGCTATACTATTGCGGGTTAACGGGAACGCCCTCTATTAGTTAACATACTGTATATCTATTTACGCGGGAGGAGCCGGGGGGTAGAAGCTAGTGTCACAGTGTTTGTTGCCGAATTGCTGCGAACGGAGAAGAACGGATTGACCAATTTTTATGAAATGTTTAGTGTAGGTATATTTGGTAAGTCTGAGAATAGATTGTAGGCTATTTTTTATACCTCTTGGTGAGAAAAAAGTACATATTATATAATGGTTAGGTAGGATAAGATTTATCAAATCAGCATTTTCTGATTAAAGTTCGACTTAGTATGTCATCATTTCTGAGAATCTCCATATAGTTTACATTTTCTTAGAAACATACAATAACAACGTAAAAAAAAAACTAGTAGGGCTAAGAGTATGAAATTATACAATCATTTTGTATCTTAAATATTACAATTTTATTTATTAAGTATGCAATAAAACCTGATTATCTGAAATCGCTTATTATCAATCACGGATTTTATGGAATTTCCTGAAATACTTAAAAAAGTGGTAATGTTT
The DNA here is from genome assembly GCA_943138885.2 of Tholera decimalis. NCBI lineage: Eukaryota > Metazoa > Arthropoda > Insecta > Lepidoptera > Noctuidae > Tholera > Tholera decimalis. The sequence continues at coordinate 9,360,788 of OW964554.2, forward strand.
TGTAAGTTTGCTGTCGGTTTTTTGCGATTGGTTTTTTCAATAACAGTCAAGGTTTAAGCAAATGTTTATTTAATGTTTATCAGATATAGAAAAACCACCTTAACAATAGGCACTTTTGAAACATGTATTATAAGGACCGGTATTTCTATAGAGCACGACAAGCAACGCGTCTAATATCATTTACGTACCCAAAATTATTTACAGTCTGTTTATTTATTTTTTGTGTGGCATCTCACAGTTCAACCTCTGAGGTTGTCGGCTGCTTAACGGGGCTTGCCTGTGGTTGTCTTAATTAATAAATTAATTAAAGCCTCCAGCCAGGGCTTATTACAAATACTTACAAACTAGGCGACTACAATAATTGAAAGTTTTATGTAACTATTACCACGATAGATAGAAGCGTTTAATTCATCAATATCTAGTGCGTCAACATCGCATCGGTCCAAATATCCATGCATATGCATACAATTACAGTCCGCCCGCTAACACCCTAAAACCGGCGCGGTAACCCGTTTCTGTCACTCAACTAATATTATTTGTTGGCCATGATAAATTGCTGAAACAGCTGATAAAGTCTGCGGTACATTGGGTGTGATGATTTTGGCATATTAGCCGTTAGGTTTCATTTGTTTTGTGATGGTTGCAAAGGAAAAGCTGGACCGGTTTTAACGTTTGGGGGCGACGATATTGACAACAGAAATTGCTTATACGTGCTATTTTATATGGATATATTTTAGTGTTATGTTCCGTATCTGACGCATAGCCAATTTTATGAGATAAAGTTGATGTATGAAGAAGTTGACATGAAATCTGTTACTGAAATAAATGCCACGAATGGTATGGTACGCTTGAAAAGTGATTACGTTGATTTTTTGTCATTTTTGTGACAGAAAATATTCACAATAACGTATGACAACGTATTTAGGTATACCTTGATTTTACAGAAGGCTAAATAAAATGAAATGTTTATTTATTTATAGTCAACATAGATCTTTTTTTGGTAAAATGTCGACTTCTCTTTGGAAAAGCAGGCGATGCGACGGTGCGCTGGCTGATGAAGCATTCATTTGCCTTTTGTTTTAGATCGGCTAGACTGAATTTTAATTTAGCTTCAGTCAAGGAGCTAGTATCTGACCAAAGCTAAATTATACTCACAGTACAGTTTTCTTACTGGTAAGGTGTCAGATGTTGTTTTTGCACATGTGTGTATTTTATGTTGGTGCACAAAAAACACCTCTCTTTTCCCGTAACCCAAACCAATTCCTTTGAATGACTCACTGGGGAGTAATCCTAAGTTGGCCTACTGAATCTGTCTGTTACCGTCAAGCTTCGTATCGCGAAACTCAAACTTAGTGATTTATTTACGTTGCTGTATTGATCGTGTGTATGAAGGTACATTTAGGGAGAAACGGGGTCAAGTTGCTGCGGGTACTCCTGGTACCCTGGTAGGATACACTCCGTGTCATTTTGTTTGTTTTACACGAGCAAATAATCTGTGAGATTTGATTGAGTTGTGATCTTGGAAGGGGAGGATTATTTGATGATGTCTTTGGATGGAGCTATCTTTAAAGTTCATAAGTATTTTGCGTTACTAGGATCTACAAAGTGAAAAGAGGCAAAGGATCCCATTAAATTGGGCGATTGTACATACCTGTGTACTACATTAATGTAGCCAATTTCAAATAATTACAGCCGTTTAATCTTTCTATGTTTCCTAATCTATGGCATGCTATCAACTACACAAAATCATCAATAAATTGGAAAATTCTGTCAGCAAAACAAATTCCGCTAAAGTTCTATGCATCCTTAATTTGACTACCCATATTGTGTTCTTATTAATTCTGATCACAAAATGAAAGCACTTCCCGTTTGGAGTTAATTACATCCATTAGTAGAACATCGTAATGACGCGATGGTGCATATGCACTTACAACAACATATATGCACTCTATGTACCTACATGCGTCGATGGATTGGAAGCAACCTAATTATGTTAGAGATCGGGTTCACATTAGCTATTAGGGCATTTATTGTGGGGATGTAATTTAAAGCACTATCAAAGTGAGCTGTATGGGAGGAAACCTTGCCCAACAGTGGGAAAGGCTATTAAATTAAAAAATAAAATGGATGTCAAATATGAAAAACAGACAGTGACTATGATCAATCAAAGAGAAGTCTTCTTAATGTGCTCATTTATTGGGTCATGCATTTAATCAGCTGTTATAAGTATTTGACTAACCAGAAAAAAGTTTATATGAACTTGCAAAACTTAAAATAAAGCTGAGGTAGTTTGCGGTGTACTAATCCTTACTAATATTATAAATGCGAAAGTAACTCTGTCTGTCTGTGTGTTACGCAATCACGCCTAAACTACTAAATCGATTTTAATGAAATTTGGTGCGGACATAGTTTAGAGCCTGAGAAAGGACATAGGCTACTTTTTAATGCCCAAAAATGGTTGTAAGGGGTTGAAATAGGGGATAAAAGTTTGTATGGAAATTACGTCATTTTTAAAGCTAGAAGCTTGAAACTTATTTTTTAGACTTTTGATTAGACATTAATAAATACGACATTCAAATTATGTATGAGTTTTATTTTCAAAACAATTAGCCTAAAAAAATGCTGCCGAAAGTCACTATTCCGCGCGGACGAAGTCGCTGGCACGGCTAGTAATACGTAAAATACACACATCAAAAGTGTCTAGGGATCAACATATATTTTTGCAATAACTTTTCTCCTGATTGATATTAATTAAAATTTTCTTTAAGGATTCATCAAATAAAGTGTTTTCGTTTGTCACAGTGACGATAAACCAAGTCACCTTTGCATTAATAAAGAAATTTGTCATTTTCCTAATAAAGGGATTTTTGACATTTGAACCACTAACATTAAAGTTCGAAAAAAAGACTGAAATAACAGTTTTCTTTAAAATTTTATTGGGTAACTTAAACAATTAATAATCCGTGTTTCTACCGCGAACACTAACAACACAAGAACATCGGTTTGGCATACTCAAAATGAGTTCATCCAAATCACGCTGTGGAATGGCCGCCCATGTTCGTTGCAACAAAAAAAAAAGGTCTTCTTGCGACTGGATACCCTCCATATTCGGCAGAGCTCTTCTCTGTAGCATATCCCATGCATGCTCAATCGGGTTCAAGTCTGGCGACTGAGCAGGCCAGAGCAGGACATTGATGTTAGCTGCGGCGAGAGTCTGTCTTACAACTCTTGCGGTGTGCGGTCGTGCATTATCATGCATTAACTGAAATAAGGGACCGATTTGCACTTGTAGAGGAACGATGACGTCAGATACAATCGTCTCAGCATAAATTTGAGCGTTGAGGTTGCCTCTGATCCAAATCAACTCAGTTCTTCCGCCGATCCAAATACCCGCCCATACCATGATGGTTCCACCACTATTAGGATGGACTTCCTGGCAGGATTTTAATCGCTGTTGGCGTCCAGGGATTCTTCAGTGTCGTATACGTCTTGTATCCGGTCTCATACCAATACGAGACTCATCAGAAAAGCACACGAAACGCCATTGTTCTTCTGCCCAATTTCTGTGTTCAAGAGCCCATTGATATCGAATCCTACGATTGTGCATTGCTATAGGTGGTACCCGTAGCGGTCTTCGAGAATGAAGGTTCACTTCATGCAAGCGGTTTCTGACTGTTTGGTCGCTAATTAAGTTCCCTGAAGAGTGATGAAGCCTCACGGCTAACATCATGGCGGTTATTGTTGGAGCTCTTCGAGTTAAGATTTGAATGTATCGGTCTTGTCTCCGTGTGGTGCAGCGATACCGTCCTCCATGGCGCTCAGTCACGGTACCAGTGCTTCGGTAACGTGTCCAAAGTCGACTGATAACACTCTGACTTGTATTCAGAGCTAAAGCCACAGTACGTTGCCGGGAACCAGCTTCTATCATTCCCACGGCTCTGAGCATTTCTTCCCTGCTTAAATGACGTCGCCGCTCTATAATAACGTTGGTTTTAATCAGTAGTAGGGAAACAGTAGCACTAATAATGTCTTCAATGCGTTGTATGTTTTTATAGGGAAAATATTGACAGCTGATTTTCATCTTTTACTCGAATTTGATTAACAGTTCCTGTTTCAAATTATGAAATGCACCAAAAAGGATCCATATAAATTTATAAAATCATAAATTTATTACAAAACCACATCTCAATCTCAAGAAATCCGCATAAAAATGCTTGATCCCTAGACACTTTTGATGTGTGTATGTCTTTAATGTAATATATTATGTTTGTATATATTTATTTATGTAGTAATTTATTGTGTATGCATTTATTATATTAATTTAAGTTGTTTCTTAAGTATTGCAAATAATTCAGGGAAGGAAATTTGCTAGACGAAAAGATGTCACAACCCTAATTACGATTAGGAAGACACCAATAAATAATTCAAATTAAAGTCGATACCAACTATCGAACTGCACAGCATTGTACCGGAGGTAAATAATTGAAGTAATTGTTGGGTCAAATCGGGTCAATTAATCATCTGATGTGGTCCAAAGCCGCATTATCAATTTATAAGCCGACCAAAATACTCCGCAGCGTTTGAAACTCGCGCTTTCGGTTGTTCAGCACTATTTTGGTAACAATGTAGCTGATTTTAGACTAATACATATTTATGCTGGGATGGCAAGCTGTTCATTAATGATTTACGGGATGAGCGATGTTAGTTTTTTGATGATAAGCGGTCTAAACCTAACGTACCTACTACCGAATGGGTAAGTACGAAGGTTTTGTTGTTAAAAGGGCTATCAAATAGGGGAGATATTGTGACTTTTTTAATAAGACAATAAGGATATGTCAACCCCATCGTACCTTATAATAAAATTAATCCGCTAAGTAATATAATAAAATGCAACACTAAAATACTAGCTCCTCACTGCTAAACGATTAAAACTAAACTACATAGTCCTTTTGCTTACTTCGATTTTGGGTTTGCCATAATGCTTTGAACTAGTCCTACATCTAGTATGTTCAACTTAAAGTCGTTCAGCAGCGATATTGTGACTTTGCATTGTGTTTATATATCTCTAATGTAAAATAATTTTCCGGCGACGTTTTCAAAATACGAAGACAGGTTTAGTTTAATTTTTAATTTAATTTATTTATTTATTTCAGGCTTCTAAGGCCCATTGAAAATATACATACATAATAAGTAACAATAAACTAATACATATTTTTCTAATTCATACAAATAAAATGCATTCTATTACACAATAAACTATATACTAAAACATATTTTAATAGAGTAGAGAGTACTTTAAAGAATTACACATTTTAACAGTACCGAGTTTATATATATTAGTAATCCTTAACCACTTTGTTAAGTATATTCATGAGTATGAATCACAAGAGGAACGTAGGGTAAGAGAAAGCACAAGAAGGAAGGACTTTAAACACAAAATGTTACATAGCTAAGCATTGTTCTAGATACCAAGCAGTGGAGTTATTTAATAGGTTACCTACTGAAGTAAAATTATTAATTTATAGCTCTCACTCTTTTAAAACTACATAAAAGCCTTCTTGTTTGGAAAAATGTTTATACTCGGTATCGGAGTTTATGTCAAATAATAAAAATAGTCACTTATAATAATAGCAGCGATCATTGTTTTTAATTTTTATTGTACTTTTAATATTTTGACATTGAATTTGACATTATAATTACGATTGATTTGACATTATATTTATTTTTTGACATATTTTAAATTAGTTTAATAACTCTGTTGAACTTTACTTTTCACATTAATTTTTTTGCGCTTCTGAATTTTAGTTCCTGCATGTGTTAATTTTATTTAATTATTAATATGTACTGTTCAACACAATGTAAATGTTAACTGAACTGAATAAATGAAATGAAATATTACTATCACTATGCACGAAGTGGCGGCGCGGCGTCGTGTTACGCTGCGGGGTGTCACGAAGTCTCCCACGAAATCGTCGATACACGACACCCTTTGGCCAAAACTCTTCTTTGAGAAAAGTCTCCAGTTGGAGGGTCGGAACTCGTACCACGAACGATTTGAAATTCGTATTGTGGCGCGGCTCCAACTTTACAACCCTTAAAGTCCCGTTGGTCTTCACACGAATGTACTCCACGATCTCCTCAACCTTCGTGGAGTGATGCAATCTGGACACATACAGCTGCGTTGTTGGTACAGCTGAACGCAGCAGCATGTTGGCTCCTGCCGCGGCAGGAGAAGTCAGAACCAGTGCGGTACCGCGCCGGCATGCCGGCGCGGTACCGCACTGGTTCTGACAAAGAGGCCTTAGTTTACGCCACATGTTTTGCATATAACGTTTTCACTACCGGGTCACAGGCCCCTAACTACGAGTGGGATTGGGCCGTATTCACCACGCAGGCCTATTACGGATTAGTGAATGTCCTACATCTTCGGATTATACGGTCTAGGACATACCGGTTTTCTCACAATGTTTTCCGATGAATCAAGGTAAGCAAAACTTTTTTTTTAAATTGAAAATAGTTTCGCGTTTGACCGCCATCTCACCTAATGGTAAGTGGTGATGTGGTCGAAGATGGAGCACCCTTACCTAAAAGTAACCTATTCACTCTTGACTTAAAGACTCTGCAACTCTTAGAGGCTCTGAAAACTTGTTTAGAGCAGGATTCACCTATAACTTGTAAATCGTTCCTGTAACCTCTAGGGCATAACTCGTTTTATTTTTCTGTTATATTTTTTTTCAAGTGAACTATACAATGTGTAACGGAAACACCATATCTATCCAAAAGGGCTGAAGACAATATCTGGTATGAAGACTTTATGCACAGTTTCAGCTCAAAATAACTGACTCAAAGAATTGATACCAAATTATTGGTTTCATATATTTCTTGAATACCAATCATAAAAAACGTGTCACAGCACTACGAGGGTCAATCACTTTCCACGTCACTTGCCAACAACACGATAATTCCCTTCGTTCTTCTTAATTTGAATAATTCGGTCTCTGGTATCAGTGTATTGGTATTTATAATAACTTCTACACACGTGGACTTAGGATTACAAAACCCTTGCCATACCGTTTGTTATCATTCAAAAAAGCCATGCACTTGGTATGTATATACCCTTTAAATTACACGTTGTATGTGGGTGAAAGTCACATTACTAGCAATCTTGTGAACCCCTCCAACTAAGCTAAATATGCTTGTGTCTGGCGTGGGTTTACGGTAATAGTGTAATGGGTGGGGTTCGAACCCGCGACCTATCGATCATAAGTCTAATAACTTACCCTCTAGGCTACTAACGCTTTTAAGATGTATATAAATGTAACCAGCCAAGTCAACTAAACCTATCAAACCTTCTTCAGAACGCTGTTAGTACACTACAGCTTCTTAAAGGGAGGTATAAACCGAGTTTCGCATCAAAAATGTTAATAAAATAATCTCCCGGAGATAATCTGGATATATGGAAAGTAAGTGTTTTAACGCATCGCCACATCCGCCCGAAACCCCATAAAAAGTGATAAGTAACGCGGGCCACCATAAAATCATGGATTCATCCCGTGGGACACAGCACTTAAGTGTCAATATCATAACGCGGATGCACATCAAGGGCGGTTTGCGTTGGTGGTGCGATAAAGACATACAAAAAAACTTGATCCGGGAATATATCCAGATAATACATTACACATCTATTAAACTAGAGGTCTCAATAAAACGGCGTGGTTAAGGCGTGGGTGATCCGATTTAGACTTAAACATAAATTCTTTATTTTTACAAGGTTCAAGTGATGGAGTTGTTATTCTAATTTTGTTTAAGATCTTTATTTAAAACACTCTTCAGCATCGCTATGACAACAGAGCTACTCCCAGCAATGCAAACTCATTCAGCTTCCCGAGAATGACTTAAGTAATTATGGAGATAGAAACACAACAAAGAACTTAATTTCCTTCAGAACATAACCTCACAAATGGAGACGGGCTGACAAAAACAGCAAAAAACTATATCGTTCTAAATTCAAATGCGACGAAAAACTCATAAATATTATATCATTCGAGAGTGCAGCACGCTTCTAAAAGAGCACTAAAAACCTTTGTCCCGTTTTAAACAATAAACCGAAATATCCGAGTGACTAGAGACGGAACATTCGAATGCAGTAAACTTTATCTTAATGTCTCTATATAGTTTAAAAATATCCCGTCCATATGTTGGATGCATTCGACGCAACAACGACGGACGTTGTTTGTCGCCCCACTTTGTAATACGCGTGTATTGATGGCAGGACTTCAATGTTTTTTTGGCTTTTCAAATTGTAATGCATAGAGTACTAGCTTGTTTGAGTGTAGCTCCGATCGCGTGAAAATGTCCCAAGGGGTCATGTCCGAGTAGACCCAGATAAAAATACTTTTTCTCCTAACTACCATGCGCCCAATTTCACCCAAAGTTGTTAAGGCGTGAAGAGGTAGCAAACAGAGAGTAGCAATGCATTTTTAATATTAGTAGGTTTGGTATGTAGAATGGCTGACAACAGAGAAACGGTGGTTTTAACAGTTAAACGTCGACAAATCATAAACGCCATGTTTTAACCGACGTGTAACGTTTTGTCAAGCTTTTTACGTTATACCTATTATTGCGAGCGACGTTTTGTGGTCAGTCAATCATGTTTCTTTCTTTCTTTGAACTTGTAACACGGACTTGTGAGGTAAAAAACAACGTAACAATAAGAATTGCTTCATGTTTTTAAAAGATGAATGATATATCGGGGACAACTTAAACACCATTTTATTGTAGAACTGCTGAAATGGACTTAATTCCCAATTCAGCTATTCATAAAAACAGTGACAGTGAGCTTGAAGTATGTCAATCAACAATATTAAACAGTATTAATAGAGCAAGTCGAATTAAAACTGAATCATCAAATTGTCACGGTAAGATGATATTCATAAACAGTTGTACCCGCGACTTCTTTCACGTGGGAGATATTTCCACGTATATAAAAAATACCGGGATAAAAACCTATATGTTTCCCTAAAAAATATTAGCCTATTTAACGAAGTTTGTGTTTTAGCATCGTGTATACAACGTGTAACTGAAACCCCATATCTTTCCAAAGAACTGAAGACAACATCTGGTATGGAGTCTCTATGCAAAGTTTCAGCATAAAATAACTGACTCAAAGAATTGATACCAAATTATTGGTTTCATATATTTCTTGAATACCAATCATAACAAACGTGTCACAGCACTACGAGGGTCAATAACTTTCCACGTCACTTGCCAATAACACGATAATTCTTTTCGTTCTTCTTAATTTGAAAAATTCGGTTTCTGGTATCAGTGTATTGGAATTTGTAATAAGTTAAGGATTACAAAACCCTTTCCATATCGTTTGTTATCATCCAAAGAAGCCATGCACTTGGTATGTATATACCCTTTAAATTACACGTTGTATAACTATAAGAAGAAAACACAGTTACTTTGAAATCACAGATAAACACTGCAATCTAATTCAAATCAATTCCTAATTTTATTTTATGTGTATCTACACATAAAATAAAATTAGGAATGGCTGTTCGCATTTCTGACCAGACAAAAAAAAAACATTACACAAATATATCCATCTAAAACCGCCAAATGGGACGAGACGCCAACATAAACTAGTCCAGCGAACACTAATATTACCCTTACCGTCATTTTCACGGTACACTTGCATAAGCGAGGAGCTAGGTCATAAAAGCAACGCAATGTCTTATCAAATGCCACTGGTAATGTGATGGTATCGCCTACTATGGTACCATTACAAGTGACTGGGGACCCATTGGATACAAACCTACAGCTCACGTTCGAAATTTAAAATTTTCGAATACAACGAAGATAGCAAGGGGAGAAATGTTAGTACATAATTGGGTAATAAAAATTCAGGAAATATTTCATTTTTACTCTCTGTGCAAAAAGGTAATTTATATAGTGAAACTTTCTGTTATGTTTACAATGAGAAAGTTTCATAAGGTTTCCTAGTTCTGTTATTTATACTGTAAATTACTCATACTTTACAATGAAAAGTTCAAAGAAATTGCGTTGGCGTAAATTTTTCATAATTTTTATGTAACTAAACTGACTAAATGGCACTGAACTTTGTGTTGTGAAATTTAGAATTTTGGTCAGTTTAATAAAGCATTAGTTCTCAAGAATAAAAGTAATCCCGATTTTTGTTATTACATAAAGAAATTAGAAAACTTTGGTCAAATCAAATAAATTGCGTTGGTTGCATTCACTTTATACTCAAGAACTACCTAGTCCCATTACAATTAGTACAGTCGTACGAGGGATTAGCCTGGACAAAGAAAAAGACAAAAATTAAAATATGTTGTATTTTAGTTTCTTGTATATAACTAGCACTTGAGACAAAAGGTATTTTGAAATCACTGATATACACTAAGTTTTATATATAATTTTGTTTTTTAAATTAGCCCATTATGACCCACTCCTGAGCAAAGGCATTCCATCCACTTCTCTCGATGTTATGCCTGTTCTCGCCAATAGGGTAGTTTCCTGTGTTACAAAATAATTATTTTACCACTATTTTTCCATTGACCAATATTTTTTGAAAATCTACCTAGATTTTCAAAAAATATTGGTCACGTATTTTTTGCTTTTTCAAGTCAAGAAAAATTCACAAAGATGGAAAGCTTCAAAGTACAGGAGTGGGGGCTGCTGACGTCACATATTGCTAAGAATTATACCGAGGTGTGACGTCACGCGAAATTTCAACTCACTGTAATGTCTTTATTTTTGAACTAGTACTCACGCGGGGCTTCGCTCCCGTGGATTCTATCACGGTAAAAACATAACTCTCCTTTTTTGCAGTCGGGTAAAAAGTAGCATATAACCTTCCTCAAGCTTCAAGCTACTTCCATACCAAATTTCATCCAAATCCACCCAGTACTTTCGAAGATTAGCGCGTTCAAGCAAACAAACAAACAAACAAACTTTTCCGCTTTATAATATTAGTATTCAACTCACTGTAATGTCTTTATTTTCAACCGACGACAAAAAGAGGAGGTTATCAATTCGACGCGTATATTTTTTTTTTTTTAATATTGTCATCGATTACTCGAAGACGGCTGAACCGATTTGGAAAATTCTTTTTTTGATTGAAAGGGTATACTTTGAAATTGGTCTCATTTTCATAAACGTCAGGATCTGATGATGAGATCCTGGAGAAATCGAGGGAACTCTTCAAATATTATAGGCACACCTATGACGTTTTGAAAATTTATTATAGTAAGTAACTTGTGCAGTTGCTCTCAAAAAGTACCATTTGAGGAAGTGGAACTGATGATGAAGACCACAGATGGCCGCCGAAACTACTCAATAATAAGTATTGAGTGGATTGCGATTCGATTACTTGAATATGAATGTTAAGCACTTTATGCTCGTCACAATGCATATGGTAATGTAGAGCTGATGGTGAAGTACCAGGAGAACTCCTCAACAATTAACGGTCCAGCATTGGGAAAAGCAATATTTTGTAAAAGGTTATAAGTAGTAGACATTTAGGCTCTTGTAACTAGGTAAATTAAAAATAGACCAACTAAAAAGAGTGAAATAAAAACTTTTTACCAAAAAATTAAACCGACTCCCAAAAAAACACTGCAAAGTGAAAAATAACTTTAATTTCGGTAGTCGGTGTCTTTAGTTTTGTATTTTCGTTTTTGGCACCGACTTCCGAAATTAAAGTTATTTTTCACTTTGCAGTGTTTTTTTGGGAGTCGGTTTAATTTTTTGGTAAAAAGTTTTTTTGAACTAGTACTCATGCGGGGCTTCGCTCCCGTGGATTCTATCACGGTAAAAACATAACTCTCCTTTTTTGCAGTCGGGTAAAAAGTAGCCTATAACCTTCCTCAAGCTTCAAGCTACTTCCATACCAAATTTCATCCAAATCCACCCAGTACTTTCGAAGATTATCGCGTTCAACCAAACAAACAAACTTTTCCGCTTTATAATATTAATATAGATTACGTAAAAAATAAAAAAAATACGTGTCCAATGTTTTTTGTTAAACTACGTGACGGACTAAATAAAATATTTTAGGAAACTACCCTATTCACAACGCGACGGCATGCGGCATCAAGATGTCCCGCCATGTTCTCGTCAGTCTGCCACGACCTATCTATATAATATCTATGTAGCCCTATACTTTGTATATAGTACTTTAAAAAGTCAACAGCATCCCTCTCTGCACAACTGCCTATAAACATACAATTTTTCGTCAAATCAACACTCGGTGATGTTCGCACGTGCAACCTTTCAAAACGCTTCGCTATCATCACACAGATATAATTGAATCGTTTGCTCGCGAAGTGGCCGATTTAACGTATGTTTGCGTCCCAAAGCGATTCAGTATCGATTTATAAAAAAGATGATTTGGTAAGCGATTAGATATAATTTGTTGATATTTTCGTATGTTGGCCGCCGATGAAAATGTTTGTGAGAATAAAGAAATATTTTTTTACGTTATGGCGTTACTGGGTTTATTGACAGTCTCTGTTTTTGCTTTGAAAGCTTTTTGATCTATCGCTCAACTACTCACGTTATAAATGTGAAAGTAGGTTTTTTGTTTGTCCTATATTTATACCTGAAAATATTACTGTTGCTAAGTGTGATCTCCGGTTTAATTCGACTTCATAACGCCAAACGGCGTTGTAACAGGTAGTTCTAAAATTTAAAAAATTGGCCAAGTGCGAGTCAGACTCGCCGATGAAGGGTTTCATAGTAACTACGCCAAATAAATTTGTTTTTCACAGTGTTTGTATGAATTACAAAGTTATATTTGCGGTTTTAGAAAATATGTTATGTCTCAAAAACTGCTGACCCAATCTCGTTCAAACCAATTTTCGTTGAAAGTTTACATTAAGATCTACAGCATACATTTATTTTAGATTTTTCACTCCATTATTAGTTAGATTAGGCATTAGAAGTTAGAGGGCGGGTGGGGGGCACACAATTACCACTTAGGAAGCGTATATCTTTTAAACGATTGACTTTGTGAAAAAGTTGTTTCAGAAACCTAAATGTCATTTTTCAAGACCTGTCTACAGATACCACACACGCATAGGTTTCATGACAAAAATATTTTCAGTTAGTATATTTCCCTTTAATTTTTTTTTTATTATTTTATTCTTAAAATCGGAAAGCGGTTTACAGAATACATGTACCTACCAAGCGTCATATGTATAGTCCTAATAGTTACGGAATAAAATGGCTGTGACATACGGACATACGGACGGACGGACCGACAGACAGACAGATAGACAGACATGACGAAACTATAAGGGTCCCGTTTTTTGCCATTAGGCTACAGAACCCTAAAAAAACAGGCCATGTTCGGTTTGGTTTCGCTCACCGAGATTTGCTGATATGTGCTGTTAGACATTATTTCTGGCCAAAATGCATGATTCTAAGTCAACGGGTCAGACAGTATTCTATAGGTTTTGATTTACCTGTAGACGAACGAACAACAGCGTGATCATTTAATGGGTATTTTTAGGGGTACGAAACTCTACAAAGCCTTTTCAATACAATTAGAATAACAACCACTATATCTACATAGGTGCATTTTCCAAAAAGATTGTTCAATCACGAGTATCCTTCAAAACACTCGCAAATATGTCAACGAATATTGCTTTTAACAATCCGAAAACGATTACGAACAAATAATTTGGTATTACGGTCAAGTTAAATGAAACACGAAAATGTATTTTTAATTCGTCCTCATCCCAAAATGCAAACTAAATAAAGCATCGAATCGAAATAACGTCGGTGCGAATGCAAATTATTTAATCACCTCCCCGTGTACCACTGGAATATGAACAAAAAGTAAAGTAGCCAAACAAAAATATTGGCGACGGAGGCGAAGTTTCAACAGTTATGCCGTTTTATTAATTATTTCGTGTCCGTAGAAAAGTGGAAGAGAAACGGGTTCACGCGGTAATGTTGAGCCTGTGGTGATTTGTGAACTGAAAGAAAATGTATTGTATTTGCATAGAGGTAACCGATAGATACTTACTACGCGCGCCACAAAGAGCTGTCAGCAATAGTGACGGGGTCCTATTGGGCTATTGCCTGCCCGGGTTGCGGGAATGTTCTAACGAGATACCGCGGCCCCGGAACTTAAGGGCAGCTGAAGGAACAGGGTGGGTTTTTAGTCAGTAGAAGTCTGACACTCCCGCTCCACCCAGAGCGGGAGAAGTCATTCGATGATTTTCCCACCAAAAAAGGCATTTTTTATAAAAACAATGTCATATGTACTTTTATGTTCCTTCTCAAAAGTAGGTAGGTAAATAATCTTTGTCGCACCCGTAAACGTATGTCTCGTATCTGGTAGCAGGTATGTAAAGCTTATCAACCGACGACAAAAAAGGAGGAGGTTATCAATTCGACGCGTATATATATATATATATATATATATATATATATTTTTAATGTATGATCATCGAGTACTCGAAGACGGCTGAACCGATTTGGAAAATTCTTTTTTCGTTTGATAGGGTATACTTCGAAATTGGTCCCATTTGTCACCAAGTCAGGATCTGATGATGGGATCCTGGAGAAATCGAGGGAACTCTTCAAATATTATAGGCACACCTATATTGTTTTGGGTATTTCTTATAGTAGCTTGTGCAGTTGCTCTCAAAAAGTACCATTTGGGGAAGTGGAACTGATAATGAAGACCACAGATGGCCGCCGAAACTACTCAATAATAAGTATTTCGTGGATTGCGATTCGATTACTTGAATATGGATATTAAGCACTTTATGCTCGTCACAATGCATATGGTGATGTATAGCTGATGGTGAAGTACTAGGAGAACTCCTCAAAAATTAACGGCCCAGCATTGGGAAAAGCAATATTTTATAAAATGTTATAAGTAGTTGACATTTAGGCTCTTGTAACTAGGTAAATTAAAAATCAACCAACTAAAAAGAGTGAAATAAAAACTTTTTACCAAAAAATTAAACCGACTCCCAAAAAACACTGCAAAGTGAAAAATAACTTTAATTTCGGAAGTCGGTGCCAAAAACGAAAATACAAACTAAAGACCCCCGACTACCGAAATTAAAGTTATTTTTCACTTTGCAGTGTTTTTTGGGAGTCGGTTTAATTTTTTGGTTAAAAGTTTTTTTTAAGCAAAGTTTTGTTACCTACATGAACGTCTACCTCTACAGCGAACCAATCTTGGTACCAGGCAGAATTTTCATTACTGCATTAGAACGTCGAACGGCCGCAAGATCTTTTCCTGAATAATCGCTTCATCGTTGTTTCAGCAAAATAAAATTGCCAGCATGAGCATGTTATTATGTTACACATTATGTAAAATTGATTTTCATACAAAATGGCCGCCGTAACAAGCTTTGTCTACATAACTCAGTCGCTTAAATAGAAAACAATGAACAAAACAACGCCGAACGGCGTCCACACAGAGCCTATCGGGTCCTATGTGACTGCAATGTCGGCCTCTATAAAATATTTTCAATACCGAGGGAAATTGGTCAAAAATGACTCCCCAACAAGATTATCTCGGCTGTTCCGGACCTTAAGCAGAAATGTGACTTATGTCCTGCATTTTAAAGTTGATTTTCCTTTGATAACTTTCAAGTATTTTAAGTATACTGTTTCAGCATTATGTAAGTTACTTCGGGGACTGGAGAAGTAATTTGTTGGGGGCTTATTTAGTGTTCTTTGCTGAGAGATGAAATTTATTTCCTAACATGTATATTGCGACTGGCTCGAATAACTTGAAGTAGCGAACATAAATATGGTGGAAACAGGGACACATGTTATGTATGTCGGTAATCTATTGAGCTATTATAAACTGGGTATAAGTCTTTTTACATTTTACTTTTAAGTGCCTGTTTCATGTGAATCTCCAACGTCTGTTTAAAGTTAATATTAAACCATTACATGTACATGTTAATAACTACTTTATAATTATGTCCTACACTCAAACACTGATGGCTCCAGATCGCTCCAAATCATTTGGCTAATGTGCCAAGTTTTGTTACCTAGAAGAAAGAAAAGCAACTCTGGTGTCGTACACGAAGATATAAAGACGCACTTTCCCAATTGACAGTACGTATTAGAACAACGCCCCCCCTCCCAACCCCTAGGGAGACCGTAAGAAGACAGGATCACCAACTTTTTCCATCTGAAACTTCCACTATAAATCGTCACGGGCCGCCGAACGGGAACTATTGAAAACTATCCTCTCCGCCCTCCGGTTTATTGACAATTTATGGCAGATTTGCATTAGCTGAGACTAAATGACTCGGCGAATTTCTAGTTGGAAACGAGTTAGTTTTAGTTATTTGGGAATTGGTTTTGTGTCGAAGAGAATATTGTCAAGTTTGACTACGTTAAAATAGGTTTTGAAAAAATTCAAAATGTCTTATTGATATCCTTTAGTCTACCCTTAGATACACTGGCTTTGATATGATGTAGTATGTAAAGCCGAAGTCATCCTTATTATCTATCCATTTTTCCAACTATGTGTTGGTGTTTGCTGATAATCTAACCAGATACAGCTGGGTGCTGCTTATTTGACCGTCACAATCCAGTATCTGGTTACCACGATATCACTTTGCACGGCTAGTGTAAGGCTTTCTGGCTACTACCTAAAAAAACAGGGATTGACAGCACTGTTGCCACTGTGGCTCACTTAAATCATTCATGGACGGGATGGACAAAGGATGTTTTTGACATGACCCACGTCTATAAATAGAAAGCAATTCACTAAAGCTTGGATAAGGATAATGTTCATTGTTGTTCGTTGCAAACAGACATTCCACCAAAACATACCAAAGCGAACTACTGATTAGCATCGTTCGAAGCCATACCAAGTGTCGGATTTAAAGTACACTACACTGCAAACGTATTGTATTTCACATAAAGCACCCAATGCAATCCTTTGTCTTACATTCTATTAATAATGAACGCATATCTGAATAAACAATTGAAATGTTGAAATTTTCTATAAAGGAGGGAATGTACAATACGGTTAAATTGTGCCCATATGAAATTCTATTAGGTGCCAATTTGTTCGCGCTACCAACCGCTTTTCTCGACGAAGACTGTATTAGGTAAAGAAATACTCTAGATGTATGTAGATTGGGCTGCGGGGAAAGTGGAGAAATATAGAGATCGTAAACGTTGGCGGTTGAGTTCATTCTAACTTTATAACGTGAATAGTATTCTTGAGAAAACATACGATGTCGCAGTTTGCAAAGAACGTGATAGGTTTGTTTCATTATTTGTATTCCAGCTGAATTAAAGACTCTTTACTTTAGTGAATCGCTTTTTTAATACTGTTTATGTTTTTCAATACAATAATGTATTAACACTCATCAAGACCTAAAGTTAAAATACTGCAGAAATCATTCTACAGTAGGTACATTCTCGTAGTATGTGAAGGAGCATTTTTCAATATTAATCAGTCTAGTTTTTGATCGTGTTTTGCAATTGATTTCTTAACAAATTTTTAATGACTTCACAAGTCTGTAGTCACCAAGTATCGATGCCATGACCGCACTAACCGCAAACGAAACGCGATCTACTCGATTAGATGTCTGTACAACAAATAATCGATATCACTCATTCGCTTCGTTCACAAATAGCATTTTAATGTTTCAGTCAACAGCTATGTCTTAAAAATAGAGTGTTGGTGGTAATCGAAATTGTGACAAAGCGAGTTTTCGTGTGAATTCAGAATATAGATTCTGTTACGTATTCTTATGCTCTCTTCTATATATGAAATTGCACTAGTACTTTTTCAGACCTTTTAAGTTCCGCATTCAAAAAGTCACTCTCATGGATGTCCTTCACCTTGGGGCGGACGAAGGGGTCTATCAGACTCATACTGATTAAAACCACCACGTGTTCTACCCTCACCCTCACACACATTTTCCGGGGGCTGCGGGACCACATAAGTATTCTTCAACGCGGCCCCCGACTAGTAGCCCGCATCTGCGGGTTCAACTATGCTCTTATCAATTTTATGAAACATTTTCCTAATTAATAACGGCCCCTGCCAAATGTACATCTCATTTTATTCCGGTTAATAACCAAATGAACTCGTTTACGTAGATATCCAGCCGAGAAATCGCCCCATTCCACTGCCAAATCAGCTTGAAAATACCAAAACTGAGGTGCTGTTTTAATTCGTCCTGTTACTTAACAAGTGTTGTGTAGGTATTCAAGTTTCCCTTTGATTAAAGACGCAAAGATTTCTTGATTAAAATGTCTCAACGGAGTGACTGCGGCTGTTACTATTGAGAAGCCTGTTTTGAGTTACGTTCGCCTCTTTGAAATTTGAAAACTTTAGTTTATCTCCTCTAAGATTGTTGGCATACTGTTATACAAATGTTTTAATAAGTTCTACATTATGTACATTTGTATTTGTTTGTTCGTAATTTTAATGATGCGAAGTCGAACATTTTGAAGCCAATATTTGTATTTATAGTTGAAATATTGCGCATATTTTAAAATTATGCCTGGATTTGATTTGGATTTTAGTTCTCAAACACGATTAAGTTTTTCTGGTATTATTTACATTTACGTAGAATTAAGTCAGCACACATAGTCACGAATTTCGTTAAAGACGATTGTGTCACTGATGAAGAAAGCCCGAGGCCGACGCTCGCAGGCAACTGAAAACCTTGGCACGTAGGGGTGCCCGCGTCGGCACTTATGAGAACCATAACACATAAATACAATTTCGGTCCGTATCATATCCATATTTCTTGCCTCACTGATTAGATATGAAGAATAATATTTTGTCGGGGTAAAATAATATCCTGATTTATTCTTACGGGCAAGATAACGGCGCGAAGGATGTGCCCGTAATGGTCGGCACCGGCCCGAAATTGTCCGAAATGGCCCGAAACGGGCCGAAAGTGGCCCCTACCCAGCGCGTATTTTTACATATTATTTTCAGGGGAAGCATTAAATTACAGGGGATTTTTTGTGGGGAGTTATGAAAGACCATATTTTGCGGAGGTGTGTGGAATGAAAACGACTCCTGCCTTCGAGAGGCGAGAGAAAAATATAATTATATGTTTTATGTGGTTCTATATTTTATTACGGTAGGCTTCTGTACGTAAGTTTCAGGATGTTAAATCAACGAGGAAAGCGTTAATGTGCCATTTGTCAGAGTAAACGCCACGCTCAGATATTTGGCTTAGAGGATGCAATTTTCAACAAAGCGTTTAATACAGGAATGATCATTTACAAAATACGGTCAACTTAGTGATTAGGGCACATTTTTGGGGGAAAATGCAGCATACAATATATTACAGGAATCCTGATTTATTAAGGACTGTATAGGTACACAAATACGGGTTAACTCAACTCTACGTGTAAAAGACATAAAGGTTTATCCAGACGTCACAAACAGAAGCTATGTGATTCGTGCTTTTGCGATACATAACAGTAGGTACCTATAGGGGATTAGAAGCGGTGATCAAAGGTGATGAAACAGTTCAATACCTTCACGATCAGATCATCTTCGTGGATCCAGTGTTCGCAAAACTGGAAAATAAAAGAAAGATTCAGAAAAAAATTATATATTATATTATTTGCAATGAATATTTGCAATTGTTATTGGGTCTGAACATCGATTTTCAAAACAAATCCATATTTTATGAACATTTTATTTATCTTTTTGTATGATATTTGAGATCAAGTTTGTCATTGAGTTTCATAAATGTACATTGACCGAAATTGTACCGATGAACTTGGAGGAATTCTGTCTGAAATACAACATTATTGTATTATAACCTACTTATTCAACAGAGAAGAGCTCTAAGAACTCGGTTCAAAACATGTATCCAATAAACACTGTGTTGAGTAATTCGGTTAAATCTATTATGTGAGCATAATCCTTCAGGGCCATGACGTCAAAAGTGAAGTCATAGCTCCTATTATGCATTCAGTGTAGCGTAAACTATTGGAACGACTCGAGTTTTTACATGTAATAAACAATTGATGAGCGATCCGAAATCGTGAGTAGGTTTTAATCGAGAATCAGTAGATGTTTAAATAAGACCAGGGATACACATTTCAGATACTTAATTGCTTGCACAAAAGTATGCAAGTACTTTTCGCTGTCATGTGTCGTGAATTGCCAATTTCCGTTGAGTGTTAATTTGTATTTTTTGCATGCGGTCCCGACTGACTTGATTTTTTCAATTTTATATTTAAAATATATGGCATCGTTTGAGAAAAATAGCGTAAAGAGACCTGGAATATTTTAAAATGTTGGAAGATTTTGTGTCGAGTTATTGGCTCATTTAGATTCTGAAAATATGACTCATATCTGCGCAAAACGGCCTCCGATCAGCATAATGCTGGGATTCGATGCGAGGCAGAGGAGTAGCACTGGTTTTTAGCGGCAACCAGCGTTGACTATAAACTTATAAAACATAACAGATAAAAAACAATTCAAGTTTTAAATCGCGAACCCGCCTTGAGCAAGCGTGGCTTTTGCCCAGCATTGGGTGAGATACAAAGTATTCTTTAATTCTTCGATCAAAATTATAATACCTAACACAATGTTTTTCATTGCGCTTCTAATATTAGTGCAAACATGGGTATGTTACCCTGGTATGCAAGCTTACCTACTTTACTGTAAGTTCCTGGTATGTGTATTCTTGGCTTAAAATAAAGATCCCAGGTGCACCGATATAACATCATACGCTTGAACTGTGGTCGGTCCAGCACATCGATTGCGTTTCAAACAATAGTAGTTTGTATCAAAGCAATAATATGGTGGGTTTAAGGAGAGCTTATGAGCATAAAATGTAATGGTATCTAGTTCCGTATAAAACGTATCCTTGTATTGACTTTTGCAACTGGATGGAATACAAGAAAGTCCTGTTTAGCTTTAAATGTTCAAATCATCTCTTTTAAGCTGATTTAAATTTGAAATGTATTTTCATAGGATCGATTTCATACTGGCTGTACACAAAAAAAATGGTTTTCGATCAAAAAATAACAAACTTTCAACTACAAAACCAACACATAACGCGAAACAAAAAAGAAAATCGAGTGAACTCTAAAAATCGCATTACCTAAGAAAATTCTACGTGGTCCCGTTCATATGCGGCATTCAAAATCAGTACCTCGACGCCTTGTTCGAAACAAAACGTGAGAATGGTACCTTTGAAATCGGCTTTCTGCAATCCAATGCATTAGAAAGAGATAGCCTCACAAAAAAGTGGTTGTACAGAAAAGGATAGATGATATGCGGACAGTCTGAGACGCGAGTTGAATTGTAAATGTGAATTGCGAGCCGTGGATGCAGTTTCAACCTAGTTTGCGTTACCGGTTAGTTTTCTGTTGCAAATGGACATAATTTGGAATTCTTCCGATTTAAGCTGCATACGGGAAAAATTAGTCGAAAAGTTAGTATCAAGAAGTACAGTTTTATCAGTCAGTGGTGATCATTGTGGTCTTGTAGAGCTTTTCTTTGTGTTGGATCAACAACTATTATTGATCGAAGAGAAAAATTGTTAAAGGTTATGTGTATCAATCGAGACATATGTATACGTAGATACTAACAATTAAAACAGCAAATATCAAATACCAGTCAAGCACATAGAATCATCTCTACAAGCTATAACAAACGCAGTTACAAGTCGAAAGAATATCTCCCAGAAATGAATACAAACATTACTAATTAAGTTATTGAAGAGTCGAACAAAGTTGTTGAAATTCAAACTGGATTGTTTTTACGCCAGAGCGTAATCAAACTAAGGAATCCCCACAATTTTAGCGGTATATTTTCAAGTGAAGTAAGCTAGGTGGTGGCTTGCAATCTTATTATTATGGACCAAGTTACCTGAGTTTGTTTTTCAAGTATCCCATGGATATTTTTAAGGTAATGGAGATTTTATTATGTTTACCTTTGGCTTGTGGAGTGCTGCAGTACGTTAGTTTAGTTCTTCAATCTTTTCATGATTTAGTGAGAGTGAATGCTACTTAGTTTACGTTACTTTATTTGGGAGCGGATTTACTTAGTAATGAGTTAAGAGAAGTGTTGGTGGAAATATTAAAGTGGAATAGTTTCTAACGTACATACCTATATAGGTTTATGATATGTGTATTTGTTTAGATGAATCATGGAATATTTGCGGTCAGTGTCCGCAAACGTCTTAATAAAGGTCATATTTATATGGATGACGTAAAATTATATATTTTTAATTATAATATTGTGAAAAATTATTTGAAAAGGGATTCTTTTTCGATTACATCAGTACCGAAGTAAACTCTTACAGGTAGCTGTTTGAATAATTGTGGTTTACGCGCTCTTTGACCGCTGATTAACAATATTGACAAGCTTTTAAAAAACTGCAAGTAGATATTCAAACAAAACGAGCTGATACATGCAACTGGAGATATCAGAATACGTATTGACATTACGCGCATTATTAATTCATAGGACATCGAAACATTTCATTAGGCGTCCTTCGTTGAGAGCTTGAACTAGCGCAGGTCTATAAATTCAGAATGAAGGTTAGAATAAGAAAGTATTTATTTACGGTATTTATAAGATTACTTTGTTTATTGAGGTCGGTAGGGTTTTAGTTTAAAATTCGAATTTAGATTGTTTTCTTTTTAATTTGTCAAATTGATTATTAACTAACATAGTTGCTATAAATACATAGTACGCAGAACTTCATTGTCATCATCATAATGCTTTGCCTTTTCTAAACTATGTTTGGGTCGGTTTCCAGTCTTCTGACTACCCGTATCGACTGTCGAGGATGTTTAAATGACAGCGTAACTTCGTTTTAGAGGATAATAATATTCATTGTTTTTTTTTTGTGGGTACTGTGTTATGGCCTTTTGACTTTAAAAAATAAAGAAATACTCACTTATATAACTATAGCTGCAATCATCCCCATTCTGTTGCGACTCACCTGCAAATAACAAAAATATACATACAATAACTATTATGACAATTTTGGCTATACAGAGTTAGGTTTTACGGTCAACACACCAACGTGAGCCCTTTATAGACTGTTGCTATATGTAAGCAGTAGAATCTATAAAGGACTCACGTTGGTCTGTTGACCGCAAAACCTAACTTTGTATAGCTGAACAAACAAAGTCATTCACGTCTATTACGAAATCGTGACGTCACGTTCAAGAATAAAACGTCTAAACACTTTTCTAAGTATACTTTATAGAAACAGTTCATTCACAAAATAATGACTTATTGTGTAACAAAGAAACTTGAACATTGATACACAAAAATTAAAGTTCAAAATGGAGTCGAAATTCAGATCGGAGTTCAGCAAACTTCTCGAAAAACTCGACACGTGTCATCGTTTTCAATCAAAATTGAATTCTATTACTGAATGGGCAAGGTTGAGCTACGAATAGTGATTTTAAGCTCCGTAACGTCACGTCAATGTATATCGCACCGTCACGCGACATTAGATATGAATCTGGAACTCCTTAAAATGTCGTAATGACGTCTTCCGTATGTTTTGTTTGAGGATTTCAAAAGCTATTCTCAAGTCACACAGATACGTATGGTTATTAATATAACGTTACTGAAGCATAAATCAATTGATTTTATCGATGATGATGACATTAGTCGACTTGTAAACTGACTGATAGATACACCACCTTTGTTTTGAGCAATT
Organism: Tholera decimalis; assembly: GCA_943138885.2. Lineage (NCBI taxonomy): Eukaryota > Metazoa > Arthropoda > Insecta > Lepidoptera > Noctuidae > Tholera > Tholera decimalis. The sequence goes on from OW964554.2 coordinate 9,384,487, forward strand.
CGACTACGGCCCATATAAACTGGATCTTTCATATCTAGAACAAAAGCCGGCAAAACATATGAACACCTTACAAAAACATATTGTTTTCTGTCTTCCAAGGTATCACTTTCGAAATATCGAGTGACAAAAAGCTAGGAAAACTTTTTTAACGGAAAATCGGTAGGCGTCTTTTATCCATAATGACGTAACACTATACTTTATGGGCCGCAAGGAATTTCATTTTGGGCCTTTATATTTTTGACCACGCGGTCCCCATGGGTAGGGGGCGGGAGGGGGTTAAGGGGGGGTGTTCTTTATCGTGGCCATTGCGGGCTCTCTCACGTACGCATATTAGGAGAAAGGTCCTTCTAAAAGTCGTAAAGAGGTCGACTAAGGTTGGTGCGTCTATGATGTGTCTTTAAGCTTCTTTTTTATTCCTTCCGATCGACTTTTCGGTTTTGGAATTATGTATGTAAATAAAAAGGTTGTATTTGACCTTTTCTTATATTCCATCATAGGGAAATTTGTAGCTATTCCCGGAAGTACCAGCGTTACTGTGAAAGTATGAAAGCAAATTTCAAACACAGACCAATAAAAACATATTCACATAAGATCTCATACTTCAATATTAATTAACACTGATAACAATACTATATTAACAGCAAAACTATTGAACAATAAAAAAACATAATAATGTCGGGAAGCCGATATACGGGACCATTGTCGTTCAAGAGGCTCTACAGACACAACACTAGCGCTGTTCAATACCGTGTGAAGTTTTTTTACTTGCAGCACTATCTTTGTATGTATCATCACGATTGTCTCCCTTATAGAGTGATCCTAAACATACCAACAAGTGATGTGGACATGTCCCGGATTCCAACATCACTATGACCATTCATTTCTTAAAAAAAAAGTACCTACAAAGTTTTCGTTTCACGTATTATAGATAGATATTATATCAATGTCCACATAATGTAAATATGCTTATATTTTGGGTTATAATTTGACGTGGTTGTTTTTTGTTGATGGTTGATGATGATGATGATGACCAGTGACATATATGTACATACATAGCGTCAATGAGACCAATCTCTGGAAAACTGAAACTTCCCTCTAACATAAATGTTTAATACATTTTACAAAATTTCGCAAGAATGAGATGGCCGCAAGTGTTATTGTAAGAACACAAACCAAAATCCTATAGGTTTCAGCTACGGATCAATAGATCAGAGCGTCAGCTGTAGGACTTGCAAAGAGCAATTCATAGACCTGAATTCATTTCTGACCTCAATTCTCGGAATCGAACTTAGAGGCGGATTCTACACGATTCTTGGTAGTAGTTCCGCTTGGGCAGACAGTCAGACAGATCGTGTGATTGTTGGATCTAGAAATCTGTTTAAATGAATTCTGATTGATATACTATATACTTCGATATATTATGTGTTTTCGTTTTGATTACTTTAATTATGTAAAACCAAAAGATTTATTTATTTAATTAAGTCTATAACGTTTTCTTATAAAGAACGTTTGATAAATATAAAAACTTTTTAGCAAAAAATAAAACCGACTTCCATATCAAAACACTACAAAGCCAAAAATAACTTTAAGTTCGGTAGTCGGTGTTATTGGTTTACTATTTTTTGTTTTTTTTTTTCAAACACCGCCTTCCGAAATTAAAGTTATTTTTGGCTATGTAGTGTTTAGATATGGAAGTAGGTTTTATTTTTTGCTAAAAAGTTTTTTTTCACGATTTTTAGTGGGTCGGTTTGTAATTTATCTAGTTACAAAAGCCAAAATGTCAACTACTTATCACCTTTTACCAAATATTTCTTTTCCCGATGCAGAGCCGTTAATTTTTGAGGAGTTCTCCTGGTACTTCACCATCAGCTCTATATCACCATATGCATTGTGACGAGCATAAAGTGCTTAACATCCATATTCAATTAATCGAATCGCAATCCACGAAATACTTATTATTGAGTAGATTCGGTGGCCATCTGTGGTCTTCAACATCAGTTCCACTTCCCCAAATGGTGCTTTTCGAGAGCAACTACACAAAGTACTATAAGAAATACCCATAACGCTATAGGTGTGCCTATAATATTTGAAGAGTTCCCTCGATTTCTCTAGGATCCCATCATCAGATCCTGATTTCATAACAATGGAACTAACTAGAAAGTATACCCTTTCAAACGAAAAAACATTTTTCCAAATCGGCCCAGCCGTCTCTGAGTTATGAGGTAACATACATAAAAAAAAGTTCAAGACCAACTGAGAACCTCCTCCTTTTTTGAAGTTGGTTAAAAATTATACTGTAACAACTACTAAAAGATACAAAATTTCGGAAAGCTGAAGGTAAGTTACCTTTATAGTAAGAAGCTTTCGTGATCTAAATTAAGATTAATTAAATTAAAATTATTTTGAAGAATAGAAATTGTAAGTCCCAACATAATTGAAAATTCTTGATAAATTGTAAACTGAAAATTCCTTCTACAAATATACGAATACAATTCCTAGAAAGTCCAGAGGGTGCTCAAGAGCTATGTGATCTATTGTAAGAGTTAAAATGCTGTGGTAACATTTCGTTTATGTATTTCTTGAATTCTATGAACTGGTCAAATGTCCAGGGGGAAAAAGGGATGAGTGCCTTGCCTAGTGGGACACAATATTATAATCCTACTTATTTGCTAAAGATGAAAAATCGATATAAGTACGTTTGTGAGAGATGTTTATGTTTGTGTTATAACCACGTTATCCTAATGACTCAAAAGGTCTGGTTCAAATTTTGCACAGAGGTAGCTAGCACAGCACATTGGCTACTATTATCCTGGAAAATTGTGCGAATTTCCACGCGAAAATAGTGGCGGGCAAAAATTAGTAATTATGTTGTGTGTGTTGCCTTGGAGTAAGTCCTTGTCTTCTTTACAACTTTCCCTTCACTTTACCTCACACAACTTCTACAAAAAGATATAAAACTGAAAATATCTCGTTTTAAACTGGCGAAATTCCGTATAAATCGACAACGTCTTCACGTATAAAATTTATAGCCTAATGAAATATTGTTTAGCAGTCGGCACCGGTTCTACCGCGGGTTTACGATTCATCTCCACCATTTTTTTCTGGGGCTTTATTTTGAATCTCATTGGAGTGTTTGTGGTTTTCTTCAGAATATAAGAATGAAGTGTGAGTATTTATTTTGATTTGAAAGTTATTGTTTGAGGTTTTAACAACAGGTTGTTGCTCTTTATCTTGTCCTTGAACGCTTAAATTTGTGCTTTACGGCTTCTTAGTTACCGTTCTGTGACGTTTTATAAAAGAGTATTTTCTTAAACCTAAATTATGATGTGACTTTTTCATGAGATTATATTTCTTTACATTATGAAAACGTGAGCTCATTTCATAAAGTGTCTTTAAGACTATATAAAATTTCTTTTCATTCTATAAACTTACAGTCTTGACGACACTTGATACTAAATGTATAGTAATACTTATATCTAAGTGGCTGTACTTTCATATGTAACACCAGTATTGCATCTAGGAAATAAATTTATTCGGTAGTGAAAATAATACGGCCATCCAGAAATAGACAGGTCTGCTTAGTTTGAAGCATTTAAGACAAGGATAAATTAAAAACAAATTTTTGCTTTTTATCGTGTTGTTATAGATTTTGAAATTATCTTGCGAGAACCCATAGTATCAATACTTGGCCGAAAGTGCGAAGGGAGGGGGCGACGACATTTCCGACGCCGAGCCGCCGAGCTCTCCTAATGACGCGAATATTTCCCGCTTGACGTTTAATTAACTATAAAAAGAGGGTAGTTTGAATAGCCTCCTCTAATGCGACGGTGCCAATCCTCGGCATGGCTTAGGAATCGCTTTTTAGTTCCGTTAAGCTAATAGTTGTATTGACTTTTGATAACTAATTATTGGATATGGCATTTAGCTCGAAAATAAGTTCAAGCAGAAATCAATATTCATAAAACTGGTAAACTAGTTCACGTAAAGTTTTAGCAAATACGCTTGAAAACTTTTATCGATATTTAAAAATAAAACAAAACTTATCGGTAATTCATTTTACTTGGAGACAAAGTTTTCAAACTGGTATGGTATTTTTTTTTACTTTTAATCACGAGATTGATTATATAAAAAAATAGGATACTTAGACAAATTATTTTTTAAATTTAGCGTGAATGAGTCAGAATGCATTTAAACGAGACTAGCGGATTTTCTAGGGAGACACGGTTAGTGACTGTACTAATTACCATCGCAAACATGTATGTATGTATATATTCTGTTACCTTTTTCTAAATATCTCTACTTAGTTGGTTAATTGTGTTCATACCATGTTATCTCTTCACTATCCTTAGTTGACTAGTAAAGAATGCCTTTTGTGTTGCAAGACTAAATTAATGAGTGATAAAATATATTCATTTTGAAATTTGTTACACATTAAACCTAAACTTTAGTTCTTTTTTAGGCTTCCGTACCCAAAGAATAAAACGGGTCCCTATTACTAACACTCCGCTGTCCTTCCATCTGTATGTCTGTCCGTCTGTCACCAGGTATCTGTATATCATGAACCGTGATAGTTAGACAGTTGAAATTTTCACAGATGATGTATTTCTGTTGCCGCTATAACAACGAATACTAAAAAAACAGAACAAAATAAATATTTAAGGGGGCTCCCATACAATAAACGTGATTGTTTTGCTCGTTTTTATAGATAGTGGTACGGAACCCTTAGTGCGCGATTCTGACTCGCACTTGGCCGGTTTTTTTAAAGTTATTTCTGAATTTAACATGAATTCGATAGGAACTAGTTTTCCTTAAACGAGATAAAACCGGCGTTTCATAGCTGACTACCAAAGAAACATTCAAATAAAGTGAGTCTTTTTTGAAATCTAGACACGCGGGAGCGTGTCAAACCAAGAACTGGCGCGCAGCTCACCGTGTGTAATATTACACGAACCATTTGGAGCCACTTTTCAGCACCTCATCTATACAACTGGTAGATTAGTAGTTAAATAATATAAGAACCATGAAGGTTTATGTTGCTCTTCAGAGGATAGGAAAACAAATTTCAGTCTGGTTTAGAGACCTGTCCGAACAGTGTAAAGGTTTGTTTATTTTCATTGTTCAAGTTTCTGGATAGCAACGACAAACCAGAGCACTATTTCTCACAGTACTATTAACAATACAATCATCTTTAACCGCACAATCTGTCTTTGTGCTCTAAATAATATTCAATGGTAGTTTTGTGGGTGCCTCTGTGCAATCGTGCGAGTCGCCAGCGCCGTTCGACATCCGATCCAGATTCTACAATCGTTTTTTTACCCACAAATGCAGTAAAAACTGTTCAATTTATGACCAAGAAGTAAAGAGACTAGGTTAGATTGGAATTACATGAAAAAATTAAATGCTGTACACAAAGCGTGCTTGTTGGGCACGTTTGTAAGAGCATTATTTTAAACTGTGGCCAGATTTTGAGATTATGTTACTTTCGCTGTTTACTTTAATTACGCTTAAGTATGTTTTTTACTTCTCATAATAGAGTCTATGTTACGTAAATATTAATAAGCTCCGTAATGTTTACTAAAATACACATGTATTTTGCGTTTTTTAAATGGAATATTGTCCACATACCGACGCAAATCCACCGGTACCGCTATCAATTGTTCCACCAATAGCTTTCTATTATTGTTTTTCGAGTCGCAAAGCAAAGAATTATTCCCCCACTCTGGGTGGAGTGTGAGAGAGTGCCATACTGCTATTGCGTAAAAGCAATTCCGTTCTTTCAGCTGCCCTTGCGGTCCGGGACCGCGGTATCTCGTTAGATCACTCCCGCAACCCCGACACTATTAGCTTCCTCTAAAAGTTACAAACATTAGTTACTGTTCTACGAAACTGTGAACACTACTTCTCCATTGTGCGAAACCTCGGAATATCTTTAAATTTCATCTAAAATCAAACACTTGGCGCAAATTCTAGTAATACTTGAGCAAATAGTCCTAAATCAACAACTTGTAACTTGAAACCTCCAGCTGGCAGCCCAACCAAAATAAATCAGATGAAAGCCATTCAAAGCTTACTAACTTAAAAAAGCATTTATTTAAAACTACCCATGTAGGCATGTACTCAAATGCCTTTGATTTAATGATTAAAAGGGAGTTTTGTTGATTCAGAACTATTCTAGTTAAAAATCTGTATATACGTAGATGCATTGTTATCATAAAGAGCTCATGATTAAAATTATAACACATGTACGGTTCATCCTTCAAGGTGAAGCAATGCTGGCTGTAGTCAGTCTGCGGATGGGTAAAAGCACGTTGAGAAGCTAGAAAATTTAATACCAGTTTTACCAAGTATCATGTTATTTAGTCACTGAGTTGTCAGATAGGCAGATGCTAACATGGTTGGAAAATGGCTGGACAGAAGATGATAATAATTCGAGACTACGGTTAACCCAAGCCTCTGCACCCGGAAAGAATTAATGAGTGACACACGATCATCAGAACACGCGAGTAACCAAATATCGTCTTTAGAATGAATAAAAGCCGCGTCTTGCTCAACGTTAAAATAAAGAAGGCCATTCATACGACTACAGTCGCCCGACTGAAGCCACGCTACGAATTCGACGGCAATTTTTTCACACCGTCGCAATACGGTCTACAATTCTTTGAAATATTGCCTCGACGCGTGCAAATTTCGCTCGCGTACTTTTGTACAAACTTACCAAGCATTAAAAAGGACCTTAGCACCTCTATTTAGAGTGTATTCTCCCTTGTGTTAGTTGCAAATGAAAATTGGCGTCGAATATAAGTTACATACGGTTGCCTACACAAAAATAACGAACTGCGCCGTCGAGACGGCTGTAGTAATCACGACGTGAATGGCCGACCATGGACTATATTATGTAAAGGATCTTTTGAGCTTTTCAAAGGGATTCTGAAGCGTTTTCAGGGCGGTTAATTACACGATACGGAGGCCGTAAGCCTGAAGTTTGTCTTCAGGACTGAAATTCGTAGCTATAAAGCGATTTTATGCTTCTTTAAGAGTTTCTTGCCGGTTTGTGGTTAGTTTTTTCTTTGTTACGTTCGGAATATTTTGCGGTATTACAGTTTTGTTGAGCATTGGACAAGATTGAATGTTTAAGACTCATTTGTGTTTTGTAAATACTGCTTGTGATTAGTCCGTAAAGCGAAGCTTAGTCTTTTAGTGAATTTATTTCGTTAAAATAAGGAAACATCTGCTAAAATGGAGCAGGAAATTGAATTACGAGTAATGAATAATATAAATAGTTTTGATACGTAACTATACCAGTCATCATACGAATGAAAATTTCTTTTCACCTACACACTGTACAACATAAAATATAATTCTCGATATGAGCCATTGTTATTAAAAAATATACATTCATGGAAAAAATGTTTACAAATAAAATCATATAAAGGTAAACCTACACTATAGGTAACAGAGCTGAGTAAAATCCTGCATAATACCTATTTGGAAAAGGTGTTGCCAGTTCAACATAGCGGCGCACTAATTCTCAATACAATTTGTCATAGTCTCACTGCATTGCAGTTTCCTACTGCGACAAAGAGCCATTCTGATACATCAGAACGACAAGCCATTGTCAGAACAACGTGTGAACCACTAAATCAGCGTTTAACCGAATAGTAAACAGAAGTTTTTCGAACGCTTATGTTCTTCGAGAAAATAAGAACGATGGCACAATCTTCGTGGTTAAGCAATGGTGGCAGTCTGGCAGAGTTCAAAGCCTGAATGATAAAATAATATATTATACTAAACATTTGATACTCGTACAAGCAAAAACAACTAGCTGAACATCAAATCCTATGGATCCATGGATCTAGCTGTAACTTTAAGATCTTTAACAGTTGTTACGGGAAATCGGCCCGATACTATGCTAATAAAAAATTGGCCAAGTGCGAGTCAGACTCGCCCATGAAGGGTTCCGTAGTAACTACGCCAAATAACTTTGTTTTTCATAGTGTTTGTATAAATTACAAAATTATATTTGCGGTTTTAGAAAATATGCTGTATCTTAAAAACTGCTGACCCAATCTCGTTCAAACCAATTTTAGTTGAAAGTTTATATTAAGATCTACAGCACATTTTTTTTTTTAATTTTTCACTCCTTTATTATAGAAGTTAGAGTTTCAGTTCCATGTATGGGGAGCTCCCGTTTATTTTGAATATTTTTCTTAAAATCGGAAAGTGGTTCACAGAATACATCTACCTACCAAGTTTCACATGTATAGTCCTAATAGTTTCGGAATAAAATGGCTGTGACATACGGACGGACGGACGGACAGACAGACATGACGAAACTATAAGGGTTCCGTTTCTTACCATTCGGCTACGGAACCCTAAAAATGACTAAAGGTCCTCTTACCCAATATTGGCTTGTGGTGGTGACAAAGATTACAAACTGCTTTACAAACGATATCTACCCAATCAGTAAGAATTAAACTTGGCCCTTACTAAGCCCAAGTTGGGCAAGATAAGTCATGTTGTTTATTTTAAATGTATTAATGTATTATTATTGGAAAATTATTCAGGTTTTTTATCACACTAACTCCCACAAAATTTTATACGTCAATATATCCTCATACACACAAACAGTTTTGGGATTGTGTGTACAGCTAAACAGTGGAATTCCCTGCCGGCGTCTGTGTTTCCTGATATCTATATACTGGGGGTCTGATCCTAAGTCATGAGTGAATAGGTTACTTCTAGGTAAACGTGCTTCATATTCGACCACATCATCGCTTACCATCAAAAGAGATGTGTTCAAACGCAAGCAATCCAAGGTAACCAATTTAAAAAAAAAAAAACGTCTATAATAATATTAATTTGTAATAAGAGTAAAATATGACGAAGGTTGCTGGACCTCACAACACAGGGTATCATAGTGTGGGGTTCAGTGCAAAATGTTGAAAAAATTCAAACCGGGAAGTAAAAAAAAAAAAATACATTATTGATAGGCCCGCGTTTAACCACAATCTGTTCTGACAAAAACTGAAATGATTGACGATACAACATACTTGCCAAGAGCTACCCTATGCACTTTGCTTCGGACCTCCATTGCCTGCGGTTCGGATCCTTAGAAGTATGCAGAATGAAAGTATTTAAAAATACTGGTGGTGAATTACGAAGAATGTTAATTTTAATCTAAGCACTTTTTAATTTAGTAATTTTTATTTAAAGTTTTGATAATCTGCTACAAATAGCTATACGTCATAACAACAAAATATTCGTATTTTTTATGTAGTAAACTTAATGAATGGTTTATAATAATATACTTGAAGTAAATTCTATTTTTTTCAATGCTTCTATGAAACTGGTGCATGGTTCATAATAATATCTAATTCTGAACGATCATAGAGTATTAGAAAAAAAAAGTCAGTGAGTAAATTAATATTATTATTAGAAAATGCCGTTAGAAAAATACGTGGATTAACTGATATCAAAACAGCACGTTTAGTTCATTCATAGTGTGATGTCATACGGCATCTTACTTAGAAAATACCGGCCTCATCTAGCTAAACTAAACTTAACACGCAAAAAAACATGACGTGTAAAAGTGTTATTTATAACCAATTTACAAAATAAATATTTCATTTCATTTCATTTATTAAAGAAAGTCAACAAAATTTGTCCTGTTTCTTACTTATGATGATTTTGGCACGTTGCCGTAATGTTGCGGCTCGCTTGTGTAACGAAAGTTTCATTAGATAATGAGTCATAAAACAATGATGGTACGCACTCTTGTAAACACCATTAAATTGTGTGGACTGGTATATTACAAATTTTAAGTTGAAATTGCTGGTTTTTGAGTCTGTATACCGGTAGCGGATTGATCACTAGTTTAGTGGCCTGAGCAGAACGTGTTAAGCTGACAGCGCATCGGGCAGTGTTACGATTGCGACTGTTCGATTTATGTACGTGTTGTCGGCCTGTATGTGCCGTTTATGGGTCATTTAGCACTGGACGCAAAATCGGATATCATGGAATTTTAAATTAAGTACTCAAATTAAGCCTTTATTTGGTACTGAAGATATTGAACGTTCTGGATCACAGCAGAACACTAGTTTTAGATGGTCCCTTTCAACAAACGCCTGTTTTTGTGATTCGTTTGAAACGATGTGACAATATTCAGGCCAGTTTATCATGTGAAGATATAACTACAGCAAACTGTAGCAAGGATCCAGTTATCGTATTTTTTTTTCTGAATATAGAATAGACAAGAATATTTTTTTGTTGTGTGAAAAATCTTAGTACCACTAATAGCAATTTGCGTAATTTTAAGCACTTCTGTACATCTGAAGATTTATTTTTTCTAAAATACTATGTGCTGTGATATTTATTAAGACGCAAATTACCACAATAACCAAATCATTAACAGTGTATAAAATTGAAATGTATTAAACATCTCCTTTAAATAGGTGTCCGTGGATTGCAGGCACGTGGCACACTTGTTTATGTCTGCCCCTTTGGGAGAGAGGCTATTGTCTGTATATGTGTACACACAACCCGGCCAGTCAGGGCCACGCTAAATAAATAACAAAAGAGACTTCGACACAACCGCCGCGCCGGAGAGCCAAATTCTGTACGGACAACATTACATTTAATAATATAACATTCAAGGTAGTAAATCTAGGAAACTTGAAAGGCTGTTTGTCCAACAAACTGTCGGGAAGCGAACCTGTACATTATGACTTACATAAACTCCCAGACTCCAACTTTTATGCCACCAATAAATCCTACGGTGCCCACTGGTTATTTCTAAAAATATCTAGAAAAATACCTTTAGTGTTTCCCCTGGCTGCGCTTTATGCACTACGTAACGGCGTATTTCTTTCAAATTAGCGCTATAAAAGTTTTATTGGTCGTAAATAAAATCGAGAGGTGACTGTTGCCAGTGCGACGGTACACGATCATGCATAATATATTAGTTTTCAGTTTATTTTATTTAAATACTACAGTTCCAAAGGACGTTGACCTTTTATCATGAAAGGTCAGCTTGTTATGATCGCAAACTTTATTTATGTTGTATGTTTAATATTTAAGTTCGCAATGAACCTACTACCAAACAAACAAAAGTGTAATTGTAAATATTAATTTAAGCTACAAAAATAATACTGATTCATTTTAAAATATAGTATTAAGCCGTACACAAATACAGTGAATGATTTTAATTAAAAAAAAACATGGATAACAATGACATTCAAAATATTGAAAAGTAATTTGTACATTTACACAAAATCGTATTTGGTTTACAATAAAATAATATACCTGTACACTTGTACAGTGTGTTTCAAAAAGCAACATCGAACCAATTCCCTTAAATTTGTTATTTCCCCTGATGTCAAACACCGAAAATCGTCCGAACTTAACGAATTAATCTTCAAACGTCGGCATTGAAAACCGTCTGCCGTACACATTTCCGTGTACAAAGAGATTAAAACTGTTTATCTGTTTGTTTGTTAGATATCCATGTTTGTACGGCATTTAATGACGACAGGTTAGGCCAGGAATCACGAAATATACGACGATGTTCCAGTAATTACAATCCAGTTTACTCTATAGTAATTCTGAAGGCATTGTCGATCGTAAAAGCGTAAAGTTGGAAAATAAAGGGGTGGAATTCGGGATTATTTGACTACAGAGAGTAATAAAATGGTATTAAAATATATTTGTTCCACGAATTCAATTTAATATTTGAAATTTTTTCCTGTAAATGCCTTTTGCTTTTTGCTGATTAAAGAACTCAGCATTATTAAAAGTTTCTCTGTGAATTATTTACGCAGATAAAGTGAAAATCCCACAGTCTGGAGTTCTGGACATAGAGTTATTTGAAGACGAATTTTATATTTAAATTCTGGTGTTTTATTTGTTTCTTTACCTATGTATTATATGTATTTTTTAAATTAATTTTCTCCAAAATATTAAAGGCTCTAATTCAAGTAAACGCGTCTTAACACCTAAAATTATGACAGAATACCTAACAATATAATATTATAGACACACACTAACTTGCTACGCAATAACCCGCGGGTGGATTCAAGTTTCGTAGTTTAGTGCGTGAACGCTACGCTCGCTGCTACGATGCTACGGCGCGCCGCGCCGTAGGCTATTGCTATGAGCGGAATGGCAAAACACGGAACCCTTATAGTTTCATCATGTCTATCTGTTTGTCCAAAAATGAATGAGATCGGGTCATCAATTTTTGAGATATAGCACATTTTTTAAAACCCCAAATATAACTTTGCATACAAACACTATAAAAACAAAGATATTTTGCGTAGTTACTACGGAACCCTTCAAAATAAATTGGCCACACACACACATTGACTCGCACTTGGCCAATTTATTTTGTTTCTTTTTTCGGGTGGGAAAATCATCGAATGACTTCTCCCGTTGCGTTTACGCCACATAGAGTTTATAATGCGAAAATTTTATTTATTGTATTTTATTTTAGGCAGGAATCGTACTTTTGATACTCAAGGAATTTTTTCATTAATTTTTCAATGTTTTCTTGACGTATCCATTTGATTTGAGCACAGAATTGTTGAAAACGATTTTATTTCACACAATTTATCCATAGTAAAAAGCTACAAACACTATGAAATTCCGAAAAATCACCATTGAAATTCGACACAAAAAAAGGAATACCAACGCAATACAAATGAGTTGATCCACGCAGAATCCCATTGTTATTAATACGTACAATAACTGGCGGTCCAAAACGTTTGTCCCACAAATAAATTGTGCTCTTAATCATTGTGCGTATGAGCGATGTCCTCCATCAGTTACGAGGTTTCTGTTTTTTGGTCGCGCAACCCCGTTGCCTCGCTAATCGACGATATTACGTGTTTGACGTTTAGCTCCAGGCTGGCTGATGGGGGCTCGAGATTAACGGGTCAAGCTATGAGGGATGCGTTCGTCTGTAGTAGTCATTTGCTATCTTAGTTTAGGGTTAGAGATAGCCTTGACGTTTTTGGTGGACTTAAGATGACATCAGCAGTGGTAACAAACATATAAATCCACCTAGAAATTCAGGCTGTGAAATATTGGTCTTACAATGTCGTTGTTGAATATCTTAAGCTTCAGAGCCTTGAAGATCGTCGACGTGTTGCAAGCCTATCGGTAACATTTCGGGGAGATTGCGATGAAATTCCACAATCTAATTACAATAAGTCCGGTCCATCATCGGACTACACGACGAATGGCGATGTGCCATCGTTACATGGTGGATATTCCACCCATACACACAAATCGGTAAACTCCGGCAGGGAATTCCACTCCTTAGCTGTCTAAGGACAGGAATTCTCTGCCGGAGTCTGTGTCGGATAGTAACAGCCTGGGGGACAAGTCAAGAGTTACTTTCAAGTAAAATTGCTTAATTTTCGACTACATCACCGCTTGCCGTCAGGTGATATGGCGGTCAATAGCATATATTATAACTAAATAAAATATGATAATAAATAAAAAGTTTTCTTTTGTAAAGCCACCAAAGAACGGTCGGGATTCACCACAGGAGGATAACCGCATCTACCCTGTAATACAAAACCCGCAGTAAAAAGACATTATACTGTCATATTTTCATCTCAATTTTCACGTTGTCTATACCTCACTATTGTACATTAGCTCCTGCCTGTGTTGCTAAGACCATGTGAGAGATGTATTTTGTAGACATACCGAGGAGTTAGAAGTTAGACTTGTACTTTGGTAGTTCTAGTTTTGTGTGAGTGCTAATCTTATGTAGAATCAAATTTACCTCGTAAAGGGTAATGAGTCTATTCTTCAAAGAAAATGATGTTTAATTCCTAGTTTGTTGATGTAGAGCTGTAGTTTTTGAGTGAGCAGGCTGTACTTTTTATAAGATATGTTGAAGGTTTATGGGTTATTTGCTAGACTGCAAAGGATGATTCAAGAGTTGCCTTAAATTAGTGTGTTTACTTTTCCTAACCTCCTTTCAGATCTAGCAAAAAGACCCGCTTATGTTTAGATGTCTTACCTCAGTTAAACTATCTATGTTGATAGATATAATATAACCCAACACAAAATAATCCGAATCTACTTGCTTTATACACTCACCAAAAAAATAGTCCACAATTAATTCCCAAATGGAGTTAATTAAACAATAAATTCATTGTCCAGCAGGCGCCGGCGCACTAAAATCCCGAAAGGGTGTTACAATCCAATCGATCTCCTTATCTGCAGGTTCCAGTTAACGTTTAAATTGCTTTATAAATAACTCGGCTAACCCTTGCGCCCTAAAATACGAGAAATTATGACCTTAGGGTGGCACATGGTATATTAAACACGGCTAAATCTTTAGAACAATGCTTTGTGGGCTTAGGCTTTTGAACAATGAGTGTGATTTTAATTTTGGGTTTTCCATTTTCGTGTGTGGGTTCCAAAGTGATTTCTTTTTTGTCTGTTTTAAATAAAAGCTTGAATTGGATTAATGTGTCTGACAACTTAAATATTATTATCTAGCTATTCCAAAGATAAAGTGTTGAAACCATCTGTCAAAAGATACTGTGAACAATTGAATTGCCAGCCAAAATACATATTCTTTACATTAAATGAAATCTCGTATTTTACTGAGCTTGAAACAAAGATAGGTTTTATTAATATTGTAGTAGCGTGTTACGCGGCTTTTAAGCAAATGTTACTTTTGTACGGATTACTCAGTAATAGAGTGTTTTATAATAATAGGTAACTTTCATTTACAAAACATGCCTAACTCGATCGCTAGGTTAAGATTATCTATCACGATCTGGAAAAGCTAGGTTTGAATTAGAGTCTTAACATTAACCGAATTTGAGATTATATTAAAGAATAAGCCGTATGACATACAAAGCACAATTTAAATTCTATTGAAGCCCTTATTTTAGGGCGTTTTAATGCTACCAATCATACATAAACGAACTTCAAATACCCTACATTAAAGTCAATAATTGAGTAGGTAGCGGTGGATTCAAATTGTCACGAATCCTGAATTCAAATAAAGGGTACTGGCCTAAGTTGGCGCTGGAATACCTGGTTTAAAAGTGTTCAATACATTCACACGTGGTCCAAACAAAACTTCAACGAAATTATGAACTACTTAAAGACTCTTTCCAAAGACCCAACCCAAATCCAACGCTTAACTTAGAACCATTACCTACAGTTCCTACCTAATTCTGCAACGGATGTTGCTAACTGCGCGAAATTCTATCGTTATGTCATCACTATAACTGTTAGTTGCTAATAGGATCCGCGAGTGGGAGCGGGATATTGTTTAAGAAACGTTTATGACTGGGCTTCGTCTTTATCGCCGATCGTATCTTGTTGTGGATTGCCTGAATAGGTTACGTTTATTGTGGCAATTATGTTTGATGGTAGTGAGAGTGGTGTCTTGTAATATTTACGTATTTACTGAACTGAAGCTGAAATGGAAGAGTAGACCAAATAATTAATCAATAATCATCTATTATTTGTGTAACATACGTAAATATATTTTTGACATTATCTTAGAAAACTTTGATATGCCCTGAAGCGTACAAATAATTATTAATTGCATGTAAGCGGTAGGAATATACAACTATTATCAGGTCAAAAATAAACATAAAAATTCACATCATACAATTCAATATTATAACTCTGGCCAAATGCCAAATAGGTATTAATTATTAGGTACGTTAACATAATTCTATCATTCAAAAAATATTAAAACTGTATAGATTAAATTGTGTGACACTCAAGTTTTTCGGGGTATCAGGTAATTATTGTAGATGCATCGTGCTATGCCTAAAACGCTCTTTCTCACTAAAGTAGTCTTTTGACGCTGATTACATACAGGTGAGAAAGACAAGCTGCTTCCATGCCTCTTTATAGTCAGCTGGTTCCTGATCAACGGGGTGAGTCCCATCACCGGTGATCCAGTCAGTTCAGAGCGTCGGTGATCATCCACGTGATCTCTATACGTGTTCTTTGCTACTTGCAAACAGTTTTTCAAGCCTATCTGATTGTCTCTGAGGTAGGCAGAAGAAGCAAGCATCTGTTGATATTAGATTGTTTCATGGTAAATATCGCAAGTCGTTATTCTTTTTATTTGATATTTTTGGCTGGCTCTCGTCATACCGCTTGAGTCTATTGAAAAACGGGCTAAGAGACTCATTGGCAACGATGCACTGGTCGAGTCAAAGCCTTGAACATCGACGACGAGTTGCAAGTCTATCGGTTTTCTATCGGTTACATTTGGGGAGTGTGCGATGTAATTACACAATCTAATTCCGCCAAGCCCGTTCCATCATCGGGCTACAAGACAAACGGCGATGCACTATCGTTACATGGTGGACATCCCACCCATACGCACTAACGTTTTGGGAATTCTTTCATTGTGCGTATGGCTAAGGAGTGGAATTCCCTGCCGGAGTCTGTGTTTCGCGATAGCTATAACTTAGGGGTCTTTAAGTCAAGAGTGAAAAGGTTACTTTTAAGTAGGCGTGCTCCATCTTCGACCACATCATCACTTTCCATCAGGTGAGATGGTGGTCAAACGCGAACCTATTATTAATAAAAAAAAATACCACTGTATGATGAATGGTTAACAATATAGAGTATGATTGCTTAGAAGTCCTGTGAGCACAGATTCCGGTAGGTATCCACGTGTTAGCTGATTACCAACGGAAGACATTCTTACGTTGGTAAAAAATAAAGCAGGAAATAGTAGAATTTCAACTGATCAGTAATAAAACTTGGCAAAATTTTATTAACCATAGGGAAATATTAAATCATATCTCGCCAAAAATATAACAGATTGTGCCTAAGCAATTAAAATCATAACGAAAACACATAACGTTTGCTTCATGACGCGTGACTTCAAACAAAAACTAAATTATGAGGGTTGGCATTTGTTAGCATCGAATGGGCCCCTCGCGAAACATTGTGTCTACTAGCAAATAGCTTATTAGACAGTGGTTT
This sequence comes from Tholera decimalis, assembly GCA_943138885.2. Lineage (NCBI taxonomy): Eukaryota > Metazoa > Arthropoda > Insecta > Lepidoptera > Noctuidae > Tholera > Tholera decimalis. The sequence goes on from OW964554.2 coordinate 9,401,470, forward strand.
CCAAATTATTTTTCAAGTTTAGCTTTCATTGTAATAAAATATTCTATGTTCTTAGGATAAGCCAGCCAGGAGGCCATGAGGCACCTATTCTTAGTTTTAGTTTGCTTGCGTATTTTGTTAGTGTAAGTACTAGTGTTTGATTTTGTTCTATTGAGATGTTGTGATTTTAGTTTTAACCGTGCTGCGTGATCTAATCTTTTTTTGTAAGTTAAGGTTTGTTATTGGCTGTCAGTCTCACATATTGGTTTTGTTTTGTTTTATATAGCTGTAAGCCTTAGTAAATAAATAACAGTGAAGTAATAACAACACGATATCGTAAATAATCGACCAGAACGGTCCATTTAAGGGACACTAAATATCTAAGATAAATAAATGTCTAAGATATATTGAGCACTAGCATGACACCTTAGGGTCCTGAGTAGGTCCTACAACTATTTATTTATTAAAACTGTATGCAACACACAATGTACAAAGGCGGACTTAATGCCATAGGCATTCTCTACCAGTCAACCATGGGTGGTGAAGAGATAACATGGCAGGTGCATAAAAAAAATAAACTAATCTATATATATATAACTCAAAGGTGACTGACTGACAGACTGATTGACTGACTGACATAGTGATCTATCAACGCACAGCCCAAACCACTGGACGGATCGGGCTGAAATTTGGCAGGCAGGTAGATGTTATGATGTAGGCATCCGTTAAGAAAGGATTTTGCGAAATTCCCATGGGATCGGGATTTACACGGGAAAAACTTCCCACGCGGGCGAAGCCGCTGGCACAAGCTAGTTAGATAATATTTTCAACGTATAAATTTAATTACAAGTGTATATATACATATAGAATAGAATCTAATTTAATCTAATCTAACTAGAATAAACTTACATACATATTTATCATAATACATACCAAAAATAACTCTGCTTCCACTATTTGTTAAGAAAATAATCCCGCAACTTTCTCTTAAATGCATATTGATTGGTGGCCGTCCTGATATCGAGAGGTAGTGCATTCCACAGAACAATAGACTGTATATAGAAGAAAGAATGAATAAAATCAGAAGTATGAGAAGGACAGAGTAAGAGAAGATTATTGGAAGAGCGCAGACTTTTAGCGTGTGAGGAACACAGAAATTGAAAATGAGAAATAAGGTAAGAGGGAGGGGTAGGAGAGTTCAGCAAAGAGAAAAGCGTAGACAAAGCGCGCAAACTTCTTCTTTGGCGAATGGGTATCCATTTGAGCTCGGTTCTGTACCTCGATATGTGGTCATATTTTTTAAATTAAATATGAACCGGATACAGTTATTAAGGAGCCTATCAAGCTTATCCAGCAAGACCGCATTCAAGCAAAGTAGCACACGTCACCATAGTCGATTACAGGGAAAATAAAGTTTGCACAAGCATTGTCTTGGTTTTTGCAGGTAAAAAGTATCTATCTCAAGTAATATTTCAAATTCGAAATTAAGTATAATTAAACATCATAATGTCTGGAAAGAAGCATATAGATTTGAGTGGGCTTGTCCTCTCAAATCTATTTGCTTTTTCCCCAAAAGAGCACGTTTGACATAGGTACATATGTAGGCCGGGCCTTCATGGTTCTTCCATGATTTGACCCGAAAGAATTGTATGGACTTTAAAAGAAACGCTGACCTCTCAAGTTCGTGTCGGTGTTTCTTCTCAGGTCAGGCAGTTAGGAAACACCGGCTTCATCTCGTTCAACAAAATCTCATTTCATTTCAATAGAAAATTGTTCAAGCGACTAAAAGACATAATACAGAAGTTGTCATTAAAATACATGTTGTTGGTTATGGCTGCATTTTAAACGTCACTTTTATACCTAACGATGTTGTGACCTTTCGCGGTTGTCAAACCGTACATAGGTCAAATCGTACTTTTAATTATAAGTTTACACGTTACAATTGCATAATTACCATTTGTAAAACCATTGATACGAGCTTAGATATGACACACCATATGTCACCGTAATTATTCCATTTTAAAATTTAAATTGCTATTGTTTTTCTGTTATAGCTGAAGTTTTGTTGACAAATAACAGTTAGATTGTTTTATTCAAATGACTAGACTTTAGCTTACGACTGGCTTCGAAACTTTGTGCAGCTGCCATCTATACATATTAATAAAATTGAAGTGTCTGACAGTGATTTTAAAATAGCTGTGTTTTCTCAAGTGATTACCTATAGTTAATTACACGATACTACAACACTAATTTCATGGAATTTTTTGTCAATTTGTCTGTATTTCTATTTGCCCGGTATAATTTCTGAAAGGGCTGAACCGATATTATTAAGACTTTATGAGACAGCTAGCTGTCATTTTATTTTGATTGAGTATAGAAAGAGTTTAAAGGTGCCGGCTGAAATTCACGAAAAAAGCTTTAACGTTCTCAAAAATTACACAATCGATTTCCCTAAGGGGCTGAGTAGAGTTTTTTTTGGCACAGACAATAAGTTTGGAAACCATTGTTCTACACAATAAATTCAGTTCGGAGAGACATACGATTGCTTTGCATCTTTCGCCACCCCATTGAATAGGTTTCGACGTTTGATTAATGGTATTGAAGTAGGGGACGAAATAATTTCACATATCTTGACGACACCCTTATGTATTCTAGTCTGACATTCCTTCCCTCGAGTACTTTTTGTGTCATTTTTTACTTAATGTGTTTTGGATACACATTAATTAATATTTTGAAAAATGGTGCCAACTGCTGATGGAGTTTTATTAATATTGATGATAAAATATCGTATATGTTTGAAAGGGCATTGAATTAAATCACAGTATTTTGATTTTTTTGATAAATGGGAAAACGAGGTTCACTTGACGTGATTACATTACTGACTAAATAAAGTATTATATTTTTAGAAAATAATGTAAATATTGGGGTTGAACGATAAATTGAGTGGGTATATGCTATGAATAAACCAATAAAAAAAGAACTAAACGGCTGTACTGCCCCGTTTAGATTGCACATGAACCCAAAAAAACAGTCTGGTAAAACATCCCAATGAACTGATGCTCAATGTTCTTTTTCATTAATTACCAATTAATATTTGAATCATCACTATTGCAAGCACTGAGAATTACTATTTCAAAGTTATTTCATGTGCCAAATTAACACGCCTAACATCAAATCAGCACGCGCCCTCACGAATTGGACAAACGATTGATCAAAGGCACATTCATGGTCTACTAACGACTAAGCCAAAGCAAAGGCCACTAGAAAACGCCAAGGGAATGGCACGACCATCGATAGAATTTCACTTGTACGCTCGAATTCGGACGAATAAAATTTTAGCCGAAATTGAATCGGCTGGTGGACGGCAGTAGACCGTAAAATTGGCCGGCACGCTGACCGTGCCGTGCCGTATACGGTATCTTCTTCGGCGTTTGCTCGAATTATGTGTGTATGTTGGGTGTCGCGTTCAGCCTCCTGAATTATACATGGGCCGAAGCGACCCGTGATTTAGTACGCCGACTTCCGACCGGGACGCGCCGTTTAAGAGGTATATTCGTTTCCCGTGTTATAGATTTTTGCCGCTGATATTTTGTTTCACGTTGTTTTTATTGTCTTTTGAGGTTATTCCGGAATGGGAATGTAATTTATGTAAATGTGACTGCTAATAAATTATGTTTCATGTCACGTAGTTATTATATTGTATATTTAAGATTACTGGTAACTACTGCTACAATACCTGCATGAAGTTTACCAACAAACAACACTGCTGCATAGTTTTTCCAATGTTTCCTACACAAAAATGCACTTTTTGATATCAATCTTGGGTGCAGAAAAAATAATCTGTGAAACGCGTGATATTGCAAGCGTTTTAGGATTAACGAGTGCTCCATGAAACCCATTGGAAAATCAAATAGTAGATATTAGAAAAAATACATCATACAGGAAAGCTTTTAACAAAATTATTTGTGTAAAAGGAATTGTTTTCTTTATTAATTGTCGATGCAGAGCCGGTATTTATTTTTGTCGCCGAGAGGAGAGTAGACTGTGTGTACAAAGGACGGGTCACTCAAAAATTACATCAATATGTAGGATGAACAGTATACGAGATGTACACTCACGTTCATATATCTACATGGTGGGCGCCTTCATCCCGGTAACCGTGTAAAAATATTTTAAAATTAATATACATTCCAAATTTAACTTTGCGTAAAGCCAAAAATTGGATTAAAAAGCGAGTGAGGAACCTTCCGGAACCTTTCACACGTGACCTAGAGTGAGACGAGCTTTTAAGCTGAAATTATTAAGCTCAACTTGCGCCGCCGTATGATGTTTAAAGCAAGCTAGCTTACGTATAAAACACCTCCACAGATTATCGACGTTTTGTTGTTTAGTGTATGAACAGTGTTAGAGATATAGTGTGGTGTGTACTACCAGACTACTTCAAATATACCTAAATAAATAGAATAGAATTAAATAATAAAAGATACTATTGTGCCCATGTTGCTTAAACCGTTTTCTCTCGTTTTGTTTTATTTTTTATTGTTGCCTGGTTCAAAGTGCCTGAAATGGTTTGGTGTCAATTGATAAGTCACTGCATGAGATCACGGATTTGATGGAAGAGTTGCCGAAATACTTTTTTGCTTAGATAATTTTTGCTTAGGATGATATGATAAAACGTTAAGTTGTTTAAAATATGGATGTAACATGGTTCTGGCAACCCGTTTAGGGTTTATAGGGGTAAATTTATGCTGTATATTCGATAGATATTCCAAGATGTATGCAATTTTAATGCTAAAACTTTTCTACTATCCATCCTAGTGCGGCGACCGTAGGGAATAAAGGAATGAATAAGGAAGAATATGGAGGATTCACAATGTGATTCGAACAAGTTTAGCCGGTCATAATTTTAAACATAGTGGAAGTCAAAGTAGCAAGTTTTCTAAAAATTCTGCTCCATGTGCGGACACAGATTGCACATAAATTGTATATGAGTCTCGTAGTTATCATTTGTAAGGAGAATTTTAGAATTAGGTTTGTAGTACATAGTATTCCCAACGTTGTAGTGTTGAAGTGAAATTTATGTGGTTTTTAGGGTTCCGTAGCCAAATGGCAAAAAATGGAACCCTTATAGTTTCGATATGTCTGTCCGTCTGTCTGTCTGTCCGTCCGTCCGTATGTCACAGTCATTTTATTCCGAAACTATTAAGACTATACAAGTGAAACTTAGTAAGTAGATGTATTCTGTGAACCGCTTTCCGATTTTAAGAAAAACATTAAAAAATATTTAAAATAAAGGGGGGTCCCCATACATGGAACTCTAACTGATAATATTTTTTTTTCATGAAATCTATGCGTGTGTGGTATCTATAGACAGGACTTTAAAAATGATATAAGGGTTTCTAAAACCACTTTTTCATAAATTCAATCGTTTAAAAGATATAAGCTTCCAAACTGGTAAAATGTGTTTCTACCCCCTCTAACTTCTATAATAACGGAGTGAAAAATCTAAAAAAATAATGTCTGTAGATCTTAATGTAAACTTTCAATCAAAATTAGTTCGAACAAAATCAGGTCAGCAGTTTTTGAGATACAGCATATTTTCTAAAACCGCAAATATAACTTTGTAATTCATACAAACACTATGAAAAACAAAGTTATTTAGCGTAGTTGTAAAAATGTGAATAGTTTTAAGAAATTTTTAAGGCTTTTTTAGTAGTCAAATAAATATACATATTATATTATTATAGTTACTACGGAACCCTTTATGGGCGAGTCTGACTCGCACTTGGCCAATTTTTTTCTTCTTAAACAATAAGTATATCATTTTAAACTTTGACGAAGTAACGTAAAAAATCTTTGGCATTTTTATATAAACAGATATCATCTCGTTAGCTTTTTCGCTATTCAATTGAGGGCAGCTCCTAGTTCAATTGGATGCATCTGAATTTTAACAGGAAGCAACTATTATCTGACCTCCATAATCTAGAAATTGGGAAGCACGATAACCCTTGGAAAGAATATTGCCAAATATACACAGATGATCACCGGGTCCAAAGGCTTATCATTTTCTCAAGCACGAAGGAATATCGATGTATTAAAATGGTCATTTATACACGGCAAGCGTTGCTTTACTTTAAAGATTGATTCGCACATCTGTTCATATTTTAGGCACGAGATCCTCCTACCGTCATTTTGAGTGGCAACGAATCCTAACAATCTCGAGAATAATAAAGTCCACCCACATATCATTTAACTGTTACAAGCGAATTACATTGGTACATGAAAATCTCAAAGGATACCTACATCTTCAATTGTTTCAAGAACAAATAAACTTGGTACAAAACGCCTTGTTTTCATCAAAAGTGGGACAAAGCAAGAAAATAGAACCTTTTCACAATAATAACTACTGGCCCCTCTAATTCATGTTAAAAGCGAAAGTGGGGCTGCAATAACAAATAGTTGTCAGAACCCGGCTAATAGATAAAGACTGAAGAAAAATAAATAACGACGCTTCCTGTTTCGGAAGGATTTTTATAAATTTTTTTCACTTGTTTTTGTCATGCTTTCAAGACGATATTATCCCTGAATGTTATGGAATTATTTAGTACTAGCAGGTAGCTTCGCTCCCGTGGACTATAATGAAATAATGATGTTTATTTTGCAGATAGGTTATAAATAACACTTTCACACGTCTTTTGTTCGTAAATATAAACTAGTTGAGGCCAGTGTTTCCTAACTGCCTACTCTGAGCTGAGAAGAAACACTGAAACAAACTCAGAGGGCAACATTTCTTTGCCAAGATATAATATAATATAATATAATATTCCACAACTTTCACACAACGCCATCTAGTCCCAAACTAAGCAGAGCTTGTGCTATGATAAATGATAAATGATAAATGATCTTTATTTTGCAAATTGGTTATTAAATAACTCTTTTACACGTCATTTTTTCCTTAAATATTAACTAGATGAGGCCGGTGTTTCCTAACTGACTACCCTGAGAAGAAACACCGAAACAAACTCAGGGGTCCGTCTCTTTTAAAGTCCATACAATCTACACTGAATTAATTATATGGGAACCTTGTAGGTTTCAGTCTGAGGCGGTCTTTTGAAGAAAGATGCTCACAGATTTGAGTGGGCCTGTCCATACAGTGCAAGCATTTGTCAAATGACGTATAGCTCAACTTAGAACAAGGAGCTTAACGATTTGACGAACAATACCAAGGTAAGGACCTTTAGGTAGGCCGCAAAAAGCACTCAAGTATGAGTACTAGACAACTGATAAAATATACATATATATTTCTAAATACATACGTATTATAGATAAATTACACCCAGACAAAGAACAAATGATCGTGCTCATCACACAAACATTTGTCCTAGGTGGGAATCGAACCCACGACCTTGCGCTTAGCAGTCAGGGTCACTGACCACTAGACCGACTCTCCTTATTTTACAGTCGGATAAAAGCTTCAAGCTACTTCCATTTACTACTTTATTTCATCCAAATCCAACCAGTCATTTCGAAGTGTGTGAGAAGTGAAAAGTTTGTTTAAACGCCCTAGTTTAAACAAACTTTTTCTTTCAAAATCAAATTTTAATTTCGGAAGGCGGTGTGAAAATACAAAAAACTTTTTTGCAAAAAAATAAAACCGACTTCCATATCAAAACACTACAAAGCCAAAAATAATTTTAATTTCGGTAGTCGGTGTTATTGGTTTTGTATTTTCTTTTTTTTCACACCGCCTCCCGAAATTAAAATTATTTTTGGCTTTGTAGTGTTTTGATATGGAAGTCGGTTTTATTTTTTTGCAAAAAAGTTTTTATTTTCGCGCTTTTTAGTGGGTCAATTTGTAATTAATCTAGTTATAAAAGCCAAAATGTCAACTACAAAAAAGTAAAAACGCGCGAACAAAAAACACAATATAGAGTAACCGAAAAGATCATCAATGTAAATATTTTTTTAGACTTTTGTAAATTTTTCAGAAACGGCTTGTTCGATGTCGATAAAATTTTCACGGGACCATTTGGGAAGTATACCCTTTCCAACAAAAAAATAATTTTTCAAATCGGTTGGCGAGCGACGGAGCTATGCCCGAACAAACATAAAAAAAAAAAAAAAAAAAAAAAAACAAACAAACATCCGAATTGAGAACCTCCTCCTTTTTCAGAAGTCGGTTAAAAACCAATAACACCGACTACCGAAATTAAAATTATTTTTGGCTTTGTAGTGTTTTGATATGGAAGTCGGTTTTATTTTTTTGCAAAAAAGTTTTTATTTGTTTACAATAAATTTTCTATAACGAAAAAAATTAAGAGCTGAAAGTAACATAATTCCGATGAAATCACACCGAACTCGTTACAAAGTCGAAATGTAATCACCAAATTGATAGTAGAGAATAAAAATAATATGTTCATACAGTAGGTGGGATATTTTATTTAACCCGTGCACTGCTTTCTGATAAATGAACGGGTCTGTGCGGGTACTGGGTAGGAAATTGATATTTCACTCGAATAGCCGTGTCGAGGGAGTTTGCCGTCTGGAAATTCATCCGACAGACAGACGTTTCAAATTTTGTATATATATATTCGTTACTAATAATCATGACAGATGGCAGTATTTTTTATATCTTGCACCAGTTTTTCGCTGATTTTTTTGTGATCAAAAGTGGAATTCATGTTCGATGTTTCGGCGTGTATTCGAAATATGAATGGATTTGATTAAGGAAGGGCGGAAGGAAACAAATTGAGGATGTTCGTTTTATTTGCTTAGAATTTATTTATTGGATGAATGCTGAGATCAATAAAACATACGTGTGAATTCGACTTACCAGAAGTTGATTTTATACGGAATTTTTACATACTCACTTCATTTTGATAAAACTGAAGAACTACAAATACACAGACTACAGAAAACCACATGATTATGAATTTTAAAATATGAAAGTTCAATAAGACACATATTTCTGCGATAAATGTTATTTCCTCGTAAATTAATTTTAAACGATTTATTCCTGAACAATGATTAAAAAATGTGAATACATTGCTTATAATTTGCTGTCGCTACGTAACAAAAGTTGTTTTAACTAAAGAATTAATAGCTTTTGAAATTATTTTCATAATGTCAAATAAATAAAAAATCTATCTATAAACTTCACCATACTACGATACGACTTACTACTTACTCGCTAGCTTTTTCATCTGGTACCATTTGACGTCACTTAGTAAACAAACAATTATGAACAAGTTTAGAGGAAGCAGTTGAATAGTGAAGAACGTGCGTTTCCTTCAAATGGCGTCGAATACGGTAACTAAGAAAGTTAATGTTTTGCGGAATTAAAACTTCTATGAAGAATTACAAGACAAATTTAGAAAGTTATTTCTGTTTACTCACAAGAAAACTCTTTTCTCCCAATACAGGGGTACCGTTAAATAAGTTTTAATCATCAAATTCCTCATCATAAAACCGACTTGCTTATTCAATAATGCGCCGATTATTGGAAAATTCTTTCGATAAAGCCCGAAGGCCTTTCAAAACGCCCCCGTTTCGGGGAAAAATTAAATATTAAGTAATGAACGGAACAAATAAATGAACCGCTCTCTCGGGAATTCCTTTCATGAACTCCTTTTAGGATGTCTAAGAGTTTTAATGAGACCCATTGAACCGCTTTTCAAACTCAAATAAAAAGATCATCAAAAAATATATAACGAAGTTCGGGTACTAAATTTGGGAACACCCTTTGAACGAACTAATTGTGTGAGAAGACCTACTTAATATTCTAAAAATGTGCGGTTCCGTTTCGGTTTGATTTTGAAAAGAATTAGGAATAATCGCTTTAGTGTTACAAGCAAACTGTAGGAACAGTTTGTATTTTATTTCAGTAACGTTTATTTTTAGATGTCTTGGCAGGCACTGACTTAATAAACAACTTTTTAGATGAAAGGAATTCATCAAATTCCGGCAAAAATGCTTCTGAAACCCTATTATTTTATCCATCATTTAATTTAGCCGAAAAATTTTAAGCAAATAAAATTATTCTTCATAAAATCACTAACTAATGAAACTCGGTCAATTAACTTTAACAATACCAACAAATAATCCTTCATTGTGTACACGGGACACTATGGGTCCGTAGTTAAGTTTAAAACTAGTTGTAACTCGCGTAAATATCCGGATATCCGATTTTATTCATTCGTATCCCTGGGCAATTTGATACAAACCGCGATCTGCATATTTACTTTAAGGTTAACGACACGTGACATCAAGTTTTATTGCAATTAACTTTACGGTCGTGTTGTAAACCGTATGATTGCTTTACGATGTTGTAAAATCCGCGGTTTTACAATTGTTCGCGTCCCTACGGTGTGACGCGAAACTAAGGAGTAAAACTGTTTCAAATTTTATTTCTCATTGTTCCACTTTAAGTAAAGCATAATTTTCTAATTATTTTTTAGAATACAGCTTGGATATATTTGAACTTGTATTACTTGTTTTAAGTTAGTATAATTATCAATAAAATACCAAATCTAAATGATTAAGTAACAAATAAGTACCTACAAATATATTTAAAATGTATCATTTAATATTTATCTTTTTAATTTAACTAATTCCGGTTCCGGTGATCAGTATATTTACGTAGGCCTATTGTCTATCTGTGAACGCAGCCGTCCACCCGATCTTACTTTATTGCTTGTTTACTCTTACGCGCACTAATATGAACAACATAAAATAGTAACTTTTCTCATAAACAGTTCGCTAAAGAATTGTCGGGAATTTTTGACCCATTCCATATATTAAGTGTTGACAGCTTATATTGCTACATTTTTATTCGCGTTTTCTTTTATGTATAGGATTGTGTGTCTAAAGGTTTTGTGTGTTATGCTGGATTTTATTGTGTAAATATGGTTTTTTGTTTGGTTAATAAGAATTTTGCTGTTCTGATAAAGAAACGTAATTTCGAAAACACAGCCCTCATCTAGTTTAAATTGACAAAAATAAACGATTTATATTTTCTCTCCTCCAATTTACAAAATAAATACCGTTTATACTTTTTATTTTAGGACATCATACATAAATTAGTTTAGTTTTCAGTAGCTGATCTGTACATACATAGGTATGCATGTGAAAAGTTGTAGTATTAAAACGAGCAATGAACGGCAAAAAACAAAACGCACAGAGACGCTGCATTCGCGAACTAAAGACAAAAAAAGTGAAAACGATTTTGCGAAATGGCCGATTTAACTTTTTCAATTAAGCGAATACGGACCGCGTGGGTATATTCTGACCCAGATCCGGAGTCAGGCGGTTCTGTCCGATTCGGACCGGCACAGTCCGGTACGCGCCGGTGCGTTACCGAAATGAAACCTTTTGATTGTGTTTTGCGGCACAACTCGCGTGGAATAGTAAAGAAAAACAAAATTCTACGTCGAAAACGAATTGATCATATTTCATTTTTATTTTGTACTTCCTTCAACGTGTGACTGATAGTTTGGTTTGTATATTTTTATATGTCCGCAAATATTTCTACAACTTTCCGACTAGTTTTAAGCTTGTGATTTTTTTTTTCGTTATCTATTTACACATTGTTAATACATATTTTTTACAGTGTACGGTTTTATACCAATATTTAAACAAGACGCGACATTCCTAAAATAAAGCGTGTATTTCATGGTACCATAAAATATTCTTACAGCCAGCTTATTTATCGACAAATAAGGTTAAAGCGTCAACAAAAACTACACGGTGGGCACAAATTTTTCCTATCTCAATAAAAAAAAGGTTGCGACGAAACGTCAATTCGTTTGGAAACCTTCTTAGATCGAATTGTCTGCAAGCTACCTACGCGACAATATATTTGCATGAGTTGACATGGCAATCTTCTTATATTCGAGCTTATCAACGCACGATTCTTCGTCATTCAGGACTAAATTGTGTTTGGTATCTGAGGGGCTTCGGTGCAAATAAGCTTCCGAATATCCGAATTTGTAGACTCGGATTGTGCGCTCGGCATTTTGGAGAGTGCCTTCGGCCTCCCATGTTAACGTTTGAAGGTTGATCGGTAAAATCTAGGCTGGATGTGGAAATATAGCTATGAAGTTAGCAACAATTTGTAAGTGTGTCGACAGGAATATTTTATTCACGTAATGTTTCTTGTTTCTTTACGAATCAACACGAACATATTTATAAAGTTCATCTGTGTTACGATATAAAGCTGACTATTCCGTTTTATTAAACTTTAATATAAACGCAAAGCTCTTGTTCATGGTTTTATTACCAATTTAAATACTGAATGTTATGTACTGTATAATAACATTTTGAATATTTTGTAACATAAAACGGCACTACAGTAATGTACGTACTATGTATTGAGATTTTTATAAGAAATTATATATTTAAAGCCATATAATTTCTACAGACAAGAGAATTATATTATACAACGTGTAACGGAAACCCCATATCTATCCAAAAGGACTGAAGACTTGGTATGGAGTCTCTATGCAAAGTTTCAGCTCAAAATAAGTGACTCACAGAATTGACCCCAAATTATTGGTTTCATATGTTTCTTGAATACCAGTAATAACAAACCTGTCACAGCACTATGAGGGTCATCACTTTCCACGTCACTTGCCAATAAAACGACAATTCTCTTCGTTCTTCTTAATTTGAAAAATTCGGCCTCTGGTATCAATGTATTGAAATTTCTAATATAATATAACTAGTACTCACGCGGGGCTTCGCTCCCGTGGATTCTATCACGGTAAAAACATAACTCTCCTTTTTTGCAGTCGGGTAAAAGTAGCCTATAACCTTCCTCAAGCTTCAAGCTACTTCCATACCAAATTTCATCCAAATCCACCCAGTACTTTCGAAGATTAGCGCGTTCAAGCAAACAAACAAACAAACAAACAAACAAATAAACAAACTAACAAACTTTTCCGCTTTATAATATTAGTATAGATATATAATATTCCACAACTTTCACACAACGCCATCTAGTCCCAAACTAAGCAGAGCTTGTGCTATGAGTAGGTACTAGACAACTGATAAACATACATATATATATATATTTCTAAATACATACATATTATAGATAAATTACACCCAGACAAAGAACAAATGATCGTGCTCATCACACAAACATTTGTGCGGGAATCGAACCCACGACCTTGCGCATAGCAGTCAGGGCCACTGACCACTAGACCAAGAGGCCTGTCGAATTTGCTCCACACATGTAGACATAGGATTAGAAAACCCTTGCCATATCGTTTTTATCATCCAAAGAAGCCATGCACTCGGTATGTATATACCCTTTAAATTACACGTTGTATAGATTCACGACTATATTAAAACGTGAACATTTCAGATAAATGATAATTTTGACATTACTTTTGATTTTGATCTGGAAACTTAGTTCATAGTAATTTATATATAAAAAGCGAAATACCACTCACTGATTAATCACGAAATCTCAGAAATTACAAGTAGTAGAGCTCTCAAATTTTGCATGGGGGTTCCTTTTAGTACGTAGATGCTGGTTAAGACAGGATTTTGTGAAATTCCCACGGGATCGGGATTTATACAGGAAAAACTTCCCACGCAAACGAAGTCCCGAGCAACTGCTAGTTTAATAATATAAGTACCTACTACTACACAAAACTATTTATGAAACTCTAGTTCATCTTTTGGCTTGCCCTATAAATATAAGTAAGAAACGTTAATCATTAATTTCACCGCAGTCAACATCAACTGTCATAAACATCTGTTCCACCCAACGCGATATAATAAACATTGCATGAAACTCGACTGTTATTTAATCAATAGTGTCAAGAAACAAAATAAACAAGCATACGTTTTATACTCCACAATGCATAATTAAAGACATCGCTTCAAATAAAAATGTAGTTTTATATAACACGATTGAAATTAAAAGGTGGATTCGAATGAATCAAATATACAATAATACAAGATTGCGAACTGATTCAAACTCAATCCGGTAACCTTGTCCCAATTAAAGTTCCAATCAACTCGATGCCGGTAAAGTTGACACGCCAACTGACCAAATAGTCGGCGGCCTGTGGCTGCACCAAGTATGACGACCCTCAAGTAAAGCCGAAGTCGGTCGAACTTAGCCGAGGGAGTCCGAAGTGGGCCCGAGCATCCGCGATCAATACCCCACACTGGCACCCGCGTTTCGCGTCAATTCCGGGGGCAGAAGTCACGCTTTCGGGATAGCCGTCGATTTTGGCCGGTCAGGGCCCGATCGAGTGCGTCCTGCCGGTAGTTCTGTGACTCGAGCTCACACTCATGCACAATTTAAATGTTTTCAACTACATACATAAAACCTTCTAGGCTTTTCTTAGAAAATGCAGCATTGCATCGAGTTTTTTTTAACTATGTGATTCATTTATTTGCGTGTTTCGAATAAGGTAAGTAATCATAGAAATGAAGATCTTAGCAGTCAACAAAACCTTTCTAAGTAAATCACACATCAATAAATTATGACAGGCAAATGTTTACAGCAACTAAACAGTTATTTATATTAAAAGGTACGGAATACAGAAAAATATCTTGATATATTTACAATACAAAAAGTGTAAACAAGCAAGAGAACGGAGGCGGATGTATACAGAAATGCCGAGATAAAATTGTTGGTCCTTTTTAAATAGGTCATGAAAGCAATGTCAAGTAACGCCGTGTTGGGGCGTTCCGAGACACTTCGCATGGACTTGAAACGTTTTGATAACTTCGAAAAAATACACAACTTTATTTGAAGAAACTGCGTCAACGTTTTCATTGAAGTATATTTGTTAAGAGTTATATTAATATAGCAAGGTGAAGAAATGGAATTAAAAATAATATCGCATAAAAAATTGAGCCGATATTATGTTTGCGACATTTCAGGATTGCAGTGTACGGAAATGTTTATAATGCACTTGCAGTATAACGTAATGTTTAATCTATACTAATATTATAAAGCGAAAAAGTATTTTTGTTTGCTTGAACGCTTGAATCTTCGAAAGTACTGGGTGGATTTGGATGCAATTTGGTATGGAAGTAGCTTGAAGCTTGCGGAAGGTTATAGGCTACTTTTTACGCGACAGCAAAAAAGTAGAGTTATGTTTTTACCGTGATAGAATCCACGGGAGCGAAGCCCCGCGTGAGTACTAGTCAGTAAATAAAACTTTTTATTTGCGGTAACAGATGACTGCTTATGCTGCTACATTTCATTTTCCGTAAAGGAGGAGAGTAATGCTTAGTTTGATAAACTTGAATAAATAAACTAAGACCAGAACACCTCTTTATCCCCATTTAACACAAATATGGCGGGATAATAATCAGCTGACTCATGCAACATGCATTTTTCTTACCAGCCAGTTGATCAACGTGTTACACATCGTCAGATATAAATCAATAAAATCGATTTCTCGACGTAACGATTACACCTTAAATGTCACTTGAATCTTCCAACTTTTTTTACCCATACATAAGTAGGTCACGGTCGGAGCATTTCGAAGGGAGTTGGAAAAAGTACTGTCCTCCCCTTCGAAGCGGAACATTGCGAAATTAAAACGTCGCTGTAGGCAAAACTAGGGCTTTCACAGAATAAGGATATCATTATCCCAGCACACGAAATACAAACTGACAAAAAAAAATGTTTTCGGTGTGTTGTCGCTGATGAAAAATTGGACTTTTTCCTGCTCAACACCGGCTTAATTGTGGAGACAAAATTAAACGAATTGTTTTCTTAGCGGATAAATTAAAACAATACTGTAAATTACGAAAAAATACGCTACGCTTAATTTGTAATTAAGTTTTGTTTTTTAAGAATAGGGTCACTCGTAGTTCAGCACACTAAGGCTGGTTACTACTGTTATTAAGTTATTTTTATTCACTATTAGCTTCTTTTCTTTATCTTCTTCTTTACTTTTTCTTTTCTTTCTTCTTCTTTTTCAGCAAAACTGAAGCAACCTTATGTCTTTCTGCAAGCTCTAATTTATCCTCTTTACCAGTAACTAATATAAAAATCGGTTGAGCGATTTATACCTAACTGTAACAGACAGATAGATTTCTATTCGCAGTATATTAGTTGAGAATACAACTAATTTAGTAGTCTAACAGAATCTAATGATGCAGTTCTTCTTAGTCACACCTACATATTTTTAATGTTTCTACCAAAAATAAGATAGCAAAACCACCTAGTACATTTATTTCAAAAGACTCGTCGCTTTGTGTATCAAAAACCGTTTCCCGGGTGCATTACCAACTCGAAACGGTGCATGTACTTCTGAACGTGTCCACTTAAGGCCGAATGCCTAGACTTCGCACGTGCGCATGTCCTAGGATTAAGGGATTTTAACCTCGCGTAGGACGTACTAAAGGCGACATGTGTCATGTTCGTACTCGAAGTGGTTTATACAAATGTTTTAGTGTAATTGGGAGCGGAGAAATAAGATTTTTCGAGAAGTGAATGTGAATGTCGTGCAATGAGAATGTTTAGAAAAAGCTATGGTAGAGATATTTTTTAAATCTGGTCGTGAAGACCAAGCCCTGGATGCCCCAATTTTACTTAGTATGACGTCACTATCTCCGTTAGTAGGCTGAGGTACTTGCTTGTTTGTATTGTGCTTAGATGGCAAATCAACAAGAGATGCTTGAATTTAACCTTTGTTATCGATGTGGAAATCCTCATGGATGTCTTCCGCAATAGGGGCGAATATCGGGCGAAGGGGTCTATTAGATCCCTGACTAAAAAACCCCTTGTCTCAGACACTTACGCTGGGGTTCGCGGCCCCCAACGCTTGAGTTTAACCTACTCCATTTTCTAGCCTAGCTCTTTTCAGATCATTATTCGTCAGATCAGAGAACCAAATCACATCAAAGTAAAGCCCAGTTGTTCCAATCACAGAAACTATTACACACATTGGTCACTCACTTATATTTGACAGATAACAGCTGATACCATAAGCCCGAACAACTTGTTGGCATTGATCTCTACGCAGATACAGGTGGGCTCGGGCTAAAATAGATGTGATGCTTGCAAGCGAAGGGCTCAATTCACAGCTGTTTATGAGTAATTGCCTTTTATACAGTAGGGTTTATAGCCATTCTACATTGAAACTGAAATGATAACAAAAGAGCGGTGGTTAGGAGATTGAATATAAAACTTAATTATATATTTAGAAGATTAATCTTCACGGTATTTCATACAACCTGGAGACATAGAGAATAATTTTAAGTTTCCTATAGAAAGTAGAAATCACTCCCTTTCTCCTGTACTTTGGAATACTACATTTATTTTCATCTCAGATTACTAAAATACTAGGAAGATCCGATTGTGATTTTGTGAACTCCCGAAACCTGAACCATCGAAAATGTATGTATGTATATGTACACCTGAAAGGGTTACGCAGAGTACTTACGCATTGGCGTTACTATATGTCATGTAAATAGGTTACATCTAGGCAAATGGGCTCCGTCATCAACCATATCATCACTTTCCATCAGATGAGATTTTGGCCATGCGCAAGCCTAGCAATAATAATAAAAAAACTAATAGGGTGGGAACCTATTGCTATTGTAGTATGTTAATTGATTGTTTATTGATTTTAAAAGGGGGTTAAAGCAGAAATTAGCTAGGGTTGATTATAGCAAGCCGTAGTGAATCTACTCATGAGTAGGGATACCAGATCAGTTATAATGATTAATGGTCAACAATTGTATGGAGTTAAGAAAAACGATGTAAGTAATCACTATGTCTGTAGTGGAATTTGAAATGTTTTGATTGAAATGGTGGTAAACCAAACTTTGTTTTTCAACTATATTTTTGGGCAAGCATATGATTTCAAGCTGTGTGTTTACCCTGACTAATGAAGTCTTTATTTATTTATTTAAGCTCAAAAGATTGCCTATGTAAAGAAAGTTCACCTGAATTCCTTAAAGCGAACTTACGCTGCGCGCACATTCTACGCTTTAAATTATAGAATCAGTGTGGAGTTTTAAGTATTACATATGTGTTTTCTAGCGAAGAGATAAAGTCTGTGTCCCATTTTGTCTCTCAGTTTAATTTTGAGCGTTTTACTTAACTGTACGAGATTTAGAAGGATTTAGATGATGTTTCAATGTAAGTTTAGGTTTGAATAATATTGAAGTTTATTTAAAGTGGATGAAATTAATGTTTTAATACCTTTACCTGCCAGTTAGATTGCTACGCATTTTGATAATTTTGAAGCTTTTAATTGGAATTTTGAATGATCTTGGGTATTTTGTTGCATTTGATTATTTCAAATTAAGATAATGATAGAATAGATATTGTATTACGATTAAGACGTCTATTGTATCATAATATTACTTCGGAGAATTAAATTCTTAGTAGAACTACGTTACACAATCAATAAGAAATAATTTTTTCATTGATTGTGTAACCCATTCTACTACTATTAAGTCTGTTCAGCCAATTCAAACTGGCAATCCTTTGCAAAAA
The DNA here is from genome assembly GCA_943138885.2 of Tholera decimalis. NCBI lineage: Eukaryota > Metazoa > Arthropoda > Insecta > Lepidoptera > Noctuidae > Tholera > Tholera decimalis. Next base: position 9,419,933 of record OW964554.2, read on the forward strand.
CTTGGAGTAGCTCTTGGCTTATTCAATATACCTACACAAAATCACGTTCGTATAAAAACTCGAAACCCCTACTAACCCTGAAGTTACAGCACAAAAATGATTGCACCAAATCCAAACACGTTTTACATGTACCTATCAAGATATAATTCCCACAAAACGTAGCCTTATCAGTTACCTTTATTACACTGAATTATGCAAGAAACACGGACATAGAAACAGCAAACAGTGTACTTAAATTTACAATGTATGCCAAAAAACTTGACACTTCTACTAACCTCAGAGTTGCGACAACAACAAAATCCACACACGTTTACACGTAAGTAAATCCATGTAATAGTCCCTAAAGGAATAGATTTATGAGGTAAAAAGAACCTTCATAACACTGTATTATGAAAGAACAACAAACATAGAAACACCAAATATTGCTCTTCAACTTATACTGCATGCCAAAAAACTCGACACCCCTACTAACCCTAAGCTGCAGCGCTAAAAATCGTTGCACCAAATCCACACTCGGTTAAGGCGCGAGGCGTAACAAAATTCTCACGGCGCATGCATCGTAAATTTACAGTACACCGGAGGGTAAGTTGTGTACTTTACTGCGGTAAGCTTTTACGATATGGCTTAAGTAATAAGCTCAGCTCAGCTTAGCTTCCACGTGAGCGCTATAAAACTTCGCGTTTAAGTGTTATTGGTAGTCGTGGCGACATGTTAATAGTGATGTCCTTGAGACGCGGTTTTCGATCTAAGAGAACTAATTTCTAGTTTGTTCGATTTCATGTTTGGCTGTCGTTTTGTGAATAATTTTCGAGGGTTGTAAAGTTTATGGTTTATTGTATTGGATATTTTGGAAAGCTGTTGATGTCGATACGGAATTGTAGTATTGACTTATAGTTTTATTATTACCCATCAGGGTATGTTTTTACCAAATATACTCTAAAGATAAAAAAATGTCTGTTGACACTTAAAATGAACAAATACTTACCTACTTTATACATTGTGATTATATTGGGCTAGCTAGCTGGCTTCACATCTAATAAGATGAGAGGCGAAGACACAAAAGTTCATTACAGAAGTACAGTAAAATATATAGGTTCATATTTAAATATAATATAAAAGCATTCCTTTTATATATAACCAAAAGCTTCTTCTTTTAACTTGTACCACGCCTCCGATTCACAGAACATTGATCGCGGTAAATGCCTAAACCATTAGATCACAAATTCTACGTTAAATAAAATAACTGCTACTTAGCGCGATAGACTATTTCAACGAATTTATTATTAATGAAAAAGAATATTCAAGAACCAACGATATTTGGACAGACGTGTAAAAAATCTTTGAATGGAAAAAAAGCCCTCACCGCAATCCCATATGATTTCCAGTTGATACTACGACGAAACCGTCGTAGTATCAACTAGAAATCATACGCCCAAAAATAAACAACGGTAAAGATGACTTACGGAAAACAACGAAATAGTTACACCAAATGAAATACCATCCACAAAGTTTATTCGCATTGGTCGCGTGTCACTTTAGTCCGTGCACTTAAACAGGCTATCCGTGGCCTCAAGTGTACTCGCTTACTTGTAACTTGATATTGAGCACTACATACACTGTCGGCAAAGTTAAGTGGTAAAATCCTAAGGTTCTCGCATCGAGTTTTAGAACTATAGTGTGTTGCTTGCTTAGTGGTGTTTTCTCTTGTTTGTTTTAAACAAAATAGCATGTATATGGAGACCCATTAATGCAGCCCGTGAAATGAAAACAGCATTACGATTTTACTCTAAAAGATTTTTTTTGTTTCTTATTTTGGATAACAAACAACAGAGTATTTAAAAATTAACAAAGAAGCTTAAGAGTGAGATGTAACAAATAGTATTTGTTACATCTCACTCTTAAGCTTCCTTGTTAATTTGTGTGAACACTGCTCACAAGTGTATTTGTCAAATACACTTGTGAGCAGTGTTCACAAGTGTATTTGTTACATCGTTATCCACAGATTATCACATAAAATAATTAGTTGGTAAACATGCTTAAATTTTTTTTATTAAATAAACACTAGGGAAAACTGAATAAAATAAAATTTATTTACATCATTAACTATTGGCTTGCTTATCTTTTAGGATTGTACATACTTGTTTTTTGAAAATATTCTTATTCAGAAACATAATGTCCACTGAATCAAATTGTTTATTTGTGTCAACTAAATGGAACAGTGGTGAACGCGCGCCAGAGTTAGTTCGACAAAAATTAGTAACAAATAGACGAGTTGAGCACACCTCACGTCTATGAACAGTACGAGGAACCAGGTAGCACAAACTGTTCACTAAATCGGTACAATCGAAATTATTGCGGCATATATGTATTAAATAGCGTCATCATTTCCAGCAGAGTACGTCTTGACTCTAGAGTCATCAGGTCGTATTTTAGATGAAGGGAATGGGAAGATATTTTTTTACGATAGAACCGGTAACCGTTGGATCACCTCAATGCTGTCAATGTACTTTTTGTAGTACGGATTCCAAATGGAAACTGCATATTCTAATTGTGGTCGGATTATGGACTTATACACCGTGTAACAGAATAAACGCAATTCCTGAAAGTAGTTGGTTCAGAATCGGCTTCTGAATCGATTTCCGTCATACAAAACAGATGTTAAATTTTGACGGTAAAATCTTTCATTTAACTTAAAATGGAAACACAGTATCATGACAAATTAATACAATCCTTAATTCAAAGAAATACGCTCGTATGCGTGTCGGCCGCTAATATTGCATGAGTGTATGCGTATGCGTCAGGATATTGTATGACGCACATACGTTTTGCGTTTAGTAAGGATAACTATTTTATAAAAAATTCTTAGGTTTGGTTTCAATTTATATAGTTATGGATGCCTAATTGGGGTGTCTGAGGTATTGCGCTTAATCTGTTACACCTTGTATAGGCGTAGATAGGTAGAGGGACGGTGGAAATCTCTAGTTAATAATAAGATAATTTATTTATTTATTTTATTTTTATTTTATTTAAATAGGTTCACCAACAATTGCTTACACTAGTTTTATGGCTAACACAACATGTTTAAAAGCAGACTAAAGTGTAACAATCACTTAAAGGTAAACTCTGCATGCATTAGTTATATTTATATCTATACTATAATTATAAATAACATTAATCTATCGAACAATTAACAATAACATAATTGTTTGTTATAAAATGTTAATTGTTACAAGGAGACTTAGTAGTTGTAGGTAGTGGATTCGAACATAGGACAGCACATTACTTTGTGTAATTTTATCATCTCTACTGTACGCTGAAGAAAGAAATCGCGAAGAAATCACCATGTGCTAGGACCGAAAAATTTGAAGACATGCGACATCCACCAGCCCGTATTGGGACCTCGTGGTGGATTACGGACCCTCTCAGTGATGAGGCCTATGTCCCAGCTGTGAAAAACTATTATGACGTAGATGAGTTAGATATACGATCATTTACAACATCGAACGTCAAATAGACAGTCACGTCGTGAATATATGACAGACTAGCTTTTGCCCGCGACTTCGTTCGCGTGGGAGGTTTATCCCGCGTAAATCCGATCCCGTGGGAATTCCGGGATAAAAATATCCTATGTCCGTCTCCTGGTTCAAAGCTACCTCCCTACCAGTTTTCAGCTAAGTCGGTTCAGCCGTTCTTGAGTTATAAATAGTGTAACTAACACGACTTTCTTTTATACATAGATATATGGCAGTCTCCCATGTTCATGGCCCGACATGGGCCAGTGTGTAAAGAATAATGTCAATCGCTCCATTCTCCTATAAAAGAGATCTATCGTAGTCCCCAGTTGGTAATGGGACGATGGACGTCATTCATAATCGTTAGCCAGGCTTGTGGAGGCGGCGTTATATGCAACTAGGAGAAATGGGTTACGTTGACTCTCTATAGCTATGAACATCTGTTGTAAGTAACTTTTGAAAATTATGGGTATAACGTTTATATTCGAAGTTTATCTAAGATTAGATATGCATTTTTGGGACCATTTTAAACAATGAAAATAATGGTTGGGCGTGGAAGATCTGATATTACCTAACATATTTTTTAACGCAAATACTGATTGTGTGATATACCTATATGTGTAAGCGTCAATAGCCTAGAGCTTAAAGTGTCAGTTCGAACTGAATACATACCGATTATACTATTGTTGTGAACCCACTACACACAAGCATGTTTAGCTTAGTTGGAGGGTTAAAAAAATTGCTAGTAATGTGATTCTACTCACATTGTTAGTTCTCTTAAAAAATATGTATGTGCTAGGTGATTAACTTACTTTACACTAGATATATGTTACACGCGGGTTTACCTCGTATGTGCCTTCAAAAATATTCTTTTTCATATTATGAAAATACAAACGAAAATTCCGGTAACCGAATCCATATTTACCGATAACCTCAAAGGGCATGAATACCTATTTACACAAATATCGACGAGCCTTTACCGAAAAAATGACAAAAATGTTATTAATATCGAACATCACACGATTCATTATGTTCGGCGGTTGCCAAACAAAAACCTATTTAAATATCAGAATATTCATATCTCGTTTAATAACAAGGCATGTTAGGCAACCCTATAAATATTTTCATAGGTCGTATTACGCATTATTTCCGTGGAATCTGATATTAATAAAATTATATGCGTGCTTTTAGTATAACAATAATTAATCTTCAATAATCGAGAACGCGGGTTCGCCTTCCGTTGAAAGCGGGCTTTTTAATTAACGCTTTTGGTATAAAAATGTAAATGTGTCGGAGTATTGTTTCAGTGTGTGACGGGATAACATGTTTACTTACATCGTAGAACTTGGGTTGATGTGCATTTTGCTAGCGTTAGCTATTTACGGCACACAACAAAAGGCATTAAGAAATATGATTAAATTTTTAAAGCTACAGCTAGACTATACTTTAAAATACGCTATAAAACATTATTTCAAAAAATTAAAAGATAGAAAGGAAAACAATTTTATTACACTTTTTTCTATTGTTGCGTAACATATAGGTACCTATGCGAACCCAAGGATTTTCAAGAACGAGAAGCTCTAACCAATTCCGTTCCAACCTTCAGTTGGAAACGAGCTTGTTAAGATAAGTATCTGCTACCTCGGTTTGCGCTGATTACATCGTTTAAAGCATAGATAAGATAGCAGAAATCCAATTGCATCCCTACAAGGACGAGATGAATATAATTTCTAAAGAAACTTCTTGAAAAGAAAAGTATTACACAAGAAGAATACATACTTGCTGCTAGTTTGGAGACAAAAATCATGTTTTTTTTTAAATAAAAAGAAGATTAAATCATCAGTTTGTGTTTACTGAGACAACACGTTTTAGAAAATTGGTTGTTATTTAAGAAAATATACCTAGTAAAATACCTACCGTAATTACGATAACCCAATACTTTAACCATTAAATCAAGAAATCTCTGCTTAAGTCTTTGCGGAAAATTTAAAGGCGTAATTTATAAATGAAAGAAGTATAAATATTAAGGTCAAAATTACCATAATTCGATAACGTTTTATATTAGGGACCAAAAATAAAAACAATGTATGTGGCACATGGAAGCAGTTACACTTTATCTACAATTCACTTTGATCATTACGCGGCACAAATGGGGCCAAGTTAATGGCTAACTTCATGCTGCAGTAATAAATATTTTATTTTTGTTTCACTTCCCGCTTCTGGCAATGGCTTGCCTCAAAAATATTAATGTAAATGGCAGCTTCGATTTAGATACATTATCTAGAAGTTAGGGATTCTACTTCTTCCTAAAAAGGTAGGTAGTAATTTTCAAACAAAAAGCTTTGTTAATAAACAAGATACGATAATCTATGATTTGCTAATCGTTAACGAAAGTCACCTCATTAAAAAATATATTCCAAAATGTTTAATGACACAAAGTCTAAAGGCATTCTTCACAATGCCATCAAAGCTGTCTACGTACGTACTTAATTAATTAATTAAAATGTCTCATTTCAAATTGAATTACTGAAATAACATCGTAAGTTTTCATAAGTATCTTAACACAGAGATGACAAATGTGAAAATTTTCGCTAAAACAAAATGACAACGAAACAATTTCAAGAATAATAAGACTGGGTTATAACAATTTGACACCTTGATCGTCTTAAAACAATTTCGTTAAAGTTGAATAGACTTGCAAATAAACAGCTATACGTTTAAATTATTCCTAAATAAGAATGACTAATACATTTCAAAAAGACATCAAAGTTAAATGAAAAGCGTTGAGAAAATTATTTTGTAAAATGAATACAAAACCATTTTATAGACTCTCATTTGTAAATATGAATATTTTATCACCCACACAGAAGGTTTTACTGTGATTACCAATAAAAGTATTGTGACTACAGCCCAAAAATACAAGGAATTTAATATTTGGTCGAATCATGAATTTATATTAGTCTCGGTAAAAAACAAAATCTATATTTACATATTATTATACAAATGAATCTCTATTTACCTACCTTAGGTCACGCTATAACTTGAGAACGACTCACTCGTCTGTTTTTAAGTTTTCTAGTACTTTGTAGGAGCAACAAACAAAGCGTGAATGTGCCTTGTGATGATTGTCATTAATATGAGTACATGTGTAGTGTTTGGCTTACGTTTTCAAAACTGTACTCATCTAAGAAACTGTTAGTAGACTAGAAAAATATTCATGACTTTTTCATTTTTTTTTTTAAATGGAAACATATTCCTATTTCTTATCACCTAGATATTAATTTAAAAATCTTTACTTATTTGGATGGATGTAAGGATGTTCAGTACTCGATGACGCCAATATGGTTGAGCGCAGATCCGTTGAAGTTTGTCAATATATAGATCATACTCTGGAATAGCTACATTTTATTATAACAAAGTTGCGGATAAGTTACATATAATTCTAATGTTAAATACAAACATTAATAAAATAACATATCAATTCCTTAATTGGTTTGAAACGCGCGTGAGATTTATTTTAATGGTTGTCTGTAAAAGTGATCAAGTTAATCGGGCCTGCAGTGTAATCGTTAATGTTAACGACTGTTTATCGTACACAACTAACATTTAATATGGCTAATGGTATTAGTGTAATCTCTCGTGATTAATATTTATTTTAAATGATGTTGATCACATTTTTTTCAGCCTTGTTTAACGGTATGTCGTTTTTGTATTGTGCTAAATTATCGTTTTTTTTAGGAATATCTAAAACGAATCATGTTGAGCATAGTTTGAAAGAAAATACTGTTTCTCCCGGTACATATATTTTTATCTCACTTTAACGACTTTAGTAACGGAGTCAGAATGGTCAAAGAAAGATTCTATTTTAATTATAATCGTGGAAATCCAAAACTCAAGCGTCCTCTAACTTCGGGTTTACGGGTTCCTTAAATAAACAAAAGCAGTACAGTTCGATGCCCGAAGAATTCTTGATGGACGGCGACAGTTCTTGCCACCCCTTAGAGAAACCACTTAATCCCGTCTAAAATAATGACTGGTACCCCTGCAGGTTGCGAACAGACCTAACCCTATCGTAAATAAGTGGTCGAAAATGTACGGGCTTACTGAGGAAACCATCTTTATCACGTCGATTTTATAGGTATTTCATGTCAGTAGTTACAAGAAAAAAAAACGAATTAATATTATATTGGAGTATCGATCGTTTGTATTCATAACTACACTATAAGATTTCACAAAGCTTCGTTGCGTTACGTAAGCATTTGTCTGTACTCGTGATATAATCCGAGAGTCACGTCTACGAACAGCGTAGCGCTGCTACAAATATTCGTAGCAAAAACTAACTTCGTAGACTCTGATAGTTCGATTTTCACATATTCGTAAAAGCTTTGGATGCAGACTGTCAAATGGCAGAAAAATCGTGCGAATCTCTCCGTCGGATTGAGAACAGCCTTATAACGAAAATCTGTCAAGTCTGCTTCGACAGCATACTGGGCACTTAGGCTAAGTTCCGCTCCTCCTTCACGCATTTCGGATCCCATTATTCGGATTCTCAAAGCACAAACAACTAACATTTCAGTTATAAACAACACACTACACACTTACAAACAAGACGTAAATCGGAGTTGTACAAGTTTAAGCTTACGAGACCCGTACGCATGCAAAGTTCTTACTTTATTATTTAAAGTCGTGTTTAAGTCACACTGCCTTGATAAGTGACGCACATGTGGGATTATTATTGTTATTACTTTGTCGAGATATCGGGATGTTGAAGTTAAGGAAGGATTAACACGATTTAGAGAAATATTTGGTTCTTAAATAGAATGTTTTGTTTTGTTAATATACGTAGGCGATTAGTGTCTGAGCTTTAAAACATATTCTAACGCAAATAGGAATATCATGGAATTATACAAAATATCTATTGAAATCTAAGAGATCTATAATTATGTTGGTTATTAAAGGAATATCTAGACTGTCAATTTCATAGTGTGGAATAAATGTTATATCTCTGTTACTTATTTAATTGAAAAATAATGATTGAACAAACAAATTGAACCTTTAAACATTTAACACCACCTCTAAAATAGAGTTTGACATGTTATTAACACAATTTACTTCAGTCCTTCGGTTATTAGCAAAACACCGCAGAACAAATGACTAGCGACATGAGTTAGGTCGCTAACATAGCAACAGAGTCTAACCATAATTATTTCTCCCACATGCGTTAGTAAACTGCCACCCGTCGGCAAGTCACCCGCGAATACCGTGTGTCCCCAGAATAACATAATTAGACCCAGTAATGAGCTAATGTCTCGAATATTCCGCGCAAAATTTGTTTTGGAAGTAATTACGGGCTACGGCTTTACTGGTTGTCAGTTTGTCTCGGCTTAAACGCTTCTCCTATGACAAATTGTGTTGAAATTGTGTTGAAGTTTTGAAGTTGACCCGTTGTTGGTACAAAAAATGTGTTGAAGAAATACTCTAGTCACGTATGGGCAATTGAGAATTTCCCATAAAAAAAATTGGTTAATAAACTAGTCAACACCAGCTTAATTTATATGTTTTTGTTTTTTTTCCTTTATGTTTTCATTTTATTTTTTTCTGTGGAATGTCGGTGATTCGGTATTTTTCTAATTTGAGTTGCTGTGCGACCAGTCTTTACACAATGGGCGCCGCCGAGGCCGACCCAGGAATATTGGCGAGACGACCTGGACGTGTACCACGAGGGCTGGTTTGAAGCGGCTCAAGAAAAATGTTCATGGAAGGAATTGAGGGAGGCCTGAGTGGGTCAGTTTAGGCTAGAGAAAAGAAATGGGTGCTAATGCCCGAAATAAATAAATAATAATATTACTATGATTAGCCCTCAATACTGAATTTAATGAATATGAAATAACTACCTTGGATTAAAGACTATTACTATTACCATGCCGACACTCCACACAACTATCAATTTAGTGCCTCACATCTATCAGTAATAGTTAAGTAACACATACATACATAAGCGTAGAACTATTATTAGGCCACCTACTAGAACAAAAAGATTAATTATGAACTACCAACATGTAAGCTATTAGCTATTCATTTATACAGCATATGCTTTTAGTAGGGCACACGTTTTGGGAGTAGCCCGCATCGCATTGTTCGTCAAAGGCAATTGTCGGTCCATAATTTTGTATGAATTATCGCTAACGGGAGATGAACCGGAATGGATCCCAGACAGCTGGAATTTTTGGAAATATCCGACAGTGGTGAAATGGATTACACGTGACGTCGTTACTCATTTCTGAATGTTCTAATAAAACAGACAGAGGGACACGAGTGGTTTTATTAGCGATCTTTGAAAGAGGATATATCTGCTTAGTTCCTTATTAATAATATAAAAGCCAGAAGAAACATAATAAGAAACCCAAATCAGAAAATAAAAATGACCGTAGACACAACGGACTTTATTTAGCTTAAAATAGTGACACATTTTTTCGTACAAGCGCCCAGAGCAAGATTTTAATTCAGACAACCGGCTGTCCGGCGTTATAGCCGTCCAACTGTATGTACAAAAAAAAAACAAGTAAATTCTGGGTGAATTCGGGATACTGAAACACGAGTAGCATTAGTGCGGGGGACGTTTCGGACACGCGGCGATACGACCGGACAGTTTTGATAAACGCCCCGCAGCATCAGTTTCTACGGGGATTTTTTAAATATACACCCATTCAAAATTGAAGATGAGAAAGATTTTGGTGAAAATCTTATTTATTGTAGGCACTTTTTACGCTGGGATTCTAGGAAAAGACCAAACTTTACGTGCTTCAACTGCACGAACAAGTACAGAATGAACAAACAAACCTATACTCTAAATACGGTATAAACACAGTACTTGTACGCATGGTTATGTATCTTTCCAGCTTTTTAAATATTGACTGACTGACAGCAGAAATAAAAGTAGCAAAACCACACATCCAGCTAAATAGATGCTCTGCTGGAATTGCGAGAATCTTCTAACGAAATACCGTGGCCCTGGAATGCAAAGGCAACTGAAGGCGCGAGGTGATTTTTAGTCAGTAGAAGTGTGACACTCTCCTCCACTCCATCCAGGGCGGGAAAAGTCATTTGATGATTTTCCCACCAAAAAAGCCACATAATTGTGCTAGCTTTTGCCTGCGACTACTTTTCCTGGGATGAAAAATAGCCTATGTTTTAATCCATGTTGTAAACTATATATGTATAACTAGGTATGTGTGCCACGTTTCGTCCTAATCCCTTTGTCATTTGCGTGATTGAAACAAAAACATACCTACAAACTTTCACATTTATAGTATTAGTAGGACTCAGTGTTCATGTAGCAATTTCTTATCTTCTACAAAAAGCAGCAATCGCACAAATGACTCAGAATTGAAACCTAAGTAATGAATCTGTATCCAACTACGAAATAATAATACCTATTTTTTTATCTTAGTGCGCATTGAACCAAATAAATGTTGCTATAAAGAAACCAATTTTACTGAAGTTCCGCATTTCTATATTAACTGTGAGACTGACAGAAGTATAAACAAGGTCCGTTTTAAACAAGGTCTGCGTTGAATACAGCTCGCTTCGGCCCATTACTCTTAATCAATGCCGCAACAATAGTTCGGATTTAGAGGTCTTACCCTGACAGAATGAGAAGCACATTTGTTTCTTTAACACGTTTCTAACTGTACGACTTCGTAAATCGACCGTATTGTATCAAAGGTCGGAGCACGCGAGTATTGTTCAGGTTCGCGTTCTCTTTTTCTTTAACACTAAATACAATCATGAATCCATCAGTAACCGTTAAATTCATATTTGTAACTTTATTTGACGTTTCCTTAGACATCATTTCATAAGTGGTATGTAATTACTATTCTAAGCTTGATCTCTTAAAGAAGCAAACTTCATACCTACATGTATAAGAGTACTTCACTATATTGTTCTTGGTAGAACATTATTTCAACATTCATATTTCTTTCACTTACAAAACAACTGAAGTAAGTATTATAAAATCCTTGAACTCTGATGAACGTGAATTTTAAATTCAAAGCGTTATTGTGTAAAGTCACAATTTCGACGCGGTTTTTCATTTATTGATCCCTATTTTAAGATATTACACATATGAATGCGTCTCAGAGTACTCACATTTGTAACTGTCACCACGATTGGACATCATGCATTTTTTTGTCCAGTTCGTGTCACTCCTTTATACGGATTATAGGCTTTCAAACTTTACATAATTCATGTACTGATATGGATGGGTTTGTCATACGATTAATGTTCTCCTCGAGTTTCTCTTGTGTAATTTTTATGCAAGGCCCTTCACCGACCTTAATTGAGTGCATCATATTAGGAGTTTATTTCGTAACTGTACAATGATGCATTGTTTATTTTTATGATTGATAATTTGTATAACTATAACTTACAGTTCTTGTGGGCGAAGTCGATCTTTCGAGTCTTTTTAATGAATGTTTTTGTGTTCTATCATTAATATTAAAACCAAAAATGCAGATGAAAACTTATAAAAAAATTACTTCACCTTTACTTCGGCCAGCTACATTCAGCACATTAAATACGTTTTCGCCAAAAGGGCGGCCATTTCGTCGTATCTCAAATCCCTCCCCGGTTCAAGCATGTGTGATCGACTGATCGTCTATAGTTAGGTATGCAAGGGCTAGAAGCAGTGATTGACAGTACACGCGTTGCTCCGACTAATCTCTCGTGTCACAGGCTGCAGATTGCCGACACTAGATAGCTCTTTGATATAAACCATCTTCACGAGACCTTCCCATTCCCGTCCATTACAATCAGAACCGATGATTTCGAACTAAATGACTTGTGGTATAGAGATCACGTCAAATTTGTCACTCTCAAGTTTAAATAGATCTTGTTGGTCATAATTTAGTGTAAATCTAACCGATCAACTCGAGTAACGAATCGATACTTGACTACCTCCAGTCTGTTACACGGATAATTATCACCAAATTACGTATAAATAATTCCGTCATTCGAGTAATTACTTCGAAACAGTTTCGAGTGTTAGTAGGTAGGGTAATCAAGGTGCGAGGAACATTGGAGCGTATGTTACAAGAATCATGATATTATAGACCGGACGTAGTGTTACACATGTTGATAGAAAAATGTACTTATATAATGGGGATATAAATTTGTTCAGTGCAATCAACCATTAGCCATACAAACATTTGTTCCGTTGTAAGAATCGAACCCGCAGCGCACTTGTAAACCGCTCATCCGTTACACCGTACCGTTGAGTTGTGTGTATTTGTGGCATTTGAGTTTTGCTGCGTTCGTATCCTATCCAATTTTTGATTCGATCAAAGATAGTTTATTGAAATCATACATTGAACAGAAGCATACGTTAGGCACCTATGTGCCTATAATCTGTACGGCCAATCCCGAGATGAATGTCAAGCAAAGGAGTTCTAGCGAGAAACAAATTTCCTGGAATATAGCTTGACATGTTAATTTATCATATACGATCTATACGGTGATTGCAAGTCATCTATACAATCCTTTAATAGCTGGAAACAATAAAAAAATATTTTAAATTAGGCTGCGAAACGGCACTTATGTCTTAGTTTTACATGAACGCAGTACCCAAAACGTACGCACGTCACTACTTTTTAGTCAATTACCTTGGCAACAGTTATAATATTATTCAATCAATATTAAGTCAGTAAATGTAATATTTAATTGGATCTTCCAATAATCTTATACACCTTTCGAGATTGTAGGTGGCGCCACTATGACTTACAAAATTCTAAGGGTCACCGCCCGCCACCACACCGCCGGTTAAAGTTCACTGCCAACATTTACCGTTACTCTCCAACAGATGGCATTAGTAGTCGCAATTATATTTCGGTATTTGTGACGATTGTTTAAGATTTTTTTAGTTATATTGTTTATAAAGAATACGCATACGTTTTGAAGATAATTTAAAATATCGACAAATTTTTGAAGGCGGCAGATAAAGTGACCGATTCAAAAGTCGTCCATTCATACTTTTTGTCTATTCAACCCAATTTAATTCTTATACCCGAGAATAATCGTCAAAGAAGCCGTACGCACCACCTAAAGACGTTAGTGTAGTTGAAAAAAGTCGTTTACAGCTACGTTTATAGTGTTATGATGCGTTTATTATTATTATAGCCCTTTTTGTGGGAATTCTATCTCTGTGAAGTGAAAATTGGGAAGTTTTTTCGTTTTATAACCGTTTCGAATGAATGTTATTTTAGTTGGGATTTCACTATTGCGTCAGTTTTGTAGTGAATTGAGCGTATGTACTGTTATTGCAGTGCTTTGATTGTAATGCCATAGAAATGAAAGGGGACGGTAAAAGTCTTCATATAGTTTGAACTTGATGGGCGTAATCTGTGCGCGTGGTACCTCATAAAGAGTACACTCCTAAAGATTTTCATTGATATATTAAGTCAAGGGTTGGATGAAGACTTTTCTGGAACTAAGAGCCCTCGCGTCACTACTTGGGTGGTTACAGGTGCAGCAGCAGATAATCCTGCGTCGGTCAGGTCCCGGTGGCGAAATGGAGAGAGACACAGGCTTATTTGCATTGGCCTCGTTACTCTCAAGCATCTATGATGAAGTCGACTTCGGTATTAAGCAGCTGTTGTAAAAATCAACATCAGAGTCAATTTTAACCAGTTAGCATTTGAAATAAAAAAAAAAAACACGACAGTCAAACATAAATATAAATCCATTATAGGCTTTTTCGCACTCACAATTGTATTATCAATATAGAAAGCGTACACATATGATAATGAGTCATCCATTCATGGAGCCTATTGTCACGGAAAATTGAAAAATAGTAGAGTACCTACGCTTATATATGATTCATATATTCATAGAAACAGATGTATCTCTCACCAACGTGTGAACACAGTAATATCTAAGTTTTATTTCGTCAAGGATCTACATACCGCCTACTTTTCTCACTTCTAATTTGATTCTTGAATAAAGGATGTTACGATGTGGAAGTTTTGAGAGCTGGAGAGTCATAAATATTTAATTTCAAGACGTATTTAGAACTAAATACATAATTATAATAGATTTGAATTGCACGTTTCTATGATTAGTTAGTTTATTTTCTTCTATTATCCTTAAAATACTAATCATCATGCAGAGAATAAGGAATTTCAAGCTGCTAAAAATATAAGTATCGCTATTGGTTAGTGTAGGACGCATAACACGTAGCCACCCAAAAGTCATTGTCATCACATTTACGCCCAAATCATTTGAGACCACCTACATTAGTTATCATTGTTTTCAACTTTATCCTCGTATGAGGCAGGTTGATGCGGTGATGTGTCACCTTTGAATAGTATACTGACAACTTGCTTACAATTGATTGTGTCAACGTACATAAACACATCTACATTCAATCTTAGGCACAGTATAAGATATAGACAGTACAGAAACTAAGCCTAGTTGAGGACATAATTACCTACGCTCCATTGAAACAATAGGGTTGTTAACTTTTAATGATTTTGGTATTATTTTTTTTCCACATTTTTGTTAGCTTACAAATACAATTTAAATAGGTAATCTCACGGCGTCGGTTAATCTCAGCAAAAGACGATAGTTTAAACACGAAAAACAATTTAATATTAACACACAACTACTTGTAGAACTATAGATCTGTTACTTTGTCACCTTAATTTACATTTTTAACCACCGCGTTCTGGACTTATATGTAATAAGATCACGAGTTCAAATAGCCGTACACAACGCATAACGCTTGTGGCATTTTCGAAGATAAATAAAATTTAAACATGACCACTCGTTTGACGCAGCACGCACTACTCAGAGCACTGTTCGCTTAGGAAACGTGGGAAACGTCGGTGCGCATGTTTGTGTGAGTGTGCTGTTTCGAGCGTTTGTAGATAGTTTCCGTAATGTCTGTCCATATTTTTATACATACTGTATCTTAGGTGTTTAAAATGGCCGCAAAACTATAACATACTAGGAATAAGCTTACTTACTGAGATTAATATACACACATCAAAAGTGTCTAGGGATCAACATATATTTTTGCAATAACTTTTCTCCTGATTGATATTAATTAAAATTTTCTTTAAGGATTCATCAAATAAAGTGTTTTCGTTTGTCACAGTAACGATAAACCAAGTCACCTTTGCATTAATAAAGAAATTTGCCATTTTCCTAATAAAGGGATTTTTGACATTTGAACCACTAACATTAAAGTTCGAAAAAAAGACTGAAATAACAGTTTTCTTTAAAATTTTATTGGGTAACTTAAACAATTAATAATCCGTGTTTCTACCGCGAACACTAACAACACAAGAACATCGGTTTGGCATACTCAAAATGAGTTCATCCAAATCACGCTGTGGAATGGCCGCCCATGTTCGTTGCAACAACAAAAAAAGGTCTTCTTGCGACTGGATACCCTCCATATTCGGCAGAGCTCTTCTCTGTAGCATATCCCATGCATGCTCAATCGGGTTCAAGTCTGGCGACTGAGCAGGCCAGAGCAGGACATTGATGTTAGCTGCGGCGAGAGTCTGTCTTACAACTCTTGCGGTGTGCGGTCGTGCATTATCATGCATTAACTGAAATAAGGGACCGATTTGCACTTGTAGAGGAACGATGACGTCAGATACAATCGTCTTAGCATAAATTTGAGCGTTGAGGTTGCCTCTGATCCAAATCAACTCAGTTCTTCCGCCGATCCAAATACCCGCCCATACCATGATGGTTCCACCACTATAAGGATGGACTTCCTGGCAGGATTTTAATCGCTGTTGGCGTCCAGGGGTTCTCCAGTGTCGTATACGTCTTGTATCCGGTCTCATACCAAAACGAGACTCATCAGAAAAGCACACGAAACGCCATTGTTCTTCTGCCCAATTTCTGTGTTCAAGAGCCCATTGATATCGAATCCTACGATTGTGTATTGCTATAGGTGGTACCCGTAGAGGTCTTCGGGAATGAAGGTTCACTTCATGCAAGCGGTTTCTGACTGTTTGGTCGCTAATTAAGTTCCCTGAAGAGTGATGAAGCCTCACGGCTAACATCATGGCGGTTATTGTTGGAGCTCTTCGAGTTAAGATTTGAATGTATCGGTCTTGTCTCCGTGTGGTGCAGCGATACCGTCCTCCATGGCGCTCAGCCACGGTACCAGTGCTTCGGTAACGTGTCCAAAGTCGACTGATAACACTCTGACTTGTATTCAGAGCTAAAGCCACAGTACGTTGCCGGGAACCAGCTTCTATCATTCCCACGGCTCTGAGCATTTCTTCCCTGCTTAAATGACGTCGCCGCTCCATAATAACGTTGGTTTTAATCAGTAGTAGGGAAACAGTAGCACTAATAATGTCTTCAATGCGTTGTATGTTTTTATAGGGAAAATATTGACAGCTGATTTTCATCTTTTACTCGAATTTGATTAACAGTTCCTGTTTCAAATTATGAAATGCACCAAAAAGGATCCATATAAATTTATAAAATCATAAATTTATTACAAAGCCACATCTCAATCTCAAGAAATCCGCATAAAAATGCTTGATCCCTAGACACTTTTGATGTGTGTAGATAAAAATAATGTTTTTTCATATTATTGCGATGTTTGTTTATCCACATAGCAAAATCTCTTTTGAACAAACAATGTATTGAGACGGATACTTGAAAAGGTTTGATAAGCAGTTCTACATGAAAGAACACGGTTTGAAAGAAAAAAAAAAACTATTTTTTTTATAAAAATAATTTTATTCTAGTAGGTACTAACATAACTTTTCACACTAGCATAAGCTATGAGATCTAAAATGAAATAGGTCAGAGATTCTGCAGCTGGCATCGAGATTGCACAGTTTTAACATACTGTCCAAGATGTTAACGCACTAAAATTAGATCAAGAGTATTCAATTATCAAATTTCTAATATGATTTGAGTGAAAAATAATGTACATATGTGAAATACACAGCTGTATTTTTTTCCACAAAAGACGTGAAATTATCAGGGCTTGACTGTTTATAATTGAGTAAATAAAGTGTCCTACTAATAATTGATTCATCCATCATTATAAATTAATAGGGAAGGGAATTAATAGATATAGTTACCATAGGTACAATCAATAGAAAGTGTCCGCAAAAATACAAAACATAAACCACCATTCAATATGAAATATTGTTGCTGATTCTGTTTAAACGAAAATCATTTCATGAGCATGAAATTCGCCAGTCAAGGGTACATACAAAATTTCGTTAACTAATTGTATATGTTCCCTGCAAACGTGTTCAATAGACATTTAATTAGTTAACGTTTTATCTGTGAAGCTCCTAATACTAATGAATCCAAGATGGCGGATAATCCAACTACTGGTGATAATTAAAGCCCTAGAGACGATAGGAAATTCTACGAACTAGTGGAAATTATCGAACGCTGACAGTGCTTATAAACTGAAGTTTGAACAACATATGTTTAGCGATAATTAATAGAAGAAGGTTAATTGAAAGGCGAACTAAATTATGTGAACTTTTCAATTCTTCAGCTTAACAGAATTCAAAATTATCTCGAATCCTTGTATGCAAGAATTTAAATAACTGGTTTCTTAAGGCTTTCTATTCTGAAAACAAGTGATTTTTAAATAGTTATAAAAGATGTAAATTATAGTCAGGATATATGAAAAACTTATTGGGAGCAAGTTCTTAAGAGTTCAAACGAGCAGAACTTGAACCTTTACGACCTTTACCGCTTCGTATTCATGCAGATTCTTCAATGAAGTAAAAATAGTATATTATCTACTTCATGTGCCGCGGCTTGAACTATAATAATGATTATGAAATAAATGTAATATTTATAGACGATGTGTATGGTGACTTTTATCGTATTTATAATTGAAGGCAGAACGACGAGGTACAAACTATGCCTAGACAGCTTCATTGCAACATACAAATCGATCTGCTTTAAAACCAATTTGTTTCAAGTTTACGATCGCAGCTGAAGCATCAAACAATGAGTGAAAGTATTGTGCTTTTATGGCACTTTAATTTTGATCGTTTACTCACATAACTCTTTTATTGTCCACCATCAAACTCCGTATCTTTTTTTATATCTACCGCATCGAATATCATTATCATCGAATGAAATCATTTGTTCTTCTAAATAGATTTTTAATAGCACTTCTGCTAAATAAACGACTATTGACTTTCGGCATTTACGTGATATCGGCAAAGAGCAATGTCAATTATACAATTTAATAGTAAGTAAATTGGAAATCGGAAAAGCCGTAATAATAAAAGCCACCTTTTGGTGGGGCGAGAATAATCAAGTGTTTCATACATAATAATACGTAAAATCTTATAAGATCATAACTAGGAACACCAATCAACACAATCCATCAGAAACGAACCACGGCCTCAAGATGCGACTGGATTTCTGCTCAGGTACCAACTGCTAGTTGCACCGTCTCGTCCGTTCTTTCCCTCGTACGTTTGTACATGGTTCAACACCACGATCGGAATGAAAGAAAATCTAATGACCAAAGAGTTTAACAAATGACATCCGGTTCTCATTTATTATTAAAATATCAAACACAGAAATATTCATTGAAAACATCAAGCATCATCATCTTATTATTTGATAAGATATTGCAAATAAACTGATACGATCTAATGCAAGTGAAAGTTTAAACTGCGATTTTTTCCACACAATCTAGTTCTTTGGCGAACATCGCAGTTTGGCGTGGAAAACATAAATATTAAATAATATATCTGAAACTATAAAAAAGGAAACTTGTTTCATAACTATATAAACTTGAATATGTTCCGATTATTTTGACTTATAAGAGACAAAATAGAAGCATAATCTGGGGGAAGACCTTTCTCTTAACCTAACCTAACCAGGCAAATTAGTAGATCTAATAAGCAGGTACTAAAATACAAAACAGGATTTCTTTAGGTCATAATGGTTTCTTCAAACGTCAAATAAGTCCTTTCTATCCCATAGGCAATGATTACAATGCACTAAATACAGAGTATCGGCCTCACGAACAGTCCGTAATTATCATTGGGAAGAACTTTTGTGGTAATAGCAGGCAATTAGGGTGCAATGTTTTCGTTTCTGATGACATTGTGTTTTCTGGGAAGTTTGTTGTTTGTACAACACACGTGGGAGCCCCAGCTGTGTTGTCTTTCGCCTGTCCTTTGGATGCATACACCGACCCCGCGTTAAATTAACCGGAAACTTTAGGGAAATAGTTGAGATTCGACTCAGGTACGCTGTATGAAGTTTTACATAACCGGGGAATACGATTGTGTATCAAACATGTTTAGTTCCGGCTGTTATTAAACACGCTTTATGAATCAACAAGCTTTAATTTAGTTTTCACAAATTTGACGCCACAACAGAATTAATAAAATTATTTTAAAGTACTAAGCATAAGTTGAGTTAAATTGTATTTGAATAAATATTAAATGGCCTAATTATTTGCTTTGATGAGAAAACTGTATTAAGTCGTAAACTTGCCAACGTCGACTTGATTATTTATACTGGTACTAGCCCTTTTTATACTCAAACAACATTTACATTTAAGTAGTTGATGAGGGTGAATTGAAGGTAGCAACGTTGGGTAATGGTAGCTATTAAACCAATATCATGACATTTATATCTGAGGATGATATTATAGATGATGTAAGCTCATAAGAGGTTGCGAAGGTAATTAAGATAGATCGAATCGCAACACAGAACTCCATGTGAATCGATTTTAGAGAAAACACTTCGTAGTCACATAGACATTCTTAACGGTGAACGACTGAATCACACAGTAATAAAGATAAAACGTATCCTCAATAACAATAAGGGTATAAAAAGCAACCCAATCGCCAGTAGCGAACAATGTAATCGATAAAGATGCATCCAATTTAAAACAGGAAAGAAAACAACAAAAGCCGGATGATGATGATGCAGTTTTACACGCGACACATTCAAACAAAAACCTGCCCCGTGGAGATCACAAAACGAAGACAAAATAAGAATAAGAATAGAAGAGATGTAAATTACGTAAAAACTGAATACAAACGGGCGGGTCCAACTATCTTTTGATAGTATAATGGGGACGTTCGTGCCGCGGATGAAGTTGAACGGATCGCGCGGGTGGTCCAGTGCGGTCGGACTATTTAAATATTACTTTTTTATTATTTGCCAGCACTATTTGGTGATTTATGTTGGTTTAACACGAAGGTGTTTGGGTAACATAAGTGTGATTTGTTTGCTTTTTATTGGCTATTGATTTCAAAATGCCCAAAGACGGAAATATATCTTCATTATTTCAGAGTTTGGGATGAGTTATTATCGTTAATACGCTGAACCAGTTAACTACGAGATTTTATTAAAGTATCATGGGCGAGTTATTGATAACCGCAACCACTATGATACTATAAAGTATAACGGAATTTAGAGCTATCCCTATCCTCTTATAATATGTATTTAAAAACTATCTTTTGCCTGCGGCTTCCCCGCGTTAATTTACACTTACAATAATTCTTGTTGCCAATCGGTACACCTTTTTGGGTGGTTAAAACGAATATAATATAAAATAAACCGTCACCAGGGTCCATCCATTCCCAAAAACAAACAGAGAGTTAGTATTTAAAACGTATCTTTTTAAAACCAAAAACGTAGTTTACAATACATTTATGTAAACTACGTTTCTGGTTTTCCCGTCTTTGGCTAAAACATGTAGATTTTGTGGCCTTGATACTCGTGAGCACGCCACATATAGTTGCCCATGGGAAAAGCATAGCAGTGTTTTTCTAAATGTACACCTGCGACTTTCAGTGTCTGTCCTTGAGCTTTGTTCATTGTCATTGCGAATGCTGTTTTTAAGGGAAATTTGAGTCTCAGAAGACTCAGAAACTAGAATGGCAAATTGGTCGGGATTATTGGAATGCGATGAATAAATACGTTTTCGCCGCTTGCTGTTCCTGTCATAATTATTATTTGCACAACATTGCGTCCAAGGTGTGTAATTTGTAATCGCGTGTCATTACAGAGCCTTGGTGTGTCCAGATTATGCATCAACAGGACTGGGACACCAAGTTTAAGCTACAACTTATGTGATGGTACCCCTGACAATTCCAGAGAGCTAAGAATCTCTATAGGGTACGACGTCACTTGCTCTATATTATATCCATGATATACGTGGACAAATACTCGACAACATCACCATCCACATGAAACATATTCTTTTCGTTGATCTGCCCTACAATTTCGTTAGTCGGTACCAAAATTGCTCTTTCACGCAGCCATTGTCTATCCCTGATATTTGTTTTCAAATCCGAATAAATGTGGTTTATTAAATTCATCTAAATCGGTTCAGCGGTTAAGGCGTAAAAAGGTAACAGACAGTTACTTTCGCATTTATAATATTAAGTATGGAGTATGGATATGGATATGGAAGTAGGATAGGATGTATTTATAGTTCACTATTTTGGTCGTAGTGGCTTCCGCATAAAAGTTAGATATATGCTGACACGGACTTTTGTTTAGAACTATTTAAGACAAACAATCATACGGTACATTATATTTGTGCATCTCCAACGGTGTTTGCAGCGCACGCAAACACAAACTTTCGCATTTATAATATTAGTAGGATAAAAATCGTAAGGCGGTTCACAAATTAGTTCTACCTACCAAGTTTCAACTCTATTGTCTTAAATGTTTCCGAATAAAGTGGCTGTGACATACGGACGGCCAGACAGACAGATATGACGAATTTATAAGGGTTCCGTTGTTTGCCATTCGGCTACGGAACGCGCAAGACTGACAGTGTTTATGCAAATAACAATACACAACTATTTTGTGATATTACTGTTATTACGTGGGAGCTTTTGCTAAATAATAACAGCCTAATGGGTTGATCTTCAAGGTTAACGAACATTTACCGAGGTCGGTTCATGGATGGGTGAGCATTTAATCAATAAATTGTTCAAATATAGCCCGTGTTGCTTGCCTGTTAATTAATATAATATATCGCACCCTCAGTAATATAAGGAATCAAGTCAAAATTTTTGCAAACTCAGGTTTTAAATGCTAAGGGCTCAAAATTAAATTCGCTACCGGTTAACTAACCAGTTAACTAACCGGTTAACTAACTTACCGGTTGGCTAACTTAACTAATAAGCATGTTATATGAAAAAATATCTGTAATGTAGGAATCCAGAATCTAGAAACGCGATTTCTTAAAAATCTACATTTTTGAGTTGTGCCCTTATATTACTAAGGGTGCGATATATTAAGTCGAGAGAATTTTTGAAATCGTTCCAGTATTTAGTTTAAGTGTACATAATATGTTATATGCGGACCATTCGCGTTAGGGCATGCAATATCGCAAGGTTCTCAATTCCGGAACTGAATTCCGATACTGGAAATCTGATTCCGGAATTCCGGAAACTTTTAAAGTTTGTTTCAAATCAAACAAGATTTATAATTATATCAGTCTTTTAACCTTTTGACCGCCACGTCAAAAAAGCAAAAGCGTGTCCTCGGCGCCAAGCTTCGAATTCATCCTTTAAACCCACAAAATAGTAGTGAGGTCGAAATTATATCGATAAAGCTCATGGAAAACTTACAATATTTTTTTACATAGGCATTAATTTGAATAAAGATTATTATACCATCCTTTTGTTGAGTTTTATTTCAACCCGTTTTGTCCTTTATGACATAAATGTAATAATCTGTGTCACAGTTACGGCTTTTAGTATTATTTAAATCCATAAATAGAATCAACAATCGATAAAACCAAGTCAATACCATCACAGCACTATTGTCCATCATGACGTATTTTTTTGTCACTCTATGACAACAGTGGCGCAGCTGGCACGGATTTCTTGACATTGCTCGCTTCTGCTCTAGAGGTGCGACACCGATACTTATTAATAATATCGAAATATTTATTCTTATTGTTTTGTACTTTCAACAGTGTCAAGTAATAAAATGTAAGTTTCTTTGAAAGAACAATCAATTTAATGTTTTTTTCAACACATTTGCTCGTAAAGTGCACAGTCTTATTCCACCAAGCCCGTTCCATCATCAGACTACAAGACAAACGGCGATTCGCCATCGTTACATGGTGGACATCCCACCCATACGCAATAAACGTTTTGGGAATACTTGTGCGTACGGCTAAGGAGTGCAATTCCCTACCGGAGTCTGTGTTTCCTGATAGTTACAACCTGGGAGTCTTTAAGTTCAGAGTGAATAGGTTAACATCAGGTGAGATTATGGTCAAACGAAAGCTATAAAAAAGTGGCTCGTTATGAACCGCTATTAGGTCCATAATGCAGTGTATTTGAAACGCATGCTTTTTACTTTACGTTACTGTACTAGTGCTATAACGCCACAGATAACTATTTACTAGTCGGAGGTCGGAGAGAAATTCCGGAATTCCGGAATGCATGCCCTAATTCGCGTATTGCATGTTTATACTCTTGATAACTTCGAAATTTAGTGTCCAAATCGAATAAATTAAAAAGAATTTTGCTGCTAAAAACTATTTGTTTGGATAAGAATTAATATTGCGATAAGAATGTAATCAACTTTTGTTTCTACCAGTTCTACCATACTATCTATCTATTTAAATTTTACAACAAAAAAGTTGCTATTGTAACTTTACTATGATAGTTAGATATATTCCATCGTGGACTTTTTTGTAAATAATAATGAGTACTTCAATCATATTCATCAATAGTGGCTTAGCTTTAAAATTTACGAATTTCTTATACAAATTTTTCATCCCTAATTTAACTCTCTTCTGAGATGATTTTTCCAAAATGTTGATACATGTAATTATTAATTAGGTACCAACCAAAAGGCTAAGTACAGATTTTCATGGTTTGAACTACAAAATGAACAGGTTTCCCATTCATACTTTCAGCCCCTATTTAACTGCTTTAGGGGTTGAATTTCAAAAAACACTGAAACACGTGGTAATTAATTTTTAACCAGAATAATAACCGCCAATTTTCATGACTCAAACTTATAAAATGACGATTTTTGATACAAACTTTCATCCCCTATTTAACCCACTTAGGGGTTGAATTTCAAAAAATCCTTCCTTATTCCTTATCTACATTATAAAAGAAATCTCTGTGTAAAATTTCAACATTCTAGGTCTAAGGGTTTGAGCTGGGCGTTGATGAGTCAGTCAGTCAAGACTTTTCGTTTTATTTATATAACTAGACTAAAGGCGTTAGAGTCGGTATAATGTCATAAAACACTTTAAATCACAGATATCTTGAAAAAGTCAGCTTCTTAAATATATGAGAATCTCTTCGTCCTACATAAGCATACATAATTGGATTTAAACTGATAATTATGAGCTGTTTACGAGCTTGTGTTTACATGTATACTTTACTGATAAAATTGTCAATAAAGATGTAAGTCCACACAATCGGGTTTAACATGAAGCGATTGGAAGACGACTCTTTCGAAGTGATTTCTCATTTCCTGTATAAATGACATCTCTATTCAGATTGATCAATCTCTTTATCATATTATATCGTTGTCTCTTTAATCTTTATATCCAGTATTATAAATAAACAAAATCCAGTAACAATCTAAAAATCTAGTTCCTTTTTAATACTGTCCATATCAATTACTTACCATCTTCAATCTCAAAGTAAATCAGCATGATAAAACTGTTCTCGTAAGTCTTTATAAACAGAATTATGTCGTGTCACAAGCAATTCTTTCATTAAATCAATTACTGTCCAAGCATTCCTCAAATCATTTCCAATGATTTCACAACAAGCCATCCTGTTTGTTCCGTTTGCCCTTTCGTCTTAATTGGACAAAGCATTACCAATTTAACTGGTACTTCGTGTTCGTGTTCATATCTTAACAAAATAAAGCTGTTGACTCAACAGTCGTTAGTAGTTATCTTGTTGGAATTAAAATATTTTCGGAGTCCGTCCTTTTCGGTTCAATATTTAAGTGAACCGACTACTGTTACTGCCAGTTCATCTAAGATAAGGATGCATTTGACTTCCGTTTAATCTATCAATATTAAATATCTTACTGTGTTGGTAATTTTGTGAAATCAACGAGGACTTTAGTCACCAAATGTGATTATATGCGGACTTACACGACCTGCTATTATTTCATAACCATCTACTACTTTTGGTTTTTCAGTGGGTAGTTTCATTTATTTTCATAGTTTTATTCGACTGATAGATCTTTTACTCGTTCAATAAAATTGTAAATAATAAATTATATTTTGTTGCTTTGGAAATCAATAATATAACGTGATAACGGTTGTTTATTTTATACTCTTGGTTATAAAATTGAAGCACAAGATCCTTTTCAGCAATATTAATTCGTAAAAACTTGTATTTTCCTAACGTTGAACTTGCATTTTAATTGAATAATACATGAAACTCATCTGAAATTTAATTAACAAGTCATTGAAAAGCCCAGCTATTATAATAACAAAGTTTAAATTTAATGTTTACATTATGTAGACCTAATTCCGTACTCACGCGATAAATTGAAAGAGAATTATTTGAAGTGAATTTAGAACATTTTTATAATTACGTGACCCAAGTTACCGCATAGCCACTGAAAATACTGAAATGCCGCAACGCACGTCCCATTACACGCGAATAAAGCCAACGCTAACCGCAGCCCGAACGAGGCAATTTACGAATTTCCGCCCAATTCACCATTAACAAGAACCAAACACAACCAAAACACAAACTTACGTTGATCGAAGAAGCAGCGGTCCAAACCATTCATAACGTTGTAAACAACCTCATAGTGCACTCAAAACACCAATTTTATGCGTTTACGTTCACAGCTTGCACTAGTGACGTCACACTCAAAACAAATCACAACGTATTCGTTCCCACTACGGTTAACACAACGTCGGGGCGGGTTCGGTTCAGGCTAAGTTTATAGAACGTGTTGCCCATGCGGCGGTCGGCGCGCGACTGGTGTGCGCGGCGCAAGGAGCGAGGGGCGCGGGGTGAGGGGTCGGAGCGGGAGGGGGTGCGTGCGTTCGGAATTCACTTCCCACGTGCTAGCCACCCGTCCTTTTCTTGCGGGACGGGTTAGCTTTTTAAAAGCGGCGAAGCAGGGCTCGTCGACGCATCGATACGGCCGGAGGCGACGTTTAGCTGTAACCTTGTTTATATGCACTGCAGCTAATAATAACGCGAATAGCACTCGAAGTGAGCGTTTGTTGTTATTTTTTTTTTATATGAGCTAAGTAACATTGTGCGTTAGTTGAGTGGCCAGTTGAGTTTGTTTATTCGAGTATTCAATACTCTTGTTCCATTTTCGCGTTTCCTGTTGGATGTTGAATGGGTGTTGTTTTTGTTTTTTATTCGAGTATTGTTCTTTTTTGTCCTCGAATTAACTTCTTATTTATCTTTTTTTTTGCCTCATGAGCATTGCTGTACGTTTTTATTTTTCTCAGCAACTCTGTCATGTTAATGTGTTTAAATCTGAATTTTTGTTTCTGTCTACAAAAATCTATAGAGCGGTTAACATGAGTGGTATTATGCTCAATGATTGCTCAAATAAAACGCCAAAATCCGGGAACCAAACAATAATTAAAGTATACGAAAAACTTTTGGTTCTGAACCTACTCAAAATACTAATTTAAAACAACCTTCACATTGTGTCATTAGTTTTGCCTACATTGAAAAATATGAATTTTCTACCGAAGCGTCTTCAATCAATTGACGGCTTACTGATGCATAGTCAATTAAACGATTAAAAACATGCAACAAAACTAAGTATCTATAAATAATTTATAATTACTTCACACAGATCAACCTCATGGCGATCGATGGCGAAAATAGTTAAAAAATATTAGATCAATGAGCTACTGACAGATTGTCTACAAAAAACGAATCGTTTCCAGTAAACATCACGCGTGGGCAGCAGCTGATAAATATGACCTTTTTTAAAATTCCAAGATCAGTATTAAGATTTGAGGAACCCTAAAAATAGTTAATGCATTTCTTAGAGCTGTTCTGGTGGGCTGTTACGGTCCTTATCGACTTGTCATTCAACGAGGAGTTTTAGTTTTTTTAACGCTATGTGGTCGTAAGTGATGAGAGGAAAGACTGACGGGTTAAAGACAAAATGGATGGATGGATAGATGATGGATTTCGGTTGTGCATTACGCATGCATAACGTCGCATGTTAATCAAAAGGTGACGTGTTCTAACAAAAAAATAAGTGCACTCCGAATAGAGATGTTGATGTGTTTGTCCATTTGTTTGTTTAACTGAAGATTTCAACGGGCCGTAAATAGTGAACGTGTGAGCGTAAATCATAGCTCGATCTATGTGGTTGAGCTTTTCAAATTGTGTAGCTTCATAAATTAACAATTTTAATTGTTTGTCCGTTTTTAGAATGGTAGAGGAAAAGCTGCCTATCAATATTGCAATTGGATATAATCTCATTTGATTAGTTTCTGTTTCTTTCCCTAATATTCCCTGACTTAATTAGTGACCAGTAAATTTATAGTATTTAACATGTTAACATTCAAAGTAAAACTACATACTTATTTTTTCAGTTGTGAAATCATCTAATTTTTTAAAAAAAAAACGTCAATAAAGAGATTCTTTCGCTCTGGGTAGAGCGGAGGGGAATGTCTGACTTCTACTGACTAAAACCCAACCTGTTCCTTCTCTGCCCTTACGTTCCGAGGCTGCGGTATTTTGTTAGAACATTCCCGCAACCCCGGAAAACTGGATATTTATTGAATTGATTTTATTCTCAACTAGCGACACCCCAGCTTTGTACGGATGCGAGGTATACATATTACATATATATATACCTACCTATATATACTTAGGTACTTATTTTATATCAGAGTGGAGTGATTATAAATATATAAATATATATATAAAATATGACAGGTTTTTAATAAGATAAATAATCTGACTTTATCGTTTAAAAACTTTTTTTGCAAAAAATAAAACCGACTTCCATATCAAAACACTACAAAGCAAAAAATAATTTTAATTTCGGTAGTCGGTGTCGGTGTCGGTGTCGGTTTTGTATTTTCTTTTTTTTTCACACCGCCTTCCGAAATTAAAATTATTTTTTGCTTTGTAGTGTTTTGATATGGAAGTCGGTTTTATTTTTTGCAAAAAAGTTTTTATTTTCGCGCTTTTTAGTGGGTCAGTTTGTAATTAATCTAGTTACAAAAGCCAAAATGTCAACTACTTATCACCTTCACCAGCAGAGTAAACGAAAAGTTCGTCAATGTAAATATCTTTTTCAGACTTTTGTCTATTTTTCAGAAACGGCTTGTCCGATTTCGATAAAATTTTCATGGGACCATTTGGAAAGTATACCCTTTCCAACAAAAAAATAATTTTTCAAATCAGTTGGCAAGCGACGGAGCTATGCCCGAACAAACATAAAAAAAAACAAAGAAACATCCGAATTGAGAACCTCCTCCTTTTTTAGAAGTCGGTTAAAAATAGTTTCGTAAGTAGCCCATTACTTTTCGAAATAATAAAATTTGAAAATTGTAACTGTGGTCTTTTTCAGATTACACAATTCCGTAATACAATAATTTCTTCCACCTCGGAAGCTTAAGCCATCGTTTGCATATAAGCGCATAGAAATATGTTTAAACTACATCATAATTATTACAAATCTTTGAAATCGCCTTTTCGCTACTAGTATGTTTTAACTTTTTTATTGTTTGTAGGCTTGCCTTTGACCACAATCTCACCTGATGTTATGCGATGATGTGGTCGAAGATGAAGCAAGCTTGCCTAGAAATAAAGATTCCTTAAACCTTCCTCTTGTATCAC
The DNA here is from genome assembly GCA_943138885.2 of Tholera decimalis. Lineage (NCBI taxonomy): Eukaryota > Metazoa > Arthropoda > Insecta > Lepidoptera > Noctuidae > Tholera > Tholera decimalis. The sequence continues at coordinate 9,449,283 of OW964554.2, forward strand.
TCTGTCCATTGACGAAAACCACATTAAAATACGCTGCACAAGTAGTTCGAAAGATCTAAGCACTACAGAAGCGCGAAGCGATTTTATTTTATACTATGTGAATAAGGGATCTCAATACCCAAATCTATAATTCTTAATTTCAGGTTAAGACTACTTAAATACTAATTATAACAAAGCAAATATCCAGAACTTTCTAAATTCAATTTTACTTAGTGTTTAATTAAACTAAGTAAATTAAAAACTGTCAAGCATAAAATATAAAATATGTAGGCAAAAGCACCAACTTTTTACTTTAACAAAGCGCCCCGTAAAAGAGACAACAGCTGATACAAAAGTTAAAAACTAAAGTTTTTAAAGCAAACAAAAATTTTCATTTAGTAGTCGAGTATTTAAAATTAACAAAACGCATCTTTTCTTAAATAAATATTACGATCAAATTTAATGAATTTCAATAAGTTTTGAGTTGGCGAAAGAAAAACATTTGAATGTATTTATTTATGATTGTTCGATAAACTGGAGAACAATTTCAAACTATTGTTAAAATTTCATTTCATTTCAATGCTTAGTATTAGAAAAATTAATAGACATGGATCTTATCTTAGTTCATTGTGATAATCTATCATCACGTGGGGCTAACACAAGGCAGCGATGAAATCATAGTACAGTAATTTTAGTACTTAGTAGTTTTTAAATGTACATAGCAATCTTCTATAATTTAATAATCTAATAGACTATTTTAGGCAGCTGATATACACCTAGGCCATCATTTGCTGTCTACAGTATATCTGAATCATACCACAAGTCAACTAAAACAAATTCTATTATTATCTCTAATCGTTAGGCAAGAATGTCCTTTTAGTGTTTATTTATTCTATTAAACGAAGTGATAATGTATTTTCCACTCGACGACTAATCCTTATGGCTGGCTCGATTGTACCCACTCGTGGTTTTAATTGAATCAAGTTTATGGAACCGGCGAACATATTATACTGTCGTTCCTGTTTCTCTGGGGAACTTGGCATTCAAAGCTGTGCTAAAAGACTTTTATGAGTCGGTTTTAAGATCAGTGCAGTAGCAATCTAAGCAATACAGGCGCTTTAATGTAGGTAATGAAAACAATAAAATTATGTTTCATGATTTATAATTATTCATTTTTACATATTCACGTTGCTTGAATGATTTCCGCAAAGCTGACAAAACATGGATTTCCGCAAAGTAGGTAACGCTTAATTTTTGTAAAATAAACTATACTGAGTTATTTGAACAAATATCAAATAATAATAAGATTCGATTTCGGAAGTAAACTTACAAAAAACCAGTATGTGTGAATATCCTGTGTCACAGACACAGGACGTTGGAGCACACTTGCCACGTCTCAGTATTACCGACTAATAATGTCATCTAAACATTTATTACGCGCACGTAACGCACAAGTCTATCTATTAATAAAATAACTAGCAAGCACTTAGCCAGTACTTACAAGGCAGTAAGTAACAGATTATACGGCGCAATATTTTGAGTTCAAATTATTATGCTTTTAGAATACGGTGCATTATTTCTGGAAGCCGCTTCAGCATTACATTATATAGACATCGAGAAGTATTGATGAGGTTCATTACGAACATATTAGAGACAAGCCATATTTTTCTAAGAACCTGTGTTTCTGTGTTGTTATGCGAAAAGAATGCCAAAAATAAATTATAAACTTTTGTCTATGAAACCCTCAACTGGGAAACTGACCTGAACTTGACATAGATAAATAAATCAGACCAAAAAGTAATAAATGAGACTGGCAACCAATAATATTGCTCAGAAAACATATACTAAGATACCTATATTTTCATTCTGGGGGTCGAATGAATGATAACTTAACGACCACCAAGATGAGAGGAGGGTGAGGTTCAATAAAACATATTTTTATTTTCCTCACACATGAATAACCTCATAGAATAAGACGTATAAGTTTTTCAGTTCAAAATCCGTCAAACACGATCGAATGATTTTCGCAAACAACGTTCACCCTAACTATCGCACGTTACAATGCGAACGATACATCATATACGTCAAGTTACAATGTATAGATATTTATCACAATTTGTAGCCTAATGCGCCGTATCGTCGATGACAAAGGGACTGCCCTGCACACTAGACCGTGGCGGACGATCAATACAAATGACGTATCGATCGAACCGTTATTTTAGGCGCCAAAGATGACATAATTAGAACGAAAGAGAACGTCGGAGATTTAAAAACAAAACCTATATTTTACGATTTAATTTCAAAATTATCCGCAGTAATTAATACTGGTAATAATAGTTTGTATTTTAAGAAATAATAATTAAATTGAAATCTCATTAAATATTTTTAACTGTTCCAGCTAGACATCACTGCGGAAGCCATGTTTAGCGAATGACATGTATGCACATGATGAATATTGTTGATGATTATACAAGGTGTAACAGATTAAGCGCAATACCTCAGACACCCCAATTAGAATATTAAATTATAAGGCTAAAACAACATCCGTAACTAAATAAATTGAAACCAAACCTAGACATTTTTTATAAAATAGTTATCCTTACTAAACGCAAAACGTATGTGCGTCATACAATACCCTTACGCAGACGCATACACTCATGCAATGCTAGCGGCCGACACGCACATGAGCGCATTTCCTTGAATTAAGGATTGTATTAATTTGTCATGATACTGTGTTTTCATTTTAAGTTAAATAAAAGATTTTCCGTCTAAATTTAACACTTATTTTTTATGACTGAAATCGATTCAGAAGCTGATTCTCAACCAACTGCTTTCAGGAATTGCGTTTATTCTGTTACACGTTGTATAAAATAACGGTAAAAAGTTATTTAAAAAATCTGAAAAACCCGACTGCTCAACTGAAATACAAGAAATAAGCACTTTTTATTTTAAAAAGTGACAAGTAGGCGGGATCCAATTGAACATATTTTTTTTAAATGGGATGGGTCCGCTTGTTTCTTGTATTTCAGTTGAGCAGTCGGGTTTTTTAGATTTTTTAAATAACTTTTTATTCAACTTTTTACTTAAAATATCATTAACAATTTTTTAGTTTTCCCGGTCGTATCACATTGGCACCCCACCGGATTCAGAAAGTAAAAAGCTAAGTCCATATTTTTAAACTATCTCTTTGTTTTATTTTTGCTAGTATTACACTAATGATAAACATGATATACATTTTTGAAACACTTGTATTAAGCCCTTTAATTTGATACCCATATTGTAGAATAAAAAAAAAATTTTTTTTCACCATGTATAATGAATGGCTTCGCACAGCCACTATGTTTAATTTTTTCAAATGTCACCTATATAGGAACACTTGGGCTGCTAAGACAAATCTAACGATACCTAAATGGTATAAAACCTATAAATAAAAATAAAACCTAAAATATTACAAACATACAGACATACAAGATACGCGCGAAAATCATAACCCTTCTTTTGCAGTCGGGTAAAAAAACTCTTCACTGACATAAATGTAATTGTCAAATAAGCCGCCACCTATAAAACGCAGCTATCACAGAACTTATCATCTGTTTAGCCTTTTCCTAACTACGTTGAGGCCGGCTCCTCAAAGTTAGGAAAGTCTATCGGTATTCTATCGGTTACATTTCGGGGAGTGTGTGATGGAAATACACAATCTAATTCCACCATGCCATCATCGGACTACGAGACAAACGGCGATGCGCCATCGTAACATAGTGGGCATCCCACCCATACGCACAAAACGTTTTGGAAATACTTTCATTGTGCATACGACTAAGGAGTGGAATAATGGAATTGCCTGCCGGAGTCTGTGTTTTCTGATCGCTATATCCTGGGAGTCTTTAAGTCAAGAGTGAATAGGTTACTTCTAGGCAAGCGTGCTCCATCTTCGACTACATCATCACTTACCATCAGGTGAGATGGTGGTCAAACGCGAGCTTATTATCAATAAAAAAAGCCAGATGCAGCTGAGTATTAGTGTCGTACATCGAGCGAATGCCTAGATGACCTCTACAGCCCAGTAGCCGGGTAACACAAATACTTACCAAAAGGCGATACCGGAAACGGAAACCCCATATCTATCCAATAGGACTGAAGATAACATCTGGTATGGAGTCTCTATGCAAAGTTTCAGCTCAAAATAAGTGACTCACAGAATTGACCCCAAATTATCGGTTTCATATGTTTCTTGAATACCAATAATAACAAACGTGTCACAGCACTACGAGGGTCAATAACTTTCGACGTCACTTGCCAATAACACGATAATTCTCTTTGTTCTTCTTAATTTGAAAAATTCGGTCTCTGGTATCAGTGTATTGGTATTTATAACAGTTCTACACACGTAGACTTAAGATTACAAAACCCTTGCCATATCGTTTGTTATCATCCAAAGAAGCCATGCACTTGGTATGTATATACCCTTTAAATTACACGTTGTATATGTAGACACGAGTTCCTCCGCAGCTATTAACACACAAAAATCCATTCATATTTTCGAATAGAATTGTAAAAGTTTTAGCCGTCATTTTTATGTTGCCATTCACATACACTTGTCAGTTTATTGTGGTTAAGTCATAACATATTGCAACTCACTAAAGCGGTATTATTTCTTTGCAGAGCTTTTGCATTTTCTAAGAAACTATCGCTATTAGTTTGTGAGTAAATTTTCAGTTCGATATTTCTGCCTATTCTTGAGAAAAGGCATTCTTACAGACAGACGGAAAACAATATGATCCTATAAGGGTAACGATTTTTTTAAGTTACCCTAAAAATGGTGCATAGTTTATTTTGATATCTAAAAACATACCCATTTTGAATCTCTGATCTGCCGGTTTTGTCTCGTGTTTTCATGAAACTATACAGGTCAGAAAAGCAGGCAAAATACTGGCATGCAGTTGGATGAGAGACTAGACAGATGAAGTTTCAAATTATCATCAAGTCTTTGTACCAATGATGTACTATATTTAGACTTGTCATTTACCAATATCACAGCTCTAAAACAGTGCAAGCACTACTGTATCGTACGCATATACAAAGCAAAACAGCTAAGTATACGCGTACGGGGATAGGATGAAGTTAGTTTTCCGTGTTCTTTTAGGACCATTTCAGAGTGTAGAAATCTATAGCTAATTTATACCCAGTAGGTATTATGTTTAGTTAAGCTTTATTTTTCTATAAGCAACACAGTGACAACGAAGATAGGAAGTTGTAGAGTAATATGTTTAATCAAACTTTTTTTAGTAGCCTATTGGATATTTGCCTATATTCAGCCTGTCAAAGGCCTCCCCCAAATTCTTGCATGAATTTTTTTCCCGTGCCACAAGAAACCAACCCACATAGTACACATACAGGGTATTTCGCCACCTCTTCCTGTGCCAGCCACAGTAATGCCATCCATTCTTCAGCATCCATTATTTGGTGACTTGCATTTACTTATAATTCTTTTTTATCAACCATAACATGGGAACACCAGTGTGAATAGACATTTTTAATTCGTTGATTACCCTTTACAGAGACGCGTGCATACTTTGTCTTATCAATGTTACAGATAAAGAACGATAGTAAAACTTTACACGCGTCACACATCGTCAGGCCTAACCCCACACATTAGTGCAATAAACTTGACAATAACTTAATTCCGAGCAATGAAGGGCGATTCCCCCGTGGTTCCTTACAACTCCGTTAGGGATGACAATAGTTCGTAGCCGAGTTGAATTTAATTAGAATTATTGATCCGACGGTTTTCCGTCCTAAACTAACAATTAGGTGAAGGTATATCTGTTCGTCGGCTGAAATATTTGTGGGTTAATCTAAAGTTAAAACTCAATGTATTTACATTGTTTAATAGGATAGTGTAGTGCTACCCGATTGTGGTAAGGTAGTGTAACTAAATCTCTGTAAACTAAAAAGTAAACGGACCGGAGTGAGGCCCTTCGGTAATAATTACGAATGGACCTCTCTGGTTTCAAAATACACGTACCTATAGATTACTTAAATAAGGAGTTTAGTTAGTAATATGTGTATGAAATAAATTTATAGGTAGCAACATAATTTATTCGGAAGCCAAATAAGCATTTTCCCACCTTCGAGAAATTAAATTCAGATGTCGCGTGAATGTTACTAATACTTATATACAAACGCGAATAAATATGAAAATGTGGTGGTAAGTAAAAGTTTCGGAGGTTTTTATTCCTGGCAAAATGTAAGTAATAATTTTGCTCATAGGCGTAATAATACCAACCTAAGATTTTGTATGTATAAAAGGACAATGGCTGCGAATTTCCTACACAAAAAGCAAAATATCTTTATGCAAATCATGCCATTCAATGGCGCCTGTCAATGGCCTAATTAAAATAAATGATTTATCTTGAACCATGATTTTAATAATGTAATGTAAATAATAAAATACACTTGCAGTCGTAAACCCACAAGTTATCGTTATGCAAATTGATAGGTAGTAGAAATTAATTAAAAAATAATAACGATTAATCTTACACGGCCCATGAAACTACGTTTCTTTTTCCAACGTTAGGGTCGGTTACCAGTATATCGTGATACCATTAATTTAATTTAATTAATTTATTTATTCCATTCGGACAACATAAATCCATGATGTTAGTAAATATACACGCTTAAAACTAATGTTAGTATGAAAAATTAATTACAATTACAAATAATAATAATAATATAAAGAGTACATCTTGCATGAGGGATGAACAGGCAAGTATTTAATTGTTCTTCACCCATACAAAATGTCTCAAAACAGGGGAGTAAAAATTCTCCGCAACAGTTTTCAGAATGCTGTTATTACTGACCCGCAACCTGGTCACGAGAGATGCCGTTTTTTTGCGTAAGAGGGCTTGAAACCCATCGGTTTGGTACTGCGCAAACATCTCAGATGCACTACAGTAGCGGGGCAGTCCTAACAGCATTCTAAAAATATTGTTGTACTGGACACGTAGCACCATTGAGTACCAGTATTTTATAAAGAGCGACTGCCCATCAGACCTTCAAAACCCAGTAACTGGGTAACACGATACTGCATGGCAAGACTGGTACACATTTTCTTGATTATGACTACAAATCTTCACTCTCTCTTCTGTCGTGTTCCTCATTGCTGAAGGTTTACACAACCTTCGACGTCTGTAAAAGTCTTACTACCCTCGGTCATAATTCTTCTCCATCGATTCCTGTCTTCGGCTTTCTACAATGCTAACGTGACTGGAAGGCCCGTGAGGGTCGTGATCTGGTCAGTCCATCGGATGGGAAAGTGGCGGCCAGGTTCTTCACCGTTGATTTTACTGGTGACAATTAACTTTTTAAGTTTGTCTGGTTCTCTGCGTGCAATATGACTTACAGATGTACAAATGATTGCCTTTTTTTTGGGACGAATATCTTTACGTGCTTTCTGAGAACTAATCTCGACGTGTTAATATTTAAGGAACAAATGTTACTTAATTTTGAAGATTGCCACAAACTCCTATTTCGTTTACCCGGAGTTCGTTTACAATTTGATAGCAAAATGGAAAGCCTAAATCTCTTCTAGATTAATGACGCATTGAACTAAGATCAGAATTATACTGTTGCGGTCTGTGAGTGGAAACAAGGACACTATATTCATTCATGAATTCATTTGGCAGTGGTCCAAACAACGATGAATGAATTTAGACATGTTGTCAACACTGCTATGGGAGACTCAAAGACGGACGGAGATCTTAGCAAGAACTGAATTGAATGTTGTGTAATTAAACGTAATTAGAGATTTGTGTTCCTATGTCGAAGATTAGTAGTATATGACACTTTCACAGTGTTAAATATTACACACGCCCATGTTGATAATTTTTCAACTAGCCTTATAACCAGTTGGCTGACCTGCAGAAATACATTTTTTTTACAAAAAAAAAACCTACTTAACAGTTGTAATTCGTACCTACTTAGTATTTCTATTCTCGACGTTTCATGTTTTCATTTACAAAGACACTGTTTTAACATTATGTTAAAAATAACGAATACCCACCAACATTGTAACATATATAATTTTAAAATATGAACACAGAGACAAGCTAAGCTTTGCGCTGCGATTTAGCAAAGAGAATTAATTAAATTATATTTTTTTTCTATCTTTTTTGCATAGCAACTAGCTAGCGTTCATTTTTACTAACAACACCGAGCGATGTGGACGTCACATGCAAATGCTGCCGTGAAAAATATATAAGAAAATGCAACATCAAATTTCATTTCCTTCGCCGGATTTTATTATACATTCTCGATGTTCGTGACGCAACGTTGATTGTATAGTCGGTCGTAAAATTCGAACTTTAAATTATGTTGTGAAAATGCTTTTCTAAGTTCTAGAGCGCAGGGTGACGTTCTTTCTATTTTTAAAATACGTGGCTGTTACGATTGAACGTTATTGATTTTAGTACTTTAAATCGTTTTGAGGTTGTTACACTTGCGATTGTGTTAAAGCATTTAAACTTGAGAGTAAAGATTTGGGTTATTTGGAATACAATTTCAAACTTTTTACTGACTATGAAAAACCACAATGATTTGATGTAAGAATAATGCTTGAATATACAAGTTCGGTACTCACACGAGCTCAATTGGTGTGATCATAAGTTACCTGTGAACAAAAGCAAAATATCATTAGAAAAATACATACATCATAGTTTTCTAATAAATTAATACTGAATTATAGTGGCATGTATGACAAGACGGTACATCGACCTAGTGTGGATGGTATCCTGCAGTACGTCTGGTAGACCGGTAGTAAAAGGGAGATGGAGGAAACAATATAGATTACCAGGCCAATTCTTAAATATATCTGTAGTTTACCAAGATTATACTATAAACAAAAATTCTCCCTAAATCACACAAAGTATCCTTACATTATCACAGTTATTTTATAAGATCTGATCCTGAAATAACTTTAAGCCGTCAATTTTCATTAAATTTTCTCAAAAATATTTTTACATCTTATTTAATTTGTCGACGGTACCTATCGTATATATCTTTTTGCTGCATCTATATATATGTATACATCTCTTTATTTACACTCTTAAAGCATGGTAAATAAAAATAAAATAATGAAGTGGGTATATCTGTGCCATATTTTCTTGTAATATGTTTAAAATATTTGAAATTAATTAAAATTAGTTTAAATTAAATTCAAGTGAACCACAACATTACCAAAATTAATGATTTCGAATTATTAAAACCGATGGCTGTCCATTTTCACTGTTTGTTTGAAACAAATATTATGTACAGTTGTACGACGTAGCTTAAATCACGCGTTTACAGTTAGGGTTACACAGACTATCGACGAAACTGTTATGGCATGGCAGTGGCCCAACTGAAAATCGGAGGAGACACTGACAATAGTTTTACTCTACGGTGACCGTACGTGAAGTGTTTGAACTTGAGGTTTGGACACATTATCACCAACCAAATAAACAAGTAAAGACTAGGAAGATTTAATTTCCTTAAAAAATGTAGGACGAAGAGTCAAAATTCAAATACCGAAAAAAAGAATGGTGTGCTACTGAATTTCAAATAATGATCTAAATTAAATTCCCATGTACATATTGAAGATTTGATAAAATATGTAACCACATTTTAACAAAATTTGGAACAAAACAAGAGTTGTTGTTAATCTGAGAGATTGTTAGTGTTTTACCAATAACCACGTAAAAGCAGGAAATTAACTATCAGTACTATTTGGTAGCCAGACAGCTAGTTAAATATGCGTGAATTATGGGATCGCACTCTTATGTTGACAATACCAAAAACGGGCAAGCCATCTCAATTTTTGTATCATTGATGCGTCATTTCCTAGAGTGACCAGCCTGTCTAAGTTTTAACCAAATCCATTCATTAGTTGACAGCTAGGACACAGGCCTCCTCTCTCTTTTAATAGAAAGTAATAGGTCGTAATCCATCACAAAGACCCAGTACGGCTTGATGGATGTCGCTTGTCTCGTACCGGTTTCCTGGATTGGATCCAGATTGTTTTTTGTTCTCCGTTTTTAGAACAGTGGTGATTGAGTTCAAACCTACGACCTACAATTCCAAAGTGCTTCTTACCGCTGCTACTGTAGAATGATAATAATATCATCGGTATATGTACATATAATTATGTAGGATAAAACCCGACGAAATTTCACCAAAAGCTGCCGACCCAAGATATGCATCTTCAGACCCATTATTCCGACAAATCCCTAAAAGAACATAAGTTGTAATAAACTTTCCGATGTTGAACTAACAAACTAAAAGTCATTAAAATTATCGTTTAACTTGTTTTCGTACTTGAATTGCAACGCGGACTAACTATAAGAAGGACTGACCCACTTTTGTTATCGCGCGCTGATCTGCGAACAGAATCTATAGACGCAAAAAGTAAAGATATAACTATATGACTACAGAATATAATTAAGTTGAAGACTTGGAGTTGCCAAGCTGTTTGTTTAATACGATTAAAAGGAAAGGAAACTCATTTAATACGTTTAACGGAATATACGAAAATGTCTATAGAGCGAACTTGAAGGTACTTAGACGACATCCTGTTTAAAATTTCTTGTTAACATTGTCGGTAGTTAAAAAGGCTGCCCTGATAAAAAGAAGTCCACATTGAGTCACTTGTATCCGAGAGTTGATTTATGTGATATATAAAATGAAAAAAAATGTCGTACTGGCAGGTAATTCCTTATTTGAAATAGTAATCCCATCTATCAATATCAATACTTCTAGTAGCACACCGTCCGGTAAGGACCAGGCCCTGGTTGTCAGCGCGCCGTGTTCCACGCGTGCCTCAAAGAGTAGTCAGCATTGACGGGGCCCGACCATTGTTTGCCGGGATGCGGGAATGTTCTAACGAGATACTGCGGCCCTGGACTGCAAGGGCAACTGAAACAAAAGGGTAGGTTTTCAGTCAGTAGAAGTCTGACACTCCCTTCCGCTCCACCGAGGGCAGGAAGAGTCATTCAGATGATTTCCCCCCGAAAAATACTGCAGTAATTAAAATGACAGCAGTTTATGTATATTTAAGCAGTATATTTTGTATGGCCATAAAGATATATAATAAGTTACCCATAGAAATTAAATCAAATTCAATTAGTACTTTTAAAAGGAAGCTGAAAGACTTCCTTATTATAAAAGCATATTATTCCATAAAAGAATTCCGTGAAGAAAAATAATAATTTAAAAATATTAAAATGTGATATTAAATATTTAGTGACATAAATACTGTGATATAATAAAAAATAATGATAATTAGTAATTAATATAATGTAACCTGTAAGATAGACTATAAGATAAACATAAATTGCAACGCCTTAACAGTAGTGTTGCCCAAACGAGAGTCTCGCAAGAGTCTTGCAATTAGCGATTATCCTGTATATATAGTTGAGATCTCAGAACAATGTAACAGAGTCTGTTACATTGTTCTGAAATCTCAACTACCCTTTAATAAATAGCAATAGGATAATCGCTAATTGCAAGACTCTTGCGAGACTCTCGTTTGGGCAACACTACTTAACAGGCAACTAAGTTCTAAGAACCTTCCTATTGTTAACATCTTCAAAAATATATTGTACACTTAGTTCGCAATAAAGAATTTGAATTTGAATTAAAAAAGTAACTTTGTCCATCAGTGAACGCAAGCGATTTTCTCTAACAGAGACTTTAGTTTTACTAAAACTACAATTATATTTAACCATAGAATTCTTGGTTCAGGAACTCATTCTTACTTACTGTAGTTCCCTCGCCTAGGGAACCATTATAAAAAGAGAAAGAAGTAAAAGTAGAGAGAATAATCTAAACATAGTTACAGCAGTAAAATCAGCTCCCACTGTTCTCAAAACTTATCCTCGCTTTAGGAATACTAGTTTTTACGTAGCACCGTGTTTAAGTTTTAGATGCTACGTGCGTCTGAAGGATAGTAGTCACATGTTATTGAGGCGGTAGCGAGTTTGAATTTTGAATATTTTTGCTTCGGTAGAAAGGGCGTGATGGCTTCTCTTGAAATTAACTGGAATAAAGCAGCATTCCCTCCAGGAACAAGAAATTGGACACAGTATAAGTTACAAGAAAGAAGTATTATAACAAAAAAACGGCCAAGAGCTTAAGGTACTTTAAAGTAAATATTACGAGCAAAATATTACAATCATGGTCGGATTTAGACTCAAAGTCCCGGAGCGCGTAATTTTCAATTCTAACATTAAAGCCTTACTTATTAAATTATTTTCTTTAGACCGACATTTCATTACCGGATTGCTAAAACCGCTCAAACTTCTAAATATTTTCAAGCTTTCCACCTAAAAACCTTATTTTTATTTCATCCACGGCTCTCGCTAACGCAAAATAACGTATGAGCTTAGTATTTTCTTTCCAGAACTGGAACAAACTGCGAACAGAAAATTTAAGGAGATTCTATGCTGAAGTTGGTATTGACAAAATAAAAGTTATTCTTTTAAGTTTCCCAATGTAAGTAATATGGAAAAAGATGTGTGTGGCGTTTGTTTTAGTTAGATTACGCTATGGCTTAACAACTGCATATTTTGTATAAAGCTGTATTATTTATGACCATTGGGCTGATCCCAGAAGATTGTATCTGACGATAAACAGAACAATTTTTTTTCGTGGTTGTATAGTAGTAAAGAAAAGTACTGCTAATGTTATTTCACTAAAGACTGATATTAGCCAGTTAAATTGCTTGTTTGTATTGAACTTGCTTTGTTAGTTAGTATGAACCTATATTATGAGGGTATTGATCACATCGTGCAAGTCAATTCATAAACACTTTTTTTATTGGTTCGTATTTGGCAACGGTCTCACATGATGGTAAGCGATGATGTGGTCAAGGATGAAGCACGCTTGCCTAGAAATAAGCTATTCACTCGTGACTGAAAGACTCCCAGTTTATAGTTATCAGGAAATACACTCCAGCAGGGAATTCCATCCACATATGCACAATGAAAGTATTCCCAAAACGTTTTCCAAACGACGAGTTGCAAGTCTATCGGTTTTCTATCGGTTACATTTCGGGGAGTGTGCGATGGAATTACACAATCTAATTCCGCCAAGCCCGTTCCATCCTCGGACTACGAGACAAACGGCGATGCGCCATCGTTAGGCCGTGCGCGCACTGCCTTGCGGTGGCCGCAATTGCGGTAGTTCTACCGCACCGGTAGAATGACCGGGGCCACCGGTGACTCTACCGCACGCGTTTATTCCACCGCAGTGCGCGGACTTCTATGACACTCCATACTTCACAGATTTTGCGTTTTCAAAACGCAACGCAGTGCGCGCACGGCCTTACATGGTGGACATCCCACCCATACGCACAAAACGTTTTGGGAATACTTTTATTGTGCGTACGGCTAAGGAGTGGAATTCCCTGCCGGAGTCTATGTTTCCTGATCGGTATAACCTGGGAGTCTTTAAGTCAAGTGTGAAAAGGTTACTTCTAGGCAAGCGTGCTCCATCTTCGACCACATCATCGCTTATCATCAGGTGAGATGGTGGTCACACACGAGCCTATTCTGAATTTAAAAAAAAAAACGAATTAACGGAGATTTACTATTGAGAATATGACCTTTTTCTTTTGTTCCTCTCTATCCGACTTAGCAGCCAGTCACAAAGCCATGACCTAAAAGAAGGACTTAAAAACAAAGATTAAAGAGCCAATCTGCTAACCTTACACTACTACATAATGAGAGACTAGTTAAGTGCTCATAAAATAATCAACGCGAAACCGCTTGTTGCTGTAAAAAGCTGCTTTACTCTACGCTTTGCTGTACCTCCTTTACCAAGATTTTCATTTTCATAAGCTGTCGGTGTCATGGCAGTATTAAAAAGTGGCCTGACCATAAAATATGCGAAATGTTTTGTCATCATTTACAAGGTTTTTTTAAATCTTTACCCTACATATGGATTTTCTGCAGTATCGTGAATTACAGACAATCCAACCCACATACACAATCACCCAAACCCAGAACAAACTTCTGAAAGCCAAACGCATATAATGCAATAGCACAGCCACTTCCAAACATGTCGTCGTAGTAAGAAGTGATTAGTGGTAGTTACATAATGGTTTACGCATAATGTGCTCTCGGTCATCAAAACCTCGATTCAGTAGGTATTTCATTTATTTATTTACTTCTAAATAACACAGCCGAAAGCCAATTACATTCAATTAATTGAAGACATTTTAGATAAAATGTATCGCTAGTCAGCGATGAGCTCTTTCTGTAGCTAAGTATCAATCAAACCATGCTGTACTTACCAGTACTTTCGAGGTTAATTTTAACCTACTGTAGTATCTCAGAAAAGAGACCTGGATACTAATTTTAAAACTAAGAAACTAACTCATAAAGCACAATGTAATTCAAAATCGGATGTGATCCCCAATCATTACTTACGATATTTAAATATTTGTCGGTTTGACAACTTCAAAGACGAAATAAAAACGGTTGAAATGTCAAAAATAAAGCATTTATTTTTGTATAACGCAATGACGCTGCCGGTTTCCAATGAGTAGAAACGGTTTAGTTTAAATAACATATTTATAAATATCTACCTGATTTTTATTACGTCATAATACGGTCGAATTTGTGTCGCAAATTATGACGCAAGACGCAGTTTATTGAGGCTCAAACGGCACTGGTCAATTAGAAGTAATAAATTACCCGATGTCCTTTACCTAAACTATTGAAACTTGATAAGTTGTATTCAATCAATCAACACCAGCCTATCGCAGTCTACCAGAGGACAAACAGGACTCAAAGTTAGGCATAACATGATGGATGCTCTGTAACAATTGATTAATATTTTGATGGGACTTACAGGTGGTTGGACGTCGCGGGACTTTTTGCATGGGATTTGTATGAGATACAACTATACCTACAGAGATCACCCGTGGGGTGATTCCGAAGCGTAAATTTGTTTTTTCATATGTTGCGTTTCCGAGTGTGGTGTTGATTTATTGACGTTTATTGCTAGCTGTAATGAGAAATAGTACACTTGTAGGTAGGCAGTCCATGGCATGAATTGGATCTGCACGTTGCAATGTGCAAGTGCTGCATTTACGATGGCAGCGGTGAGTGTGTTTTATTACAGACCAGAATTGCAGATCTTGTCACCGGCGCGGTAGGACACGCCACTCGCCGATCTTGACTCAAATTTGATTGAAAACTGCTTAGCTGAGTTTTTTTTTTAATTTTACGCGTCTTTGTACGCAATATGTGTACGACTACGCAATAAGAATATTCTATACCTACAGGACTATAGTAGTACCGACAGTACCAATTATGTAATCATATTAGGTACTGATTTCTCAAGATATGTCTTTTGCTAGACAAATCAGTACTTCCAACATCAAAACAATGTGTTTTTTAAATCAAGAGAGGGCAAGATATCCCTCTTTTATTTATTAAATCTAATCTGGCGGACACGACTTTAACACCTTGCTAGATCTCAGGCGCGTGCACAAGATTATGACAGGGTATGCGGCGGAGTAATCGGTCACAAAAACTTTTTCTTTTATAGATTTTTAGCATAGCCACAGCCACGCATCGCCACCATGCTACGATGCGTGGCTGTGGCTATGCTAAAAATCTATAAAAGAAAAAGTTTTTGTGACCGATTACTCCGCCGCATACCCTGTCATAATCCTGTGCACGCGCCTGCTAGATCTTATCCTTAATCCCAAATGGTAAAAAACACTACGACCAATTACCAATTATTAAAACGTGAAGTATGATTTCCAGTCGTATAACAGGAACATTACGATGTAATCGCGTTTGATAGCCGGGGGCGATCGCGCTTTGAACCCGCGGCCCGTTTGAAGTTACCGCGAGAGCGGTCAGAGGAAGCATACTCCATGCCAGCGGCAGTCACACCGTGCTGTAACGTGGTAACGTGTTGAGTTTGCTGCAATAATTTAACAGCCTAATTATTTATTTGTTATTTAAAATTATTACAATTTCCTAGAAGGGTTATTATGTGCAGCAAACCTACGGCAAACTATGTCATGTGTCACAATGACAACAGTGTAGGCGGCTTTTATCGACAGAGTGTGAATATTGACAGAAGTATATAGATATTGAAATAACTGTAGTCTATAACCTTCATTTATATGTATAGGTAGTTCTACCAACCTAGATCATTGGAAGCAAACGACTATCTTATTACTTGACTTTAAACTACTGCAATGGTAAGTATAAATAATTTCCAAATGATAATTATTTAGCAAATGGGTTAAAGATAAAACTTATACACTTCTATCTGTTTGGTCACTTTAAAGTTTTAAACTAGACGAGGCAAGTGTTTCTTAGCCTTTTAAAGTATTCAATTTGTAATTTTAAAATTACAGTAGAACTATGAAGGTCACACATGTCCGAGTGGCCCCATCCAAACAGTGCAACTGCAATCATTTTGCACAAAAAATAACTAGGTAAGGGTGGGAAAATAATACCAGGTTCGGTGTAATGGACAGCCACTTTAAGCTTTCTATTTTTACACTGTCAGTTTGAATGGGCCCCAAGGTGCATAGGTCTCGTGGTACTCCAACCACGTTTTTTTCTAATTAAAGCCCTGGGATTTCCGGCACGGTACTCAGATTTTTTCCGAGTCAGGAGAACGGTCTGACTATCCGTTTATCTACCGATTGTCAACTATCATTTCGATTGGGTTTTTCGCTAGGGACAGTTTGGTATACTATACTTGATATAATGAAACAATTGTTTTGATAGAGAAATAATAAGTTTTGTTAATAAACGGTTTTTTTAATGAGTGCGGACTTTTTTTTTTATTTCTCCAACTTTTTTGGGATGTTTAATAATTTTCTCATTCGTTTTCACTTTTACATCACAATGCTAGAAAAGTGTTTTTTGAATTAAGTAATTTTCTTATATTTGCAATTGTTTATTTACTATATATTTACAATGGAACAGCATCCTTAACTATGACCAAACACTTTTGCAACATACAGGGATATATGAATGAGATTTGTGATCGAAATAATTCTAACTACCTACAATGATTGACCGGTGGATTTGAAGAAGTTTGATCATAAACATATCGCTGCTTAAATTGAAAAGGGCCACAAGTTGAAAAAATTACAAACCCTTTTTAAAGCAAAAATCGTATCAATTCTGCCTTCTTTTTCATATTCGAAAAAGACACCCAGTATTTTCGCATTAAAATGGAGCTAATCGCACATCAGCCCTTTTTGCACTGACCCTGCAGTCAGTGCGAGCGCACGTTTGTTATGTGAAAAAGGGCCACATTCCGAAAAATACCTTAACTTTGCATAATATTATATCTCATTGTAAGTCAAAGATTTACGTCGCCTTTTAATTTATGATTTATTTTAAGAGAAGATTTAATTTAGATACGAAAATAAGCATTTTAATAATTTGTTAACATGGTGTGCTAGAGATTTATAAGCAATTTGTGTTTTGTTAACTTAAGTACATTTTTTCTTTAGAAGCTGGTGTAATTTTAAGTTTTGTTTTTGTATGTGACATAGTTAGGTGTCGATATTGCTTATTCCAGTAAAAATTCTGGATATCTTGAGATTATCTCTAAAAGTACATTTAAAAATGTACGTTTTTTATTTGTTTTGTATCTTTTTATGGTTGATTTTTTGTAATTTTATTGCATGGTATTGCTAATATGCTACCATTTAGTTATAAACAAAAAGTAGTATATTAAACAACAAACATTATACGAAATGACACAATAAAACTTATTTTCTGTTTGAGTTGTGGCTTTTTATTTATAAAATTCATAAACATTATATATGTTTTTTTATAATCAAAAGGGACTTATGTGATGTTTTTATTAACTGGGTAAAACTTATAGAAAATATCAAATTAAAGACAAATAGAGGCTTAAAAAGTGACTTTTCACCTTGTGGCCCTTTTGAATTTAAGCAGCGATTATTTAAAACAATACAATAACATGTGCCAACCCAGAGGCAAAAATGTTATTTTTATTTACAAATTTGTAAACACTGTCTCATTTTTAGTGAACATTTTATTTGAGAAATAATCTCTTTAAACCTTTATCTTAAATTACGGGAAATAAATGTTTAAAGCCAAATAGCCTGAACATACATACATACAAAACTTACCGACGCACATAAAATCTAACGACAGAATTCTACTTACCTAGTCATAGATGTGCATACTTTTAAGTAATATATATGCACTGAATCTGAAACCTTAGTCTGCTTGTATGTATTATATTGCATATCATTGGTGTGCCTTGCATATATAAATAAATAATAACTAGCGGTTTATGGTGTTGCGCAAACGGCTACGGTTTTTTTGTTTTATAAAGTTCTTTATTAACGTAAAAGGTTTACATAACAATTGTAGGACTTACATACTAAGCAACAATTAATAATTCTAAATAATTACACTTTTACAGACTATAGGCGCCTTTTTAAGTATTTAAATAAGCAAGAATATAAACTATTTACAACATAAATCTTCATACTACTATAGTAATATTGTAGTATGAAGATCTATAATGTTGAGCATATGAAATCATTGAATTGATTTCACTCACATAATTAGGGGGTAGGAGAATTTAAATACGCGCAAGCGTAAGTGCTACTAGATACTGTGACTCAGGCCGAAGCGACCGAACGGCCGTGGCCACCAACATTATGTGAATCACGTATTGTAACGTGTTACAGAACAGAGCTACTGGACAGACGATCTAATAGTTATTAACGACTTAGTGGACAGGTGCGTTGCACTTGTGTGCATACAAATACACAGTGCCTACATACATTGCTTATTTATGGAGATAGGTGTTGAGGCTAAGGTATTCATATCAACGATCAGGTGCATCTTCTAAGCTTTTCTTGAAAATTATTGACTGGATGTGAAAGAAACTTAAGTGACCAGTATTCTGGATGTATTGTATCGGAGCAACACTAACATCATTTCAATGTGCAAGTGAGACCGGTTATCCACAATGAATAGCATCATCCTTTTCTTACAACAGAACATGATAGCATTGGCACTACGAAGTGTGGCCCCCTTTTTTCCTCGAGTTCAATCTTCATATGAGTCGTTCCACTCTGGGTGGGGTGGAAGCGAGTGTCAGACTTGTACTGACTAAAAACCCATCCTGTTCCTCTAGTTTACCTGGCCTTGCTGCGGTATCTCGTAAGAACATTCCCACAACCCCGACAGGCAATAGTCCTATCGGGTTCCGTCTGCTGCTCTTGCTCCTTGAGGCGCATGTGGGAAATGAAGCATCGCCGATCCAGGCCTGATCCTTTCCGGATTTATAGCTACCCTTGCTCGCCATCCGCAAGCCCGCGCCTACCTTGATCCGAGATTGGCTGTATTAAGGACCCTGAAATCGTTTACCATGCTCTGGGTTAGTGAGTTGATTGACCCCGTCCCCCGCTAAGTATTTCCATTCGTATTATAATATCGCAAAATAGGCGCTTGATCATAGAGTTGCGGTTACCTGCCCGACCTACATACATACATACATTATAATGTCAGAACATAATACAACCATGACTCTAGAATTTACTAAAGTGCTACATACCATTTAGTTCGCTATTGCCCCAAAATCCCTAAATAAAAAATTCGATGATTGATACGACCATGGAGTACACAGGTCTTTGTGTGAGTTTTCCATAGTACTTTATCGCATACCTGTATTATTCTCATCCAATGAAATAATTGTTTCCTAGTTCACCTAACTTCTATTTAAGTAACAGTTATAATACATGTTGTTCAATATGCAGCTTGAAGCAACGCCCTTTCACCCACAAATACTTACAAACGCAGAAGGTATACTTGACGCGCTTTGATATGACTTCGGAGCATCAGAAAAATAAACAATAAATACTGTCGTTAATTACATTTATTTGCCTTGGATCTCTGCGAAATAAAACTTCAATTCATTTTATTTTTAAAATACATCCATCCACTCCGATGATATCACAATAAAGTTGTTAGAGAGAAACTTGAAAACTAATCGAATAATTACAAGGGATCGATCATCAGAACAAAAGACGAACAAGGATAACTGCTCCAAACAAAGAGAAAATATTATTAATAACTTACACGCATTTATACCAAATTATCACTACGGTGAAATCATCAATCAATATCATTGAATTGACCCTTATTACAAGCAAGTTAGAGTTGTTTAATGGATTACAGGAGTGAAGTATGATATTTGGAGTTAATAATGAAAAGAATCTCGGGATTATTAGGGCGTGTTCAGGCGCAACTGACTGTTATAATTATTATCTGTCAATGTATAAGTATGGATTGTTTATTACAAATTCCAAAGAATTGTTCGTAATCGTGTTCAGATTGTGTCGTATTTCTCTAAAGTGAATTCATTATGAATATGAGTTATTATCGACAGGTCGTGTCTTTGACACTGGCTGATAAATATTTTTTTTATCGGAACGTTGAGTATGCAAGACATTTTCGGAAAGCTTTAAGTTATATTAATTATGTGCAAAATTATATAAATTGATAGAATTATAGCAAACTTGCTAATACTAAAATAGTTAGCATAATATCACAAATATTATTTAATCCAGAATTATATGCGATACATTCGTATTATTTTAATTTATTTTGCACTAAAACGTACCTGAAAATGTATCTAATATTAAAACAGATCAAATTCGTCTCATTGTGTCATATACAGCAATAGTGTAGGTATTTATGAATTACAAGAAAATATGCAACTGTTTTAAAGAAAAATGCTACTGGGCAAAGCTCTGGTTTACAAAGCTAGATAAATGCTCTAGATAGCTTATCTAGTAACACACATCACGAACTGAAAAAAAGTGCTTGAAAAGATAGAGAAGATAGCAAGGCTGCTTCTACACGTACAAGATCACATTTGTAGAAGCCACACATGATAAAACCATTCAAATAAAATGGAGTGTTCGAACTACCTTCTCTCATAAAATCGTTGAAATATGAAACAGAAACAACTAAAATAGATGGAAAAGATGGAAAGGATTTTATGACGCGAATGATTGAAGACAAAGAACAGCAAAGACTGCATTTATATAATTGCGTGAACTCGGAATTTGTGACGTGTGATCTAAAAATAGAAAAAAAAAACTATCATATAAGTGGCTACGATAAATGTGTGAAGAATTATGGAAGGTTGCGTAAGAACAATGAGCAGTAGGGACTAAAATTAAAATCTTCCAAAATTAAGTCCAAAATATCTCACTACTCAGAAGATATATGTGGACATTTCTTCCTTTTAATAGAAGAAAACTAAAGGTTCTTTGTTATTGTACATCGAAAAGCACCTACCAAAGCCTCGTTCAGACTATTTAAACCTACTAGCATTAATTACTCAGCTAATATACCTTCTATGCTAATCGCTGTTCGCGTCTGAACGCGCTCTTACATTGTATGTGTAGCACACAGCCCACACGTCCGACGCCGATATAGAATAAATGGATGCACCTATTTTTGTTTAAGACGATCCCTCATTTTGATTAATAGTCGTTACCAGTACCGTATTGTTGGACTATCTTGTTCTGATTTAGTCGTAATGTCGTTTAAAGTGCGCCCTAATGTTTGTATGGAAAGAAAGAAATGTTTTTAAAACAAGTTCTTAAAGGAGTTGTCATGATTTTGAATTTATCGGGCTTGTTTTTTTGACTTCGATGTCTTGTTTTTGTTTAGAAAAAGGATAACTAAATGATATGTTAAAGATATAAGATGTATTAAACTAGAACGAGGAGAAAACCAATATGTAGTTTTAACTCAAGTTAAATCATCGGTGTTAATAATGCTGAACATTTAATTAATATTTTTCTAAGGAGACTAACACCACATGAATTTCTCCATGACCACAAAGCAATCGATATTTACCAGACGATAATATTTACCTGCAGTCACTAAAATAAACTTTCGCACCATTACTCAACCACTAGCTTTGGAGAATAGTAATGAATGCGTCACCGTAAACAGTTATCAAGACACTCTCTGTACCGTAGTTTTGGAAACAGTCATCGGAATGTTCTCTCGACAAATCGCAAGCATTTAGCACATTCCGCCAACCGTTCTACTTAGGCAGTGTGAAAGAAACAAAATAGAATTTTGAATCAGCAATTCACGGTGCTCTAATGAGTTTCCAATGCAATTAGGAGGAAACATTTTAACAAGGTTCCGTTAAATATATGAGAAAAAGTAGTAATGGAACATTTGTATCGGATTTTTCTTGCCTAAAAAGCTTTCTAATAGTTGGTTTTTGAATTACTTTCACGTACATTATTTTAATTTGGACCTGTTTTGGACAGATTGTTCGCTGAGAGTCCTACCTATTTGAGGTTACTAAACGTTGAAATTAATATTCTTTGTCTGCAAAACAAAATCATTTTTGTAACTTGTAATGTATGAAGCTAGCATATTAAGTTGGCGCCAAATAATAAAATAGGCATGCCAATTGAGGATGTAATTTATCAATCAGCAACAATGACGAATAAGAAGCCAGTTTAGCGGAAATCCTACAAAAATATGGTTCGTAGTTGCGTTGACTGACCGCCCTTTTTTTGTAAGCACCGTCCGTTCACTTAGGATTACAAGTTACTGATACACCATTCATTATAATCTTATTGTTTGTAACATTTAAGCATATCTTAAACGAATATTCGTGCTTCATCCGTCTTTCTAAGCAGTCCTTATCTGATTTTTTAACAATAGTCTCTTAGTCCGTCTACACCATTTGTCACTAATGGCGTTGCGTAAAATTGTTGGAAAAAATGTTTGGGATGGAATGTCTAAAGCTTTTTATAGTGTTTACATATTTAGTGGCGCTTTATATGGTATGCTAACATGATTTAATTTTGTTTGTAAAGCAACTAGTGTGACACAGTTGTGCTGGAAATGTTTTATGTTCGCTCGCTTTTTTTGGGGTTAAATTTGTAAAAATGGACGGGTTTAGGCGTTATTTTGTTTGCAGGAGATTTATTCGAAATTCTGCTTTGTTTACCTATAATGTTTATTTGGTAGGCGATGAAGCTTTTGTTTGGATCAAAATGATGCTGTTTATAATGTTAGTCACCGAACCGTACATTTTTGTGCAATGGAAAAACGTAACATATCAAAACAAAGCGATATTTATTTTGTTTCTTTGCTATTAATTTTAACGTTGAAACTACTGTACTAAAGTCACAAGACACGATCGTTACATACAAACTTTTTTGTTTCTTTCTCGTTTTCCTGTGTGTAATAAGTTGTTATATATGTACATTTGTGTGTGTTGTATTTACACATTTATAAGTGCGGTACCAAACGCAGTGACCCAGAAGTTGGCCGTTTAACATTGAATGGGCATTTTACGTCTCGTTAGAACAAAAGAATTACAAACGTTGGCCGCGTATACTTACAACACAATGCTAAATGATGCGAGTAGAATTAGTACGTGTGCTTGCGGTTCATTTCAAAATAGGCTGCAACTCTCTGGAGTTATATAAGGAGTCGTTGACTTGGTATTTATTTAATAAGTACCATTATGGTATTATCACAATGCAGGGCACAGAACTTATGAAAAAGGAACGAACATGGAAGTTCAAACCTGCGTAGGAACTGGCGAAATTCAGCTGTTTTTATTACAAGACCAGGCAGTTTATTTTAAGCCTGTAAGATGAGTGATGAAAAGTTTGAGCTTTGAGCGAGTCCAGGGTTTGATTCTCTCGCTCGGATCAATTGTTTGTATGGCCTACAGATAGTTTTTCCAAGTAAAATTGTATGACAAGTTACCCGAAACAATAAAGAATATTAGGTAGTAAATATAACATATTTATGTTGAGCAAGTTGAGGTAGAAGGCAGGCTTACTTTCTGATTAAAATGCAGAATAATACTTACTGTTATATTCAGTTTGTGCCATGTCAACTCAAGCAAAGCCAAAGGTGGGGTGTATCTTAAAGTTCCGTTGGTATAATTTGTAAAGGAAAATCAAATAATACCATAAATAAATTATATACACATTTATGAATAAATTGAAGCTTTTCCTTGAAACGAAATGCTACTATAGTATAAGCGAATATTATAATGATAAATTTCCTACTTTATAAGTTACAATGTATGTATATGTATTTATACATGCTATGAAGAATATGCTAAAAATAAATAAAAATACTGTACGGACACAATTGATTAAATAAATAAATATAAATAATAATAAGTAAATAAATATACATAATATATATTTAAACTCAATGATATATTAGCAACATACCTTCCTATTTAGTATAAGTAATAATTAAATAATAAAAAAGTACCACATTAAGCACGCAGTGTTCTTCCTCTTCTCTCCTACATTGGTTTATGCTGTGCCCGACAGGGTCCATAATTGTGACTTATATATCTATGCATAACAACTATGTAACATTATGGTACGCAATAAAGAATTGAGGACAAATTCCTAGAGTGAACCTAGTTTTAATAAAATAAAAAGTAAGATAATTGCTTGGTCCTTATCCAATATAAATGTACCAATTACTTGCTAACATGCATTTAAACTCAAAGATCTTGTGTTAAAAGGATAAAATTTAATATAATTTAGATAAAGATCTATTGATGTAAATTCCACTGGTTACTTAGCGTATTGTTAGTCGAGCTGTATTCTTAATTAGGAGTCTTGTAGCTGAACACGAGTGGGCGGCCGGTGGCCCAGCAAGGATGCGTTCCTTGTTAAGGCCCAGTTGAATGATCTTTATTTTTTTATTTACATTTTCTTGCTCCAGTCTAACTTATTTTTAGGGTTTGGTTCTTATGTTGATATTCGTCAATTTGCTTCCATACTTTATGACTGATCAAACAAATAATAATGAGAATATGCTGCTTGAAAAATACATCCCACCCACACGCACCAAACGTTTTGGGAATAGTTTCATTGTGCATACAGCTAATGAGTGGAATTCTCTGCCGGAGTCTGTATTGCCTGATAGCTATAACCTGGGAAACTTTAAGTCAAGAGTGAATAGGTTACTTCTAGGCAAGCGTGCTTCATTTTTGACCACATCATCGTTTAACATCAGATGAGATGGCGGTCATAGGTGAGCCTTTCAACGATAAAAAAACACACACTGTTAATTTTATTACTATTGAAGATATGAGCTTTTTTATAGATATGCGTTTATGCGAAGTACCTATTTGAATATGCTTTCAGTCTGAAAAGACTGAAAGCATATTAAATGCCCTAAATGTTACGAACTCTATGCGAAGCAAAAGAAAGCAATTTATACTACCGCTTTCTTTTGCTTTACATACACGCTAAATGCGTTTAGGGTGTTCAATTTAAATATTTTTATTTTTACCTATATGAAAATCTGGTGAACTAAAACATGACGAATTTTTAAAAGTCATAGAACAAAAATTGTTGATTATGATGTTAGTAACATAGTCCTGAGAGGTTTTTGGTGTTTTACAATTAACCCTGTATAATGAGAGGTATAGACGGGACTTATGTCTCTTATTACCTCATCTATAATCATCATAACCCGATCCTCATCCATAATCCGACTAAGAAAATAGATGTATAAAAGTTTAATATATAAGCCGTTTAAAAATATTATTTGTTGAAAAGACAACAGAGAATATTAATTATAACAAATTTATTGAACTGAAACTACGTAATTAACACTGACTCCCACATACTTCGCAGAAATTAATATAAGTAAGTTTGTCGAAGTGTATTCCCCTTAACAGTTTCTTTAGTAATTAAACAGTATTCGACAGATTTTTTTATCTGCTATATTTTATAGCCAGTTATTAGTTTTAATTAAATATCTTTGTACGAATTATACTTTTTTTACTTTAGTTATCTTCTGAGGTAAAAAGATTACTTGCGATAATTAAATAACTTAGTTAGGGTGAACCAATCCTGAGGGTAAAGTGCCTAATTAATTTAAATGCTCTGAATTAATTTCAATCCTATATATCTTTGGAAAGATTGGATAATACTGACAAAGAAGTGAATTGAACAAAAATCTACAAAAACAAATATGCTATTAATTGCATCAAAATTTGTTTTTAACTATTGGCACTAATAAAATAAGCATAACTATACATAAATTACACTATTATATATAGTAATAGTATAGCAATGGTGGAGCAGTGGTTAAAGGCTCGACTTACGAGTTGTACTTTGAACTTTGAACCAGGCACATTACCTTGTGTACTTTTAATCATTACCATTGCTCTCAAGACGGAGAACAGAAGGTACACATCGTCAGAAAAACGGCATGCGAACCGAAGGCGAAGACATGCGAACCGAAGGTGAAGACATGCGAACCGAAGGCGAAGACATGCGAACCGAAGGCGAAGACATGCGAACTGAAGGCGAAGACATGCCAATTCAACCAAAGCGTAGATACTGGGCCCGTGGGTTGTATTACGGGCCAAACAGGCCTTCTCTCTGTGAGAGGGACAGAGAGAAACCCTGTGTCACAGCAGTGGGAACGTTATAGTCTGAATATTTTATTTTATCGGTAAACTAAAAATGTAGACGGTCATCTACCTGTCTACTTCGTCATTTCACCTTCTTTATCACACACATACATCACTCACGGACATCTGTAGGTAAGACATGCGAACCGAAGGCGAAGACATGCGAATTCAACCAAAGCGTAGATACTGAGCCCGTGGGGTGTATTACGGGCCAAACAGGGCTTCACTCTGTGAAAGGGACAGAGAGAAGCCCTGTGTCACAGCAGTGGAAACGTTATAGTCTGAATATTTTATTTTATCGGTAAACTAAAAATGTAGACGGTCATCTACCTGTCTACTTCGTCAACTCCCCTTCTTTATCACACACATACATCACTCACGGACATCTGTAGGTACTCACTCAGGACTATATTACACACACACTCTTCAAAACACAAAAAGCATGCCAACCTATTTTTTGTATTTATTTTAATTTACCCCCTCTCAGTACTTGGAGCTCCTATGTTTATAGTTGTAGTACCTAAATGTAATTAAATTCACAATTTTAAAGAGTGTGAGCCTGGAGATCTGTAATACAGGTCCCGAACCTAGTACAGACTCCAGCTCTCACTAAGGTCTATATCTTGTTGTGACTTATATTCTGTAAACCTATGCTGTACCTTTTTGAGAGAAATAAAATAAAGATTATTATTATGTCTAGCCAGCATATCAGGGCCAAGATGATAATTTTTATAGGTAGGTCCAAACTAACAGTATTACCGACAGGTTAGCTGACTCGTCAGCTCAGTTATCTACAAGATAACATCTCAACGTGTCGATGCGACTGATACCGAGCTAAACAATTATACGCCATTACTGGGATCGATTCAGTACAGTTTCGTTATAACAAAAGTGGGTGTGTGTTACACCGTACTGTAACATGACAGAGGTTTTGTATTATCGATGTTGCTTTGGAATAAACTTATGATAATATACTCAATTGACCATAATCACTTCAACATAATTAATTATGGCAGCCTATCTCAGATGTTATAAGCAACATTTTTATAGTGCACAAATATCTATGATACTTAAAATACAAACATTTATTCATGTAAGTCTTTTCAAACATATTTTATAAAGTATTTAAACTAACTAATATACCAACTCTAATAAAGTATTAAAAAATTGATTGATTGGGTTTCAATACGGCTGGGACGTCGACGGTGACAAGGGCTCGTCAGATGATGTCGTTTAAATTCTTCGTCGTTTAAGTCATGCGAAACGACCCGCACCATGGTTGCAAGAGAGGCCATGGTGCCCGAGGCTGTTGACCACTTCCCCACAATTACAGCGATGAGGGAAACAACAAGGGGCTCCTAGGCGTAGTGAAGCAGCGAGGAGGAAAGTGGTGACGTCAAACAAAGTTCCTAGATTTTAGGACGGTAGAGCGTGTAACCAAAATCCTGACTCCCACTTTCCCACAGCCAGCAGACGTTCACATTCAGCAGAAGTAGTAGACGTGGTTAGAAAATTATTCAGAACTACTCTGCAGAGCGACTCGTCCCACCACCTCTGGGAAGATGGTATATCAGGTTAGTCAGAATTCGGGCAAGTGAGATTCCAGGCATCAATAGCCTCAGTGAAGCACGGCACATTAAAATCAGTCTGTGGAAGCCAGGATATTCCTGATTAATTTCTCAGTGCTGTGGATCGAGGAAATAAAAGCCCGTAAACGAATAGGTACTAGAAATTTTGCGGATCCCGAGCCTTATCATTCGGATGGGAAGAGAGGCTTGGGCCAAAGCTCGGTCATCCCAATCCACTTTTAAAATTAAGGATAAATTTTGTCTGATAATTTGATCTATTTGAACTAAAAGTTGATGGTGCTTCCACAAATGGGAAGCACGAAGTGAGTATGTCAATTTAGGGCCGAAACAGCAGAAACGTATTATAGTGATGGCCGAGTGCATATTGATTTGGAGCAACCTTTCCGAAACGTCATTGAATTTATTAACTTGTTCTGCAATAAAGTCGGGAAAGGAATTATCAAAGATTGGAGAACCAAGGAGACAGAGAGAACTTTTCTCAGTAATTTGGATTCCAAGTGCTATTTCGTTAAATTTAGAGAGAGCCAGTAGTCTGTCAGTGTTATCTGTTAAAAATAATTCACATTTTGAGAGGTTGAGGTCAATTTGAGTGTCTTGAGTGTCTATATAAAAGAATATGAATATTATGTAATTGTAATCGGTACCAAGGAATATCCAAATTGACCTGATATATCTACGACGAACGATATATTTTTGACAAACGGAAACAAGCCGATTCAATAGGGTGTAAATCTGCCACGGGCCGCGATACATTATTTGTGGTTTGGTCCTTAACAGCTATCAAATAGTCTGTTTGGAAAAATGTAGCCATAAATATAATTGCTATGCTTATTGGGCTTATACGTTGCTGACGTGGTAAGACACTTTACGTTTATAGCAAAACGCGTAACATTGCAAACGTTTTCTACTCAATTAAACACTCATAATAATGGTCAACTATTGAATTTTAACGAGATTTATTTACGATGTGTTCACAATATATCTAAACTTAAACTCTAAAGAGGATAAATTGTGATATAATGGTATTTGCATCCAATCAGGTGACAGTTAGAAAAGGCTTAAATTAATCTGTTGTACTACTTTCCACAACGGTGTAATCGCATCCACCTTCACAGCGGTAGAGGTTACACAGTTCATAGTGTGATCGTATCTACAAGAGCCGGTATTTTTAGTGCCGTACCGTACCTTAAGTAACTGACTTACATAGTTACATACTTGAATAAATTCTCTCAATGTTTTTATTATTGTTATTATCAAGAAATAGAATCGTTACTGTATTTTTAATGAAAGTTTATCGACGCTTCCTACTTTCTTACAAGCAGCCTCATAACGTAGATTGAATTATATTAACGATGATCTCCAGCCGACTCGATTGCGTGATCGTGAACCGGTGCTGCAAACATTCTGCTGGAATTGCAGCAGTATAACGATATGGTCTTATGTGATTGCGGTTTGTGATATGTGTGAGATTACTTATTCAGTTTACTAACATATGTAGATACAAGTTAAGCTGTTCCAACACTGTGAACTATGTTACTTGAATAAATAAATGAATATTAGGTATCATTAAAAAAATAGGAATACAGAGAAGAATATTCCATCAGAGATTCTGATGACTGATAGTTTTATGGGACAGATTTATCATTAATGTATAGATCAAAAAGATAAATAAAGAAAGAAAGACATATTTAAAATAATTGTACACTGATACTGTTTTTGAGTCACAGTTTCACTTAGTCGACATCTCGGAACAAAAGCAAAGATTTATTTATTTAAACTCCATTAATAGTAGTGGTCCATACGCGGACATAATGCAACATTTCATTTGCATTCTCTGCCATTCAAAAGAGCGCTGCACTGTGTGAACAGTAAATAAATTAGATTTAAATAGAAATAAATAATTTGAAGATGCTGATATATGTTGGTATACATATGTATATGCAAAAATTATAAAGTATTATAAGGAATATTGAATAATACAACGTGTAATTTAAAGGGTATATACATACCAAGTGCATGGCTTCTTTGGATGATAACAAACGATATGGCAAGGGTTCTGTAATCCTAAGTCTACGTGTGTAAAACTTATTACAAATACCAATACACTGATACCAGAGACCGAAATTTTCAAATTAAGAAGAATGAAGAGAATTATCGTGTTATTGGCAAGTGACGTGGAAACTTATTGACCCTCGTAGTGCTGTGACACGTTTGTTATGATTGGTATTCAAGAAATATATGAAACCGATAATTTGGTATCAATTCTTTGAGTCCGTTATTAGACTCCATAACAGATGCTGTCTTCAGCTCTTTTGGATAGATATGGGGTTTCCGTTACACATTGTATTTTAGAAGAAATCATATTACAATTAATATTTCATATGGTGCCAGACTTATATTTAAGTGATAATATGTATATTAAAATGATCTGTCTGATGTCGAAGGGATGCACAATGCAAAAGTATGTAATTAGACATGAACATTAAATAAATCAACCCTCACAAATTGTAGGTACCTGCATTATTTTTATAAATAAACTGTTCACAATTGGACCGCACGTACAATATGTGGCCATTCGTATCCCGCACAGCCGTACGCAAATACTATCAGTAAATACCGAACAGCATTAACGTGGCGGATAAAATTATTTTTGCTGAAATAAACCTCCTGTATTTCGCAAAAACGACATAATACTACTCTATTTGAAACGAATAATTTGGAAACTAGCTTTATTGTGCTAAAAATAGAGTTTAAAATTGAATGAGTTCGGGGATTCACACCGACTATAAATATATTTCATGGAATCAATGTAGTAGAAAATATGAGTGAGTTTCGAAACCGTTCGCTACTAAATGTTGAAAAAATGTGAATAATGCCGTAGATTAGGAGGACGGTATTCTTTTAAGTTCTTTTTAGGTACCTTCAGATGGTCGAGGGTTCTTACGGAGGTCAAAACTGATACTCTAAGGTATTTTCAAGTCACATATTTTCGGTCGGCTTCGGCACCTATATATATTTTAACTAATAGGATATGTTCGGGTAAACAAATCGTATGTTAAAAAAATAACGTCTACAATACCGAATAAGACTGTTAAAAATTAAATGTATTTAGCGCAGAAACCATTGCACAGGTAGGTAACTACTTTTTTTTTGTTCTGGGTGGGAAAATCATCGAATGACTTCTTCCGCTCTGGGTTAAGCGGAAGGGTGTGTCAGACTTCTACTGACTAAAAACCCACCCTGTTCCTTCGGCTGCCCTAAAGTTTGGGGGCCGCGGTATCTCGCTAAAACTTTAACTAATAGGATATGTTTTGGTAAACAACTCGTTTGTTAAAATAAAATAACGTCTACAACTTATTACACCGAATAAGACTTAAAAATTAAATGTATTTAGCGCAGAAACCATTGCACAGGTAACTACTTAATAAACATTAACTGCGCTTTTAAATGACCATCAAAGAGCATGACATAACTCAAATTTAAAATAAACGCCAAATAGGGTGACAATCAAATCAAATTAGGCGAGACTGTCCGTGAGCGCGGGACGTGTAAATTGTGATGTAATTGCACCTATTACGGGTCCCGTTGTCCGGCATTTCACAGGAGTGGGGTTGCCCTGTAATTAGCGTGTCTGTCCATCTGTAATGTGCCAGTTGTTTGAAAAAAGTACATAATTTTTTAATGGAAGGCGTGCTTGAACTCTGACATGGATGAGTGGTCTGCGTTTAGTAAAAACAGTTAACACATTATTTAAAAACAAAGTATACCCCACTTTGTTTTTAAATAATGTGTTAATGTTCTTTTAATTGGATTTTGGTTGACCCTCTCGGAACGGACATGTGATATTTAAAGATATTATGTGTTTAAAATAAAATCAGTATTTCAATGTTACTGATTTTTTTTTCTAACTTTGTATATAAAAATATGAATAATTTATACAGAAAAATAATTATTTTACTGAAGACACTTGTACTATCCGAATATATAGTTGAAATATAAACGTATGAGTTAACTGCCAACACTAATGAGTTATTTGACATTAAAATAACAATTTAAATTGAATGTAATTAAAAAACTGCCAATATCAGTAATCACCAGATCAATTCCGATTTTACTGGCCGTACTTGTTAAAAGAATATAAAGACGGTTTTTTAATGTTAGGTAAGTATCCTCAACTCTACTTTCACAAAAATATGACTAATGATTATAATTGCTCACATTTACATGACTACCCATCGCTCATTTTAAACTTTTTCCGCATGAGATTAGTCATAATTGTGACAGGCTTTTTGTGCAACCTTTGGAACATAACTCTATTTTAAGCATTCTTTGTTCATGTGAAGCTTTATAACGACTTGGATAATGCTGTAGAAAATTATTTTTAGTACAGTGGTAGTACCAAAAGTAATATTTACACAAATGACCGCACGTTTCTAATGCTAAATAAAAATATTAATGCTGAATCCACTAAGTTCGGCACACTACGAATTGCCGAATATTTAACAATTCTATTAGTTCAGCATACATGTATATTATATATGTACATTACAGAGTAAAATGCCAACCTAGGCATGTTACCTTGCAGGGTGTACTCACCAATGTAAATATAGCCAGCCCTACAACTATCTCCACACCGAAAATCACATCTATCCATTACTACGTTTTGACGAGAAAATAAGGACAGAAAAACACACATTTGCATTTATAATTTAAGTAGATACCTATAATGATTTTTCACCGGCGTATACAATATGAAAAAAACCCTAAGCAAGGAATATTTTTAAAACAGTCTCTAGTAACTTTGACTTGTTCATATTAAATTTTGATTTGGCACACACAACCCGATATAGTTCCTCTATACAATTAATTTTAATCACCTTTATGCAAAAGTTATTTTTTCACTCTTAGTCGGCAGAATGCTGTATAATTTATAATAAGTCAACGCAAATTACCTTCGTTACTTTTATTGATAATTAGATACATAGGTACATTTTGAAGCATTTCGACCACATCATCACTTACCATCAGGTGAGATGGTGGTCAAACGCGAATCTATTGTCAATAAAAAAAATTAATTAGTGAATCTCCCAATCTACACATAATGGCTAAGTATTGCTATTAATCTTTTAACTTTCTGTAATATAAATAAATACGCAAGCGATAGCCACTACTACAGTACCCGATAATCGAAATCATAACTACAAAAATGATCCATTACACACACAAGCCCGCGTTATCTCTATAAATCACAATTATTAGCGCTATCATTACATTACAATATGGATCATTATCTAAATCGCCCTGCAATTATCACGTTAGCGTGTCACAACTAATATGTTAAAACACTGCTTCTCATTAATGTACCGCTATGTAAATATTGAATGGGAATTTGTTGCGTTACTTTGATGTTGCTGCTGTTTTGGTGGATAGATTTCGAGTATTTGTAGTGGAAATAATATCGAACTAGTTTTGACGTACAAGTGTAAGCACTATTATCGAAATATAAGTAATTGTTCTTTTCAAATGACTGCTTCTACTCGGGTGGAGCGGAAGAGAGTGTCAGACTCCTACTGACTAAAAATACACCCTATGCCTTCAGGTGCCCTCACGTTCCGTGGCCGCGGTATCTCGTTATAACATACCTCGGCAGGATATACATAAACTTACCATATAGTCCATGTACAGAAGGAACATTTACTCTGCTGTATTATTCTGCATTATTATGCTGTATTATTATGTCTGCGGTATTCTGTTCAATCCTAAGATCCCCTCTTATCTTAAAGAACGTTTTAAGTTCCTCCATGACACACATGCCAAATTTCTGAGATCATCGGAAAACTTGAGGCTAGAGGTACCAAGTCACTCCACCAATTCCTTTGGTAAGTCGTTCGCAGCTCAAGCAGTACGGCTGTGTATAGAATAATATTCTATGTAGAATACTCTTCCCGTGTCAGTAAGACAAGCATAAACCCTTCCTTCTTTCAAAAATATGGTAAAAGATCTCTATCTCTCTCTTTAATTTGTTACTATTTTTTATATAACTCAGCTTTGTTCTTTTTATGTATATATATGTATATGTGTATTGAGTATGTAAGTTATTACTTATTTATTGTATATAAGTGAATAGTACACCATGGACTACCCGCGTATTTATTTTCTCCTGCTGTGTCAAATCCATCCAAAGGTCGTCTGTAAAAGATCGCTTTTAGCGATAAGACCGCCCATTGTAACACCCTTTGTAGTTTTTTAAGTCCTTATTTTATTCTGTTATGGTATACAATAAAGAGTATATCCATCTGTCTATCTATCTATCTCCCCAGCAATATTCACTTAATACTTATATAAAACAACATAATGATATCAACATGAAAAATACCGAGCTAATGAGGTCAGACAAGTACTAGACAAAAAAATACTGTCACTTCCCTCCATAACAAGCAACAACTCCGAATTCCTACTCTGACATATAACACATGTCTTTAGTAAGAGACAAATACATCAGAAGGTTTTTCTCACAACCTGTCCGTTTATTCATCATCGAATATGAACTAATCCTTCACTTTAATTTCTCCTTCTTGTAAAAGAAATTTCAAACAGGCTGGTTGCACACTTTTCAACCCAAGGAACAGTTTTTAAATTGCCATAAGCTAGGCTTTGTTCTAAAATGTGGCAAAGCGTAACGTTGCACGAACGTGGCATATTCTCTTGTGACACGTACCAGTAACAGTTTGTAGCGTTAGGGATGAATTTGTGAATCATCTGATTCATCTGGTAAGACTTTTCCGGATATGATGGGGTTTGCTTCCCGTCTTACCAAATGCAGTTGATTACTATTATATATATATTTTTTAATATTATATATATATTTTATTATATATATATTATATTTTATTTATATATATATATATATATTATATATATATGGAGCGACTGCCTATCTGACCTGCACAACCCAGTAACTGGGTAACACGATACCCCTTGTCAAGACCAGTGCCAGATTTTATGGCTTTTGACAGTCAAAGATGTAGAAATGACAGCCGGGACCAACTGCTTAACTTGCTTTTCGAGGCACGGAGGAAACTAGATATTTTGTTAAGGTAGTCACCCATCCATTGACCAATTATTAAATAATAATTAATAATTATTAAATAATATTTAATTTATCCACGAGCTCCTCGATGACGACGAGTTGCTAGTCTATCGGTTTTCTATCGGTTACATTTCGGGGAGTGTGCGATTGAATTACACAATCTAATTCCGCCAAGCCCATTCCATCATCGGACTACAAGACAAACGGCGATGCGCCATCGTTACATGGTGGACATCCCACTTATACGCACTAAACCTTTTGGGAATACTTTCATTGTGCGTATGGCTAAGGAGTGGAATTCCCTGCCGAAGTCTGTGTTTCCTGATAGCTATAACCTAGGGGTCTTTAAGTCAAGAGTGAATAGGTTACTTCTAGGTAAGTCTGCTACATCTTCGACCACATCATCACTTACCATCAGGTGAGATGTTGGTCAAACGCGAGCCTATTATCATTAAAAAAAACCGGTCAAGTGCGTGTCAGGCCACGCGCAGTGTAGGGTTCCGTAGTTTTTATAACAGCCAAGTGCGTGTCGTATTCGCTGACTGATCGTTGCGTACCATGCTCTAACTAAAAGCCAAACATGATTACCTAACTAATTTGACTTCCTATACAAATCCTCACCTGATCCGACAATTTTGCATAAAACTTGTCATAGCCGGTGTTTTGAATTTAAATACGGACACAGAGCTACCCTACTCAATCGTCACAAGAAGCTAGCACGATACAACTTGCGCTTAGCGCCATCTATCGACATTTCTGTAGAGTTGTTCGAAATTCTCGAGTCAAATACAATTGGTCGACTATTACTCGTAAACTTGTAAAGCCCACTTATGTGTGATAGTTTTCCTTTAAACTTCGTTATATATAGGTACTACTGCCGTGAGATTTGAATTTCTAACTACAACCGTTTAGTTGATAGAGGGGGGACACTTGACTCTAACGAAAATTAGTACTTTAAAGCTTGATAAGTCACGAACGGTTTACTTAATCAAAAAATGGTCTTACCAAACCCCTAATATTTTTGAAAGACCTATCCAACGATATCCCACACTATGGGAAGAACGAAAAAAAATAATTATCATCCCACTTTACATGTATGGGAGGTACCCTAAATAATTGTTTTTTTCAAAATTTTATTTTACCACTTTTTTGACATCATTAACGTGTATACTTATGCCAAAGTACAACTTTCTAGTACTAATAGTTTTTGATCTAAACCGCGGACAGACGGACAGACAGACGGACATGGCGAAACTATAAGGGTTCCTTATTGACTACGGAACCCTAAAAATCAAAAAATATATATATGCGAATGCCAGATATACTTTCATTTGCTTGTATTTTATTCCACCTACATTATATTAGGACTGACTTTGTATAAAATTTTTACATCCTATGAAATTGTAATATTATTTTTATTTGACATTCATTCAGCCATTAAGAATGAGCTAATTTGTTTTCAATTATATGAATTACTAGCTTTTGCCCGCGACTTCGTTCGCGTGGGAGGTTTTTCCCGCGTAATTCCAGATCCCTTGGGAATTCTGGGATAAAAACTATTCTATGTACTTTCCAAGGTCCTAAACTATTCCCATGCCAAATTTCAGCTCAATCGGTGCAGCGGTTTAGGCGTGAAAAGGTAACAGACAGACAGACAGACAGACAGACAGGCAAACAGACAGAGTTACATTCGCATTTATAATATTAGTATGGAAGTATGGATGTAAACACCGATATTTGCACGCAACATATGGCAGAATGTGAAGAAGCTATTGAATAATATGTTTAGGACCTTAAGTATGTACCATATTCAGACTAATAAATGATTATGATTAGAAAATAACTGAAACAGCAAAAAATCTATAGGCCCGTTGCGGCAATTTGGACCCAAAACACATAATTTAATTTGCTCTTAATTAACGTAGGCCCACCGATATTACGGACAACGCTAATGTGTTCATTGAACGAACCTTTAAATTTTCTGCCTGTTATAATATAGATACGGCATCGCAAACAGATTCTAATTAACTATGTTTTATAGCATAATAATTACGATGTGGTTTCCTTCCTAAACAATGCGAGGATTTTGCAAACCTAGCAATAATTATCTTAGTCTGGAACATTTACTCTTGTGCCCTGAACATATTGGACTTTAATATTATCATAATAATATTTTAAACATTGAGGTGCGTTATCTTGTTTTATTGGGCGTGCTATATTCTTCAATGACAGAAGCAGCACATGTATAAGAATCCACCTAGAACTGTCAATTCTTTTATTAATAAACCAAAATTGCTAAAGCTAAAAATCTTATATAGCATGTAATGGCAAAGGCCTCCCTTTTGCATTTTTTTCTTCTACTGTTTTATTATCCGTCCATATTTGTCCGGCGAACGTGATCAAATGACTAACAAAAAATTGGCCAAGTGCGAGTCACACTCGCCCATGAAGGGTTCCGTAGTAACTACGCCAAATAACGTTGTTTTTCATAGTGTTTGTATGAATTACAAAGTTATATTTGCGGTTTTAGAAAATATGCTGTATCTCAAAAACTGCTGACCCGATCTCGTTCAAACTAATTTTGGTTATATTTAAGATCTACAGACATATTTTTTTTAGATTTTTCAATCCATTATTATAGAAGTTAGAGAGGGGGGAGGACACATTTTACCACTTTGGAAGCGTATATATTTTAGACGATTAACTTTATGAAAAAGTGGTTTTAGAAACCTCAATGTCATTTTGAAAGACCTGTCTATATATAATATTTTCAGTTTCAGTTCCATGTATGGGGAGCCCTTCTTTATTTTAAATATTCTTTAATTTTATTCTTAAAATCGGAAAGCGGTTTACAGAATACATCTACCTACCAGGTTTCACATGTCTAGTCTTAATAGTTTCGGAATAAAATGGCTGTGACATACGGATGGATGGACAAACAGACAGACATGACGAAAGTATAAAGGTTCCGTTTTTTTGCCATTCGGCTACGGAACCCTAAAAAATACGGCAACACGTAAACGATTAATTAAAATAAAACACCAGGATTAGATATTAGTGTCAATGATTGGCGAGAAATGTTATCACTGCTTTACAATCTTTGACCAATCTGCCAAGAGTCGGGCTGCCAAGATATCACTTCTTGGCACGATAATGATGAGATCTATCAGCTTTTACATTCCTACTTTTAGTGTTATATCCTCAAGGAAAAGTTCTGAGATTTAATGTGTAGTATTTGTATTGTATTTAAAATCCTTACTAATATTATAAATGCGAAAGTAACTCTGTCTGTCTGTGTGTTACGCAATCACGCCTAAACTACTGAACCGATTTAAATGAAATTTGGTACGGACATAGTCTAGAGCCTGAGAAAGGACATAGGCATATTTTTATTCCGAAAAAAGGGCTGTAAGGGATTGAAATAGGGGATTAAATTTTGTATGGAAATTACGTCATTAATTTTAAAGCTTGAAACTTATTTTTTAAGACTTTTGATTAGATATTAATAGAAAAAGGACATTCAAATTATGTATGAGTTTTATTTTCAAAATAATAAGCCTAAAAATATAAAATGCTGCCGAAAGCGAAAGTCACTTTTACGCGCGGACGAAGTCGCGGGCAAAAGCTAGTAAATGTATAAAATAAAATATTAGCGGTTGTTGTCTACCACATTCGCGTTGATCTGCTTGATGTATGTATTAGCATATTTAGTTTATCGCTTAACTTCCAACCATAAAAAGCGGGGTTGCGGGAATATTTTAACGAGTTACCATGACCCTGAAACGTAAGTGGCAACTGAAGGAGCGAAGTGGGTGTTTTTGTCACTAAAAGTCTGACACTCCCTTCCACTCCATCCACAGCGGGAGAAGTCATTTGATGTTTTTCCTTCCCAGAAAATAAAAAGCCCTAAAACAAAGTTTTTTTTTTTTTATTTATAATAGGTTCGCGTTTGACCACCATCTCACCTGATGGTAAGTGATGATGTGGTCGAAGATGGAGCACGCTTACCTAAAAGTAACCTATTCACTCTTGACTTAAAGACCCCTAGGTCCGCTATCGGGAAACAGACTCCGGCAGGGAATTCCACTCCTTAGCCGTGCAGAATGAAAGTATTCCCAAAACGTTTAATAACAAAAATGTGCTAATTGTAGATGAATAGCGAGGCCACACAGTGACATGCTATCATTATTCAGTTACAGTAAGGGCCTGAATGTGACGTCATATATCATTATGGTTACGGCGTGAAAATGGGTTAGTGCCTTTCGTTATGCATATCGCCTTTCTCTTACACGAGAACCACGGCGGTTATAAGACGTTAGGAGTTAGAAGGTATCCTGATTTTGTCAGTTTGGGAAAGAGAAGAAAGAGATATTATTAGATGGTTTAGTGAGCATGGTCTCTTTATCTAAGCCTGAGAACATTGCCATTCACAGGTGAAGGCAATCCCAGCCACATGCCTTATCCAAGCATTCATCATGATCCCTGTATTACAGCGTTATTGAGCGGCAGAACACTATCGGACTAACCGAGTTAATTACAGCGCAGATTGATATGTCCTCATAGGCTGCTGTTTGCAGTGGCTGACCATGATAATATAGCACACACGACCGGTAGGTATACAGGACGGGCTAGATCCTTCAATAGCGAGGACTTAGGTAGAGGGGGTAAATTTATCAAGTGAAGGTTGCATTTTATCAAGTGAAAGTAGAATAAATACAAGTTTCAACATTATTATAAAAATATTAGCTTTAGGCACTCTTTCCATATAAACATTAAATATAAACAGTTCATAATTCTCTATACGCTTCATTTTGATATACAAAAAGTTTACACAGTTTTTTTTTACGTACAACAAAAATATAATTAAATAATGATCACTGTCCCTTTCATCGGGTGTTAATCTTATTTTTTTTCCAGAGTTAATGAACCATTATTCTATTCCAGTAAGAAGTATCTGATTTTACTTGACTTAGACTTTTTTTCAACTTATATTTATTTTTGTTCATAAAGTTGCAAGTTTAAAAAATATGTTATCTCTAAATATATTTAACATAACACATAACGGCTTGGTGCCTGTCAGTTATACTCCTATCACACCAGTAGGCTTAACGATAAACGAAAACAGAATATGTCTATCATTTGCTTATGTATATATGAAGCCAAGGTAGGTTTCCAGTTTCTTTTGAAAAATCGCTTAACACTGCCCGAATTCCTAGAAAATATCGATTCATAAAAATAAGAACAAGTCTTAATAAGATTCACGTGTCCTCAAGCTAAAGAGTCATTCAAGAAAAGGTTTTACTTCTTTAAAATATATAAGTATAATACAAGCGTATTAATTAATCAGTCTTCAACGAGTAAAATTAAGGACTAAAGTAGACATTTTTATTTACAAAATGATTCAGAGCTCCAGAGGTCGACGACAAAGGGTGACCTTGATTAGCGACGAATAAAATATCGATGTATTGAAATTATTGTCTTTTTTATTCCATATTAAATTACAGCCATCAAAAAGAGCAAGTATTGTAATAAAATATAATAATATTTGATTACAATACAATATTGAAAGTTAAGTTGGTGGGGAATAAATTATGTTTGTTTTCGTTTCGTTTTGTAGGTTGGTAAGTGGATTGTATTTCTTATTTACGATATACCACATCCTACCAATATGTAGGACAGATAGAAAGAAGATAATATTATTGAAGAGAAATACACCAAGTGGTTATAATTTAGACAGTACTAATAGTGTTTGAATTCAAAAGACGAAATAAAAAAGTATCCAAAATAGTTTATACCACCAAAGTTATCGATAATTTTAAGTTAGGTTACATCTCTATTCTGTTAAAGGTTATACGTATTAAAGGAGGCCAAGACTCAGGTTAATCTTTTAATACTTTTTACATCAAAGACCTGTCAGATTCGCACTGCATTAAATAAAAAAAAAAAAACAAAACACGTAATTATCCCTACCAGTAATTAAGCAAAGAAATATTTTTGCTGAACAAAAGCACGCAATTTTACATTGAACAATAAACATAATTCTGTCCAAGATTTTTGCACAATATGCTTTGAATTAGAGGAAAGTCGGGAACAATGTTATCTTAAGCAAAAAAGTTCAATTTGGGGAGAAAGGGCTGTGAAGGCGAGAAATGAAGCTTGTAATGAAGTTTTTTATTTTCATTATTAAACTTGAGGAGTACTTTAATGCAAACGCGGAAATATTTTTTTACCAGTGCCATAATAAACTATAGATGTGTGTCGCACTCTGAAATAGATATCAATATTATAAATGCGAAAGTGTTTTTTTGATTGTTTTTCCTTCAGTCATGGAACTACGAATCGAAGTGATTCTTGAAGTGAAGACAGTTCGAGAGCTGGAGAGTGACACAGGCTTCTCATTTATGCTGAAAAATATAGATTCACACACAATATAAAAAAATATAATTATCTTGCTAACCAGTAATACTGTTTGTGCGCGTGTTGTACTTTAGAGCTGTGATGTTGGTGACGTATCTATGTATGTATACTTCATGACAATGGTTGGTAAAATCTGCACGACAGCTATACGCGAGCATATATTAGTCAATATAAAAAATACTTTTCTCATTTGCATATCCTGAATTGCTGATTCTATACGTACCTGTGCATGAGCTTCCTTTTTCGTATATCATCCTGAAATTTGACCACGTACTTCTAATAAGAATAAAATAAAAACAATACAATAAAAATTGCACCGTAAGTAGATATTAAAATAAGTTCTCGTTGCGGTAATTTTTATGACATGTTTTTGTTGAGCAAGTGAATATTGTTATGTTCTTTGAAGAAAGAAATTCTTTTAACCGGAAAATGGAGGTTTTATGCCAATAGAAAATTTGACACATTGTTGTTGTACAAACATGAAAATATTTGATAAGTAACACTTACTACAGTTCCGAATATCAAAAACAGTCTGCGCATGCCTTCAATATCTAATCTAACTTAGATTGTAGTAATTAAACCCTGTACACACAATTTCCATTCAATACATTTCGTATACCCAAAGTTTCTACGATGTAATATCTAAAGTTGCGGGTCTTGGAACTTGTAACCTGCTTAGAACTATAAAACTGAATACTACAAACTATACAGTTATTATTGATTTTGGAGCGCCACAAAATGGATCAGATCAGCAGGTCAGCTAAGTACAAGAATACACACTTCACGTACAGCAAGTGCACACGCATTCGGCATTTGTTTGAGTTAAGCTGGTATTCCACTTGATTTTACATATAAAATTTGAAATTTTATGCGATCAAAGGGAACCACAAACTCTATATCTTACATGACCAGGTTCAGATTCGACTATGACCTATATGTACTTTTTAAGGTTCCGTAGTCGAATGGCAAAAAAGGTACCCTTTTAGATTCTTCGTCTGTCTGTTTGTCCGTCCGTATGACACAACCACTATATTCCGAAACTATGCGAATTGCTGCGTTGAAACTTGGTAGGTAGATGAAATCTCTAAACCACTTTACGATTTTTATACAAAAGAATAATAATTAAAGAATTAAATTTAAAAGAAAATTGTTTTGATGCTCTCACAATATTATTGTTTGGTATTTTTTTTTCAGTAACTAATGATCTGTATATTTAAAATGCAGTAATGATAAGATATTATATATACCATAATTCTGTCTTTTGACTGTGATACTGGATAATAAGGATGTTTAGAATTGTTTTATTATTGAATTATTGTTTGAAAAATATAAATAAGTACTTAGTTATTTTTTTTTTGTTAGTACCTTTAAAGTATTTGTAATTTGTGACGAAACAATACTTCAATATTAATGTGGGACTTGGAAAAAACTTCGGGACGAACGAAGAATAAATCGAAACTACCTACTCCTACAAAGAACACAAGTTAGAGATCATTTTCATGTACGTTCTTTCATTTTTGCTGGTAGTGTGGATGAAGTGGTACTTCTGCAACTATCCGTATGGTGTTACGGAGTTCAGCGTGTGATCTTCATGCTTAATAACATTGTTAATGTTTGATGGTACTTGATGGGTCCAACTTTCAGTTACCTAATGTCGCTGGTATGATTACCGCGTTCGAGAATATTGGGAACATTTATTTCTGAAAACATGTACAGTCAAATTAAGGCATAAAAAGCCACGTAGGTAAAACATTATAAAAAAATAATCTGTGTGTTAATAGAATCCAGTACGTCACGACCGGTGATGAGACCAGCTAAGATATTACAGTGAATCCTACTAATCAGTATCTAAATATATATAACTCAAAGGTGACTGACTGACTGACTGACA
Source organism: Tholera decimalis (assembly GCA_943138885.2). Taxonomy (NCBI): domain Eukaryota; kingdom Metazoa; phylum Arthropoda; class Insecta; order Lepidoptera; family Noctuidae; genus Tholera; species Tholera decimalis. Next base: position 9,492,769 of record OW964554.2, read on the forward strand.
TAGTGATCTATCAACGCACAGCCCAAACCACTGGACGGATCGGGCTGAAATTTGGCACGCAGGTAGTTGTTATGACGTAGGCATCCGCTAAGAAAGGATTTTACGAAATTCCCACGGGATCGGGATTTACACGGGAAAAACTTCCCAAGCGGGCGAAGCCGCTGGCACAAGCTAGTAAGTATATAAAAGTGAAATACCACTCACTGATTAATCACGAAATCTCAGAAACTACAAGTAGTAGGGCGCTCAAATTTTGCATGGGGGTTCCTTTTAGTACGTAAATGCTCGCTAATACGGGATTTTGCAAAATTCCAACGGGATCGGAATTTACACGGGAAAAACTTCCCACGCGAACAAAGTCGCGAGCAACTGCTAGTTTTATTATAATTGAAAGTTTCTGTGTTTGGGTTTTTTAACCCAACATTTATTTTTATTTTTTTATATTAATAGGTTCGCGTTTGACCACCATCTTACTTGATGGTAAGTGATGATGTGGTCGAAGATGGAGCACGCTTACCTAAAAGTAACCTATTCACTCTTGACTCAAAGACCCCAAGGTTATAGCTATCGGGAAACACAGACTCCGGCAGGGAATTCCACTCTTTTGTTCGCACAATGAAAGTATTCCCAAAACGTTTTGTGCGTATGGGTGGGATGTCCACCATGGCGCATCGCTGTTTGTCTTGTAGTTCGATGATGGAACTATATCTGAATACTAGCATTTTACATGGAATGACTGTCTATCTGACTTCCAAAACCCAGTAACTGCACAGCACGATACTCCTTGGCAATACTGGTGACAGTTTTTGTGGATTCTGACTATTCGTAACGACTGTTAAAGACGTACAAACGACAGCTGAGTCAAGAGCTTAACGAGCTTTCCCAAGTATGGAAGCATCTCGATATTGTTGAGATCGTCACCCATCTACAGAGCGACCTTGGCATGCGTTGTTTAACCTTGAAGATCGACACGTGCGGCTGTTGTTATTCAGCCATGCTCCTTCTCCATCCAGGCAGTGCAAAATAATTTTCACGCAAGCTCCGCCCCCATCGGAGACCTCTCGCGCCCGGCACTGGTCGAGGCCATGCTGCGGGGCGAGACGGAGTGGGAAGCGGTCGCCTCCTTCTGCGAAGCAGTCATGCTATCGAAGGAGGAGGCGGGCCGCGTGAGGGAGAGGATGGCGTCCTTCCAGCCCAGCCGCAGTGGTAGACGCCCACGGCGTCGGACGTCGGCCGACGATCTCCGGCCACAGTAGGCGCGGGCATGCGGACAGCGAGTAAAGGGCAACTCACTGTCCGGCCATGGACAATTCCCGGGTCGACGGCGCGTTTTGTCCCACGCGCGCCTCAAAGTTCGTCAGCAATATGACGAGGCCCCCCCGTAGAGAGCCAAAGCCTGCCGGGGTCGTGGGACTTATCCCATTACCGTGACCCCGGAACGTAAAGGGCTATTGAAGGAACACCGTGGATTTTAGTCAGTACAAGTCTGACAGTCCCTCCGGCACTGCCCGGGGTGGGAGGACTTATTTGATGATTTTACCAAGAAAAAAAAAAAAAAGAACCCCGCCCCCATCTAACCCGGTTAGGCCGTTATGTACTAAACACTAACGCCGCAGTAATAAAGTTGAATATCGCGTGCACTCTTTCACCATGTTCGGTTTCGAAACTGCCGTTGGGTGCTAAACGCTAACGCAGCAGTAATAAAGTTGAATATCACGTGCGCTCTTTTACCATATTCGGGTTCGAAACTAAATGTCGTAAGTCTCAATTCTTATTTCGTTTATAACTAAAGTGATAATTGATGAAGAGGAAAAATTTCCTATATTTGGATAATAAACTATATTTTCTAACTGTCAATACTAATTTTAGACACAAAAGCCGAGTAATCTTGATTAATTTTTGAATAATCTTTAAAAAAGACATGATTTTCGATAAAAAAATGAAAACATCGAAAGTGTTCCAATTAAGAAACTGGTCTAGACATGGAAAGAAAAAGATCCAATAAATCATATACTAAAGTTCCATTTAGATTGTATGCGTAATTGTTTTAGAATATTAATACAAAATTACATACAATTTAGGGAGCCTCCTCTTAAGTGTAGGTATAATAAAGGGTACGTTACAAAATAAGTTATGAAGATACCTAAACTGCAATAGCAATATCTTGAATAACCTGCAAACATTAAACAGGAATAACTAGTTTCTAGTAAGCTATCTTTTACAATATATGCGTGATTGTGATCTAGTGATCTTCCAGAAGCAAAGTACTTCATGTTTATATTATACTGGCAGCTTCCTTGTATATAATTATTGCGTCAACAGGATATTTATGACAAGATACTAAACAGCGTTTAAAACTGCTCACATATTACATGATAGTGATTTTTTAATCGGTTTGAACACGCAAACTGACTTCTTTGGGAATCGAATCTGCGATACTAAGCGTAGCACCCAATTGCTCAACCTCTATGTTAACTGTGTCGTCAAACAGCGTCAATAAGCAATCCTTGACATGTTTGATACAAATAACCAAGACGGTTGCGGTTTTGCGAAATTGTTCCAAAGAGTTACCGTGGCCACGGAACACAAAAGCCAAATGGCGAAACACTGGATGGGATGGGTTTTAATCAGTAAAAGTCTGACACACCCTCCTGCTTCGCTCAGATCAAGTGGCAGTCATTGGATGAGTTCCCATCCTTAAAAAAAGTAACCACGACGCAGTCAAAACATATACCAAGCTGAATAACAATATAAAATATCATAGACCACCTTCCAAGATTTGCTCGACAGTGCACGCAATCACAACAAGAAAACCGCATTACACTTTTATAAAAATGACGCTATCACCGCGCCCGTCCCTCCGACAAGGTGTTGGGGTACAAATAATTTATCGTCTTCAAGCCACAGACAACATAAGCCGAGAGAAAAATAAGCAAACTACCCACTTAAAAAGACGTAACATTTCTTGCGAAGCCGGCGGCCACAAAAGCGAACCTTGTGTCAACGGTCCAAATTCAAAAATCAACCCGCTCCCTACGACCATCGGTCTTTTTTACCCTGCAGAATCATAGTTTTCTACAAAGGGGTATAAATTTCGAGTTGAAGCGGGGGAGTGGAGTCGACCTTATTTAATTTCATAATAAATTGCAATAATTGCATTAGCGAAGCGGGGAGGAATAAATCAAGTGATACGGAAGATTTTCCTCCAAGAACACTTCTGTCGAATTATGAAATTTGTTGTGGTTGATGTTTTAAAAAGCTCTTGTAATAAATAATGAACAATATTTTGAAAAAAAAGGTATTAGGTTCCTTAAATCCTTAGCAAGTGGAATTTTTGAAACCAGCTTGGTAAGTTAGACTTGGTTTAATTGAAATCAATATTTTGTGGTTTGAAAGTGTAGACTTGTTCATATCATAAAAGAACCGATCACGTGCTGCTAGATGGAGAAGCAAAGCTTAGTTTAAAAAACATTCACTTCGCGTCGAGAAAATGTTTGTGAAAAGTTCGTCTCAAAAAAACCTATGCAAATGCACAAAAGTAACAATAAGGCAACTGACCTAGTATACAAATTCACTTAAGACATTTTCTTGAAACACTACTAATAAAATTAACATAAAATTCCGTAGCAGACTTCTAACCCTGTAATTACATCCATATATCTCTCTACGACGAATAACAGACTAGCATTGTTCAACCCCCCGAGAGTGTATTATCGGCCGAAAGTACCCCTGGACTTATGAAGATTCGATTAAGCCAGCGTTAGATTAAACCAACCCTGATTACGAGTGAACATGGAAAAACAATTACGGAGAATACTAAAACAATGACATACTATAAAGTTTCGTCTTTGTTTTCTGTATCTTAACGTTCGCTGCGGTGGGCGGGTCTGTAAAACCAGGGGTAGCTTCAGCGCCTCGGTGGAAATATGCACGGCATTTTGAGGGTTGAACGTTTAAGCCGTTACAGTAGAATTTATAGTTTTTAGATAAAGTGTAATGGAGAATAACTTAGTTTAAATGCTGAAAAGTTTTTCTGCGATTGTATGGAGTTATGGGAATAGTTATTTTTTATTACGGTTCTCTAGGTCTATGTACAGCGGTTTTACGATATTGGCATTGCAAAATACCAAAAAGAATTCTGTGTAATTGGAATTGCTCCCTTTTTGATAATGCTTTAAGTTTTCGCTGCTAATATTTCTCTAGGTTTTATAATATTTCTCTAGGTTTTACTAGGAATATTTTAAATATCATAAGATCTAAGCTGGGTTGGTCATGAATTAGTAACAATAAAATAAACTTGAGATAGTTATGTCTATGCATAAGTCGCAGTCAGTGTAATTCATCGTTACCCAAAGGCATAATACAAATGAAATCTTAAATAAAATAATGTCTCCCGAACATGATCAACAACGCAATACCGTAGCTATAAAACAAAAGATACCCAATCAACATACTTACTTTAAAAAGTAAAACATGATAAAACTGTCTTTAATTAACAAATGATGCTATGAATCATGGTGAAATGACGTAGGATATGGAGCAGATAATATAAAACTCCGGAATTTTAATGAGTAAAGAGTTAATGACAATAGTTGTTAAAATAAAAATGTATAATGTATTGACTATAGTACACGTTTTTATTGAGATAAAGGCTTGTTCAGACATCGTAAGTCATCAATTTGAATACGAGCCGAATATTTTTTGGTATAAAATACAGACCAAAAACACTCTCATAAGATTTATTCAATAAAGTTTTATGCTTTAATAAAAATGTTTACGTAGGTGTTTAGTGTTATATTTTCAACCTAATTGGTTAACATTGTTATCTACTTAGATTTATAAAATATAATTTAGTAAATACATAATTATATTTGGTTATTCAAAATGAGATTAGTTCACCTACTAAAAACATCAATTTTTTCATGCAAATTATAGATTATTTTTAATAGCATTGTTGGTTTTACTTTCATGTATAATTGGAAATGGACAAACGATAAATGTATGTATGTATGTATGTATGTCGGGCAGGTGTCCGCAACTCCACGACCATGCGCGTATTTTGCGTGAGGGGTAAGATTTCTCTTCACTCAATCCATGCCAGTTCCTCCAGGAAGGCGAGCAACGCCCTTGTTTTGCTTACCATTTCTCGGAGGGTACCTGGGTTGCCGAAGTATTTAGTCCTGTAATCCGCTACTACAGGGCAGCTTAGTAGCAGGTGTGCTGCTGTTTCGTCCTCCTCCATGCAGGCTCTGCAGAGTGGGCTGTCTGTGACTCCTATTAAATAGAGGTGTTTATTAAATGATCCATGACCGGTTAGGGCGGCTGTCACCAGCCGCATTTGCGGTTTAGATAGTCTAAGGACCTGTTTCGACAAGCGGCCATCAAGGGTCGGGAGAGCCTCTTTGGCCTGCCTGCACTCACCATGGTCCACCCATAGTTTGTGGTGTAGGTCTCTGGTGCGTTTCCTTACCAGGTGACGCAGATAACCGAAGGGGAGTGGTGCAATGGGTTCGGGTCCCATAATCGCCATACTCGACGCCCTTCTAGCGAGTTCGTCCGCTGCATCGTTGCCTCGGGAGTCGCTGTGTCCTTTGATCCATTGAATGGTTATATTGTTGTGTCTACCAACCTGGTTAAGGAGATTGTGACACTCCAAGATCAGCCCGGAGTTAACTATGTGGCTGTTCAGTGCTTGCAGGACCGCCATGCTGTCCGAAAGTATACGTATTGAGTGGTCCTTAACTTCCCTGTTTATGATGGCCGAAGCTGCCAGTGAGATGCCCAGGCATTCGGCCTGGAACACTGTGTTGTAGACCCCCAAAGGTCTGGCTATACGAATGTTGAGATCCTCCGAAAAGACTCCTGCACCCGTACCAGTACCTGTTTTGGAACCATCAGTGAAGACACGCACCTCAGAGGGACACAACCCCTCACAGCGGTGATCCTCGTACAGTTGGATTCTGTATTTTTTGTCAAAGACGATTTGTTTGGGCACCCTGTCATTAACTGCCTTCGTTATGGGGAGCTCGTTGTTGAGTTCCTCAAGCAGAGCAGTGTGCTGTGTTTCTTTCTTACCCCAGAGGTCCAGTGTTTTAAGACGCACTGCTGCCATCGTCGCTTCCTGTTGTATGAACAGATGGAGCGGCGGGAGCCCCAGCATCGCCTCCACAGCTGCTGTCGGGGTAGTTCTCATGCAGCCCGTTATCGCCACGCAGGCCAGCCTTTGCATGCGTTGCAGTTTGTTTACGGCTGTGACAAGCTTGGTGCGGGGCCACCACACCACGGCCCCGTAGGTAATCATCGGCCGAATTACAGCATTGTACAACCACATTGTGTTTTTTGGGGATAAGCCCCACTTCTTACCTATCATTTTCTTGCATTGCCAGAAGGTGATGCATGCCCTGTTTAATTTGTAGTCTAGATGGTTGCTCCAGTTTAGTTTACAGTCCAGAATGACCCCCAGGTATTTAACCTCACTAGACAACTGGAGTTCTGTATTGAACAGCTTAGGTAGGCGATGAAGGCCTAGAGTTCGTTTATGGGTGAATAAGATTAATTCGGTTTTAGTGGGGTTTACCGACAAATCATACTCCCTGCACCATCGCTCCACGATGCGTAGCGCTTGCTGGGTGAGGTTACAGATGGTTCCTGTTACCTTCCCAGGCACGAGGATTGCGAGGTCGTCTGCATAGCCTATTGTGTAATAACGGTGAGCGTTGAGTTGTGTGATGAGGTCATTGATCACTAAATTCCAGAGGAGAGGTGATAGCACGCCGCCCTGTGGACAGCCTCTGGCTATTAAGGCTACCTGCTGGTCTTCCTCAAGGCGAACCACACGTTTGCTTAGCATATTTGTAATCCAATCAATAAGTACCTGCTGTACCCCATGTCTGGAGAGTGCGGCGCTTATGCTGGAGAAGTTTGTTTTGTCGAAGGCTCCTTCGATGTCTATGAACGTACCCAGGCAGGAACCCTTTTGGTTAATCGATTCTTCAATCACGGTGACTACCTGGTGAAGAGCGGATTCGGTCGACTTACCAGCGCTGTACGCGTGTTGGTTGCCATGCAGTGGTACTGTTTTTAGAGCGCCGTCTCGTAGCTCCCTTTCACACACTCTCTCCATTGTTTTCAACAAAAAGGAGGTCAAGCTGATTGGGCGGTATGATCTTGCGTTCGTGTAGTCACTCTTACCTGGCTTTGGGATAAATATGACTTTCACTTCCCTCCATACCTTTGGAACGTATCTAAATGCCAGGCACGCTCTCATTAGGGGCACCAGTCTCGTCACAACAGAGTTGCCCCCCCATTGAAGTAAGGCCGGGAAGACTCCGTCGGGACCTGGCGCCTTAAAAGGTTGGAAGCTTCGGATGGCCCACTGGAGTTTCTCCAGCGTGATCATCTTGCGAGCGTATTGCCAATCTTCGTCCGATGGCGTTCGGGTTACGTCCGTCCATTCGGTTACCTGTGCGAGGACGCTACCTGGGAAGTGTGTTTCGATTAGGATGCGCCTCGTTTCTTCCGGTGATGTGGACAGTGTGTTGTCCGGTTTACGAAGTGAATCTGGCCCAGAAGTGGTCTGCTGTGCCAGTATCTTCCTTACCCTGTTTGCTTGTTGGCATGATTCAATTTCACCACAGAATTTTCGCCACCCAGTGGTTCGTCTGAATCTGATGCTTTTTTTGTAGGCGGATTTGGCGGCATAGTAAACTTCCCAGTCATCCTCCCTACATGTATTCATGGCTCTATTAAATGCCTTTCTTACCTTCTTGCGTTTGCGCTCCAGATCCGCGCCCCACCAGGGCTGTTTACCCGGTGTGTCGCGCGGTATGGTTTCTGGGCATGCAGAGTGGTAGCTGCTGATCAGTGATTCGGTGAGCTGGCCTACATACGCGTCTATTTGATTCGCGTCAACCAGTGTCACCAGGTCGCTTGTGTGTACAAGCCTTGTAACAAGGCTGCGTGTGTATGCCACTCTATCCGTATTTCGCGGGTTACGTCGTGGAAGTCTAGGAGTAACACAGACCTGGATGTCGAAACGGATCCACCTATGGTCAGAACAAGAAGCCTCGTCAGATACCTGCCACCCATTGATGAGTTCCGCTGCACCCTCCGTTGCCAGTGTTAGGTCAATGATTGTTCGACTGCGTTTGGTTACGAAAGTTGGTTCGGAGCCTGTATTCAGAAGGGATAGGTTAGTTGTGAACAAAAATTCTACTAAAGCCTTACCCCGTTCGTTTTGTGTATCCATGCCCCATAAGGGGTGATGTGCATTAGCGTCAGTCCCGATGACGACCTCATCCCCCCTGCATTCACAGTGGGTCACGAGGCGGGCCAGTTCCCGAGGGGGCGGTGCCTCCGCCTCAGGCATGTAAGCCGAGACAAAGACGATCGCTTTCTCCGCTTGCCCCTGCTGTATGGTCATCTTTGCTGCAGAGACATCTCTGCAACAAAAGTCGTATAAGAACTGTGTTTTAACATTACCTGTGACGTAGATGCACGCCCTCGGTTTGTCATGGTTCGTGTTAACAAGAAGCTTACCTCCGAGATTGGAGAGTCCTTGTACGTGGCCTCCTCTGACCCACGGCTCCTGGATCAGGGCAATGGCCGTATGTTGAACCTCCAGCCACTTGCGAAGTTGAGCCGTCGCGGTCTGGCTGTGGTGGAGGTTCGCCTGCACGACTTTACAGTTGGACGAATTGGGAGCCATCTTTGACGGAACCCTCGTCGTCCACCCCCAGTCGTAGCCCGGCTAGCAAGTCGTCGAAGTCACCCCCACCCGGGAGAGAGGCTGGCGACAGTGTGATGTCATCCAACTCCCCTCCCGATGCAAGGACGGCGTCCACATTGGCTGGTTCTGCTTTAGTAGCTGGGTCCGCCGTGGTTGTAGCCGGGTTGTCTTGCGCACCTAGTGGTGGTGCGGTTTGGTCCCATCCTGGAGGGATGTCGGTATACCTACCATTTGCGCCCTGATACTTGATGTATACCGACCCTAGACCAATTGAGAGTCGGCGATCATGCACCATCAGGATCGGTACCTGCTCCTCCGGAATGGCCAGCACCACGAACCAGCATGCTGCTTGTTTTTCGGCGTGCAGAAGAACCCACCTCCTGACGTCGACCCACTGGTTCTGGAACCAGAGGGCTCGCCCGATGTAGGTCGGGTCCTTGTACAGATCCATGTCGTCAGGGATTGCAATACCGCAACGCACGCGTTTCTCGATCTCCGATTGACTCTTGACGACTAGCGAGGTGCTAGCCGGGAGAGTCAGCCCCGAGACTGTCTTCCTCAGCCATTCCAAGGTGTGGTCGTTGCCGCACCACAGTTTGAGGACACCTCCGGCGAAGACGGGCTTAGCGTGAAAGGTAAGCCCTGGAGCGCCCTGTGAAGAGGCGAAGGCCGCAAGCATTAACTGCTCGTGAATCGCCGCTAAAACCTGTTTGGATACTTCCTGGCTGATGAATCCCGTCCGTCCACAGGTAATCGCGACGTTAAGAGACTCGCTAGCAGCCTGGGCGTAGCTTTTGGTGTCAATCCGTTTGGACTGATCAAGACACGGCCGCTTGTGCTTACCCCGAGGTGTTAAACTCTCGTTGAGAGCTCGCTTAGCCGCTACCTGATCGTTCCCTGCGGATTGGTGTTTTTTGGTAGCTACCTCGCCTGAACCTCCTGCGGAATTAAGTTGCGGTTGGGTGGGCTTGGGTCGGCTATTGCCGGCTTCATCCTGAGACCGCTTCCCCGCAGAGAAGCTGAGCTTACCTGGCTTGGTCGTATTGGCCGAGCTAGTAGATGCTACCTGTTTATTGGGAGGGGTGATTTTACTCTTGTGTGCCCTCCTGCGTTCCTGACGCCGCTCCTTACGCGTCAGCCTTTCCCTCCTCTTGCCCTCGTCGATGGGAGCTTTCTGGCCTGAAGGGCCTATGCCTGGGCGAAGGGTTTGTTGAGTAGATTTACCCTTGCCCTTGCCTTTGCGCGTAGCTATCCGCCAGTTGCAGCTGAAGTCGTCACTAGCGCTGGCGGCCGTCCCCGTTTGACCGGATGTGACCGCCTCAGAGGCTGTGGCTTGAGGAGCCACATTGGGAGGTGAAGGTTGTTTGGCAAGGCTAGTTCCGGCTGTGACGTTAGTCGACACCGTTTTCGCCTTGGCGTAAAAAGGTTCGGTACTGGTCCCTTGCAGCTCCGAAGTCCTTTGTTTACGTAGGGACTTAGATTTGGTCCTTGCTGCGGTTTTCGCCACGGCAGGACCGACACCCGCGCTGGGGCCCGCAGCAGATGCCGCAGGATTACCAGGGGCGAGCGAAGTGTCAAAGGCACCTCGCTTCGGAGTATTGTCAGCTTCCGCCGACTCCACTCCTGCAGTATTTTCTGGCCTTAAATCCATGAAAATTTGAAGAAAAGTTTCGTCTATCTGGCTCCCACCCTCCATGGAGCCCGCACCTGGGAACGTCGCACTAAAAGAGTTTGACGTTAGGACTACCAGATAGATATAGGTGCGCAAGGCTGGTTTACAGTGCGACATCGGGTGCTTGATCAGGTCGGCGTAGGGGGTTGAAAAGGCCTCCCCCCACGAACTGATCAACCGTCACTTACACCGTCAGCATGACCTTTACCTACTGCTTCGGCCACCCGAGGGCGACCTCCGCAGACCCCACGCACCTCGCCTGTGGCCCTCTGACGGGACACAATGGCCATTTCCCTACCCTTGGCTAGGGGGTAGGGCCACCGTTTTGCCTGAAATCCAGACCAAAGAGGGCGTGTTGCCTCACGGACACATTACTGCCAGCGCCGATCGGCTCAACCCCCCAGGACTCCTTCATCCCTGCTCACGGCGATCAACTGCGCAGGTCCTAGCGCAGGTGACTAACTTCTCCTACTCGCCATCAGCATGTTGTGACAGCTGAGCCCGCAACCACCTCGTCACAGAGGGGTCACAGTAAGGGAGGTAGAGTAGAAAACCCGCCACTCTAACGGGTCGCCCGGTGGTTTCGGTTACGTCTATTTCTTAAGGAATTAGACCAAAAACGGGGTGGCAACCTCGTGAAGGTAAATCCGCCGGACTTGCCCTGAGGATCTACACGACTGATGCGCTCTCCCTCAGGACCACGCCACCCTCCCCTCTCTGAAGGAGGGGGGAGGGTAGGCCTGCATCTATACTACCAAGCAAAGCAAAGCAAAGCGTGTCGTTGTGCAACCGCAAAAGCATATATACAGACCCTCCCCGACAAACGATAAAATAATGATGAAGTTTTCTGAACATGTGCTGTATACCTAACGTGACCAGACGTCCCGTTTTGAACGGGACATCGGGACTTGTAACTATAAAAAGGGACACCTTTTTATAGTTACAAGTCCCGGTGTCGCCGAAACGAATTCTGGGATGCGAAACTGTCCCTTTTTCTGAAACCGTGCGAAAATTTAAGTAGTCGAGCTGGCTGGACGAATATATATAATATAATAATTGAAAAGGAATATATTGCCTGAAATAAAGATACAAATGTTTTGGACGTATATACATATTTTTTTACTACATTAAATCGCAGAAAGTAACCGAATAGAATAATCTAAATGTTTCCACAGAAACTCGTTGGGTGGAAGTATTTAAGCCAACAATCTTCAGCATGAAAACTTTTCTATTTTAATTGAATATACTTTATGTTTGCCTGCTAAAAATGATCCAGTTTTTTCTATGATGTACGAATTGTGGACATCTGAGAAAACCCAGTTACAAATTTCAGTTCTAAAGGCGATGTTCACAATTATGGTTAATATAAAAAAAACGTGCCAAGAGTTTCATTCTTAGTTAAAATCACCTATGTTAAACCAAATATTTTCTTCTGATAAATATAACTAAACGTTGTATGAATATTTTTTTATTTATTTGTAATTTTTTTTTTTCACTGACTACCTGTTAATTGATTTAAATAAACCGTCCCGTTTTGAGTCAAAGAATTAATGGTCACGTTATGTATACCTAAGCACATCACTAACCCATTGTCTAGTTCCTAACAGTAAATAAGGTAGAAGTAAATCATATTCTGGCTAGAGCGCGTTAAATTATGAGTTATGAATATCAGCTTTCGACAAGCCAACATTCTAGTCGACTCGCCGATACAACTAGCCCCGTGTATGTAGATATGTAATTATAAACTTCGTTTATTTTGTTTAATGATCTCTGTTGTATTTTTGCACATAATCCTATTTTATAAAAGAATTTATTTTCCTAGGGGTGCCGTAACAGGAGTCGCACAGACGGGGCTCCGGAGTGGTCTTTTTAGAGGTAACGGGGCCCCTTCTAAGTGCTGATGGTGATCACCGGGGTGGTTTTAGTGAGGTAAGAATCCTACACTCCCTGGGCTTCTTCCCGAAAGTCCAGGCGCCTTTTGAAGGTTTCCCCCAGAAAACAAAAAAAAGGGGTCTTCAAGTCAAGATAGATAAGGTTACTTCTAGGTAAGCGTGCTCCATCTTCGGCCACATTATCACTTACCATCAGGTGAGATCGTGGTCAAAAGCGAACCTATTATCAATAAAACAAAACTTATTTATGGGATGGTTGCAAATTAAAATGAGGACATTATAAGGGGATCATTAGCATCTTTCATAGCTCGGGTTTGCTTTCGCTTGATGATCAATATTTGTTGTCTTATTCAAATCCATTACTTATGCCACCATCGTCACAAATTTCAACCCGCCAAATCAACAATGACGTCATCTCGCTGCTGGACCAGCAACACTTCCAGTTTATTTCCGTCCTTATAAGCGGACAAAAGCAAATAAATAAAGGTCTCGAATATCCGACGCATCTGCTCAGCCACGTCAATAACATAGTTCAGTAAACGCGTTTCAGCCTTTCAAATACAATCCAAATGTGAAGTTCGTTTTTTCAGGGGGAAAAAGGCACAGTCAGACTTCTACTGACTAAAAAAAACCCTCGCAAATCCTTCAGTTGCCTTCGCGTTCCGAAGCTGCGGTATCGTTAGAACAATCCTATAACGGCTGCAATCCAAACATGATGTGTCTGATGTGTTAAATTAATTTAGGTATCTATTCTTATCTATTTAGATACTACAAAACTTTTTAGCAAAAAATAGAACCGACTTCCATATAAAAACACTACAAAGGCAAAAATAACTTTTTCGGAAGGCGGTGTCTTTAGTTTTGTATATATTTTCGTTTTTGACACCGCCTTCCGAAATTAAAGTTATTTTTGCCTTTGTAGTGTTTTTATATGGAAGTCGGTTCTATTTTTTGCTAATTAGTTTTTTTACGCTTTCTAGTGGGTCGGTTTGTAATTTATCTAGTTAAAAAAGCCAAAATGTCAACTACTTATCACCATTTACAAAATATTGCTTTTCCCGGTGCAGAGCCGTTAATTTTTGAGGAGTTCTCCTGGTACATCACCATCAGCTCTACTTCAACATATGCATTGTGACGAGCATAAAGTGCTTAACATCTATATTCAAGTAATCTAATCGCAATCCACGAAATACTTATTATTGAGTAGTTTCGGTGGCCATCTGGGGTCTTCATCATCAGTTCCACTTCCTCAAATGGTGCTTACCGTGAGCAACTACACAAGGTACTCTAAGAAATACCCAAAACGCTATAGGTGTGCCTATAATATTTGAAGAGTTCCCTCGATTTCTCCATGATCCCATCATCAAATCCAAACGTGATGACAATGGGACCAACTAGAAAGTATACCCTTTTAAACAAAAAAAGAATTTTTTAAATCGGTCCAGCCATCTGCGAGTAATGAGGTAACATACATTAAAAAAAAAGTTCAAGACTAATTGAGAACCTCCTCCTTTTTTTTGAAGTCGGTTAAAAACGCGTTTTATTTAAAGTTCTGGTTAGCAACGCGAGGTGTGATCCTTGTCTAACCATAGAAATGCAAATACCATTACAAAATCCGGCTTGTAACTCGCAAGACGTCAAATGACATTCCGTCGACAGTGCAAGTCAATTGTCACGTACTTCCCTGTACATTGTGCTTAACAAAATGTTAGTTAAATGAGCAAACAGCCTATAAAGCGAGTTCAATAACTGGCCGCCCGTTACACCGTCGTGAATGGCCGGGCGTCGTGCATCAACTGAATACTGTCACGCATACTAATCCGCCTTCATACTGTGTCACAATGATTATATTGGTTGCTGGAAGAGACTATAATGTGGCATATGTTGATAGTGCGCAGAACTACTTTGGTTTCTTCAGCTCAGTGTTAATCAAAGAGAAAAGTTTTTCTTTTCTTTCTTTAATAGCTTCCGCCCGTTGCCTCACTCGTTTGTTCACGGCGATAAAAAACCTGTGTCCTTCCAGGTGTAATCTATCTCTGTACTCAATTTCATCAAAATAGATTCAGAGGTTTATACGTGAAAAAGCAAGTTATTTGAAAAATCAAAAAAACCCGACTGCAAAACTGAAATGCAAGAGACATGTCGTTTTTAACCTACTTCAAAAAAAAAGGAGGAGGTTATCAATTCGTCTTGAGCTTTTTTTTTATGTATGTTACTTCATTACTCGGAGATGGCTGGACCGATTTGGAAAATTCTTTTTTTGTTTGAAAGGGTATACTTTCTAGTTGGTTCTATTGTCGTCACGTTTGGATCTGATGATGGGATCATGGAGAAATCGAGGGAACTCTTCAAATATTATAGGCACACCTATAGCGTTTTGGGTATTTCTTATAGTACCTTGTACAGTTGCTCTCGAAAAGCACCATTTGAGGAAGTGGAACTGATGATGAAGACCCCAGATGGCCACCGAAACTACTCAATAATAAGTATTTCGTGGATTGCGATTAGATTACTTGAATATAAATGTTAAGCACTTTATGCTGGTCACAATGCATATGGCAAGTAGAGCTGATGGTGATGTACCAGGAGAACTCCTCAAAAATTAACGGCTCTGCATCAGGAAAAGCAATATTTTGTAAATGGTGATAAGTAGTTGACATTTCGGCTTTTGTAACTAGATAAATTACAAACCGAACCACTAAAAAGAGTGAAAAAAATTGTTTTTGCAAAAAATAGAACCGACTACATATAAAAACACTACAAAGGCAAAAATAACTTTAATTTCGGAAGGCGGTGTCAAAAAAAATTTTGCAAGCTTGAGCGCTTGCAAAATCTGTGCATTCGCTTTGTTTTCGGTCTTCGAAAATATGACCATGTTGCTCACCTTCGCAAGGAACTCAAGTGGCTCCCAATCCGTCTTCGCAGGAACACTAGGATTTTGTGTCTCCTCTTCAACATCTTACACAACCCGTCTTACCCTTCCTACCTTCGTGAGCGTTTTTCTTACGCTCGTTCTAGCGTCGTACCGTGTAGATCACACCTTAGATCCCTCCTTAAATCTCATTCTCATAAAACTAGCTACTACTCTTATTCATTCTCTGTCCATGCTGTAAGATTATGGAAGTCACTTCCGCCTAGCATTCGTGATTTAAAAACTATATCTTTATTCAAATGTCGATTAAAAGAGCATTACCTTTCCCCTTAACTGTGTTAATTATTTATGTATATGTTTATATATTCTAACATTATGTATTTATTTAAGTATATGTTATTTTTATTGCATTATAAGTATGTGTAGGTATATTTAATATTTTAGTTTTAGACTTCACATATTAATTTTCATTTCTCTTCTTGTTCTCACACACTATTGTCTACATTTCTTTTTCACTTCTCCTTTCGCAGGTCTGCTGGAAGAAATTTCTTAAGAAATAAGCAGTACCTTTGTACTCAAATATTATAATTATGTTGTCCTATTGTATTTTACTGTGTGTACATAAATAATACAATAAATAAATAAATAAATAAACAAATGACACCGACTACCGAAATTAAAGTTATTTTTGCCTTTGTAGTGTTTTTATATGTAGTCGGTTCTATTTATTGCAAAAAAAAATGTGCCACATTCCTTCTCGCAGAGAAGTGGTCTGTATCCAAGCACGGGGAACATTATAGGCTGATTATGTTTTGTATAATTAGCGCAAAATTAGCTGCTAAAATTACACTGTGATAAGGTATATATTTTTATAGCATTAATATAAATATGTATTTTAATTCTATATATGTATATATTTATTAAATATATCATTTTAAATTAATTTTATAGCTAAGTATGTTTTATATCGTAATTAGTATTTATACACACTGTGTCTATCATCTCCTCTTCAACTCTCCTGTCGCAGGTCTGCTGGAAGAAATTTCTTAGGAAATAAGCAGCACCTTTGTGCTCTTTTGTCTGTATTTTTTTTTCCTTTGTAAGTGTCATGTGCGTACATAAATAAATAAATTATTTAACCGGTAAGCCTAACCGGTTAAAAAAAGTGCTTACTTTTTTATTTTTAGGTATTTCGTTGTGATAACAAATAACAGTAGGTATAATAAATACTACACAGCACAGTATAGAATTAAAGCAACAAATATACTACTCACTACGTTAGCTACTTACTACTTGAAGCCACATCTAGTCAAAAATATCAACAACACGTTTAAAAAAACTGTATGTTCCACCATTGTTCTTGTAACTTGATAATCGATTTATCGGAAAATATCTTGGTCTGTGGGCGTCCACACTCGATACCTATCAATAGCATCTCAGCGGGCTTCTTTGATTCCTAAGAAATTGTAAATGTTTGTTTGTAAATGCGATCGTTCACGTTGAGAAAGCAAGCCATAGGTAGTATGTTTCCATAGCTGTTATGCATCTAACCAGCGTTAGAGATGCGTGATATATGTATGTATTATAACGTGACAAAAAGTAAGGCTTTGTTAGTTAAAGATTGTAGTTTTTTTTTGTTCGATATACGTATTATGAGCCCTATATTCTATAAAGGATCGACTAATCAGTAATCAAATTTTGTGTATGGATTTTTTCTAATGAATAGGTCTGAGTATGATAAGATCTGGGAGCCAGGTAGTGTTAATAAAGACAAGTTAAAATGTGGAGCACTACTTCTTTTCTCAAAGTGGTTGGACGTATTTTTTAAACAATTTAAAAGCTTAGGCTTAGCTCT
The DNA here is from genome assembly GCA_943138885.2 of Tholera decimalis. Taxonomy (NCBI): domain Eukaryota; kingdom Metazoa; phylum Arthropoda; class Insecta; order Lepidoptera; family Noctuidae; genus Tholera; species Tholera decimalis. The sequence goes on from OW964554.2 coordinate 9,509,788, forward strand.
GACTTTTTAAATGAAATTGCTATGTGCCTCTAAGTCTTGGCCATCAATTTCACATATTTTTGCTCCAATAGACTTAGAAGTCTATTGAAGCTTTTAAATGATTTTTTTGTGTTCATTTTAAAACTTCTTCTGGCCAGTATATGGCTTATTGAGCAGTTTTTAATTTGCCACATTTTTTCTCATGGGCAAATCATCTAACAACTCCTTCCACTCTAGGTGGAGTGTCAGATTCTTACTGACCAAAACCGACCCTGCTCCTTCAACTGCCTTTACGTTCCGTTCCGTTAAACAAAGGATGCAGGCCGTACCTTCGAATGCGCTCCTTTTAAAAATCATAATGATTGCGAAGTTAATCACGGCAATAACGTAGGCGAGTAATAAATGTAACAATCGAAAAAAGTTCTTAAAACTTAATTACATGGCCGTGTGACTCAAAAACTTAATAATTTCTAGTTACAAACATCTCACTTCAAATAATACTTAAATTAATTGAGATTTTAATTACAACTTTCCAACAAGTTTTCTTAATTTCTTGAATGCTAATACTAAATCTTTAGTGCTTCTATAAACCCGTCAATAGCTTAACATTTCGCCTAGAAACTTGGTAAAATAAGTGTTGTTTGAAGTTATTAATAGAAGCATTCGACCAAGCGTTAAGGAACAGGGGTACGACGTACACAAATACGCTTTTGAATTATAAGTTTTGGGAGTCTAAAGTTATCATTTCATTGCGAGATTGTGGAATTAATTACACAAAATCCTCTTCGAACTTATTTTCTAATATTCAAGTTTTACAATAGGCCATCTATTTTATCATATCTTATCTAAATTACTTTTCAGTACAAAATATTATACAAGATAAAAAAGTAGATTGATATGAAATGTATGTAAAGGATATGTTATTTAAAAGGCAGAACATGTAATGAAATTGACTGAAACAACAATAAACTTTTCCTTTTGCTTCAGCCAGGAAAACCATAACATTAATTTCCCAGTTCCTTTTAGCAACTTAATCCCACTCAGACCCACTAAACAATAATTAATTTAATGCGAACTTGTTATCCAGTTGATATTTCCGTATATTATTATGTTTTATTATTATTTTGTTAGCCTGTGGTGTCCTACTACCGAGCAAAGGCCTTCCTTCATTTCTTCCAGCGATCACGGTTCTGCACCTCAACAGGATATTCAGGAGTTTCCGTATAAAATAAACTAAATATAGCGTGGAGTGACAATTATATTCATGGCACGATTTTGAGCTTGTATGACTAGTAAGCGGTGTTGAAACATTTAAATTAACCATTTATATTCTAGAAGTAATGCGCATTATTCATTAATGTAAGGTATATAACACGCACAAATTATACGTAATGAATTTAATTCGTTCTGACCGTATGTTTGCGGATACAGAAATTACACTTTGTACCATCTATACAATATACTTGACACGTATAAAACTTTAACAGACATAGTTTTTGTTTTTTTAAATCTAGCAATGTGGGTAGAATTCACATTACTAGTAATCTTGTTAACCCCTCTAACTAAGCTAAATATGCTTGTGTCTGGAGTGAGTTCTCGGCAGTAGTGTAAATGTTTGAACCCACGACCACGAAAGGTTTGAACTCATAGAACACCATGTACAGACGCCAGCACATGAAGCTACCCGAAACTGTCAAATTTTCCCAATCAACCTTGAACCTAATTTCTTTAACAATAAAGTTGAAAATCTATTAAAGAAATTTGACAGATTGTTGTAGCTTGATGTGTTGGCGTCTGTACTTTGTGATATGATCATAACTATGTATCGTCTTGCGGGGGTTGTGGAATTCAAGGACGACTGAAGAAACAGGGTGAGAATTTAGTAAGCAGAAGTCTAACACTCCTTTCTGTTCTATCCAGAGCGCGAGATTTCATATGCTGATCCCACCGAAAACGTAGGTATGACGTAACATTTTAATGTCTTTTTGCAAAAGGGATAAGAATACCTGTTCGTCTTTGGTGATCCGTTTGTTATTTATAATGGAATCATGGTTGCATTGAAAAGTCAAAGTGAAGGGGGCAGGCCAATGAGAAATGGAATGTTTGGAAAGAAATGATCAAGTCAAATGAATTTCGTTCCGAGTTAAAGTTATTCAAAACTACTCTATAAACATTTCCAATTTAACTAATAAAATGACTCCTACGAAGATATCAAATAATTAACATATTAGTATATTTGTTATGATATTTCACGAATTGCACATATCGCACTTTCACAATAAAACTGACCTAACACATTTGAGCAAAAGTCTTTGAAAAAGTATGTTTATTGAATTGAAACGTACAATGTAGGTTTTATTAGGAATTTAATTTCTCGACGGCAATAGATTTATAGGCTGTTTTTTTTATTATTCGTTATTCAAACCCCTATTACTATGGAGATTTACCGTAGCAGTTACAGGAATTTAGAGTTCGTTCATTTTCGTTCTGAGAGTTATTAAGACATCATAGATAGATATTCATAGTTATTAAGATATCGCCCGCCATTCCATTGCTCTTGACTTACACCACGCGGCTTTCTCCAAACTACAGTCATCCGAACAAAATTAGCACACACTTCAGGGGCTGTCTAAGAAACTGCCTTTAACTCAATGTTTACGCAAGCAAGAGTTTCTTATACTTTGCATCTACAACCCTTTATTAAACATTTATATTCACGCCTTTATAAAAGGGTGAAGGGTAGATACCCCCAGCAGTCTGCTTGAGTACGTTAATGAATTTAGATGATTCAAGTGCTGAAATGACTTCAATTGTAGAATGCTGGAGTCAGTGTATCTTAGAGTAGGGAAAAACTCGAGGGAGTTGAAGACAGCCAAAATCCTTTAAGTGGTTTGGTAAATATAACAAACAAGAATAAATATTTGTCTCTCCATATTTATCCAAAGAAGAGGGGTTAATGGCAGCTGCAGAAGTAAAGCATAACTTATCAAAGTCAGTCCGTCCATTAACCATTTTAACATATCATAATTTCACCGTGCCTTGAAAATCTCGCGATGCAGTCTGTTTTGGCTGATATTTGTAATTCTTTGACAGTCGTTATGAGTAAATCTGACAGCAGTCTAGCCAAATTATATCGTGATAGCCCTTTGCTGGGTTATGGAGGTTGGATATATAGTTAGAAAAAACCAAACAAATGATAATATTACCAAATGTAAAAAAAATATCAGCCGGTTGTTATGTTTTAAAGAAAAGCCAAATAAAGGTTTAAGAATAACTTTATTTCTCATAACAATTGCATACAAAATTCACTTACTGCGAAACAATATCTAAAACTAAAATTAACAACTAGAGCACACAGATGTACGTACATATAATTTTTTTATTTTTTTTTTGCAAATAATAGAACCGACTTCCATATCAAAACACTACAAAGCCAAAAATAACTTTAATTTCAGAAGTCGGTGTTATTGGTTTTGGATTTTCTTTTTTTTTCACACCGCCTTCCGAAATTAAAGTTATTTTTAGCTTTGTAGTGTTTTGATATGGAAGTCGGTTCTATTTTTTGCAAAAAAGAAAATTTTACTCGCTTTTTAGTGGGTCGGTTTGTAATTTATCTAGTTACAAAAGCCATAATGTCAACAACTTATTACCTTTTACAAAATATTGCTTTTCCCGATGCATAGCCGTTAATTTTTGAGGAGTTCTCCTGGTACTTGACCATCAGCTCTACATCACCATATGTATTGTGGCGAGCATAAAGTGTTTAACATCCGTACTCAAGTAATCGAATCGCAATCCACGAAATACTTATTATTGAGGAGTTTCAGTGGTCATCTGTGGTCTTCATCATCAGTTCAACTTTCCCAAATGGTACTTTTCGGAAACAACTGCTCAAGGAAAGATAAGAAATACCCAAAACGCTATAGGTGTGCCTATAATATTTGAAGAGTTCCCTCGATTTCTCCAGGATTCCATCATCAGATCCTGATTTCGTAACAATGGGACCAACTAGAAAGTATACCCATTCAAACGCAAAAAGAATTTCTCAAATCGGCCTAGCCGTCTCCGAGTTATGAGTTATACATAAAAAAAAAAGTTCAAGACGAATTGGTCATTCCGCTTCCGACGCTCGCCCGCGACGGTCGTACCGCTCCGCGCTCTCGATCGTTCCGTGCCTGAGTCATCGCTACGCTTCGTCACGCTCGCCGTGACGTCACTCGTAGTCGCCGACTACGACGCCTGGTCCGGATCCGCCTTTTTCGAGGCGGTGAAGGATATCCTGTTTCTATAACAGAGTATCGTCAAAAACAATTTGGTTTGGCCCCTTCAGGGTAAAACCACAGTTTCGTGGTCCTTGGTTGGAAACCTCACGGTGTCAACAATACCAAGGGGGTGCTGACCCGACGCACCCGCTGATCCCCTTCAGGGTGAAGCAGTAAATTGGAGTCGAGTGCTAGGTTTTGGCCTTGGGGGATCTCCTAGTCAAACCTAGTTACTGAGTTTCCTTTTCAGCTACACACCTAGTGTCGGTTGGGTGTGTCTACCCCTTCGCACTAGACCCAATAGGGCCCGGTTCGCACAATAAGACTGGCGACCGGTTACAAGCTTAGGGCTCACCATTAGGTACTCATCCTCCGATAACCATCATCTCTGCCTACCATCCCCCACCATCGGTCGCGTCTCTTGCTTCAGACGATCCTATCGCGCTCACCAGCGATCTCACGACTCTCTTCGGCCTGAGTGACTCCGTCTTACTAGCGGGCGATCTCAACGCCAAACACCCCGCTTGGAACAGCAACACGACAAATGCCAGAGGCAGAATCGTGTATAACCTAGGCGCGACCCTAAACTACGACGTCATCGCTCCGATGACTCCCACCCACTACCCACACGACCCCAACCATAACCCCGATGTCCTCGATGTGGCGCTCCTAAAGAATATAAACCTCCGTTTACACTCCATAGAAGCGCTTCACGAGCTCAACTCGGATCACCGTCCCGTTATCCTACACCTAGGTTCCCGCTCGGGTAACCATGATCCTACCCAACCTCCTCCAACCCAATTGATCACCGACTGGAGGAAAGTAAGTGAAAAACTGAAATCCACCACGTCGCCTCAATTGGACACCATTCCTGACCACATAGTCTCAGTCGCTGACACGACGGCGGCGATCGACTCGCTTACAAATCACGTACAATCCGTCCTGAACGATTGTTCAAGGGAAGTTCCTGTAGTGGAAGACCACCGCTGGAAACTCCCGGACGATGTACGGAATCTGATAACCGAGAAGAACGCAGCCATCCGTGCGTACAGCGCTTTTCCCTGCGCCGCAAACAAAGCTCACATGCGCAACTTACAGCGTGCTGTAAGGAAACGCATTACCGAGCAGCGTAATGCGAGCTGGGACAAGATGCTGAGCGAACTTGAGCCCACCCATCTTGCCTTCTGGCAGCTTCAGAGGAAGTTACGATCCACTGAAGAGGCCACAATGCCTCCTCTCATTCGTCCCGATAAGAGTGTCGCCTTCGATAACTCTGAAAAAGCAGAATGCCTAGCCGACAGCCTAGAGTCCCAGTGTTCTCCCAGCTCTCAACCAGTAGACCAAGCCCACCTCGATATGGTGAACGCCGAAGTCGAACGTAGAACTTCCCTTCCGCCCGTCGAAGATCCCGATAATCCACTGGCCCCCATCACTCCTGATGAGGTCCAGGATATCATTAAAAGTCTCCAACCGCGAAAAGCCCCTGGCTCCGACGGCATCACCAATAGGGTTTTCAAACTTTTCCCCGCCCAGCTTATAGTGCTAATGACTGCCATCTTCAATGGTGCATTGAGCAATAATATGTTCCCCGCAACCTGGAAACAGGCCACCGTCATAGGTATTCCCAAACCAGGCAAGCCCAAGTGTGACCCGTCTAGCTACCGTCCCATTAGCTTACTCAACGTCCTTGGTAAAATCTATGAAAGGCTTATATATAAGCGGCTCAAAGATTTTGCCGAAGCAAAGAGTCTTATACCCAATGAGCAGTTTGGATTTAGAACCGAACACTCATGTATCCAACAAGTCCACCGCATCATAGAACACGTCAGCGCCGGCTTCCAACGGGGCGCAATAACGGGAGCCTTATTCTTCGACATAGCGAAAGCGTTCGACAAAGTCTGGCACAATGGCTTAATCTATAAGCTATACCAACTCGGCGTGCCTGACCGTCTCGTGCTCATCCTACGGGACTTTTTATCGAATCGCACTTTTCGTTACCGAATTGAGGGGGAGCTTTCCTCCCCCCATCCCATTCGCGCAGGAGTTCCTCAAGGCTCCGTACTATCCCCCCTCGTTTTCACGCTATTCACTAGCGATATCCCCAAGCATAAAAATACTCAGCTAGCCCTATTTGCCGACGATACGGCTATCTATTATACCGGTCTTAAACCCGATGCCATCGCTCGCACTCTCCAAACTTCCGCAAACACTCTGGCCAAGTGGTTCCGGAAATGGAGAATCGAAGTCAATCCAGACAAAAGCCAGGCAGTCCTCTTTTCTAAGCCGCGGATAAACCCACCCTCCCCCCGTCCGATTACCATGTACGGCAAGCCGATCCCCTGGGAAAAGCAAGCCAAATACTTAGGCGTGGTCCTCGATAAACACCTTTCCTTCGCTGAGCACATAAAGCAGGCACGTTCGCGCGCCGCTTTCGCTCTAGGTAGGCTCCACTTCATTCTTAGCTCCCGCAGCAAGTTATCACTCAGGTGCAAGCTGCGTATTTTCACCGCGGTCATCCGTCCCATCATGACCTACGCCTGCGTTGTTTTCGCACACGCAAAGCCCTACCTCCTCCACAAGATGCAGACCCTTCAAAACCGATTCCTCCGTAGAGTCACGGGAGCCCCCTTTTATGTTCGAAATGAGCTTCTTCACGTAGACCTCAAGATGCCCACCATCCAGCAGTTCATGAAACGTGTCTCCAAGCGTTTCTTTGATACTGCAATCCAACATAGGAATCCCCTTATCGTATCGGCCGCCCAATACGAACCCTCGCGTATCTCTAAGATTCGCCGACCAAGGCACACCCTTGTCACTCCCGATGACGCAATCACCCTGCTCCAAGACAGCCGTAGGGAAACAAGTACAGTGGCACACAAAAACAAAAACCGACCGTCCTTCCGTCCTCGCCGCCGAGGCCCGCCGCGACGTCCCCGTAATAGTCCGCCCCGACCCTTGCCAGAGCCAGCCCGCGACGCTGAGCCAGTAGCTTTAAATTCCCTTATTAATAATAAAAACGATATGATCCAGCCTGTCCCTAGCTGCCCTCCCACTGCGACGCCCTAAGCCGAGGTCCGTACCCCACAGGGGGTGCCCTTAGCGTGTAGTCGCCTAGTTTGTAAGTTTTCTAATAAGCCCTGGCTGGAGGCTTTAATTAATTAATTAATTAAGGCAACCACAGGCAAGCCCGGTTAAGCAGCCGACAACCTCAGAGGTTGACCTGCGAGATGCCACACACAAAAAAAAAAAAAAAAAAATCAAGACGAATTGAGAACCTCCTTTTTTTGAAGTCGGTTAATAACAAAACATAATAGCAAAGTAGAAAATAAAAACAAATGTGGATAAACAGATAACATAAACTCGATCGTAAGTTAAACAAGCACAACATGGATGTATGATTTGATTTTTACTAGATAACCTTGATTAAGGTGGTGAGAAGGTGAATAATCAAATATATATTGCCTATTATTTGGTAGAATTAAAATTGTGTACATGAACTTTTATGGAGAACAATGAAACTATTATACTCTTGAGCTGATTAAAAAACATTATGCGAGTCCACAAGGACAGCTGCCATTTTTTAATTTATTTATTGCTTTTTATTCCGGAATGGCTTATGGACGCTTCCCGTGACTCAAGGGCTGACTTTTACTTAGCCAGAGGCTAGCATTGTCATACAACGTGACAAAGCCGCCAGTTTCTTGGGAAAAGTTCTAACTGACAGCGATGAGGAATTATATTATTTTACGCAATATTTTAATTTAAATAAATCGTTTATACAGGATTATTGGAAATATGTCCCGATCCAGTTAAGGGCGTGTAGATGAGGTCATTAACTAACAAATCAACCCTAAGTTTCTAGGTCTAAGGTATACCATTATCGAGATTTTTTTTTAAATATTAAAATAAAATAGGACTTTGTCTCTTTTAAAAATTTATAAAAAGAAAGAAAACACGTTTTAGCATTCTTATTTATTAAATAGCTAAAGAATTAAGTTGCGCATAATAAAAAGTCATAAAACAATTAAAAATCTCCGTACTTTTGAAAAAAGAGATCCAATACTTATTTTATTTTTATGATTTTTGCAACACATTAAAAATTTTTTTTTCTCCTAAAAATCACTAATCTATTTTGACGGCGGAACATTTTATTTTTTAGTTAATGACCTCATCTACACAGGATTGGGACATATTTCCAATAACCCTGTAGATGTTTTGATATTTAATTTATAGCTAAATAAATGGTTTATCGCTTTATTAAGAACTCTTCATTTAAAAAAATACCAGCAATGTGAGTAGAATTCACATCACTAGCAATCTTGTAACGCATCCAACTAAGCTAAATATGCTTGTGCCTAGAGTGGGTTTACAGCCATAGTGTAATGGGTGGGAATTGGATTCGAACCCGCGATCTTTCGATCAAAAGACCTAAGGCATTAGGCTATTGACGCTTACAAAACGCTTTTTTGTTTTGTTATTTTCAACAATACCAGCCTATATTTTGCAACCGAGTCAGCAGTACGTTGCGTCATCCCGTCTCGTTTACGAAGCTTAGTAAATATGGAAATTTCTCCTTTGCTAGTTCAGTGGAGCGGTCATTGGGAGGCTTACGTCTACTAAAGGATGTTTACGCGTTTATATTTTGATAAACACGACACGGACAAACGAGAAATAAATACATAAATGACGGTTAATAGATACACGCTGCTTCGAAATAAAATACGGATAAAAAATTATAACAATGATGATTAAATAGACGTGGTTGATTAAGCAACGCATTGGTGGTTGCTATATCCTTAAGAACCTGTATTATATTGATATTTTAGGTGCCTCTCTCACAAAGAAAAACCCCTGTTTAAGTTCACTTTAACCTTTAACCTTAGATCACTTTGTGTGGAGAAATTAAACGTCTCACTTACGGTTCGTTATAGATAGATAGATAGATAGAATATACTTTATTGTACACCAATAATTGAATCACACTTAAATAACAATATTGTAAAAAATTGGTTACAATGGCGGTCTTATCGCTGAGAGCGATATCTTCCAGACAACCTTTGGAAGGACTTTATGAGCTTTAATTAAAATGGGGAGGGCTATATTAGTGTACTACTGTACAAATATTCATTAATAACGGAAAAACAAATTAAAATAAAATAAATAAATATATTATGTGTTCTTTAACATCGTGTGGAGAAAGCAAAGGAATAATCATAAGTTTGAAATAAAATGATTGGCAACCGAGCTTTTAAAAACAGCAAGTGACTGAGCTTGTCTTACTGACACCGGCAATCCATTCCACAACCGAATGGCCTGCACCGTAAATGACTGGTCGTAAAATTTTGTGGAATGCGTAGGCATCAAAAGTCTCAAATTCTCTGATGATCTCAAATCTCTAACATGTGTGTCATGAAGGAACTTAAAACGTTCTTTGAGGTAAAAGGGAGTCGTTGGATTGAAAAGAATACTGTAGAGTAATGATAAAATATGTGCATTCCGGCGAAGGCGGATAGGCAGCCACTTGAGTTTAGTGCGAAACTCAGAAACATGATCATATTTGCGCAATCCAAATATGAATCTGATACAAAAATTTTGGAGTCGCTCAAGCTTATCTAGCTGCACTTCAGTTAGATCTGGATAACTTGCATCAGCATAGTCAAGGATAGGGAGAAGAAGAGATTGGGCAAGCGCAGTTTTAGTAGCAGTCGGTAGGAAATTGCGCAATCTGCGCAAAGACCCCGCAGAGGCGAACAGTTTGCGGCTCACTTCTTGCAACTGGGGACCCCAAGACAAATCTTTATCAATATAAATACCAAGGTCTTTTACTGAGTCACAGTAGGGTATAACAGCTCCATCGAAAATGATTTGGGGAAGGGTCGTCCATTCAATTTTAGAACGTAGCCTAGGGCTGCCAACAATAATGACTTTAGTCTTCGCAGGATTAACCTTCAAACCATGATCCAAACTCCAATCGGAAATACGCGCTAAATCTTTATTCACTGTCTTCACCGCCTCAGACAAATCTTCAACGGGAGCTTGCGAATAAATTTGCAGATCGTCAGCATAAAGGTGGTAGAATGAGAGAAGTTCATTTGAAATAGAATTTATAAATATGGCGAAAAGAAGAGGAGAGAGAACGCCCCCCTGTGGTACGCCAGCAGTAGTATTGCACCATGAAGACAACGAACCTTCAATGCAAATACGTTGTCGGCGGCCACACAGGTAACTACGAAACCAATCAATAGCTGTTGGAGATATGTTAAGAGAGCATAGTATCCCGAGCAAGACATCAAAATCAACAGTGTTAAAAGCATTACTGAAATCAAGTAAAGAAAGGACCGTCAATTTCCTATTGTCCATACCCAGTCTTATATCATCCGTAATGTTAACAAGAGCTGTGGTAGTGCTATGCCCCGGACGAAATCCGGATTGGTAAAAATTAAGGAGTCTGTTTCTACCGAGGAAAGCACTAAGCTGACTATGAATAAGGCGTTCTAGGACTTTGGACAGAAACGGTAAAATGGAAATGGGACGAAATTCAGAGAAAGAAACAGGATTACATTTTTTTGGAAGTGGGGTTACATGAGCTTCATTCCATGCAGATGGAAAAACACCAGAGGATACAGAATGATTAAGGATATGGCAGATGACAGGAAGGATTTCGTCCAAAATAGGGAGTATCATCTTGCGACTTACACAGTCAGTACCAACAGCATTTGACGTGATTGATAAAATACTCTTCTTAACATCACAACAAGCAAATTGATTAAAAACAAAAGGAGAATAATCGGGAGTGGGAAGAGACGAAAGATTATCTAAAGTTTTGGTTTTAACAGCCCCATTGAAATTACAAGAGGTGGAAAAATGTTGATTGAGTAATTCAAGATCTATATCTTTAGGAACAGACTCTTGACGTGACTTCCCAATTCCCATTGATCTAAGAAATTTCCAGACTTTAGCTGGATCACCGTTTTCAACGGACTTATGAATGTGGCGGCGTTGGGCATCCCTACAAACCAAGTTGCTGCGATTTCTGATAGCGACGTATTTTTCACGATTTAAGGAGCTAGGTCTGCACTTATACCTAGACTAGAATTTGCGTGTTGCGCGAGGTGCAAGCACCTCGCGTGCTTGTGAAAAAAGAAGGTGCAAGCACCTCGCGAGCTTGTGAAAAAAAAAAAAAAAAAAAAAAGAGGGGGGGGGGGGTGATGGGGGGGGGGGTTGCACAAGTATTTCGACTAAAGCATTGCCCCTCTAAATGAATCTGAAAAAAAAAATGTTCCAAGTCTCTTAGATTCCGAGATCCGCCTAAAGGGGGGGAGAAGGGGGGCGGGGGGGGGGACTTTGAAAAATGGTTTTTACTTTACCGAGCCTCCTCTATACGAATCCGTAAAAAACAAAAAATACGGGTCTCGTAGTTTCCGAGATACGATAGGGAGGGGGGAGAAGGGGGGTGAAAAGGGGAGGTTTGGCACTTTTCCCGTAGGTTTGAGAGTTACTTGTTTACGAATCTGTCAAAATATACCCACCTCCCCATCCACCATCTGGGAGAACAATTATGTCAATGAGTCAGTGAGTGAGTGAGTGGTAATTTAGCTTTATATAGTATAACTAGTATTTGCGTGTTGCGCGAGGTGCAAGCACCTCGCGTGCTTGTGAAAAAAGAAAGGGGGGGGGTGATGGGGGGAGATGGGGGGGTTTAGTATTTGCGTGTTGCGCGAGGTGCAAGCACCTCGCGTGCTTGTGAAAAAAAAAAGGGGGAGGGTGATGGGGGGGTTTAGTATTTGCGTGTTGCGCGAGGTGCAAGCACCTCGCGTGCTTGTGACAAAAAAAAAGGGGGCGGGGTGATGGGGGAGATGGGGGGGTTTAGTATTTGCGTGTTGCGCTTAAAAAAAACTGTTACAAGTCTCTTAGTTTCCGAGATCCGCCTAAGGGGGGTGAGAAGGGGGGCAAGGGGGGCGACTTTGAAAAATGGTTTTTACTTTACCGAGCCTCCTCTATACGAATCCGTAACAAAAAAAAAATACCGGTCTCGTAGTTTCCGAGATACGATAGGGAGGGGGGAGAAGGGGGGTGAAAAGGGGAAGTTTGGCACTTTTCCCGTAGGTTTGAGAGTTACTTGTTTACGAATCTGTCAAAATATACCCACCTCCCCATCCACCATCTGGGAGAACAATTATGTCAATGAGTGAGTCAGTGAGTGGTAATTTAGCTTTATATAATATGATTTAGCTGCTGCCTTTTTTTGTAAAATTGCTTTTTTTGCAATATACATAACTATAATCATCATAACCCTGGTTATTAGTTAATAAGTGATTTCTAAGTGTTTTCGGTTAAAAGCTAGCTATTATGTAAGCTAATCTGTGGCTAACGTCTTTGAAATTGAAAAAAATTTATTCGGAGATAGACACATACAAGAACATACAATAGAAATAGAATTAACAATTTCGCTAAGCATAGCTTAGTATGTCGCTGCTTAGGAACCGTGTCTGTTACTTTATTGTTAATCTTTATATTGTGTCTATGCTGTTTGTGGTCTCTATTAAATATACAGGAAAAAACAAAAATGATAAGAAAACCTCCACGCAGCCGTTTTCTTCAGAAATCATGAATTTAGAACTATTTTATGACCAGTCTGCGATCAGCAACAATTTTAGCAAACAACTCAGCTTGCTCTGTTATTCCAGTCATCGTCGAACACATGTAATACTTATTCCATGCAGTTTTAAACCGTTTAATATTACTGTCAAGTCTTTTCCGAGAACGTTTGCAATGAAAACGAGATGTCTCGGGCATTCAATGTAAATTCGCGATGACACATTGAGACATTCAATATCTTCATCAAGATTTCATAAACAACTTAGTTTTACGGTTGACTGACTGAATTCGGTTGATATGTTTTTTCTACGGTGGGAAAATAAAATCGTACGATACGATACTTCGGGGCACCGTTATAGACTTTTCATTTCATATGTAGGTAAAAAACTAAGAATATTTACGAATATGTACTTGAAAGATGTAGTTGTTTTGGTTACTGATATAGAAGATTTTAATAAAAACAATGAAATGGTTATCCTCCGCTTAAACAAACTAAAGAACCAGTAGCTAAAACATATGATATGCCTATTATAGCCTTTAGTGACAAAGTTGTGTCAATACTATAATAAACACTAGTATGAATGGACGATACAAGTGATGCAGCACACTCTTGGACAAACAAACCATCCGTGAGCGCGATAATATCCATTACAAGCCTTCACTGTTGACGGATGATCATATTAGAACCGAACAATATACTCACACCAATCAATACAACAGCGGAATAAAGAGTAAAACCTCTATGAAGTCGGAACAAGACTGAAAATCGCTTGGTAAATTAGTTCCCGAAGAAGATACAAAGTTTGTTTTCGTGAATGATCAAAATGAACTATGAAGTTGTAAAATGGTACCAAGCAGAGATGTTTAACAATGTATGTGAGATAACGCATAACATGCGTTTACGTGGGATGCGCACGATCGGATAATAGTTTTTTGTTCGCATGTCGCAGTCGATAATCGGAATCGGGTGAATTGTTACTTGTCATGATGTTTTGTGGGCTCTTGTGAACATCGATTTAGTTTTGAATATAATATCACTTGGTTTATCATATTTATCAGTATATATTTAGTCATTTTAACTTCATTGAAATATTCAAAGGTTTTAAAGTCGTTTGTTCGAGTCAAAGAAACACTTTTTCTTATAGAGCTGGCTCTAAAATAAATAAAATAGATGAAAATCATAGAAATAAAAAGCCAAAGCCACGAATGTAAACTGAGAAGTAATAAAACCTACATCCGAACTTTACGACTGATCTAATATCCTGAGAGGACAAGTTACTTGATAAAACTTCTGATAGCCTGAACTAACTACGGCATTGTCTATCGTACGTTCCATCAGACGTGGGTGTCCGGTATCGGATTTTATTTTATATTTGTTTGTTTTGTATGTCGAATAGTTTTTTTTTTCAATCATTTTAGCACAACTATGTATCACATCAACACTGGTTCTGCGGAAATAATAATAATGGATTTTGTGCTTTGTTTAAAATAAAAGAGAGACGTTAAAATGTTTTTAATATTTTCAGTGGGCAAATCATGTAATGACTCCTGCCGCTTTGGGAGGAGCAGAAGGGAGTGTCAGACTTCTATTGACTAAAAATTCACTCTGTTCCTTCAAGTGTCCTTACATTGCGGGATCGAGGCGTTAAAGTGCTTAGTTTAGTAGCAAAGGGAAGTATTTGGACAACACTGAACTGACTGACAAATATCATAATGTCCTAGTATAGCAAAATATATGCCAAAATGTCAAGGGAGACTTTAATTGGCGGCGCGTCGTGGTTCTCACGCGCCTCTAAGAGGAGCAGTCATGTTCTAACTATACATATTCTAACATACTGCGGCCCCGGAAATCGAGGGCAAGTGAAAAAAGGGAAACATAATATTTCCGAGTTTTGAAAAATAGATTTTCTTCATACAATGATAATTTTTGTAAATCTCAGCTATAATCGAAAATGTACACTATGAACATACACAGATACCTTATGAAGTTTCTGAACCAAAAACAACTCAACAAGATATTTTGATTTAAGTGCCCAAACACAACAGTGAGTTTGTAAGAAGTCTGCTGGTATGAAGTGACCGCCACATTGTATATCGGACATAACGTTAGACATGGGTGTCCGGTGTCAAACTCTTGTTTTTTGTACTGTACCATCAATGTCTTGTTTTGTTTTCATACTGGTTTTAGGTGAACACAATGATAGAAATGTAACACTGAGAACTGAGATGGAAAGATCGAAGCAAATAGTAGATTAGGAATTTCAAATAGAAACATATACTGAAAACGTAAATTGACTGGACTACATATTTAAACTACGACTAAAATTGATATTGATGCATTCAATGAAACGAAAATGTAAACTAGTATTATAAATGCGAATAATAATTTAGATGTATGGATCGATAACAATCATATACATTGATTGTTACGCAATTACGCACAAATGGAGATAGATTAGCACTTCTACTTTTATTCCAGTAAAATTCACGTTTCTCGAGAGATATATGTATTAGTTTCCACGTGAAAGAAGTCGCATGAAACAGCAGTAGTAATTAATAAAGTTGGAAACTTTTAACCTCAAATTATCCAATAATCCGCTTAACTATAAAGGCCAATATCATTCAAACAAAACCAAAATTAAACTCCTAATCTCGTTAGTGAGTACATTCAAATTATAATAGGATAATGGGTGGTGGCCTCACATTTACTAATATTACAAAAAGATAGAGACTGTGCTAAGCCGTATGCGTTGGAAAAAGAAATAAAGTAAATTATAAAGTAATCCCGCTATTCTCTCGCACCTTACAACTCAAGATAAATTAAACGAGAATTGACCACCAAATTAAGTAGTAACATCACGCGTTTTGTATTTGGTCCAAAGAGGCGGCGTGTGGTAGGTAACAGGGTTTGAAGTCTATACAACGAAACCTGCATTATTTTTGTGTTCAAGTGAGACATTCAGATATGGTAAAAATAAGTTCGCAACTAAAGACATACTGGTTAGATTAACTGCATCAAAATAGCAGTCAGCAGCATTGACGGGGCCTGACAGGTCCATTGCCTGCCGGGGTTACGGAAATGTTGTAACAAGATACCGCGGCCCCGGAAGTAAGGGCAGTGAAGGAACAGGGTGGGTTTTTAGTCAGTGGAAGTCTGACACTTCTTTCCGCTCCAACCAGAGTGAAAGGAATCATTAGATGATTATCACACTGAAAAAAATTGGCCAAGTGCGAGTCAGACTCGCCCATGAAGGGTTCCGAAGTAGGTAACTATAATAATATAATATGTATATTTATTTAACAAAAAAACTTACAAATTTCTAAAAACTAGCTTATTTACATTTTTTACAACTACGCCCAATAACTTTGTTTTTCAAAGTGTTTGTATGAAATACAAAGTTATATTTGCGGTTTTATAAAATATGCTATATCTCAAAAACTGCTCAACCGATCTCGTTCAAACTAATTTTTTTGAATTTTTACATTAAGATTTACAGCATATATTTATTTTAGATTTTTAACTCCATTATTATAGAAGTTAGACGGGGGCTACACACATTTTATCACTTTGGAAGCGTGTATCTTTTAAACAATTGACTTTATGAAAATGTTGGTGTAGAAACCTCAATGTCATTTTTAAAGGCCTGTCTATAAATACCACACACGCATAGCATTTATGAAAAAAAAATAGTTTCAGTTCCATGTATAGAGAGCCCCCCTTAATTTTAAATACTTTTTTATTTTTCTCTTAAAATCGGAAAGCGGTTTACAGAATACATCTACCTACCAAGTTTCACATGTATAGTCAGTTTCGGAATAAAATGGCTGTGACATACGGACGGACGGACAGACAGACATGACGAAACTATAAGGGTTCCGTTTTTTGCCATTCGGCTACGGAACCCTAAAAACGGCATGTAGTGTCAATTTTAATTAATACTAGTTGTGCTCGCGATGTCATTCACGTGACGGGTTTTTCCAGCGTAAATCCTGATCACGTGAGCATTCCGGGATAAATGTATATGTTACCGTTTAACCCCGTCTATCTTCCAGTGAAAGTTTTTTGAATTGCATGAGCCGCTCCAGATAAGTATAAGCCCAGGCAAAAATTTAAAATACTTTATATGCGTTTAATTATCGTGTAAATAAAGGACTCCGGCAACGGCCCATACTTCGTCGGGCCCACTTTTTCAACTCAACAGACAATAATAATATGAATACTAAATTGACTGGTAATAAACACTATTTACTATAAAAACATCAATATCAATATTAATCATGGGAATACCGAGATAACAGAGAGATAACAAAAACGTTTTTTAGGTTATGAAAAGTAAAAACATTTAAGGTCATTGAGAAATAAAACCGAAAATTAATAAAAATTGGCCAAGTGCGAGTCGGACTCACCCATGAAGGGTTCCGTAGTTACTATAATAAATATAATATACTTAATATATTTATTTGAAAAAAAAAAAAAACAAAAACCTTACAAATTTCTTAAAACTAAACTATTTACAATTTTTACAACTACGCTAAATAACTTTGTTTTCCATAGTATTTGTATGAATTACAAAGTTATGTTTGCGGTTTTAGAAAATATGCTGTATCTTAAAAACTACTGACCCGATTTCATTCAAATTAATTTTGGTTGAAAGTTTACATTAAGATCTACAGACATGTATTTTTTTTTAGATTTTTCACTCCATTATTATAGAAGTTAGAGGGGGGACACACACATTTTACCAATTTGGAAGCTTATATCTTTTAAACGATTGACTTTATGAAAAAGTGGTTTTAGAAACCCTTATATGATTTTTAAAGACCTGTCTATAAATACCACACACGTATAGGTTTCATGAAAAAAAATATTTTCAGTTCTAGTTCTATGTATGGGGACCCCCCTTTAATTTAAATATTTTTTAATTTTTTTCTTAAAATCGGAAAGCGGTTCACAGAATACATCTACTTACTAAGTTTCACATGTATAGTCTTAATAGTTTCGGAATAAAATGGCTGTGACATACGGACGGACGGACAGACAGACAGACGGACAGACATATCGAAACTACAAGGGTTCCGTTTTTCGCCATTCGGCTACGGAACCCTAAAAACGACCTTAATTCAAACTAAAAGTAGTTTGAATTAAGTTCTTTTTTATTCATTTTCATAAATAATTAATAAATCATCTAAAAAGTAAGAGTACTCACAGCGGCGTAAGAGTATAAACAAAAATGTACTCTGTGATCTATACAAGTTCGCGCCTTCGCGGAGTGAATTACATTGATTGATTTTTTCAGCTCATTTGACGTTTCTTGAGTTTTTATAATTTGGCTTCTAGCATTTTTATCCACTATCGAAATCAACACAAAGCCACAGTTATTATGGACCAAAAATGTTGTAATTAACAAAAATATTTACGTAATGCGTTAACTGATATATTTAGACTTTCAAAATGTATCTATTTTGATATTTTGATCTAATAATGAGAAATCATGAACCCTCTATATACAATATTATACTATTTAACCCCCTGGCAACCCTGGAATTAGGAAATGCAGATGTCATGGCTGACAGATAATTTATTCACAATGACTTCCGCTATATCTTCTTTTTATTGTGTTTTTCATTACCCCATGATTAAAAGTCGTATAAAATTACGATAAATAACCATTAAATAAAAGATTTTTAAAAATATATATTTCATTTCTGTCTGCTATTACACTGCTAGTGGGCCTAATTTCGCCAACCTCCTTTAGTACTTGAGAAAACACAGTTATTTGAAATCACAAACAGAGATTTAAATTAACGCGTATGTCGGTATGTATCTACAGAACAGATGTATAGATTATCATGCAAATATATAGTTATAGAATTGGCGTAAACTGAAAGAAACACTGTGACATATCTGGATCATAAGAAGATACAAAACATCATTCTGCACCCTTTACGATGTTATTTTACTACACATTAACAGACCACTTACACAGCAGCGGCAGCTAGACTCGTGCAGACAACCAGACAGAACTGTTATTTGAACGCAAAACGTCAGTTTAATTGACTTGATCGTGACCATCCAACGGCATTGTGCGACTCAAAATCAGTCGTGTGCGCATACCCTGACATCATCACAGTATCCATCGATGGGATGCCACTTTTTGACAAGACATGTATAATCAAGTCAATTTAACTTTAGCTACGTCATCATCAAACAAATTGCGAGGAGCCGCTTTGATCTGCCGCACTTTGATTTTGTTCTGTCCGTGGCATAAATTATATTGCGAATCTGGTTTTATTGGAGTAATGAAATTCTAGGTATTTGATGGAAAATTTGCCGGAATAATATTTAACTATGAACGAGATAAAATAAACCAATAAATCTTTATTTGGGTATTACTGTCGTGTAACAAAAGGATTATTGGCGTCTGGGAATTGACATTTTTTTTAATCTCATGTTTTGTTTACTTTCTTAAATCAAATCAAATCAAATCAAATCGTTTATTATTGTAATCGTTTATCCTTATTATTGTAACCTGCATACACAAAACATCCTGAGCCTATAATGCTTCCACTGCTGTAACACATGCGTCTTTTCAATCAGGCTCCATCCGAATTAGTAATACCACACGTCCTCTATATCTTTGTACTAGGTTTTCTATCTCAGTTTTGATGTATTCTCTATAAAAGACATATGATTTTATACCCACCTACGTCTTGAGTAAGTTAAAACCCTTGTTTAAACAACATAACAATGTAATATGTCGTTATTATTTCCATTTTAATATAAGTAGGTACAAGTTTAGAACGTCGGTGGCTTCCTAAGCGATGGTTCACAGCCCAAGTTCACAGTTTAGTTTCTCTGTCCCGATACTCTCAGGTCAACTTGTATAAGACGTAGTTTCCAAGGTTGGTAACTTACAGAATAAGGGCAAACTTGTTACTTCATACCGTTGATTGATACATGAAAATTAATAGACAGAATTTACTTTCTTTACCAATAATCTAAACGCACCAGTTTGACATTATTGTTTATCCTATGATTACAATGGCGATCTTATCCCTAATAGCAATATCTTCCAGAATATTTACTTTTTAAATTATTGTATATTTGACTTGTTCAATTTTAGTTATCATGAATGTGAGCTTCATTCTGCTCACATTTACAATATCTTCGATGTTCATCAGGCAGTTTGAAGACTTCATGTAGCCTACACAAATGTCCTTACTTTGGTATTGTTCGAACTCTTTAAAGCTTTAAGTTTAACTACCTGTCCAGTGCTTGAACTATATGTATGTATTAGAGGTCCAGTCAAATGTAAATGCATCTTTTCTATAATGAACACTACAGTCATAAACCTACATAGTTCTAATATCAAATAACACAAATAGGTAAAATTAATATAATTCAGGTAAATATACAACACATTACATAGAAAAAGAACAGAAACAAAGGTAATTAACGTAAAGGCGCCTAATAACGACCCCTCAAAATCGGCTCCCATTACCGTCCGTTTCATAAAACTATCATTTTAAAGAGTTGCATTAAAGTTAGACAAGTCGTTGCTTTAGAGAAAATATAGATGTATTTGTAATGCAAATATTCATCACTTGCTTGTGCGCGTAAACCAACGATTTAAAGAATAATTGCACAGTTTGTCGTCGGACTCCGGATATAGCGCATATTTAGTAGTGTCCCGCTCCCGATTACGTACCTGTACCTATTTCTTTTTTAGCATAATATATAATTGTAAAGCAATCTAATGGACCTTTTAATTATTTTGATACCTTCTTAATACTTTCATAAACACAAATAATAACTAATTTTAATGAGATATAGCTTTATTTTGCTTCAAATTCAATATTAAAATGTGGCGGTGATAGGAACAATAATCTCAATTTTATTCCTATTACCGACCTAGGTCGTTGTTAGGTTTTTGACGAATATTTTAATTTCTACTTTTTATGTTATAATGCATCAATTAATAAGTAGTCGGCTATACTAATTTGATTAGTTAGTGTGTCAAGTTGTATTTGACCTATTAGCGCCATACATAATAAGAGTATCGATACTGTGAAAATCAACTTTATTCTTATGTAAATGTTTTGATGAATGTAGGATGTACAATTCTCTAATATTGTATTTTTATAGTTAAAATACCATTAAAATAAAATTAGCATAGCTACTGGCACCTGTATAATCATACAAATATTCTAAAAAGCAATACATTTACTCAATACATATTCATTTCATTGGGTCGGTAATAGGTTATACAGAATTTCTTCAATAGAACCTATTACCGATGTACCTGTACTTTTTAACCGACTTCAAAAAGAATGAGGTTCTCAATTCGTCTGTATGTTTTTTTTTAGTTTTTATGGATAGGGTGTTAGTAATTTTTTTTTTTTTTTGCCTAGTAGGTAAATATAATGTAATTAACATTAATAACAATTTAAAATATTTAGAAAAAGTATAAAACTGTAATTCATTTTTCATTAAAAACTATTATTAAAAATCACCTATTGACTTCCACTTACTATAATTCTTAACCCACTGCTAAGCAAAGGTTTAGTATATTCGACTAGGTAAATTTTGATTCAGAAACATGGAACGATTAAAACGTACGTAATATACAGCTAATCAACTTGACTGTGCATTGATGGCTATCGATAATGGAGCAAGTATCTATGAAACCTCAAAGAGATTTGGGATTCCTAGAATAACTCTTCGTGACAAGAGAAATCACAAGTACTCTAATGAAAATTGTGGGGTTCAACCTGTCTTCACCAAGCACGAAGAATGCCATTTAATAGACTGGATTCACTGTTATATTTCAATATGTAATTCATTTTATGAAGCATATCTCTTAAGACTGATTAAAAGCTGGTTATAATTATAACATTCTGTATTCTAAAGAATTAAACCCACACGAGCATTTTTATTTGACTGAATTTGTTCTGTTCATTTAGCGGTCGGTAATAGGTGCCACAAAAACGGTAATAGGAACACACCCATGGTTTGAGTCGGTAATAGGAACATAGCCCTTTTCATCAATTTATATTTTTTTTTAATATTTATTTCATTTTTTCGAATTGTTTCTATATCTGACTGACAAGATCGTTAGTTTCAGTATCTACTTGAATAAAAATAAAAAATGACACCAGTTATTAAGCATGTGCTTATTTTTTGCACATAAATGTGAACTTGGCTTAAACTGGCGGTAATAGGTGCGTTTACGTTAATAAGTTTTAATGCTAAATTTATTTTTTGTTATTAAAAAAATAATAATTTGGTAAGTAAATTACTGAATTAATTATAACATAATGATCATTGACCAGTAAGGATTATATGGACTTCAAAAGAGATTTTGACCATAACATAGCTAGAAAACACAGAAAACTTTCATCTAGCTTATATTTACGTAAAGATTATAAGGAAAAGTGTTATGCTTATGTTTAACCAATTATATTGCAGATAACTATAATTTATCACTAAAGTACCTAGCACTTTTGGAGTTTTCATAGTCAATACAGCTTATTTATAGATTGCTTTACGCTAAAACTATATGTGAAGCTGTATTCTGTTGCGAGTTTCAATTTTAAATACAAAAATAATAATAAAATACAAATTTGCCAATGAAGCTGTCTAAAACAAAATAATCAAGAGAGAAATCCATCAAAAATTGAAATAAACATCAAAGAATAAACTTTGCTTCAATCGTGTTTTGAATTCTGAAACTTTTATTTATAGCCGATCAATCTAAACTTTACTAATAGTTCCAATCAAGGATAAAAATATGAATTTTTGAATATATTAATTCCAAAGATTTTGAATATTAAGCTTTTCACAAGAGCACGGTTCAATCAATCATATTTTATAAAAAATTCTGATACAACGAATTAGCCAAAGCGTAGTTGATTTTTGAAACATAAAGCCTTATTGGAGGCGTCAGTCAAGTTCCAGTCGGTAATATATGTAATAATAGCGAAAGCCCAAAATACATATATGTAACCTATTTTACCGACAGGACTGACCAACTATCGGAAATACACTAACTAAACACTACAACTAAACAAATCATACAACACTAAGGGTTCCTAGAAGAGAGAAGCAAAGCTATTGTTACTATATTATCAGGAGCGCCTACATCTGCGGTTCAAAATGTTATCACTCCCTTTATATACATTAATGTCGATATAGTTGCGTTGAATCACGAAGTTGGAACAATACGTTTCCTCCATGCTATTGTCTTTGTGTTGAAAGTAGATATGAGTGATTTTTACTCTGTTATCTTGAACAAAGATTCTTCTTCTAGACGTTGTGAAAGTATACAAAGATTAACAAATGCTTCATGCTCGATTTTATTTAATAACAGTAAAATTGTACAGGATACGACCTCAAAAACACTGGTGCATTTAACCAATAAGATGTTGTTAGTATAATGTTCACTGGAAGAGAATTTGAAGTCAATAGCTTTATGGTTAAGGGGTCGGACTTGTGATTGAAAGGTCGCAGGTTCGAACCCAATTACACTATTGTCGTGAACCAACTCCAGACACAAGCATATATAGCTGAGTTGGAGGGGTTAACAAGATTGCTTCAGATGTGAATTCTATCCATGTTGCTTGTACTCTTTTTTTATCAAAACAAAGGAAAAAATATTTACACATAATCCGGGATAAAAAGTAGCTCGTGGCTAAATAACAATAGACGCAGTTAAGCAACGGTTACCGAGGTTGATCCATGGATAGCTGACTATTTTTAACCGACTTCAAAAAGGAGGTTCTGTATTCGATCATGTATGCATGTGTGTATGTATGTATATCCCTTTACCACCTAGCATATATTTTTGTCACACAACCACCTAACAAGGGTCTGTTGGTCCTCAAAGTTAAATAATTCAATTTCATAAAAAATTGCCAAGACAGGTTTTGTAATTAATTAAAATCGGTTTAGAAATATATTAAACTATTTATTAAAAATAAAGGAACATGTAAAATAAACTTTTCTTTTTGTTTAAGCTCTAATAATTGTTATTAACTCTAATTTCAAACTTACACACGAACACCTCTGGAAAATGAGATCCACAAAAATGATCACGAGTTATAACTTTTTTTAAACGTTCAATTAACAATAAACATGGAAAAATATTTAAATTCAAAATAAAATGATAAAATCAACAAAATTGCAACTCCTTAATTTACAGTTTTTCACGGCAGTGAATACATAGCTTATTTGAGCATTCGAGGCAAATTGGTGCTTTGCGGAGAAGAAGAGGAATTTAGCTCACCACGATATGCTGGTTTTATACCTGGTGTTCTGCACTATATTATGTTGCAAAGTTCTCAACCACGAAGAATGTGGGGTCGATGACCAGCGAAAACGATTTCTACCGAAATAGTTCGTCTTCCTCGGTCTCGATTGAATATTAGATAAAGGTTCATCATCTTCTGATGAAAACTCTTGGTCTTGATTTAAATTTTAAGAAGAAATATTATGGGATGGTGAATTCTAGTTATTGCTCACAGCAGTTCTCTCTTCACATTCGGAGCAGACGAACAACTTTCTTTCAATACGTGATCTGGTCCAATATCAGTCTCCACATTGCTAAATTCGTCGTTTGGTAGGTTTTCATTTTCTGACAGATCGTGCTCCAACCAACGCGCAATAATATCAACATTTAGAGTCATTTTTAACTAAAAAAATAAAAAAGCATATTCAAAAATTAAATATATATATACACGTGTAACGGAAACCCCATATCTATCCAAAAGGGCTGAATACAACATCTGGTATGGAGTCTCTATGCACAGTTTCAGTATAAAATAACTGACTCAAAGAATTGATACCAAATTATTGGTTTCATATATTTCTTGAATACCAATCATAATAAACGTCTCACAGCACTACGAGGGTCAATAACTTTCCACGTCACTTGCCAATAACAAGATAATTCTTTTCGTTCTTCTTAATTTGAAAAATTCGGTCTCTGGTATCAGTGTATTGGAATTTGTAATAAGTTCTACACACGTAGACTTAGGATTACAAAACCCTTGCTATATCGTTTGTTATCATCCAAAGAAGCCACGCACTTGGTATGTATATACCCTTTAAATTACATGTTGTATATATATAATTATGTATGTTTGTATATCCGCGATTTTCTCAGAAACTACTGATCTGATTTCGATGGCGTTTTCGTTGTTTGAAAGCACATTTTACAAGAAAGGTTTTAGTATATAACACATCAGGTTTTGATGAAGACCTTCGGAGATAAGTGATGGAACTCTTCAATTTAGAACAGCAAATCTCCCGCGATTGCTGCCATCGTACATAAATGAATAGGTTTCATCACCTCGGGTGTGCCCGAGAATGCGGCGTTCTTTGCCACCCATGTGAGTAGATACCTAGCCCTTATTTTTAACGGAATCAGACATCCCATAAAACAATATTTAAAGGTATTTCTCTCCTTGTAGTGCAAGTCTGGTCCGTTTATCGAGGCTAAGGCTCAAGGGATTTTTGGCAAAGGTGAGACGGTACTTCACACCGGAACAGCTGCTCAATCTGTATCAAGCCCAGGTTCGGTCGTGTATGGAGTCCTGCTCTCATCTTTGGGATGGATCTGCCAAATACCAACTAGACGTGCTTGAGTCCATTGTGAAACGGCCCAAGAGACAACGATGCACTAGTCGAGTCAAAGCTACAGAGCCTTGAACATTGACGACGAGTTGCAAGTCTATCGGTTTTCTATCGGTTACTTTTCGGGGTACATACTGGGTTCTGGATGTCAGACAGTCATTAGTTGAGTAGTCGCTTCATGCTTAGCAGATGAAGGTCCGGGATAAAAGGAGTAGAAAGAGTATAAAGGGAGTATTCCATATAAGCTATCTATATCTGTGGTAATCCGTTCAGTTATTTTGGCGTGATTGTTACGCTCATCCAACAATCTTCTCTTACTTTGTCCTTCTCATACTTCTGACTTTGTTCATTCTTTTTTTCATATCCAGTCGATTCTTCTCTGGAATGCGCTTCCTCTCGAGACCAGGACGGCTGACAATCGCTACGCATTTAAAAAGAAATTGCGGATCCACTTTCTTCACCAATAAGCAGAATTTCCATATTTAATTTTCATTTGCTTCTTAAGTATATATGTATATGTATTTATATAAGTATTTATTCATTTATATTACTTATGTAGATTTATATTTTATGATACTTAGATTTTATGATATTAGGTTTTTGTGTTATCACTATTATTATCATTATTTTTTCCAATATAATTTTCACGTACATATGCACTTTCCACTCTTTCTCTTCAGCACTCATGGTTGACTTGTAGAGAATGCCTACGGCATTAAGTCCACCTTTGTACCTATGTGCATAAAGTGTAAATAAATAAATAAATAAACATCTAAACATTTGCATTTATACAAGTATAAATAATCGGTTCCACCTGGGAACTAAATCCAAGATCCCAACGTCCGTATTCGATCTTGTTACCTCTAAAACAATGGTGTGACTATGCACTAATTAGACAACCTTTTCATTGTCTTGCCCATTAAATAGATTATAGGTATTAATATAAGGGTTTGTAGTATTGTTTATCTCAGGAATGTAAAAGAGTTGTTTTGTTTACTACCACGATTTAATACTGGTTTTTTTATGCTTTCTGGAGCTATAATAAACATTTTATCGAATCACCTTCATTTTGACGATTATAAGACAATAATGGGCACTTAATTCTATTTGTTATTTCACAATAACACCTTTCTATATTAACCCTCAAAACTTCAGAAATAAGTTCCCTACTAATGAGTTTCAAACAGGGATCGTGGTCTACATACACTCGATCATTGTCAAAAATGACAATCGTAGTGCGATAGCGGATGACTTTCAAATAAATTCATCGTTCATTAGATTTGCTTGCAGGGGACTACTGTGTAGAACTAATGTTTTAGAATCAACCATTAACGCGATCCAGTTTCTGATTTCAAAGAGACACATTGTATAAAAGAACAGTCAACCAGAACCAAAATTGATTCTAATTGATTCGTTGTTTCTTCTCAGTACAATCAGTTAGGAAATACAGGATTCATCTAGTTTAATTTTACGGAAAAAACACGAATATTAAGTGTTTGGTTAAAAATGCAAAATTAATTGTAATTTATACGTATATTTTTACATCTACAACACTTATGATATTATGACCTCTTCCAAAAATGAGCAGGGCATTCGACAGTCAGTGGCAAGTGACAAATCTTAGTGCTGAGATTATAAAACAAAAGGTCTTAGTGCTATTACTGAACGGAACTCACAGGACGCCGAAAACCATAAGCGAATATATCTGATTCATTATTGTGTTTAAAACTGTCAAATTTAAAATAAAAAAAATAGAATAAACATAAAATCTATTATCAAGTTGGACAGAATTCCCATCTGTGTGTGCCACAATTATGATGATGAGTCAGCAATCTAAAGTAATGCGTGTGTAGATGTACGGGGTTGCGATGTTAAATTTATTAAAGTACGCAAGTAAATGAGTAATAAGTATTCCTGCTGATATCATCTTTTCATAGTTGGTACTTGGGTTCATTCATTCTCATATGTGTATTAGAAAAGTTAGAGGGATACAATGATAATTCAGATTCGTATCAATATTTGCGAAACCCTTTGGTTATCCTTGTTGTTGAAAACAATTTAATAGTATTAAGACCCACGCCGTCGTATAATGTGTTTATAAATATACGAATCGGCTACAGTAATTAAAACTAAATAAGTAAATTACATTACTCGACCAACAAAACTTATATATAAATCGTGTGCCATCACATCAGGTTTTGTTAAATCTTTTCCTAGAATACCTTTGTAAGAGAAAACAATTTGGAACTAAAAATGGCACAAGCATCATTGTTTTATTTTTAAAGTTGCCTTTATTAAATTTGAGAGCTGCAGCAACCCTTGAGATAGAGGGGTGAGGTTTTATTAGGGGCGACTAACGAGTGCCGATAAGGAGGTATAATGCCCCTCTGTGTCAGTGTTGGTACAAACCACAAGATACAGCGTGGTTACATATGAGTATGTACACAATGTACATACATATGAATGTGTTATAATACTACTCAACACAATTCCTTATTTTTGTGAACCTTCATATGAGCGTAAGGTAAATTGATATATTCCACATTGGGCACCCGCTTAAATGACACCTGAGTGAATGGCACCTCATGTGGAATACCTTAGGTGCCATTTGAGAAGGAAAAATATTTATTTATTTCTTTGCATTGATTGGTTACAATCACACATTCGGGTGTGATAGTAAACACTGCACTTCTGTACGAATGTTATCTTCAAGTTTATTTTATTGAATATACACTCCGTCCTGTCTATTTTCGCAATTTTAAACTTTATTTGTATTACATTTTAGTCATCCCGCTTCATCTTACCAAATTGTACCATTAAATAGAGGGGGCAAAACCATCCACTGTTTAATCTCCAGTTCAATCTTGACTTAAATGAACACCTAGATGTTCCCCTGTATTGATTGTAGGATAGTGTTAAGCCACTGGTTTTGCTAATGAATTGATTTGGCACTCTCGTCAATTTATAATGGAATTCATTGGATTCTGCGCAGGGATTCCGACGAAATTCAAAGGGTTAGCTCAAAATAGATATTGGTTACTTGGATATGTCCCTTTTATAAAAATACAACAGTTAAAAAAGAATTTTAGACTATATTTTTAGGAAATATTTCTTCTTACTAACAAAACAATTTTTATTGCGATTGTTTTAATGAATATTACATTTCCTATTTAAACTAAAATCTATAATAAAAATATTTACCATCGTAATAAACCGGTATTTACCTACATGCATTTAGGGACTATAATCCTGACTGCTGAACTATGTTTTCTATCCAATTATTATCTCTATTCCTGTTAGTTCAACCATGGAAAAGAAAAATAGCTTAACAACCTCTCTAAAATAAGAAGTTCCGAACCACAACCTCCTTGATCGAAACAAAGTTGATTAATCCTTTGCACTTATACAGACAATCAAACTTGCTGCGCGGGATTTAATTAAATCTCGTTGAAGCGTCCCATCCCCAAACATCAAAATAGTAAATCTAAGCACAAATGGGACGCAAGCCATTAAGTTTTATATCAATACAGTTTCTACTTACTCCTTTATACAGACGATAAGGAGTTCTGTCATATTGATTGGGTATTGGCAGGAACTAAGCCCCGTTGCATGGCAAATCCACATTCACAACCCCTATACTTTATGATGGTATAACACTAAAAAACCCTTATATTATACTCCCTTTCCTATCTCTAATGGCTTCTTATCATCTTTATATATGTACGTAAAGCCTGTCTTTTGGTACAAAAACACGGCAAATGCATTGTCCTTCCCTTCGCTAAAAAATAAATCTATCGCCGTATCTCCTTTGAAGATAACGTAAAATTTATTTGTAGGATGTCAATCTACCTTTTTACCCCAAAGTTTTTTCTTTATTGAATCGGGGACATAAAGGTGATAGTGAAACATTAGATGTTTAGCTATTCTAGCCCCCAAACAGAAAAAGAGGTGTTACTTATTAAAAATATATACCTGATGTTATTCCTGAATGCTGTACTTACAATGGCATTTACTGTCAAAATCACTTCTGTGTTATTTACGAACATTTTCATAGATTCCAACTGTGATGTAAAAATACCGACGTTTCTCTATGAGTATACTGATTTTATTCTTAAAAATGTCCAACTTTATAGTTAAAAGGTAAAATATTTCTGTATAAAATTTACTTATGTATATGAATACGATATAAGTCACTGACTTTTCATCTACTTTAATTTTATATTCATTCACAAACACTTTTTTTTTAATATAGTTGATAGGCTGGCGTTTGACCATAATCTCACCTGATGTTAAGCGATGATGTGGTCGAAGATGAAGCACGCTTGCCTAGAAGTAACCTATTCACTCTTGATTCAAAAACTCCCAGGTTATAACTATCAGGAAACACAGACTCCGCCAGGGAATTCCACTCCTTAGCTGTACGCACAATGAAAGTATTCTCAAAACGTTTCTCGTGCGTATGGGTGGGATGTCCACCATGTAACGATGGCGCATCGCCATTTGTCTTGTAGTTCGATGATGGAACGGGCTTGGTGGAATAAGACTGTTACTGACTTACAAAAAATATCGTTCTTAATAGCAGAAAGCCTTTTTTCCGGATGGGAAAATCATCGAATGACTTCTTCTGCTCTGGGTGGAGCGGAAGGGAGTGTTAGACTTCTATTGACAAAAAACCCACCCTGTTCCTTCAATTGCCCTTAAGTATCTCGTTAGAACATTCCCGCAAATCCGGCAAGCAATAGCCTTATGGTGGGGCCCCATAACTAGTGCTGACAACTCTGTCCATTCCACATCCACCTCACAGAAAAGTCAGTAGCAGTGACGGAGTTTGACAGGGCCATTGCCTGCCACAGTTCCGGAAATGTTCTAACGAGATACGGCGGCGTCGGAACGCAAGGGTAACTAAAGGAACAATCCACTCCATCGGGACCGAGAGAAGTAAAAAAAAAACCTACCGAAAACTACTTTTCATAGGTACCAGCCACAGAACAGATAAAAGAGGTTGGAAAGAAAATAGTTCCTGATTTGTATGAGAACGCATGTCGCCGCTTGTCTACCACTCTTTAGCTCCACTACAAGCAAGAGGCCCGTTACGTATGCGAATTACGCACACAAATAAATTACTCACACTTAAATTGAGAGCTTGTAATTTTGTTGATTGTAACTCACTGTCGATAAACATGCGCCGTGCATCACGGCCAATCAGGGCAATGGACGAAACGTCAATGGTTGAAGTGTTGAGGACGCGACGCATGCAGTACATTGTAAGCGGACTTGGTCATTGCGTTGATTAAGCGAGTACACAACGGGCAATGTATATTTTTAGTAACTTGTTGCAATAATGTTGTCAATGTTTGGAATTTCATAGTGATCAGAATATTTTTATGTTTTTTACAAATACAATTGTAATCAAATGTTATATAACGACTTACCGATGGAAAGATATACCTCCTCGCTGTATACTTGCGGTCTGACTTTTTGTTTTACAGGGTATAATTGCTCAACACGGCATTTTAAAGCAGAGCTCTGTGTTTCGAAGTAGTCCGAAGCGCTTTGCCGCGGTGAATGAATTAATCGGTTAAGCTATGATTTTCGAATCTTAGTTGTGGCGCGCTCGCCACGCCCACTGTTGCGTCCAAAACGTATTTGAACGCATATTTTTGGTGTGGCAATATTCTATTGTCTTTGATGTTGACACTTGACAGATAACCTTTGCTCGGTTGAAATAATGTCCGCCGTTTGTTGAGATCGATTTATTGATTGTAATTAAAATCCTGTTGAATCTACGCGGTTAAAGGACAAATCGGATGTGATTAGTGATTAGTTGAACTCTAGAATCCCGAATTGAGTGGAAACCTGGGATATTTTGAACTACCACGCCGAATGTCGTCAGCCTGTCTGACACGCGAAATTTGCTAAAAGTAATGGTGAATTGGTGATAAATAGCTGCTCCAATCTGGTGCGAAGTTTGTGCTACATCCCGGCCTGGACCACACATTGAAGCTTGCGTCCTTTGTGACCGCCGTGACACCACTTTCCCACATTACACGTTTCAATTACTCGAATATACTCACACACTCACACACGGACGTGATCAGAACAGATCCTCGCCTGTCGTCCCAGCTCAGAGGGTAAGTGATTATTATCATTGATTGAGTAAGCTTAATTGTTGTACTGAAGCCTAAGAGGCTATTGTGTAACTGTGTTTGAAAAGCAACGTCAAAGCTCCACGTACCGTGGACAGTTCAGCATACCAGTCACCGTTGGCTGGCTTGGGACTGAACACCCACATTACCATTCCAGTGGTACCAGCTATCATATTCTAGCAGACAATCCTAATCCATTGGCATTTGTTATTGGGTGCCTAATATTCATCTATAGCCGTTGTATTGCTCAAATCTGGCTTGCCGAGTGCGTTATCTGCATAAGTGGGTCGGCACGTGCACTAGCGTATTGGGTTACAATCCTATCGTGTATGCCCCACATTAACCTGTAATAGTTGTTTAGTAAAAATATGTGCCGGGAGATAAGCCTGTGTTAAGTTCTCTAATATTATTTAGAATATTACTATTCAATTGTTTACTAAATGTAAGTACATGCATTTGCAAAAACGATACTTAAAACCTAGAGAACTAGAAAGACTATCATATTTTGTGCAATATAAAAAGGTCAAAAGTCTTTTTATATTTCTTGAAATTATTGATATAATTATTGTATTTCTTGAAAGTTCTGTTTGTTATATTTTATGTCTCTTTATCTTAGTTCTATGACCACGTTTAAATATCATTACATCGTAGGCACCTGATACGAGGTAATATCATTTGATAAAAACACAATAAATGTCATAAATATTGATTTGCTAAAACGATCTTGCTGTCTGGCCATTGATATTCATAGATTTAAAGAATATAAAGTAGCACTCAATACAGAAAAATCAAAGAAAAAAGAGGTTTAATTTAAATAAAATTGTGATCAAATTCACAATTTAGTTATTTATTTTACTATGTGCATTTTAAGAGCATCTGAAACCAATTACTGATTTCTGATGAATGCCTTTTAACATTACGATTTCTTTATAATGGGCAAGTTTTTTAAAAACCAGATAATTTATTGCTGAAATCGTCTCGTCCTCACTTACGATAATAATTGATTTGGCCAATCTGACTTACTTTATTTATTATAATTGTTATAAATGCGAAAGTTTGTGAGTGTGTGTATTCTATAAAGTAAATTATGTCGATTCATATTCTTTATTTGCTTACTAAGAATACAATACAGACATAATTTTAAATTAGTTACTTATTACTTAGCGGCCTTATATTCAGTTATTAGTAAACCAATTTAGGTAAATGCATTTAATGAACCGCCAGTTGGCCTAGCTGGCTATTATATAAAAAATATGTATGTGCTTGTAGTTTAGAAACAAGCACAACAAACTGTTTCCAATCTTCTTACAAGTACTTGTGTACAGGGTGCGGTGGATTTTTCTTACTATTGCGTTTGTTCTAGGTCTTTTTTTATCTTCTAGGTTAAACAGGGAGATCGGTCAACGAATTTTAACATGGATTCCTAGGACTTCAAAAATCACGTAAAGCAGTTGAGAAAGTGCCGTTACTGGAAAAAACTATATACACTACTAATTTTTAATTAGTACAAATACTTAAAGGGCTTATTAGAAAAGGTCTTGTTATTATATATGTAAAGTCTCACTATATAATATTGATAAATAGCAAAGTTATTAGCGTTTGTTTATATCCCAAAATGTCACTCAATTTACGGACATATTGTACAGGCCATTCATGTATTCATTAATCGTGATGTCGCGGTCACGCGGTCTCGCTCAAACTTGCCCCGCCTCCAACAGCTGTTATCGTAATTGTAGGTAGCTTAGACGCATCTTTAAGCTTTACGAATTAAAAAATAGTAAAATAAAAGGTTCACGAAAAATAATAGGCACTTATTAAATTCAAACTTTACCTACATACCTACTTTAATTGGGCCATTTGCTTGTGTTGTTCAGTATCCACCTGCAGAACTCCATCCTTGGTTCATTATCCACAGTAGTCAATTCTTGACCCTTTCTTTAGTGGTATGGGTGAAATCCAGACGAACTAATGATCGTCTATGCACAGTACTGGCTGATATTAAAATGACAAGCTGCGTCATTCGTACTTCGCCGGGGATCTTCAAAGTAGTCCACTACATCGTCGTAAAGGTTTTGGGCCGGTCTTCCATGTCCTTGGCGATGGGCCGTTGCGCGGAATGATCAATGGTCGAGTAAACGTTGGTAAACATTTACCACAGTCCGAACCTTTGGCTAGCGAGCATTTGGGTACTCTTCCCTGTACATACGAACAGCGGCCACCAGACCAAAAGTACACACGCAACATAGCCACGTACTCTCGAGATGAAAACTGGTAAGCCATCGCGACAGTAAAAACGTAACAACTTATGTTTAAAAAGCACGCGCACACTTCCGCTAACAAATTGGCACTGTTTGTTCGTTCACTCGTTGTAAAAAGGACCGCTGGCCAGAGGGGGCGTGGCTTGAGCTTAGACGCGAGTTTGCCGGGATTTATGAATGACGATCTAACTGGACTAGCACTGCGCGTAGTATTTTCTAGTAGCAATTGTTATGAATGATTGATTCAATTATGAGTTTACCAGTTATGACAAATTTTCGTAGACAATTTTGGGGTTTCGTTTTTTTTACTTTTGACTACATAAATATGATCAGTAAAGGGTACGGATAGAGCCCCATTTTTTTTTGTACTAATTAAAAATTAGTAGTGTATAATATAGAATAGATATAGATAGATAGAATATATCTCTCGGGAAGATTGGTGTTAGGTTTTACCCAGTTACTGGGTTGTGGAGGTCTAATAAGCAGTGGCTTGATGAAAAATGCTGGTTCTCAGCTACACCCTGTTTGTTGGAAAAGGCATTGTTTATGTTATAACAAGATTTTCCTTTTTTCCGCAGTCTCCCGCTGTACTAAGCAGGCAACAACAGCCTGTTCCAGTGGACTTCAGCGCACTAAAACTGCGGGAGGTCATAAAATAAAAACTGTTTACTCGGCCCGAAGATAACCAGGAACAAAGTTCCTTGATAACTTTTTATTTCCTCGGAGGATAAGCAGGTAACACAGTCCGGTATAATCCGAACAACTTCAGAAGTTGTATTTGTTAAGAGATTCTTTTCATTTCTTTGATGTCTGAATTTGGTAGGTTATTTTGAACTAATTGACGTGATTTGTTGAGTCAATATGGTGAAAAACTATAATCGGTACGATAGGCTTGTTTGTTTATGATCATAAGCTCATCCAGAATAAATATGAATAGATATGGAGGACATTAGTTCAAAAGGGTGTTGATAAAGTGTGTCAAGCGCGATAGGGTCTTTTTTCACACATTTCTTGTTATATTTTCTCATTGCTTTTTAATCAAGTCGACAATATCATAAATTATTAGTTATATCACAAAATATTTACAGACCCCTTAGCAATTATGCAACGAACTCACGAGCACGTAGCAATACAGCCCATAGAGTTAAACTGTATACCGCATAATATGGTACAAGGATTCAGGGGACACAGCACTGTTAACGTATTAAACATATGATAATGTTTATCAGTCTCATACATTACGTACCAATTAAGAAAGCAGCAAATTAGTGCTCACTAATTTGCTGTCCGTATTATGAAGATAAAAAAAAAACCCACAGCCAAAAGACATTCCTCACGCTTATTAAGCCGTAAGGACGTGAACAATGCGAGATAATTCTTACCTGCGGAGATGAATCATATTTACTGTCCCACCGGAACGCCGGCGCCCGACCAACTTCCTACAATGGCCAATAAACACGCCATAAAATATGAAAAGGCCGCACTAAAAATGCCATTATTGTTTGCTAAATGTCCACCTTTTGTTAAATGAACCTGTCAAATGTGCGCTACATGCACATCCGTGTCAAAGGGTGTCGATCTGACACTGCTATAACTCTTTTATGACGCAATAAAAAATCGAACTTGAATTTCACCGTACACACATTCGCACTCCATAAAGTCCGTGACACGTTAATTGCGCGGTATGACTTACGACTTTTATGGAACACACATAGTTCGCTTTTCGCTTTTGGCGGGTGTAATTTATTCTTCTTTTAGGGAATCGTTCCTGCGATTAATCGCAATATCGAACCTGGCCAGCCGTTATTAGTACCTACAATAGTTGCCAAGGTGTTCCACCCCTCTATAAATCTTGTCTAATTTGTGTGTAATTACAGAGCGGTACAGTTCTCGCTGTAACAAGGAGTGCGTAGCAGCGGGGAGTCGCCGGCACGTGCTTACGCGCGCTCCACTTAAGATCCCGGCAAAAAGAACATATCACTCAGTTTAGTGACATTGAAAACTATGCCTTAGCTCGTTTGAGTTATGAATCAAACTCCCGGAACATATATACTCAAATATAATTTGAAGATGTTTCCAATAAAGCTTCAACTAATTTCGATGCTAAGTTCATGGGGGAAGGTAGAAATTAGCCTAGCAAAATAATATTTATAACGACCGAGGCTCAAGTTTTGATCACTATTAAGTAACGCTGCAAACGCGTCGAAAGGTTGATGTTAAAATTTAGTAAATGTGTTCTTTGACCCCTCGGTGAGATGATAATTTTAATATGTAAAATACGGGGGTGCACTATTTCAACAATAATTTAAGTTCCGTTATTATTTTCTAAGCCCTCATGTTCACAGCAGGAGCTCGGACGTTTTAAACTCACATTTTTATTCATATTTATTCAAGAAGGGTAGCTTGTTACGTTTGGAATCGCCGCTGTTGACTGCTCGTGTCGAAAATGCCGCTTCCTTGAAAATATAGTTTTAATACAAGACTCGGCACTTCAGAATATTTACTACCAGATGGCACAAGTCTTTTAATCTCAATGATCCCTCTATAATTAGCGCAGCCAACTCCATACAGCCAAATAAATCCTTCCTACAATTGCCATTTCAATACTACAAATAAATCTACGTCATGTACTGCATTCGTCGCCAAAATGCGTATGCAGTACAGTAGTGTTTCGATAGCAATCAAAAACGTATCTTGCTGACATTGTTTTAGCATTCAAAATGGAATAAAAACAATTTTTACAGTTGCAACCCCAAAAAATATCGTTTCGAGTGTCGATCCGAAACTGTACACCATTTACGAGCTTGATTGAAATTTTGCAATCAACAGGGGGAGTGGTATGATGAAATTATTCGTGTATATTTTTTTCCCTCAAACTCGCCGACGTTGTTCCATTATAATGGCCCTTCGGAATAGAAAATTTACGGGGGATTTAAGATTGTAATCACGGGCCACTCGGTTGTTCAAAGTGATTATGGTGCAGATAAGGGCCTGGAGCGAAGCTGGTCGTCCCACGCGCGATGCAAGAGCTATATGTATGTCGGCCTATGTGTGATGTTAGCTTGTTCCCAACCTGGCTTTGTCTTACTTATACGAGGCTTGGATTGCAGCTGCCCTGTATACAGATTTGCCTTTTCCGAGAAACAGTATTACTTTTACTAAAATCTATATACTTTGAACTGATGGAAACTGAACCCTATTACAATGACGGATATCGTTTTTTATACTATTGATATGTCATGAATTTCACATTTTCACTATTCAATATTATCACGTAGGTACCAACATGCAGCAATATTTCCCAAAGATGGAGCAGTACCGCATCAAATGCGAACAATATATAATTTGAATTGCATGACCATAGGTCGTATGACCTCACTTCGAATGCGACCTACTAACTGAAGTATTCATATAAGCATTCAATATGAAAATAAACGTAGTTCCACCAAGCGGTTAGCGATTCTAAAGTGTCTTATTTATTTTCAATGTTTTTCTTACATCTTCGTTAGCCTAGGTTTGTGTAGCTTTTATGTATTTTATGTTTTACACTTTTTCGTCGTTAGCTCAATCAGATGATGACCTAATATGGTATCAGTTTTTCCGATAATTGATTCAGCATTGTGTCTTCACAGTGTGATTTAAAATTTCAATAATTGAGACAGAAAATTGTATGCGGTTCTCGTTACTAAACTTTTGTACGGTTATGCTTTTTAATTACGTTTGCATCTTGTTTGGAATATATTTTAATTAGCTTTTGCCCACGACTTCGTTCGCCTGGGAGGGTTTTTCCCACGTAAATCCCGAACCCGTGGGAATTCCGGGATAAAAACTATCCTATGTCCTTCCCAGGGCCCTAAACTATTCCCATGCCAAATTTCATCTAAATCGGTTCAGCCGTTTAGGCGTAAAAAGGTAACATACAGACAGAGTTACTTTCGCATTTATAATATTAGTATGGATTAATTTAAAATGTAAGATTTTCCTGCCTCTAAACGTGAGGACTTTTAATTGGCTCACTGTCTACTGTACTATAATAGTACTGTACTAGGTATATATTTCCTGTATTTAATAGCTGTTAGTCCTCCATATTTCTTAAACAAATAAATAAATAATTCCCGCCTTTTAAAATTTGCCTTTTAAATTGGATTGTTTTGAAATTTAGGTAGTTAAAAACAAAGTAGCATATGCATGTTAAAATAAGCAGCAATATAAAACTGGAAAGCATACACGAAGACGTAACTTCAAATAAAACTCTTTCCAGAGATGACCTGAGATAAGAGGGCAGATCTCAGAGCCGACAAGTTAAAATTATATGAGACGTCAGGTGTCAAATTGGACATAAAATACTGATGCAATGTGCATCATGCTTCAAATGTTAAGCAATCTCCACTATATAAATGAAGCCCGATCCTTATCAATAGCAATGAACTACCGGCTTCCATCACAAAAAGCTTGAGTGGGATGAGCAACTTCGTATTCTAAATTATTGCATTCAAATCTGGATATTTCTCTTTGAAAAAAGTATTTGTTAGAGAAGCTTTACAAAAATCTGTCTACGTAAATTTACATAACAGGCAGTCTATATTTAATTTTAAGGACGAACAAGTTTTACGAGCCATATTGAATCGCACTATTATTTAAATTTCTATGGGGGCACGCACTACAACGACTGATATTGTAATTTGTTTGTCACAACGAGATTCCTTTCATTATGCGTTCGTGCTCCATAAAATATGCATCTGAAATGAGAAAAATGTGTCGCAGTGTCGCGAGTTTCGGTTTCGGAAATGAAAGAGCTTATAACTGAACTAACATCCATCCCAATTTAGGTTATATTCGGTTCAGATAAAGTGCAAAGTCCGGTGGCTCATATATCTCGGTTATGACGTCTTCTATAAAATGCGTCAAAGAATCATAATCTCGGCTTCCAGTGAGTTATACACACGTCGTCTATTCACATTAGTTTTAGAAATATACAGTAAACACACTTTCGTGAAAAAGTAAGGTATGGCATCTGTTATTACTTTCAGCCAGTTCTATTGTTGCCTGAGGGAAAACGTTTCTGCGTACTGAAAATGATGTCAAGTAGAAGTTTTTACGATTTTTCACGTCATTAGCAAAGGTACGACTGAAGATAGTGCTCGTATCAACTCGAAAATAATGGCCTTTCAGATTTTATATCTTGACTTGTATAAATGAATTTCAAATTACAACTGTCACTGAGGGCTATTTAGGTAAGTATCTACTCAAGTACTTTTTGTTACAATTTTTAAAGGTCATTTAAAATCCTAACGAGCCATTATCCAGATTTGATATTAAATTAGGATGGTGTTAAAGTAAAGACGACACTTGTTCAAGTATTTCACACGTAATCCCACACACCGTTCATCATAACTTTTAATGTAGAACTTGGAATCGAAATAGCGCCATTACGAGGGCTTAATACCGCTCCACATTCAAGATTAAATACTCGGTAACTTGGTAACCGTTATGTACTGGTATACTCGCAATAAATTTGGATAAATCCTTGCTGTATCGAAAGTACAGAAGTGGAAGTAAATCAAGTCAGATTACCTACTTATCTTTTTGTTTCCAATACTGGTAAGGTTGATAATATAAGGACTTGATATTAGTATGAGCTGCTTATCAGCCCCCGTAAGTTGTCAGAGTAAAATATGGGAAGCGTTTCACTCCTGTGCTCGGTACCTAAGTCCTTCGATCCACAGAGAACTGGTTAGGAGCGGCGCAGGACCATGTAAGGGGTTTAAAGGCAAGTAGGGACAATGTCGCAACCACTTCGCAGTTGTAATTCAGCTAGAACTAAACTACGTAGAGCGTTTAACCGTCTATTATGTTAATATATCACTGTTAAATGTGACGTCTTATGTTAATATATCACTTAAAAGTGACGTCAGCGTAACGTGAAATTTCATTTTAAATGAAGGTATTGATTGACAGTTATTTCAAGTAAGAACAAAAGCAGACGCTCGGTACTTAGGCGAATACTTTTGTTAAAATTCCGACAATTATCGCTGAAAAATAACATAAGCAATAAAGGTATAGGCATACTATTCTGAATACAATATATTAATTACAGATTCTGCATGTCAACTTAGAAAAAGTGCACATTTCATAGGACAGTTTGATACACTGTAGGTACGCTCCTAAACCCTTTTAAATAAACATTGTACTACAGCAATACTCTAAAAATGTAACCCCTAACTTAGATATAAGCCAAAACTAGTCTCCTAAATAAAATATAAATCAGTCGATAAGCGTGAGTGGTTTTATTTTTAATGGGTAATAAAAGTTTAGCCTCCACCACCGATAAATAATATGTTTATCCTTAGAAAGCGGCCATAATGATGGCCGATGCATTATTATAATGGCCTTGTTGATTTGTAAGTACGAGTTAAACTTAGTTTAAGCCCAGGAGCGGTAAGACATTCGGGTGACATACGGCTGAATATACCGCCGAACATTAGAATAAGTCTGAGAAAGTTTTGAGTTTATAATTTGCATTATTGAACAAGTGATTAAATTAAGGACAAACTTAATTCCTCTTTGCTTTAATGAAGTCTCTTTGCTCGTAGCGATCGACGATAACACATATTCTTTTAAAATACACAGTAACGACAAGTTTCCATGACTACTAAAATCCCAATACAGATTATATGCCCCTTCAAATCAAACATATAAACTAAGAAACAGAATTTTACTTTGGATTATATCACAGATTGCGTACAAAATGAAACTAATAAGAAAAGTAATTAAGAATATTGATTGACACCAAGTAACTATCGTACCAACCGATATTATATTTCTTGGCAACAGGCAAAAACCAATGGAACGTAGGTCTCTAATTGGCTTTTTTAAACGTTTACAAACATTTAGATTATATAAAAAAAAGAAAATAACAAAAAAAAATATTTAAAAAAAAATCAAATCTATTATAATTCAACCAAACCATTCAATTCAATAATGTCCAAATTATACTAAATTCAATTCAATTTAGAAAGTTTTAATATAAAAAAAAAAAAACAAAATAAAACAAAATATGAAATCTATTAAATTAGCTAATTAGTGGGAATATTGACAGCCGTACACAAAAAAGTAATTAGCTTCATATATGGCTCTCACTGCTAGGTGAAACATACACCCAAATCCAGAAGTCCTATCTACAACGTGTAACGGAAACCCCATATCTATCCAAAAGGGTTGAAGACAACATCTGGTATGGAGTCTCTATGCATAGTTTCAGCACAAAATAATTGACTCAAATAATTCATACCAAATTATTGGTTTCATATATTTCTTGAATACCAATCATAACAAACGTGTCACAGCACTACGAGGGTCAATAACTTTCCACGTCACTTGCCAATAACACGATAATTCTTTTCGTTCTTCTTAATTTGAAAATTCGGTCTCTGGTATCAGTGTATTGGAATTTGTAATAAGTTCTACACACGTAGACTTAGGATTACAAAACCCTTGCCATATCGTTTGTTATCATCCAAAGAAGCCATGCACTTGGTATGAATATACCCTTTAAATTACACGTTGTATAGGCCGTATAAACATTTGTTCTGTGCGGGAATCAAACCCGCGTCACGCAGCGCAGCAGCTAATCATCCACAACTAACTACTGCGTATCCACGTTATAACTTCGCGCCAATAATGTTGATAATACCAGAACCATACTATTTCCGAGGAAAAGTTCTACAAAACCCGCTCCCGTGTGTCCTTATATTCATAAGCTTGTACTTATACATCATTCAAGGCTTCTGTTCGACTGTTCCCCTATATCCACCATAACTGAGCCACTGAGCCACTGCAGGTTAATTTTAATTCAGTACTCACTGTAGTCGGTAAGTATTACGTGCAGCAATAAGCGTTCTGGAGAGTGTACGACTTTTGTGAAGTTTATTGTATTAAGACGATTACTGACTTGTGTTCCTGCCGCTTTATAGTGGAAAGTAGAAAGTATGAACGTACTATTCAATTGATAAGAACTTTAAATATGGTAATAAAGGCATAGGAAAGGAAAATACATGTTTTTTACTAGGATGACATATTTTTTACTGTCATTACTATACATATAAGATTAAACCTGCTGAATTAATACCGATGAAATCTCTATGGGACTATATAGGAAGTATACTCTATCATGTCTGAATATAGTACGCTAATATCAGTTCATAAACAACGAAGTTACGGCCGGAAATATCTATAGGTATACGACGAATTGAGAACCTCCTCGTTCGTTTAGAAGTCGTTTAAAAATAGATATTCCCATTTTTCTTTGACATTAATATTCTATGAGGTAACATCGTCCTGACCAAAATAGTTAACATCAATCAAAATTCACTTATTCAGTATCTACATAATCTGTCCGTTGACAAAACGCGTAATAAATAATAAATCACACGTCCATTTGTACGTTGTTTGTTTTTAATTAGTGGCTGCAGTAATGCCGAAACAGCTGTTATTCAGTGTTGCCAGATTAGTGATATATCGTCGTTATGGTGGCAGTTAATTAAAAAAGTTCCAGTACGAAATGAATGGTAAAGTGATACTAAATTGTTGTTTTTTTTTTTTTTTAACGTGGTAATATTATCAAATAAGTCCTCCCACTCCGGGCAGGGTGGGAGGGACTGTCAGACTTTTACTGACTAAAGTCCACGGTGTTCCTTCAATAACCCTTTACATACCGGGGCCACGGTAACGGGATGAGTCCCACGACCCCGGCAGGCTTCGGCCCTCTGCAGAGGGGGCCTCGTCATGTTGCTGACGCTCTTTGAGGCGCGCGTGGAACACGACGCGACGTCGACCCGGGCATGGTCCATGGTCGGACAGCGAGTTGCCCTTTACTCGCTGTCCGCATGCCCGCGCCTACGGTGGCCGGAGATCGTCGGCCGACGTCCGACGCCGTGGGCGTCTACCACTGCGGCTGGGCTGGAGGGAGGACGCCATCCTCTCCCTCTCGCGGCCCGCCTCCTCCTTCGGAAGCATGACTGCTTCGCAGAAGGAGGCGACTGCTTCCCACTCCCTCTCGCCCCGCAGCATGGCCTCGACCAATGCCGGGCGCGAGAGGTCTCCGCCTATCGCCGCCGTGAGGACACGTCGGTGCTCTGCCCAGGCGGGGCAGTCTTGCACCGTGTGCTCTACGGTGTCCTCAGGGCGACCCTCGCAGTGGTGACACCCAGACGTTTCCTCCTTTCCCATCAGACACAGGTACCTCCCGAAACTTCCGTGTCCGGTGAGGACCTGCGTCATGCGGTAGGTCAGGACGCCGTGACGCCGATCTAGCCACTCCTCAAAGAGGGACTAAATTGTTGTTAGTTTAAAAAAAAAAAAAAAAAAAAAAAACTTACTAAATTGTTGTTTGTTTTTTTTTTCATTTTTCGTACGTACACTTAATTTAGTTGGAT
Organism: Tholera decimalis; assembly: GCA_943138885.2. Lineage (NCBI taxonomy): Eukaryota > Metazoa > Arthropoda > Insecta > Lepidoptera > Noctuidae > Tholera > Tholera decimalis. The sequence continues at coordinate 9,553,099 of OW964554.2, forward strand.
ATAAAATTATTTTGCATGTGTGCTGACAGTTTGGTTTAGATATAATAAAATTAAAAAATATTTATTATATTCAAAAGCGCAATGAAAACAAGAGAGAAATAATAGTCACATACGAGTACTAGTGCTTTACATGGATCGACTTCCTATCGTAGGTGACCTCCACAACCAAGTAACTGGGCAACACTATCGTGTTACCCAGTTACTGGGTAGTTACAGGGCTGTCGCCCTACAAGACCAGTGTCAAATCTTCTGGCTTATGACTACCCGTGACCACTGTCAGAGATATGACAGCCGGGAGCAATTGCTTAACTTAGTTTCCGAGGTATGGAGTAATCTCCATTCGATCGATTTTTCGATGGACCAAAACAATGTATACAGGGTTAATTGTAAAACGCCGAAAACCTCTCAGGACTATGTTATTAACATCATAATCAACAACTTTTGTTCTATGATTTTTAAAACCTCGTCATATTTTAGTTCACCAGATTTTCATACGAAAATAAATAATTTAATTGAACGCCCTCTATGCTACGAAGTCTATGCGAAGCAAAAGAAAGCGATTTGTACTATCGCTTTTAACTAAAATATGACGAATTTTTAAAAGTCATAGAACAAAAGTTCTTGACTATGATGTTAGTAACATAGTCTTGAGAGGCTTTCGGTGTTATACAATTAACCCTGTATAGGTACAAATAATTAATAATTAAATATTGTATAGCTTCTGTTGCGAATTTGATAGTTCACAATCATAAAAAACTTAATGCTGGCAACCGAACTGTCAAACAGACGTCATTGTTATTCAGTAATAAATTAATTTATTTTTCGAGCTTACAAATGCGGTTTGATTAAATATTTAAATAGGTATTTATATAAAAATAAAAGCATCTAAGTATGGCTCAACCGTATAACTATATTATTGACTGAAGGAATACAATATCCGACCGAACGCGTCAAAACATACAGGGTGTATTAATATGCTAGTTGTTGGAAACCGTACAGGTGCTAAATTGATACCTGATGTAGTTAAGTGGAAGTTGCTGTGAAATTGGCATCGTAAGTACACTGCCCCTTAAACCACTACTGGTGAACTGTTTAAAGTTACTAATGCACTGTTAACTGTTGGTCTGTAGTTTTAAATGGATGGAAAATGCATGTCTTTGGTTTGTATTAATTGCTAGTGATTCTTTTTTGTTGTCGTATGTTTAATTTAAGAAGTAATTACTATAAACATAATCAACTTATGTCCACAGCCGGGTTACTGGAATTATCAGTCAGTCAGCAGTAATGACGATGTAAATTACACAAAGGATTATGTTTGCCTAGATTCAAATACAAGACGTACAATTCGAGACCGTAACCATTGTGACGAGTAACGGTTTCGTTCAATCACATTTTTTTTAAATATCACCTCGAATCGTTCATCCATAAATTTTATTAAAATTCACATATTATGTCTTTTTTTATATTGCACTGGTCGACAAAAAACAATGATCTGACTCTGTTTCACACATGGCAGAATAATGCTTAACGATGGCTTTATTGCGCCTTTTCAATGTAGCTTGAAAAGGCGGGTCGGGCAGCGTTGAAGAATATTTAAGTGCCGCAGCTCCTTGCACAAGTGTGCGAGGGATCACAGGGTAGTCAGTTTGAGACTGACAGATTTCTTCACCGGCCCCAAGGTGGAGAACATCCGTGAGGATTTAAATCGTAACCAAAAAAGTATTCCCAGTGATCAGTATGTTTTAGGTTAAAAAAACATTCAACTTAAGGATTCCTCCCACCAAAACATTCACTCATAGAAATATGCAAGGCATACAATATTAACTGGTTATAAATTCTCAATTATCTGGAGTCTATACCGAAATCACGGTTCGGTATTACTGCCAGTGTATTTCTCACGGGGAAACTAGCTCCTTTAGTCCTTACATTGAAATTGGAAGATAGGGCGATAAGGCAACCTAGCTTACCGCTAATGCTTGGTACCTCGCTTTTCAGTGTCTTTGTAACTTTAGATAGATGTGGGTAAGTACAATGACTGTCTTAAATATCTCTAGCGTTACATGACCAATGACCACTCCGGATAAAGAAGTAGGGCGTAGTAGAAGTAGTTTCAGCAAGGAAAATAATAATATATAACTATTATTATTTTAAAGTTCAATCATTATAATCACTAGAAGCCAATTTTTTTATTGATAACAGTTCCGCGTTTGACCATTTGGCGGGGATTACGATTCATTCTCTCTTTCTCTCTCTCTCGTTTCAGCAGTGGGAATGTAATTGGCTGAATTATTGTTATAATTATACTAGAATACAAACTAAAACAAGACAACGTTCTCTACTTAATATTATAAATGTAAAAGTGTATCCTTTCTGCATGTTAAAACGTAGCAACGACGGATCGATGTAATGTATATATAGATATGGTGAGTATTCCCGTTTGAGCACCAATTTTTTGAGCACCAAAAGTTTCCCATTTATAATGGGAATACCTTTGTTGCTCAACAATCAGGGCCTTACTTAGTTATGATATATGTTCATTTGGTAAAAAAAAGCTTTTCACGCAATCGAAGTCACAGGCAGAAGCCCGTTTCGGTCATAAACAAGAGATAATCTGCAGAGCCTGCCTCCAAAGATGGCCAAGTTGGTTTTTATCGAAACGCGTATAGCGGAATTATAGTATTTTACATGTAGATTATGCCTATCAGACATCTTCATCATGTGTTCAGAGAAGTCGCAATTTTCCAACATAAGTAATTGGTCATTTGACAAAAAAAAGGATATTGGATTCTGAATGTTTTAGTAGAGAAAACATTTTACACAGACATTTTCTACAAAAACATGTAACAAAACCTATCCAAAAAACCGTTTCGTAGTGACATGTTTGTAAGCAGTAAATTCTAGCCTGAGGGCCGCAGAAAAAGTATGCCTCAAGAGTAACCCTCGAGAGGCGCGTGATCCGACAATTTACCGCCGACCTCCATTGCGATTGAGTCGCCATTTTGGATACGTTTAATTTTGGATTTCGAAGAGTACTGGCTCGTTGGAGATTTAAGAAAAGGTTACAGATATGTATTTAAAAATGGAAGAGTTATTTCTCAGGTTTGCCTGAGAAATAGCTCTTCCATTTTTAAATTACTAATTTTATTATTAACGGGTTTACTTTACTCAATGTCTCTTGAACTGGGAATCGTGCTCAAAATCCTGCTGCTGCATTAGCAGATGTTTCCCATTTTTAGTGTTCCGTACCCAAAGGACAAAAACGGGACCCTATTTCTAAGGCTCCGCTGTCTGTCTGTCACCAGGCTGTATCTCATGAACCGTTATAGCTAGACAGTTGAAATTTTTACACATGATGTATTTCTGTTGCCAATATAACAACAAATACTAAAAAATGAATAAAAAGATATTTAAGGGGGCTCCCAAAAAAAACACTGATTTTATTGCCGTTTTTATAGATAATGGTACGGAACCCTCAACCCCTTTGAGCGAGTTCAACTCGCATTTGGCCGGTTTTTAGTAGTAAATATTGCAGTCCACCTCACGAATGCATGATAAAATGACTCCTATATCGTAATTACTTTACCAGTATACTAGCAGTCAGGCGGAGCTTCGCACTCGTGAACTTTTGACAGGCCCATTGGTATAGTGGTCAGTGGCCCTGACTGCTATGCGCAAGGTCGTGGGTTCGATTCCCACCTAGGACAAATGTTTGTGTGATGAGCACGGTCATTTGTTCTTTGTCTGGGTGTAATTTATCTGTAATATGTATGTATTTAGAAATGTATATATGTATGTTTATCAGTTGTCTAGTACCCATACCACAAGCTCTGCTTAGTTTGGGACTAGATGGCGCTGTGTGAAAAGTAGTGGAATAAAAAAAAAAAACTTTAGCACGATAAAACATAAACTTCCTCTTTTGTCGCGGGTCGCTTCTTTAAGCTTCAAGCTATTTCCATACCAAATTTCATCCAAAACCATCCAGTACTTTCGAAGATTAGGAAGTTTAAACAAACAAACAAACTTTTCCGCTTTACGATCTTAGTATAAATGAATATGATTAATAACATACGTCGTTAATATTGTCTATCATCGAGTTCTCAAATTTCATCGACTCGAACTCAAAATACATTTCAGACTGAATATCTGTGAGCCACACAAGAGGATGCTGGTGTAAATGTAACACCTAAGTTAACGACTGTAATTCCTCTCATTAGCTGCCTTAAGAGGCCATACAAAACCAATAAGGAGTCACTAAGCTCTTTGTCAAATTCACAATTAAAGTGGCACATGTATTTTACGGAACCGTTTTAACATTGTAATGTGTTTTATTATTTATGTACCTACTTTGTACGTCATCAATAATTATTAACAATGAAAATAATTTAATGTTATGAATTAGTGTATTAATGTTAGTTATTTGCGAATATCGCGGTCTCGGGTAAATGAAGTACTATTATAGAATAGAATAGAATTTTATATATTTCAGGCAACTTGGCCCATACAAATAAAATACAATCTATTACAATAAATATAAAGGTGAAAAAGACGCTTTATTATTTGATTGTTAGTTTGTAGTATAAAAAGATTTTGAATTATACATAACAATAATGGAATATACACTTAAATAAAAACCCTAAACTACATAATCATATACATCTAAAAATAAACTAAAATATGGCGTACAGAAATTCGTACGCATCGCTGTCCACTGGTAATGTGCCCAAAAGACTGGCGGCATTGCCACGCTGTATGGCAATGCTTAACCGCTGTCCAAGGTAAAAGCCAGCCTTTGGGTCACGCGAAGTGTCAACTATGCGTTTGGATAGATCTTTAAATAATCTGTGAGCACTCGGACCCCACGACCCCAAGGTTTCAACCCCAAACGGCTCGAAAATATAACTACCAACAAGGTTATTATATTTCCGCCGCTTGAGGTTTTCAGCAGCTGCAGCGGCAGCGCCAGCACAGCAAGACGAGCTAGGAAGATGGGATGGCGCAAGAGTATCGACACAAGTTGCGTCCCACACTAAAGGCCTACCCATCTTCCAAGGAAATAAAGACATGCCGTCCGGTCTTTTGCCATCGTCGCGTGCCAGGCCATTGGGTTCTAATATAGCTGGAACGCCGACGGTGACAAGAGCTCGTCGGATGATGTCGTTAATATTCGCGTGCCGTGCTATGCGACCCGCACTGCGGCCGCATGAAAGGCCGTGGTGACCGAGGCTGTTGACAACTTCGCCGCAGTGGCAGCGATGAGCAGAACAACAAGGAGCACCTAATCGAAGGGAAGCAGCGAGGCGGAAAGTAGTATCATCGAACAAGGTGCCTATGTTCGACGACGGTAGTGCATGAAGCCAGAGACCCGACTCCCATTCACTCACAGCCAGCAAGCGCGCACGCTCTGCAGCCGAAGCAGATGTGGCAATAAGGTCACTCTGAACTGCTTTACAGAGCGGCTCATCCCACCACCTCTGAGATGATGGGTTGTCGGGTGGATTTAGATTCGGGCAAGCGATTCTCCAGGTGTCCATAGCCTCGGTGAAGCACGGCACATTGAAATCAACCAGTGACGGAGCTAGAATATTCCTGATTAATTTCTAAGTACCGTGGACCGAAGATATAAAAGCCGGGAGACTAATGCTAGAAATCTTGCGGACGCCGAGACCTCCCATACGAATGGGAAGAGTAGCTTGTGCCCAAGTTCGGTCGTCCATAGCCACATTTAAAATTGCTGTCAGAGTATGCCGGATAATTTGGTCCATTTTTTCCAAAAGGTGAGGATGATGCCAAAGATGCGAAGCACGAAGAAAGTACGTTAATTTAGGTCCAAAGCAACAGTAACGAATTAATGTGATAGCCGAATGCATGTTAATTTGGTGTAATCTGTCCGAAATGTCGTTAAAATTTTGTATTTTTTCCTCGACAAAATCGGTAAAGGAATTCTCAAAAATTGGAGACCCAAGAAGACGAAGAGAACTTTTATCCACAATTTGGATTTCTGGGGCTAATGCGTGGAATTTGGAAAGTGTCAGTTGTCTGTCAGTACTGTCGGATATGAATAGTTCACACTTCGAAAGGTTGAGATCCAATCCTATGGTATGGACTTGATTTCTTAAAAACTGTAGATCATCTAAAACTGTGTCTACATCGCCTCCCAGGGTTCCATCATCGAGATACCAAACATTGAATTATGAATTTAGTTGTCGAATAATTGGGTGAATAGCTAAACTAAAGATCGCTGACCCGAGGGGATCACCTTGTTGACAGCCAACAGCTGATTCCAAAAGGTTTTCCTTATAAAGTAATTTAGTCGGATGTCTGTAACATTGCCAAAGAAAACTAAAAATTTGTGGTACTTCTTTTTTAGTTTCTGCTAACAAAGTGTCCCTTTTGACTGAATTAAAATTAAATATAAATAAATTAATATAAATATATCACTAAACCAAAACTTATACTAAACAAAAAAAAAATACACGAGTTATCGGCGTCGTGTATCGCGCGATGTTCCTGTAACCGGCCTCGAAAACGCCGGCACATTTATTTTTATTTTTATTTATAATAGACTCACGTTTAACCACCATCTCACCTGATGGTAAGTCATGATGTGGTCGAAGATGGAGCACGCTTCCTGCACCTTTCGGCCAAATTCCTCCTTCATGAAAGTCGACAATATAAATAATATCTATAGTCTATAGTCGTTATATGTATATCTTACAGAGATATTTATGTACATTTAACAATTATAGCACTTTACAACAGACGGTCTTGCCGAATAAGACCATCTCTCTTGACAGAGGTAAAAGAATTTGTCTTTTGTATTTCAATTTTGTTACTAAGCATTTGTGGCTAAAATAGGAATTTTACACAATATCACGGCCATATCTGAAACAAGTGGTCAGAATGGTAAGTTTTTTACCTTTTCGGTGTCTATGTAAAAAGTTTGATGACTGAAACGTATTCGTTGCAAATCGAGACGCTGGGCTCCTACTATAAAATTCTTTCTACAAAAACTTAAAACACTGCTATTCCATGCACTGGAGTTGTGCTGGCTACCAATAGTGGTCTCACAGCTGCGCTAAAAAACTTAATAATTTCAGCTATGCTCTTATTTAGTATGCTGTTTTGTGTTGGTCTACCAATTTCATTGGTGGTAAAGGAGTAATAACTTAAAAAAATACATTTGTCGAAGTCAGTCCGTAGATGAGTTACCATCTTAATTTGAATCGAGTTTCCTTCGAGCCTCTGAAAGGTTGGTCTTGGCTGTTATTTGTACATCTTTGACAGTCATTACAGGAAGATAGAAGCCAGAAAGTCTGACACCAGTGTCACCTATGGGTATTGTGTTACCCAGTAAACTTGGTTGTGTAGGTCAGATAGGCAATTGCTAGTACAGCAGTGGACAAAACACTACGAGTCGACTGCAGGTCAGAATAGAATTCGACCCCAACATACATAGGAAAAGTCTAAGTAGATGATCCTATGTCGTATCCAGTCAATAGTATGGCCGTTAAAACGAATTGCAAGCGCATTCTATCAGCGTTTGCACACTGAGCTACAGTTTGACGCGTTTCACAGAACCACGATAGAAATTAGCTTTGATCGAACAACACAGAACCTACTCACCTTCGAGATAATACGTAGCAGGAATGTACACGGTACGTTTTATTATTAGCACGATTATCTAACTTGAATTTTTGTTTTCTTGTTATTATAAACGTATATCAAATGCTATGTGATATAATTTTATGACTGTACCTCGTCTATCCGCTTTTCTAAAAGAAGAAGTTTTAAAGTCCCGACATGTAGAATTTTTATTAATATACCGACGAATAAATAACGATTTCACAGACAAACCGCTGAGCCTATTTTGATAAAATTTGGCTCGGAAGTCCACAAGGGATGAAAATTTCCACAGAATATATAAATGATTGCATTAACAGATCTTTGTCGCATTGTCGCGACGCGCCTGTCCACGACGCAGCACACACTAACCCCATCATAATATCATTAATTAAACTATATCCCAGTGATGTTAGCTTCCCATATGAATACCATTTGGATTCGTCCATGTATTCCCTCGTGTCAACGCCGACGATTCAATTACAGTGAACGGACCAACAAAACAGTGTTATTGTATAATCGGATGTTCACAGAAATAAGTGTTTGGTGAAAACGATACACTGGTTGGTTCGAAATAGGGATTCTGATCAAAATTGTTTTGTTCAACACTTTTGTTTGGAGAAAATAAAATTGATTCGTCATCTTTATACTTGGTAGACTTATCGGGGTTAATATCCAATTTTAGTTCCTATTAAATATTACAACGAGGTACTTTTACCGAGGTATTGTAGATGTTTCCTTTCAACCGGGCTTCCGATATTTCAAAAAAAAAGAGATCGTGTAATAAGGGTAGAATTCACATTACTAGCAATCTTGTTAACCCTTCAACTAAGCTAAATCAGGCCGCAAGCGCAAAAACGACCTAAGTAACATTTTATAAAAAAAAAATTGTTAGTGGACCTATCCTAACTATTTTTTTTTTATAAAATTTTACATAGGCCGTTTTTGCGCTCGCGGCCTCAAATATGCTTGTGTCAGGAGTGGATATACGACAATAGCGTAATTGGTGTTGGAACCCGCAACCTTTCGATCACAAGTCCAACATGCCATTACGCTTTGTTAAACCTTTGTATAATATATGTATGTAGGGTAAAAAACTGGAAACCAGGCAAAAAAATTACAGGTCAACTACGTCTAGAAAGTTGAAATTTGAAATATAGGTTTTTTCATCGCCGCCTTCCGATAAGATAAAATTTAAAAAAATATTTGCTTTAATAGGGTGGGAGGAACTATGTGCTAGTTTTTCGAAGCCGTCCACTATAAAAAATTACACAAGAATTTGCAAACATCAGCTAGTTTCCATTTTTTTTTGCCATGTCCTTAATATTCACTTTTACCTTATGATAGTAATACTAAACTTGCTGTGGTCTGCGTCTTTGTTTGCGTGGAAATTGTGACAAATTTATTTCGGATAATGGATACCCGAAATAAAAGAAAGAATGTGCATGTCCATCTAGTCTATAATCTATTTAGGTACCTAATTTTATCTAGATTTATTCAACCATCTTGGTGTTGACGATTGAGTAATTTGCAGCCATACAAAAAATGTAAACTTTCGCAAATATTATATTGTATTGTCCTGCGTCAAGAATCAGATCCTATAATAACTGTACTTATGGCTTGAAACACGTATATAGGATAATAATAGGAATGTTCTACGTTTTATTACTATACTCGTAGTAACCGCATTATTTAACAATAGAAGTATTCATTAGCAGTATTGATATAGTTCAAGGAAAATTATGAGTCATCGGATTATTGTCTTGATGTCGTAATACCGCCTATCTATTTGGGATCGAAGGACGCATGCTTGAGTTCTTTGGAATAATTTATACGTTTCTTTCCGTAAATAGGTAAGTACTCTGGTTAAGCAGGAATATAAGCATTTCTGCTTAACCATACTACCTATTTCACTATACTTCATATACAACTATATATTATTATAAACTTTTGTTTATTAACTTTTCAAAAAGTAACGGGAATTAATAAACAAGAGTATTCTCTATCTGTTTATTTTTTATATGCGCTCACTAATAGACATTCAGAAAGAGAGAAGAACGTTTTATACCGATATAATATAGTACCCACCTTATAAAGGTGCCTTTGACTGACCATGAATCAGTTAGATAGACTTTATAGAGATAGAGATGCTTTATCAGTAAAACTATGAGAACATACAAGAAGCAAGCTACAGAAGTTTCTTTAGCGTAGGAGCTCTAACATAAAGCGTCCATTTAAAAAGGTTCTTTGTACTTTGCATCATAATATAACTAGCCTATAATAGCTTTATAACTATTTTAACGTCATTTTCACAGGTGTGAAATCGATTATTAGTGAAATATTTTAAGATATTTTCACTTGTTTCACTGTTTTTGTTCCTACTTTCACGGGGGGCTAGCTGATGTTTGTTTATAAATACATAATAATATGTTATATGATAGTGTGAACAAGACCGTGTGTAGTGAAGGACTGTTGTTGAAGCCCTCTGTCCTATTTAGGCGACATAAGACAAAAACGAAGTCAAGGTCAAACTCATCGTAACTTTGTAGGACTCTGATCCTCAGCTCTAGACGTAAACAATTAGACGCAATAACTTTATATGGGTATTATTATTCATATTAATTTTAATCGTAAATATTTAAATAATGAACTGTGTTTTGCAGTATCCCGAACTCTACACAAGTCAAATGTGTAACATACATTAATAACTTACTCGCTAGTTATAACATTTTGAATGTTAACGGTAATCGGACAACCACACTGTGCACTACATTATAAAGTTAATTTTCTTATATATTAATAATCCAACGAGTTTTCAGAATAACGAAATATTTCATGTGGACCGAACTTACTAAATACAGGCTCGTAGGTAATGTAGCACAAAGTATCCCAAACCTTACCTGAAAACAAAACAGAACAACATATTATTCCAAAACATCTAGAACAATCAACCGCAAAATACCCTGACCAAACACAAAAACAGAAACGTTCACAAAACGGAAAATCTTCGACAAAACTTAGCGTTGCCTAAACTGAGCAACAGACCAGAAAATGAGTCGAAATCAAATATGAGGTTGAGGCTCCGCGAAATGAGTAAGACAAACACGGGCTTACATTGTGTATCGCACAATAGGACCGTAGGCGAACAATCTTGACCCTTTTTACTGAGTACATCCGACAATGGCCGCTTAGACCGATTACATATTCTGATGCAAATATATCACGGCCCGCAAGCGAGAATTAATTGAAAAGACCCTAGGTGACTTTGATTTATGTTGTACGGTGTAGATATGGGACAACGTGAATTCTTACGCTGTCTCGTGTCATCAGATGGCTGGAGTAAAGATGGATGGTGTAGCAATTATTTTAATAAGTGTTTTATTAGTAGGTGTAAGTGTTGGGAAACTTGAATTACATGTTTGGAGTAAAGAACGCTTTAATTTTAAAATATATAAAAAACTGATTAAAATAGTATTCGAAATATAAACTTAATCTAACGTTCTCACTACTGCGACACAAGCTACCATCGCGGGTCAAGTAAGGGTCGGTGACATAAAATAGACTTTACCATTGTTTTTATTTCATCTGTATCAATTCCTTTCAAAGCCTATTCGGTCCTAAACAATAACATTTTAGACAAACTATTCTATCTAAACTGCCAACATCTGTTAATACAATGGCCATTGAAATAGTTGAAATGGTACAAAAGCTAGTCTTAATCAAAAACATTTTAACAGCGCATATTAAAATCAGGAACTTGGCAGTACCTTTCCCCAATTTCCAACGAGGCCAATAATTTCACCTACGGTACATTTTCTTTCCATATCTGATCACTTGCACATAAATATTAAAGTGCCTTGTAATTCTCCATCGTAACAAAAAGGTTTTTTTACACACACATTATTTACGTTTGAAGCGGCCTCGTAAAAGGTTCAGTTAACCTCCATTACATTTTAGCCTAATGAAATATTTACATGAATATTATTTTTTGAGAATATTTTATTAGGAGGAAGGATAAATGATTGGTATGAATGGAAAACTTATTAGTCAATGTAGATATTGTATTTGTGCCAAAGAAAAACTTAGTTGGGCAAATGAATGCAGATTCAGTTTATAATAACCTAACTCGAATGGGGCTTTAGGTTAAAATATACATGTAGGGTATGGATATGGTAATCTGAAGAATTACATTAACAATTCAAAACCTTCATCATAACTCGCATCTGGTAGATTCCCGTAGCCTTCACCAAGTATCACTTCAACTTTAGGGAGGTTCTCTAACGCTGGTACCTATTCTGGTACGCGGTCGCCACTCCAGAACCTGTTAATACAATCGACTATTTGTATTGTGTGTAATTGGGTGACTTAAAGCCCATATACAAGGTGTAACAGACTAAGCGCAATACCTCAGACACCCCAATTAGAATCTTAAGTTATGTTGTTTTAGTCTTATAAGACTAAAACAAAATCCGTAACTAAATAAATTGAAACCAAATCTAGACATTTTTTATAAAATAGTTATCCTTACTAAACACTAAACGTATGTGCGTCATACAATATCCTTACGCAGACGCATACACTCATGCAATGTTAGCGGTCGACACGCGCATTTCCTAGAATTAAGGATTGTATTAATTTTTCAAGATACTGTGTTTCCATTTTAAGTTAAATGAAATATTTTTCTGTCAAATTTTAACATCTATTTTTATGACGGAAATCGATTCAGAAGCCGATTCTGAACCAACTACATTCAGGAATTGCGTTTGTTCTGTTACACGTTGTATATAAGGCCCATAGTGGGCCCATTTCGATTTCATATTTCGATAACTCTCTTATGTGACAGATGATGGCAATTATAAACATTTATAAAGTAAAGAATTAATATTCGGTACCGATTGGTCGTTTCTTATATATGTAGAAAGACAACTAAGATTTTTTTTGTTAAAAATCAAAAAATAATTACATAATGTTACTAGAATAATAAATCCAAACTGCCACCATGTTCAATAAGACACTTATTTACTTAGTTAACTGTTTTGTAACTGATGTTCCTTACAATTCATAGGTAAGAATGTTTTATTTTCAACCGACGACAAAAAAAGGAGGAGGTTATCAATTCGACGCGTATATATTTTTTTTTTTTTTTTAATGTATGATCATCTAGTACTCGAAGACGGCTGAACCGATTTGGAAAATTCTTCTTTTGTTTGATAGGGTATACTTCGAAATTGGTACCATTTGTCACCAAGTCAGGATCTGATGATGGGATCCTGGAGAAATCGAGGGAACTCTTCAAATATTATAGGCACACCTATAGCGTTTTGGGTATTTCTTATAGTAACTTGTGCAGTTGCTCTCCAAAAGTACCATTTGGGGAAGTGGAACTGATGATGAAGACCACAGATGGCCGCCGAAACTACTCAATAATAAGTATTTCGTGCATTGCGATTCGATTACTTGAATATGGATATTAAGCACTTTATGCTCGTCACAATGCATATGGTGATGTATAGCTGATGGTGAAGTACCAGGAGAACTCCTCAAAAATTAACGGCCCAGCATTGGGAAAAGCAATATTTTATAAAATGTTATAAGTAGTTGACATTTAGGCTCTTGTAACTACGTAAATTAAAAATCAACCAACTAAAAAGAGTAAAATAAAAACTTTTTACCAAAAAATTAACCTGACTCCCAAAAAACACTGCAAAGTGAAAAATAACAAACTAAAGACACCGACTACCGAAATTAAAGTTATTTTTCACTTTGCAGTGTTTTTTGGGAGTCGGGTTAATTTTTTGGTAAAAAGTTTTTATGTATTGAGTGTCTAATGTGATTCATTGCTCATAAATAAAAGATCATGTTATGCTTAGCAGGGAATACACCCATTTCAACTTATAAAACCAGATAACGTATTACGTCGCTCCTAACACCTGACATTAATACTTACAAGAGTATAATAGAATGCTCTGAAACAATCCGACTGAGTATTGCATTATCATCAACCGTCTCCTAGCAGCAATTACATACCATCGCATTATCCATTTGGAAACAAAATGCCAGAACATTAGGTTTCACAAAATTTCCTTATACCGTATTAACAGAGAGTACTAACAAGAACACACGAATGAATGCACAAGTGCTTAATATCTGAAATTCCTTGCTTCGAACCACCAAGCTAAGTTGAACCTCTAACTTTGGAGTTGTTCCATCTCTTTCCCTTCATTTTGGGAATAGAAGGAGGGGGAAGGAGATCAAGATACGTTGGCAGGACTGTACCTACATCGGGGCTCCTAGTTACGATCCACGATAAACTTTGAGTCTCGTGAAGAGTGAGAGCGTTTAAATTGTCGACGCTCAACGCTGCTAACCGTACATTCTTCTATGGTTTGTAATGGCAGCAGAAAAGTCATACGAATTTCTTTCATTTCGTTTAGTTTCTTGTTCAATGTTATAAGGGAGTTTCTTTTAAACGAAGTTTTAATCTCCATTTTTAGTTTTTCACCTGCTAAAATTTATGTACAACTTTGTTATGCTAGTATAAAACTAGAACTGAAGTATTATGCATGGTCATAAAAAATATCAGCGTACATAGAAAGTGATATGATTAAAACTTTAACTCAACATTGTTCCACAGTCCTTAGCTTAGAACACAATTTTATTTACATGTATTCGCCCTAACACCAATACGCCATGAAGTCAGCTGACAGCAACAGTTTCACTCACGCCAACACACGACAACCCTAAGGCCGTGCGCGCACTGCCTTGCGGTGGCCGCAATTGCGGTAGTTCTACCGCACCGGTAGAATGACCGGGGCCACCGGTGACTCTACCGCACGCGTTTATTCCACCGCAGTGCGCGCACTTCTATGACACTCCATACTTCACAGATTTTGCGTTTCCAAAACGCAACGCAGTCCGCGCACGGCCTTAAAACAATTTACAAAATAAAACGTAAAAATCCTAGCGCCACAACACTACCGACAGCAAAAAAGCCACAAGAACCACCATTTTTACCGACTGTACAATAAAAGAAGTATTTTAATCAACAAAATAAATGTTGCAATTATATAAGTCATTAAGGTGCACTATACCTATCATATATTACGTAGCAAGTGGTCGGGTGACTTCTAGGGAGGTTCCACCCCCTATTTGGTACCCTCGTAGGGTAGATGGGGGACGAAATTAAACATTTTGGGGGCTCTAACGGGTTACGTGTGCGACGATCTTAACACTGTATGTGGAGAATAAAGACACTGGATGGTGCAACGACTGATAAGGGGAATAGTATATTTATTTTAATCTTAATGCATTTGTAAGAGTACAAATATTAGGGCTTGAATCACAAAGTGTATGACCATGGAACTTGAAATCTTTAGTAACAAAAATTGTCGTAGAGTGTGTAGGATAGGTGTGTAGGAAATTTTAGGAAGTAAATTTTACCAACAAAAACTTTGGCTAAAGTATGTATAATAAATAAGGCATAATGTAATTTATACCATAATCTTCTACATTAAATTTAATAAGCTGTAGTTTACCATAATATACGCATAATTACTTATTCTTGTGCCAAGTTTCTATGAAAATTAATAATCATAACAATGCGTTATTATTCCGTAGTAGACATAAATACGTTATTCATTGTTCTTATTCTTAGTACCTAGACAAATAGTAGGGTATTCTTGACCAATGAAATAGGCATTTCCAGAGTATAACAACGCCCATATTCAACAGACAGTAGGAATGTATTTAATGGTCACTTGTCTGATAAAGTTCACATCACCGCTTATCATCAGGTGAGATGGTGGTCAAACTCGAGCATATCATCAATAAAAAAACAAAGTTCTATTCAATATTAGTTATCACTTTTTTCAATCTATTTAACAGTATTTATTAAAGTCTTTTTACAATATTCAACAAATCAATCCGTGCTGCAAAGTAAATCTGGCGCCGGATGTCTGACGACCAGAAAATGCTGAGATGGGAACCTTTTCGGTACATGCGCGCTCAGCGCAACATTTTAGTATTACTTAGTTTACTTTAAAAAAACTGCCATGTTCGTTCGTAACTGCTCAGGAAAACATCGTGAGAAACCAGCATGTCTTGGGACCGAAAAATCCGAAGACATGTGATACCACCCAGGGTGCATTGGGCCCATACTGTGGATTAAGGCGCCTTCAAATTAGCCGCGCGGCAGCAGCGCGGCTAATTTGAAGGCGCCCTTAAAGCCATCTCATAGAGAGGCGGTCTGACGGGCTGGTTATGGCTATATTATGTTTAAATAAACGTACCACATCTAGTAACAAAATATCCTTAAAAATTAATGTGTACGCTATATTTGCATGTTCATTTCACTCCAGAGATGTTATTAGAAATTCAGATTTTAGGGTATGTATGTAAGCATCGCTTAGTTTTTACGGTCCTCATGTAACCGTCATGGGTTACGTTTATGAAGCCATTATAATGGTCTCTTGATTAAATATAATGCTCTCGAGGTCCTCCATATAAAATGTCAGGTAATGTGCCCTAGAATTTGCTATGGAAAATGTTACCTCTGGATGAGTAAGCAGAGTTATTAACAGTTAAAAGTAAACTTTGTTCATTATAATTATTAGTTACCTCAAACACCAGCAAAGTAACTTCTATTGATGAACATTTCATCAGCCAATTTAAGAGGATTAGTTGCGGGAAATTGCCGTGAATAATAAAATAGAGGTAACCAATTACAAGCTTTGAATTAACAGATACGGTACGTAAACAGATAAAATAACACAAATCAGTATTTAAAAAAAATCTGACACCAATTATTTTATCTGTGTAAATTTTTTTGGATGTTAAAATTGTGCAGTAAATATTTAGGAGCACATTTGAAAGTAGCTTTAATACAACAACACATCAATTTATCATACCATTTAAATTATACGTAACAGAAACTCATTACTAATATTCTAACAAATGAGATTGCCCAAAATTCATGTGCCCAACGTCTGGTTATTCGGGTGGACAAAAGCCGAGTTTAGCCGCTATAAAACTACCAAATACAATATCACGCGAAGAGATAAGGATCGGTTTAAGCTTCCACCACCCAAACTTGTTCGGGTAAACTGGGGTCTCAATACAATTTTCCGGGCGGATGCATTTTGAATTTATAACTAGCAAATTGGTTGAACCAATTTATACGTTGAATATCTTGGAATTAATTGGTCGGCGACCGTGACAGTTTCGCTAGGCCTTAACAGCGTACTAACTACGTAGTTTATAGTTTAATGGAACTAGTGCCCATTGCTATCATTTAGGGTTGACGCTTATGTTCTGCGTTTATAGAATAAATAAAGGCTTATGTGTGCAAATCACCAGTTTAAGCTCAGTTGTTTTACTCAATCCTGTTTTATCCAAGGGTTTGTTTCATAAAGCACCAAATTAAGCACTGTTTACAACAGTTTAAATCATAAAAATGATTGTAGGCTAGTCCTAATGCGTACACCCTTAACTGAAGTAAATTACGGTTTACTCGCTATCCCATCCGGTGAGGATTACGAAACTTTACGTACGTAGGTACTCCTAGTAACAGAAAGGCTTTGTGTACTTGTTACAATTTATAGGATTGTCTTGGAATTGATAGTAATAGATTTTGGACACGTGTAGACAACAACCTATGCATAAAATAAAGCTGCGTGGGTGAGTGAAAAAATGACGGCTATTTATGTACCTAAAGAATTTTCTCCGAAAACTAGTCTATCCACCGTTTAGCCTAATAAAGACAAACGGAATTTCATAGTATTAAATTTAACGAAATGATTGACCAGGGATCCCAATAAATTAATTGACAGTAGACAACACACTTTAACATCATAATCAAATCATAGTTATGCATATCAGTACCGTACCATTGAACGCTTGCCTTTCAACACAAAGTTCAGCTATTGGATGCGAAAGAGTTCTCAATATGACATTCTAAGTATGACAGTATATTAAAAAGGCTTTCAGGTAGTCTTTACGTATTTTTTTGTAATTGTTGATAGGCTTTCGACCACCATCTCACCTGATGGTAAGCGATGATGTGGTCGAAGATGAAGCACACTTGCCTAGAACTAACCTATTAATTCTTAACTTAAAGACTCCCAGGTTATAGCTATCTGTAAACTGACTTCAGCAGCGAATGCCACTCCTTAGCCGTACGCACAATGAAGCTATTCCCAAAACGTTTTGTTAGTAGGGGGTGGGATGGAATGATGACGCATCGCCGTTTGTCTTGTAGTCTAATGGTGGAACGGGCTTGGTGGATTTAGACTGTGTAATTCCATCGCACCCTCCCCGAAATTTAACCAATACAAAACTGTTAGGATTGCAACACGTCGCCGAAAACATTTACCAGAAACATGTCGTTCAAGCTTGGACGCATTATGCAACGCCTCAAATATTTCCTAATATAATATAGTAAATATACAGTATGTTAACTAACAGAGGGCGTTCCCGTTAACCCGCTATAGTATAAGCATATCAATTAGATCGCCGCACACGCGGCCCGTCATTTATAAAAAAATTGCGACGTTACCGTCCTTCAAGTACGTGTACAGAGTGTTTTTTTTACGTATCAATTTAACATTTTTAGTGAAACTTTAATATTAAAAAAATAAAAAGATTTTTTTTTCGAATCGTAATATTTTTTTTAGCATGTATGGATGCTATATTATTGCGGGTTAACGGGAACACCATCTGTTAGTTAACATACTGTATGTAGCATTCAACATTGCCACTGCTAGGACATAGGCTCTCTTTTCTATGACAGCGCATGGGCATCATCATCATCTACCACACGAGTCTTCGGATTTTTCGTTTATACAATAACGATATATCATGAGTCACAACTAAATAACACCTGATTCCTTTCGATCTTTCGGAAATGTAAATCTGTTTATGCTATAGATCAAAAAAATAGAAATCCGGAAATACTGAGTGCGCAGCTGCATCCGCGAAACTAAGAAAAAAAGACACCATAACATCCGGTGTCGCAAATTTTAATTTTTTTGTCTTATTAAATAAGTTGTAAGGTTGCGGTTACATAATGTCTATATGAGTAGACGAAGATGAAGTATTGAGGGAAATATAATTCCTTTATTAAATTGGTAAAGAACCATGGCGAAAGCTTAGCTGACTTTAATTTTAGCGTCTAAAAGCGACTTATATAAGAAGGCAGTTTTATTATTTTTCTACGTTTTTTCAAAGTATCACATTACCTAGTTAAGTTCGGATAAAAACATATTTTAAATGAAAAGTTATTTGATTTCTTCATTGACACTTAGTGATGCCATTTTGTATTTATTCTGCCAAGTGACAGTAAGTGCAATATTATTGTAATAAAAACAGTTTTAGTTTGTTATTGTAGCAAAAAGGAGTAAATGAATGAACAATAATATTTATTTATAAGTGGAAGTGTTCTTTGTATGGAGGCAAAAATATTGTAGTGTAAAAATAAATAAATTACTTTCAATTAATGACTGGCAAAAAGACTATTATTCCAAGTCAAAAAAAATATAGCTTGGTTTGACAACTGTTGATTGTTCATGTCACATTACCCTCAAGAAAAATATTTATGTGTATAATCTATGGTTAACTGATTACTAAATAAATGAATTACTTTCAATTAATGACTGGCAAAAAGACTATTATCCCAAGTCAAAAAAAATATAACTTGGTTTGACAACTGTTGATTATTCATGTCGCATTACCCTCAAGAAAAATATTTATGTGTATAATCTATGGTTAACTGATTACTAGGCAGCATGGTCTAAGACCTTAGCCTGTTCCGTCAGGAACGAATCTACTTGTAATGTTCATGTCACAGACGCTTGCACATTGTGCCTTGTGTTGCTCTCGATTGTTTTCCGTTTTCTTTAATTTTCACTTGACCTGGACATAACCTACAAAAGTTCATGACTGAATTTCTATTATTCTCGGACTTCTCGAACAAAAATTCTTACACAAACTAATTCAGAAGTTGACGCCGAGTTAAACAAGATATTTTTCATTTAAAGACGCAAAAATTTAATCTCAGCTAAATTAATGTATGGGTGGCTGCCATTGTTCTTTGCGTTCTACGAAGACACTCATTGTCAAAATACCAATTGATACCTGATACATAAGTATTACCAAGACTAGGAGACATTAATTACCCACACTAGGTGATCCTGTGACTCAAAAGTCTGTATCAAATAAATGCTTCCACCATGAGCCGACAGTAAATTCTTCAGGAATTGTTTGACATTTAAGCTCCATTTCTGTCGAAGTTATCCTAAAGGGTACAGTTTTTTGTTATGAAAGAAAAGTAGTTTTAAACTGTGCCTAAAGCTGTTTTCAGAAAGGACTATAATCCAATTTCTTCATTCACAGCTCTTTTTTACTGCCAAACGTACGTTTTAAGTAGGTACTTAAAAAAAAAACAAATCCAAGTTACAAAACGGCAACTAAAAAGGTCCTGCCTCTGTCTAAAGATAAGAAGAAAAGAAATTATACCGGCTTGAAGCTTAAGGACAAACTTTATACGCAAGTGAGACTCGACACACTATCTGCCAGGATTAAGTTTGAAAGTTCCTTTTTCTAGAATTTATATAGTAGTTTAATGTGGGTGGGTCAAAACGTCTATATGCCGGAGGCTTAGATTATAATAACATTCCAGATTTACATTACATTGCCACCTCAAAATGGAACTATTTTAAATGACAGTTATTTGGTGCGTAGAGTTTTTATGCGTACACCAATCGCTCTGCAACCTCGCCGCTCGCCTACTGTATTTATGACAGACAATTTCTACATTGATAGAAACCTAAGTTTTGATAAATGACATTATAACATGGTCCTGTAATGATTTATGTATTAACTTTTAGTAAAATACTAATATTGCAGATAATTTTAATATTGTAGAATATTCTACACTTATCGACCAATAACTACTTCAAGCACCCAAAGAATTTCCTGAACGCTAAAGCTCATTGTTCAACTTTGCTCTACTTGCCTGAATTAACATTCTTTTTTTCAAAAATTATGACAACTTAACAAACAAATATAAATGCATTGGTGTCGGACATTTTACCCTTAGAACACAAAGTGTTCTTCACCCTAGCTAACCCACCTGTTAATATTGACACAAACAAGGACTAAAAATAGAAAGCAAATGAAACGTAATTTCGTTCGATACGGTTATTAAACGGTGAAGGGAGCATTTAAAGCCGCCGCAGTGTTTACAGACGTCACCTACTGTGCAATTATTATAATACAAACAATAGGGCGTCCTAAGCCGGCGTTCGGTCACATTTCCCTTATAAAATCACTTAGTTAAACCGGTGCTGTCACTTCTGTCCAACCCAGAGACGATTAGGACAACAAAAACAAATTTTCTGGACATACTACATTTCTTCTCAAGCTAAATTACACCTTAATTTTTCATTTCTAAAGTTTCATTTCATTTGAAGTAACACAATAGTATACAATTAATGAAAATGAGCTTTACGTGAAAGCATTAGAGTTTACAATTGGTATTAAAACTAAAGGTGATGTAATATTGAAAATTTGGCGCCATTAAGATGCGGAAAGTGACCACTGCTAATTTGCAAGGGACTTTGCAGCCATAAACTATTGTTTTATACGTAGTTTTATTGTAGGCCTAGTGTCGGTTATTTCAATTGGAGGGCTCGTTGCCCCATCAAGAGTACCATTATTCTGTTTGCCTTGATTAAAATTCAGCGGGAAATTTTTAGTCACAGCATTACATTGGAACTTTGCCCGGAGAATTGTTCGGTTTGCTTTCAGGTTGGTCCCTAATATCGTTATTGGCGATTGGTGTTCGAAACAATTTTACCACTTTGCGGAACGCAATTCAAGCTATTTACTATGCAACAGCTATTTATGTTGCCCTTCACCGTCACTAAAATTCTGATTGTATTTACGAAAATAATAAATACCCATTTTTTACAGTATGTAGCGATTACTGTACGAACAAATCATGTCAAGAAGCTGATCTTAGACGATCATCGATCCCCTCCGCATACACTCCATCAAGAATTTATATGTATATTTTATAATGTATATTTAAAAGATCTTTTCATTTCAAATCATAATATTATTATTTTTTTGCTAAGAATTATAATTTCAAATTAATTTTATTTTAAGAATATTAAATTCTTTTCTTTTTTTATTAGTCATTTATATAATGGTTAGCGTTTTGTTTTCATCGCATTTGAACATCTTCGCCAGCGCGAAGTACGCGTCGAGACGTGGCTTGCACTGCTCAGCAGGCACATAAACGAAAGAATTTTGAACCGCATTGTTACTTGCGAGGAAAAATAGATTCTGTTCAATCACAAGCGCTCAGCAAGTGGAAAAACGAAAACTGACCCCTAGAAAATTAATGGTCAATGTTTGGTGGCCTAACGCCGGTGTGATTTATCACAGCTTCTTACCAAACGGGATGAGCATTACTGCAGAAGTCTACTGTGAAGAACTGAAAATAATACTGGAGAAGCTCGCACGTCTCCAACCAGCTTTGGTCAATCGCTCGGTTCCGCTGCTCCTACACGACAACGCGCGATCTCATACTGCACAGCAGACGGTCTCCAAGTTACAAGAGCTGGGGTTGGACATTGCACCTATAGATTTCTACTTTTTCCAGAATTTGGATAACTACTTGGCTGAAAAAAAATCAATACCCGAGAGATAGTACAAAATTTCCTGGAGGAATTTCTTGCCTTAGGTCCAGCTGATTTCTTCAAAAAGGGCATTAATAAGATGCCCTTTTTGAAGATGAAGAATAGATGCATCGCTTGTATAGGTGATTACTTTGAATAATTGAAATAAAATATTTAGAAAATATAAATGTTAACTTATTTCATGAAAAACGGCAATTTCATAGGTCCATAACCATAGATAAAGCAATATTTTTAAATAAATGTGTTCAAACTTTGGTGTACAATAAAGTATATTCTATTTATTGTTAGGACAGTCTTATAATTTATTCTATTAAGGCATGTCAACAACATATTTACAGTTTGATAATATACACTCGAGAGCAATGAATCCGGGTCACTTAAAGAATCCTAAAAATCTCGGAAACTAAAAATGCTAGGTTAATGCAATAAATTGTATTTAATAGACAATATAATACTCCTTAAATGAAAGTAAAAAAAATATGAGTCACCATACATTTTATTAACACAAAATTACATAAAGAAAAAACTGCTGATCTCTCCTTAAAACAAAAAATAGGAAACATGAAATTTTTGAACTTTATTACGATTTTCTTGAATTTTAATACTTCGTATTGCCTCCTCGTGCTTCCATTACTGCGTTTACGCGGTTTGGCATGCTGTACACCAAGTTCCTTATACGATTTTGGGGAATATTCTCCCATTCCTCTGTGAGAGCAATTTTGAGCTCACGAAGCGTGATTGGGGGAGGGTTTCGTTGTTTTACGCATCTGCCTAGCTCGTCCCAAGCATGCTCGATCGGGTTGATATACGGGCTGCGCGCTGACCACTCCATACGAGTAATGTTCATCTCTTGAAGGTAGTCATTCACAATCCTACCTGTATGAGGTCGGGCATTGTCATGCATAAATATAGCATCCTCACCTAAATTGACCATAAATAGACCAACGTGATCATTGAGGATTTTTTCCACATATCTTACGCTAGTTAAAGAGCCGTTTTCTATGATCACCAGCTCTGTGCGACTTTCAGAAGAAATTCCGGCCCACACAAGTACAGACCCACCACCGTAGGCTACTTTTTCTTCGATGCATGCTTGCTTGAATCTTTCCCCTGGTCTTCGATACACTCTGTGTCTTCCATCGTGCTTGTAGAGCATAAATTTTGATTCGTCGGAGAACATAACTTTTGACCAATCTTCAATACTCCAATTTACGTGGCTCTGGGCATATCTTAGTCTTGAAATACGATGCCCACGCTCCAGTTTAGGGCCGTTTGCAGGTCTAAGGGGTTTTAAGTTAGATTCAGCAAGCCGACGTCTTACTGTCCATGCACTTGGGTTACTTCCTCCGAGGCGTCGAAACTGATTGGTGAGTTCAGTTCCTGTGAGAAAGCGATTTCGAAGCATGGTGTTCACCAAGTATCGGTCTTCTCGTGCTGTGGTACACCTGGTTCTGCCCGTTCCTGGTCTGCGTAGGTTAGAACCAATTTCTTCGTAACGTCGGAGAACTCTTTGTACTGTTGACAGCGACACACCGACAGTCCTGGCTGTATCGCGCTGACTCCGGCCGGTTTCCAGCATTGTAAGTATTCTGGTGCATTCTTCAGGCGTAAGCGACATAATTTCAGCTTGAATAATGAATACAGAGCACTATCAACATGGTTTATGTACCCACATAAATGACAGATTACAAACAAAAGCAAAACCAAATGCTGTAATTTCGTAGTTCCATCTTCGAAAGTGGCCCTTTTTAAAATTTGATTTTTTTATGATATAACTTTACAATAACTAAGAAGTTTTAATACCTTCATTTAAGGAGTATTACATTGTCTATTAAATACAATTTATTGCATTAACCTAGCATTTTTAGTTTCCGAGATTTTTAGGATTCTTTAAGTGACCCGGATTCATTGCTCTGTAAGCTTGTAAATACGCTTCTAAGGTACATAATTTTTATTGTGATGTATAATAACTCCAACCTTAATAGGATCTCTTTAGAATAATCACATTACACCGATATTGAACTCATTAGAGTTGAATATAGTAACTTAATTGTGAATTGTATCCGGGTTATACACTTGTTACAAGCCAATGCTTATCATTGTATGCTTGAGTGTGGCGATAATTTAAGACACAATACGCCTGCGTGCGATCATGCCTCAGTGGACTTCAGTAAAGCTATACTGTTAGAACTGCAGGTCTGTACTGTGTGTCACTTGGTTTGGGATGAATATATTAGGAATAGGTATGGTTTGTGTCTATTATAATTAGCTTTTACTATAAGTTTTGTTACTGCTTTATTCAGATTGAACAATTTGCAACAAAAAGATTTGCAGACAAGACTCTAGTCTATATGTATATTTATATTGAATCTATTCTGACTTTTAAGAATAAGGTTGATAATCTAGCTAGCTGATTTATGTGAACATTGCCTTGTCTCAAACTCCACCTGATGTGATCCATTCTTACTTGGGATCTGCTTGAGTTAATACACCAAGTTCTCGGTTCTTTTTTACCCCAAAATATAGTCGTTCAAACAAGCAATAACAAAACTATTCACCACAACACAGAGCACACGTGTTACCACAGACCACCCCCGGTGTCTCCGAGACTGACATTTTTTACTAATTTGTCCCTCTGACATGTGTTTGCAGATAAGCTGGTGCATTTTGAGGAGACGGGACGAGTGCGTCACGACTTTAAATTAAGTGTTACGGACGAAGCGGGTAGCTACGTGATGACTTTGGATAACTCAATCAATAATGTTCTTGATAGGTTCCTAATAGTAATAGTATGGTACATACATAACAATTAGTTTTTTAACCTCGTCCTGAGAATTGTTATTAAGATATATATATTCTAATTAAATGTAAAGCAAGAAGTGGAAGGAAGTTGAAGGGAGATCTTTGTGCAGAAGTGGGACAGAGATTTCTAACAAAAAACAAGTGTAAAGCACCAAGCACAAGTTATTAAATATAGCTATACTAAGAATACAAAACAAATGGTACCAGGAAAAACGGGTATTAGAGATTAGGTACCTTATTCTTGAGAAAACCAGCAAAATATATGAACCACAATATCATAATATTGATCCTACACTAAAATAGTTTTGTCAACAAAATCGTGAGCTCTAAAACTCGCCAGTCAAGCCGGAATCGAGTTTTAAGCAGGCCTGATTTATGAGTTTTAAGTTATGGTGTCGTGAGACAAGTGGCCCTACTCCTAAGATTCCGTACGTCACATTCGTATGTCCCTAAATGTATTCAAGAATTTCTCAAGTGTTTAAAATATCGCGAAATGTGAAACCGACGAGGACAAGGATGCTTATCTTGAGTTTTGGTAAGAATTGGACGAAAAAGTAGACCTCCAGGCTATAAATAGTAGAAAGTTTATGAGCTTTTGGTAAAAAACCGCTATGACCGCCTGATGCGGTGTGCGAAAAGGAATGCTGAGTGATTGGTGACGCTGAAACGGGCACCGTATCCAAGCAATAGTTTTTTGTAGCGCTAGTGTGAAGAGAAAGGAATGACTTTTTTCAGAATAGTAGATTTATCAAAACAATAACACTGTAAGTAGATTTTTACACGGCTACTAAATTAGCCTTTAAATTGTTAACAATTGTAATATTTGCTTACTACACACTTAAACTTACTACAGCAAATTTATTTCGGCTTTTCTAAATTAATACGATTCAAGTACAACAAACATAAAAGTTTCTGATTTCATTGTATATAAACACAGTTTCGTCGACTTTATCGGCTTTAAATATAGGTATATTCGGCTAAATTTACAGGATCAACGAAAATAAGTCCAAAAGCGTATATAATTCCTGAATCTGCACAGCAATAAAATGTCTTCAAAGACAACATTAACGTCGCATTAACTTTCTTAATCCTATTAACTGTAACATCCATATAATGTTGCTGAATTCGCAAATATATTCCGAGATAAACACAAAACAAAGTTAAACATCTGAACTGCAATAAAGGAAGTATACAATGATCATCAGTCACTTGAATTACATATTACGCCATTCTCTGTAGGACTGATATATGAAGTTTCTCTTAGATATAAATAGAAACAGACCAGTGTAGTAACATTGGCCTATAATGGGCCTAATATACGTATAAGTACACTCATGCGAAACGAAATAGTACTGTTATACGAGAGGAAATAATGACGTCATGAAAAATTACTTTTATGCTAATAGCAACGTTTCTTGCTGGGTTATTCCACTCATATTGCAAGTTACATAGCAATATATTGAGCCAACGATATACTTTTCCTAGTGGGTCTGCCAAGGTCTATGTCGGTACATGTATGGGTGAGTTTTGTCACTTTTCTCAAAGAAACAAAAGTGTATCAGATATGGAATATCTTCCTTAAATGTCTACAATCACACGGTTCTGAAATACCATGTCTGTTAATAAAAGCACCACCATACTTTGTAGCCTATATATGTAGGTAAACATTGCATTCAATATTGACTTTTCGTCGAAATTGTTTTAAATACACATATAGAAGCAGCTCATAAACATGACCTAAAATAGAGTTATGCAAGATCAAAGGACTTACACATTTTTAGCATACGTAAACAGCAAAATAGGCATCCTAAATCAAAACGCTCCTCCATCGGAACATAACTGCCCCATACATACGTTCGTGCTAGTGATAAATCTTTCGTGCCATCCAATTGTCCACAACTAGGTCATCTGATTGTCCCCTACCTATTTACTGTCATGTCCTTTGTGTTTGAGTTTTTTCCTGTTTCAATTTTCTTTTGTGGTCCCCGTTGTATTAAGTTGTTTCGTACGATTTTGTGGACGACGAATAATGTATATGTTGGTTTTGTTATCTTCGGGTTTGAGGTATCTATCTATATATATATGCTGTTTTTAGATGAGTTACGACAAAGCGCTTGTGTACTTTCATCTATCTACAAGTATTAAGCTCACATTTTTCCAATTCTGAATTCTGTCTTTTCTGCTGTTTCATTTGCTTTGATCCTACATCTCGGTCTAATTGTATTTTTTATCTAGTACGGTTTATTATTGTTGAAAAAAAAATACAATATCAACAAAATACAATTCTATTGTAGTATTGGAAATAAGCACGTAACACTCATGTATGTTTAATTAGTAAAGATAACAATCTAGAATATTGGAAGTATCTTCATGTCTTTTTCTGCTGCTGGTATTATTGATAATCTAAATTGAAATACATTTATTTTGTAACCTTTTACAATATTCCCGACCGGAAACAATGCAGCTGTTTTGGATTGACCATCTTATACAATATACCTATATAGGGTTTTTAGATTCAGAACTATGTGTGCAAATGTAAGGTGATAAATTTGTCGTATAGATCATAATATACGTAAATCAAAGAAATATGAAAAATAAATTGTTCAGGAATTTGTAGTTAGCTTAAGCGGTTAGTTTTGTAAAAAGGTTAACAATTATTCTTGCAATTGTTTTTTACTGGATTACAGATAAAGATCGTTGATTGAACGCGATATGGCAAGAAGTAATGTACGAAGACTTTCATCTTTATAATAATCTACTGGCAGATGTCAGGTGCTTATCTTTTTCAACATATTTAAAGCCAAACTCCTGTTTGAGTTTAGCTACGTACGTTACATACAATATAAAACTATTAATATAGTCTAACGCAAAATAATAAGTCGACATCGTAACTACCCACATTAAGTAACGAAAACTGTCAACTAATAGACTACACTTACTTTAGTTACGCTTTTAATTTAATATAAATAAATAATATAATATTCCACAACTTTCACATAACGCCATCTAGTCCCAAACTAAGCAGAGCTTGTGCTATGAGTACTAGACAACTGATAAACATACATATATTTCTAAATACATACATATTATAGATAAATTACACCCAGACAAAGAACAAATGATCGTGCTCATCACACAATTTGTCCTGGGTGGGAATCGAACCCACGACCTTGCGCATAGCAGTCAGGGCCACTGACCACTAGACCAACAGGCCTATCAAATAATCTTTAAACCCAATTAAAACCAAAACAAAAAAAAAGGTTTTTTACTACTGTCTTTTTGCCTTATGCCAACAACTACTCAAAATTTATACGATATTACGTCTGGTATTAGATAAAGATGCTGCCAAATACATCATCGTGCGCCCTGCCAATCATTCACGATCGAGTGGTGATCTAATACATGGAACAATTGATATTTGAGGTGAGTGATAGCTGAAATGAATGGCTTATGGATTCTATAGCCCCTAACCCTAGTTTTGAAACAAAATTCATTATGGATAGTAGAAAAATGTATTTCGTTGAGAAGACTAGTCAATCAATATTGGTTGAAAATTAGAGGTCATCAAAAATAGATGGATAGATAGATATACTCTTTATAGTACACCATTAGAGTACCGAAAACTTTGTAACAAAAAAAATGAGTGTGATACTCGGGGACTGCCGCGGTAAAGCTATTGCATAGCATTTTTTATCAACTTATGCAATTATAGTCTACACGCATACGTCTAGTCGCACGCACACAAACACCGTGCCGAAGTCTGCCGAACTGAAACGACGCTAGACGATGCACGGCTTTCAAAGCCGCACCGCTGTGTCGGTCGGAGTGGGGGTGTTAGGTTTATTTTCGTTACGGAATTTCTTGATTTGGTCGCCGCGCTCAAAGCCCGCGATAAAAGCTATGCAATAGCTTAATAAAACCGACTTCTTTTATTTTTCACATTGCAGTGTTTTTTTTGGAAGTCGTTTTATTCTTTGTTACAAGGTTTTTTTTTGTTTATCGCTTTTTAATGAGTCGGTTTGTAATGTGTCTAGTTACAAAAGCCTGTAGTACATCAACTTTTTATCACCTTTTGCAAAATATTTCTTTTCCCGATGCAGGGCGGTTAATCGTTGAGCAGTTCTCCTGGTAGTTCACGCATTGTAACGAGCATAAAGTATTTAACAAATAAATTCAAGTAATCGAATCGCAACCCATGAAATCCTTATTATTGAGTATCTAGTTCCTGTAGCCATCTGTGATCTTCATCATCAGTTCCACTTCACCAAATGGTGGTTTTCAAGAGCAACAGTCGAATTGAGAACCTCCTCCTTTTTTGAAGTCGGTTAATAAGGACTTAACAACTAAAAAGCGTGATATACTGGGCGATCTTCTAGAGAAAACCTTTGGATGGATTAGACACAGAAAGAAAATATATTGTTATCTTCAGGCTGACAACATTAACTAACTTTGCCTTTGACGTAGTCGGGTAAAAAGAAAACCTTCATACACATAGTGTAACCTAGCTGAACACGGTTTTTTCCGCGTAAATCTCGATCCAGTGGAAATTCTGGAATAAAGCCTACCTATAAGTTGCTCTATAACCTCATCTATCATTCGGTGAAAATCCCATTACAATCGGTTCAGCCGTACCAGATGTTAGCCCGGAGAAACAAAAAGACAGACAAACTGAGATCACAGAGGTATCGTTAAATAACTACATTTACTTGAGAAAACACAGTTATTTTTAAATCACGGACAGATTCTTCAGTTTTATCTAGATGTTTGTAGTATGTGAGAAAACCCGCATGACCTTTCTTCTTTCTCTGGGTGGGAAAATCAAAAACCCACTCTGTTCCTTCAGCTGCCCTTAAGTTCCGGGGCCGCGGTATCTCGTTAAAACATTCCCGCAACCCCGGCAGGCAATGGCCCTATAGGATCCCGTCACTGGTGCTGACAGCTCTTTGAGGCGCGCGTGGAACACAACGGGCCGCCGAACCGGGCCTGGTCCTTACCGGACGGTGAGCTACCCCTGCTCGCCGTCCGCAAGCCCGCGCCTACGGTGGCCGGAGATCGGCATGCGATCCCCGACGCCCGGGGGTCTCCCGCGGCGGCTGGGGCGTGAGGAAGAGAGATGCCTCTGCCTCACGCGTTCAGCCTCCTCCTTTGTTAGCACCATGGTCTGAATCACAGCCGGGCGCGAGAGGTCACCGCCGCCGATAAACCCGCATGACCTAGGACCATAAATTCGAAGATATGTGACATCCACCAACCCATCCCAGGCTAGCGTGGTGGATTACGGCCTGTTTTCTCTAATAGAGAGGAAACCTGTGTCTTAGTAGTGGGAATGTTATGGGCTGATTTTCAACCGACGACAAAAAGAGGAGGTTATCAATTCGACGCGTATATTTTTTTTTATGTATGATCACCGATTACTCGAAGACGGCTGAACCGATTTGAAAAATTCTTTTTTTGATTGAAAGGGTATACTTTGAAATTGGTCCCACTTTCATAAAAGTCAGATTCTGATGATGGGATCTTGGAGAAATCGAGGGAACTCTTCAAATATTATAGGCACACCTATGACGTTTTGGGTATTTATTATAGTAACTTATGTAGTTGCTCTCAAAAAGTACCATTTGAGGAAGTGGAACTGATGATGAAGACCACAGATGGCCGCCGAAACTACTCAATAATATTGAGTGTAATAGTATTGAGTGGATTGCGATTCCATTACTTGAATATGGATGTTAAGCACTTTATGCTCGTCACAATGCATATGGTGATGTAGAGCTGATGGTGAAGTACCAGGAGAACTCCTCAACAATTAACGGCCCAGCATTGGGAAAAGCAATATTTTGTAAAAGGTTATAAGTAGTTGACATTTAGGCTCTTGTAACTAGGTAAATTAAAAATAGACCAACTAAAAAGAGTGAAATAAAAACTTTTTACCAAAAAATTAAACCGACTCCCAAAAAACACTGCAAAGTGAAAAATAACTTTAATTTCGGAAGTCGGTGCCAAAAACGAAACTACAAAACTAAAGACACCGACTACCGAAATTAAAGTTATTTTTCACTTTGCAGTGTTTTTTGGGAGTCGGTTTAATTTTTTAGTAAAAAGATTTTTACTATGTCATATGTATGTATACAGTATACGACGTGAAACAGAATAAACGCAATTCCTGAAAGTAGTTGGTTCAGAATCGGCTTCTGAATCGATTTCAGTCATAAAAAATAGGTGTTAAATTTTGACGGAAAAATCTTTCATTTAACTTAAAAATGGAGACACCGTATCATGACAAATTAATACAATCCTTAATTCAAGGAAATACGCTCGTGTGCGTGTTGCCGCTAACATTGCATGAGTGTATGCGTCTGCGCAAGGATATTGTATGACGCACATACGTTTTGCGTTTAGTAAGGATAACTATTTTATAAAAAAAATGTCTAGGTTTGGTTTCAGTTTATTTAGTTACGGCTTATAATTTAATATTCTAATTGGGGTTTCTGAGGTATTGCGCTTAATCTGTTACACGTTGTATATACTTACATATGTATAGAAGATTAGAAGCTCCGCTCACTTTCATAACAGTCATAATTATAACAGTACCTTTTAATCACAGCTCATGGATGATACGTCATTCATAGCTGTGACAATGACAACACAGGACAATCCTCCAAACAGAAATTCAAATGTAAACACAATTTGACAACGCTTGAGCCAAGTTTTGAGGACAGTAGTTTGTATAACTGTGATCCTAGTAACAAGGGCCAAATGAGGTGGGCATTTAGTAGTCTGCTGGTACAAAATACAAACGACACGCCCGTTCAATTTGGGCAGGTCAGAGTTATGACGGCCGCGAGTCCATTTGATGTCCGAGTATGGGTTAAGTAATAAGAGGAAGCGGGTTTACTAACTCTATATTTTGATATTTATTATCAGGCATCTTCTAGGCTTGCTCGTTCCAGAGTAGACCTCATCATTCGCTTAACATCAGACATGATCGAGGAATAAAAAAATGTTCGACAATTTATAAGAGGTGGTGCTAATGAAGTGGTCTATAAATCATTTTTTTCAAAATAGTTTTAAATTATCAATTTATAAAATAACCGAAAAATATGAGACCCTAATCTGAAAAACGGAGATTTGATGCTAAAGTAAATAGGTACTATTATTTTTAAGGAATTATAAGCAAAAATGTTGCCCGTGTGCCCATCATCATAATATATGATAAATTACGTCATCAAAGTGTTTTCGTTGATCGCCTGCCTCTTGTAACTTGACAGTTTACAACAATGAGCAATACGAGGGTCCAGTTTGGACCCATTTCATTCGGCATTAGGCTTGATAGCGAGGATTTCTTGCCTTGAAATTTTCTCGTCAACCATAATTAATAGGGTGGGCTGCCCATTAGTATGCCCCATTGAATGCGTGACCCTGATAGGGCATCTGGATTTGCCATCTGTCTACTGAAGATTGGATGAAAGGTTAATCATGGGTATCTTGCCATTGTTTTGGTATTTGTCAAACGAAATGACGCTGACATTGAGTGGGTAATCATGAGTAATGCATTAAGGGACGCTATGATCTTAAGAGAGATTGACCAAGCGTGAAAGCATCAATCTGCACGATAAATTATCATGATATGTTTAATGATCAATATTACTATACCTAGGCTAACAAAGAAGGAAAGACAAACACATACATAAACGCACACGCGAGTGCAGACACTACACACAGACACACATTTATTAATTTTGATGTTTTACTAGCAGGCTAACTCATGAGGCTTCGCTCCTGTGAACTTTGTCATAACCCTCCTATTTGCAGTCGGGTGAAAAGTATAACCTGCCTATAACTTTACCAAACCAATACCAAATTTCATCCAAATCCAATCAGTTCTTTCGTAGAGTACCGCATTTAAACAAACAGACAAACGTTTCTGCTTTATTTTTAATTAACTTTTTAATCTACACTAATTAGTGTAGATTTAATGTATCAAAATAGTTTTTCACCCACTGTACGTAACAATAGTAATAAAATCCATTACAAATAATTTCTTTCCTAAATATACAGACAGGTTTTTTGCCTACGTAGTCCTTAGACTGTTATTAGACTTAGACTCCAAAGTATAATTATAAGACAACTGTATTGTATTTTTACAATGCTTTTTTTATTAACCGACTTCAAAAAAAGACCAGGTTCTCAGTTCGTCTTGAACTTTTTTTAAAATTTATATTTGAAGATTTCGACACAATGTTAAAATAGTTCATTAAATAAATAAATGAATAATGCCATGTACAAAATACTGTTAAAAAAATTATATGTTATAATACATTTATATTCTCTTTATTGTTATAGGTTTTCAGAGCACCTAGTATTTAATAACGTTATCAGTCTTCATGTTGATACTACACAGTCTATCAACACAAAAACTACCCATTGTTTGATATTTCAATGTAAGTTGATATTGTTTATTATTCATAGGAATACACTGATGAAAATTGAAAATCATTGTGTTATTTTTATGCTGTCAACAGTGTAGTGTCAGTATTCTCTCCAATTACGTAACACGTTATGGCATTAAAATGAAAATAAAATAAAACCGACTAAACGCGAGCCCAGCTCGCGTACGAAGGGTTCTGTACAAACTTACCCAAGTAGGTAAATAGTATTCAATATTATCGAAATAAGTAATATTAACGATTTTTGATATTTTCCTTTATACGTGCTGTAAGACCGTGTTTCTTGCCACGTGGTTCTAGGTCAACGAGAAGTACCCACTGGGTTTAGATTCCCATGTGAAATCATAAGATACGCAAAAATATGCGACATAAACAGTCATATTTTTCGATTGCGTTGGTATACAAGTTTTATTTATTCACAGCTGTTGGAAGAGATCTTAGTCATTTCACATAATCTCTCTATGCGTTCTTAAGTAACGAGGTCTTGACAGACAGGCAGACAACGAAGTGTTCATATTATATGGGATCTGTTTTTCGAGACATTTAGCAAGGTCTGATAGGTACAATGACTGATAAGGTTGCTGGCAGGTTTTAACGAGTTACCTAGGTTCCGGAACGCAAGGAGATCTGAAGAAACTGTTCCGGTTTTTAGTAATCCCCACTAACTCTGCCTTCCGCCCCACCTAGAACGAGAATAGTCATTTGATGATCTTTCTCCCGAAAAAAGGCTCAGTGTTTTCTTTGGGATTATTGGATTATTTTTGGAATTGGGTGCTTCAGGGCGGTGATGGGGCTGCCTCGCTACTGCAGCGCCTCAGGCATGTTCATTGTTCACGGAGGTGCGCGTGGACAACTTCCACACTATAATGAGAAAGCGAGCCGCCTCGCTAGTGCGCAGGCTACGGGGCAGCACTAACACAGTCCTGAGGATGATTGCCGACAGGGTAGATTATCCGTATGTTAAACATTGTGGAGATCTACATATAACTAAAAATTTCATAATATTTTAAAATGATTTATTTAAAATTAATAATGTATATCTTTTTTTATTCAATTATAGCATTTTTAATTATAGAAAAATTTATTATGACTATTTTATTTTATTAATTTATTGTTTTTTATTGACATTTTTATTTCATTTAGTTCTTTTTTTTGTAATTGTCATTTTCATTTTAATTTATTCTTTGAAAATAATATTTGGTGTGTGTGTTTCTGATTTTGTTAATCTTAGTTAAGTTACTTGAATTAAATGCATTTTATTTTTATTTTATTTTAGCGTTTCTAAGAAAAACAATACCATTAAGAGCTTTGGATAAACTAATCTTCTTAACCGTTAGTTTTTCAGTTCCAACTTGTCCTGAACTATTTATTAGCATTCACTTTCATTCGTTCGTTGCAAAGCTTTGAGATATTACAACATACCCCTCGTTCGATTTCAAAGAGAGTTTTAGTTAGTACCGAGAAATACGAGGAACTTTAACGTAACCCAGTTAAATAATAACCTATTAAAATACAACTTGAACTGGGAATTTAATGAAGTTAACTATAAAATCTTATTTCAATATTAAATTGAGAATTCAGTAACACTATGCTAATACTTCATCGTCCTTTATATTTGACCATAATGTTCTATATTATACGTTGGTAAGTAAAGAAACTATTACAAAAAAATCAACTGAGTCACGTTAATTTTGTAATTGTATTTATACCTTTGAATCAAACATGAAGACAGATATATAAAATAAAATTTATGACGATACAAAAATCGAGCAAACCTGAAAATATTTTTTCTTATCATCCTAAAATTTTTGGGGATCCGCACGGTTACCTAAAATGGCAATACAGATCGTACGTGAGATGTTTTGGACGTAATCATCTAAGTTATGACTGAATTTAAAAGCAGGCTCCCTACCCCATTGACCGCGATAGGATAGGTCAGAAGCTTCCATAAAAAATATTTTATCGTATTTTTGGGCCCGAAAATTTGTAAAAAGCTATGTTTGTTACAGAACAAAATATATTTTTAATGTTATTCGAATATAGGCGAACTCACATCGTAACGAGGTATCATTTAAAAATCACATTTTTAACTATATTAGTATATTGCTAATAAATTACTCATGCCAAAATTACGTAATTTCGACAAGAACCGTTATAAAATAACTCCATCTTGCAAAGCTCTTGTACCATATAACACGTCTCACCAAACGTGTCGCTACGCAGGACTATAATTAAATTTTGCTCACATTCGGTGATTCAATTAGGGTTTAATATTGACATTCGGTAGTGAGATCCGAAACTCGGGGATCAACACCAAAACATTAGCATAGTTGATTAAAAGGCCTCCCTAGAACTGTTAACTCGTAAATGTCATACATACAACATCATAAATCATCTTAAGATTATGCTTCACTTGCTAAATTTCGAATAATTTTGGAGTGAATGTAACTTGGTTTATGAACCCTTCGAATTTTCACCTTACGCCTCAGTGGTTATGGTTGAAAATAGTAAAGTGTTGGCTGGAGATTTGGTACGTTTTGGTAATTTACATGATTTCGCAAGTATAGGAAAGCCAGCAAGTACTGAATCAGCATCTAGATGGTTCTCATATAATGAAGTAGAACGGGAGCTATGATTTATAGTCCAATTATGAGCTCATCGATTATTTCTTATGAGTCAAATTAGGTAATTTTTGGCTCTTCAGTTCTCCTGTTATTATAAATTTGGATTATGGATAATATGAAGATCAAAGCGGATAATTTTGCGTGTTAGATCACTAAAATCTGTCAGACTTATTGAGTACGGTCTAGGACTGATCTAGATCAGATTTTTGATTCTTGATCAAAATACTTCAGATTTTAGTGTTAAATCTCGTGCCATATTACTCAATTTCCCCTAAAACAATGTCTCAATGACGCCACTAGCAACATTTTACGGACAGTTCTATTCTTAGCCAGAGACCACAAGCAGAAACAAACAGTCCAAAACTGGACCTAACTTAATCCAATAAGCTTACCCGGCAAAATGAAATAAACGTGGTTATAATTAATATTTCATACGAGGTCGCTCGGACGGTACATGTATGATGTATCGCGCTGAACATCAGACTGAGACCGACTTGCATTGTGATATTGTGACCTGATTTTGTCAGGTGCTTTTAGAGGCTCCGATTATTGTTTGGACCGTTTTATAATCAAAACTTTTTTGAAACTCGTGACGCGGAAATCGTGATGTATTTACTTGTCTATTTACTATAAGCGGTTCATTTCAAAACAACAACTTTAATGTTCCATTACATAATCTTTAAAAAAAACTTTCATTTTCGTTTAGGTCCCGAGTTAATTTAATAAAAAATCATCTCACATGAAAAGTTTTGAAACTGATTAGTAGATTCATAACGAAATCCCTGTAGAAATGTAAGAATCTGGTAATCAGGGTATTTGAATCTATATCACGTCTATAACCGTTTTTAGGGTTCCGTAGTCAACAAGGAACCCTTATAGTTTCGCCATGTCCGTCTGTCTGTCCGTCTGTCCGCAGTTTAGCTCAAAAACTATTAGTACTAGAAAGTTGTACTTTGGTATGAGTATACACGTTAATGACGCCAAAAAAGTGGTAAAATAAAATTTTGAAAAAAAAAACAATTACTTAGGGTACCTCCCATATATGTAAAGTGGGATGATAATTTTTTTTTTTCGTTTTTCCCATGTTGTGGGATATCGTTGGATAGGTATTTCATATAAAATATTAGGGGTTTGGTAAGACCGTTTTCTGATTAAGTAAACCGTTCGTGACTTATCGAGCTTTAAAGTACCAATTTTCGTTAGAGTCAAGTGTCCCCCCCCCCCCTCTATCAACTAAACGGTTATAGTTAGAAATTCAAATATCACAGCAGTAGTACCTATATATAACGAAATTTAAAGGAAAACTATCACACATAAGTGGGCTTTACAAGTTTACGAGTAATAGTCGACCAATTGTATTTGACTCGAAAATTTCGAACAACTCTATAGAAATGTCGATAGATGGCGCTAAGCGCCAGTTGTATCGTGCTAGCTTCTTGTGACCATTGAGTAGTGTAGCTCTGTGTCCGTATTTAAATTCAAAACACCGGCTATGACAAGTTTTATACAAATCTCTAAAAAAAAATTGCAACTTTCCGTGCAAAATTGTCGGATCAGGTGAGGATTTGTATAGGAAGTCAAATTAGTTAGGTAGTCATGTTTGGCTTTTAGTTAGAGCATGGTACGAAACGATCAGTCAGCGAATACGACACGCACTTGGCTGTTATAAAAACTACGGAACCCTACACTGCGCGTGGCCCTGTGTGTGCGTTTGTAGGATCAAATACACATACCTACTTACATGCTGGAGGATCAGTTCCAAAATATTTTTGCAGTGTCACGATACAATCGTATCGTATGCTGTAAAAGATATAATATGTTATGAACTGTGCCGTTCCAGCAGCCGTCAGTGTCACAGATAACGAATGCGCCCTTTGTGATAATATCTGGGTATTGTGAGTACTTGTCCTGTTTGCCTATATGAAGGCATACTTTTAACTTGACTATAATTTTGAGCCTGGTTTGGAGTTCGAGGATAGAATCATAGAATTAAGAGCTGTTGCCCGTGAAATTTCATCACCCATATTGCTATAGGCTGAAATAGGTATCCCTCTGGTACATATTTCTATAGTCTGAAATAGGCATCTCTCTGGTCCATATTTGTATAGGCTGGAAGAGGTATCCCTTGGTACATATTTCTACAGTCTGAAATAGGTATGATTTTTAGGTAGGTCTTTAACAAGCCTCATACCAAACTTAATCTAAATTATTTCAACGGTTAAGCCGTGAAAGCGTAACCGAATCAAAATTTTGTATTTTTACAATAATATTAATTATGGATATGATTATGATATTGTGTAGGTATCAGCTATTTATTATACCAGCAAGTGTACCTACTGATTCTCTTTGCAACTTCTCACTGAGAATTAAGAATTGCTATTGATTAAATCATCATCAAAAACATAGTTTTTCAAATAACAGATCTGTGAAGTTTAGTATTGCAATAGGGTCAAATAAAATGTTGACCTCAAATTCTGTCGCGTCAGAACTAAGGCCCACTCGCATCACTATGTAATTATATCCATGACATTCAGCCTCACCAAAATTCAAATCTTACCAGACTCCTATAACCCACACAGTAGTCTAAATGCCAGCGCAAACCATGGCTACGTGTGTTTGTTCGGGAGCAGAACGGGTATGTCCAGAACAGTTCTACCATTGCCGCTCATATGAAATATAAATTAGATTATGCCGTCCGAACGCGGCCGAAGATTTGCCTAATTAAACAACGTGGTTGCTTCAAATGATTCGATTAAATGCTTCTATTTTCCGTTCCACGTAGAAGGATTTTTAGCAGTTATGTCATTGAGATGCCTTCTTAGGTAATGAATCTCATCTTACTCGTACTCTTGTATGACAAAGAATATATAGATGTGTGTTACTCTTGCAAAAACGGATCTGAATGAAATTTGATTAGTAGAAGTTTATCCCGGAATTCCCACGAGATCGTGATTCAGAAGCTAGTATATTAATTTTACTTGTGCAAATTTATTTAGTATTATTATGAGCCTATTGCATCCCAATGCAGTGCAAATTCTCTTCACTTCTTATAGTCCACAGCCTCCAATCCTTCAGGTAGTATCAACGTCATGCCATCTCCTTCTGGGTCTAACACGTCACCGGTTCTTGTTGTTCGGATATCAATCAGTGGCTATGTGCAGGTATAACATTTTAACTTGTAACTATAAGCAGTATAGTATTGTTATTCTACGAGTAACGTCCTCACACGTAATTAATTAATATACATGTACCGAATAGAATAATTTTATTATTTGAAAAAAAAAACGTACCGATGGAAGTTTCTTACCCGTTTATGAATTTGGGTCGCTTTGTTATATTTTTACTGCTATGTTGATGTTCAAAATTACCATTTAATGGTTGAACTGAAATAATGACTTTGACTATCGCTTATTTTTAAGAGCGAATTTGTTTTTCGTATTTCAGATAAGCGAAAGATAACGTATTTTGTGATGGGTTAACTTTCGCTTATGTGAAATTCTGTAGAAGAGATTATTTGTTAGAGTAGATGGCGTTTAAATCAATTTTAGTACAATATGAAGGTTCGAGTACGATAAAAACTCCTTCTCATGCTAATAATTTCTGATTTGCTCAAATAAATTATTGAACATAGTCTCTACAGCGGTCAAAAATACGAATAGAAAATTTTACAAAAATGGGTAGACTTGCACAAATAGGGCGCTATCAGCAAACTTTTACCCCATAGCACTCTCAATCCAGAAAGTTAAGTGCCCAACTAAAACCGGCTTTTATCTTACCCCGGCTTATTAGTTCTCCTCCCTCCCAATAGAAGCCGAAGCAATAAAAAGACAGTCTGAATCTATCCGTAAATAAACAATAGAAACTGATAATTATTCTCATACGTTGGGGTAGCCATTGTTTTTAGCCTCCCCCTCGATTTCTCCCCTCTACTTAGACTATACTCGATACGATGGCCCTACAATGTAGGGTTATTACTTAATTGCACGACCATTTTTTATTTTTGTTTTTAATTATGGAGTTATTGTTAGGCAATATGTTCTGGGTAACAGAGGGTTTTATAGAATTTAGGGTTACCCTTTGATTTTTGTTCAACAAGTCGTCGTATATTTAGGTTACCTATAAAGTGCATAAAAAGAGGGCTGTAGTATTTATGGTAATGAAATTCTCCAAGTTTTAACCTAATATTATATACTTGTAATCATTATTGTGTTAATACAATACTTTATCATTTCCGGGCTGTAAAATAATTTTAACGAAATGGAATTTTATCTCTTTTTATTTGGAACTCAAAGGTAACAGGATGAATGAGTCAAAAAGCCACTCGCATTCTACATAACCCAATAATTATGGACAAAATTAAAGCATGCACTTTAAGCCCACCAACAATGTTAAAGCAATAATAAATTAACGGAAAACCTTCCCTTGGATCGTAATAATCATAGCTTTAAAGCAAAATTCCCCGAAATAGCCTTACTAATGTCAAAATAAACGTTTTACAGCCGAGTGTCACATAAACATATTAACTTTATTCGACATTCAGTTTTAAGCGCGGTATAATGATGTGAGGGAAAAATTATCGCATCCATATTGCGAATCTGGTTAACGAGGATATTGTTTTTCTTAGAACTGGTATGCGTCATAGACGGAACAGATGTGATGCTTGTGTTACACATACAAAAAAAAAACAGTATCTATGCGGAATTTCTGAGAGGTTGTTATCAAATAGTAATTATTTGTGATACCATAATCTATGTTTTAATAACTGATAACAGAGAGAATATATCGTCATGAACAAAAATATTAAAAATAAACAAGGTTACCTAAAAAGTCACAGGGCATTAAGGTTTACATTAGTTGCAAAATCAGTGACCTAAGGCAGATTTAATGTATTTTATTTCATTTCTATTTTGTAATGAAGGTCTTTTTGTCTGTGATTTGTGCTAAGAATCTCTCTGAGACTTACATTCTATGTCAAAAATCGGCATCGTCAGTTTTTGAAAACGTTGTCCATTAAGCTGACAAGTTATTAAGCTAGATAGGTTCAAGACCTTATCTCTTAGAAACACTGATGGCTGTTACTTGTGAGTCAGCTTAGAAATATGTTTGTGCCCATTTTACGTATTTTTTCGCTATCATCTGGAATGGGAACGCGGTCGTTATTTCAAAAATACGTCTTTATGAAATACTAATATATTTTGGGATGCTAGGTGTTCTTGATTTTATTTCTGTTAAAAGGATAAGAATGTTGTCTAGTCTAGTCAACTGAAGACAGGGTTTGTAACGATATAACCCAGATACTTTTTTGGATTGTTTTTATGAAATTCATAAATATGTCCCATGACACCCAGATGGTTCTTAGTTTATGTTGTAGTAAGTATTGAAAGTATTTGGCTCAGGTCTTTTATTTAGTTATCCTACAACACTACGCCTTCTCTGCTATCCAGAAGACTTCATGATTTGTTGCATGATGACGTAAACAGGTGGTAGCAATTGCCTATTTTCAGTTTCGAACTTACCTGAGATAAACCTTTGTATATGGTGTATTGCTTTTTCCTTTACAGAATTACATACGTTTAGCCTTTTTTCTTTTTTTTTTTTTTTTTTTTTTTTTTTTTTTTTTTTTTTTAGGTAGGGCCACTTGTAGATCAGCACACTAAGGCTGTGAGTCTACTTAACCGGACTTTCCTGTGGTGACCTCTAATAAATTAAAGGCCCCCAGCCAGGGCTTACAAACTAAAATATACTTAAAAACTAATGACCGCACGCTAAGGGCACTCCCTGTGGAGTACGGGCCTCGGCATAGCGGGGTCATTTTGGGAGGGCAGCAAAGGGACAGGCTGGGTCATATTATTTTCGGGAGTATTTATTGCTACTGGCTCAGCATCGCGGGCTGGCTCGTTTGGCAAAGGTCGGGGAGGATTTTCATTACAAGTACGCGGACGTCGCGAAGGGCCTCGTCGGCGAGGCCGGAATAAGGAACGCGTTCTGTATCTGTGTCTTCTAAGAGTGCTGGTTTCCCTACTGCTCTCTTGTCGGATGGTGGTGGGGTCGTCAGGCTCGTCTAGGATGTTACGCGGGCGACGAACCCGAGAAATCTTGGAGGGTCTGTATCGGGCGGCCGATACGATCAGGGGGTTAGTGTGGGTCTCAGCAGAGGTGAAGTAACGCACTGACATGCGTTTCAACACTTGCTTTATGGTCGGGAGTTTGAGGTCTACGTGGAGATCCTCGTTCCTACAGAACCAGGGCGCGCCCGTGGCCTTTCGGAGAAAACGGTTCTGAACGACTTGCATCCTATGGATCTGATTGGGACTGGCATGAGCAAATACTGGACAGGCATACGTCATGATAGGACGTATGCATGTCGTGTATATTCGGATTTTACATTTAAGGGAGAGCTTGCTGTGTTTATTCAGCAGGGCGTGGAGCCTACCGAGAGCGAAAGCGGCTCGCGAGCGAACCGACTTTATGTGCTCACTGAAGTTGAGAAACTGGTCGAGGATCACACCTAAGTATTTGGCTCGCTTCTCCCAAGGGATTGGCTTGCCGAACATAGTGATCGGGCGTGGGGGGGTGAACTTTTTATGCTGGCGAGCCCTGCGAAACAGGACTGCTTGACTTTTGTCGGGATTTACCTCAATCCTCCATTTCCTAAACCAATCGCCTAGTGCGTTGGCTGAGGTCTGGAGGGTATGAGCGATGCTAACGGGATTATGTCCCGAGTAGTAGATGGCCGTGTCGTCGGCAAACAGGGATAACTCTACTGGGGGCTTTTTGGGGATATCGCTAGTGAATAGCGTGAAGAGTGGGGGGGAGAGCACGGCGCCCTGAGGGACGCCGGCTCTGATAGGGCGGGGAGTGGAAAGCGCTCCTTCGATACGATATCTGAAGGAGCGGTTTGACAGGAAGTCTCGAATGATGAGCACGAGACGGTCCGGCACACCTAGTTGGTAAAGCTTATAAATTAAGCCATTGTGCCAGACTTTGTCGAAAGCCTTTGCTATATCAAAGAATAGGGCCCCCGTCACCAGACCGCGTTGAAAACGGCCGCTAATGTGCTCTACGATGCGGTGGGCTTGGTGGACACTGGAATGATGGGCTCTAAAGCCAAACTGTTCGTTAGGGATTAGGCTCTTGGCCTCGACAAAGTCCTTGAGCCGATTAAGAATAATCCGCTCGTAGACCTTGCCGAGGGCGCTGAGCAGACTAATGGGTCTATAGCTAGTCGGGAGGTTCTTGGGCTTTTTGGGTTTTGGGATACCTATCACTATAGCCTCTTTCCAAGCTTGTGGAAACAAGTTGTTGGACAAGGCGCCATTGAAGATGGCAGTCAGTAGGACTAAGATCGTACGTGGGAGGAGTTTAAGTGCCCTAGTGGTCAGTCTGTCAGTCCCGGGAGCTTTCCTAGGTTTGAGTTTCTTGATGATCTCCTCCACCTCGTCCTCCGTGACGGGGGGGAGGGGAGCATCAGGGTCCTCGACAGGGGGTAGGGCAGATCTACGTTCGACCTCAGCATCCACGTGGGCAAGGTGGGCTGGGTCGACTGGTTGGGAGCTGGGAGAGCACTGTGCCTCCAGGCTGTCGGCTAGGCATTCGGCTTTGTCTTCGTCGTCGAAGGCAATGCTTTTGTCCGGGCGGATAAGGGGAGGCATTGAGGCAACCTCAGTGGCGCGCATATTCCGCTGAAGTTGCCAGAAGGCATGGTGGGTGGGTTCCAGTTCGCTCAGGGTCTTGTCCCAGCCGGCTTCACGCCACTCTCTGATGCTGTTACTTACTTTGCGCTGTAAGTACCGCATGAAAGTTTTGTTATTCTGGCAGGGGAAAGATCTGTAGGCACGGACTGCTGCGCTCTTCTCAGTCAGCAGGGCCCGCACATCATCCGGGAGTTTCCGGCGCCAGTGCTCTGACACCGGAATCTCCTTTGAACAGTCGTTCAAGACAGATTGTACGTGCTCCGTGAGTGAGTCGATCGCAGCCGTCGTGTCGGCGGCGGACTGGATGTGGTCGGGGATCTTGTCCAGGTGAGGAGACGTGTTGGATTTCAGCAATTCGCCTACTTTCCTCCAGTCAGTGATCACCTGTGTGGGAGGGGGGCGGTTAGGGTCATAGGGACCCGATCTCGGAGTTAACTCCAAGATCACCGTTCTATGGTCAGAGTCAAGTTCGTCTACCGTCTCTAAAGAGTGCAAACGTAAGTTCACATTCTTCAGGAGGGCAATGTCGAGTACGTCGGGCAAGTGGGATGGCTCGAACGGATAATGAGTAGGCCGCATAGGACCTATGATATCTATGTGGAGAGGTGTGCAAAGGTCGTATAGTACCTTCCCACGGGGGTTGGTAATACGACTACACCATGCGGGATGTTTGGCATTGAGATCCCCCGCTATAAGGACGGAGTCACTCATGTCAAGAAGGGCTGTAAGGTCGCTTCGTAGTGAGGCGTTTATCGAAGAATTTGAATCTACGTCGCTGTGCGGTGGGAGATACGCGGATACTATTGTGATAGAGGGATGGCCCGTCATGCCTAGCCGGCAAACGGATACCTCTAAGTGGGCAAGGGGCGGCGGATCCATAGGGATGCAGTGCAGGGAGTTCCTATAATATATTAGAGTGCCACCTCTGTGGCATCTAGTCCTATCGTTCCTAACTAGCCGGTAGTTGGCTACCTTGGGATCCCTAAGGTGGGGTTTGAGGAAGGTCTCTTGGACCAGAAGGATGTCGAGACTATGATCGCGAAGGAAAGTCGCGATCT
This sequence comes from Tholera decimalis, assembly GCA_943138885.2. Lineage (NCBI taxonomy): Eukaryota > Metazoa > Arthropoda > Insecta > Lepidoptera > Noctuidae > Tholera > Tholera decimalis. Next base: position 9,598,043 of record OW964554.2, read on the forward strand.
CGTCCCGTTGATTAGTGATGCCATTGGCATTGAAGTAACCTAGCTTTAGGGATCGGGGCTTTAATCTTTTACTAGCCGTGTTATACATTATGGCTGTTTAAAGAGGTTGTCAAAATGGCTTTTTACATCAGAATACTTATAGTATACCTGAATCAGGGATTCAATGCTTTTGCAGGCCACGACCTCCTTTGCCATTTGGATGGCGCGGGGGGACTGGAAGAAACTGAATGTTTTCCCAAGGATGAGGAACGCATCGAGTTCCGGCTCATCCGAGCGAGGGAGTGACTGGGGAGGAGGTGGGGGCTGAGAAGCCACAACAACCGGAGCGGAGGGCATGATGGGTTGATCCATCAGCCCAGGGACTTTCGGCCTTAGTGCCGGGAAGTTTTGGGCGTGATTCGCCGCCGTCCAAGGAGTTGGACGCTGGGGACTGAGGGTCTGGGGGAGCTCAGACGAGAGTGTAGGACACTCTCGTCCCTGGCGTGCGCTAGCGCGCGTTGCCAGTTTAGGGGCGGAGGTTTTCGGGGCTTTAGGACAGCCTCGGTAGTTGGCGGGGTGGCCGGATTGCCCGCACAGCACGCAGCTGGGCGGGTCTGGGCACTGGGACCTATCTTTTGGGCGACTGCACTCCGCGGTGCCGTGATCGCCCAGGCACTTTACGCACCGGGGTTTGCCGAAGCAATTCCGTTGCGCGTGGCCGTATAACTGGCAACGGTGGCATTGGCCTACCGTGCCACTTTTGTGTGGCTTCTCAATTAAAATTCCTGAAAGACTGCATACAGTCTTCAGCGCAAAGATGGGGTGGGGACCTTCGGAGACGGGGTGGCAAATGACGAGGACGTTGTTAGACGCCCTGCCACCTCTGCCGTGCATACGGTGCACCTCAATCACCGGGATGTTCTGTGACTCTAGGTCGCAGACGATCTCGGTGGTGGGGATCTCACTGGGGATCCGGCAGAGGACCACCCGAACGGGCTTGCTCTCATGGAGCGTATAAGTGTGGTGGGGGATATTTCGAGCCTTGAGTAGCTTCGAAAGCGCGCGGTGGTCGTTAGCTGTCGCTAACCCTACTTTTATGCCGTTCTGAACGGCGCGGGCATTCGTGTAGGCGATGCGTTGCTCGCCACACGCTTTGGACACGTTTGTCCAAGCCCCCTTATCATGTATGAAGATGGGTGGGGGAGGGATGGTCTTGCGCACTGAGGCGCTGACGACTGGGGTTTGAGTAGGGCTGGGCCTAGTGGCCGAGGAAGTGGAGGGCTGGCTCTGCACTAAGCGTGCTGGCTCGGGAGGGGAGGGTTTTTTGGCCTTAGGGGCCTGGGTGGAGGACGAGGCCTGCGACCTCTTCTTCCTCTTTCCCTCGACGAGGATAAACTCGTCGGAGGAAGAGGTTTGATCGGAGGAGGAGTGCTCGGACTCCGCTCGCTCCGAGCGCTCAGAGTGTATGCTCTCTGCGCGCTCCGAGCGCTCGCCTTCCGAGCCCTCTTTTTCTTGTTCCTCCTCCTCAGAGTCCATTTCGACGTCTGGGGGGGAGGGGGACCTATCTGCGTTGGGCGCGGGGGTGGGACCTAAATCTGGCTGTGGGGCGGGAAACACCGCGGGGGGTAATTTTACTATCTCATCTTTATACTCCCTTTGTAGGGCGGGGTTTTCAAATAGGATCTTTCCTAATAAATCGGTTGTTAGATTTAATCGAGCCGATAGGGATTCGACTTTGGACACGAGATCCTCGATCCTGTCCTCCATATTGGAGGCGACAGAGGTGGGCATCCTAATCTCCTAACCCTAACATAAGCGCCTCGAGGAGACACGTCAAACGTGAGCTCCCCGAGCAGACGGTCCCCAAAGAGCCCTGCCCCGGAGTTTCTCCTAACACTTCGCTACCGAGAAGAGAAACCCAGACAAACTCGGTAGCTGTGTTACCGTCTGATGTGGCCTGAGGGGCCCTATTTGCCTAACCCTCCGGGTGGGAATGACCCGGAGGTGAGTTCGCTCCCTGCGGGGATAGCAGGGAGGTGTGTGCCTAATGGTGTGCCCTAAGCTTGTAATCCGGTCGCCAATCTCAATGTGCGTACCGGGCCCTATTGGGTCTAGTGCGAAGGGGTAGATACACCCAACCGACACTAGGTGTGTATGCTGTGAAGAGAACTCAGTGACTAGGTTTGACTAGGAGATCCCCCAAGGCCAAAACCTAGCACTCGACTCCAATTGACTGCTTCACCCTGAAGGGGATCAGCGGGTGCGTCGGGTCAGCACCCCCTTGGTATTGTTGACACCGTGAGGTTTCCAACCAAGGACCACGAAACTGTGGTTTTACCCTGAAGGGGCCAAACCAAATTGTTTTGACAATCTCTGTTAGAGAAGCACGATATCCTTCACCGCCTCGAAAAAGGCGGATCCGGACCAGGCGTCGTAGTCGGCGACTACGAGTGACGTCACGGCGGGCGTGACGAACGGAGCGATGACTCAGGCACGGAACGATCGAGAGCGCGGAGCGGCACGACTGTCGCGGGCGAGCGTCGGAGCAGAATGTTTTGCCTTTTTTCTTTTTCTCACAGTGAAACACTTTATACGTTTACCGCTTTCGATTTTCCAGCACAATATAGTGAAGATTTACGTTACAGTGGGTAGCTTTAGGAATTTATTCGTAGTGGTGGGGGGTTTCATTGTTCGAATAAATGAGTGTTATTCTTTTATTGTCGAGACAAAGACGGCACTTGGCCTCAAAGCGAGGCGCCAATATTTATACAACCTTCGCCCGCGCCCTCCTTGAAATAACGCTGTGGGGGCTATGTGATGGGAGATAGCGGGGCGATTGTTACCTGTGGAGGGAGGTTGATATCATCGGCATCATTATTTCATCTGCTATGCTTACAAAATATTCGGATGTTTATTAAGCCAAAAGGTAGGAAGAGCTCCCTAAAGGTGAACCAAAGAGCTAATCAAGGTCGTGGTACTAGGACAGGACCAGTTTATGTGCCGACACTTGAAGACGGCCTGTCATCACCAATAGAACTTTGATTTCAAGAAGATAAAATAATGTTTTTTTAAGAATTTTAAGTTATGACTGTCGCACCGTAAACCCTTGTCACAAATAAGGCACAATAAATTCAGGTTAATAAAGTTCTTTTGCAGAAACAATTGTCATGATGATTTCAACATGTCTGGTTATGACATTAATTAAAAAAGAACAAGACAAATTTTTCTGTGACTGTATCATGCCCACTCCCCAATCTGACATTTAAACTAGATCTTCAATTACTCGAAGAAGGGGTACGGAAAATCTTGTTAGTCACGCAGTGCATTACCGCCACCTCTCCCCAATATGTGATCCCCTTAACTTCAACATCTGGGAAGCGGCTCTTGATTATATAAGAAAACGTTCGATGCTCTATTGTTGGATCAGGGATGTAAGTTGTTCCAAGTGTTAGAAGGTTATATTCTGCTTACGGCGTGTTTATATACGGAATATAGGGCGTACAGTCAGTTAGATTTTATCGCTGTGAGCAAAGTTCTAAGAAATGGTATCTTAATTTCGCATGTTGAGGATGGCAGGAGATGATTAAGCCATAATATATTCTGAAATCTACGTGTTATTTTAAAGCCATCCCAGCTTTAAAATAACACGTAGAAATTTTATTAAATTTGCTGTATCTTATAAAAAAGGATAAGAACTATTTGCAACAATTAAGTCATGAAAATATTTAGTAGGTTTTTATAAAAAAAAAAAAAAAAACAACTAGATAAGCTTCCACATTAAAGTAAGTAACACGAATTAAGATAAGGCATTTGTTTTCCTTTCCATCCCCAGATCAAAAGCTTCACCTTTTATTCGGGACCCTAACTAGACATTTCGTGTTAACAATAAAATTGTCACCTTTACAAATGTTTTAATGGCACGCCATTTACGTTTTGACATTTTAATCAAAGAAGGGTAGAATTAATAGAACAAAGTGGGGATACAACTGCGATGCCTCCCATGGGTTCACTACTGCTTTGAAGTTATTGTGGTTAACGCGGAACGGTCATCGGGCGTTATCCTGACATATACAAATATAAGTTTTTAAGCTAACATGGTTACTAACAGTACCATTAGAACTTAAAACGGGACACAGTGCCGAAATATCGGAAACTCGAAACAATAGATACACATGTTAAATATCCCTTTTAAAATTTTAATGATATACAAATATATTGTTGAAAATCTTTATATTCTAATGCGTATATGCTATCTAAAGATATTTCCATACACCTATTGAAAATTTCACATGGTCAAAGGGGTAGTTCTATCATGGACAGAATGTTTGCATTGCTTAAAAACGAGGCAATGCTGCCAATTTTCCATTAAGCCCGATTTACACTTCAACAAGTACAGTAGCGAGTTAACTTGCGTCATTGGCGAGTTAAGTTGTTAATGTAGTTTGAACGGTAAAAGCGAGTTAAGTAGTAAGTTGTTGATTAAGTTGAGCTAAATAGATCGCGATCCTATTTTTCGGCGAGTCCAGTGCAAAGTAGCCCCCTCTCGCGTCTCCCGCACCCCGCCAACTTAACTGGCTGGAATGTAGACGGGCGGGTTTAGTACAGACCATAAATTTGTAGGTAGCGGCCGCGAACACGTATTTATTTCATTCATTTTATTTCATTTTCAATGTGTTCTGAAAGTATTGATACTAAATTACTAATTCTGTCACTATAGCACGTAAATTGGTATTGAGTAATTCAACGTCCATTTTCTGGATTAAAACAACTGTTTCGGAGGAACTAAACAATCACAGCACAGAAAAAAACAATAACCGACGCGCGCGACTAGTCTTCCTCTCGGGATGGCAACTTATGACTACTCACTCGCCTACGTTTGGACGCTACTTACAACTTACTACTTATTACTTAACTGTCTGAGTTCTTAACTCGCTACTGTACTTATTGAAGTGTAAATCGGGCTTTACTGCCGTTGAAAAATTTATACGACTATTCCACGCCATCGTTTAAATTGGTTTTATTTCCTTGTTTTTATTGAAGTATACTTCTAAGGTGGTTCTCTAAAAATAGACATTGCCTCATACTAAGAATTTCAAGGGCCGAACCCGTGTTTCACCTAGGTTCGGAAACCCTCTTTGTTCATTCAAATATTTGTTTCAGTCCGGAAATCGAACCCGCTCACTCAGCGTTGCAGCCAGTCGCTCAAATACTGCGCCAACCGTGTCATCATACTATATTTTAAAACAAAAAATCAAATTGAAGAAAGGAAAAGATGAGGTGGAGAACCACATCGATTTCTTTCATCAAGTAGAACTTCACAGGCTTTCTTATATTTTTTACAATTCCTATTTACGCATGTTTAGCTTTAGTTTTTTTCCATTTATCAAATATCATCACTCAGTACTCTACAACTGCAACTAGTAAACCTATAGCAAAAATAAGAACAGCCTTTCATGTGCTTTTGCTAGGTTAAGCAACACATGCCGATGTTGTTCTGGCTATGGTGACCTTAACATTTTTTTTTTTTATTAAAAATAGGTTCGCGTTTGACCACCATCTCACCTGATGGTAAGTGATGATGTGGTCGAAGATGGAGCACGCTTACCTAAAAGTAACCTATTCACTCTTGACTTAAAGACTCCTAGGTTATAGCTATCGGGAAATACAGCCTCCGGCAGGGAATTCCACTCCTTAGCCGTACGCACAATGAAGGTATTCCCAAAACGTTTTGTGCGTATAGGTGGGATGTCCACTATGTAACGATGGCACTTCGCCGTTTGTCTCGTAGTCCGATGATGGACATATCGATTTTCATCCATGCCCAAAACATAGGTTAAGCCGTTGGTCTCGGTAGCCATTTTACATCTTTCACAATCATTGCGGATAGTCAGAAGCCAGAAAATCAGACCCAGTCTTACCGATAGGTATATCGTGTTACCCAGTAACTGGGCTGTGGAGGTCAGATAGGCAGTTACGGCATGTAAAATATTGGCACTCAACTGCATCCCGTTAGTCTGGAATCCGACCACAAGCAACAGAGTACAGAAAAATCTAGTAAGGTGCTGAATGTAAGTAATAAAACTCTGTTTTATTTAATTCTACAAATAAAATCAGCTATACTTTTTCCTTGAATACTAATACTATTAGTATACAGTATTAAGCCACTTACACTATTTTTAAACAGTGTATGAGTATTTCCATGAAATGTTATTTTTTTAATCTTTTATTTTAAGGACTTTTATTCTATGAGCATGTCAGCTCCGTTGAGTCATAAGTACACATTACAGCTACACAAAAAAATATAAATCTATACTAATCAAAATATTAGAAACAAGATCTCACTGACGCGCAGTTTGATAGCAGCAGACGAAATGGGATTTGCTAATATAACTTGGAAATTCCTAACATCCAGCATATTCAGTTTGAATTCACGCATCACTGATTCCTTTCTCTTTCATATTTAGTACAAGCTATTAACAAGTGATGAACGTCACCAAGTACACCACATACATCGCAATTAGGGGAATCAACTTTATTCATCAAAAATACAAATTCCTTGAAGGGACTAGACCTGAACGCAACCTATTTGCTGTAATTATAATATTTCGACTTATTATAAAGTTCATAAACCATGGTATTTGAGAAGGCTGACACTGTATCATCCTAAACCAGATAGCTTTTTCTTTACTTCGCTCAACGAAATATTCTTTGAATAGGTTATAAACACTTTTCTTTAGCTAAGATAAATAAATAAATAAAATAAAAATAAAAAGCCTTTTATTTCCTAAAATTAAGTTTACAATATTACACTGAAAAGCAGTTCAGTTCAGTTCAGTTCAGTGTTTAGCTAAGATATTCCGTATAAAATAGTTGTAAGTTATATTGATGACCATTCGTAGTTGCTAATTTTGCCAGCCTGTCAGCCTCATCATTACCAGCTAACCCGACGTCAGATGGAACCCATTGCAATCTTATCTCCTGTCCATGGCTTTTGAAATTGTAAGCGTGCTTTAATATCATCGTAAGAATTCTGTCGAAAAAAATCCCTAGGTTTTAATTATAACTTGCTTACCTACACATTTTCTTGAAAAGAATCTTATAATTTTCAAGATAAAAGCACCATCGACATGACTTTGAGGTTTTTTTTTACAAAAACCAAGTACCTATAAGTTATTTGTCTGTGTTTCTTTGAAAAATATTAGCCCACCCTGTATATAATCTTTATTGATATTATAAATTGGAAAAGTTTGTTTGTTTGAACGCGTTAATCTTCGAAAGTGGTGTGTGGATTTCGATGAAATTTGTTATAAAAGTAGATTGAAGCTTGAGAAAGGTTATAGACTATACCCGCCCGCCAAAAAGGAAGGTTATACTTTTATCATGATAAAGCCCATGGGAGCGAAATCGCGCGCGGCTTCTAGTTCTAAATAAAAATTAAGCGAGTTTTTGCACTTTGAAATTACTGTGTTTTTTCAAGTGCTTTAATTTATTTTCACAATTTATTTATTTATTAAAACTTTATGCAACACAAAATGTACAAAGGCGGACTTAATGCCATAGGCATTCTCTACCAGTCAACCATGGGTGGTGAAGAGATAACATGGCAGTTGTATAAAAAAATAAACAACTATATAATATATTCAAAGTAAAAGTTTTATTACATATATACTTAGAATAAACTTACATACATATTTATCATAATACATACCAAACATAAAATATATTGTATATATATTAATAAAAAGTTATAGAAAGGGGATTATGAAAACTCTGCTTCCTCTATTTGTTAAGAAAATAATCCCGCAACTTTCTCTTAAGAGGACGCATTGGAAATTTTGGCGCCAATGATCTCGATTTTTCTCAGTAAATACAAAACGGATCAAAATATAAGTTGGTGACCTGAAAGTTCATGATAAAAACCCTATTTTGTTAGTTTTCAATACAAGATTAGGTAACTTTTTTAACAGAGAAAAATATATCAAACATACCTCCTTTTAAAAACAGATTCACATCTTATGGGCAAACGGGACCGATTTAAGCCTCTTAACTTTCTATGTAGATGAGTCTATACATACTCTTTAAAATTATAGAAGGAATTTCTCAAATTATCGTTTCTAACTAAATAAAATAACAAAAACCATTTTGTCGCTTACGTCCTTTAGTTATAAGCTAGCGCGCGTATGCAATCCTTGCCCCACTCAGACGCTCAGTCCCCTCTTGACCATTGTCAGCGACGGGTCTGTGCTAGTCGGCTTCCGGACGACATTAAGCATTGCGCTAATTTATTTGGCGGTTTATAAAATAAAAATGGGAAAAATGAAAGAAAGATGTTCCAAAAGGAAAAGAAGAGCTTGTTTATTAGAAAAATGTGCAAATATGACGAAAAAGAGGTAAGTTTACATCGTAGTATTTATTCTTGTGATTAAAAAAATTATGTCTCGTTTTTCACCTTCTGTATTACAATATCTTATGAAAAGTGTTTACTGGTAATTAAATATTAAGTTTAAATATTTGTTATATTTTTAAGGAAAAAATCATTAGAACAATGTTCAGAGAACAAAACAATGGAGTCGTCATCGGGTTGCAATAAAAATCAAGAAATGTCGCCTAGGATTTTTTCATAAAGGGTATGTATAAAAAAATCCTAAACCTTTTTCAATCATACGACGTTTTGTAAAAGTTATATTATATCACTGAAACACTTTATTTTTCAACCGACGACAAAAAGAGATGTATATGTATGATCATCGATTACTCGAAGACGGCTGAACCGATTTGGAAAATTCTTCTTTTGATTGAAAGGGTATACTTCGAAATTGGTCCCGTTTTCATAAACGTCAAGATCTGATGATGGAATCCTGGAGAAATCGAGGGAACTCTTCAAATATTATAGGCACACCTATGACGTTTTGGGTATTTATTATAGTAACTTGTGCAGTTGCTCTCAAAAAGTACCATTTCAGGAAGTGGAACTGATGATGAAGACCACAGATGGCCGCCGAAACTACTCAATAATAAGTATTGAGTGGATTGCGATTCGATTACTTGAATACGGATGTTAAGCACTTTATGCTCGTCACAATGCATATGGTGATGTAGAGCTGATGGTGAAGTACCAGGAGAACTCCTCAACAATTAACGGCCCAGCATTGGAGAAAGCAATATTTTGTAAAAGGTTATAAGTAGTTGACATTTAGGCTCTTGTAACTATGTTAACTAAAAATAGACCAACTAAAAAGAGTGAAATAAAAACTTTTTACCAAAAAATTAAACCGACTCCCAAAAAACACTGCAAAGTGAAAAATAACTTTAATTTCGGAAGTCAGTGCCAAAAACGAAAATACAAAACTAAAGACACCGACTACCGAAATTAAAGTTATTTTTCACTTTGCAGTGTTTTTTGGGAGTCTGTTTAATTTTATCTTCTAGAAATCAAGACTACTCCTTACCGAATTATGGAGAGTTACAAAATTTATTGTCCGCGTAAGTTTTTGTTACCATGTATTTATCAAAAATTATTATGAGTGCTACAATCAATATACATTGTAAACCCTTTATATCCCTATAACGTAAAAGTGAGCACAATTTGGTTGGTTTACCTTAAAACCCACACATTGATAAATCTTTATAGCGCAGTAGCCATTCTCTATTATGAAGAAATGTGTTCATATTTAGACACAGTAAATATTCATTATTTGTATTATTGTTTATGTTATCTTATCAGGTTACAAAAGACGCCGACTAAACATTTGTAGTCCCGAAACTTCTGAGGTCGTAAACAGCCGTCTTGCTTTTGTTCCAGATTACGTCATTGTTCGTAACAATAAAAAGTCAGCCAGATACTTGTGACGATCACTTAGACAATCGAACTATTTCGCAAAAAATCGTACACAAGGAAAATACTGTGCCAGATTCAACTTGCTACGAACAATCAGAAGCTAACATTCAATATGTGGTTGATAATAATATTGAGAATTTCAGCCACGTAAGACTAAGCGACAACTTCATGCCTTTTGTTAGTAGTTGTAAATAAATTAAATTAAAATTGTAAAATATGTATAAAATGTAAATAGATAATTGTATCAACTAGATATATTTTTTAAACACTTCCCTTTTTTAATTGTATCTTATTATTTTATTAATTGTAATTATTGTGTAAATAATTATTATATGTAAGTATAAATAATAAGTGTTTTATTGCACATACTTAATGTAAAAATAAACAAAAATATGTCCAATGTAAAAATAAATAATCAAAAACCAGAATCATCGTGTTAAACATTGTGAAAATTATGAACATTTGTAAATATTTAACTAAGTAAAAAATGTTAATAATTATAATTCAGTAATAGGTAACTCATAAAAAATATTAAAAAAATATAAAATGTAAAGACAACTCCAAGACGTCTATGTTTCGCCGCCGCCACGGCATCGCGTCTCGCAATACTTACGTTACTTATCGGGGTGTGTGCGGGTTGAGGGGCGCGCGTGCCCGGTTTTGGAATTATTGTTTAACAATTCGTCGCCTTAAATGCATTTTGATTGGTGGTCGTCCTGATATCGAGTGATAGTGCATTCCACAGAAGAATAGACTGGACAGAGTAACAGAAGATTATTGGAAGAGTGCATTTAGTATCGTAACACAATCTTTTTGAAAATGGTCTCTATGCATCGCGCTGTCGTGAAATCATGTGTAGCACTAACGCGACTCCCAGACCCGGGAATAACTCTTTGTAGGCCATACAAACTTTTGTTCCGGTGTGCAAATCAAACCTGTGACACGCAGCTTTGCAACGGATCCCTCAACAACTGTGCTAACCGTGTCGACAGAAATATAATACTAAAGATATTTTAAAATTTTACTGAATATTATGCCTGTACCTAAAAGGTTAATTAGAACAATGGAGGATTTCAATCAAATTATTATAGTACTAATCTGTTCATTATTTAAATAGATTTGCTCCTGCTTGCTTTATAATTTGCAAACTGGAGCATCAACTAAACTACAAAGATGACCGTTCCACTTAAACTGAAGGCTTACCTTACTTAGGTTCAGGTAATATTTGTACGTTGCTTTCCAAAAACCCTTTAATTTCATTAGTTACATTTGACATTGATTGAAGCAAAGCACATGTTAAGATTTGAAATTGGAAACTTTGCAAATATCTACAAAATCTACCTTCTAAAACAGAAGATATGTACAGACGCCAGCACATCAAGCTACAACAATCTGTCAAATTTCTTCTGTACTACTTCGTCTGTACATTGAAGTATATATAACATATTATATTTACTGATATCCTTATTCTAACTATGTTGGAGTCAGCTTTCAGTCTAACCTCCACAACCCAGAAGCTTAGTTACACGATAGGCAGGGCCGGATTAACCATTAGGCGGGGGAGGCAACTACATAGGGGCCCCGCATCAACTAAGGGCCCAGGCCCAGTGCACGCACCAAGAAAACATATTTCTTCGAACGAGAATTTGATGTGCGTGTGAACTTAGGGACCTCACTGTTATCTCACAAAATACAAGTCGTTAGATTTAGTAGTAGAATTAAAACAATTTTGGAACAAATCTGGGAATAAACATCAAATATATTAAAAACCACAGCCCTTAGGCTGCGTTTCCACCAGAGATGTGCGAGGATGCGTAGCGAGGGATGTGTTTGTAAAGAACCAATAGAATCGCTTCATTTACCTCGTCTCGGTCAGCACAGCTCTGGTGGAAACGGCTCAGCGGAGCTAGATTTTTGCGCATACAAAACAAGCGAGAGATGTGTGCGAGGGATGTGTGCGAGAGATGTGTTGCGAGGGATGTGTTGCGAGGAATGTGTGTTGAGAAGGATGTGTTGCGAGGTTTGCGCATCCTCGCACCACACATTAATGCGCATTTTCACAGCTCCGCTACACATCCTCGTAGGCACATTTTCATCGCACAGCTTTGGTGGAAACGCCCACACATTTTCACAGCACAGCTAGACATCCTCGCACGACACATTTCCATCGCACATCTCTGGTGGAAACGCACCCTTAATGTGCGTTTCCTCAGTTCACACACGATTTGGTCAGTCAAAGTAAGAAAAGGGGCCCCGAGAATGCCATTGCCTTAGGGCCTGACAGGGTTAATCCGGCTCTGACAATAGGCACCCTTGGCAAGACCAGTGTCAAATTTTCTGGCTTCTGACTACCGGTGAAGAATGTCACATAAGTACAAACGATGGCTTAACATGCTTTTCGAAGCATGGAGAAATCTTGAAATATTATGAAGGTCACTCATCGACCGACCAACCTCGGCAAGAGTTGCTTGACCTTGAAGATCGACACGTGCAGCTGTTATTATTTAGCCTCGAGATCTTCCTGTGTTTGCTTGGTTGAGGTTAAAGACATCGATACTTATATGCTCTTATCTTTATTATCTCTAACCACTGTTAATCAACCTAAAATAAATTAGACATCAACATTAAATAGGTATTTACGTAATTTGTAAACGTAACCACATTCTTAATGTTATATACCGGCCTATTAGTACCTACTTAAGTTAAAGGCATTGTATTAGGATCAAATCAAGGTTTAATTAATAATTACTGTTCAGACATCGCCTTAACAAACATTAATCGCCTTAAGGACTGGTTCTGCCATCTACAACTCAGCGATTGCTACATATCAATATCAATTTTTTTTAATCTTTTTCTTGTTGGTTCTGAACACTCCTATCGCATCGCATCCATCTTTTTTCTAAACCATACATACTGTAATATTCGCAATACACTGAAATTTCAAAGTAATTCCTGGTGTCGACTAGGTTATTTAAAGAACCTTCAGTCTCCACACACGCAGCAGAGCTGAAATCTCAACAATTACTTTTGATTTTATTCACCAAAACAAGTTTTTATTGTATTTTTTTAGTTAAGCCAGTCGCTTGTATAAGTACTGTAATATAAAAAAAAAACTATTTACCAAAAAATAGAACCGACTTCCATATAAAAACAGTACAAAGCCAAAAATAACTTTAATTTCGGTAGTCGGTGTCATTTGTTTTGTATTTTCTTTTTTTTTTGACACCGCCTTCCGAAATTAAAGTTATTTTTGCATTTGTAGTGTTTTTATATGGAAGTCCGTTCTACTTATTGGTAAAAAGTTTTTTTTTCACGCTTTTTAGTGACTCTGTTTGTAATTGATCTAGTTACCAAAGTCAGTCTACTTATCACCTTTTACAAAATATTGCTTTTCCCGGTGCAGAGCCGTTAATTTTTGAGGAGTTTTCCTGGTACATCACCATCAGCTCTATTTCACCATATGCATTGTGACGAGCATAAAGTGTTTAACATCTATATTCAAGTAATCTAATCGCAATCCACGAAATACTTATTATTGAGTAGCTTCGGTGGCAATCTGGGGTCTTCATCATCAGTTCCACTTCCTCAAATGGTGCTTTTCGATAGCAACTGCACAATGTACTATAAGAAATACCCAAATCGCTATAGGTGTGCCTATAATATTTGAAGAGTTCCCTCAATTTCTCCATGATTCCATCATCAAATCCAAAGATGACGACAATAGGACCAACTAGAAAGTATACCCTTTCAAACAAAAAAAGAATGTTCCAAATCGGTCCAGCCATCTGCGAGTAATGACGTAACATACATTAAAAAAAAAGTTCAAGACGAATTGAGAAATTCCTCCTTTTTTTTGAAGTCGGTTAAATAGTTCATAAGTAAAACAGATAACAAATACGCGCCTCATGATTTAAATCTATCTATTTTTTTTAATAAATAGCTTCACCCGTATTATGATTTGCAAAATGAAGTGCTGTGCAGTTGCGTGTTAAATGAAAAATAAAACGGGTAAAATCACTGTGGCAGGGGTTCAGAAGCCCTTCCAAGTGCACTGACCTTTAAGGGTGGCTACGAATCGGGGACCTGATCAGCTGGACATAACAGATAGGTTTGTGTACGGAAAATTGGGTGCTCCTACTATATTAATATAAGTTTTACCGAGTCATACTATAGGTAATTTACTTTGCAATGATACGGTTGCTATGATTATTTGATACATGTTCTTATTGCATGCGTTTGGCTCACGTTTGATCATTTTGCTTGATGGTAAACGTGGTTGAAGATGAAATATTCATCTTCAACCACGTTACCGTTACCTAGAAGTAACTTATCCAGTTTTGACTTAGATAAATACATAGATATACTCTTTATTGTACACCATAACATAATTAAATAAGAACTTAAATCTACAATGAGCGGTCTTATCGCTAATAGCGATCTTTCACAGACAACCTTTGCATGGATTTGACACTACAGGAGAAAATAAATACGCGGGTAGTCCATGGTGTACTATTTACGTCTACTACATACTCAATACATATACAACGTGTAACGGAAACCCCATATCTATCCAAAAGGACTGAAGACAACATCTGGAATGGAGTCTCTATGCAAAGTTTCAGCTCAAAATAAGTGACTCACAGAATTGACCCAAATTATTGGTTTCATATGTTTCTTGAATACCAGTAATAACAAACGTGTCACAGCACTATGAGGGTCATCACTTTCCTCGTCACTTGCCAATAAAATGATAATTCTCTTCGTTCTTCTTAATTTGAAAAATCTGGTATCAATGTATTGAAATTTCTAATAAGTTCCACACATGTAGACATAGGATTAGAAAACCCTTGCCATATCGTTTGTTATCATCCAAAGAAGCCGTGCACTTGGTATGTATATACCCTTTAAATTACACGTTGTATATGTATATACATATATATTACATAAAAAACGCTGAGATATATAAAAATACATAGTAACAAATTAAAGAGAGAGATAGAGATCTTTTACCATGTTTTTGAAAGAAGGAAGGAAAAGCCTGTGTCCTAGCAGCTGTAACGTTATTGGGTAATTATGTTTTGTAATTGCGATAGATACTAACCTATACAAATATACGAGTAAAAAAAAAACTTCAGAAAATAACAGAATTTTCCCTCCCGAAATAATAGAAGCTAAAAATTGCAAAATTACTCCACTAGTTATCAAGCGATGTACTTACCATCAAAAAGATATAGATGATGTGATTTAATATAACATACATGTTAACCCAGTATAGTTGAGGTATTCCATGAAGCGCACCCAAACGAAGCACACCCAGACGAAGCACACCTAAAGTATTCCACTTAGCACACCCGTAGGTGCGCTTCAAATTTAAATATAAAATAATTAATTTCCTATTCCACGAAGCACACCTAAAGGAAGGGGACACAGGTGTTAGTGTATAATAACAAACAATATAGTAAACACAAGATTTATAAGAACGGTAATGCCTTGTGGCGGTGTATTAAAAAAGGATGTAATGGCTTACTCACATTAAGTAGCATGGAAGAAGTTGTTAAAATAAAGGAACATAAATGTGCCTCAAACGTTTTGGAGACCCAAATTAAGGAAGCAATGAATGAACTCGAGCAGCAAGTATATAGTTTCCACCATGAAGCCCATTCCTACAATCAAAAACTTAATGATACATTGGACCGAGGATTGAATTTAGTCAGCACTGATATGTCACAATTTAAAAACGTTAAGTCCGTAACATCGCAGATCGACATTTTTATTTCTTAGTCTCCGCACTATGCGAGTGATATTCATAGGTGTGTTTTGGGGAATAGGAAATTAATTATTTTAAATTTTTATTTGAAGCGCACCTACGGGTGTGCTAAGTGGAATACTTTAGGTGTGCTTCATCTGGGTGCGCTTCGTTTGGGTGCGCTTCATGGAATACCTCGTATAGTTATTGGTACTATAAATAAATGAGTTTAGCTTACCAATAATTTGATTTTAATTAGACGTTGTTGTTTCAGGTTATACTGGCGCTCTCACTGCGGCTGCATACACTAAATACGTGTACTGTAATCTCGGTGATAACTATATTCATTCTCGAGCCGTTTGGAGCCAAAACTCGGACCGTGGGGCCTGTGTGCTCACAGCATTTTAAAGAAATGTCGAAAGGGCTGGATGATGCTTCCCGTGACTCAATTTCTGGCTAATTATTTGGCCAAAAGCATTGCCATACAACATGGCAATGCCACCAGTCTCTTAGGTACGTTACCAGCCGACATCGTTGAGGATGATTTATTCTAGTTTATGTATTTTGGTTTTAATAGTTAATAATTTTTAGTTTATTTGTGGGAATCCTGATATTAGATGTTACGTTTCTATTCATGACTAAAACAAACCCCATTGTAACTATGACGACACACGGGCCTAGCAGGGTATTAACACAGCAGCAGGAAATGGGTCAATCAATCAGTAGTTTTACATTCGCGCAGTTCAAAAACGAAGCCGACTAATATCAGCAAGCAAAATGTATATTCAATATATGAATGGAAGACCGCAATCCGTTTTGGCAAAGTAAATCCTACCGCGTATAGACTATATGTAGGTTAGTAGATCATTCCAGTGATTTGCCAGTCGCGCCAACCACCTGGCCCATCTGAATTTTTCACTTTTACCTTTTCCATCCAACAAAACGGGATTCCTGAAAGTAGGTCGCGTAAAATGAATGCACAACGAGATTTATAGCCAGAGACTGCTTTTTTAAATTTTATAAAATCTTATTTGGATGTGTCGTCCCTGTGATTACGTTATCTTCATTGAGTTAGAATTTTCCTGCTTCTTTTTAATTTATGTATTTACCGTGTCAGGTTTTTGCCCTTAGTTAGGATATCCCGTTACTTATCAGCTACTTGTTTGTACGAGTTTAAGGTGTTGAAAAACGGCCTCATTAACAACAGTGCAGCCTGGTCTTCTACTCTAAAAATAAGGTACCTTTTTTTCGAGGGGAATATAATCAAATGAGTCCTTTTGTTTTGGCTGGAGCGGAAGGGAGTGTCAGAATTATATTGACTAAAAACTCACCCTGTTCTTTCGATCTCATTATAACAGACCTGTAAACCCGACAGGCCTGTCATTTCTGCAGATTACTCTTTGAGGTACCTAACCTAACGTAAACTTTTAAAAGGAAGCGATTCAAGTTCTATAGAAAACGAACTCAAGCCACGCTTTGTATAGGTATCAAATGTCAGAGTTACTATGATAGTTATTTTTTACACCAATCCCAGCACTATATATAATTATATCACAATACATATATCAGCAACACTATATCTGGTGTTTTTGTGTCAGCAAAGTTTATGGGCAATAACTATATTTTTTGGCAAATGTGATACGCGTTCCAATAAAATTCTTACTCATAATAATATGTTGCTAAAGAATACATTTATTATGATAAGTATTTTTCATCGGTTTACCTATGAAAATAACATTTTTATCATATTTGAAGGTTCAATGATTTTCAAAGCTGTTACGTTAGCTGAGTTTATAGGTAAGCATGCTTCATTTTAGATCACATCATTGCATCAGGTGTGATGGTAGTTAAACGTAAGCCTACCTACATATAATACAAACCTTCGTTTCCGTACTTACAGATTCTGGTAGTTTAAGATTGGTTTCAATGTTTTTTGCTATTTTTTTTTTAATTTCTCTTACTGATATTAGAGTATTTTTTTTATGTTTAAGTAAAATTTTGTTCGTTTTTTTTAAGCATAATATTTTTGGTAGGTCCGCGTTTGACCACAATTTTTCGATGCTTTGGCCGTTGCAAGTTTGGCACACTAGTCTTTAAGTCAAGAGTGAATAGGTTACTTTTAGGTAAGCGTGCTCCATCTTCGACCACATCATCACTTACCATCAGGTGAGATGGTGGTCAAACGCGAACCTATTCTAAATAAAAAAAAAAAAAAATAAAAAAAAAAACTAGCTTAGAAGTAACGTACCTATTACTCTTGGCTTTTCCTGCGGGTTTTAGCTATCGGAAAACACAGTCTGCAGTAGTAAATACTACTCATTACTTGAAGTTACTCTTTAAACGTTTTGTGCGTCAGAGAGGGATTCACCACGTAACGATGACCGACAATGTATGTGTATCTGGATTCAATAGATAATTTAGACGGCGAATCCATCTACGGAGATTACCAGTTTACGACGCCGGAACTAATAATGGCTAAACTAGTCAACAACCTATCTTAATACTCCATCAAAAAACAAGATTGGCATTATAGAAAATATTAACCTGGCTGACCCACATTACAACTTACCAAGGACTATATCGCCATATACTTGATGCCGGAGTATATCGAGATATAGTCATGAGCAGCATCCTTCGAGGAGACATAATATACGCCGATAGCGCAACAAACCAAGCGCGAATGGGTACTAGTTGGAAACACGAATACGTTCAACTGTCAAGACGTGGTGGATACTAACGTATCTCTCGCTTCTGGGAAACTAAAGAGATAACATCAGACGACAATTCCACGAGTGCCATAGAGGAGTAAAGTGACAGAATATTGAGAAAGCAAAATGACTAGAAGATGGTATGAAGATAGAAGTGAAGTCCATCTTCGAACTCTCTAAACTCCTCAAACTAAACTCATTTTTTACCATTTATACAAAATAATATTAAACCACCACCAATTACTCCATATTAAATAGCAACCAAAAACCACTGAGGTTTAAACTTGTGCTATCAGTAGTCTATCTTAATATCATGGTATTAGTTATGAGCTACGTACGAAAATGTAAAATAAACCTGTTCACCATTCAAAAGCGCGTTGATAATAAATAATAAATACTTTATTATTTACTCCAAATTTCTTTTCATTCGCACAATCATACACACTGAAGACGTTCGTCCAAATTATGCATGAGTATTTAATAATACTGTTAATATTTTACAGTCTAATAAGCAAATCATTAGCAACGGAGCTGGGTTCATTTCAACTATATCTTTTATTTGTCAACCCTCATCAAGAATAATAACGTAGAACGTTGAATGACTCATCATAAAAACTTTGCCAAACTATATTGCGATGAATTCACTGCAACATAGTTTGGAAAAGGTTATATGTGCATTTCTGTCTTAGCGGATGCAGCTGGGTTCCAGTATTTTGGAGTTACCGCGGCCTCGGAACACGAAGGGCATATGATGGAACACGGATGGGTTTTAGTCAGTAGAAGTCTGACACACCCTCACGCTTCACCCAGATCAGGAGGCAGTCATTGGATAATTTCCCATCCATAATAAAAAAAAGGCTCATCATGTCTAGACTACTTTATGATAAAACCAAAACTAAGTTAACTAACTTACATGTAGGGATTTTGTGGTTACACCAAGCATCATTAACTTCGAGGGTCGCCCTGAGGACACCGTAGAGCACACGGTGCAAGACTGCCCCGCCTGGGCAGAGTACCGACGTGTCCTCACGGCGGCGATAGGCGGAGATCTCTCGCGCCCGGCATTGGTCGAGGCCATGCTGCGGGGCGAGAGGGAGTGGGAAGCGGTCGCCTCCTTCTGCGAAGCAGTCATGCTTCCGAAGGAGGAGGCGGGCCGCGAGAGGGAGAGGATGGCGTCCTCCCTCCAGCCCAGCCGCAGTGGTAGACGCCCACGGCGTCGGACGTCGGCCGACGATCTCCGGCCACCGTAGGCGCGGGCATGCGGACAGCGAGTAAAGGGCAACTCGCTGTCCGACCATGGACCATACCCGGGTCGACGGCGCGTCGTGTTCCACGCGCGCCTCAAAGAGCGTCAGCAACATGACGAGGCCCCCTCTGCAGAGGGCCGAAGCCTGCCGGGGTCGTGGGACTCATCCCGTTACCGTGGCCCCGGTATGTAAAGGGTTATTGAAGGAACACCGTGGATTTTAGTCAGTAAAAGTCTGACAGTCCCTCCCACCCTGCCCGGAGTGGGAGGACTTATTTGATAATTTTACCACGTTAAAAAAAAAAAAAAAACATCATTAACTTCAAAATTACAATAGTTCCCGAGAATACAATACTATTTTACCCAAAATGATTGTATCATTACGGTAATGATGATCAACCCCCACGACTCCATAATTAGGTAGTCACCATAAAGCTCAGTAGCTCAAAACCGCAATTTTCCCTTCTGCCAAACGATCCGAAAATTAATGATTTATTCAACATTCTCATTGTTATTCAACGATATTCCCATTCACGTATTAAGATGAAGTGTTGAGTAAAAAGCGATTTTATATTAAAATTTCATGGTTTAACATTACAAGTGAGTGCAATATGGAACTAGCTATACTTTTGATGTAGATTAACTGATGCGTCTCTATACCAAGTTACATTCAACCAAGAATAGCAATTATCAAAAAGAACAAAATTTAGGTTTGACAGGTGATAGCGAAATGTCACGTAGCAAATTCGCTATAAACATTTGTATTCACTGATATGAATCAATTCTCGCTTGCTTATAGAAAAGATTAAAAATGTGTCGTAATTACTCACAGTTTTCATTTGAAGTCTTGTAGATAGATAAAATGCAAAATATAACGGATTGATGACATGATATTCTGACAACGTTTGATGATTCTGTACAATTTTGAAGTTTTGACATGTTTACAACGGACAAAGTTCAAATTACTGGTTTATGAAACTGCACGTAGTATTTCTAAGAATGTTAATTTTAGTTTCTTTCGATATACATTTGAGAGCAATAAAATCGCAAACCCCAGATTAAAAAAAAATAGATTTTCTTAATAAAATTGTCAAAAAATTAAAAAATTGGAATGTCAACTTAAAGGTTAATTCAGTACCTTTCAAATGATACCACTTACCGTATGCAAAATGCTCGAAAATATATTTTAAGAGATGAAATGAAACTTACAAGTAAAATTGCGACTGTTGCATTTAGAGAACAAGACATTGAATTGAAAGGAATCAGGAAATTATCAATAAAATCTATATTAAGGGGGAGTGTTACCTACCCTATCTCTAATTACAGCTCTTAAATTGTTTTTCATCGACCGTATTAATTTTACGATGAATTCCTGTGGTATAGCGTTCCACTCCTCTTTGATGGCTGATTGCAGCCTTTGAAAAGAACTGGACTTTATGCTCAGACCCGTCTTTTGAACTCATCCCAAACATGCTCGATTGAGAGACCAGAACTGCGAGCAAGCCACGCCATCAAGTTAATATTGGCATATTCCATATAATCGCGAACTGTCCTAGCAACATGTGGCCTGGCATTACCATGCATGAGTACGAATTATTCCCCCATAAGCCATGAAATCGGCCTATCAGGTGAGATGGTGGTCAAACGTGAACCTATTTTAAATAAAAAAATTAAAAAAAATCATGGTGTTTGTGAACTTCTTCCACGTATCGCTTAGCTGTTAATCCTCTCGATCTAGGGCCAGTATTGGTCCCAGTAATGAAGACAATGTCGATTTTAGAATCGAGCATTATGCCACCCCGAAACATACACGATCCACCAACATAAGCGACACGTTCACTTATGCAGCATTGAGCAAATTGATCTAATGACCTTCTATAGACTCTTGAGCGTCCATTGTGGTCATGTAAAGTTAATCCAGCTTCAACTAATCTTGTCCACTAACTTATGCTGACATTGCGTTCTTCTCGAAGCTATTGTCCCAGCTCAACCGCGTTCAGCTGTCGATTTCGCAAAGATCTCGTCACAAGAAAGCAGTCATCGCGCTCTGCCTTGGTACGACGACGGCTTGAACCTTGTTGCCGAATGTAGCCCCTTGTTTGTTGAAACTTCCGGTATACACGTCGAACTGAATATCGACTTAAATTTAACTATCCAGCCACTTCACTTTGATTTTTCCTGCTGCCAGCAAGAGCATAACTTGAGCAGCTTCTGCAGGTGTGATGTCCATGTTTTTCCAAATTTTCTGTATGTATTCATACTAGGTGTTATCACGTTAAAGATCAGTGCACAAAAAATTAAAAAAATCCTTTAAATAACGCTTTTATACTTGTGAGTGTAGTTTGTTCTCAACCTGAGACATTAATTTGCATTTCCTGGAACTTCTCATGTTTACAATATATATCTGATATAAGTAATTTTCCAAACACGAGATATAGAACTGCGGAGATGATGTATTTGTTTCATTAAAATAATCGGAAGTCACCAAATGTCTTTCTTGATTGAAATCATTTTATTCTACTGTTGCAAATGAAAAGCTGAAATATTACGAACAAAAACATTTTATTGCAGACAAGATTTAATCAAATGTATGAAACAAAACCAGCGTGTCTGGAGATTCCGATTAGCTGAACAAACGTACGTCGTTCGCCCAATGCCTTTTATTTAGTAATTGTTTTAGACAGAATTACAGAGCAACAATCTTTTGCTTGTGTCGTATTGTTCATGTTTTTGCGCATTGTAAATGCGAAACTATACGAGGCTCTATATTGCTACTTAATTAATGTATATATTCCTTTTTAACAGTGTTTTTTTTATAAGAACTTATTCTTAAAACAGTAACCAAAATTTTTTTATAGTATTAAAATTTATAAATAATTTTTATAGGTCGAGAGGTTCGTACCTAAATAATAATTACACCGAAGTGATCGATCTTCCAGGTGAAGCAACGCTGTTCGTAGTCAGTCCGTGGTTAGGAGATCATTTCTTTATACCAAGTCTCTTTCGTGTCTGGGTAAGTGCGTTAAACGATTGGTTGACATTAATTTGTACATCTTTGATAGTCGCTTTTGTAGTGAGACACCAAGTCTGACGACGCGACGTCTTCTTAGCGAGACTGGAGTCAGACCCAGTTACTGTGTTGTAGAGGTCATATACAGTAGGTTCTTTTCAGTAAAATACCCAATATAAGAGGTGAATAATTTAAGCGTCAATGACCTAATGGCTAAGGTGACAGCCTTGTTATCAGATCGCGGGTTCGAACTCTACACATTACACTATTGTCGTGAACCCACTCCAAATACAAGCAGCTTAGTTGCAGGGGTTAATAAGATTGCTAGTGATGTTTCTACCCACATTAAACATACAAAGAAATGTAGGCAGAAATGTATCATAATAGATTTAGGAAACACACGATAGGTTCTTTATTTTTAACCGACTTCAAAAAAAGGAGGAGGTGCTCAGTTCGTCTTGAACTTTTTTTTATGTACGTTACCTCATAACTCGAAGACGGCTGGACCGATTTGGAATTATTTTTTTTTCGGTTGTTATGAAATCAGGATCTGATGATGGGATCCTGGAGTAATCGAGGGAACTCTTCAAATATTATAGGCACACCTATAGTGTTTTGGGTATTTCTAATAGTACCTTGTGCAGTTGCTCTCGAAAAGCACCATTTGAGGAAGTGGAACTGATGAAGACCACAGATGGCCACCAAAACTACTCAATAATAAGTATTTCGTGGATTACGATTCGATTACTTGAATATGGATGTTAAGCACTTTATGCTCATCACATTGCATATGGTGATGTAGAGCTGATGGTGAAGTACCAGGAGAACTCCTCAAAAATTAACGGCTCTGCATCGGGAAAAGCAATATTTTGTTAAAGATGATAAGTAGTTGACATTTTGGCTTTTGTAACTAGATAAATTACAAACCAACCCACTAAAAAGCGTGAAAAAAAAATTTTAACAAAAAATAAAACCGACTTCCATATCAAAACACTACAAAGGCAAAAATAACTTTAATTTCGGAAGGCTGTGTCAAAAAAAAAGAAAATACAAAACCAATAACACCGACTACCGAAATTAAAGTTAATTTTGCCTTTGTAGTGTTTTGATATGGAAGTCGGTTTTATTTTTTGTTAAAAAGTTTTTTTTATGTTAAACATTTTAGTAGGTACCCTGAACTTTATACCTTGGTTGAAATTTTGAATGTTAAGACAGAAACCTCGCTAAGTATATTATACAAAATTAAAATGCAGAAACTTTATATGTCTTGCTTTATTTACTTAAATAAATCCTTATGAATATGATCGCTCGGCAATCACTGGAAGTTTACCTTAACATACAGTTGGAAGGAATACGCTTTGCATATATATAAGACTGATTGAAATTTTACGCTCGCAGGAATTTTTACGCATATTTAAGGACCGTTTCGCAATTTCACACCCATTCTAATATAGTCGTCTGTGAACGAGTATTTTGCGTATAAATTTACACTTTTCCTTATTTTCTGTGTAATAAGAAATGTGTACAGAGAAACGTATACACTGGACTGAAAATTAGAAACACTGTTTATCGAAATTCCGATTAGATATTGACAAAATTTGTTTGCTTTCAATCTCGAGATGAAATATTTGATCTACAGATTCGAAGATATGTTGGTAAATATTCTTATAAGTAGGTACGTATTAGCCTACATCAACAATCGTCAATCTTTAGTTTGGTTTTATTAGTATACTACTTTTGCCAGTGACTTGGAGAAAGTAGAAATCATTCCAAGGTAAGGTTTATGCTGAATAAGCAATGTCTTAAATCGTAATTGATGTCAAGGTATACATAAACCTTGACATGAACTATGATTTAAGATATTTTGTTAAGCCATGACTGATCGGGCACGCCGCAATAGCGGCGGTAAGACCCCTCTTTGAGGAGTGGCTAGATCGGCGTCACGGCGTCCTGACCTACCGCATGACACAGGTCCTTACCGGACTCTCGCAACTCGCTGTCCGACCATGGACCATGCCCGGGTCGACGGCGCGTTGTGATCCACGCGCGCCTCAAAGAGCGTCAGCAATATGATGAGGCCCCCCCTGTAGAGGGTCGAAGCCTGCCGGGGTCGTGGGACTTATCCCATTACCGTGACCCCGGAACGTAAAGGGTTATTGAAGGAACACCGTGGATTTTAGTCAGTAAAAGTCTGACAGTCCCTCCCGCCCTGCCCGGGGTGGGAGGACTTATTTGATAATT
Organism: Tholera decimalis; assembly: GCA_943138885.2. Classification (NCBI taxonomy): domain Eukaryota; kingdom Metazoa; phylum Arthropoda; class Insecta; order Lepidoptera; family Noctuidae; genus Tholera; species Tholera decimalis. The sequence goes on from OW964554.2 coordinate 9,622,811, forward strand.
TTACCACGATAAAAAAAAGCCATGATTGATAAGTAAACAAATAAAGTTTCAGATTCATAATAAACCATTGAAACTTGGGATAAACTATTGTTTAATTTTCATCAAACTGCGGCAAAGCACTAAAGGTGGTCAATATTTATAAATTTAAAAATTAATGTTTGTATATTTTTGTTTAATTCACGCAAACATGGCTTATGGTATTTGGGTGAAACTTGGTACAAATATAGTTAATAACATAGTATAACTAGCTAGTCTGAACATAAAATTAAAGTAATATGGAATAGGTAGGTACACAAGCTTCGATGTTTAAAACAAAAAATAAATTATCCTATTTATGTGACATGTTAATTTTCTCGCAGTCATTCTTCATCCATTCTTAGATTAAACTGCCTAATTTGTTTTAAATATCTAACTTAGGACATAACTTCAACACAGCTGATCAGGTAGCCCTTTCGAGTTTTATTTACATTGCTGTTGTATGTAAAACAAGTGAATTTTATTTTTTAATTAAAATCTCATTGGGTTAGTTAGAAACAATGATTTTGTACAGTTTTCAGTAGAAAAAATTGCAGAATCATGTACTGAATCCATGGTAAGCGTTTGTGCGTCGATATCCCAGCCACCTTGTATACAAAGTGAAATATTCAGGATATATTACTATTTTCAAACTTTTCCACAGGCTCTAATTTAGCTACTGTGCTTCAACGCAGGGTCAAATATCCTGCGTTTAAGCACAAAAAACTCTCACACCATGAAGTTTTTAAGTGAATTCAAAGCATCTTTCACTATAAAACAGCAATTTAAAATTTTTACCCGTATTATTTAGATTATTTGAAAACAACATTTTTTATTTATTTTGTGTCACATTTTATTTTATCCTCGCTATGGTTTCCTCGGGATTAGTATAGTCGGTGTTTTCATTTATTGTCGTATCATCAAGTTTATATAAAAAAAAAAAACGCCCAGCACCCGATAAACTTCTTTTCTGACCTGATAGCTCTTCAAAGAAAAACAGACCTTAATAAGAGACGCTAAAATAAAGAAGATTTCTTATATAAGCGGTACACCCCTCACAGCTTTGTTCGCTCTGTAAGGTTAAAAGAGCATGAAGATCTTAAGTAGGCAAAGTGCAGTTCTTGCCAACAACAGACCTCGCTAAGCAATTCAACAAATGCAAAGGTAAAAATACAGAATGCGAGTCAAACATTAACATTTTCATTGTTTCGCCCCCAGCAACTTATATTAAACCGTTGAGGGACATTAGAACTTATAACACTTGAACGTAAACTTGCTACACAATTACAACCTTAAGTTTGCCGTTGCACAACAACAACAATGGCGTTAGTGCTTAGAATTTAGTGTTGCTTGTTTTGTTTGAGAGTAGTTTGTGAGCTGCAAAAACAATTTTGTGCTTCGTTGGAAGAAAGCATCCATTCATATAGGAGGGATGCGCCCTTATTTCTTTCACCCCACATCGGTTGTCGACGTAATTTTTTTAATCATGTTTTATACTCGTATTAATTTACTTAACGACCGTCTTAGACGGAGGTTTTTGAATGCGTCGCTACGTTTTCGATGAATAACGAATGAGCTTGCAGTATTATAATTAAGTTGGTGATTCTTGAAGATTGTTTGCTGAAGCACCGGTGCGGTGGATTCTGATCTTGATTTTCATATTAAACTGTCATAATAAGTTTGCGTTGATTGGATGCTTAATTTACATGTTGGCGTGGGAATGTTATCGTGAAAGATGCTTGTAGCAAAACGGAGCTGATTTGGAAAATATTATATAAAATTAAAATAATCACGTCTGGTAGGGCTGGAGATGAAAAAATCTATCCACATGTTTAAAGGCGCGGACAAAAGCTAATGTATTATGAATCATAGAAGTGACATTGAAGATTTTTTGTTGGTAACTCAAGCTTTTCAAAGTTTAAAACTTTCACAAATTTAAAAGAACCCATTCTACTATATCTTTATCGTTTGAGAAACAGATAAAAGCATATTGTCAATGTAAACAGTGATCCATGATGCTACAACCATTATTACTAAAATAATACTTTTACAATTGTTATTTCTAATGATCCACTTTATATTTCTCCATAAATCCATTACGAAAACAAATGGAGGGGGATTCAGATATGATTTCAAAGAATTTCAGCATCCGAATCACAAAAGGCGATATAAAATTTACAAATTGTAGCCATAAAACGAGCGCGGGAAACTTAGTCTGTGAAATTATGTACGAGCTAAAGGTAATAGGTCTTTGAAACAATGTAACTTAACATTTATTGTTACTGGAGTCACCCGGACGAGATAGGAAGGCATCAGGGGCCGTAATGTGATTTTTATTCAATACAAACGTGCAACTGTGTTAATTCTAAGGAGCTTTACAATGTATGGTCTAAGTTATAGAAGCCAAACTGGGACGGGAAAAAATATACTTTAGAATACGCTACATTGCGAAAGAAACAAGAAACAAATCATATCTTTCTTCGCGTTTGTAACCAAACATAATAATTTTAAAACGATAGTAAAATGTCTAGCTATAATATGTATGTTATAATGTGAACTAAGAGTTAGTAACTACTAATACTAATACTGGCCCCGGAACACAAATCAGTCCACAACGCCCTCCACACCGCCAGGGACAGAAACTATTGGAGAAATATCATACGTGAGAAAGTGAGGCAAAAGAAAGGCCGCGACCCTCAATAATGAGAAATACGACGCAAGGAGACCCGAAATGCAACTGAAGGTGCAGGGTGGGTTTTTAGTCAGTAGAAGCCAATGCCGATGAACCTAGAGCGGGAGGTACCATTTGATGAACTTCTAACCCAAAAAAGCGTGATTTTTCATTTACCTAAGTATATCTAGTAGGTTTAAAAATAATACACATACCAAGCATATGACATATCTACAAGTATAGCAACATCCATTCGAAATTTTAATAAACCTACAATGAAATGGCTTATCTGACCACCTGACGCTCGCTTTTAGTCATTTAACCAAATCGCTACTTCTTTTATTTTACACCATTCTCTGGTCGAGAACACGGGAGGTAAAATTCTTGAGGTGTTGTTTGCCCTAAAGGCGATTTACTCCAAGTGTCTGTTAAGACGATAATTACGAAAGTTTTTTAATTAGTTTAATTTTGCCGTAAGCTGACGAGATTTTTGAAGCTTTTTTAAAGCATTATGCACGATACTTTTGCTGAGAGATTTTTTTAGACTTTTCCTCGTGTGCGTGACTTACTTTATTGGGTTTATTCTTCTTTATTTCCTTATTTGACTCTAATCTGCTGGACCATATTAAATTGAATCAATTTATAAATACTCTATTTGCAAGTATGGCAACTGCGTTTCTTATAGCTTCTATTGAAACTTATGCGTTTCAATTCAGAGATCGGTAAGGTAAGCGGTGCAGGTCATATAATTATGTAAAAAATATAGTCTTTATGTTTGCTTTGACAAAATACCAAATTATAAGAGATGGATCACGTGACATATTGACAGCTACTGTCGACCCCATACATTTTAAACGTTTTGACGTTCGCCACTCTACCACTGCCAGAATGTAACTTTTTTAAAACCCTAAGGAAGCTTTTAGTCCTGTTAATGTTTGCGTTAGCTTTAAGAAGCATTATGTGTCTGCCATCGTATACCGATCTTTGAAATGATACTTTAAGTATTGTTTTCAATTCGCAGTTAAGACGAAAGTATACCTAGTATGTTTAGGTTTAGTATCATTTATTAGTACTAAATATATAGGATTTAAAATTACGCATATATTTTTGTCTGAAAAGTTACTGGCTTGTCGTGACCTTATTGAAAATTCTACACAGAAAATCTGATTTTGCCACAAACATACTTAACGCTAATCGCGATAGCTTTCAGTTTGTGATACTTACTGCTATCCTACTACATACAAAATCAAATCCAACCGCTATTCATCTGGCCGGCCACAATCACGTAATTACGCCACATTCAAACTGAAGTCCTCGTAATGACATAATGGTAATAAGTTAGACTTCGACTCAGCTAATCTCGTTTAAATTTTTAGGTCTGGTAAAGTTTCGTATGATTAAGTACTTTTTAAGCCTGTGGTTGGAGTTTTGGGACCGTATCCATTAGATGGCTTTAAAACCTCGAGGTCACAAATTGGTTTTATGCACAGTTTTTTACCGAAAATAACTTTGATAAACAAGATTTTTTCTATGATGTTATATATCTATATTGATTAATAGGTATCTATAAATATGCTATCCGTTGCTGTGACCGAAAAATATAGGCGATTGAAGTCTTACTTGGCTTGTTTAAGCAACAGAGCAAGCTCTTAAATAGAAAGTAAGTTCTTCATTACCTTAGATACTCGGTTTGAGACTAAAAAGTTTTGTTCAATTAATTGGGCTAGAATAGCTCTATCAATATCGGCCCTTAACCCTTCTCAATCTATTTTAAATCACTATGTCTAGACATGAACCTGTCCGCAAAACGAGGGAGATTAACAACCCTTTGCATTGGTATTTTATAGTATTTAACGATTCTTTTTTTTGCGATTTTAACAGTTAATATTTATATTATTATGTATATAAGTCATCGGCGTTATTATAAATAATAACATAATGAAACTGCTTATCCTCTTTGGGATTAAGTGCGTGATGCAGCTGGCAGCCAGCAGAGCAGAACAAGTTGCGACCAGCCCCGGAAGAGAAGCACGCATAGTCAAGCATGACGTCACAGCCAAGTTTTAAATTTAATTAAAGACAACTTTGGGGCGAGGCATGGCGACTGTAAACAGATTATGTCTGGACAGACGAACGTTTGTTTTGGATTGGTAATTGTATGTAGTAGTGGTGATAAATCAATTAGCCACATGTTAAGCGTTTTGCAAATCAACAATTAAAACCCTATCTGAATCTCAAATAGGAATAGATTGTTGTTTAAATGTTTAAAGTGGTGTTTATTTCTTGAATACTTATTTTTGTAAATAAAGACAACGTACAGTTAAACTACCATAATGACTTGACCATCTATATCGTTAAGTCTAGCAAATTTTATTTAGCACTACTATGGGTTTGCAAAAAGTTAGTAGAAACAATGGCTACGGATTTCAGATTTGACTTGAGTGGGTACTTGCTGCTTTCGAACAACATAGAGATTGTTTTATATTACTTATACATAAATCGATTATCATTTACTAAACACGAAGAAGTTCATATTTTTGCGAATATGGCACTCCTGAGCCGCAGCTAATCAGCGTCAAGGGGCATATCTTGTGTAGCCATCTGACATTATGATGACTTTAGACCCTTTTGGAAATAGCAGCTGTGATTGTTTATTTTGTTTTAATGCTAATGAATGTATTTTGCTTTCGTTCTGTAATTTCTGCGTATTTTTAACCACAGCGTTCTAGCCGCTCGTCTGCACAAAAACACAGTCGCCATGTGTCGCCGCTTTACAGATGCACAAAGTATTGCAACACGACATCCACGCACTTTTGCATAAAGACAACATGGCAGCCTCCCTTTTGTGCTCCCTGATTCAGGTATACTATAAGTATCCTGATGTAAAAAGCCATTTTAACAACCTTTTTAAACAGCCATAATGTATAACACGGCTAGTAAAAGATTAAAGCCCCGATCCCTAAAGCTAGGTTACTTCAATGCCAATGGCATCACTAATCAACGGGACGAGATCGCGACTTTCCTTCGCGATCATAGTCTCGACATCCTTCTGGTCCAAGAGACCTTCCTCAAACCCCACCTTAGGGATCCCAAGGTAGCCAACTACCGGCTAGTTAGGAACGATAGGACTAGATGCCACAGAGGTGGCACTCTAATATATTATAGGAACTCCCTGCACTGCATCCCTATGGATCCGCCGCCCCTTGCCCACTTAGAGGTATCCGTTTGCCGGCTAGGCATGACGGGCCATCCCTCAATCACAATAGTATCCGCGTATCTCCCACCGCACAGCGACGTAGATTCAAATTCTTCGATAAACGCCTCACTACGAAGCGACCTTACAGCCCTTCTTGACATGAGTGACTCCGTCCTTATAGCGGGGGATCTCAATGCCAAACATCCCGCATGGTGTAGTCGTATTACCAACCCCCGTGGGAAGGTACTATACGACCTTTGCACACCTCTCCACATAGATATCATAGGTCCTATGCGGCCTACTCATTATCCGTTCGAGCCATCCCACTTGCCCGACGTACTCGACATTGCCCTCCTGAAGAATGTGAACTTACGTTTGCACTCTTTAGAGACGGTAGACGAACTTGACTCTGACCATAGACCGGTGATCTTGGAGTTAACTCCGAGATCGGGTCCCTATGACCCTAACCGCCCCCCTCCCACACAGGTGATCACTGACTGGAGGAAAGTAGGAGAATTGCTGAAATCCAACACGTCTCCTCACCTGGACAAGATCCCCGACCACATCCAGTCCGCCGCCGACACGACGGCTGCGATCGACTCACTCACGGAGCACGTACAATCTGTCTTGAACGACTGTTCAAAGGAGATTCCGGTGTCAGAGCACTGGCGCCGGAAACTCCCGGACGATGTACGGGCCCTGCTGACTGAGAAGAACGCAGCAGTCCGTGCCTACAGATCTTTCCCCTGCCAGAATAACAAAACTTTCATGCGGTACTTACAGCGCAAAGTAAGTAACAGCATCAGAGAGTGGCGTGAAGCCGGCTGGGACAAGACCCTGAGCGAACTGGAACCCACCCACCATGCCTTCTGGCAACTTCAGCGGAATATGCGCGCCACTGAGGTTGCCTCAATGCCTCCCCTTATCCGCCCGGACAAAAGCATTGCCTTCGACGACGAAGACAAAGCCGAATGCCTAGCCGACAGCCTGGAGGCACAGTGCTCTCCCAGCTCCCAACCAGTCGACCCAGCCCACCTTGCCCACGTGGATGCTGAGGTCGAACGTAGATCTGCCCTACCCCCTGTCGAGGACCCTGATGCTCCCCTCCCCCCCGTCACGGAGGACGAGGTGGAGGAGATCATCAAGAAACTCAAACCTAGGAAAGCTCCCGGGACTGACAGACTGACCACTAGGGCACTTAAACTCCTCCCACGTACGATCTTAGTCCTACTGACTGCCATCTTCAATGGCGCCTTGTCCAACAACTTGTTTCCACAAGCTTGGAAAGAGGCTATAGTGATAGGTATCCCAAAACCCAAAAAGCCCAAGAACCTCCCGACTAGCTATAGACCCATTAGTCTGCTCAGCGCCCTCGGCAAGGTCTACGAGCGGATTATTCTTAATCGGCTCAAGGACTTTGTCGAGGCCAAGAGCCTAATCCCTAACGAACAGTTTGGCTTTAGAGCCCATCATTCCAGTGTCCACCAAGCCCACCGCATCGTAGAGCACATTAGCGGCCGTTTTCAACGCGGTCTGGTGACGGGGGCCCTATTCTTTGATATAGCAAAGGCTTTCGACAAAGTCTGGCACAATGGCTTAATTTATAAGCTTTACCAACTAGGTGTGCCGGACCGTCTCGTGCTCATCATTCGAGACTTCCTGTCAAACCGCTCCTTCAGATATCGTATCGAAGGAGCGCTTTCCACTCCCCGCCCTATCAGAGCCGGCGTCCCTCAGGGCGCCGTGCTCTCCCCCCCACTCTTCACGCTATTCACTAGCGATATCCCCAAAAAGCCCCCAGTAGAGTTATCCCTGTTTGCCGACGACACGGCCATCTACTACTCGGGACATAATCCCGTTAGCATCGCTCATACCCTCCAGACCTCAGCCAACGCACTAGGCGATTGGTTTAGGAAATGGAGGATTGAGGTAAATCCCGACAAAAGTCAAGCAGTCCTGTTTCGCAGGGCTCGCCAGCATAAAAAGTTCACCCCCCCACGCCCGATCACTATGTTCGGCAAGCCAATCCCTTGGGAGAAGCGAGCCAAATACTTAGGTGTGATCCTCGACCAGTTCCTGAATTTCAGTGAGCACATAAAGTCGGTTCGCTCGCGAGCCGCTTTCGCTCTCGGTAGGCTCCACGCCCTGCTGAATAAACACAGCAAGCTCTCCCTTAAATGTAAAATCCGAATATACACGACATGCATACGTCCTATCATGACGTATGCCTGTCCGGTGTTTGCTCATGCCAGTCCCAATCAGATCCATAGGATGCAAGTCGTTCAGAACCGTTTTCTCCGAAAGGCCACGGGCGCGCCCTGGTTCTGTAGGAACGAGGATCTCCACGTAGACCTCAAACTCCCGACCATAAAGCAAGTGTTGAAACGCATGTCAGTGCGTTACTTCACCTCTGCTGAGACCCACACTAACCCCCTGATCGTATCGGCCGCCCGATACAGACCCTCCAAGATTTCTCGGGTTCGTCGCCCGCGTAACATCCTAGACGAGCCTGACGACCCCACCACCATCCGACAAGAGAGCAGTAGGGAAACCAGCACTCTTAGAAGACACAGATACAGAACGCGTTCCTTATTCCGGCCTCGCCGACGAGGCCCATCGCGACGTCCGCGTACTGGTAATGAAAATCCTCCCCGACCTTTGCCAAACGAGCCAGCCCGCGATGCTGAGCCAGTAGCAATAAATACTCCCGTAAATAATATGACCCAGCCTGTCCCTTTGCTGCCCTCCCGAAATGACCCCGCTATGCCGAGGCCCGTACTCCACAGGGAGTGCCCTTAGCGTGCGGTCATTAGTTTTTAAGTATATTTTAGTTTGTAAGCCCTGGCTGGGGGCCTTTAATTTATTAGAGGTCACCACAGGAAAGTCCGGTTAAGTAGACTCACAGCCTTAGTGTGCTGATCTACAAGTGGCCCTACCTAAAAAAAAAAAAAAAATAAAAAAAAAAAAAAATCCCTTTTGTGGGGCTCTGTTATTATATAATTTTTATTTTTTGGATAACCGAAGATGTTGTTAAGTGTTTGCTTGACACTATTATTTTTTTATGTATGTAGTTAATGGACCTGATTCAGCGCACAAAAGTTTTTGGAACGGAAATATTGGTAAATTTATGTGTAAATAGTTGAGCCCTACTCAACTATGCTCAAATTAATCGTCTGTAGCAATCACAGTAATTTATATTCTATTTTATCTAACTATTCCTGCTATTTTATTGTATTGCTATTATTATATCGTGTCAGCTTTAATTTTTATAAAATTTCTAGCTTGTGCCAGCAGCTTCGCCCGCGTGAGAATTTCGCAAAATCCTTTCTGATCGGATGCCTACGTCATAACATCTACCTGCATGCCAAATTTCAGCCCGATCCGTCCAGTGGTTTGGGCTGTGCGTTGATAGATCACTATGTCAGTCAGTCAGTCAGCCACCATTGAGTTATATATATTTAGATAGATTGTCCAAGAAGTATACAACTTAGAACGCTCGTACTTGGGCCGCTTTTCGTCATGAAGATTAATAACAATAATTTTGAGTTGAGGGTAAGTTTAAATGGTTTCGTTTCCAGTTAAGATGACCAATTAAAACTGACCTATCATGATTTTTACTTATGTAAGGAGTGTCAGACATTCAGTGATTTAAAAACCCGCCCTGTTGCTTCAGTGGCTCTAGCGTTCCAGGGCCGCAGTAACTACTAAGAACTTGCCCGCGACCCATACAAAATATTTCATGTTTCTGCTTATATTACAGTTGATAATCTTAATGTAAAAGTTGTCACATCATTCAGAACAACGAGTAATATTCAAAAAGTCTATTGTATCTACAGAGAAAGTCATCAACAAGCTTGCAGATGCGAAAGGTTTTCATCGCCGAAGGTTTAATGTGAAGAAAACCTGGAGCACACACTGAGAGAACCCGCTTTAATGCGGTAGTTCGCGTTAATTTAAAAAGGGCCTCGCCTGTTACAGTTTACGTGGAAGCATAAAATTCACGACGCAATTTGGCAAAAAAAAAATTTCTCGCAAAATTACCTATTCAGAACCAAGGCACGTGTTTTTGAAGTTTTAAAAATAAAAAAGGAATGTTGGTTTTGCCAAAGCCAGAGTCTAAAATGTAAAGAATTATTGGAACATAACAAAATATGACCGGACGAGGTTACCGCTATAAATCGTTTTACATCTGCTATAATGTAATGAGATTTAACCCTCCCATTCGCGTTTACGACATACCCGTACCGTCTAAATAGATCAAAATATTTTTTGTATAGAAACTTCTTTTCTGCAAATATACGTGTCTATATTGAAACCGTGATCGCTATACAGACTGTGATTTGATCATGGATTTGGATGAATGATAAGAAACCTGAAACTGTTAACACGTCTTCATAAGGTGCATATCAACAGCATTGGAGATGTGCGCTTACAATAATATGAACGGGATCCTATAGAGTTGAATTGTTTCTCCATGACTCAGCGAGATTCATTTGCTTAACGTTTTTCTGATGCTACTACTTAGGTTGCGTCCAACAAAATACCGCAGCCCCGGATTTTTAGTTTTGGGTTTTTAGTTAGTAGAAGTCTGATACTCTCTTGCGCTCTACCCAGAGTGGAAAGAGCAATTCGAAACTTCCTCCCCCCAAAAAAAAACAACTACCTACTTTACTTATTTTTAATTCCGCAATAGTATAAGCGAGATTGACTTTTATTCGCTCTGCATTGAATCGTTATAGTAAAGGGTTCATACTGTACATTGGATAGTAGACTCATACAAAACCTTTCCCCGTATATCTCCACTCCTTATCTTTTTAGTACAATCCCACAAAAGTTGATTGACGTATTCGAGGAGGGAATTCCTTTCTGAGAATTTGTTTAGTCCTCTCAATGGTCGAGGGAAATATTAAGAAATGCCTCCCGTCCTATTGATGCCCGATTTTTATTCGCCGTCATCACAAGATTAATTCCAATATGGCTATGTATTTAGATACGCCATTAATGGTCCTTTTGAATTTTGGCTAATATTCATTATTGGATATTTGCGAAGTGGATTAACCGACGTTAATAAACATTTAATGTTGGCCAATTACATTAGGATTTTGTTATTGATGTGTTCAAGAGTAGGGCTGAAAAGTATTTTGTTGTATTTATGGATTTGCGATGAATGGAAATACGATTTCACAGATGTGTCTTGTGAATAGACAATGATATTCTGTAAGACCCTCGACTGGAATGTTTTGCTGAATTTCTAAATGGAATCGCTCGACCTATTGATATCGAAGTCGCCTATGACCAATATAATCTGCAGCCTCAAGGAAAATATTTTTTTGCGGTGGATTATTATTATGAGGGTTCGACTTGCGGGTTAGGCAAAATGTGAATGTGTTTTACAGTCTGGGATTTCTTGGGGTCTAGATTTATACCAATATGTTTTTCCATAGTGACTTACATCAGTGGATAATAAGACTCATTCTGTACTGTACACCTACCTTCGTCCAACCCTTTAGAAGATATACGCGTGATGTTAAATTATTATTGTTACGCCAGTCGCTTAGCTAAGTACGTCGAGAAACTTCGACCGACATCTAGAATCTTCGAGACACTAACGCCACCTGGCGGCGAGTAGCAGTACTGAGTATATCGAGTAGCTTCTGGAACATTTTTGGCAGTATTGGCAGTGAGTCGATTGTATAAGAATGTTCTAGAACACATAGATAGATAGATATACTCTTTATTGTACACCATAACATAATTAAATAAGGACTTAAAACTACAAAGGGGGTTACAATGGGCGGTCTTATCGCTAAAAGCGATCTTTTACAGACAACCTTTGGATGGATTTGACACAGCAGGAGAAAATAAATACGCGGGTAATCCATGGTGTACTATTCACTTATATACAATAAATAAGTAATAACCTACATACTCAATACACATATACATACATAAAAAGAACAAAGCTGAGTTATATAAAAAATAGTAACAAATTAAAGAGAGAGATAGATATCTTTTAACATATTTTTGAAAGAAGGAAGGGTTTGTGCTGGTCTTACTGACACGGGAAAATAGATCTCAAAGTAACGCAGAGAGTCAGTCTAATAGTCTTATTAGAAGATACTAGGCGACATAATCGAAGCTATACAAGTGAATTTCAGTGCGATTTAAGTGTTAAGTGACAAGTTTTGTAGTGTGATATACTGTGTTAATTTTTATTTTGTGTTTACTTAATTGAAGTGTTAATATTGGTCTAATTGGCATTAATTATTTCTATCCCGAACCCCAGCTCATAACATTATCATGCCACCCTCTCGGTGTAGACAAGAGCCTTACAATATCGTCCTGGCAAACTAAATATTTGAAAGTTATCCCACGTAAACTCGGCTACGCTTGCCCCTACATGGTCTCGTACATACAATTTATAAAGAATATATAACACATATAATATGTAGTGCATAAATCGACAGATTTTTGGCTCTTGCCCAACTAACATCATGGTAACCTATTTCCTTCTCCTCGTTGTACAATTTCCGCGGGATGGTAAACAGCTGATAGCTTCATGTTTTTCCTTTAGTTAATCATTCTGGTTTTACTTTATGTAATGAGAAGAAGAAACGATAAAGGCTGGGTTTTCTTTTGGCACCCATTTGGAAATTGGATATAATAAGAAATTTCGTGATTGATGACGATTTCCTCATAGCCCCTACTTCTACTAAAATAATTCTTGTTAGCATAACGACCACTAGATATAAACTGAGCCCAAAATTTGGGTTTTTCTGTAATATTTTCATTCGAATGCTCTGGGACTATGCGCAATTAACCAAGTTAATTGATTTACTAAAATATTGTTATATTGGGTCTTCATCATCATCTACTTACCCGATGTTGGGATCGGCCAACCAGTTCCAGCCGATTACTTATAGAATAGAATAGAATTTTATTTTGCAAATATGGGTAATACATATACAAGTTAAAAGTGTCAATACATCAGCTCAGCCATATTTCGCTATTTGGCATGCAAATATTAAATTATTATTATCAATTTTAAATTATAAATTTCATCACAATATTATTAAATTAATCACACTATTATTAATTTAATCACATTATTATTAATTTAATCACATTATTATTAATTTCATCACATTATTATTAATTTCATCACATTATTATTAATTTCATCACATTATTATTATTACATTACTTTTGTTTAACATGCAGCGACCGCTTAGGGGCCGTCCATTAATCACGTGATGTTTTTTTTTTGCATTTTTTAACCCCCCCTCCCCATTGGTGATACATGGTGAGGTTTAAGGCTACCCCCCCCTCCCCCCTATATCACGTGTATTTTTTCGTACCTGCAAAGAATCTAATTTTTTTTTAATGTTTATAAAATACTGATATAAGTTTCATCTGATATTATTATAGAAAATTAAAGACTACTATAATAACGTTCAGAGGTAGATAGAAAGGTTGCAGTTTTTTTAACCGACTTCTAAAAAGGAGTAGGTTCTCAATTCGAATGTTTGTTTGTTTATTTTTTATATTATTATTTTTTTATTCGGGCATAGCTCCATCGCTTGCCAACCGATTTGAAAAATTCTTTTTTTGTTATAAAGGGTATACTTTTCAAATGGTCCCATAAAAATTTGATCGAAATCGAACCAGCTGTTTCTGAAAAATCAACAAAAGTCTAAAAAAAATATTTACAGTGACGATCTTTTCGTTTACTCTGCATTGCGTTTTTTGTTCGCGCATATCGCGATTTGGAAAATTCTTTTTTTAACCGACTTCAAAAAAGGAGGAGATTCTTAGTTCGTCTTGAACTCTTTTTTTTTTCTTTTTTATGTATGTTAGTTACCTCATATCTCAAAGACGGCTGAACCGATTTAGAATTTTTTTTTTGTTTGACGGTGTACACTTTCTAGTTAGTTCCATTGTCATCACGTTAGGATCTGTTGATGGAATCATGGAGAAATCGAGGGAACTCTTTAAATATTATAGGCATACCTGTAACGTTTTGGGTATTTCTTATAGTTACTTGTGCAGTTGCTCTCGAAAAGCATCATTTGGGGAAGTAGAACTGATGATAAACACCACACATAGCCACTGAAGCTACTCAATAATAAGGATTTTGTGGATTGCGATTCGATTACTTGAATATGGATGTTAAGCACTTTATGCTCGTCACAATGCATATGGTTAAGTAGATCTGATGGTGAAGTACTAGAACTCCTCAAAAATTAACGGTTTTGCATTGGGAAAAGCAATATTTTGTAAAAGGTGATAAGTTGACATTTTGGCTTTTGTAACTAGATTAATTACAAACTGACCCACTAAAAAGCGCGAAAATAAAAACGTTTTTGCAAAAAATAAAACCAACTTTCGTATCAAAACACTACAAAGCCAAAAATAACTTTAATTACTTTAGTGTCAAAAAAAAAATTAAAATACAAGACCAATAACACCGACTACCGAAATTAAAATTATTTTGGGCTTTGTAGTGTTTTGATATGGAAGTCGGTTTTATTTTTTGCCAAAAAGTTTTTTGTCTGACATAAAAATAACGAAAGAAATGCGAAAAACTTTTTTGTACTAATACATGAACATTATTTAATGTATAGTATTTTCGGACCACGGATTAGCAAGACTTTTTTAACAGCAATAACTGGATAAGCATCTTGCAAGTAACTGACTTGGCACAGTACTTTGTTGAAGATCAACATCGGTTTCATCAAGCCACTCGGCGTCATCATTTCACCCACTTCATAAATTCTTCTTTTTAACCGACTTCAAAAAAGGAGGAGGTTCTCAGTTCGTCTTGAACTTTTTTTTTATTATTTATTTAACCTCATAACTCGAAGACAGCTGGACTGATATGGATTTTTTTTATTTGACAGGGTATACTTTCTAGTTGCTCCCATTGTTATGAATTCAGGTTATGATGATGGAATCCTGGAGAAATCGAGGGAACTCTTCAAATATTATAGGCACATCTATAGCGTTTTGGGTATTTCTTTTAGTACCTTGTGCAGTTGCTCTCAAAAAGCACCATTTAGGGCAGTGGAACTGATGATGAAGACCACAGATGGCCACCGAAACTACACAATCATAAGTATTTCGTGGATTGTGATTCGATTACTTGAATATGCATGTTAAGCACTTTATGCTCGTCACAATGCATATGGTGATGTAGAGATGATGGTGAAGTACCAGGAGAACTCCTCAAAAATTAAAGGCTCTGCATCGGGAAAAGCAATATTTTGTAAAAGGTGATAAGTAGGTCACATTTTGGCTTTTTTGACTAGATAAATTACAAACCAACCCAATAAAAAGCGTGATAAAACTTTTTTGCAAAAAGAAAACCGACGTCCATATCAAAACACTACAAAGCCAAAAATAACTTTAATTTCTTTAGTGTAAAAAAAATTAAAATATAAAACCAATAACACCGACTACCGAAATTCTGTTTCGGTGGCTATCTGTGGTCTTCATCATCAGTTCCACTTCCCCAAATGGTGCTTTTCGAGAGCAACTGCACAAGCAACTATAAGAAATACCCAAAACGCTATAGGTGTGCTTATAATATTTAAAGAGATCCCTCAATTTCTCCATGATTCCATCATCAGATCCTAACGTGATGACAGTGAGACCAACTAGAAAGTATACCCTTTCAAACTAAAAAAGAATTTTCCAAATCGGTCCAGCTGTCTTTGAGATATGAGGTAACATACATAAAAAAAATTAAAAAAAGAGTTCAAGACAAACTGAGAACCTCCTCCTTGTTTTGAAGTCGGTTAAAAAAAGAATTTTCCAAATCGGTTCGTAAATGACGGAGTTATGCGTGAACAAAAAACGCAATGCAGAGTAAACGAAAAGATCGTCATTGTAAATATTTTTTTAAAACTTTTGTTGATTTTTCAGAAACAGCTTGTCCGATTTCGATAAAATTTGTAGTATATTTTTGTTTCGCATTAGCCCACAATTAATTATATTCTTTTTAAGCCACACTAGGTTTTTGAAGTGAAAACTTCTTTAGCATTCTTCGTTGTGATTTGAAAATTTATGAAACGAAAAAGCGACAGTAAAAAGAGACAGACAAATAAATACATAAGAAAAAATAGTCAACATTTTTTTAGGTTTCACTTTTACCACGTGTCAATTGCACACATGTTTTTTTACCTTTCTTATACTCTGCAAATGGGTTTTTATACAGTTCCCCTAGTTTAGACATGTTTTAATTCAAAACGTACGAGATTAAACAATTTACGCATGTGTATTTAGTGTTAAAACAACAATATCTGACCCTGACAAGCTGAGTCCGGCGGACGGTTGTTGCGGCTCGCGGGAACTTTACTTCGTTCGTTGCCTGGCAACGGCGAATCAAGGTCACACTACAAGTCTTCTTCGATTTTGTATGCGTTTGATGAAAAAATAAATACATGTAACGCCGCTTTTCGGTTGAGTATCGCGCGCTTGCTGAAAAAATAAATACACGTGATATATTACTTTACCCCCCCTCCCCCCTTGTGATATTTCGTGATTTTTTATGGACCCCCTCCCCCCCTTTTGAGCCTCACGTGATTAATGGACAGCCCCTTACCTAACCTGTATAACCCAGTAGCTGGGTACCATGACACACCTGGCCCGACTGGTTTCAGATATTCTGACTGCTGACTGCCCGTAACGATCTACGACTATCAAAGATGTATAAATGACAGCCGGTGGCAAGGACAAAACGGTTGCTTTCCGAGACACGGAGGAATCTTGATATGTTAAGATAAATAATAAATAAAATAAATAATATTCCACAACTTTCACACAACGCCATCTAGTCCCAAACTAAGCAGAGCTTGTGGTATGAGTACTAGACAACTGATAAACATACATAAATATTTTTAAATACATACATGTTATAGATAAATTACACCCAGACAAAGAACAAATGATCGTGCTCATCACACAAATATTTGTCCTGGGTGGGAATCGAACCCACGACCTTGAGCATAGCAGTCAGGGCCACTGACCACTATACCAACAGGCCACCAGGACAGGTTACCTATTCCACGACTCGACCTTGGCGTGCGTTGCTTAACCTTGACCCATGCAGCTGTTATAATCTACAACGTGTAACGGAAAGGGTATATTTATATCAAGGGCACGGCTTCTTTGGATGATATCAAACGATATTGGAAGGGTTTCAACTCAAAATAAAATACTCTAAAAATTGATACCAAAGGAGATGTTTCATTTTGGGCTACCATTAGTACACCACATAGATAAATATAAAAAATAATAGCGATTATCATAAAAATACTCAAAAAATTGTTTGGAGACGGGTAGAGCTGTGATAAATTATTATTTGGGAAGATTTTTATTATGATAACCCTTGTTTTAGGGCAGCCATGACAGTCATGTTTGACAGATTTAAGTTTCATGACGTTTGGTGTCTTTCTGTGAGTCGTAGAGATGGGCAAGTGAAAAAAAAAAACCATTTAATATCGAATATAATTTAATTATCAATCTATATGAATTATTATCAAGTCAGAAATAGATATTTTCCGTAAAGGTAATTCACGTAGGTAACATTGACTCCAGCCACCGCGGGATCCAGAGCGTCGGGGATCGCGAGCCGATCTCCAGCCACCGTAGACGCGGGCTTGCGGACTGCGAGCAGCAGGTTGCTGTCACTGTCCGGTAAGGACCAGGACCGGGTCGGCTCTAAGAGCTCCAGCACCACTGGTGCTGGAGCCCCATCACTGATGGGGCCTCATAAGACTATTCCTGCCGGGGTTGCGGGAATGTTCTAACGAGATACCGTGGCCCCGGAACTTAAGGGCAGCTTGAAGGGAACAGGGTGGGTTTTTAGTCAGTAGAAGTCTGACACGCCCTTTCGCTTCGCGAGGCCAAAAAAAGAAAACTAATCTAAAGATATATGCATATGTTGATAGCGCAAACGTGCTGACGATCTGGTGTGACATTTGAACTACTCCCCGAATCTGACAAGATTAGTGTAACTAAGACAAATAGTATACTAAAGTGAATTAAAAAATATCGATTTATTGAGATTTATAATATTCTATATTTATCGATTATTTTATGAAAAATATCGATATTTTTACTCACGCCTATTGAGTCGTTGAGTTATGTGTTTGCGCCTTGTTGGATTGAATATTTTCGGAGTTTTTAATGATTATTTTGTTTTGCGACCCAGATTATTTCTAAAGA
This sequence comes from Tholera decimalis, assembly GCA_943138885.2. NCBI lineage: Eukaryota > Metazoa > Arthropoda > Insecta > Lepidoptera > Noctuidae > Tholera > Tholera decimalis. The sequence continues at coordinate 9,640,921 of OW964554.2, forward strand.
CATTGATTGATTGCTTCTCTGTTGATCCCAGCTTTGTTAATGGTTTTTGATTCGCCTGTGATTTAGATATCGTCGTTATCGGTATTCTACAATGACAAGTTCAGTTTCAGGTATGTCTGCTTTAACCCGTGCATTTACTTATTATTTTGTTAACATGCTATTACTATATGATGTTATCTTCCCACTTTCCATATTCTAATAGATTTTAACTCATATTTATTCCAGTTTATGTACAATGGCGTGCCTGCACTGTACCTCTGTTATAGATGAAAATGAACTATATATTGGAGAGCATAGAAGCACCGGCTTTTTTCCTGGATGGAGTATTGATAAGGGATGATGTGGAATAAATAAAAAGAAAAGTATATTTAATTCTCTTCAAGTTGTTTTATACATACTTCTTATGGCTGGTTTTTCATCCTCTTAATATCACCAATTACAGAACTTATTTGGAGTTTTATAGGAGTAATAGTTAGGTATCTACAGCTCACAGAACAGCTCACTGCTCTCCTCCTTTAGGTTCATAACGACAACTTCCCAAAACGTTCACTCTCCCAAAATGTCCACTTCCCAAAATGGTAATTCCCTAAATGTCTATTACCCATTTCGTCCTCTTTCCCAAAACGACCAGATCCCAAATTGTCCATTTTTCAATACGTCTACTCCCAAAACATCTACATCACAACATTTAACACTTGCCCTATATTTTCATGAAAAATAAAAGAATCGCTTTATCGTCCTATTTCTAAACAGGACTACAATGAGTAACTAAAAATGCGTAATGGAGATTACAATGTTTATTTGCATTTTATCATTTAAATATAATATCTTTATAATCTTTGATCTTTTCACACAGAATCACAATTAAAACTTTGGCTGCAATCAGAAATACCTATTTATGTTTAGTTTTTTTTTTACACTTGACTAGCAGTCGCATGTAAATATATTTTTTTTTAAAGTTAATCGGAGTAGTTAGTTTTTCCAATAACGTGCTATACATTATCGAAGTCCAGAGATTTTTGACAAGCACTAAAGAATGAAACAGCACATTTTGCTACACAAATTAACATTCAAGCCTTCGTTTTTTGTTTCCAATATAACCAATCTTTAGCTACTGAAATATGTATTATCCTGTGGTCTTATTTTATAACTAAGTATTTTCGGAATTCGTATGTTGATATTGTATTGTATTTATAGTTACAAAAATATCCATCGACCTCCGATACGTCAAAAACACGCTCCGTCAAACCGATATGTCAAAATGACATTCGCATCAGTCATCACTGTTTAATAGCAAAATGCCTGATCCGCCATATTTATTGTGTTGCTCTCCTCGATGGAGTTAATTTGAATATCACACTAAAATAAAGCGAAATCATAGAAAATTAATATTAAAAAACGGTTACTACATTATACAGCTACATTTATATGTGGTGTACTAATGGTAGCCCAGGCTCCATACATTTCTGGAACATCTCCTTTTCGGTTTCGTAAGTTTCTTAAATTGAAATCATAACAATGGTGTCACTGCACTACGTAGGTCAATAACTTTCCACGTCACTTGCAAATATCACGATAAATCTCTTCTGTGATGTGCTTATTAAAACCCTTCCAATATCGTTTGATATCACCCAAAGAAGCCGTGCCCTTGGTATGTTTATACCCTTTCCGTTATACGTTGTAGATACGAGCTCCTCAAATATAAGGTGGTAAACCTTTGAAAAGAAAATATCACTTAGATGAATGGCTCAATCGCAGTGCTACATACGGTGTAAGTTTATAAAATCTGGTGAATCTTTATAAGCAATCCAACCATCCAACATTCCGGTGCGATAAAATCGATACCTGATGTTCTTGACCTTAAGAACAAAAGCTACGCTAAGCTCTAATCGTAACTCCATAATTTATATCGAGCACAACACATCACTCGAGCCTTTACATAATGCACGATGGTAGCTAAAATAACGCTTCGGAACTCTCCGATGGATTGGTACACTGTGGTACATTTGCTAAGAGAGAGACTTCCGTATGAATATTTTTAGGAGCATTTTATTGATATAATAAAAATTAACTGTATCAAAACATTTTTTTTTTAATTACTGATGGGCCCCTCTTGACCTCGATCTCACCTGATGGTAAGCGATAGATGAGGTCTAAGATGGGAAGAATGAGCCCAGAAGATGCCTATTCACTCGTGCTTTAAAGGCTGAAAGGTCAATCAAATCAGACTATCTATTTTTGCTAATATAGGCAAAAATTGTTGGTCAAATATATAATAAAGAGAAACTACGTATGTTCCGTCATTAATCATACAAAAAGTTAATAGAGTTACATTAAATTAAATTAGAGCTTCAACTGTTATATATGTATGAGTTTCAGTTACCTTTCAAGTGGAAATCTTTATAAAATGTGTACCATAAACGTTTTCTGAAAAAGGAGGTACGCGAAACGAAGGCCTATCGGTATCGTCGGTTATGTATCGTCATAGATACGGTATCAGACCAAACCTTGAAAAATTTATGTTTACTACCTGTAAGGACTCTCAAAGTTTCCAGGACGAGAAGGAGGAGTGAACGTTCAAAGTTTTAAGACTATTTTTTGTCTAGACGTAGGAATAACGGTATCAGTGCACTAAACAACTTAGTCTTCACACACGTTACTAAGCGCCATTTTAGCAGTCCAGTGCGCGGGCGCCTCCTATTATTTCTATCTGGATCTCTTTTATTGCATCGTAAATAAGTATAGTGACAGTTTTTATTGCGCCAAACTCAGTTCCGGAGTTAGTTGGGGTGAGATTAACATCTCCGAACGAGTGCAGAATAAGTATGAGAGGATTGTCGGTTTTAGAATTACGCTCCTCTTGTTCTGTGTTCCTGGTAATTGCTATAACATTTTCATGAAATGTTTTAATGATTAGCTGGTAATTGTTTAGAGGATTTGTGTTGAGCTTAGATTCCTGTCGAGGATTTGTATTTGTTTGCCTTTCAATTATAATTTGAGGGTAATTTTATTCTGTAAGATTGAAGTTGGGCTTAATGATTTGTGTTTATAGTGAGCATGGCTGTTTTATTTTATGAAATGTTTAATCTTTAATATAGTAAAAGTGCGTTTCACTTTCGTACCTACTGATGATTTTCCGGACCCTTTCGCCGATATTTCACATTTTGCTTCAGAAATAATATTTTAATCAATAGGTTTACGTTCACTTGCTAAAAGCATTCAAGTTTAAAAATGTATCATATGCATTACTTGCGTAAGTCGTGTATAAACAGTCCTTAAATGTACAAACAAACAAAAATTAAAGAAAAACACCCTACAATCCCGCACCAATTACTTACTCTTACAACACCAATACAATATAACCTATAGATATTCGAAACCCCCAAAAGGGAGACATTCACGCTCGAATTATCACTATTTGTTACGAGTGCAAACTTTGCTCCCCATGCAGGTACAAAAAAACGTCAATCCAGGGAAAACTTTTACGTAAATAGTAAGGTATGTTTAAAGTTTGTGCCAAGGGTGAACTGATTGTGTTGAAGCTTTGTTTCTCTTATAGATACGAGTGTTTGAGTATCAGAAACGTTTGTGGAATTTTTATTTTTAACTTATTTAGTTTCATCTTATAGAAATGTATTTTGAAGACCGCTTATCAGATTCTGCACTACATTATTTATTTTTTATTTATTTATTTGGCACACACATGTTATTTATCGAAAGAGAGATACAAAAAGAAGAGAAAAGCAAACAGTATTCAAGAGAAGTACCCATGGGCCCCAAACTAGGCACAGCCTGTATCTTGGTGGCCCAGGATGGAAACTTAGCTGATTTCAGTTTAGTGCGGACAGCGCAATTTGACTCTTGTCAAATTAATTTTAATGAAGCAGATATAAGTTCAAACAATAATAATGTTAAAGTGAAAATAATAAAATAGAATTAAAAACAAATTAAATTAAATTACAAATGAAATTAAATTACAAATTAAATTAAATTACAAATAAAAATTAAATTACAATTACAAATTAAATTACTAATAAAAATTACAAACTAAATCACAAATTAAATTTAAAGTTAAATCATCATCGAATACAAATTTCAAGTCACAATTAATGAAAATCAATAACATAATTAGCTGTCGGAGTGAGATAAATACACTAGACACAAAATAAAATAATAATTAAAAAAATACATAATAATAATATAAGAATAAAATACAGTCAGGTATACTACGGTACGGTATTACTTTAAAGTGATTAGAAAGGTTCTCATCATCATCATCCACAGCCTGATTTCACCCACTTTTGGGTATACGGAAGCCCCCTGCGCTTGTATCAAGCTCCACGTTTCTGTGCCCATGTCATTCAGGAAATAACAGAAGAAAGAATGCCAACTAAATACAGTTATTTCAAAAAGGCTTGCTATGCTTTGGCCAAAGACTAAACATTACCTAAAATATGACAATGCCAGTCTCTTGGGTACGTTACCAGTCGATAGCGTTGAGGATATTTTTATGCTTTATATTAGTTTAAATACGTTGTTACATAATATATTTTAAGGGTTTCGTAATATCAAAATTAATTTAGCATCTTATTCATTACTATTTTAACATAGATGGGCTGTATGTAGCTTTTTAATGCATCTATAATTCTCAATAAATGTACGGTCCACTGCTGTATAAGTTCTCAACACCGGAACATATACGATTACATACTGCATTCTCGTTGGTGTCAAAATATTTAATAAAAACTAGATCATTTGAGCCGTGAGAACAGTGATCTTATTGTCGGTAGATTGAATTACCTTCTTGTGCAACTGATTAAATTTTAGTTAAGGCGAAGGGGCAAGGTGTATTTTTTATGGATTTCACTTTTAGGCATAAAGCAAAAGTGAACAGGTCAGTCACATGTCCTTGAACATCTCGTAAGGACATAGACTTCATCAATTGTTTTTTGTCCGTGGAGAGCAAAATAACATTGCAAAAATAAAATATTGAAAAATAAGTTGAAAGCTTCAACTTGAGTTTCGAAACACAAAATAAAAGCAAAAATCTTATTGATCTTTGCAAGCAATTCGCAGAAGTCAAAAAATGGTAGCCTTTATATCATATTTTTAATGAAAATTAATTTTCAGGAAATTTCTAGAAGCCAAACTAAAGTAACATGTCATAATGTTTAATGGCATACCTATATACTTAAAAATATATAGGTACCGTGAAACGTTGATTTTATCATGAAAATGACTAAAGCATCTGGATAGTATTAAAAGTATCAAACCTCTTGCCTTTAAAATTTGATCACAGTACCATAACTAATCAAGATGACGGCTGCATGGAATACATTGTGGTTATTAAAGTATATCCCCCTCTTATTGTTTTAATAAGATTCTTGTTTGAGATAAAACAACATGGATTCTTGGTCCGATTTCACGGTAAGACCTTTTTAAACGTAATGGATACTTAATGAATCACGTATTTTTACTCATCGTTAATTAACGTGTGTTACTTTTGCAGAATAATTTTTTGTAAAGATAAACGATTTTTAAAGCACTCTATTAAAGTTGATGGCAATATATATAATAATATATAAAATAAAAACTGTGATTTAATTCTTTTGCAATATAAAAAATCATAACTTTTTTTTTATAGGCTTGCGTTTGACCATAATCTCACCTGATCTTAAGCGATGATGTGGTCGAAGATGAAGCACGCTTGCCTAGAAGTATCCTATTCGCTCTTGACTTAAAGACTCCCAGGTTATAACTATCAGGAAACACAGACTCCGGCAGGGAATTCCACTCCTTAGCCGTACGCACAATGAAAGTATTCCCAAAATGTTTCGTGCGTATGGGTGGGATGTCCACCATGTAACGATGGCGCATCGCCGTTTGTCTTGTAGTCCAATGATGGAACGGGCTTGACAGAATAAGACTGTGTAATTCCATCGCACACTCCCCGAAATGTAACCTATAGAAAACTGATAGACTAGCAACTCGTCACCGATGCTCTAGGCTCTGGAGCCTTGTTTCAACCAGTTTCTTGTTGCCGATGAGCCTTTTGGCCCGTTTCTCTATAGACTCATGTGCATCAAGCTGGTAAATGGCAGATCCGTCCCAGAGATGAGAGCAGTACTCCATACACGACCGAACTTGCGCTTGATAGAGGTTGAGCAGCTGTTCTGGTGTGAAGTACCGTCTCACCTTTGCTAGGATTCCCAACTTTTTGGCAGCCAATTGATCCTTAACCTCGATAAACGGACCAAAATTAAGGGTGGATGTCAACGTAACGCCAAGATGCTCGATGCGATCAGTTATCGACACGGTTACACCACGGAAAGAAAGAGCCGGTTGAAATTGGCTCCTTTTGGCTCGGAAAAGACACGCCTGGGTCTTGGCAGCATTAAACTTGATTAAGTTGGCGTCGCCCCACTCAGAGACAGCCTTCAAAGTCAAGTTCAAGCGCCCCACCATTGCCTCTCGGAGAGACTGGACTTGTGACCCACTAGCACGCGCGCTGGATATATATCTCTCAGCAACAGTGCTGTCGTCTGCATACCCAAAGGTACCGGGCATTAGCAGATCGTTAATATACAGCAAGAATAAAGTTGCTGAGAGAACTGACCCCTGAAGGACCCCGGCATTGACTGTACTTATATCAAATACTGAAAACTGCCCTTAATATTGCCATTCTCTTTTTAACCACCTCACTCCTGTAAATACTGGTCGCTGGGCCCTCAAGGTTCTGGGTTCAAATCGATGCATATTATCTATATCTTACTTCTTACTAATATTATACAAACGAAAGTTTGTGAGGATGGATGGATGGATGGATGTATGTTTGTTACTCCTTCACGCAAAAACTACTGAGCGGATCTGTATGAAATTTGGCGAGTATGTAGTTGAAATCCTGGAATAACACATAAGCTACTTTTTATCCGGGAATTTCCACGGCATCGGGATATACGCGGGGAAAACCTCCCACGCGAACGAAGTCGCGGGCAAAAGCTAGTAGCATTATATTTGAAACTAGCTTGTGCCAGCGGCTTCGACCGCGCGGGAAGTTTTTCCCGTGTAAATCCCGATCCCGTGGGCATTTCGAAAAATCCTTTCTTAGCGGATGCCTACGTCATAACATCTACCTGCATGTCAAATTTCAGCCGGATCCGTCCAGTGGTTTGGGCTGTGCGTTGATAGATCACTATGTCAGTCAGTCAGTCAGTCACCTTTGAGTTATATATATTTAGATAATTAATGAAGTTCATTGATTATTTAATAGAAGGATAGCCTGAAATATTATTAGGCTGTAATCAGCCTAAAAATATTTCAAAAAAAGCCAACAGATAAACGATTTTTATTTGCAAACTGGTTGTAAAATTACAAAACACGTCATATTCTATTGTAAATTAAAATTTAAGGAGCCCGGTGTTTCCAAGCTATTCTGAAAAAAAAAATAGAAAACAAACTCGCAGGTCGACGTCATTTTGTCTAGCGACTAGCATTTTGCCCGCGTCTTCGTCCGCGTGGATTCCGAAAAACCGCACCTTGGGTACAACCAATGAAAAAAATATCGAATTGGACTATTAGTTTCTGAGAGTACCCTCTACATACAAAGTTACATGCCTCTTTATAACATTGACATATATGAGAACAAAAACTGTATGAAGTAGCTGTTTTATTGCATTAACCATGTTTTGATGGTCACGAGCAGTCTAGAGATGGTAATTGTGAATTGATAATTAGGCGTTTTCAAACGCGGCGTTAAGTAACTAAGTACTCAACTCCCGCTTCTTAATTTAGAAATCGAGTAATTGTTTCCTACATTGTAGCAACTTTATTCTTAACATTCCAATAATGGTCGTTGATTTCTGATCAAGTATCTCTTTGATGTTGCATTTCAGCATTTAAAAATACCTCATTATCGAAGCTATCTCCCCACCGCAGACAGACATTACAAATCCAAATGAAAAATAATGCCTCTATCTTACCGATTCGATCGCACTTAGTATGGAAATGAAGTCATCAAGCTAAAGCCTCCCATTCACTAGACGACTCGATCGCTGGGGTGACAGTGGCGATGCTCGTCATTCCTACAAATCATGTTTACTGGTTGTCCGAACAACGCGGGGGCAGACTGTCAATAATCGCGTATCGCACCCTTCTGTCTGTGGTGCGTTTGGTCTGCTAGAAACCTATTTGTCAGTCAATGAGATTTTTTTTAAGAAAAAAAAATTAGAAAATACAGTATCAAATAGAGAGAGAGATAACTCTAAAAAAGGGTTTTTCGAAAAGTAATGTAAAAACCTTTCAAGTTGCTCCCGACATTAAGGCGCCAATAAGAATAAATTATGTAGATTATGCTCAATCATTATAAATGTTTGCATTTTGAAATAGAATACAGTTTCAGTAAGTTAGCTACAAGCAGTTACCAGCGTTGGAAGATCCGACCAATCACAATGTTGGAGGGCCTTGGTAAAATAGCCAAAACAATCACTAATACAAACAAACAGAAGAAGTCACTGACACAAAGGATTAGCAGGCTGAGGAAGATGGCTGACCTCAATTAAAAAACGAAAAAAAAAGAACATCAATGTCGTTCGAAACAAACGAACATATCTTGACGCCGGACATGACAAGCCATCTTCCACTTGACTCGCTCATGCACCAAACTGAACGGGTCACGAATCGACTCACCTGTTAGTGAATCTCGATGACTCGGCGGAAAGCGCTCCCATGATATACAAGTCATTCTATATTTTGTTTGTAACTGGTTTGTACCGGTTACAGGATTACTGTATGGTTTTGTTGTCCCATCTCGTATGAATACAACAGGTAGTAATCGATACTGTGTTTGAGATTTTCGAGTTCTTGTGAAATCATCTGAATCATCACATCACATATATCACAATACAAAACAATACATCACAATCATCAAAGGAATATCATCCATTGACTGCCTGCCTCCCGATCTGGGCGAAGCGGGAGGATGTGTCAGACTTTTACTGACTAAAACCCATCCGTGTTCCATCATCAATATGCCCTTCGTGTTCCGAGGCCGCGGTAACTCTTTCGAACAATTTCGCAACCCTGGCAGGCAACAGCCCCCTTGTGGGCCCCGATAATTTTGCTGACACTCCTTGAGGCGCGCGTCTACCCGGGCTTGGTTTCGGTCGGGCGGTTAGCTACCCATTGCTCGCAGCCCGCAGGCCGCAGGAGTCACTCTGTGACTTCCCACGCCCTGAGCTTCTTCTGCAGCGGCTGGGGCACAAGGGCTGGGAGGACCTTGGGACCATTACACAATTGCCATAAACCCACTTCAGACTCCAGTTGGAGGAATTAACAAAATTGCTAGTAACATGAATTCTACCCACATTTCTAGCCCTCTTTTTAAAAGAAAAATTAAATTAAAATAAGAAACTTTTGCCGTATAAATATTACTTTTAAATACTACAAATTATCTTAACTACTTACCTGGACCAGCCAGGAAATTTAACAATTAAAGAACTGTCATACCTGAAACAGAAAGAAAATGGTTATAAATATACTGCGCTTGACATAAAAGTTGTGCTTTTTAAACGACTTCAAAAAAAGGAGGAGGTTCTCAGTTCGTCTAGAACTTTTTTTGTTTTTTTTTTTATGTTTGTTACCTCATAACTCGAAGACGGCTGGACCGATTTGGAAATATTTTTTTTTAATATATTTTCTAGTTGGTCCCATTGTTATGAAATCAGAATCTGATGATGAAATCCTGGAGTAATCGAGGGAACTCTTCAAATATTATAGGCACACCTATAGCGTTTTGGGTATTTCTAATAGTACCTTGTGCAGTTGCTCTTGAAAAGCATCACTTGAGGAAGTGGAACTGATGATGAAAACCAGAGATGGCCACCGAAACTATTAAATAATAAGTATTTCGTGGATTGCGATTCGATTACTTGAATATGGATGTTAAGCACTTTATGATCGTCACAATGCATATGGTGAAGTAGAGCTGATAGTGAAGTACCAGGAGAACTCAAAAATTAACGGCTCTGCATCGGAAAAAACAATATTTTGTAAAATGTGATAAGTAGTTGATATTTTGGCTTTTGTAACTAGATATATTACAAACCGACCTACTAAAAAACGTGAAAAAAACTTTTTTGCAAAAAATAAAACCGACTTTCATATCAAAACACCACAAAGCCAAAAATAACTTTAATTTCGGAAGGCGGTGTGAAAAAAAAGAAAATACAAAACCAATAACACCTACTACCGAAATTAAAGTATTTTTTTTGGCTTTGTAGTGTTTTGATATGAAAGTCGGTTTTATTTTTGCAAAAAAGTCCCCAACATAGAATTGTTATATTACATTATAGGTAATGATTACGTGGATTCTAGACTCTTCTAGAAACTCGAGAGATGGGTAAATTATATGTTATTTGTAAATAGGTTAAAACAACACTTGTACTCGTCAATATTTTTTATCAATTTGAACTAGGTGAGGCTGGAGTTTCCGAGCTTACTACCTTGACAATAAACAAATTCAGTTTGTAGTCCATACAATTCGTATTTACTAGTCAAATCATACTCAGCTCAACGATTTATCGAACAATACGAGTACCATAGTAAGGATATTTAAGTTCTATAAGGTTCAATCCTGCTCCCTGTATACATCACCTTACATCCTAGACCCCACAGAAAGATGATCTGGATAGCACATAACTATCTTCCGTTGATACGAAACAAACTACTCGCAGTCTCAATATTTTTCTTCCAAGCCCAGATGACGGCAATAAAATATAAACAAACAATCCAAACTGAATCAGTAAAACTAAACTAGCAAGTGACGAACTACGTCTCAACAAAGACAAACAGTAGCTTTATTCGCAACAATAAATAAAGCAAGCAAACACATGAGAAATACTGGGTATACCCTTAGGAGCCCTCATTATTTTAATAGTGTAAACCACATTATCCAAACCAAAATTAACTTTATTTACATATAGATTCAACCTCTATTCGTTTAGCACGTCACTTGAGGTATTCAATAGTTGTACATCACTACTTGTTAGTTGAAATTAAACCTTTTTAAGCGCGTCTTAGAGTTTGTTTTAGCATTTCGTTTTATCTAGCTTAGTGGTTGACCGGTAGGGACCGCACACAGTGTCTTGACGCCTACACTAGAATCGAAAACGCCTTCGGATCAAGGGGAGAGGAATAATTAACGTGTATCAAAGTCTCCAAACTTGGGATGCTAATAAAATATTTGCATGAGTAACTTTTATAAGACTTGCAGCCATTCAGTATGTATGACATAGATGGCAACTTTATTGCAGGAAGAATTACATATCTCTTTAAGTTTTTTTTTTGTTAAGTTGATATATTTTTCTAATTTATCCATCGAAATGTCTATAAATCTCCATTCCTTATCAATCTTCATCCAGGTTCCTTAAAATTTTCTCTATCGGTACAAATGCGTAGCTCTATTCATCTGATATGTGCTAAGCAGTATTTCGGCAATTTCTGCTTTTCAAATTGCAATATAGGTACAAAGTTAGTTAAGACTTAAGCTAACGAACTACGTTACGTCTCATTATCAGGTCAACGAAAGACACTTTCACCAGAACAGATTTTTTATATCTGAAATCGTTGTTATGTGCCTATTTTTTATTATTATCAACAAATTCTGCACATTTTCCATTAATTTTATGTTAGACATGAGCATAACAATTGAAGTTGACTCTTTAAAAATAAAAATATATAGAATAGAACGCTCCAAATAACAAATTACCTAAGTCCTTTCTAAACACAAACATAAAATCACTAATAACGAAATCAAGATAAGACTTAAAAGGTTATTGATACGTCAAGACCACCCATCTCTTCCGTATATTTTGTTTCTTCGCTTGAGTATTGCTGGCCACGAGTAACGTAATTATTCGGTTTTATTGTAAACAACCGGTATGTTTGTATGTATAATGTCGGATTAAACCGTCAAAACACAGTTGAAACATAATTAGATTTAATGATGTTGAATTTGGAGCTGTATCGTGCTAGCTAGATTTAGATTTCACTCATTTATAGGTTGATTACGGTTTTCGATGACAGTAATTTGATATTCGATCGTCACTTGGTTTTTGTGTGTTCAAGGATTTATTAAGTAGTAGTTTTTATTCTTTTTATTTAACTTTATACGTGTTGATATCCTCTCAATGTGGTGCATTAGACGAGGTAATTGATACTTATTTCGTAGATAGTCTAGTGTTTATTCCGATAGAGTATTATTCCGGTAATGTAATTTGATTCATTTTATGCACGTATATTTTTAACCTATTAAGTTAACGGTAACCGAAACTAAACAAACAATACTTATATTTTTCAAAGCAGACGCTACAATTTCTCGCCCTATTAAGAATAACATGATAAAATACCAAGATGGTGGTACACAAAGAAATTCTAATAAATTCATATGTACCTCCTGTGTGCAGTTCCACAAACGTAAGTCACTGGATATTGCGGTGTGCCACCCGCCTTACTCGCTTTGTGTCGTTAGCAAAACAATAAACATTAAAATATATATCAAATAATTTTATTGCACACATATGCTGGATGGTCTTACCTCACACATTCTAGATACCTTAAAGAAACCTTTACGGTGAATCACAGGACTACTTACGTGATACCTTTGCGGACTCTCCTAACACAGGCATTGTTTGCCTAAAAGGAGGCTCCAAACACATATCACGGGTCCTGCCCCCATTGTACATGAAGTTCTTGGTGTAAATAAAATATATTATTTTTATTTTCTTTTTCTTTTTCTTTTTCTTTTTCTTTTTCTTTTTTTCTTTTTCTTTTTCTTTTTCCTTTTCTCTTTCTTTTTCTCTTTCTTTTTCTTTTTCTTCTTCTTTTTCTTTTCTTTTTCCTTGTCATTTTCATACCTACGTGTCTGAAAATATAGTTATGATGTTTTTTTGGCTTATTTATATTGACATTAGAAGTTACGTGGGGCTTCGCTCCCGAGGACTGTATCTCGATAAAAGCATTACTTCAAGCTACATCCATACCAAATTTCATCCAAATTCACCAAGTATTTTCTAAGAGCGTTCAATATACAAACAAACATGTCCGCTTTATAATATTAGTATAGATTTCACACAAGTTAAGTTGCAGAGGCACCATTCAATGTGTTTTATGGTACGAGGCACGAACCGACAACTATGTCTCTATGCATTGTACAAGTAAACTTAGCCTAACCACTGTTGAAACCCTCAACTATAAAAGTTACATATTTAATATATTAGTCATCAACTTGTATGTATATTGACGGTTAAAAGGTAATTGGGCATAAGCGACATTTTGGTCGAAATTTACTTATGAATGCCATTCTACTTAAAATTTTCCATTCTTTCGAATGCGCTAACTCCCATTGCTCTGTGGTAACTTTTTAGTCACTTATGCCCAAGCAAAAAACTGCGTTTTGTAGAAAGTTATGTCCATTTCCAAACTTTAAACTGCTCTCTTTAATAATTTGATTTTTGTCGCTTATACTCTATTACCTTTTAACCGTCGATATATGCATGTCGGGCAGGTATCTGCAACAAAAATTATACCTCTGTGCCAAATTTTATACAGATCTGTTCAGCCTTTTTGGCGTGATTGAGTAAAGAACCACCATTCAAAACTTTCACATAACATAATATTTGTATAGATTTGATAATAACAATTGTTAACTAGAGGAACGACTTATAAACCCATAACTATCACTCTGAAATAAGAATATCTAAAAAAGATTGATTGATTGATTTATAAATAGTCTGATGGATACTAGCAAGAAGTTTTTCAAAGAATCACAAAATTCCAAATATCAGCTGAACTATTGAATACTTCTGAACACGCATGGGGTTTAAATTGGTAGGTATTAAAATCCTCAACCCCCAGGACACCGTTGAACCACCCCCTGTTACACCCTATATATTCAACCCTTTGTGTAACCAGCCGAAACTTTACCGAATACCTTATTTTTTTTCAAACCGAGTCTTGACTAGAATGTCAGTTGGAAACAATAATGTGAAGGTAAAAGACTTGGATACCTCAAGGTACCAGCACAGACACGTCTGGCGAAGAAATCTTCACTGTGTAAGTATGATTGAAGAACGAGAAGAGATTTGACGACACGACGGGCGCAGTGGTATATCGATTAGCTGTTGCGCTGAGGGACACGGGTTCGATTGTTTAAATAGCCTGCAAACAGTGGTTGTGGATTTTGTTAAAAATACTCTGAAGAAATTCTTAGTGTGGGATACAGTTTTATAAAGATAATTAAGCAGCAAAATAAGACATCACAAATATTATTTTTTCTGCAATCCGTACTGAAGTAGCTCACGTCGCGCGTCGTCAAGGAGGAGCCGCCGATTAAGGTTATCGGTTCCGTATATGGCCACTTGAACATTGTCAGCACTTTGTAGATTATGTGTAGGTACTTTTATAAAGGACTTCGGAGGAATATTTACTCAATTTTATAAAGGTGTTGGGATTTTTAGGACCCAAGCACTCTACATTTATAAATGCGAAAAGCATTAGCAATGCACGAAAGATTTAAATTATTACATATTTCCTACATATAGTCTGACTAGCTTTCGCCCGCGGCTTCGTCCGCGTGGAAAAAAAATCCCCCGATTTTGAAACATTCTTCATTAGTGCTCCGCTCCTATTGGTTTTAGCGTGATGATATATAGCCTATAGCCTTCCTCGATAAATGGGCTATCTAACACTGGAAGAATTTTTCAAATCAGAACCGTAGTTCCTGAGATTAGCGCGTTCAAGCAAACAAACAAACAAACAAACTCTTCAGCTTTATAATATTAGTATAGATTACCTGCAATGTATCCATCTGTGAAAAGATTTTTTAACGGATATAGGCCTTGACGGTGATCGTCAATGTATTTAGCGATTAAGTACTTTTGTTCGGAAGTTATTTATGCACTATTAATTTAAGGATTCTAGTTTCAGTCTCGGGTAAGAACTGTATTACCAACGTCTCTTATGAAAAAAACAAGATAGTGATAAACCACACACACACACATCACTTACCTATTAAAGTAGTATAGTATGGTATATTTATAAAATTGTACACTAATTTAACCCTCCCCATTTTAATTAAGGCTCGTAAACTCCTTCCAAAGGTTGTCTGGAAGATATCGCTCTTAGCCATAAGACCGCCATTGTAACCAATTTTTTTTTACAATATTGTTATTTAAGTGTGCTTCAATTATTGGTGTACAATAAAGTACCTATATTCTATGTCTATGTATCTATCTATCTATAGAATATATTATAATTATTCAAAATCGATTTCTATTATTAATATTGATGCATCGACTCCATCCTTTTATTGTTAACATTAGTAAACGCCCAACATCCTCACGAGGTGTGGCTAGGTTTACCATGATTTGGCTGGTTAATCTCAGGACTTGTGTTTGACAATTATGACTTTGAATATACCAAAGCAGGAAATACATGCGTTGAAAACATTCCATTATTGCCGTGAACCTACTCCAGACACAATTATAGTTAGCTTAGTTGAAAGGGTTAACAAGATTGCTAGTAATGTGAATTTGAAACATATTGCTTTCTTTTTATATATAAAAAAAACAATGCGAGGATCCATCGGTGTCATACTGGTCGGAACATTCTAAAGATTTTACTCTCTAAAATTACTTGAAAAGTTGTATGTGTATGTTTGTTTGCATTTTAATAAGATGCAGGTATGAGGCACAGTCATGATTTTCTAAAAGAAAAAATATCTTACATAATATTTATTTTAACTTATTTGCATTTAATTAAGTTGACATTCAAGACTTTTTTTTCTTAAAAAAATCGCATGATATTTTTTTTAGTTTATCCAAGAGAAAGCAGTCAAAACTAAATTGAATATAACCAATAGACAAGACGTAACCAAAACATTTAAGTTTTGTCTCACTATAATTCTATCGCATAGCGACCCTACTAGGCGTGACTTGCTACCTTCCGCACGATAATTCTCGCTTCCTGCGGTCACTGCAAGTCATCGTAGGGGTGAAATGATTAGAAATTAGTGCCTATTAGCAACCTTTTCTGATATTAATGCAGTTAGATTTATTTCAGTGAGGGTTACTTTAATTGCTCTGTAGCGGGCAACGACCTGGATCTGGAGAAACTTGGGTGAGGTTTATATGTTAAGAAATGGGTGTAACAATGGAAAGAATATTTTTATTGTTAGTTAGCCTTTTCCCAACTCTGTTAGGGTCGGGTTACAGTCTAACTGAATGCAGCCGAGTATTACTAGTATTTTACATGGAGCGATTCCCCATCTGAGCTCCAGAGATAGTAGCTGAGTTTCTTTTTGATGATAAACATAATATGGATAGTATGTTTTGCTATACAACGTGTAATTTAAAGGGTACAGTCAAACCTGGATAAGCGAGAGTTCAAGGGAGCACAATTTCATTCTCGCTTATGGAGGTTTCTCACTAACCTGAGTTTCTCGCTAATGCAGGTACATGGGTAGCGTTTCTCTCTTATAGGGGTACGCAGCAATAACAGGACAGGACGGTACACAGGCACACGTGTCCATTTGAAAAGAATGCGATAAAATAACAACATTATTTAGTTCCACTAAATAGAATAGGTACAATATTGACGAGAATACAAAAACAATGGTAGGAAGTTCCACGAAAGTTAAGAATGAGTCGTAAAATAGCACATTTTAAATTTGTAAGTAAAGCTCGACGTCGCTTATAGAGGTATAGATAAGTAGCAGTCTCACTTACGGAGGTCTATGAGGGAAAAACGACTCTCTCTTACAGAGGTTTCTGTTTCTCGCTAATAGAGGTTTTGGGACTTGGGACTGGGAGGTCTTAAAATGATGGGTCCTGGCTATTACTCTCACTTATAGAGTTTTCTCACTTATCCAGTTCTCACTTATCCAGGTTGGACTGTATATATATACCGAGTGCACGGCTTCTTTGGAACAACAGACCGGTTAAGTAGTACATTAGCCTTAGGGAGCTAAACTACGAGTGGCGGTACCTAAAAAAAAAAAAAAAAATTCTTTGGAGCAGACCGGTTAAGTAGACGCACAGCCTTACTGAGCTGATCTACGAGTGGCCCTACCTAAAAAAAAAAAACTTCTTTGGATGATAACAAACGATATGGCAAGGGTTTTCTAATCCTATGTCTACGTGTGTGGACCATATTAGAAATTTCAATACATTGATAAAAGAGGCCGAATTTTTCAAATTAAGAATAACGAAGAGAATTATCGTTTTATTGGCAAGTGACGTGGAAAGTGATGACCCTCATAGTGCTGTGACACGTTTGTTATTACTGGTATTCAAGAAACATATGAAACCAATAATTTGGGGTCAATTCTGTGAGTCACTTATTTTGAGCTGAAACTTTGCATAGAGACTCCATACCAGATGTTGTCTTCAGTCCTTTTGGATAGATATGGGGTTTCCGTTACACGTTGTATACAAGGTGTAACAGATTAAGCGCAATACCTCAGACATTCCAATTACAATATTAAATTATAAGTCAAAACAACATCCGTTACTAAATAAATTGAAACCAAACCTAGACATTTTTTATAAAATAGTTATCCTTACTAAACGCAAAACGTATGTGCGTCAAACAATATCCTTACGCAGGTGCATACACTCATGCAATGTTAGCGGCCGACACACACAAGAGCGCATTTCCTTGAATTAAGGATTGTATTAATTTGTCACGATGATACTGTGTTTCCATTTTAAGTTAAATAGAAGATTTTTCCGTCAAAATTTAACACCTATTTTATATGACGGAAATCGATTCAGAAGCCGATTATGAACCAACTACTTTCAGGAATTGCGTTTATTCTGTTACTGTTGTGTGGTGTATATTTTATAGCAGTGAGACAATAACTTTAAACAAATATGGTCAAAATTGCGAAATTTATTTTCTTCCTTAGAAATGTTCTTTGCAAATAATATAGTTGCAGCATGCACGACATCATCTATATTCTCTTACATTCACTCCCATTTAAGTGACTTAAATCACCGTTTTTGACATAATTGAGTAAAAAATACAATCATATAACTGTCTATAAGTTTGTAACTTCAATACCGAAGACGTTTCATGTAAACTTTCACGAACGCTCTTATTACTCCCTGGGGGTAATATGGAAAAAAGCGGTACAGTAAACTTCTGTTTTTAACCATGAACTCATGGACCAATTTATGCATTCCTAATTTTTTAAACTGATGAAGTATCATACCATATCATCATCATATCTTCTTACCACGTGGAGCTAAAACTGAAAAAAAAAAGATACAGTAAACTTTTCCTCACAACCATAGATCTTATATCCTTATAACTATAGACCCTAATACTTATCAATTTTTACACTTCTAACATTAAAACTGAAGAAGTTTCATACAAAATTTCACCGCCTTTCCTTCCCTTGGGAGTTTCCAAATATCTGTTCTTAGTGGACGTCTACTAAGTATAAACAACCTTCTTGCAAATTTCATCTTTATACGTTCAAGGGTTTTTAATATTTCGTGATGAGTGAGTAACTTTTAGCTTTAATATATACATACATATAGATAGTAGAAAAATAAATACGATGCCTTTTAAAAGTCCTACAAATACCAACACATGAACATAAATCTCTCATCAACGACATCGCCGTCGTCGGTCAAAAGGTTATATTACACTTTGAGTAGAATTGAAAATGAACAAAGAGAAAACTTTTCACATCAAATAGGCTTTTGCAGATACTTTCTCAAGAAATATCA
This sequence comes from Tholera decimalis, assembly GCA_943138885.2. NCBI lineage: Eukaryota > Metazoa > Arthropoda > Insecta > Lepidoptera > Noctuidae > Tholera > Tholera decimalis. Next base: position 9,659,712 of record OW964554.2, read on the forward strand.
TGAATGAAATGTCAAGCGAGAGGTATTTACAGTTTGATCTGACTTTCAAACAAGTGTATAAGAGAAATACCAGTAAGTATATAAATTAATAAAAAAAGTTTATCATGTTTAGGTCACTTTTAGTGATCAATATCATGTTTTACACTGTTAAAGTGGTAATATTAACGAGAGCAGAAACCATTCCACTTTTTAATTGCCCATTGCCTCAAGCTAGTAATGTCTCCTGTAACGTGGTTGTATTTTTACAAACACCCAGACTTGGAACAACTGTTGTAGGCCGTATGAGCATTTGTTCTGATCCGGGAATTGTACCCGTGATACGCAACATATCAACCGATCGCTCAAACACTACGCCAACCGTGTCGTGAACTATTAGTTGCCAAATCATTTTCTGACAAATAAATAATTGTTAGCAACTATTTTGTAATCTTAATAGTTTTTCAATCTTTATGATTTTAATCACCATTTACCACATTGTTTTGGAAGCTAAAATACAAGGACTAGATTAGACTATTTTTGTTCACGGGGTAGAAAAAGTACAAGAGGACGTTTCAGGGATTAGGGAATTAGCCCAATGCTATTGATTGCATAAAATTTTGTGACTTTAAACACTCTGTAGCAATGAATAAATGAATAACAAGGACAACTATCATTTGTCATAAGTTCCATAAAAAAATGGTTTTATAAGAGCAATAAATAAACATTCGTTTTATCAACGCTGCCTCAAAAAGTGCAAGTTCCAACCGACAGGACTGGGACTTTTTTACCGTTAATATTTTTTTAACTCCGAAATCTTTTTAAGATGTTATCTTTAAAACATCCAATCCTACGGTCTCCTACAAAGACAATTTTACTAACTACGATCAGTGACCACTGCTAATTGCCTAACTAATCACCCAACGTATCTCGCCTTGCGACACGATGTACTGATCAATTAAACAGAATTCGAAGCCCGCTCGACTTACAATCCGATTATGTTCGTCGCAGCCGCATTTTAGAAAGTAATTTTAGTAGACTTTCGCCACTACCTAACCATGTTAGGGGTTGATTTCGGAATTTGAATTTTGTAGTGCATTTTAGTGTTTATTAAGGGTATTCTTTTTATTTAGAGAAACTTGCTATGTATGACAGCACGATTAGACGATATATTAGACGATAGCACGACTCTTCCGTGCTTCAAAATTTACGATAACATGTTTGTCCCTACTGTCATTTGTTCGGGCACGCCGCAATTGCGGCGGTAAGACCCCTCTTTGAGGAGTGGCTAGATCGGCGTCACGGCGTCCTGACCTACCGCATGACGCAGGTCCTCACCGGACACGGAAGTTTCGGGAGGTACCTGTGTCTGATGGGAAAGGAGGAAACGCCTGGGTGTCACCACTGCGAGGGTCGCCCTGAGGACACCGTAGAGCACACGGTGCAAGACTGCCCCGCCTGGGCAGAGCACCGACATGTCCTCACGGCGGCGATAGGCGGAGACCTCTCGCGCCCGGCATTGGTCGAGGCCATGCTGCGGGGCGAGAGGGAGTGGGAAGCGGTCGCCTCCTTCTGCAAAGCAGTCATGCTTCCGAAGGAGTAGGCGGGCCGCGTGAGGGAGAGGATGGCGTCCTCCCTCCAGCCCAGCCGCAGTGGTAGACGCCCACGGCGTCGGACGTCGGCCGGTGATCTCCAGCCACCGTAGGCGCGGGAATGCGGACAGCGAGTAAAGGGCAACTCGCTGTCCGACCATGGACCATGCCCGGGTCGACGGCGCGTTGTGTTCCACGCGCGCCTCAAAGAGCGTCAGCAATATGACGAGGCCCCCCCGTAGAGGGCCGAAGCCTGCCGGGGTCGTGGGACTCATCCCATTACCGTGACCCCGGTACGTAAAGGGTTATTGAAGGAACACTGTGGATTTTAGTCAGTAAAAGTCTGACAGTCCCTCCCACCCTGCCCGGGGTGGGAGGACTTATTTGATAATTTTACCACGATAAAAAAAAACACTGTCATTTGTTAATCTTTGACGGTCAATACACTTTCTTGTCATAAGACACTAGTCTTTATACCAGAGCTATTGTGGTAAGGAATTATGCCGTGTAAAATTAAGTTTGATTGGAACCCGACCCCATCTCAGGAAAAAAGCTGGGTACAATGAATGTAGTATTATTTCATGCTGGCTGTTCATGTCAGTCTAGCGTGCAGAACGACCTCAGCGCACTGCTAGACATTTGTTTTATTTGTTTCGTGTATACTTTTTAGGGTTCCATAGCCGAATGGCAAAAAACGGAACCCTTATAGTTTCGTCATGTCTGTCCGTCTGTCTGTCTGTCTGTCTGTCTGTCTGTCTGTCCGTCCGTCCGTATGTCACAGCCATTTTATTCCGAAACTATTAGATGTAAAACTTAGTAGATAGATGTTTCTGTGAACCGCTTTCCAATTTCAAGAAAAAAAATTAAAAAATCTTCAAAATAAAGGGGGGCTCCCATACATAGAACTAAAACTGAAAATTTATTTTTTCATGATACCTATGCCCTTGTGGTATTTATAGACAGGTCTTTAAAAATGACACTGAAGTTTCTAAAACCACTTTTTCATAAAGTCAATTGTTTAAAAGATATAAGCTTCCAAAGTGGTAAAATGTGTGTCCGCCCCCTCTAACTTCCATAATAATGGAGTGAAAAAAAAACGGTTGTCTGTGAAGTAGGTTACTGACGATAGTTGAACGTGACAACGTCATGAGAAAATACTGATGGAATGGTTGCCAATTTTTTTATGATTGCAATGAGATAAAATATAAAATATAATTAAATAAAATATAAGTAGTTATAGTAGTATTTAATGAATCCTAAGCATAATATTAGAGTTCAATGATCCTACTAATATTATAAATGCGAAAGTTTGTGAGGAATGTATAGATATTTGTTACTCTGTCACGTAAAATTTGGTAAGTTGATTGGAGAGATTCTTGGAATAACACAAAGGCTACTTTTTATCCCGGAATGCCTACGGGATTTACGCGTGAAAATTCTCACACGCGAACGAAGTCGCGCGCAGATCCTAGTATAAAGTATAATAAAGGGTGACTCAGCGCCGATTTTAAACTTTAAACTTGAATATCTTGGCAACCAGCAGGGCTAGTGGGAGAAAAGCAGTAGCGTTCGGTAGGTGATTAGTGCGGATTTTTTATTCACTATGTCGCAATGGTCTGACGCGCACCGTGCTTACGCAGTGGAGGTGTATTTTTACAACTAGTTTTCGTTGAGTGAAGCACAGCGCAAGTCTTGTAATCTCTTTCGCTTTCAAATCCGCCGTTTAAGTGATGCCCTGAGTATTCAGTTAATTAAGTCGTGGGTAGCAAAGTTTAGAGCGACAGGATATTTACTGAATCATTCAACTGGCCCTCGAAATAGACCTGTGCGATCGATTGAAAATAACCGCGTCGCTGCTGCGGTCGCGGAGCATCCACGACGATCAGTTATAAAACATGCTGCCTCTTTGAGCCTCCATCGATCAAGTACCGCAGCTTCAAGAAGAGGATGTTGACGAGTTAGGTGTATGGTTTCAGTAAGATAGGGCCACAGCTGTGTGAGCTAGGGTCTCCATGGACACAATAAGAGCGTTGTTTCCTGGAAAACTCATAAGCCGCTTTGGAGATATATTGTGGCCAAACAGATCTCTTGACTTAACCCCAGCTGACTTTTTTATGAGGTTATCCCAAATCAAGAATTTTTGATACACCTCTTACGAATTTGGAGCTACTGAAGACTAAAATAACGACAGAAGTGAAGGCCATATCAGTTGACGTTCTGCGGCGTGTCTCTGCAAATTCGCTAGTCCAATTTGAAGAGTGCATTCGCCGTAATGGAAGACGTTTTGACGGTATAATATTCTGTACATATAATCCGCACGAATAAACTATAACTTTCTGCTATTAAAATATTATAAGTACAATCTTTGTTTTTTTTTTTATATAAATACTCAAAGTTTAAAATCGACGCTGAGACACCCTGTACATTTAAGTGCTGTTCCCATAGATGCTATATTTATAACATACGCTTTAAAGAAAACCAGCAATTTTTTTCACTTTCTATACATATACACCATCAAAAGCTTCCAAAGAAAAGAGTGTAGTTACCCAAAAATACATTGTTTTAGGGAATCCAAAAACGATTTATGCTCTGTCATACTCCGTTTTATCACAGTAGCGGCAATTCTGTCGCCACAACTCGTCCCATACGTATTCTCCCACTATAATTTACATTACCCCACAAGAAACACAAACAAACAAGATAACAGAATAAAAACAAAAATAGCACGCAGAGAAGAATAGAAAGGGACGAATTTATCGAGCCATTACGACCGCGACTGGCGGCATTCATGTGTCATAGTAGGAAATGACAATACAGATGCAAGCTCGAAATAGTAACGAAATTGTAGCGTCTGACTTGCGTCTGACTGGTCTGATTTACCACAAAACTGGTAACCGTGTTAATAATTTGTGTTAAGTTCATAACTGAGGAAGGTTTTCAGGTGAGCTTGACGGTGAGAAGTTTGCCTTAACACATAGTCCTAAAGAACCAAGAACATACCTGGAAAAATTGAGCATCATAAGGTTCACATCACTTAATGTTCTCGTACCTCACTACTGCTGCTTATGGCATGTCATGACCTTTTTACCTCAGCCAAATGTAGAAACGACCCTTCCTTGTTGACATCGATTTACTGCTTACTCTGTTAAGGCAAACTGCCTTAACGATAAGTAGGTAAATAACCGCCGAGCACCCGTTAATGTCTCTCAGATAAAAGGCGGCTCCAAGAACCACATTCTCTTAGGAGTTGTTTCCAAAGACAAGCCTGCTCCTGCAGAATAACCAATTTAATTCACATTTCTCCATATTTGGCCGCATTATAGCCGACCAGTCGACAATACTGCATTGTACCAGTAACTTAATCCGATAGGAGTGGCTCAAGATATTCAGGACCTTAGTGTATCAAAAATAAAGATCAAAGTTAACTGAGGGGTGTTCGCGGCGGCGCCTACGCAAGAGTGTCGTATGAGTATTTTTAGCGTCGCCCAAGAAGTTTTATTTGATTGCTACACAACACATAGTTGTTGGGATTTGTGTTTCAAATAAGTCATGTTTAAAAATAACAATGCGATAAATTCCTGAATGGGAAAAGCTACGAATAAAGGTGAATATAAGAATCCATAAATAATGGAATCAGTAACAGAACGCGCTAGAAAGGACGTTTCATTTTGCCATACTGAGCAATATCAAGTAGCTTATTCCAATAATTTGTTGGGTACTTACAAAAATAAACCTCACCCATAATTGTATTCTGTATCGATTAATTTATTGATTCTGACACTTATATCATTTTGGCTTTATCTCGATTTCCGTCTAAGCCATACCGATAAGTCTTATCTTTAAGCTACTTGTACATTTCGCACTAATGTTTTGTCATAAATATGGTGATCGTGGATTATAATTTGAATTTATTTCTGGCAATCAAGCGGCACAATTTGGTATTCAATTGCATTTGACTATTATGAATATTATGATAGTTTTGCCAATACAAGGAGCTTTTGACGTATTTTCCTAGTACAATAAGGTTTTGAAGTACCAATAGATTAGTTCTATCTTTCAAAAATTCTCAGCTAAATAATACCAATCCATTTTGTCTTGCCGAAATCCGTACGTCACTTTATTATGCAATGGGAAATAATCTCCACCTGGGCCGGTCACATCCGGCAACGGGATTTTCCATTTCCACCCGGTGTGTGCCACTTCCGCGGGGAGGTAGTGGGGGACATGTCCTTACAAGTTCTCCTATTCTTGTGATTCTATACTCACGTTAGCAATCAGTCGGCATTGTCCGGCCACGTTCGATAATTTTCGTCGCATGCATTTGTGGATGAGCATTCGTTTTTGTGTTTTTGGGTAGGAATGGTCTGCGTGAAAATGTGATTAGGGATTGAGACGTAACGTAGGAATAATGTAAGTTCTTTATTCATTAGCAGTATTTATATGATCGGAGTAGTATTTTTTACTGCTGTGCGTATTCACACATTGGAAGCAGTAGAACCTAAAGTTTGTAAAGCCATGTTTTGTGCTCAAACATCCATCTCTAAAGTTATAACAGTATTTTAAGGTACTTGTTAACAGAACTAAATATAACTTTTAAACTGATATTTGGACCTGTTAACTAAATAAACCGTAAGAATGCAGCAGCAACATCACTGGGTACTTTGAAGTTTTAGTGTTGCTTAGCTTTTAATAGAGCAAAATAAAATGATAACGATACGACGCTCACTGTATTCAAGCTAATTCCAAAGGACTTTCTCGGAGTCTGTATCTAAAAACGACTGCAGTATTATGAACACGAGAATTCCACTGTTGAACTATTCTTGTAACATAGTAAAAAGAGAATCTTCAGCCAAGTGTTTCGAAACATATTTTCTTTACAAAAAAAGAAAGTAACGTAAAAGTACGGGAGAAAACTAGCAAATAAGCCGACTGGCTTCCGTAGACGTAAATATAAAAATAAATGAAAAATATATTATATAAACATTTTCGGGGGCGTTAAATTTGCATTTTAATGGAGATCCACGCGTAGGTAACAAGTTTAACTAATAGCCGTGAAATGAGGGGAGGTGGAATGGGCGGCCGGGCCACAGTGGGGCCTTTGTTCAGCGCCGGGCCAAAAATGTCATAAATTCAAAAAGGTTTACTGTCTTTGTCTTATGAGTTCCCTGTTTATGAGACTAAAGAAAATCTGTGCGGATATTCTTTATCCTTTAACAGCTTTGTTAATAGTGAAACCAAATTACGGTAATAATAAAATTAAATTACCTTTCTATATCATGTCGCCTGTTTGTTTTCAAATTAAAGGTTCTGCGAAAGTTATAGTTGACATTTGAAATTTATAATAAAACAAATTGAATAGACCACATCAACTATATCATAGTGTCAAATTTCTATCAAGATCTGTTCAACCATTTTAGCGTTATTTATTTATTTAAGGACAACCAACAAAGCATACATTAATAAACATGTTACAAGTTACAATATTATTACAAACAGCCTTAATTAAAGGCTGCCACGGCATGCATTAAACAATAAGCGTGAAAGTAGAGATAAAACAAAACAAAAAAAACTTACTAACATTGCAATGGTTAGCTAGGTATTTGGTAATTAGTAATTCAATAACAAACATCTATCCATATGTACAACTAAACTTTCCTACTTATAATATTAGTAAAGATAGCTAGTTCAACCTGAATTCTACCCATTTAACTATGAAAACCCAGGTTCAAAACAAAACAAAGCATTACCACAAAACGCAGTTCCAAAAAGCGAATAGCCTAATCCTACAACCACAATAGCGCAGCGGGTCAAGTTTCTTTTCAACGTAATTTTCCTTCATATCCTAGGAAATACAAAACATTGTTGGGGTGCAGTTGGTATGGGGGACAGTTGGTACGGAGGACAGTTGGTACACTAGTAATCCTGGCTGAACAATCGGCCACCGCTCGCTCCGCGGAATACGGTACTAAATAAGAAGAGAGAGCGCTCTCTTCGTATGTCAAAGACTAAGGTAGCGAGAGGTCAAAATGATTCAGGCTTGTTTTATGCCTAATATTGTGGATAATGTTTTGAAAATATGTCTATAGATTTCGTATGGCACTTATGAACAGGATGTAAAAACTAAAGAGACATGAACTTTGTGAGTTCAAGACAAATAAAGAAGTATAAAATAATAACAAACAAGGAAATAAGGAAGAAGATATATGTATACCTACATGCATATCGACGCTGGAAAGGAAAAATTATCCAAGTGACATTTTTGGCTATTTGAGTTATATACATTGTTGGAATCGCCTGATTTTTCTGCGTCGGTTGGTCTTACTCACGACCTTCTACGACGACTTTTGATGTCGCTTCAACATTTTGAAGTTCGCGAGAGTTCACTTTTTTTTCCTTACTTAAACGAAAAGATTTTCGAGCATTTTTGAAAATTTGGTGGTTGACGTAATTGTGAAATGCTAAATTTGCCTTTGGTTAAATTTGACATTTCTGTTCGTACGGTAATTACTCCACTTAGTTAACTTTTCCAGTATCTGGCAATATAGTGTTAGGCGCTTAGGTAATTTTGAGTTATTTGGTTTTTTTCCTACATGCATTGAGGTAATATAAAAAAATATATTAAATTAATATTTAGGTTGTTTTGTCTCAACTTCCACATGTTTTTTATTTTGGTAAGCCAACTTTGGCAACTCTGATATAAATTCTAAAAAAGATATATATTACATTTTTACCGTACGTTCCTTAATCAAAGCTTGTCGGTTAGTCAATTTTTCCCGTTCCTACTTTTAGGGAAAATTTTACTAAGCGACACTAACTTTAAAACTAAGCATTATTTTTAATAGTTACGTATACTATAATGTAGATAAAAAAATATCCAAATAAATTTCTAAGAATTAGGCTTTTTAGACCATTACAAGAATTTTATACGATTTATTTTTTCTGAAAATTCAAACTTTAAACTGCTCTACTGTAAAGTTAGTCTGATGTCGCTTGGATAATTTTTCCTTTACAGCGTCGATATTATTATTATTATGTGTAAGAATTTAATGAGTATTATGTATAATTAACGTGTCAGAGATGTTCTGTTAGGTGTGTCGATATTATTAACATTTTTACTGAAGTTATTGTACATTATTAGATTATACAAATATATACTCAAATTGTATTTACATATGCAGTATATTTAATGCGAAAAATGCTTTTCTGCAAAGACCTGCCACATTGGTAATTGACAATAGATCACATTTACAATTACATACTTAATTAATATCCATTTGTGAGATATTTTTAGTTTGTATAAATGAAGTCATGTACTATTATTTTTCTCTCCATCTCTTGTGGGTGGGCTAAGCTAGCTTGAACGTAAAATAACGATACCTGCCATGTTCTACTAAGGCGCCTCTTTCTTGTTCTAGTAACGTAAGTACTTTAATAAAACGTTTCATACTTTTACCCCCTATTTTTGAATTAAGCCTTTATCTTTGAAAATTTCTCAAGCTTTATTTTAGCCCAAAAATTTAAGATGGTACATTAAAGTAGGGTTTCACATATTTTTTTACTGAAAATAGTCAATACGTAAAACTTCTTAAATCCCAATAATTATATATGTATATTTGAATACTCATTATATCAAACATTGTACAACCGTAAACATTTAATTTCAAAGTGACGAGCGTTACCACTTAGCTAGTCATTCTGTCCTTAATACGAACTCATCCATCAAAGCAGTGTCATCTCTGTTCCAATAATCTACGGCATGTCGCCACATAAAGCTGTCCCGGCGTTATCTTGGCATATTGCATACCGTGCGGACGCATATGATAAGTGCATAACCCGAACGTTTGTTGGAAAAACACACTTTCATCGCGGAAAGCGCCTGAAGACGATCTTGTTTTTTAACTAGACATTTTTTGTTTACATTGTTTGGGGTCTTGAAAGGGGATGTGGGATGTAATGTGGGGAATATATTACTGAATATTGATTATTGATTGATGGTTTAGGTTATAGTGAGGGGAAAATTTGAAATTTGTGGGTTGGTTTTTTGCGACATGAGATAGCTAAAGTAGCTTAGGCCTGCAGTAGAACACTAGAACATAATTGTTTTGATAATATTACTATACATTTCCAGATCTAGCCTCACGCACAAGAATCATATGGCTCCACAAAGGGTTTCACGCACCTTTACAAAACATCGCGATTAAAACGAAACATTAATTGCGGTACGATGAAAATTCGTGCATTTGAAATAGTGACATTTTGAGGCGATGCAAAAGCAATTTGGCAATCCGTTACTTTAAATACTAATATAATAAATAGGTACAAAAGTTTGTCTTTCCTTCTTGCATATGAAATCGGATAAACGCACCGTGATTTTTTGTTTGGGGAGTTTACGGCCTGAAGAATGGAAGTGACATGACATAGGCTGATTTATTTTCACTGTACTAATATTTTCACGTGAGCAGAGGTTGGTTTATTATAAATTAAAACCAAATGATGACAACAAAGGCTTCAAAATTGGCAGTGAAAATGCCTTAAATGTCACGAACTAAAAACAGACAATACCAAAAGCAAAAAGTGTCTCTGTCTTTCAACTTTCCTGTATGTGCCCGTGTAATTAAGGCGTTTTTAATTTTCGAAAAAAATATCCTCTTCTATAAACAAACACTATCGTAAAACAAAACAGACATAAAATCAAAAGTCCATAAACAAATCAACTCAAGCTTACAATTTACTAGACTTTATATAATCATCAGAGCAGCGATAAATTCCCTTAATATTAAACACGACGCATAAATTTCTACCTAGGTACGAGTCGTGAGTCACGTGACCTCACCACAAAGCTAATTGAATGTGTGCGTTTAAGAAATTCGCAAATAAATAAGTGTCCCACCCACTCGAAGTCCGTGTGGTCAGAGTCTGTACTTTATTGAAATTATAGTGTTCCAGTGACATGCGATAATATATTTAGTTTCTCATCATAGTTTGAAAATAAATGAAAAGTTTTGAATTAGAAGCAAAACACATAAAAAACCTTTGCATCATTAAAAAAAAAATTGGAACACTTGCTATTTTACAGACTATTTAATGTCAATCAAACACATAAATATGTATTGAAAATTGTATTTTTCCATGAAGAGTATTTTACATCGAGCCCATCCTAGATGGATAATCAAGTCATAGAAACTTATTTTCAGTACACTCTACGTATATAAAATTTCGTTAAATGCTCTCTGTCAGTTGAGGGGTTACTTCGTCTAAAGACAACACTATCTAAACTGTGTGTCCTGCTTTTGAATACTCGACTTCTTCCACTTTTCTTTTGAAAATATAGGAATCTGGTAGTCTCTAAATGGTCCGACTGCAGAGATATAGATTTATTTAATCTAGTTGACATGTATGTGTATCATACTGGCGATTATGTGGATGTCAGATCCCACATGATCTCTTAGCGATTCCGAGAAGACTGTCATGCTGTGATTTGATTTGCACTAATTTGATGACGGTGTTCTATGCACATATGGTATAAGAAATATATACGGAAAACAAGAAAGTAGTAGTAGGAAAGTATAAGAAATATATAGAAATATATATGGTATTTAAGAAATATATACGGGACCTTAAAGTTGTATTGGTTAAGAAAGTAAGATGATGATTCATGTATTGATTTGTCAATATAGCCAGGATGAATAAAACAGAATTCAGATAAGTGTGAGTCTGATTTCAATGGTATCCAGAACAAACTCTTATGTAAATAGCCCGTCCATTACGGGAACCGAATCTCGATTTTTTCCAAGTAGACTTTACCAGGTTCATAAACTATGAAAGTCCCGAACATAACTCTGACGAAGAGATAAGAGTAGGATTGAAGGAAAAACTTAACTTTGTAGTTGAAAAAATGTATTACCGCACATCGATATACGGTGCGATAGATTCTCCAGCTGCAAATGTAAGTTTGTAATATAAGCAATCGCAAAAAAGTGATTTAAGTGTAAATTAACGTTTTTTGGGGTTCTTACTTTACCCACGATGTGAGACCTTGATTCTTACAATACGTATTTCATGATTAAAAATGAACTAGGGGAAAGTACCCTATAGGTTTAGTTTCAATAGTACTAGCTGGCGCCCTATGCTAAAACATATAATATAATCCTACTTCTAGTGTCCTCAAAATCCTTTTGTAAGGGTCCATTTACGTTATATCAAAGAACCAAATATACAAAGTGTAACGGAAACCCCATATATATCACATGGTATGGAGCAATATCATGTAACATCTGGTATGGAGTCTCTATGCACAGTTTCAGCACAAAATAACTGACTCAAAGAATTGATACCAAATTATTGGTTTCATATATTTCTTGAATACCAATCCTAACAAACGTGTCACAGCACTACGAGGGTAAATAACTTTCCACGTCACTTGCCAATAACACGATAATTCCTTTCGTTCTTCTTAATTTGAAAAATTCGGTCCCTGGTATTGTGTATTAGAATTTGTAATAAGTTCTACACACGTAGACTTAAGATTACAAAACCCTTGTTTAAATTACACGTTGTATAACCAAAAAAAAATTACCTATTCATTGCCGTAATTTAAAATAATAATTTTACATTAACCGCCTATATCAACTTATTCTACAAAAGATAGTCTATGTGCGTCTCCAATGTCCAATCTTGATGCTAAAATTTATCAAGTCCGTTCAGCTATTTTGGTTTGAAAACAAAACACACATAAACTTTCGCATAGGTACATAATAATAGTAGGACAGTTTTAGATTGGAACATCTTCCATTATTCTACTTTTCGTTATGCGAATCGTAAAACTATGTATCATTTAAAAAAGAAAAAACAATATTATTGAAGGTAAATACAACTTCCTGGTTATAAAAGTTTTACAGTGACGGCCAGTCATGCCAATGCGTGTCTGTATATATTAAACCAACTAATAGGTAATTTAATTATTGCACTAAGTTAAAATCGGAACTGAACGATAAGTTTACCGTTAAAACTATGTTCTTAATTATGAAAACGTTTTAATTTTTTACATCTCTTCCAGTTTTAGAGGCAAGCAATTATGTTGGTTTTATTATAACTGAATAATTTGAAATAAGCTTAGCGACTCAACAGAAGGTAACCAGAACCAGAAACATTAAAGTATCTTAAGTGGCATTGAATTCACTTTAACCCCATTTAGTTGGGACTGGTAAAATATCACTTCGTTTAATCCTCTATTACGTAATCAGTCACTTTTTGACGTATGCATACGAGTACAAAGGTAATATTTTACACTTTCTCCTTCCATCGATTAATTAGTGCCACCAACTTATTGTTGTGATGCACACAAAAATTAAAGGCAGTGAAAAACCTATAAATACTATGCTTTTATTATAGCTACGCTTCAGCTACACTACTGCAGTTTTAAGCACTGACAATTTATTGCGCACGCAATTACAACATGGCGGACAAAAATTGCGTCGCGCATGCGCGACAAAAGCTTGTCAGCCGGCGCCCGCGCTCTGGTGACATATTTACGATTTTCTTGTTTTATTTAATTAGATATGCCATGTCTGTTTTAAATTGAGTTTCCTTTGACATGCAGCTGAGATGGGAAGGGTTATTGTTAATTCTTCTCAGTTTAGCTTTTTATCAGCTTGCTTAGCTCGAAGAATTACCTACCAGATGATGAGTGAAGATTGGAGGTTTGCGACCCCGCACCGGATGATACAAAAAGCCATACGTGAATCGGAGATCTGGCGAAATATGCTCACGCCAATAAGCTGAATGCAAGTAGTGTTGCCCAAACGAGAGTCTCGCAAGAGTCTTGCAATTAGCGATTATCCTTTGCTATTATTATACTTTATTTATTATATTATATTATACTTTGCTATTGCTATTTATTAAACGGTAGTTGAGATCTCAGAACAATGTAACAGACTGTTACATTGTTCTGAGATCTCAACTACCGTTTAATAAATAGCAATAGGATAATCGCTAATTGCAAGACTCTTGCGAGACTCTCGTTTGGGCAACACTAAATGCAAGTAGCGTAGGATTAGCATATTTTTTATTACTGGCGCTCACAACCTCTACCAAAAATTAACAACCGCGTTGTGAATATCGTCACACTTCAGTGCAAATCAATCGAATATTGTCAATACATATATTCCGCGATTGAAATCAACTGAGAATCTTCAATATTACCAGCTATCGAAATCAAACCTAGTTTGCGAGTTTTCGCTTTTGACTTAGCGAAAATAAATTTTAAACATTATGGATATTAGGTAGGTATGCTATCATCACCATCAGGCATAATATGTGTGATATTTATAATAGATGGACCCATGGAGCGTCTGACTAACTGACATCAACAACAAAGTAATTGAGTAACAAATGTACCGCTTGGCTTAACTGGTGTGATATCTCCTAGCTCATGACTATCCGTAAACATTCTCAAACATTTGCAAATGACAGCCGGGTGGAACAGATTAACACGCATTCCGAGACACGGAGGGATATCCGTATTAAGGTCTATCCCCACACATCAGTGCCGTACCAGGGACGGGGCAGGGACGTGTTTCGTCTGGAGTCTAAAAAAAATCATTACATACATTGTCTATGAACTCGATCACACATGTCCGTGCCCGTGCCGGCAACGAAGCGTCAGTGTCAGGGCCGACGCTGTAACGTGTGCAAGTGTTCCGATTCCATTCCGTGGCGTGCACGCGTTGATATTTTTTCCTTGCAATTTGTTGACTTTTTTTGTTGATGATGAGTTATTAATAGAGACTGTGCGCGAATATAGCGTAATGTATGACTTGTCTAACTCGAGATCTAGACACTCTTCATCTAGACCTAGAGCAATTGCAATCGCAATTAACTCCTCTGTATTAAATAAAGCCATGACGTGTATCACTTTCCCTGTTATCTATTTCACCATACAACACTGAGGCTATACACGGACAATGAAATAGAATGAAGTAAGAAGCGGGTATAGGTGGAAGGGAAGGCCTCGTCTGTTCACGGGACTGACTTGTGTGAACAGACAGCTCCTGACGGGACACGGATGCTCGGTCTTGCCACGGCCACGTTCCTGCCCCGTCCCTGACACGGTACTGATGTGTGGGGACAGACCTTTAAGATCGTCACTTATCTAAAAACTGACCTCGACGAACGTGGTATCCTTAGAGAGTAACCAGTAGGTATTACAGTTTAGCGTCGAGCATTAATTTAAGTAATAATGTTGTGTGAACTTTGAGTTATAATCGGTTGCTAATCAGACAACACATGTCATGTAACTAATTTACCAATAAAATTATTTTCCAAACATTATTAACTAACAATAAAAGAAACCTAAAAACAATGGATACCTTATTCTTTTCTGTATTGATCAGTCACAACAATAAAAAAGTTAAAACCGTTTATTTATAATGTTAACCAAAGCATTCTATATCCCCCTTAAAGTTTACGACGCCACTTGACATAAAACAGATGGTTCCAACAAATATGTATGGGATACGATGGCAAAACAGACGTTTAGTCAGGGCGGATACACTGACACACGCATCAATCCAACATTAATTTTGGAGATTACTTTTTATAAAAACTGAACTACTAAGATGTGTACACCTGCAAGTGACATATTTTCAGACTAGAGGTCATTGTACTATAAGTATTAGATGTGAATATTTTGTAAATTCGTTGTTGGTTTCCGTATAAAAACAAAAAAATGTAGATACTGTGCGAGTATCTACATTTTTTCAAGCAAAGCAGTTCTTATTTGCGTGCAAAGACAAGTTTGAAGTCAGAATTAAAACTGAGGGACATCGTTTTTTTATATAGCGGTTACTTTATTCAAATTCAGGATTGAAAATTTTAATTCCTCTATTAATAATAAGTTGATTAGTGAGAAATGCGCCATCGTTACATAGTGGACATCCCATCCACATGCACAAAACGTTTTGGGAATACTTTAATTGTGCGTACAGCTAAAGAGTGGAATTCCCTGCCGGAGTGTTTCCTGGTAGCTATAATCTGGGAGCCTTTAAGTCAAGAGTGAATAGGTTACTTCTAGGTAAGCGTGCTTCATCTTCGACCACATCATCGCTTACATCAGGTGATATAGTGGTCAATCGTAAACCTATAAACGATAAAAAATTGGCCAAGGGCGAGCAAACTCGTACATGAAAGGTTCTACGGAACCTTTCATGGGCGAGTTTGCTCGTCCTTGAAAGCGCCTAGCTACGCCAAATAACTTTGTTTTTCATAGTATTTGTATGAATTACAAAGTTATATTTGCGGTTTTAGAAAATATGTTATATCTCAAAAACTGCTGACCCAATCTCGTTCAAACCAATTTTCGTTGAAAGTTTACATTAAGATCTACAGCATACATTTATTTTAGATTTTTCACTCCATTATTAGTTAGATTAGGCATTAGAAGTTAGAGGGCGGGTGGGGGGCACACAATTACCACTTAGGAAGCGTATATCTTTTAAACGATTGACTTTGTGAAAAAGTTGTTTCAGAAACCTAAATGTCATTTTTCAAGACCTGTCTACAGATACCACACACGCATAGGTTTCATGACAAAAATATTTTCAGTTAGTATATTTCCCTTTAATTTTTTTTTTATTATTTTATTCTTAAAATCGGTACCCCTAGCACGAACAACTTGCGAAAAAGTATTCGTATCGTTAACGTGAGCAGTTTATATGGAAACTTGAACAGCGCCTCTGGTGTGCGTAATTTGAACTAATTTTATAAAATATGCTAATCTCAAAAACTGCTGACCCAATCTCATTCAAACTTCGTTAAAAGTTTATATTGAGATCTATAGCATATATTTTTTTAGATTTTTCCCCCCATTATTATAGAAGTTAGAGGGGGGATGGGACACACATTTTACCACTTTGGAAGTGTATATCTTTTAAACGATTGACTTCATAAAAAAGTAGTTTTAAAAACCTCAACGTCATTTTTAATCTATAGATACTACAAACGCATCGGTTTCTTGAAAAAAAAAATTCTTCAGTTTCAGTTTCATGTATGAGGAGCCCCCCTAATTTTAAATATTTTATTAATTTGTTTCTTAAAATCGGAAAATGGTTCACAAAATACATCTACCTACTAAGTTTTTATGTGTATAGTCCTAATAGTT
This sequence comes from Tholera decimalis, assembly GCA_943138885.2. Lineage (NCBI taxonomy): Eukaryota > Metazoa > Arthropoda > Insecta > Lepidoptera > Noctuidae > Tholera > Tholera decimalis. Next base: position 9,676,437 of record OW964554.2, read on the forward strand.
TCGGAATAAAATGGCTGTGACATACGGACGAACGGACAGACAGACAGACATGACGAAACTATAAGGGTTTCGTTTTTGTCATTTGGCTACGGAACCATAAAAAGGCAAGAACTAATCGCAATATGTTAAGATCATAAGTTAGCCATCCACGGACCGACTCGGCAAACCTTGATTAACTTTGAAGATACACCCGTCCGAGTGTTATTACTTAGCCACGAGCTCGCCGAATCTATCTCCTCTCATCCAAACTAAACTAACATTAACAAATCGTTCCGAGGAAAGTACTGCGTAGACAAGTGCGTCCATACCGCTTACTTAGCATCCATTCAAACCGTGTATGCAACTTGAATGCTAGTCACCGCGCTCCTGTGCGCCAATTCGTGGATTCTTATAACTCTCGATTTGAGAACATAGACATTTTTTAATCTCTCTGATATAAAATTTAAGCAATCTATAGTTGAAACTCTTTTCAGTAGTTAAGGTGATACGTAAAAAATAAGACATAGCTCGAGGGGCGTAGCTTAACGGAAGACGCGGGGAGCACCCCCGCCAGAAGACATTGCAAACTCGAGCGCACGCTCGCGGTGAGTTTGCGATGTAGTTTGTGTGTTTTGATGTTTTAGAATAGAGAAGGCACGGAGTCGCCAAAATCAAATACATTTTTTTTTTATCTGAATTAAACTAACTTATTCATTATATTGTTAGGTATTTAGTGTTTTACTTTATTTAAGAATGACAAAAAATAATATAACGTGTGTAAATGAACAGACCGTAACAGTAAATGATCATATTGACCTAAGAAAAAGAACTACTAGTGTAGTAAACAAATTCTTACTATGATTTTATTTAATTCATTTACATAAAATGAGTAGTAACAAAAAGTTGCTTCAAAACTACGCTTTTTAACACGCTTTTATTAGGTTGACCTGTATGTAACTAACTATGTAATGGAATCTAAGGTAACTACTTTAACCATCTTCCAAGGGTCGTAGCGTAATGAAAATTGGCAACTGCATGTAGTTCTGATGACAATACAATAATATGGTACTGTCGAACTGATCTGATGATGGAGCCGGAAGATATGAACTGGAACTTCATGATGGAAAATCGCATCATAGCTGTTTTGGATTTCTTAGAAAAGTCTTGTAATGAACTTTGACCACGATTAGGTTTCAAGGTCTGATGATGAAGCCGGAAGATAGGTGTTTGTACTTGTGAGAAAAGCCACGTAATGGACTTTGAACACGATCAGGTTTCAAACAGGATCAGGTTTCAGGATAACAAACCTAAAGAAAATCCGTTATCGGTTTTCTTAACCTTTTTGTCAACTTTTTGTGATGTCACTTTGAAATCCTCTGGGGTGATTGACCGTTTAATTGTTCACTACTCGTGAGAATAATATAAAAAAAAGAAACAGTAACACAAAGAAAACGGAGGCTACAAAAAAAAGGAAAAGCGCGAACAAATTTTTTGTTTTTACGTGCACTTATAAAAGCGTGTTTTTCTAGTGATTTTTAAACTATTAATTTATTATTTAATTAAAGATTATTCATCCAATTAAATTTTTTGATGGATATTTTCTTACGTATAAAAGTCAGAGTATGTAAAATATATAAGATTTAATTAAAAATTACTAAAATCTATAACTACACTATTTTCTTGGAATACATGTCTCTCGCCTTAATTTAATATTTCATCAGAGACATTTCCCCCGCATGTTTTATTTTCTTTGTTTGTATCCTTGCCCCTATTTTTATTAATTACATATTCTGGATCACAGATCTCTCGTGTACCGAGGATCTACCAGTCATATCATTATTTTCAATCTCTATTTCATATGGTAGAGGCTCATCATCTTCACTGACCTCTAGTGAATGCACCAAATCATCGTCGCGTATTTCCTTTTCCGTGTCCAACTGGCGACATCGGTCTCGCGAAATATACACGCTTTTGTATTACTACACAATTCAACCAACCCGTGCTCAACTCGCGTCAAATGAGTACGTTTTTGCGGTCAAGCAACGTTAAAAGAGGTTTTACAAAATAGTGTGCAATTGAATTGAACACGGTTTTTTAACTGGTCTGTTCGAAACAAATCCGTACTGATTTAGCGGGGTGCGTCTTATATCATAAAAAGTTATTTGGTATATTATCATTTCAATAACGTTCACAAGATAGTGAGTTATACCAACTGTTGATGTAATTTCTTTAGTCATAACATTTATATACTCTAAAACTTATTTCGTATAACGTTATTGGATATAACGTTTATTTAATCGAAAATCATTAAGCCTATCGTTTATAAAAACTTTTTACCAAAAAATTAAACCGACTCCCAAAAAACACTGCAAAGTGAAAAATAACTTTAATTTCGGTAGTCGGTGTCTTTAGTTTTGTATTTTCGCTTTTGGCACCGACTTCCGAAATTAAAGTTATTTTTCACTTTGCAGTGTTTTTTGGGAGTCGGTTTAATTTTTTGGTAAAAAGTTTTTATTTCACTCTTTTTAGTTGGTCTATTTTTAAATTACCTAGTTACGAGAGCCTAAATGTCAACTACTTATAACCTTTTACAAAATATTGCTTTTCCCAATGCTGAGCCGTTAATTGTTGAGGAGTTCTCCTAGTACTTCACCATCAGCTCTACATCACCATATGCATTGTGACGAGCATAAAGTGCTTAACATCCATATTCAAGTAATCGAATCGCAATCCACTCAATACTTATTATTGAGTAGTTTTGGCGGCCATCTGTGGTCTTCATCATCAGTTCCACTTCCTCAAATGGTACTTTTTAAGAGCAACTGCACAAGTTACTATAATAAATACCCAAAACGTCATAGGTGTGCCTATAATATTTGAAGAGTTCCCTCGATTTCTCCAAGATCCCGTCATCAGATCCTGACCTGGTGACAATGGGACCAATTTCGAAGTATACCCTTTCAAACAAAAAAAGAATTTTCCAAATCGGTTCAGCCGTCTTCGAGTAATCGATGATCAAACATAAAAAAAAAAAAATATACGCGTCGAATTGATAACCTCCTCTTTTTGTCGTCGGTTGAAAAAATATAATATTGCGAGTAATTTGATTGAGCGTGCTACGGAAGCGGCCTGACAGAAACGAATTGCTGCGAAACCGATTCCACGTCTGTTCCATGTCTGTCCTACCCCTAGAGTGTTATTTAAAATCGCGTAGGCGCGGAGGGGCGAGGTGGCCCGCGAGGTGAGGAGCAGGTGGTTTTAACACTCGCCGCCACGGCTGAGGCTGGTCGGCGAAGCCAGCCAGCAAGCCGCAGCTGCGGTGGTGAGCGTAAAACACATCTGCGAGGATAAGCTTGCATGGGACCGCCGGAGCCCTGCAGCACCGGAGCCGTGACAGAAACTATGCCTGCTGCATGTTGCATGCTTGCTTGCATCAGGGGTGGATCTACCTATGGGCTATTTGGGCTGCAGCCCAGGGCCCCATGGATATAAGGGCCCCCCTGCCAGTTTTCATTAATAAAATAGACGACACTTTTAATTCTCGTAATCTCTTTTAATAATCGAAAACATGTAAAATTCAAACACAATTTTGGCAACGCCATAATCGGCCAATCCGTATGTGCTACTATCGAGAACGAAGCAGGGAATTCCCTTGTCTCTTATAATGATCGGGTATTCAGTGTTAAAAAATACTTAATACCCCTAGGAAGGGCGTAGGGTAGTTTCCTAAAATATTTTATTTAGTCCGTCACGTAGTTTAACAAAAAACATTCGATACGTATTTTTTATTTTTTCACGTAATTGAAAAATTAGGACGACACAGTGAGTTGAAGTTTCGCGTGACGTCACACTCCGGTATAATTCTTGGCACTGTGTGACGTCAGCAGCCCCCACTCCTATACTTTGAAGCTTTCCATTTTGTGAATTTTTCTTGACTTGAAAGAGCAAAAAATACGTGATCAATATTTTTTGAAATTCTACCTGATGAACCAAATAAAATAATTATTTTGTAACACAGGAAACTGCCCTATTGCGTTGGGTTGTACCGCCACAATTTTGTTATTGTCATCTAAATACAAACTTAGTGTTTAATTGTCACAACCGTGTGTGAGTATGGGTATTTAGTGTGCTATTAAGTGATAAGTAACTTATTTTAATCAAATTCAAATTATTTATAAAACGTAAGCTATTTCAGGAAGCTATTTACACAGTCAAAGATTATATTGAGGATTAAAAGGCTTGGGAATTAGTTGCTCCAATGATATACGTACTTATGTGCTCTTTTTTAATATATTTTGCTGAGTTAATGATTGACTTTCTAAAGTATTGTATATACCTACTTTGTATTTAATTATTTCTTTTTTCGTTTTTCGATCTTTTATATTTTTATTATTATGAATGTGAGGAATATCTAGGTTATTATTTCTTTTTATGTTATTTTCATTATAATTTATAGTTGATGTATGGCTGTTTGAGTATTCGTCTTACCTACCCAAATGTCCTTACTTTGATACTGCTCGTCAGATCGTTGAGCTCCTTAAGTTCAAAGTTGAGCTACACGATAACTGACAAATGTTTTATCGTACTTATAATAATTGAAAGTAATCTGATTATGATATGATCCTACAATGCTCCTAATTTAACAAATCTACACTAATATTATAAAGCAGTAAAGTTTGTTTCTTTGAATGCGCTAATCTTTGAAAGTACTGGGTGGATTAAGATAAAATTTGGTATTGAAGTAGGTTGAAGCTTGAGAAGTGTTATAGGCTTCTTTTTACCCGACTGCTAGTTTGTAAAGTTTTTGCCTATTTTCCTTCAATATAAGATAAGATAAGATAAAATTTATTTGTACATAAGAAAAGACACGTAATACATAAAAGAAAAACAGTAGGTTGTACAGCAAATCTAGAAGAATATATATATATATATATATATATATATAACAAGAAAAATATTAGTTTAGTCCTGTCAAATTAAGATATTCCATAGACAATTTTAGACTCGATTAAAAAATTGGTTACTAAAAATACGTCAATTTACGTCAGGCGCTGACTAATTTGACAGAAATAAACTAATATTTTCTGTCCTTTTTATAATGAAATAGTAAGAAAAAGATGCACTGAACTTTAGTTTAGTTTGTGAACAAGACAATCCGCGCCAATGAATTTCTTTCTATCTTAATAGGAAATAAACAGTTTACTGACTAATTTTTTTCCAAGAAGTTAGTAGTTAGACACTGTTGATCATCCAAATTTAAAAATTATAATGGCGACTCTACTCTTCTGTTTTCCGAATCACATGTATTATCCGAGGTCTGCTCCGGCGCTGTGATTTTGTCTCTGTAAAATAAAACTGGTATGTAAATATTAAAAAATATGGAACCCTCATAGTTCGTCATGTCTGTCCGTGCGTCCGTTCGTATGTCACAGCCATTTTATTCCGAAGCTATTAGGACTATACATGTGAAACTTGGTAGGTAGATGTATTCTGTAAAACGCTTTCAGATTTTATAAAAAAAAAAATATTTTAAATAAAGGGGGGCTCACCATACATGGAACTGAAACTGAAAAAAATTTTTTTTTTCATGAAACCTATGCGTGTGTGGTATCTATAGACAGGTCTATAAAAATGACATAGGGGTTTCTGAAACTACTTTTTATAAAGTCAATCGTTCAAACGATATACGCTCCCAAAGTGGTAAAATGTGTACCTCCCCCCCCCTCTAACTTCTGTAATAATGGAATGAAAATCTAAAAAAATATATGTCTGTAGATCTTAATGTATACTTTCAACCAAAATTGGTTTGAACGAGATTGGGTCAGCATTTTTTGTAATTCATACAAACACTATGAAAAACAAAGTTATTTGGCGTAGTTGTACAAAATGTAAATAACTTAGTTTTGAGAAATTTGTAAGGTTTTGTTTTTCGTCAAATAAATATACATATTATATTATATTATACGAAACCCTTCATGGGCGAGTCTGACTCGCACTTGGCCAATTATTTTCCGTCATTTTACGAGCATGATCCCTCAGGCGTTCTAAATGTCGGTTTTTAGGGTTCCGTAGCCGAATGGCAAAAAACGGAACCCTTATAGTTTCTACATATCTGTCCGTCTGTCTGTCTGTCCGTTCGTCCGTATGTCACAGCCATTTTATTCCGAAACAATTAAGACTATACATGTAAAACTTAATAGATAGCGTATTCTGTGAACCGCTTTCCAATTTTAAGAGAAAATTTAAAAAATATTTAAAATATTATATTAACTGAAAATATTTTTTTTCATGAAACCTATACGTGTGTGGTATCTATAGACAGTTCTTTAAAAATGATATTAAGGTTTCGAAAATTACTTTTTCATAAAGTTAATCGTTTAAAAGATATACGCTTCCAAAGTGGTAAAATGTGTGTCCCCCCCTCTAACTTCTATAATAATGAAGTGAAAAATCTAAAGAAACCGTATATTGTAGATCTTAATGTAAACTTTTAACCAAAATTGGTTTGAACGAGATCGAGTCAACAGTTTTTGAGATACAGTATATTTTCTAAAACCGCAAATATAACTTTGTAATTCATACAAACACTATGAAAAACAAAGTTATTTGGCGTAGTTGTAAAAATTGGAAATAAGTTACTTTTAAGAAATTTGTAAGGTTTTTGGTTTTTTTTTTTTCAAATAAATATATTAAGTATATTATATTTATTATAGTTACTACGGAACCCTTCATGGGCGAGTCCAACTCGCACTTGGCCAATTTTTTCACCTTTCGTTGTCTTTTATGCTTATTCCCCATATCGGTAAACTAATGTTATATAAACCTTGTTCACTTGTCAAATATAGATAAATAAAATCAGAAAACAAGACTAAACAATAACTATTTCGATAAAAAAATATAATCACGGTTGCGGGACGAACCGACGCAGGTCTATCACTGACAAAGGCCGCAGGCGAACTGGGCGGGCATAGGGATACGCAAAAAGTATCGATACCACAAGGTATCGATACTTTTGTTTCGATACCAAGTACTTTTGGGATCGATACTTTTGTTCCGATACTTTAGAAGTATCGATACCTTTAGAAAGTATCGATACTTTTTACCTCCACCCTGCTTGATCCAAGATTTAAAAATCTTTTAAGCAAAAAATAAAACCGACTTCCATATCAAAACACTACAAAGCCAAAAATAACGTTATTTTCGGTAGTCGGTGTTATTGGTACTGTATTTTCTTTTTTTTGATATCGCCTTCCGAAACTAAAGTTATTTTTGGCTTTGTAGTGTTTTGATATGAAAGTCGGTTTTATTTTTTGCTAAAAAGTTTTTTTCACGCTTTTTAGTAGGTCGGTTTATAATTTATCTAGTTACAAAAGCCAAAACGTGAACTACTGATCACCTTATAAAAAATATTGCTTTTCCCGATGCAGAGCCGTTAATTTTTGAGGAGTTCTCCTTGTATGTACTTCACCATCAGCTCTACAACACCATATGTATTGTGACGAGCATAAAGTGCTTAACATGCATATTCAAGTAATCAAATCAAATCCACGAAGTACTTATTATTGAGTAGTTTCGGTGGCCATCTGTGGTCTTCATCATAAGTTCCACTTCCCTATATAGTGCTTTTCGAGAGCAACTGCACAAGTTACTATTAGAAATACCCAAAACGTTATAGGTGTGCCTATAATATTTGAAGAGTTCCTTCGATTACTCCAGGATACCATCATCAGATCCTGATTTCATAACAATGAGATCAACCAGAAAGTATACCCTTTCAAACGTAAAAAAAAAATCCAAATCGGTCCAGCCGTCTTTGAGTTATGAGGTGTCATATATAAAATAAAAGTTATATATATATAGCCCGTGCCCATCAACAAACTCCTCGGAAGAGAAAACTGACACAATGGATTTCTGGAGTCAACATAAACAACTGGCTCATGCAAGACGTCAGAGGACAACTGAAGGGGAAAGGGATGAGGTTGGACTATACCTTTCAAATCAAGTATCTCCTCTCAAAGCAGATCTTTTGCAAGCGTGGGAAGACATGAAATTCGTTTTCGGAGTTCGGAGAGACTTCACGAGCTGGAGCCATTATGACAGAGAGTCGTAATCGCTTGACTGGATCCCGCCTGGATAAAATTTTATTCACGTCGGATTGCAACATTGGCAGTTTTCTAAATAATTTAGTATTCATTATAACATTTGTGAGTTTTATTGTGTTTAGTCGTGTAATTTTAATTAAAAATAAAAACATTTTAATTTTTGTACTGAATTATTTTCTCCAAAGTAGGGTACGTGCCTACGTTTACGTACGTTATGTGAATATCTAACAGTTTCTAAATATCTATTGGATATTAGTGACTATTTTGTAAGACACGTTCCTGCTAGACTTTTTTGCGAAACTTAGCAACTACACTCAATTCGGGTTTTTTATGTATTAAAAAGTACTCGATACCTTCAGGTATCGATACTTTTGTTCCGATACTTTCTTGGTATCGATACTTTTAATACGATACTGGTATCGAGTAAAGTGTCGATACTTTTCAAATTTTGCGTATCCCTAGGCGGGCATAAGAAAGTGACAGAGTCTATTACTTCCACGTGCGAAAAAATGCGCTGGAATCAAAATAAAACAACGTAAGCGCCAAACCAAATAAAAATTGTTTAAAAATAAATTAAGCTATGTATCAAAAATATTTTCAGCCAGAGTTTTCAATTACCTATTATGCACATTTTGAATGCAATTTTGAAATGAAATTCCTTAGGATTTTAGAATTACAGGAAAAAAAAAAATAGAGGTCTTTTCGGAATCAAATTCGATGGAGCAAATTTAACCCAATTGCGTTTTCCTTCAGTCAAAGTATTGATGAAATAGTCAATAAACATATTACCAAAAATTAAATCCATACTTGCTGGAATAGTTAAATAAATGGTGACGAAAAAACCCCTAATTTATTTTGGTATCGCCTTAAACTCTGTTTTCATAATGTGTAGATCAAACTTTTAGGCGCTTGTTGTTTATTTTCTTAGCTTTAAGGTTTAGTTAGCGTTATATAAAATTAATTCTTGTTTTTTTTTTCTTATGGACATCTCACGTACTATCAACACAATGGTAGTAATAAGTGGATGTTGTTGTTAGTAGTACGATCAGTAATTTTAATTTACATGTTTATATAAAATATACATTGTACAAGGTACTGTTATATTTCACAAAATAAAATTGGCTTTGAAACTTAGCACTAAATATTTATTACTAACTGAGTAATTAAAGCATTATTAAATACCGATATTTTGATTGCAGCTGAAGAATACGTTGTTTGATTCAGTTTTGAACATAACTGGTGTATTTTTTATTACAATGACAACATCTTTTAGCGGTAAATATTTTGATCAACACCTAATTAGACACTAAATATATCCGATTTTTAGGGAAGCTAAAATCTAAATTGCCCTAGATATTTTAACGGATACGTGGTACCTAAATGGAACTAAGATTTCTGGGGCAATTACGTTATATACGCCGTCATCCTGTCAGCCACTGAGATTATTTAATCGGGGTTGATATCCATCTGAGGCGATGCCGGAGATTTCTGAGCTTACATCTTCCAATAGGTAATCATAATCATTTATTGACAGTTATTTGTAATACATTCAAGAATTCCCTGGCTCCTGCGCTAGTATTAACTGTATTACAGGAGCCAGGTTGTTCCCCATGACAATAGGTTATATTCTTATGTCAATAACATGAGAGAAAAAAAAACATAAAGTGAATAAAATTAAATGATGCTGGAAGAGCTTAAACAATAATAACAATAAAATAAAAAAAATGATGAATTTAACAAAGCTATTTAGAATTATACATATATGATTAATAATGGTGTGTGTGTGTGTGGTTTGTGTTTGTGTGTGTGTTTTGTGTTTTCGTGTGTGTGCGTGTATGTATATGTTTATCGGTGCATGTCTGTGTTTGCGTGGGTGCCATGTGTTTTTGGTTAAGCGGGGGTTTTATGAAAGGCAATCACTATAATTTTGTAAACGGGACTATGATTAGCATCGTGAGGGAAGTGAGTTCATATTAAATTAATATAATAAAACAGTAAAAAAGTGTGTCTGTCTGTCTGTTTGTACACGCTAATCTCCGGACCTACTGGATAGATTTTAATGAAATTTAGTAAGTAGATACTTGACATCCTGGAATAACACATAGGCTACTTTTTATCCCAGAATTCCCACGGGATCGGGATTTACGCGGGAAATCCTCCCACGCGAACGAAGTTAGAAATAAATAAATTAATAAGGAACAACTGTGATATATTTTTGTGATCTTAAAAAAAATTGTTGACGATGATGACACGTTTCGAGAGCAGGTTCGAACCTACGAGCAAGCCCAGGGTTCGAAAGCAGGCTACTACTCTCCGTATTTTTTAAATCTTCAAAGATTATGAAGACTATTATAAAAGAATAAAAAACAAAGTTTTATTTATGTACCCTAGATACACATACGTAGTTCATACTTGTTTATTCGAATTAAAATGTACACCAGCCTATGTTAGCCAGAATAATACAAAGATTCTAAAGAAGTCATATACAACTGACTTGGTTAATAAGTAAAGGTTGAATAAAGAAAGTCACAAACAGATTGTACACACAAAAATGTATGAAATATAACACTCGTCTTTAGGCATTCGTGTAAAAATCAAATCTAAATAAGAACATCTCAATTTCTCTCGCTGAAAGCTTACTCAAAGCCTAAAAATAGACGAGAAAATCGTAAATTTCATTATCCCAGTCCTTTTAACCGCCATACCGCATCGCCGCACACTCATATACTTATATTATCCCTACATAAATCATGCTCAACCTAATATTTTGGTAGTCGCGGTACAAAACAACCACAAGTTGGTCAATCCGAAGTAGAACTAGGTTCGTTTATTTACTTAAGAACGGTTTGGAAACCACATGTGTTGTTTAAGAGCCAGACAAGTTTGTTTTAAACGGATGGATTTGCAATTGCGACGTCGAGGGAATAAAGTTCTGACTTTAAAAAAATATGGAGTTGGCTAATAGTTTTACAGACTTGAATTTTAAACCAGCCGAACTGCACTTGAACTATTTATTCCTGCAGGTCAGTTATTTTCGTAACTCAAAAATCCAATATTCATTCAAGGCTTTAAGGCAATCTAGATCCATAGTTTTACACATAAGCTTTATATTTAAAAATTGTAAAACTGGTCAGCGCAAAATACGCAACGTACAGTCGCCAGCACATGAAGCTACCCGAAACTGTCAAATTTTCCCAATCAACCTTGAACCTAATTTCTTTAACAATAAAGTTGAAAATCTGTTAAATAAATTTGACAGATTGTTGTAGCTTGATGTGCTGGCGCCTGTACATGGTATCAGTTTATTGAAAACTAGTTTCTGCCCGCGACTTCGTTCGTGTGGGAGGATTTTTCCGCGTAAATCCCGATCACGTGGGAATTTCGGTATAAAAGTAGCCTAATGTATTATTCCAGAATGTCAACAATCTACTTACCAAATTTCATTCAGATCCGTTCAGCAGTCTTGGCGTGATACAGTAACAAACATCCACCCATACATCCAAACTTTCACTTTTACCTATAGGTTTGAAAAATAACTCACATGATAACGATTCTATTTACTTTTTAAAGTCTGCAATATTTTCTTCTATAAGAACATTTATAATGTTTTTTTTTTAAAAAAAAAAAGATAACTAGCAATGTGGGTTAAATTCACATAACTAGCAATCTTGCTAACCCCTCCAACTAAGCGAAAAATATGCTTGTGTCTGTCTGGAGTGGGTTCACAGCAACAGTGTAATGGTCGGGGTTCAAACTCGTGACCTTTCGATCACAAGTCCGACACTTTATCCATTAGGCTATTGACGCTATGTATATTGTGTAGGTACAATCCAAAGAATTTTTAACGAAATTCTAATCTATTTGGTCATACATATCGCACAAAAATGTTTGCTTGTCAAAATGAATCATTCAATGGTCATAATAGCTTCTGTCCTCGGGTTCGATCCCGTCAAAAGTATTTCAGGAAAAAAAGGAACCTAAATGTCCTTCTCTAAGGTCTAAAATTAGTAGTTTAAACGTAAAAGTGTAGCTGACAGACACACTTACTTTCGCATTTATTATATTTATAGTAGGGAAGTAGGGATTATCACTGAATGTGTGTTATGATATGTGATGACCCTGCGATGCCCAGGCTTAGCAATGTACCAATGCCTGTCCGAAGAGGAAGTCAATCAAATTATTAACTTCAATTGTATTTGCTCTTCCTTTCGGCATTTATGCTCGACGAAATATTCCAGTAGCCATAATTACATAAAATGAATCCATATTAATCAAATAATATCAGATAACCGAATTCTGTTATAAAATACTTAATGAATAAAAACTTTATTCGTTTTAAATTAAATACAGTTTACAACAAATAAAGCCAGTTATTTACAAAATTATTTCTGGTATTTGAATCCAATTTAAATAACCGTACAGCATATGTCGATAAAAACGTTGTTTTTAAAGATCACATAAATTAAAGCTTTTTACAGGTCAATAATTTTAAACAAATATGTTGGATATATGTCAACCGTCCGCTCCCATACTATAACTTTTTTCCCCACTGACTTACGTCATACCAAGGTCGCATCTTCGATTGATGATAAGCAGATTGACTTTACTTACGTAATTATGAGAACAGACCTCATTACTTAAAAATAAAGACTATTTTGGGTGAGCAAAGACGAATATAATTATACTAAACTTTAAACTAAAATTTTAAACACGCAGTTGTTTTAAGTTTACAATATACTTTGATTGACAAAATGCACATATTTCGCTCGATCATAAAGACGTACAGCAATCGAGGACTTTTGAGTTTTGACTTGAATTTTGAGTGCACGATACTTTATGGGTTCATTGACATACCACCCAAGGACCATAATATTTACGTTACGAACTAGACATCGATAATTGAAATGTTTTACTGGTAACCTATTTCTATAGTTGGAGATTCTGATGTAAGGTCACAGATTGGACTATGATTCAGTTTTGCTTGTAATTGACCTCGGTGTCATTAATATCAGCTGGTACCTGATCGAAGTCACTCGATTTGACGGTATCTGCCTAAAAGGAAAGATCGGTTATGATGATAGGGTTACGTGATCAGGTAATAACTGACAAAGAATGATTAGTTTGACATTAGAGGAGATCGCTGAAAATAAAATGGCAAAAGTTACTGACATTAGTCATAGTATCTAAATCTTATTTTTAACCATAAACTAATAAACAAAACTGTACATGAATCCAAACGGCCCACTTTTGACTCATGCGGCCCGAAAATCAGAAATTATTAAAAACTTGAGATCCTATTCCGTTCCGCTAGTTACGATTCCACACCCGTAAGAAACATGTAACTGATACTCGTCAAATCGTATCTGTAGAGTGAGACACATATTACACAGTTCTATTTAGCGTCTTCCCTAATCGTAATATGAGATACATGCTTTGTTTCTTTCTAGTTTGGGGCAAATAGGTAGACGGTTTGCGTACATCTCTGGTTTCGAGTCAAAGTGGGACAAATAGATACTTCAATGATGCGATGCACATAGAAGGGCAAAAATTTAAAATATACGAGTGTTTTTACAAAACCCCAAAAATTCTCCATTGACCCTTAAAAAATAAATTAAATTAATGCGTAACACTCTTGCTGATTGAGGGAAAAGTGAAATAAATGTCCTGACTCATCTAATTTTACTTGATAAAGTGCTCGATAACTTGAAAAACGCAATGAATGTTTTGGAAATGTCAACTGGCACTTGTGGGCACTATGATTTGCATAGTGCAACATCAAAATATTTAGTAGACTTTCATTTTAAAAAATATGGTTATCAGCCCAATAATATTTTATTACTAACGAGCAATGTATTGTTAACAACCCAAAAACCACCGCATCTGAACACAAAGGGATCGGTTTCGATACAATTGTATTTTCCAACAAAAAATTTGGGTTGACATGCATCAGCGATTTAGTACCACGATGTTATGCTGTCCGTCCGTTGTTGTATAAAATTGATTTTGACATTGTTTGTGGTTGCACTTGTTTATTTACCCCACTGTACATCGGGTTCATTCCAGCTTGAAGATTTTAATGTTCAATAAGTACTGATAAAAAATACCGGTTTTCTCTTTAACAGTCTTGATGATATTGTTAATTGCGACATCCGAAAGACTTTTACATATTTATTTTATTATCAACGTATTGAAATTGACTGTAGTTATTGCAATGCTAAAAATGGTCATGGGCCGGACGGACATATGTGGCGCCGAAAAGGGGACAGATGGAGCAACCGTGTTTTCATCTGAAGACCTCGATTCATAAGAAGCGTAGGCAGACCACCAGCATGCTCATTTGATGCAGGGGACCTTTTTTGGGCGAGACCTACCTATAACAAAACCACTTGGAGAGTAGCTGGAGAAGCATATGACTTACGGTGGGTATAGATACACTAAAGAAAAAGAAGAAGATATTGTCTCAAGACTTACTTCAAAATAATTACCTCGTTTTCAAACAGTTGCATAATTAAACCCCATTGAAGCGATGACGAGTTTAGAATGTATTTACACAGTCGCAAAACAGCCATTTACGCAACAATCAAATTAAATAACCATAGAAACAAACATAAAAACCTCCAAAACCCAGCATTTAAACCATTTATTGGTCAGCAAAAACATGAACCGAGTTCCCAAGGGTCATAAATAAACGATCGAGCCCGACGTACCGCGTCTCATTTCGCCACATTTCAAAATTAGCGCGCGATACCACGCCAATAAAACATGGCGGACCATCGCTCCAACATAAAACAGTCCTGGATTTATGTATGGTGTAAAATTTTATATTATTCCGCTCCATCTATGAATTGGTGGATACTTTGTCCTGATTGCTTGGTACTAGTCATATTTTTTTATGTTTACGAAGCTGATATGAAAATACGGTTGTAGTTCGATTTGCGGGTATAACGTCTAACAAGAATTCATTCAACGCTCACTCCTCATCTAATACCGAATTTAATGGCTTAAATTTCAACGACAAATACAACTCATAGTTGTTCTCTTTCTCTTTCGCTCGCACAAATACGTAAATTAAACGTAACTGCATGCAGAAGTTGACCATTTAGTAGCAGGTGGGTGCAAGTTTGTGACTGCACTATTGTAAATCCACATCCGCATTGCAGCCTCTGTGAATACTTCTGGAACAGGACCGTCTGCTCACCGCAGCCGAATAATTTCGAAACTTGCTTTCACTGGCGCCGAATGTTGAGCGTTTGTTGTAGATTTGTGGTTGTGCTGCATAAATATTACACAAGTAGATCGTTACGGCTGTTCGTTGGTAGGTGAGGATTTTGGAGTGGTTTTGCCATGAATTGCATACTTGTAACTATGGGTAGAGATGTGGGAACTAGCCCAAAAAGAAAAATGTATAAATAAATAAAATACGTATCCATTTTTGATTTATGAATCCGACAAGACTTTAAGTAAAGTGGATTTTGTACGATTACAGTTTTATGCCCACCAAAAAAACTGACCCAGAAAGCCGTGCTCACACTCCATAAATAAACAAAACTTTGGTGCCCAATATTTTACACCGAAAACTTGTCTGACAAAACATTATGTAAGCGACAGCCTGACCCCGGTTACAGACCAAGGAGTAAGTAAACTTAGTCTAGCTTAGATCGCAAGCCCCAGGTTTTCTTAATTTATTTAACTGATTATTATAAAGTCTCTTAGCTGGTTCCGTTACGTAATGAAAATTTAAATTAATTAGAAAAATGTGATCTTTTTGTTTGTATTGGTGCACAATGGAACCTATTGTGCACTACCAGTATACTACTAGTATTTAAGTAGGTTTTCATACTGGTTCCATAGTCTGTTGTAAGCACACTACTATGCATCAACTATGCTACAAACGTAGTTAAAACTGTCTTTAAAAAAAGCTCATGCCCTAAAACCTGATATTAAACCACCTATTATATTGTAATGAAACTTGGCAGGGTGGCTAATGAGGCGTAAGAGGGTATCTGGATCTAAAAATTCAGTGTAAAATAACTCTACTAATTTAGGTGGTGTTGCAACGCATGTATCTTATCGCGTGATGAAATCAATGCAATTTTGTAAGATTATTAAAAATAACACTTAATGTCATGAAATTTCAGGCGTGAACAAAAATCTAGTAATTTGAAGAACGACATAAAATTTCAAGTCGCGCCGTAGGAGATAAGTTATAGCGTTAAATAGAAGCATTATGTGTGGCCCAAGCTCGGATCCCGTTCACTGTAATGTAGTTTAATTAAAGTACAATATTACTGTTTTGTAAGTCGGCTAAACTTTGCACTTGTTCCACTTGCCGTTATAAATATCGTATGGCCACAAAAGGTTTGTATAGAAAACATGTCCTTTTTCATATAGGTAAGCAAAAATGCTTCATTGTTTACATATCTAAGTTTTTAAGAGCTGGTATCCCTTCGGAATCGTTGTTGTTGGCGCGAAAGGCTAATTTAGTGGACTGTATTTGCGGTGCAGAGCTAAACGATTGACAAACGCTTGGCGTTAGGTAATTCGAGTTGCAGTGGGTGTGGGACAATGGAATACAACCCGAAATAAATAGGGAAGGAAAGCACAAACCTTTACGGGAGCCACGTGCTCGCGTCGTCGCCGGTTCACCGGTTCACTTTTCCAGGTTCAGGGCAGTTGGGCTTCAAGTTATTGTCCTCACACGTTAAACACAAGCACAAACTATGGATTATAAGTCTTATTACATGCGAAAATGCGGTGATTCCAAAGTTATTAATATTTTTAAGCGGAGCGCGTCGACGCCATTGTCAACTTGATGCGGAGCGATTCGGAAGCAGTTTTTCGACAAAATGGCGGGCGAATCTTCTTACTCACTCGCGAGGTATGTGCGGGAAGGAGATGGATATAGGAAATAGCGGATGTCAATCATATTTTGAATGTTGGCGCAACCATTCCCCCCGGTTTGAAGGGTTACCTTCAAAAACTATAAGCGAAACTAATCAAAGAACTAAACTCTGGAGTAACATCTAACTTCTAACCTTATTCCTAAACTATAATATAAAGCGTTACCATAACTACTAAACTAATTTGAAGCCTGCTGCTGATTGGGCAGAGGACAGAGGCGAATAACCGGACGTAAAACTTTGCGTACTTAAATCACCGGTCAATTCTATGTGAACTGCACGAGTTGTCATACAAATAAATAGACAAACGTAAGCTTTTGTGGAGCGTACTCCGCGACCACGGGCAACAGTTACCCTAAACGGGCCGGCGAAGTCTGTACCGGTGTGAACGAAAGGTTTAGCGGATTGAACAACACGACAAGAGCGATGATCGGCCATTTCAGGCGCGATAAAACGCGGGCGAAGCTTAAAACAGGGCACACATTTGTGTACTCTAGCACGAATCAAATTGCGAGCGGAAAGTATCCAATACTTCTGTCTAAGGATAGACATCAACAAGTCTGGACCTGCGTGGCAATTCAACCTATGATGATAATCTACAATCAAATCTAAAATATGGTCCTTGCGGGGTAAAACTACTGGATGCTTTTGCTCAAATCCTAAATCGGAATTTCTCAAACGACCACCTACTCGAATAAGACCATTCTGCAAAAAAGGTTTCAAATGTTGAAAGGCGCGGCTACAAGGTTTGTTGGACTCCAAACTACTAATTTCGGATGCGAAATAAAATCTCTGCAATTCACGTAGCACGACTGACTCAGCTTTATCCAGATCAGCGGCGGTTATAACACCGCGCGTGGGTAACAGTTTAAGAAAACGACATACATACACCACACAACGCAAAAGTCTCGACCAAGACGAGACGCGATTAGATAACGATAAAATAATCGACTCTTCACGTGGAACCGAAACTACAAGCGAATGCTTCTTCTCCTCGGGTGGTTCTGAAACGGCAGCTGGATTAAAGGGCTTAACCGGCCATTCCTCGAGCACGCTATGAATCCAAGACGGAGCGCAGAACCACAGCGGATGATCTAAAATTTGCGAAGGGAGCAACCCACGGGAGAGACAATCGGCGGGATTATCTGTGCCAGCAACGTGAAAGAGATTTTGTGGTGGTAATTCGGACTGGATTTTGGCCACCCTATTGGCGACGAATGTGTCCCAGCGATGGGGCGAAGAATGTGCCCAACACAAAGCTACAGTAGAGTCAGAAAAAGCCATAATTCTATCAATAATAATGCGGTGCCTACAAGCATTGACAATCGAGCTGATTAATTGCACTAACAAAAGTATAGCGCACAGCTCCAGGCGCGCCAGAGAAACGACCTTGCGAGGGGAGACTTTGGATTTAGCGCTTATAAGACTAACCGAAACCTTGTCAGCATCCAAAACGTGAAAATAAACTACCCCCCCGTAAGCCTTTGCACTGGCGTCGGCGAAGCCTACAACAGTAACTATACTGTTCGACAATATACCAACATGGCGAGGAATTTTTATTTGATTGAGCAATGGAAGTTCTTTCCGGAAGCGAACCCACAATTTAACAATATTTTCGGGCGCGGGGTCGTCCCAATCACTATTGGAAAGCCAAAGTTCTTTTATAAGCAACTTGGCATATAAAACGACGGGAGCTACAAATCCTATAACATCCCATATACGTGCTACACAAGACAGGATAATGCGCTTAGTACAAATTTGCGGAGTCGAACTAACTTTAAGACTGAACATGTCAGACGCGGGTGACCAACTTAAACCTAGAACCTTGTGCGTATCATCACCATCAAATTCCTTCACCGAAGATAATTGATGCGATAGTGGAATCGAATCTAGAGCGGTCTGCGAATTACTAGTCCACTTCACAAGATCAAACTGACCGGCCTTCATAAGACTTATTACTTGAGCGGCGGTCTCAACGGCATCCGCCTCGCTGGCTACACTATAAACAAAGTCATCCATGTATAGCCCAGTCTCAATAGTGTCTTTCGCTTTCGGGAATCTTTCACCCTCATCAGTGGCTAATTGCTTGATAGTGCGAAGCGCATGGAAAGGACTCGACTTAAGCCCAAAACAAACACGGTTAAACTCGTAAACTCTCAAAGGTTCTTGAGGCGAAAATCTATACAAAAAACGTTGAAATTTGCGGTCGCATTCGCGAATACCAATAGAAAGAAACATTTGCCTTATATCGGCGGAAAGCGCGACAGCAAACAAGCGGAAATTCACAATAATGTCAAATAAGTTACCTTGAAGGTTTTGACCACAATACAAAATATCATTGAGCGATACGGAAGTGCTAGTCTTAGCACTGCCGTCCAAAACCACGCGGAGCTTAGTAGTAAGCTTGTCTTCTCTAACAACTCCGTGGTGCGGGATGATGTAAGATGGATGATCAAGAGTCTCGTCAGTCTCGGCGGTGGATGCAGGTGAGATGTACCCTTTATCTAAGTATTCGGTAACCACCTCATCATAGGCTTGCTTCAACTTCGGAGACGCTTGCATCTTACGTTCTAAACAAGAAAAGCGTTTTTCCGCGGAAGCGTAGGAGTCACCGAGCGAAAAAATATCTCCCTTGAATGGAAGCGCGACAATATAACGACCATCATTATCACGGGTAGTCGTGTCACAATAAATCTCCTCAGCCACCTTATCATCGGGGCTTAGGATAGGCGGGACATTGACCTCTTCAATTTCCCAGAACCTGCGGATGGTAGACTCCAGCGGCGGCTCAACAGTGCAGCAATGTGACACAGTCGAGTAATTATCTAAATGTGCGGGTGCGGAACCAACAATAACAAAACCTAGAACTGTTTCTAGGGCGTGCGGTGCGGGAAACGACGAATGACCTTGAATCTTACGAGATAACTGAAGGTGCGGGAGAATCGATGCGCCGATCAACATATCGACGTCTCCAGGGACACCATAAGATTCATCTGCCAACGGTAGGTCTTTAAATTTGGTCAATAAAGACGTGTCAACCGGGACAGTAGGCAATTGTTCCGTAATTTTATCTACGACAAGCGAATCCATATCAAAACAAATATTAGAATTAAAACGCGATGCAAATTTAATTTTAATCGAACCATGAATGGTTGATTTTAAACCACCGAACCCCTTAACTACTGAGCGGGCTGGTCGGTTATTAATACTAAAACCAAGGCGTTGACAACAATTTTGAGTTAAAAAATTACTCTGCGAAGCGCAATCTAACAACGCTCGAACAAGACACGGATTACCAAAAGCATCATCAACAACAACGTGAGCGGTCGCGAGCACCACGGTAGTGCACGTATTGCTTGCGGCGGACATCGAACACAACGTGACGTCAGTCACGGCGGCCTGCGAGCGGGCAACGTCGCGCGTTGATTGCGGCTGCGGCTGCGAAGCGGACGCAGAGTTCGCATCGACTGACTGCAACGACGTGTCACCGCTTGGTAAACTAACTGTGCTCACATTGGATGCGGCATTATTACCACTTTTCTCCATGTGAAGTAAAGTGTGGTGCTTCGAAGAACACTTACGACAACTTTGACTACTATTACAAGACGTAACCCGATGCTTGTCACTAAGGCAGTTAAAGCACAAATTTTTTTCGCGAACAAATTTATAACGTTCATAGGGCGTAAATTTTAAGAAACCAGAACACTTGTACAATTGCGAATGTTTACTATTACACAAAGAACAACTCGATTGTACAGGAGCAGGTGCTGTATTCACATACGTATGTGTCGACCTTTGTGACTTCGAAGCCGCATCTGTTCGACGGTCGGACTTCTTCGTAACTTCATGGGTTGACGAAGTGCGTTGCAATATTTTAATATGATCGCGAACAAAACATTCCAAATCATTGAATTTTGGCAGTTTACTACTGCGATGGTCTATTTCAAATAAACGAACAGTTTCACTATCTAATTTCTTTAAACCCAAATATAAAAACAAAAAGTCGCAGAGGTCATCGACCTTCAGGTTCTTTACTGCGCGAACAGATGATGCAAAAATATCTAAAAACTTTTCTAAATTATGTTCATTACAAACTGTAATATTTTTCAACTCGAATAGCTGATCTAAATATGCGGTAGCAACTAATCTTTTGTCTTCATATTTCGACTTTAAAGTTTTTAAAATCAATGAATAATTTTCGGCACTAAAAGTAATGCCGGCACAAACAGTTTTAGCTTTACCAGTTAACTTTTCAACCAGATAGTGTAACTTTTCATGATCTGTCAAAGAGACGTTCCCATTTATAGTGTTTTCAAAACTATCTATAAATAGATTCCAATTGCGAATATCACCATTAAATTCAGGTATCTGAATGGGCGGTAATTTAGGTCGATCGCGAGTGTGATTTGCCTGGCTCTGATGGACAGACGGCTTCTCCAAGCTCCTCGCGACGCGTTTGATGCGACAGAATAAATCATCAAATGACGCCAAAGCCTGATAACTCACAGCGTATTCTGGATTTAATTCTAACTCTAAAACGTTAATATTATGAATTACGGATTCAAATTCCGTGCGCAAACTATCCAAGTTTTCTATAGAACATAAGAACGAATCTCTAATAGCTAGATCAAGTGTTTTAAGTGCATTATCACAAATAGATTGCACGCGAGAAAATATCATGTCTCTTTTAGCATATAAAAGTTTCAATTGAACTTTGATGTCCTTATGAGACATCGTGAATAATAATTATTTATTACAAACAATCAATGCGGTAAACAAGCAAATAAAGTTATTTTAACAAATAAGCGATGGAGAACAGCGACGCGGACAATATTAAATACCTAAAGTGGGTAGGTAGTTATAACGAACTGCGGGTGAAATAAAAGCACTGTAGGTAGTTTTTAAACAATCTTAATTTACCCACTAGGTTGTGTCTCTGTTTCTGATATACAAATAATTTTAGACTTCCGAATGAATAACTAATACGAGCGATCTATGGCTACGTAGGTATGTAGGTATTACGCACGTACGTAGGTAATAGATGAACAAACAACGAATTGGGTTAGGTACAAGACTGCGGTGCGGTGCGTTTATTCCTTATGGAATAAATACCAATGCGATAACTACAACAAATATGTACCTAATACAAATAAGTACCTAACTATCCGGTGAGAGGGACCAAAGAAAATGTTGGCGCGAAAGGCTAATTTAGTGGACTGTATTTGCGGTGCAGAGCTAAACGATTGACAAACGCTTGGCGTTAGGTAATTCGAGTTGCAGTGGGTGTGGGACAATGGAATACAACCCGAAATAAATAGGGAAGGAAAGCACAAACCTTTACGGGAGCCACGTGCTCGCGTCGTCGCCGGTTCACCGGTTCACTTTTCCAGGTTCAGGGCAGTTGGGCTTCAAGTTATTGTCCTCACACGTTAAACACAAGCACAAACTATGGATTATAAGTCTTATTACATGCGAAAATGCGGTGATTCCAAAGTTATTAATATTTTTAAGCGGAGCGCGTCGACGCCATTGTCAACTTGAAGCGGAGCGATTCGGAAGCAGTTTTTCGACAAAATGGCGGGCGAATCTTCTTACTCACTCGCGAGGTATGTGCGGGAAGGAGATGGATATAGGAAATAGCGGATGTCAATCATATTTTGAATGTTGGCGCAACCAGTTGTTAATAATAATTTTAAAGATTTTTTATAATATGTGGCTTGATATTATTCTAAGGCCACAATGGCTAAGTTTTAGTTGCCTCACTTTTTGTACTTGTACTAGGTTTCTATGCGTTATTATTCTAACATGTGGCTATTTCTAAACATTGCTCATTGGCAACGAGAAACTGGTCGAGACAACGCTTCAGAACCTTGAACATCGGCGACGTATTGCAAGCCTATCGGTTACATTTCGGGGACTGTGTGATGGAATTGCACAGTCTAATTCCACCAAGCCCGTTCCATCATTGGACTACAAGACAAACGGCGATGCGCTTTCATTACATGGTGGACATTCCACCCATACGCACAAAACGTTTTGGGAGTTTCCTTGTGTGTTCAGCTAAGGATTGGAATTCTCTGCCAGAGTATGTTTTTCCTGATAACCTGGGAGTATTTAAGTCAAGAGTGAATAGGTGAGGTACTTGTAGGCAAGCTTGCTTCATCTTCGACCACATCATCGCTTAACATCAGGTGAGATGGTGGTCAAACGCAAGCTTATCCGTGCTATCAACAATAGAAAAAAATACCAAGCTCAGTCTTTCGTTTATTTAGTTACAAATGAAAATTCAGTACCAAATTAGTTGAATTATTTAAAAATATATAAATTCTATTTAAGGTAGATTCCTTGGAAGCTATTGAGGACATTAAAAAAGCTATTCCGCCTCATTTATTTGACATTAAATGTAAAAATAAAATAGGCATTATATTTCTCGGTTCTTAAACTGAAAGTGATGCTAAAAAAGGAAGCCATCAATTTTAAACACGTGACATCTCTTTCTATTTCAAATGATAGAAAAGGATAGACGAAACGAAAACAAATGCGACGTCATAGCTAATTAGCGTCAGTTAGTGTTAAGGCGAAGTTCACTTCGAGAATTAAAATCTAGGTATAGTTCGTATCGGGGCCCGACAGGGCCATTGCCTTACGGGGCGGCGGGAATTGTTCTAACGAGATACCAGGATCCGGGAATGCAAGGTCAACAGAAGGAGCAGGGTGGGATTTTAGTCAGTAAAAGTCTGACACCATCCCTTCCGCTCCACTCACAGCGGTTATGATGATGATTCTCCCACCCAGAAGGAAAAAAAAGGTATAATTCGTATAGCTTTACAAAACCCATAAATTGCAATAAGCAAAAACTTTGTATCCCTTTTGACGAAAATTACGCGGAAGGAGGATTATAAATTTGACACAGTTAAGGTTTATTTTTTTTTTTCTTAAAACTTGTAATGAATGACGGTCGAATTTAGACCTCTGGGCTGGAATAAAGAAATACGTTATAAAAACTTTTTACCAAAACATAAAACCGACTTCCAAAAAACACTGCAAAGTGAAAAATAACTTTAATTTCGGTAGTCGGTGTCTTTAGTTTTGTATTTTCGTTTTTGGCACCGACTTCCGAAATTAAAGTTTTTATTCACTTTGCAGTGTTTTTTGGAAGTCGGTTTAATTTTTTGGTAAAAAGTTTTTATTTCACTCTTTTTAGTTGGTTGATTTACAATTTACCTAGTTACAAAAGCCTAAATCTCAACTACTTATAACCTTTTACAAAATATTGCTTTTCCCAATGCTGGGCCGTTAATTGTTGAGGAGTTCTCCTGTTACTTCACCATCAGCTTCACTTCACCATATGCCTTGTGACGAGCATATTGTGCTTAATAACCATATTCAAGTAATCGAAGCAGAACCCATGAAATACTTATTATTCCTACTTATATATTGAGTAGTTCCAGTGGCCATCTGTGGTCTTCATCATCAGGTCCACTTCACAAATGGTGCTTTTCGAATGCAACTACACAAGTTACTATAAAAAATACTCAAATCACTATAGGTGTGCCTATAATATTTGAAGAGTTCCCTCGATTTCTCCAGGATCCCATCATTAGATCCTGACTTGGTGGCAATGGGACCAATTTCAAAGTATACCCTTTTAAGCAAAAAAAGAATTTTCCGTATCGGTTCAGCCATCATGGAGTAATAGGTGATCATACGTAAAATATATATATATATATATATGTTTATATATTTATATATATACGCGTCGTATTGATAACCTCCTCCTTTTTTTTGTCGTTGGTTGAAAATGACTGAGAACTCTTACGTCAAATTATTTTATTTAATAATCAATAAGTAAGACGCTCTTACCCCCTACTAAATTGAAGAATCTGTGATTTTACCTTAAGTGTCTAATGCCATAGAATATAAACCGTAACTTAGAAATTAATGAATAAATTGTATTCCTTTAAAAAGTTTTGTGAAATTCCAAGTCATCAGAAAAAAAAAATCATTAAGTAAAAGAAAAAAAATAGACATTACACATCTACTCCTTAAATAAAGGCCACTTCACACGACAAGGAGACAAGGGGGACACGCATCGTTAGTCATGATCTTATGTTTTTTTCTTCGTTTAAAATGCCTTTTAATTGAGCCCACATGTTTTCAATATCTGATAAATTGGAGATTTTCAGATTGTTAAATACACGCCCGCAGTTTTTTGTTGATGCTCAGTGAAAGGGACGAAAAGATAAAGCTTAATAAAGTTGACAAAAAATATAGACTACAGATTTAATGATTCTCATTATGTTTTAGGTTTGTGAGTACTCGAACCAAGGCGTAACTAGATACCACTACTTTTCATATTCGGTAATTTATTTGTTATATTCATGTGCTTTAGAAACTGTGTGCATAAAACTGAGGTTGCATTATCAATCAGTAAAAGTAATACAAAGTTTACAAATACTTTCAGGTGTGTTATCTCGAAACATGAATGCTGACTTCATTAAATCAAGAATCTCACAATCAAATAACTTTATTATTATTCGTAACAATAATAAAACGTAAAAAAGTAATATGCCACAACACTAACAAACCAATTTCCCAAATAATTAACACGCTTTATATCAAGCCCTTAAATGTGACGAAACATCCATATTCCACGGTTTTTATCATTTTTATCACAATTACCTTAATTTGACAGTATAGTCGTGTAATAAAATACGTCCGCAGCGACACGCGCCCAATAATTACCAACAAACCAGTAAAAAAATGGTTCAAAGAAAGATTTTATCACTAACCCACAACGATAACTCAACATTCAAAACAAAAATATTATGGAAAAGTCAACCTTATGTCAATTAGATAAGGATATACTCAGGTACAACTGGGGGCAGAGTATTTTGGTGGATAGCCCACACAGCAATTTACGAGAATCACCAAGTCACAGATAATTAAATAACAAAAAGAATCAAAAAGTGTTGATTTACTTAGGGTTCCAATCCGATTGCAGTAAAGTTTCACGTTGTAATCACTAGAACTTTTGCAAAAGTAAAAAAAAAAACAGAAGGCTTGCGTTTCTCAATGCTTAAAGTTAACTTTGCTAATTGTCTAAATCTTGAGAATCGTGATCTTAAGAAAGTTAACGAGCCATAAAAGATCGGACTTTGGGTTAAATTAAAATAACCTTTACGATAATTAAGTTTGTATACTCACATTTTTCATCTCAAAACTTCTCTTAAGCCTCAGCAATATCTGCCTCAAGAAGTCAAGGCGCGGCGGGAAGAGCTCCAGCGCGATCTCAGGGCAGCATGGAGGGAGCGACTGTCGCAACCGACGGCCGGGCACGCCGCAATTGCGGCGGTAAGACCCCTCTTTGAGGAGTGGCTAGATCGGCGTCACGGCGTCCTGACCTACCGCATGACGCAGGTCCTCACCGGACACGGAAGTTTCGGGAGGTACCTGTGTCTGATGGGAAAGGAAGAGACGCCTGGGTGTCACCACTGCGAGGGTCGCCCTGAGGACACAGTCGAGCACACGGTGCAGGACTGCCCAGCTTGGGCAGAGCACCGACGTGTCCTCACGGCAGCGATAGGCGGAGACCTCTCGCGCCCGGCATTGGTCGAGGCCATGCTGCGGGGCGAGAGGGAGTGGAAAGCGGTCGCCTCCTTCTGCGAAGCAGTCATGCTTCCGAAGGAGGAGGCGGGCCGCGTGAGGGAGAGGATGGCGTCCTCCCTCCAGCCCAGCCGCAGTGGTAGACGCCCACGGCGTCGGACGTCGGCCGACGATCTCCGGCCACCGTAGGCGCGGGCATGCGGACAGCGAGTGAAGGGCAACTCGCTGTCCGACCATGGACCATGCCCGGGTCGACGGCGCGTTGTGTTTCACGCGCGCCTCAAAGAGCGTCAGCAACATGACGAGGCCCCCCCTGCAGAGGGCCGAAGCCTGCCGGGGTCGTTGGACTTATTCCATTACCGTGGCCCCGGTACGTAAAGGGTTATTGAAGAAACACCGTGGATTTTAGTCAGTAAAAGTCTGACAGTCCCTCCCACCCTGCCCGGGGTGGGAGGACTTATTTGATAATATTACGACGCTAAAAAAAAAAGCCTCAGCAATATACAAAAAAAAAAAAAAAAAATTATACGTAGTTTATTTCAAATACCTACCTACTTGGTTTACATTTGAAGTAAGTAGGTCTCTTGCTGAATTAGTTGCAACTAGAAGGGCTAATATAAAATGAAATGAATAAATCAGATATATTATAAAAAAAAAACATTGCAAATTAAAAAATAACTTTAATTTCGGAAGTCGGTGCCAAAAACGAAAATACAAAACTAAAAACATCGACTTCCAAAGTTAAAGTTATTTTTCACTCTGCAGTGTCTTTTGGAAGTCGGTTTAATTTTTTGGTAAAAAGTTTTTATTTCACTCTTTTTAGTTGGTCGACTTTTAATTTACCTAGTTACAAAAGCCTAAATGTCAACTACTTATAACCTTTTACAAAATATTGCTTTTCCCAGTGCTGGACCGTTAATTGTTGAGGAGTTCTCCTAGTACTTCACCATCAGTTTCACTTCACCATATGCATTGTTACGAGCATATTATTATATATACTTATTATTCCCCAACGAGCACATTAGTGGAAATAGCAGCCTATTTTGTTACTTTGGGCTGTAAAATAGCGGTTTAAGGGTTCAAAAAGCAGTTCAAAGTTGCATGTCTGCATCCGTAAACGTCGATAGCTATAAAAGTTACTTAAGGTGCTATAAGCTGAATCAAATACTACCCTAGCCTTCACAGTAGTCCACGATAGAACTCATTTACCACTTACACCTTTATATGAGAGTTACGAAGGTCATTCTGCCACTTACAGCTGCACAGTGGTTTTCATTGTAACTTTTATAGGTTATAGTTATAGTAACCACTATTATACTACTACAAGTTACATTATAGAAATAATAGAAACTTTTATACATACTATAGTTACAAAAAAATCATCACCTTTAGTAGTAATAGTCATTCCTTGCAGGCTCAATCCATTCGCCATTTTACAGCCGCTTTTGTAACTGTTATAAAACATTTAATAAAAATGGATGCTAAACGAATAAGTACGTAACTACATCTTATAACCTCAAAAACAGGAAAATAGGAGCTTTTTGTGGCTGTGAGTTGCACTAGGGGAACAAAAATCACTGGAAGCGTTAGAAGGGTGAAAATTAGCGCTATGATTCTCAAAAGGGAGTTATTAGAGCTAAAACTGCAGGTTATGACTACATTACAATGACGCCATGATTTTTTAAGAAAACTTATAATTCACTTGCAAAATTGAGTTGATATACATTGGTTTTTCAGTTAAATGTGCATTAAATGTACCGGTAAACAATCGGCCACTTGCGAATAGTAAGTTATCGACACGTAAAAATATGGAAATAAAATTTATTCTGTATAACAAATAAAAAATATCACATATCTTTTGTTAATTTTTTAAATATCATAAAAGCGCGTTAAAATTACTCGAAAATTATCTTATATATCTACAGTAAACTGGACAGCGTTTTAAGTATCTTTATATATCTTGCTAATACAGAATACAAACTTTTACTTCTTTTTGTTTTATTTTCATGATGGCGACGAAAACACTTTACCAAAATATTACAAATAATGTCAACTTAAGATATACAATAAAGAACTATAATCAATTCATTCGTTCAAAGTAGTTCAAAATCATTCAAAAGTAGCGCTACGAGAGCTTTAGTATAGCGTTAATAAATCGTTATAGCTATTAAGGAACCTTTATGCAACCGTTGTGCAGGTTAAATGGAACTTTAGGTTGCATAAAATGGTGCCCAAATAGCGCTAAAGCGGCTGCTTTAAGTCTGTAGTAGACGCTCTAGCGCTTACGTCTATTACCATAAGTAATAATCGGATACGCTCCAAAGCCCTAATGCAGCCCATTTGTGCTAGTTGGGTCCTACCTACTTATATATTGAGTAGTTCCAGTGGCCATTTGTGGTCTTCATCATCAGGTTCACTTCACAAATGGTGCTTCTCGAATGCAACTACACAAGTTACTACAAAAATACTCAAATCACTATAGGTGTGCCTATAATATTTGAAGAGTTCCCTCGATTTCTCTAGGATCCCATCATCAGATCTTGACTTTGTGACAATGGGATTAATTTCGAAGTATACCCTTTCAAACGAAAAAAGAATTTTCCAAATCGGTGCAGCCGTCTTCGAGTAATCGGTGATAATACATAAAAAAATATACGCGTCGACTTGATAACCTCCTCCGTTTTTTTTTTCGTCGGTTAAAAACATATATTTATGGTATTGACAATAGTTATCTAAATGTTAGGGAATCATATTTACAGCATTACGAGCCATGGTTAACTATGATTTCCATGTTATGTTAAATATGATTAATGATGAATTCACTATGATTACTTTAAAGGAAGTTATCATCAAATAATGACTTATTTCCAGCAAAAAAATACTTTTGTGATGATAAATTCTTTAAAGGAATCATAGGAAATTCCCGAAAAAATGGAATTTCCGTACAAATTCAAATCAGCTGTCCAAAATTTGGCGCCGTTTTAACATAACTATGACTTCTTTTTACTGCTACCCACATCCTGATTTTAAAACTAGAAATGATTATCGCTAAAACATGTAACACTTTTTTTTTCAGCGGCTATACCTGTTTAATATTACCTAATAATTATACTTATTTATTTATACGGAATGATATTTTTTACCAAAAAAGATTTTTCCCACACATATTAGAGTAAAGTTAACTAGGTTATATATTTATTTAAATTGTTTTAATGAAACTGATAAAATTATACCATGCAAATATACCATTGCAATGCATTGAGCTAAAAGCCGGAAAGGGATTCCGGACAAACATTGAATGTGTCGTTATTTGATATTCAATTATCGGAATGACCCAACATACGAGCTAATGGGATTTTAATTTAGTATTAATGTTTTAATATTTAGACCTGTCTTTATGTTCATTTTCCCTCATGGGTTTGGTAGAAGTGAAAATGGGCTTTTGGCTAAATTTAATCAATAAATAAAACCAAAGGCACATTGGTATGGCGAACAGAAGTAAGTACTCTAAGCAATCGATCAAACTTCCTGTTTATCACATGATTGCTGAGAGTTCTATCTTTAAATAAATCAACAATTACTTAAATAACGTTTTAGATATTTTTATTAAGCTATGATTAGAATAGTTTCCATCAGCATTAAATTAAATCGTTTCATTACTCACGCAAAGCTAACTTCCACTTAAAAGAAACATGTTTCTGTAGAAAAATAAAAAACAAATCCTATACTTTTATATTATTCTTGTATCACTAAACCGTACGAATTCGAACAATTTTCTGAAAATATCAGACACTATTTGGGGAACTTCAAAACGAGAAATCGTTTGGTACATTTAATCCAGATCTAATCTCGCGCGGTATAAAACGATCTAAAATAACAATTGGGGAAGTAATTCTTTTTCCAAAATAAAACTAGTGGAATTTTAAGCTTAAAATAAGGGAGATGTTGTAACTGGGTCCTAAACGGTACGCCATTAGGTCTATACGACGACATTAGTCTTAAAACGTTCGGGAACTAGGGCGAGACGTGACCCCGAGAATAGGCCCCTTCGTTCTAAGTCAGTATGAGCGAAGGAATTTAAAGCGCCATGTATCCGTGACGCTAGATAAGTCTTTGGTAGTGATGTGATTCTTGTAAGGATTATTTAAGAAACCTGTATTTTATTGAAGGAATAAAATGTAACATAATTGCCTCGCCTTTTTAACGACAACTTATATGTACACACTAGGAATTAGTCCTGTATTGTGAGTGCATTTTATAAACACCCCGCCTCGAAACAACTATTTGTAGGCGATACAAACATTTGTGCGAGAATTGAACCCGACACACGCAGCGCAACAGCCATTCAGTCAACCACTGCACCACCTTATGCTTGCTCCAATCTATGTTAGTAACGGCTACCTGCCTAATCCAGATGCATGTAGCTGATTAAGTAATACATCAGTTCAACCTAGAAAGTCGGTAGAACAAGGCCTAAATTGTCCTATACGCCTTGACCTTGTTGTTGTTGATCTTAGCAAGACTAGTGTGAGATTGTCTGACTTCTGGCTATCCGTAATTACTATCAAAGGTGTAATCTCGATATTTTTACATGATCACCCATTCATGATCCGTTCTAAGCAAGCGTTACTTGATGTTAAAGTACGCCTGTTTTTATAGTGATTACAGTGAAAGATTCGAACTAATAAAAACTGAGTTTTATTCAAGAAATTAAATGTCTTTGTGCATGTTTACCACGGGTGTACTACGCCCAATCGAATCACAAACAATCGAATATCAATTGATCGACCACCATAATTTATAAACAGCTCTGTTAGTACTTTTGAATTTCAGTTTTAAAAACCTTACAATACTTTTTTTTAAGAGTGATCAATATGGGTAGAATTGACCTTACAAGCAATATTATTAATCCCTCCAACCAAACTAAATATGCTTGTTTGTGGAGTGTGTTCACGGCTCTCGACACAAGGCCGACACCTTAGTCATTAGGCTATTGACTGTTGTGTGTGTGTGTGTGTGTGTGTGTGTGTGTGTGTATGTGTTTGTGTGTGTGTGAATACTCATATTGTTTGTTTACTTATTTTACCAAATATTATTTTCATTTGTTGTGCATTTGATATGTTATCCCTCCACCACCCGTGAGTGACAGGGACGCTTAAGACATTAAGGACAATTTTTATACTAATGCATTGGATGAAGTTTAATGAGTGAATATAATCTTTTATACTATTTCTAGCAGTCACGCGAGGCTAGGCTGCTGTGGACTTACGATAAAAACAACCCTTATCCTATTGCAGTCGGCTAAAAAGCTTATAACCTTCCTCGAGCTTCAAGCTACTTTCAAAAAAAAATTCATCCAAATCCACCCATCACTTTCGAAGAAAGCTCAAGGGGCACCAGGCGAGTATGGAAGTACGGGTCGGCAGACTGGGATGAGATGCGGCACTTCTTTGCTTCTTACCCTTGGCGGCAAACTTGCTTCTCGTCGTGCAACCCATCAGTCTGTGCTGACGCTATTGTTGACGTGGTACGTCAGGGAATGGAATATTTTATCCCATTTTCTGACGTCCCACTTGGCTATGAGGCTCAGCCTTGGTATAATGCAGCATGCACACAAGCCGAATTGTGCAAAGAGCAGGCTTACAAGGCTTGGGCCTCAGCCCGCAGTAGTGGCAGCGTTAGTATTGATGTTCGCGCATTGAAGAAAGCCTTCAACTCCGCCGCTAAGGCTTGCAAACGAGTGTTGCGTAAAGCTCGTTTCGACCATGTTGGACAAGTCGGGGCTAAATTGGCAACCTACCCTTCGGGCAGCAAGCAGTTTTGGTCCCTCGCCAAATCGGTCGAGTCGAACTTTTGCCGTCCTTCGCTGCCTCCTATGTTAGGACCGGATGGAACACTGGCTCACACAGCACAAGAAAAAGCAAATTTATTTGCCTCCCTCTTTGCAGAAAGTTCACGTCTCGACACGGCGTCTAAAATACCACCTGAAACACCTCATTGTGGCTCCGTGATGCCGGAAATTGCACTTCATGTTAAGGAAGTCCGTAAAGTCCTATCCAGTCTTGATGTGAACAAAGCCAGTGGGCCGGACGGAGTACCAGCTCGAGTCTTAAAAAACTGTGCCCTGGAGTTGTCTCCTGTACTGACTCGCCTGTATCGCCTTTCTCTTAAAACCGGAGTGGTACCGGTGTCGTGGAAGCTGGCTAATGTGCAACCAGTACCCAAAAAGGGTAGCCGTGCCGACCCTGCAAACTATAGACCAATTTTTTTGACCTCCATACTATGTAAAGTTATGGAGAGGGTACTCAACAGTAAGTTGCTGGCATACCTTGAAGACAATGAGCTCCTCAGTGACCACCAGTATGGCTTCCGCCGTGGTCGGTCAACCGGAGATCTTCTTGTGTATGCTACGCACTGCTGGGGCGAGGCCATTGAGAAACACGGCGAAGCCCTTGCCGTGTCCCTCGACATCTCAAAGGCCTTTGACAGGGTCTGGCACGCTAGTCTGCTGAGCAAGCTTCCTAGATACGGTGTTCCTGCTAGCTTATGCAACTGGATTTGTGACTTTTTGAGTGAACGGTCGATCCGAGTGGTCATCGATGGCTGCGCATCGGATCTAATGGCTATTAATGCCGGTGTTCCTCAGGGGTCTGGTCTCTCTGCGACTCTATTTTTCAACAAACTGCAAACAAATCAACGACCTGCTTCAGTTGGGAGCTATTGGGTACGCGGATGACAGCACAGTCTCAGAGAGATACTTGTCCAGTGCTAGAGCTGGTAGGGACGAAATAGCCGCTCTTAGAAAGGCCATGGTAGAGCGAACGAATTTGACCTTAAATCTCGTTTCCCAATGGGGCGATGACAACCTGGTCAAATTCAACGCTTTAAAAACACAGGCTTGTCTTTTCTCCGCTAAAAGGAGCTAATTTGAATGGTCTCCTACTTTCAGAGGTGCTTCTGTACCTATTACCGACCATCTGGAGCTCTTGGGCATGGAGTTGACGTCTGACCTCAACTTCGGCTCAACCATTGAGTCTAAAGCTCAGACTGCAGCCAAAAAGCTGGGCATCCTACAGAAAGTGAGGCAATACTTCACACCTGGACAGCTTTTAAATTTATATAAAGCACATGTCCGTTCCTGTATGGAGTATTGCAGTCACTTGTGGGATGGCTCAGTCAAATACCAGCTAGCTGCACTTGACTCGATCGAACGCAGAGCCAAAAGGCTCATAGGTGACGAGGTTCTGGCAGGTAAGCTTCACAGCCTGGCTCACCGGCGAAACGTTGCTTGCCTGTCTATCTTCTACAGATTGTACTTCGGAGAGTGTGCGCAGGAGCTCCACGACCTGATCCCTTCATGCCCCTTTTACTACCGGTCTACCAGACGTACCGCAGGATACCATCCACACTTGGTCGATATACCGTCTTGTCGTACTAAGCGCTTTTCTTCAACATTCATTGTGCGCACAGCCAAGGTGTGGAACTCTCTGCCGGCTTCTGTGTTCCCTGCCACATATGACCCGTCAGCCTTTAAAGCAAGAGTGAATAAGCATTTTCTGGGCTCGCTCGTTCGATCGTAGACCTCATCTTACACTTACAATTAGGTGTGATCGAGGTCAAGAGCGGGCTCATTCGTAATAAAAAAAAAAAAGATTTGCGCGTTTAAACAAACAAACAAAGTTTTCCGCTTTATAATACTAGTATAGATATTATTGATAAATGAATGTATAAGTGTTTGTTTCTTAGTCAAAAGGGTGAATGTTATTTATGTTATTTAGCACACATATAAATTATAGTCTGGATAGCATACACGCTTCTCTTTATTCCGGGAAAATGGACGAAATTGTAACTCGTTCAAAGGTATATTAATAATTAATAATATTAGTTAATTATAATCTATGTGAATATAAGTGTTCTTTTCTAGTGGCTTGTGAACCTACTTCAGTAATTTAAGTAGTAAACTGCCAGTAATCTAAAGAACAAAAATAAATTAAAAGACAAACTAAAATCGAAAATCCAATTTAATTACCAAAGATTTAAGATAACCCAATAATACGAGCGTGAAATACACGTAAATTAATTGATTACAGCCAAAAAAGATAAAACTAAATTCTGAACTTACAGATACAGATGTACTACTACATAATAAAAGTCAGAAATTAATTTGTCCCGTGCTAACTAATACGTTTAAACGAATAAAAGTTAATTTGATAAATCTGTGGTAAGCACAATATAAATCTTGGGGCAACTGTACATGTGCGTAGAAAAGTGTAAAGAACTTTCGAATAAAAAGTTTCATCCGATCGATCAACCATATTATCTGAAGTTGATTTGAGACTCATAGACTCACAAAAAATATTAGGCATCTGGCAAAGTGTGATTTATGTTTCACTTTTAAAAGCCTGGAAGATCAAGAAATATTATTATTCGCAAATTATAAAAATATTTTAGTTTTAAAATACTGACAATCCTGGCGTATCTCTTTAGAGACTGAAGATTTCTTTGTATTATTTGTAAAAAGTTTTCAAGTTTCAAGTTATGTTTCAGCGGTCTTTAGTTTCGCGGTTTAGCGGTCGGATTTAGTTTATAAAAAAATATAGATTTATTACTGATGGCTGATTTAAGAGTAACTGCCATTATAATGAAAAACAATTACATCAAATATAGAGTTAAGTAATCGTACTTACTACTCATATTATAAATATGAAAGTTTTTAGGAATTTATAATTGTTACTCTTTCACGCATAAACTACTGAACGGATCTGAATTAAATTTGCTACTTTTTCTCCCTGAATTCCCAAGGGATCAGCTTTAGCGCTGGAAAACTTCCTTCGCGAACAAAGTCGCGAGCATAAGCTAGTCATATAAAAAGAGAAATTGTGTTATGTTTTAGTTAGTCTTTCTTTCACGTTAATACAGAGCAACGGATCGATTTGATTTTTACTGTGGAGATCGTTCAAGTACTGGAGTGTGAGATAAGGTTTTGTTCGCTACTCGGGAGGAGGTACGGCTCCCTATCTTTTAGAGCGACGCAGGTGCTCTCGGGGCACGGCTGCTTCGGGAAATACCTGCGTGGCATAGGCAGCGAACATGATGCTCGGTGTCATCAGTGCGTCCATTGTCAGGAGAACGACTTGTCGCTGCCGGCTGTGATTCGTTCCATGGCCGGCGGCGCAGCGTCGTGGGACGTGGTGATTTCCATCTGCGAAGTTATCATGTCGCACAAGGAGGCTACGGAAAGGGAGAGGGAGATCTTGAGCGTTCTCCCGGCCCGCAGAAGGCGCACCAGGCGTCGACAGAGAGAAGACAATGCCCTCTTTCAGCCACCGTAAATGGGTCCAGGGACGGTGGACTTGGACATGCCCGCCCTTCCCTTATAACTCGAGACCCGAGATGGCAGCGCGTTTTGTTCTACGCGTGCGCATCTCAGTAGTCACAGGGGGATCAAAACACCTCACTCTCCCCGCTTAAAGAGATGGGATCCGCCTCTGCGGGCCGGCACTAGTCGGGGGTTGCGTTGAAGAATACTTATGTGTTCCGTAGCCCCCGGCGCATGTGTACGAGGGAATACGGGGTTGTTTCCAGACCCCATCTCCCGCCCCAGGGCTGAGGATATCCATGAGAATTTCCACCTCGGAAAAAAAAACTTTTGTTCGCTAAAAAAATACTTTACAGGCAAAACCCCGGACAGAAGCGGGTCAGATTTTTGTTATCCACTGTACATTTTCAAGTTTACAACGTATTTAACTATGTAGTGGCGTTTTACCAATCTCTGACCGAAACTAATAAGGTGACGTCCTTTATTGTTCGCCATAAAACTAATTGATGTCCAACAATCTCAGAATTGGTATGCCAGTTTTATAGGTTCTCACCCGCTCGAGATTGTCAGATTCAATTTATTGGTTGAAGTGTATTTAAGTTTATGTATCGAATAACAATTGTGTCATAAATATTTTGAAAATATTTATGACATAATATTATATTGACACCGTCAATAGGTAAATATACCACTCAACATACAAAAAAGTAAGTACAAGACATACACAATCTAAAGGATAAGATAAAATATGAATCCGTAGTCTCTTGAATTCTCTCGACCATATTATATATATTTTATTATATAAATATATGAGAAAGGGGGTGGGCTGTACATCAGCGTTGACCTGTGTTGTGACCACCCTGCACACGGCTCAGCATTTGCTGAGACGGCTCATTTTGCTACGGAAAAATAAGGATTTTTTTTTTAATTTTGTGATAAGTACTTCATTGCTGCTATTTTTATTTTGCTAGGGTCGGCAATAAATTATCCTTTCTTTCTTTCTTTGTTCATATTATAAAATAAAATTATAAAAATAACCTAATATTTCAATTATAAATCTGAGGACTACTCACAGTTAGTCATAATAATGTAAAAGGTAAAAGAATACAAAAACGAACGAAATAAAGAACTATCAAGTCCTTTCATGAACTCTTCTTACCTTAGTCTCCAAACCAATCTTCGCAGTAAGCGTCTAGGTCTACAAATGGAACTTGACAAAATCTACATTATATCCAAGTATTTTTGACTTAATTACAAAATAATTATGTGATACTAGTAAAGGTATCGATATCGTAAAAAGGAGCTTATAGTTAATGTCGATTTATTTTCCTGGATAGCTATGAAAAGAGGGGAAGAAAACAATATATTTTTGTACTCATTTAAGGTGTGCCACTTTTGTGTACGAACGAGAAACATATTTGACCCTTATATATAAATAATAGTAAACAGCACCATAAATATCACCCTATTAATTGCCAACCAGTTTATGTTGAGACAGCTCAATCAAGCATTTCTTGAAAAATTATAAAATTGAAAAGTTAATAACTGTACTCTCATCTACTGACATCAAATTGATTATAGCTAACAGCGCACCCTCATTAGACGTGCTCCGTAGCTTTTCATGACAGATTCATTAAAGCTCTACCTATTTCACAGTTTTTTTTAAAAATATAACGCTAAAAAATCTTTCCTCCGGCCTTCCAAAGTAGAATGAGAAATATATTTCGTTTCTGCATAATTAGTTTAAACTTGGTCCGCGGGTCACTCAACTGAATTATGTTCGTTTGTTTGTTTGTATTACAAGGACCAAGTTTGATTGTTTGTTCAGGACGCTGTTTTATTCTGCAGTGTCTTTATTTTGAACATTGTTTGAAGTTCCTGGATTAAAGTTTACTGTCCTATTTTGGAATGGTATTTTTGATATGAAATAAGTTTTCAAGCTAACATGGTCACTAACAGTATCATTAGAATTTAAAACGGAATATTTACCATGTGTATTTATTGTTTTGAGTTTCCGATATTTCGGCACTGTTGCAAGCGCCATGGTCACGGATGAACTGAAGTAATTGCGGGTGGAAGTTTATGAGCAGACAAATCGGTCTACCCTCTTTCTCGTTCGTTTTCTGTTAGCGACACCGCTACCACTGTCACATGTATCACTAAACACTCGATTCTGTTCCCGAAACACAAAACTCACCGTGTCGACTCGCGACCTTTCTACGGAAGTTGGTTTTTACACTTTTGAACCAATGGATTCCAGGCCCTCGACAGTTGAAACCCATCCTCCCGATTGAAATTGTCGTATTTGGTAATCTCAATCGCTTCCCTTACCAGTCTTGGTATATAGTGGCGTTCTGTCGAGATGACTTGAGGGTTATGTAACTCAATCCAATGGTTCGATCCTGCGTTTAAAAGATGTTGTGCTATTGCCGATTTTTGAACATCATTATTTTTCACCGCCCTATTGTGTTCCGAGATTCTGCAAGCTACGGTACGTTTTGTCTGACCGATGTACGACTTTCCACAGCTGCAGTCCACTTTATAGACACCGGGTTTTTCCAGAGGGAAGTTGTCCTTCGGTGAACGCAGCATCTGAGAGACTTTCTTGAACGGAGTGAAGATAGTTTTTACGGCATATTTCCGTAGAATGTTTGCAACCTTATCTGTCACTCCTTTCACGTACGGCAAGAATGCTGGCTGCCTCTCAACCTCGCACTTCCGGTGTCTAGAACTAGGTTTTTGCCTACACTGTGCGATATTCACTGCATATCCATTCCCCTGTAGCACCTTCTGAACATGTAAATGATCCTCGTCACATAAATCATATGCGCGGTTGGTAAGCGAAGTCACTACAGAGTTAAGATGTCTCGGATGGTGGTGGGAATCAGCACGCAAATATCGGTCCGTGTGAGTGGATTTCCGGTAGACTGAATGGCCTAGAGAACCATCAGCATGACCTAGTACTTTTACATCTAAGAATGGTATGGTCCTCTCATTTTCCATTTCGTAGGTAAAATTAATTTTGCTATGTATGCTGTTTAGGTGTGTCAAGCATACTTTCACCTCTTGTTCATCCCCTCCAATGACCGCAAATATG
Source organism: Tholera decimalis (assembly GCA_943138885.2). Lineage (NCBI taxonomy): Eukaryota > Metazoa > Arthropoda > Insecta > Lepidoptera > Noctuidae > Tholera > Tholera decimalis. The sequence continues at coordinate 9,715,440 of OW964554.2, forward strand.
TCATCAACGTACCTCTTCCACAGTTTTATTGATGTAGATGCAGTTGAAATGGCTAGTTCTTCAAAATGCTCCATCCACATGTCGGCTACTACGGGTGCCACTGGACTGCCCGTTGCTACACCGTCAATCTGTAGGTAATACTGTCCTTGGTATATGAAGTAGCTGGTAGATAAACAGTGATGCATTAATTTTACGTATTCTGCAGGGATGTTATTCTCTTGTAATTTAATTTTAACGACTTCCATGCAGTCCGCCACAGGTACATTCGTAAACAAGGACTCAACATCAAAACTGACCATTACTTCCTCCGCTTCGAGTTTGATGGACTGCAGGATGTCGATAAAGTGCCGAGAGTCTTTCACATACGATGCTGAGTGTCCAACTAATGGTTGAAGTACACTAGCCACATGCTTCGCCAGGTAGTACGTGGGCGAGTCAATCTGACTAACTATGGGCCGTAGCGGAACATTCTGCTTGTGCACTTTTGGTAAACCATATAGTTTCGGAGGCTGCACATTTCTAGGACGGAGTAAGTACTTAGCTGTGTTATCAGTAAATATGTGTTGACACTCTTTTATTAACTTAAGTGTACTGCGATTGGTTCGTGCTGTCGGGTTGTAGTTTACTCTCTTGTAGGTCTTGTAGGTGTGTAAATGGCGGATCTTTACATCATATTCAGTAACATTCAATACTACAGAAGCATTCCCTTTATCCGCTTTTAGTACGAGTACGTCCTCATCCTTGCGGAGATCACGTAATGCGGCTGTCTCCTCAGCTGTGATATTGGATGTAGGAGGTTTAGCGTGACGTAACGCTACGGCGGTATCCTGCCTCAGCACATCGGCATCACTAACCGGTATCAGATTCCGTCTTATCACTTCCTCCACACTTGCTATCACCTCATAAGGAATGCGTTTTGGTGTAGGAGCAAAATTCAAACCCTTCTCAAGTACCCTAAGCGCACCCTGTGATAAATCCTTGCTAGACAAATTGACAACAGTTCGAGTTGTGAGTGAGTTTTCGTTGTAGTCACTTACCGGTTTTTGTTTTCGAATTAGTGATTCGTATTTTAGCTGCTTCCTCACTGCACTCATTTCTTGTGAGCGTTTGGCTTGCAAGTACGTAATCCGATCACAAATATCGAAATCACTCGGTGTCAACAATGCACTACATTTAAAATGTAAATTATATAACTCACGATGGACCTCATCACTTTGGTATCTAGTGTTACCGATCACCTTACGCAACAATTTAACACTCGCGTTTCGCAGAATGCCTGCAGAACCATGGATGTCCTGTCGAGGTTTCAGTCTCACACATACAGGGATAACGTCCGCGTCCCTACACTTTAACAAAAAAGTCAAAGATTCCCCCAAACAACCACACTTTTTCCGCACACGTTCTAGATGTTTCACTAGTTTTACACAATCCGGCCCGTACCGGTTCGCGATATAAGTTTTTAAGCTAACATGGTCACTAACAGTATCATTAGAACTTAAAACGTGATCATGGCGCTTGCAACAGTGCCGAAATATCGGAAACTCAAAACAATAAATACACATGGTAAATATCCCGTTTTAAGTTCTTTTGATATGAACTCTCGTAACACTTGAGTATTAGTAGTATTTATTAATCTAATATTAATCCCTACCAATATTATGCAAAAGTAACTGTCTGTCTGTCTGTTAACCTAAACCACTTGACCGATTTCAATTGAAATTGGTACATAGATAGATTATACCTTGCAGAAGGACATACGCTACTGTTTTCCGATGAAAAAAAAACTTTAAACGTGGGCGAAGCCGCGAGCAGAAGCTTGTTTATTATAATAGTGTTTCGAGATTTACAGTCACGGTTGCCTGAGTAATCTTTGAATTACTCGTTCTAGTAATTAAAACATGATAGTGTTATCATTATCTACTTACTATTTATCATTATCTAGTAATAAATAATTGTTCCTATTTCTTATTCACGGATTGACTCTTTTTATGTGGTAAATATTATTTTATTGATTCCCTGTTTACGTCACCATTTGGATCGATATATCTAAATAATTGGTATCACGTCAGAATCGATATGCGTAACTCGACTAACTGAGTTTGGAGCCAAGTCATTGTTAGCCCGAACAAAGAGTGCGGCTGGAACGTCGGGCATCTGCTTTCAGTATTGCTGGCTTATTGTGAAATAGACAAGTGTTAGGCGGCCAGTAAGGCAGCGAGTCCAGCTTTTATGAAAGCCGGAATAAGCTGGAGGATCTGATAAAGGTGTCCTGTTGAGAGATGTAACTGGTTTCGATAGTATCATCTTATCTTACTGTCAAACAGTTGAATACGAGTGTTCTTGGTTTATATACTATATATAATTAAAATTTCCGAATAAAATAAAAAAGTGCTAAGATTTTTTGGAACCATTATATTATATAAAATATATAATTATACAACGTGTAATTTAAAGGGTATATACATACCAAGTGCATGGCTTCTTTGGATGATAACAAACGATATGGCAAGGGTTTTGTAATCCTAAGTCTACGTGTGTAGAACTTATTACAAATTCCAATACACTGATACCAGAGACCGAATTTTTCAAATTAAGAAGAACGAAAAGAATTGTCGTGTTATTGGCAAGTGACGTGGAAAGTTATTGACCCTCGTAGTGCTGTGACACGTTTGTTATGATTGGTATTCAAGAAATATATGAAACCAATAATTTGGTATCAATTCGTTGAGTCAGTTATTTTGTGCTGAAACTGTGCATAGAGACTCCATACCAGATGTTGTCTTCAGCCCTTTTGGATAGATACGGGGTTTCCGTTACACGTTGTATATAATTGAAGTCGTGTAGGTATGTGTGACCATGATATTATATAGACAGGTCAGATAGGTACTCCCTCTATGTAGAACTCTCATAGATTTTTTTAATCTTTTATTTGCTTGTATTTTGTATAGGTTTGTGTATGCCTGACAAACTGCCAAATATTCTTTTTTCTTCTTTCTTAGTATTGAGCTGTAACTGGTGAGGCTGGAACCGACCACGAAATGGTAACAAGCCCTTGATTTTTCAATCAATCCTCGAGCCAGTTTGGACATCGCATACACTTGTGATGTTTGATTTCGAAAACAAAACAACAAAACTATTAAAGATTGCTGAAGCTAACCAACACTCTTGCTACGCTGTTAATCAGCAGAAAGTCTTCGTTTGGAGACCGAGACTCGGATGGAAACCAAAGGTTGACACCAACCAGGGCTACTTTATGACATTGCATATCTAAGAAGCCCAATTGATTACAGTACCAATATGCACGAATTACTAGACTTTATTAGGGTTAAATTGCCGTAAAAGAGGATAAAAATTTACAACCAAGTTGTGCGTTCTCATTTTGTTTACTGATAAAAGCTATTTGATTAAACTATTTTACAAAGCGGACCCTTGCAGCTGGTATACCACAATTACATACTCGAATAACTTGTTAATTAATTATTTTCCGTGAAAGATATGTTTTATAAACAAAAAACTGATTTATCCAAAATAAATATTATACAGCCATTTTCGTGGCCGTACCGAGGATTACACTGAATATCAGAGGGCCATCTTCTTATTCAGATCTGAACGGCAAATACCAAGAAAACCGGTAATCTTTGATAGAAATGAATATTTTTATCCTCCAATTACTCGACTGTCTAGCTCAAAGAATTCACTCGTACATAATTCAAATGCTGAGTTTTGTAAGTGCTTAAATAGATCTTCGCCGCAGATTATTGATTTAAATATGATTTGTTTGCATTCAAGATCCAAGAAACAAAATACATTAGAAGGCTCTAGACAAAGTGCTAGACTTAATATGTCAGTAAATGTCATAGTCGAAATGCCAAAAAACTCCCTATAGCGTGGCGACAGCGTGACAAACGTCAAAAATGTATCGTATTGACAAAAGCAGTCAAAATGCTACATGGTCAATCTCTTATATTGTGACATATTTACAGTCAAAATTTATAGTCTTACACTCAAAACAAGGTGACAAGAAACTTTAGACAAAGTGCTATTCTACTTTGTCTAAACCTTCTTGTCACCTTTTTACAGTCTACCCGGATAACGTTTGTCCAAAATGTATGGGAATAACATGTGCTAGCAAAAAGTTGAATGCGTGACCCCATGTAATATCGATTTGTTTATAAACCAAAGAAAGTTGTTATTAATATATTTATTTCAAAAATTAGAAAAACCGACAAATTCAGTTGTCGGTGCAGTGAACAAAAAAAACCATTCATCATTCATTTAATTATTTTTTTTTAAACCAAATATTACTTAATTAAGTAATAAATATTATATATAAATGGAAGAACAAACATGTCTGTATGAATGCTTGTTAGTCAATCACGCCAAAATGTCCAAACACATGTGGATAAAATTTAGCACAGAGATAGATTATTGCCTAGAATGATTTTTTATCCAGGTAAAGTGTACAGTAACCGTAGGATAGAAGAATCACCACAAGAACGAAGTTGCGGGCAACAGATACGTGTACTATTTTTTAAATAATATATGCAAAAGTGTGTTTGTTTGTTTGTCGATATTTTGCGTCAAAAGGAACCAACGACGGATTGATGTGCTTTTAAAGGTTAAACTTCTTGTTTGTTCGCTAAAAAACTATTAAAAATATAAAATAAAGATTAAGTCGACTGTTTTAACGAATTTATTGAACAAGCAAGATACATTGATGTAGTAACGGTAGCAAGACGCTATAGTTATGTATCTACGATACTACCAACTATTCGACAGGACGTCACTCTTGATTTCTGACCACGCCATCGGCTTTGTGATCGAAGACAGCTCATGTCAGAACCGTGATGAATGATGTGCAAACGATTGATCCAATGATGAATATAATTACCCTGTCTCATTATAATAACTAGCCTGTAGCTTCAATAGGGCAATGACTGGGACTGAATGGGAGGCCTTTGTCTGATAAATTAAAATAGGAGCCACATTTTCTTGTGTATCTTTAGAGTTATTCCTAATTATTGTAAAAATAACCATATGTTTGGATAATATATCTTAGCCGGCAAGATTATTCTATTTTTTAATATCTATCTTCTCCTTTAGTCTCTTGTTCTATTGATAAATGCGTATATAATATGTAGGTATGGTCTTTACATGAGAATTTATTAGCTTTTGTTTTCAGTCAACTTTGAGTTATAATTAAAATAGCTATATTATTCCTTTTTCAAAATTAGTTTTTTTTATTAGTATTTATCATTATCATAATTCGAAACAGATTTTTTCTTACATACTCAATGTGATTAAAGATTGAGTGGGAGGTACTATGGACACAAGAGTTTTTAATAATAGCCAACTAGATCCATTTTGTTTTATTAATTAGTGTTTTCATTACCGTTATTACTTTAACTAAATTACTTCTAACGTCCTTAACGCACATTTACTTTCATTGTTGGAGGCTTTTATTACAATGTAAAGGTAGGCACATGAATTAGACTAGGACTGTTAGAAATCCATTATACTTTGTACTACATGAAACCTAGTTTCTGACGAGAAAACGGCCCTAGCTCCATTGAATACCTTATAAAGGGTATTTCATATGAAATTAAAGGGATGTTTTGTATCTAAGACCTAGTTTGCACTGCGATAATTCACCGTGCGTTTTTTTTTCTGGCGTTTTTTATTCCATGATCGAAATTAAACCTAGTACGCACTGCGAAAATTTTGTCATTTTGATGCAGTTCCTGGCTGAGATGAATGTCGAAAATGGATATCATTAAAAAAAACTTGAATTTCACCTATAACAACATACCTCCCTGAATCTTGTTAATCCTTGTAAATCCTATAAGGTTCAACCTTATAGGATTTACAAGGATTAACAAGTGAAGTGTTACAGAATTGCCAGAAAAAATCTAGGCCTAATTTAAATTTATTCGCAATAAAATTATTCGCGAATAATTAATTCGTAACTAAATTGGTTACGAATAATTTATTCGTGATTTTATTCGTTATTTTAAATAATTTTTACAGCTTATTCATATCACATTACCAATATTTGGAGATTCTTGTTTTGCGGATCTCGAATATATGAAAGAAAAGGGGATAAGGCAATTTGGTACAGTTAGTATTATCTACCTGATTCCTGGAATTTGATGAAAGGTAGTGGGTAACGGCAAACAAGAAAAATATTGTTATTATAAGTTATAAAAAGAATATAACTATATATATATATATATATATATATGCAACGTGTAACGGAAACCTTAATCTATCCAAAAGGGCTGAAGAGTGAAGACAACATCAGGTATATAGTTTCTATACACAGTTTCAGCTCATAATAAGCAACTCAAAAAATTGATACCAAATTATCGGTTTGGTATGTTTCTTGAATAACACTCATAACAAACGTCTGGAGCGGAAGGGAGTGTCAGACTTCTACTGACTAAAAACCCACCGTGTTCCTTTAGCTGCCTTTAAGTTCTGGGGCCGCGGTATCTCGTTAGAACATTCCCGCAACCCCGGCAAGCAATAGCCCTATGGGGCTCCGTCTTTGAGACGCGCGGGGAACACGACGCGCCGCCGACCTGGGCTTGGTCCTTACCGGACAGTGAGCTACCCCTGCTATTTATTCTTTGTTTTATTTTTATTCATCGATCGACTAACGAATAAAAAAAGTTATTCGTCATTCGAATAATTTTCCCTTGAATAAATTAAATTATTTGTTATTCGCGAATAACTATAGAAACAATTTATTCAATCGTTATTCGTCATTCGAATAAATTTTGCCCAACTCTGGGGTCAAGTCAAGAGTGAAAAGGTTACTTTCAGGCCAACGTGCTTCATTTTCGACCACATCATCGCTTACCATCAGGTTAGATGGTGGTCGAACGCGAGTCTATCAACAATAAAATAATAATTTTGCGATCGTTTTTTGGTTGTACATCAGAACATATTATATCCATAATACATCCTATAATGCGGTTACGCACTTTACAAAACTGCTGTATAATGTATTTTGTGGGAACTAGAGTTAGTGAATACACGAGTTGAGGAAGGCTTGCCAGATTAGCTAAAAGGTCAAAGCCCAACCAAAACTTTTAGAACGTACTGAATTCTATATTTGATGAGTGATTAGGTATCGAAATTGTACTACAGGGATAGCCATTAAAATGTATTTGTTAGTTGAAATAAGAAGAAAAATACGATAATCAGCATTAAATACAGCAGTGGGTGCAGGTAAAAAGGCCTCATTTCCATGAGATGAAATGGGCTGTGATCCACCAGGCGGATCCAGTGTTGGTTGGTGGATATAACATGTCTTCGAATTTATGGTCATGCCGGTTTCCTCACAACGTTTTCTTTTATCGTTATGATAGCAGTGGGGATGATTGTATGTGATATGATGATGATATAAATTACCTAATAGTATTATGCCCGACAGGGTTCGAACTTACTTCCTACACAGACCCAACTTACGAGCGTACGTAAGTTGGGTCTGTATACAACGTGTAACGGAAACCCCGTATCTATCCAAAAGGGCTGAAGACAACATCTGGTATGGAGTCTCTATGCACAGCTGTTTCAGCTCAAAATAAGTGACTCAAAGATTTGATACAAAATTGTTTTATATGTTTCTTGAATACCAATCATAACAAGTGTGTCACAGCACTACGAGGGTCAATAACTTTCTACGTGTCTTGCCAATAACACGATAATTCTCTGTGTTTTTCTTAATTTGGAAAATTCGGTCTCTGGTATCAATGTATTGAAAATTCTAATAAGTTCCACACATGTAGACACAGGAATACAAAACCCTTGCCATATCGTTTGTTATCATCCAAAGAAGCCGTGCACTTGGTATGTATATACCCTTTAAATTACACGTTGTATACTGGGCCACTACTGCTCTCATAGTTGGAATATATTATTATGAGCCTAAACTTATTGAATGAAAATTATAATTGTCATGCGTGCGAATGAACTTGACAGTCAATATTTATACTTTACAAAAAAGTTATTTCACGAAAGAATCTCAATCTAAAACAAAACCTTAAAACTCTTACACACCCATAATAAACAATGATAGGATTATTACACCGCAGTGCGGTCGTAATCAAAATTTTGTGACCCAGAAAACCACAGTGGAACCAAAATACTCGTTGAGGGGGAAAAAATTAAGGGTCTCCCAATTAACAATAATGAATTGGAGCTTTAAAGTATTAGGCTTTCAACCTATTTGTCGTCTCGTCGCCGCCTCGTCCCAGGTTCGAATCCGCTGACATTTTGAAAGATGGCCCCACTAATATTTACAGGGCTTAATTTGTTTGAGAGCCTCTCCCCTTTGCGAATTTATGGCTAGATCTAACCACTTTACGGTTTTTTGTTTTGTCATATTTTATATCAATACCTCCTTGTTGAACTAGACCGTCTTTTGTTTTCATATTTATGGATTTTTTTCAAGAAAAAATCTATAATTATTATTTTTCCATTTGATATAGACCTACATGAACACTTGTCGTGTTCATGTAGGTCTATGTCAAATAAAAAAAATCTTATAAGTATAAGACGTCAAAAGCTAGTGCACGATGCGTATTGGTCGTTAACTATGGAGAAAAACCGGCAAGAAACTCCATAGTTACTCTTTTCAAAATATAAATAATACAGTTGTTATAGGTACAAGAGGACAGTATAGACCAATCTATGCGACAAAATGTAATTACAAAACCAAAACGAATCTAAGAGAGAGTTTTCTCGTATTTAGATTACATTACATTAAAAAAAATGCTTTATAATAGGGAAATAATAAGTACTGCCACAGATTTCTTCACTGGCCACGTGATCAAACTTCTCATTTTATAACTAAGCAACGGGAAAATGAGATAGCTCCTAATAAACTAATTCGTCTTTTTTACAACGCCAACTAAATATTCTACAGAAAGCGACAAGTAAAGATCAACAATTATCTTAACTTGTCCTTTTATTTAAATATTGCTACCTAATTTACTAAATCAACCACAGATTTTACATCTCATCATCATTTTATGGTTTACAGCAGCAGCACAAGGTTTTCATAGGTTAGGTTAGGTTTTTTTTTAATTTGCTGGCTCCTCCATCGGTCGACAGAGACGTTATCTAACTAAATCTTATGCATTCCAGTTCTTGCAGTTATTTCTCTCGCACTTTTATAAATCATAAAAGCATAAAATAAGAGTTAAGTTACTTTTTTTATGTCATTATATTAATACTTTAGAAGGTTACTGCTTGAATGCATGTTACAGTTGAGAAATAATCACCATGCTGAGTTATATTTACAGTGGCTTACATAGAAGATAACTAGTGGCTAAGATAGTGTCGTTTAGACGCTCGTTCATTGTGGCTGACTTAGAATTTTAGAAGGCAATGTAGATTTTTAGAGGCCAATGAAGATATTAAAATGAAGTTTGTTTAATTAGTACTGTTTATAAAATGACAAAATTTCACTAATGATGGTACAATCTAATGACTGCCTGTTGTATCGCAGTTTGTGCGAATGCCTTTCCATACACAAGTGTCCTATACCATTACAAGCCAGATTTAAGTAAATTTACTTTGGCATACCAAATTAAATTTACTTGTCTCATAACTCATAACCATAAGACAAGTTGTCCTTATCGGCTCCATCCTAGTCGAAGAAGCAATAAGCACTTTTATAATGTTAGCACTAGATATCCTGTGTTTACTCGAAATGTTTCCTTCCTTGGATCAAATTTCAAAATCCTTCCACGTTTATATCGAAGTGTTATATATGTAGGCGTTACAAACAACTTTGCTCACTAATAAATTCACTGACCTATCACAATCGCCTGTCATGAATATTATTCCTTCACCCTACCCACCCGAGTCTCCGACGTAATAAATATGTAACGCGCGCGTAAACGTTACTGATACGGAGTAAACGGCAAGCTGGTGTGACGGTAACCCGGTCGTGTGACAGGTCAAGGTATGCACGGGTTCGATGGACTCGCAGTGATAGCGCCAATCCACTTCGTGTACAGACAGCAGATAAATGATGAACTGAATAAATTTGCTTATGAAACAGTAATTGCACTCATTATTTAAATGGTAGGTACAATGTAATCATGTAGGTATGTATGTTTTCCATTCGCATTTATTATTTAATTACATTTTTCAACTAAATCTCCATTTAGGTCACTCGTCTATGAAATGCATTGTTAGTGTGAAAAAACTATATTGTTACACCGTTTATACACCTACCATATTATCTCTTCACCACCCATGGTTGATTGTCAAAGAACGCCTAAGGCATTAAGACATCCGTTGTCGTGTTCATTTAAATTCAAAGCTTTTGTATTTAAATTCCCCGTATTTTCATAATTTAAATACCACATATATTTATATTTCAAGCCAACAGCTTCAATTTATTTCCACGTTTACAAAGGAAATTGGAATTATTAAAACGGCACTAAAATATTTTTGCGGACGCTACAATAAATCGGCACACAGTGCGATGCTCTGTTGTTAGCGTTACAATATAGGGCCCATTCACACGATTGATATATGCACGATTCACTATATTTTGGTACCTAGTTGGTAAAAGTTGTTATGCGCAGCCAATTTAGGTACTGTGTAGAGCTCAGTAATTAAAAAAAATACTGAATAATACAGATGGAATATTTTGGTTGTGAATGAATAAATGTCTTTTCAATGATGCGAAGACTGATGTTTTAGTTTGATGATCTGTGGTCACACTTTAGGCTGTTTACTATTCAGCTACATGAGTTGGGTTCTTGTCTAAGTTCAAAGTCTTTCCCAACAATGGATTCTTTCGGTCTGCTAACAGAATTTATTATACTTATGCCCCAAAGCAACTGTATAATTACCCCACACACCTTAAAGATCGACTACGGACACTGCTTTTTTATCGCTGCCCCCAAGTACAATGCGCACAGTAAACACAAACAAAAACTAAATTACACAAAAGTTATTATGACAGCTATATATTCAAACCATAAAAATTTCAAGCGCGACGTAAAACATTACACAAAGAGCTATATTTCAAAACTTAACAAGGACTTCATTGCGAAAGAAAACTAAAGGAAATCGGGTGTCTTTTCCCCAACTTAGCAGTTATTCTAATCCCTGGAGGAATCCTCCATTTGTAGGATGCCCCCACTTGCAGGGTAGCAGGGATACGTGACATCTGCACCTTGCATTTTATTATTACTGCCCACAGTGCCCACCCCTTAACGCCGAGGAGTGGTAAGTGCCTGGTAATTGTGTAGGATAACTTAGATTGGGTTTTTAATTCGAAGAACTTAGGGTGTGGTAAGTTAGTGTGCTCATTGCAAGGAATTCATAAGCTGTAGTCGGGTGTGAGAAATGTTAATGGAGTCATTTGATTTTATCCTTTTTCTGGAGTGGGTTTTTGGCCAGTGAAACCGAAATGTTTGTTTTAATAACTACACAAGTAAAGTTTATTCCTTAATTAGCGTTTAATAAGCCCGTTTCAGATTAACATTTAGTACTTTTTTTTTAACGTGGTAAAATTATCAAATAAGTCCTCCCACCCCGGGCAGGGTGGGAGGGACTGTCAGACTTTTACTGACTAAAATCCACGGTGTTCCTTCAATAACCCTTTACGTACCGGGGTCACGGTAATGGGATAAGTCCCACGACCCCGGCAGGCTTCGGCCCTCTGCAGGGGGGGCCTCGTCATGTTGCTGACGCTCTTTGAGGCGCGCGTGGAACACAACGCGCCGTCGACCCGGGCATGGTCCATGGTCGGACAGCGAGTTGCCCTTTACTCGCTGTCCGCATGCCCGCGCCTACGGTGGCCGGAGATCGTCGGCCGACGTCCGACGCCGTGGGCGTCTACCACTGCGGCTGGGCTGGAGGGAGGACGCCATCCTCTCCCTCACGCGGCCCGCCTCCTCCTTCGGAAGCATGACTGCTTCGCAGAAGGAGGCGACCGCTTCCCACTCCCTCTCGCCCCGCAGCATGGCCTCGACCAATGCCGGGCGCGAGAGGTCTTCGCCTATCGCCGCCGTGAGGACACGTCGGTGCTCTGCCCAGGAGGCAGTCTTGCACCGTATGCTCTACTGTGTCCTCAGGGCGACCCTCGCAGTGGTGACACCCAGGCGTTTCTTCCTTTCCCATCAGACACAGGTACCTCCCGAAACTTCCGTGTCCGGTGAGGACCTGCGTCATGCGGTAGGTCAGGACGCCGTGACGCCGATCTAGCCACTCCTCAAAGAGGGGTCTTACCGCCGCACATTAACATAACATTTAGTACTTAGCGTTTTTTGTTAGTAGACGCAATGTTTTGGAGGAGCTCGTGGTTAAATAAAAACAGCCAAATGGGCCGATCTCAATGTTTCACTAACGCTTGCCGAGGTCAATACGTGGATTAATGGCAATATTGTGCCTCAGAAGCAAGCCAGTACAAGCTACAAGCCGTTTTCCCCGACTATCATTTGTATATCTTTGGTAGGTACAGATAGTAAGACCAAATAAACCTAATACCCTTTTTGCCAAAGGGTATGGTGTTGCTTAGCTGGGTTTTAGAGGTCAGATAGCCATTCGTTCCAGGTTTAATACGGGTACTAATGAAGTAGATACCAATATAGTTTAGAAAAGGGTAGATTATGAGATAACACGCTAATTCGACGATAAGAAATATCCATAATATGTCGACAAAAAAGATTTCCATTACAAATATTACAAGATTATCATTATGGTAGATCCTGGTCTTGTTTGTTTAATAGTTTTAATTTTGTCGACATTTATTATAAGTATATACTAACATAGTTTAAGTCAATACTAACAAATTTATGGGTAATACCGAAATAAAGAATAAATAAATAAAAATAAATAAATAAAATTATCATTTGATAAAGGCTTACAAAATCAAATTCATAGCAGTTTTCTTTGTTTCGAGTAGACTTACTAAATTCTTCATGGAATTCTAGGATTTTTAGCTTGAATGCCAGATTCGTTTCGCTAGAATTTATCCTGAGTATTAGTGACCCGTGGTCTGAAAAAATATTAAGCGTTCCTTTAGAAAAATAATTCTCTCTTCTCATCCAAACTATACGCGATATGAATTCATAAATCTTTATACAAATCTTGGAAACAGTTTTGTAGGTATATTTAATGTTCTCTCAATTAGAAGAAGATTATCAAATCTTTATGTGAGTTTCAGTATATCTAAGACCTTTATTTTATTAAAACGCTATAGAAATCCACGATTCATAAACCCAAATTCATCTTGATCTGAATACATATTCGAACTTCAAGCATTTGAAAAATCCTATAAATATAATCTTTTCAATATAACAAAATAAATAAATCCAGTCTAGTAAGTATTAACCATTTTATTTTATTAACACATCTGTCAACGTTAACCGTCTCCGATCGTAGGCCTTATTGTAAGAAACAACTTTATTTTGCAGTGACGTGTACAAGATTCTCTCGCTGTCCTGAATTTATGGGCTCTTTGCAACACCCGCCTCTTTATACCACTTTTCATGGGTAGACAAACAAATTTATACCGCCTGTAACTAGTATAATTTAAAATGGTACGAAAGATGAAGACTATAACCGGCAAGGACTGATGCGCTAATATTGGTAAAGCTTAAGTTTTTGTTTATGTTTAGGCGATTTAAAAAAGAGTAAATTTAATTCTTAAACAGAAAGTTTTTAACATTTTTCTTAGGTTCAGTTGATTTCATGGATCTCCTTCGATAGTAAATATACTTTTCGGTAGGTGAGCCTTTTAGTTTTTGTTAGCACAGCCATACTTTCAAACTTCTACTCACTAAAAACTCACCTGTTCCTTCAGTAACACTTGCTTTCCCGCGCCGCCCTATCTCGTTAGATACATTTCATCAACCCCAGCAAGAAATGGCGGGAAGGCACCGTTGACCCAAGCCTGATCCTTACCGGACGGCGAGCTACCCCTGCTCCGTTCGTAAGCCCTACGGTGACCTGAGATCGACTACAATTCTGCGCTCTAATTGATCGCCATTAGAGATCATTTAAATTATTCTTGTAGTACAGTCACGGGCGCAACACCTGGTATAAGAAATAAATATAAAGTTTATTTAGATCAACTTAGGTATACACTACATATTTACAAATAAAACAAAGATAGCTACAGAACTAAACTGTGTGGCGCAGCTATCAATGCCCAACTCAAAAACATTTGATCTACATTATTCCTAATGACAAATAACTTTGTAAGTATGAATTACAAAAAATATATAAATATGTACACTATTGTTTGTAATAATTATGTGTATGAGTAATAATGATTTTGTACGAAAAAAAGTTTCTTGAAAAAGCCACTCTCAGTCTTTACCGACAAGCAACTGTCAATCTGGTAAGTTCACAAACACATGATTCTCGCAAATGACATAAATCCTATTGAGAATTATAAAATTTACTAAGAGAGACATTAGATAAAAAAATTCTTTGATCATTTCGATCGTAATCCGATCAAAATCCTTAAACCCCTTAATCCTCATTTCAATGGCTTTTCAAGTGTCATCGAATCTTTAAGAATGTTAAGGGTACTTAACGCACACAGCATAATTTCTTAAATTGGAAGATATTTTTTTTTTTATTCAACGTTATAATTATTTCGATCGTTTTTTTTTTAGTAGGTACTCGTTAAATGTTTTTTTTTTTTTTATTACAAATGAGCCTACTCTGGACCCCAATCACACATGATGATAAGGTCTACGATGGAACGAGCGAGCATTTAATTGTATATAGTAATCATGGTTTCTATACCTCAATCAAATTCGCAACATACTTAATTGTTGATATTTTTATTCCAATTGACAAATACGGACCGTTGTTATGGTTCATTATATTAAAGGATAACGCAGTGGGGAACTAGGGAAAAAATGGTTGACAAAACGTTTTGACATGTCGAGATAGGGCTGCTACCTGCGTGCACGAAAATTAAATATGGTTCGAATGATTTTGAGTTTTCCAAATGTGAGAAACGTGTTATTTTTGACAACGTCTCCCTTTTTGGGTTCCGTAGCCGAACGGCAAAAACTGGAACTCTTATAGATTCGCCATGACTGTCTGTCCGTCTGTCTATCTGTCTATCCGCCCGTATGTCACAGTCACTTTATTCCAACAAGGTTATACGCTTTTTATAAAATTAGAAATGGCCAAGGAACATTGAACTAAAAAAAATATTGTCATAAAACCTAATACGTGTGGGGTGCCTATAGACAGGTCTTCAAAAATTACATTGAAAACAAAAATTAATTTTTTAAAACTGTTTTTTCTCAAAGTTAATCTTTTAAAAGATATGTATACACTTAAAATAAGAATAAAAACAAGAGTAATCTTTAAAAACTTTCAAAGAAAAGTATTTGGATACAGTCTGCTGACAGTCAGCAGTGTTTGAGGTATAGCACATTTTCTAAAACCTTAGATATAACTTTGCCATTTACAAAAAAAAACTGAAAAATTAAGTTATTTTTAGCAAATCGGTACCTACTATGGAACCCTTCATGGGCGAGACCAAACTCGCACTTGGCTACTTTTTCCTAAGCCGTACAGTATGTTTAGGAAAAAACATTATGTACTAAACCAAATTATTTTTATTTTGTCTTTACCAACCGTAAATAATCGATGTGAGTAAAATAACTGATATGAAATGAGAAATGGGGATATTTTAGGGATCCAGATCTCCTCTCTATGTAAAGGAATGAATATTTCATCACGCGGGCCCATAACGTGTTAATGTACGTATGTAGATCATAAGTACTTTAACACACTTCTTTAAACATTAGAAATTGTTGACCTACTTAAATTTATGTGTATTATTAATTACTTTAGCTAGTTTTAAAGTTTGCCAACCCTATTTAAATTCACGATTCCAGCAAAGCTTAGGACGCTGATCTTATAGAATTATTCACAGATTGTATACATTTTACGCACTGGCAAGTTTCAATCAATGTCACAGGCCGTTCTAGAAAGAATTAAGTTTGCAACAAATGACTATAAACTTTAATGCTTGAGTAAATTCAGTGAATTTCTTCACAAAGTTTTTGTCGTTAGTTTAATGAATTCAATGCTATGTATAAAAGGGAATGAGGGTGAATATTTTTTTATTGAGTGGGCAAGAAGAAATGAATTTGTTGATAAAGTTTTGTAACGACATTAATCCGTTTTGGTTTGTTGAGTTAGAAGGAAAATGCTGAATTAAATTGGGCTTGAAATATTTATCTGGCCTGTTTTTGTTTTATTTGTTTCGGTAATAATAACAAAACATTTAATCTAAATGAATTTGGCTCTTATCATCTGCCGGTCGGGGTTATGTCATGTTAACCACTAGGTATCTCAAGATCTGACGAGGTGGACCCTATAGGAGATGGAGGGATAAACTGGACTATATAAACGACAACGCCCTTTTCTAAGATGTATCATTGTCACCATAAATCCCTTGCGAAAGGTGTAGTACAATTTATCTTGTATCTCACTCAAAAGGAATTATGATGGCGTGGGATTTTGAATGGAAAATTTTTCTTAACCCTGTCTCACACTAGGCCTGGGTTAAGAAATGTTTTAATTCATGGTTCGAATTCATTGCCCATAGGATAATTCAGGCTCACAGTAAATACGCCTTTAGGCGAAGCTAACAAGAATACTAAAGCCCCAAACTAAAACAATCACCATTCAACAAAGAATACCGTTCATATTTGAAACTCCTACAAAAACCGTGTAATTACTGTCACTGAACATGTAGCTGTCAGCTTTTGGCGAAAATTGTATGGAAAAAATGTCGGTCAGGAAAAGGCGAGTCACGATCCCGGCCACCTTACTGAACGCTCGTAAATTACGGTAAAAATTGGTAAAAAATATCCCTGCAGCATTAATATGAGCTTATATACTCCAGGCGTCGGTGTGCTTGTTGCAAAATATTTCCAGATTTTATTACGGTATGTGGGAAAACTCGGAATAAATTGATGAATTGAGTTTCGATGCCATTTCCGATATCTTTTTGTTCGAATGTTTTTGTAGTAGTATCGAAGGTATTTTAATTTTGAAAGTATGTGTATTAAAAGAAAGAGTATTTTCAAGTCAGGTAGTTTGTTGTGCGTACAGCTAAGGAGTGGAATTCCCTGCCTGAGTCTGTGTTTCCTGATAGCTATAACCTGGGAGTCTTTAAGTCAAGAGTGAATAGGTTACTTCTAGGCAAGCGTGCTCCATCTTCGACCACATCCGTGCTTAATATTAGGTGAGTTGGTGGTCAAACGTAAGCCTATGAATTATTAAAAAAAATGTTTTACTTGTTATGCTACTGTATCTATCTGATGTTTACACCAAGAACACATTACGTTATTTATAATATCTACAAACAAATTCTTGAGTTAGTTTTTATAGCCTCCATTATTTATAAATAACTAGCTTCTGCCCGCGACTTCGTTCGAGTGGGAGGGTTTTCCCGCGTGAATCCCGTACGAATTTCGGGATAAAAACTATCCTATGTTCTGCCCAGGGTCTTAAGCTATTCCCATGTCAAATTTCATCTAAATCGGTCCAGCGATTTAGGCTTGAAAAGGTAACACACAGACAGACGGAGTTACTTTCACATTTATAATATTAGTATGGATTTAAACTTCTCAATCGCTCACTATGAAATGCGCGATTTAAAACAACTATTTACCCACTGTCAGTCTAGATGGAAGCAAAGTTATAACATGTTTATATTATACTTTTGAACCCTAGATCTCAACATCACTCACAGATCGCTTATAGGCCAATCGACTACGATCGTTCGCCTTATAAGCAGATAAAACGTTTCCACCAAGCCTCATTGTTACCGGTAATGCTAGTAAAGTACGGTAAATTACCGTAAGGTTACTGCTATACAGTTATTGTGTAGATGAACCTTGATTTTACGAGGTGCCCGTGGGGTCAGAAGTAAATGGGACAGTGGAGGATGAGGTCTGAAGCTTGGGATGTGGTATTTTCTGACAATCCTTCGAGATCGATCGATGGGGAGATCAAAGTTTTACAGTATTAAGTATATAAATGTAATTCAAAATTTGATCAATTAAATAGAAAAAAAAGCACTTCAGCACTTAAGTAATATTCTTCAGAACTATGTTTTACAACCCTTGCTGAGGTCGGTCACCTATCAACAGATTAGTGACTATACGACCTCATCTAGCAGGCAGGCAAGCTTCACAGCCTGGCTCACCGGCGAAACGTTGCTTGCCTGTTTATCTTTTACAGATTGTACTTTGGAGAGTGTGCGCAGGAGCTCCACGACCTTCATCCCCCTTTTACTACCGGTCTACCAGACGTACCGCAGGATACTATCCACACTTGGTCGATTTACCGTCTTGTCGTACTAAGCGCTTTTCTTCAATATTCATTGTGCGCACAGCCAAGGTGTGGAACTCTCTGCCGGCTTCTGTGTTTCCTGCCACATATGACCCGTCAGCCTTTAAAGCAAGAGTGAATAGGCATTTTCTGGGCTCGCTCGTTCGATCGTAGACTTCATCTTACACTTACCATCAGGTGTGATCGAGGTCAAGAGCGGGCTCATTCTTAATTTTTAAAAAAATCTAGCACAAAATTTACAATTTGCTAAATTAATATAATTTATATTACAAACATTATAATATAATGTTTGTAATATAAATTATATTGATTACTGCACTAAATACGGCACTAAAACTCTTCATATTATGAAGGGTTTTAGTGCCGTTAAAGCACGTAAATTTGTTGGTCCCGGTTGGTATATGTAAATCTGTGATAGTCGATAAGGGTCAAAAAGCCGTATGTCTAAGACCAGTCCTGCCAATGGTATCGTGTTACCCAGTTACTGGGTTGTGGAGGTCACACAGGCCGTCACTTTATGGAAAATTCTGGAACTCAGCTGAATTCAGTTAGACTG
Source organism: Tholera decimalis (assembly GCA_943138885.2). Classification (NCBI taxonomy): domain Eukaryota; kingdom Metazoa; phylum Arthropoda; class Insecta; order Lepidoptera; family Noctuidae; genus Tholera; species Tholera decimalis. Next base: position 9,734,368 of record OW964554.2, read on the forward strand.
GAAGTTCACTTTAACTGAGTAAGGCAAGAGTAGACGATCACATTTTTTTTGTACACATAAACCTATCTATTATCAAATACCTACTTAGTTATTACAGTTCCATTACTTAGTTATTACGTTACATGGTGGACATCCCATCTATACGTACTAATCGTTTTGGGAATACCTTCATTGTGCGTACGGCTAAGGAGTGGAATTCCCTGCCGGAGTCAGTGTTTCCCGATAGCTATAACCTAGGGGTCTTTAAGTCAAGAGTGAATAGGTTACTTTTAGGTAAGCGTGCTCCATCTTCGACCACATCATCACTTACCATCAGGTGAGATGGTGGTCAAACGCGAGCCTATTATCAATAAAAAAAAAAGTCACAGTTGGAATTCAGTGTCAGTAAACTTATAAGATGCTATCATTAGGCCACACAATGTTATTGATCTAAAGGAGACAAAACCCTTTCTTTTATTCTTTTTTCTTTTTTTTTTTTTATGCTTATTTGGCTGACAAAGTATGAGCAATATAATAAACATATTTTTAGGGTAGGTCGAAAGGAAAAATGTCCGTCTGTCTGTCAAGACCCTTTTACTAAGGAACGCGTAACGATACTAAGCTGAAATTTATATCAAAAACTTGAATTTAGAGCCTTTTATAGCTGTAAAAAAACCAAACCTGTAATTCAACGCTATCAAATGATATGACCGCTTGTGTCGCATTTGTTTTAGTTTATGATGACATTTAGCGACTTTATACTACCTCATTGCTTGTTGAGCATCTTGTTACAAATAGACTATAAACAAAAACAATCGGCGATACAAAGGCAACATTACTAAACCCTAATGCACACGAAGCAAGAAGCAGGAAATTAAGATCGCTTGTCCGTTTTTACTGACTCCAGTGAAATGTCAAGTGAAAGTTGACAGTGACGAGTGTACTATACGGTGAGAATGTCTAGTCTCTCATCAAGGAACCACACAAAACTGTAGTTTTTGCTACAATAGAAGGCTTTGAGCATATTTTTGCAGTTTTTTCAATGACCAGTCGTTACTCATTTTATTGGCTGAAGATGGACGCTTGAACATTTGTAATAAGTAGTAGTATACAACGTGTAATTTAAAGGGTATATACATACCAAGTGCAAGGCTTCTTTGGATGATAACAAACGATATAGCAAGGGTTTTGTAATCCTATGTCTACATGTGTGGAACTTATTAGAAATTTCAATAGATTGATACCAGAGACAGAATTTTTCAAATTAAGAAGAACGAAGAGAAATATCGTTTTATTGGCAAGTGAAGTAGAAAGTGATGACCCTCATAGTGCTGTGACACGTTTGTTATTATTGGTATTCAAGAAACATACGAAGCCAACAATTTGGGTTCAATTCTGTGAGTCACTTATTTAGATATAGCATAGAGACTCCATATCAGATGTTGTCTTCAGTCCTTTTAGATAGATATGGGGTTTCTGTTACACGTTGTATAGGCGGATATAATGCAGCAAAGCATTCACTACCAGACAACATTTTGAGTTAAAAATACTACACTGTAGTAGGAATACATGGTAAAAAAAAAGAAAATTGAACCTATACTTATTAATAAAATACATGCTACAATAACAAACTAATAACTTTATTCATTATGAATAAAGCAATTTACTTTAGTTCGCGTTCGGTCTTTGCCGCGTGTACTCACGATCATAATATCGTAGCAGTTCGATATCTTAAAATCGTTATATCATAAGTTATCAGTGTATCAATTAGCACTGTATCAATAAATCATTATAAACTCTATCACAATTTATCATTTCAAGTTATGCAAGTAAGCATAGAGCTATAGAGTAGAAAACGGCCGAATTCTGTGTTTTCTGATAGCTATAACCGGGGAACCTTTAAGTCAAGAGTGAATAGGTTACTTCTATTCTAGGTAAGCGTGCTTCATGTTCAACTTACTTACCATCAAATGAGATGCTGGTTAAACTCGAGCTTATCAACAATAAAAAAACAAACATTCTAATTTAGACAACTCATCATTAATATAATAATTATGACGATGACCAAGCTGATTATGAGAAGTCCTTTATACTAATGAAGAATATATAATACTCATTGCCCTATTTGTGTCCTAACCGTTAAAGTTTGTAGTCAAGGAATTATGATCCCTCATACTTTTTGAATAGCTACCATTTTCAAATAAAGCTCATTTTATTCCACGAATAATTTCATAGCAAAAGCCCGATCTCTTTTACAAATTATTTCATACAAAAACAGTCGTTAAAATAGCAAATTGGCCACACAACCGACACTTTCATATCATTAGTTATATTAAAGGCTTCAACCGCATTATTAAAATGTTTTCTGGTTGCTTTACGTTGTTAAAATGTGTGATGTTTTTTGCTGGTTATCGTAGAATTGTTCTACATGACATCTTTTTTATCGACGAAAGGGGTTGACAAGAGACAAAGCTATGCATCTAAAACCACGGGGATTTGTTTTATCACAGTTTAAATTATATTTTTAATAATATTCCACAACTTTTTCACACAACGCCATCTAGTCCCAAACTAAGCAGAGCTTGTGATATGGATACTAGACAACTGATAAACATACATATATATTTCTAAATACATACATATTATAGATAAATTACACCCAGACAAAGAACAAATGACCGTGCTCATCACACAAACATTTGTCCTAGGTGGGAATCGAACCCACGACCTTGCGCATAGCAGTCAGGACCACTGACCACTATACCAACGGGCCTGTAAAAGAAAATCGATGACTAAGCACGCTCATCTGCAATTAACCACTCCTCTAATAATTTCAGACCCCCAGGAAAACACCTCAACTCGTATACAAGGCATGGTATATGTATATCCATGCTAAACTACTTCTTTTTTTTTTATTCCGGATCTGTCTACTCTTGACCTCTATTCACCTGATAGTAAGCAATAGATGAGACCTACGATGGAACGAGCGAGCCCAGAAGACGCATGTTCACTCTTACTTTAAAGGCTGAAAGGTCTTAAGTGGCAGGGAACACAGTAGCCGGCAGAGAGTTCCACAGCTTGGCTGCGCGCACAATTTTGGATGAAATATTAGTTTCTTAACATTTATTTCAGTTTGTTGCCCAACAATCTTATTGTGTGACTTTCAGCTAGTGTTAAGTATCAACAAACAGATGTAGGTACAATACAAGTATTACCAAAAGTTTAGTGTGGATGAGTCAATTACACATGGTGACGCAGCGCCATACGACTTGAAGTCTGGTAATAGAATGCGTTTGGTGCAATTGAAATGTTCGAGACCGACGCATACTTTAGATTATGGTGAATAAATTTATTTTGACAGTCAAAGCCACAGCGGCAAAGAGTAAGCCGGAAGGGTCATGCGTTCAGACCCATCCGGCTTACTCTTGCTTGTTTTGCTAAAAATTAGCTTTATTGTCATCAGCTTAAAGTAGTCAATTGCTGAGATACAAAGGCCTTTCCGCCGATCATCCCGAATTGTGGCATTACTCATTTAACCACTCTGAAAAGTATTCGTGAACTTACGGGGACGTGTTCTTCGGTGCTTTATTTTCGAAATCACGTATCACACCCCGTTCCACCTAACCCGAGAGCGTCCAATTTTGACGAAAGTAGAAAAAAACCTGTCAATTCAAAGAGCCATAATATGGAACATCCTAAAGCATCTTAGTTGTTTTAAAATAATGATAGCCTGATTATTTTGCTATACGTGAAAATATTTCATAAATAATATTCTTAATGTCAATGCATGGTTTCTAAACAATGGTGCTATACTCCGAGTGTTCGGATGTTTTATGGGATAACGCCCATGTCATAACGAACTGATCTGAGAGATGCTTTATAATCAAATGGACGGTTGGCAAAAGAAGCCTTAAGTTTCTCAACGCCTTTTTATGAACAAAATCTTTTCTTTGAATTATTTTTTTTCTTTTTATGAGAAAAATATTACACCGACTTCCAAGTCAGTAGGTAAATAAAAAGGTCTCCTAATAGCCGTAGTAGGTACTACTTTTTAGTGGAAAAATGTAGTCGGTAATTTCGTTTTAAAACTCACTAAAGACTAGTAATTAAACTAAAGAAAATTAATTTAATAGTAGATTAGATAAATTTAGTTCATGAATTTATTTTAAGTTTTTAATAACACTCCTTTAATATTAATTTTCATTTAGAATTTTAATCACGTTTTTCTTTTGCGTAGTAAATTGATATTCAACAGACGCAAACAACGAAAAATGAATTATGATTGAAATAATTAAAACTTAGCATGCATGGAATAAAATGCTGTAATTAAATATTGTTTGTCATCCTGGTTCGTTCGTTAATTAATCTTAGGTTTCATTACTAGTCATACTCATACTTTTAAATTTGTAATCATTTATGTTTAATTATGTTTAAGTAATAATATAGAACACTCATAAATATATTTACCGCAGATTTTAATAAAAATTTAAGCTTTTCATGTTTTAGTCTAAATAATACTTATAAGTTTTTATTTTATTTTTATAAAAAGATCTAGCGGTGTGGGGAGAGACTTTACATAACTAGTAATCTTGTTAACCCCTGAAACTAAGCTAAATATGCTTGTATCTGGAATGGATTCACGGCAATAATGTAATGGGTGGGGTTAGAATCCGTGATGAACACAAGCCTGACACCTTAGCGGTTAGCCTATTGATATTGACGCTTGGACGTGATATGACGTCCAAATGACCAGTTCCCTATCACAATACAAAGCGATTACCAGTCGATTGCTTCTTACGCTTAATAGTTTATCTGGTAAACCATGGAACTTATCATCATTATCATGACAAAAGCGAAATCTTTCCTTGAGTCTCACCATATCCACTGTTTCTGTGTGCTTCATATCCAGCGGATTCTCGCGACAGTCACCCCTGGTCACCCCAGATTTTTGATGCGGAAGGCCTTCCGACGATGTGCTTTTCCATACACGGTGGCCACACCACAACGACCATACAGCCTCATATATACAAGGGCTATATGGTCGTGACCTTTCAGCCCCATTTTAACTTCAAAAACATATTGAAATCTGTAATAACCCTTTCTGCTGACCGTACCTGAGGTCATCACTTGTCCGTACAGCGATACATTTTTATTCTTTTTCGCCCATTAGTTTCTTAATTCATATCTCAAGCTTGGCATGACGAGGGCCCAAGCCTCGAATCAATCATAATTATTTGTTATAAAATATTTATCATTATTTTACTAATAGATTTACCACGGCTGGGAGACGTTATTTCAACTATTACTAAGGCGCTTGTCATGTTAGGAATCCTACATGTCAATAGATAAAGGTGGATTATGGTGAGATCAAAAAGTACCTACTTTTTAGTGATTGGTTCTGAGTGTTCTGACGCTTATTACCTGCAACCTCGTGAGTCACCTAGTGAGATATTCCTCGAAGCGCTACCATTTTGAAGCGCACCTAATGAAGTGCTACTTTTTTATTCCTCGGAGCGCACCTTTTGGTAGCGCTCCCGATGGCAATTAAAAATATTAAAATTTTATTCCTTGAAGCGCACCTATCATAACGTTAAATTCATTTATATTATTTTTTAATTGTACGTGTATAAAACTGTACTAACGATAACACCACACAAAGTAATCTTGTAATTATTATGTAGGTCCTGCTGCAATGTGATTATTATACGCATATCATTTATATTATATCTGTGTAACATCCTCTTTGAATACACGTTACTCTTTGAATACACATTATAGTGCCGAAAGCAAAAACGTATTTTTCTTTCAATTTCATACTTTTGGTTAAGCAACTTCGATGGTGATGATGAGTTTTTAAAAATATAATTATTACGTTTACTTCTTGGTCTTCCCTATTTTTAATCGTGGGTGCACTTCAAGGAATATAATTTTAATATTTTTAATTGCTATCGGGAGTGCTACTAGAAGGTGCGCTCCGAGGAATAAAAAAGGAGCACTTCATTAGGTGCGCTTCAAAATGGTAGCGCTTCGAGGAATACCTCCACCTAGTATTTTCCGAATGTTTGTTCATATAGGTACTTATAACACAATAAATAACTTGGCATTTATTGAAAAAAAAAAATAGATGAAAGTCGATCTTTTCATCTTTATATAAAAACAACTGCGCTTTATTAAAAAAATACGAGCTATTTTTACTACTACCTACCTAAAATACAAGACAGCTAAGATTTAAAGTAGCAAGTTAAAAAACTAGGATTCACCTAGAACCAATTGCGCGCGAGTTGATTCATACTTGGCTGTTTTTATTACAACGATTCGTTGGCATTTTTAGAAATAATGAAAACGTATGATTAATTTATACTCACCACAAGATCAATCAAATTTGCAAAAAAAATAATGAATAATGAATTTCCTTACTATGATTCATGTTACTTAGATCAGATATTACCAATAATCTGTCAAGTGAAATCATTCATCAAAATGACAGGCCGACAGCTCTCGGCCTAACTAATAAAACTATGCATGCTAATTAATACTGAATCATGTAAAAGCTTACGTCATATTCTGAGAATCACTTAATGACTGGACGCGATCCAATCTACTTTCATATCAGATTCATTTGTGTGTGTGGAAGATATTGTAGCCAATCTGGTAATCTTTGAACCAATCAATCAATATTGAATTCTGCGAACTTTTATGTATTTTACAAGCCTTGATTAGGTCTCTATCGGTAACAGGCTACCAAAAACAGTTATTAGGTAAATGAATGATACCCAAACTCTAAGTTCGACTTTGCAACAATAACCTGCTGCAAACCTATTTATTGTTTGTCCACAAACACGCGTACTCAGGACTCAAAAATACTTTACATTCATCTATCTCAAATAATCAAACAATCTAATCTCATAATCTGACATATAAATTACAATTAATTTGACATTCTGACATTTTTTGTTAATATATTTTTATTTTTTATATTGACATTTAATTTGATAGTTTGACATTTTATAACAGGATAAGTTGTTCTCACTCAATCACCTTTGTATTTTACTTTTAACTCTATTTACTCGTATAGTTATGTTATTTTGACATTTGGAATTTATGACTGTAAGCAATAGTAACATGATTATTTTAATTTAATTTTATTTTGGTCATGGACCTACAATAAATGAATTTTATTTATTTATTTATTTTTATTACTTTAAAATTAGCAATGTGAGAAGAATTCACATTACTGTCAATCTTGACCACTTCAACTAAGATAAATTTTCTTGTGTCTTGAGTGGGTTCACGGCAATAGTGTAATGGGTGAGGTTTGAACCCGCGACCCGCGATTACAAGGCGACAGCTTAGATAGATAGATAGATAGATAGAATATACTTTATTGTACACCAAAAATTGGAACACACTTACATAACCTTATTGCTATAACTTTGGTTACAATGGCGGTCTTATCGCTGACAGCGATATCTTCCAGACAACCTTTGGAAGGACTTAAAAGCTTTAATTGAAATTGGGGAGGGCTAAATTAGTGTACTACAAACACTCATAACGGAAAAAAAAACTAATTGAAATATATAAGTATATATATATAAATACAATACATAATTATATAAAATATATAAATGTAATGTGTTCTTTATCATCGTGTGGAGAAAAACAAAGAAATAATCATAAATTTGAAAGAAAATGATTGGCAACCGAGCTTTTAAAAGCAGCGAATGACTGTGCTTGTCTTACTGACACCGGCAATGCATTCCACAACCGAAAAGCCTGCACCGTAAAAGAATGGTCGTGAAATTTAGTGGAATGTGTAGGCATCAAAAGTCTCAAATTTTCCGATGATCTCAAATCTCTACCGTGTGTGTCATGAAGGAACTTAAATCGTTCTTTGAGATAAAAGGGAGTCGTTGGATTGAAAAGAATACTGTAGAGTAATGATAAAATATGTGTATTCTGGCGAAGGCGGATAGGCAGCCACTTGAGTTTAATGCGAAACTCAGAAACATGATCATACTTGCGCAAACCAAATATCAATCTGATACAAAAATTTTGGAGTCGCTCAAGCTTATCTAACTGCACTTCAGTGAGATCTGGATAACTTGCATGGACATGCAATGAGGATAGGGAGAAGAAGAGATTGGGCAAGCGCAGTTTTAGTGGCAGTCGGCAGGAAATTGCGCAGTCTGCGTAAAGACCCCGCAGAGGCAAACAGTTTGCGGCTCACTTCCTGCAACTGGGGACCCCAAGACAAATCCTTATCAATATAAATACCAAGGTCTCTTACAAGAGTCACAGTAAGGTATAACAGCTCCATCAAAAACGATTTGGGGAAGGGTCGTCCAGTTAATTTTGGAACGTAGCCTAGGGCTGTCAACAATAATGACTTGAGTCTTCGCAGGATTAACCCTCAAACCATGATCCAAACTCCAGTCAGAAATACGCGCTAAGTCTTTATTCACTATCTTCACCACCTCAGACAATCCTCAACGGGAGCTTGTGAATAAATTTGCAGATCATCAGCATAAAGGTGGTAGGATGAGAGAAGTTCATTAGAAATTGAATTTATAAATATGGCGAAAAGAAGAGGAGAGAGAACGCCCCCCTGCGGTACGCCTGCAGTAGTATTGCACCATGAAGACAATGAACCTTCAATGCAAATACGTTGTCGGCGGCCACACAGGTAACTACGAAACCAATCAATAGCTGGTGGAGATATGTTAAGAGAGCACAGTATCAGCAAGACATCAAAATCAACAGTGTTAAAAGCATTACTGAAATCAAGTAAGGAAAGGACCGTCAGTTTCCCACAGTCCATTCCTGATCTTATATCGTCAGTAATGTTAACAAGAGCTGTGGTAGTGCTATGCCCTGGACGAAACCCGGATTGGTAAAAATTAAGCAGTCTGTTTCTACAGAGAAAAGCACTAAGCTGGCTATGAATAAGGCGTTCTAGGACTTTGGAGAGGAACGGTAAAATGGAGATAGGACGGAATTCAGAAAAAGAAACAGGATTTCTTTTTTTGGAAGAGGGGTTATTTAATCTTCTTTCCATAGAGATGGAAAGACACCAGAGGATAAGGAATAATTTAGGATATGACAAATGACAGGAAGGATTTCGTCAACTTTACAATCCTTACTGGGCTAATGATATGAGAACTATGAATGTAGGTTAATTTCTGGGGTGATTTTTTGAGGAAAGAACCGATAAAAGATAAAAGAAAATATAATTTTAGATTTTTTTGAAGCACATATTAATTTAGTTATTGCGGAAACTGGTCAGAGACTTAACATTATTATGGAAATTGTTAATTTAATGCAACGTGTAGACAGACACATCCTAGCATCTACATTTATTATCCCTTAGCGCATCGCTCCGTCTTGAGTTGTACTCTGTAGGCGATCGTAATCTTTGAATCACGATGCGCATTATTCCAGCTTGATGCATATTGACGTTACTAATTGTGTCTTCACCCTAAAGAAACTCGTTCTAGATAGGTTAAATAATATACTGCAGCCTATTTCTTTTACTTATCACGTGGGTAACGTTGTGAGCAGTGTATTTGTTACATCTAACACTTAAGCTTTTTTGTAAATTTTTTAAATACTTGTTTGTTATCCCTAATAAAATAAAAATAAAATAAAAAACATAATTTACTTCTTTTGCAGTCGGGTAAAAAGTAACATACAACCTTCCTACAGCTTCAAGCTCCAATACCAATTTAATCCAAATCCACCCATTACTTTCGTAGATTAACGCGTTTAAACAAACAAACAAACTTTTCCGCCTTATAATTTAAACAAACAAACAAACTTTTCCGCCTTATAATATTAGTATGGATTTTAGCAAATCCCTTAAGCTACTAACAATATTTTAATACCAATTTTAACATATCTTAGACTTATTCCATTGTTTGCTTTGTTATAATTTGCAGATGTGTTTGCCAATTGGTAGAAGCCTCCTCCAACCTTTTTCATTATAATCAAAATAAAATTTCATTCTAATCTATCTTAGGCCACTCTGTTTCACATCACTTCTACCACCACGGGACGTAATATGTATAATTGAGCTTAATTAAGACCGGTTACACCATAGGTATTTCAAACAATTTAAGTTTACTATAGATAGTGAAAAATGCCTCAGTGAAAACTCCCCTTTTAATCAATTCGTTGATTTTCAACAGCAAGACCTTGAAAGTTTTTATGACACCGTGTAAATGCTCTTAAAAGCTACGTCATACTTTTAATTTTCCGCAGATAAGCAAAAGTTTGCTTTGTTATAATTTGCAGATCTGTTTGCCAATTGGTAAAAGTCTCCTCCAACCTTTTTCATTATAATCAAAATAAAATTTCATTCTAATCTATCTTAGGCCACTCTGTTACACATCACTTCTGCCACCACGTGACATATGTATATTTGAGCTTAATTAAGACCGATTACACCATAGGTATTTCAAACAATTTAAGTTTTCTATAGATAGTGAAAAATGCCTCAGTGAAAACTTCCTTTTAATCAATTCGTTGATTTTCAACAGCAAGACCTTGAAAGTTTTTATGACACCGTGTAAACGCTCTTAAAAGCCACGTCATACTTTTAATTTTCCGCAGATAAGCAAAAGTCGTTAGTCAAATAATCATCCTTCACGGTTAATTTTAGTTCCAGATAAAAATATTCCGAATAGTAAGTAATTACTACCTGCGGCTACGTATTTTAAACAAGATGAAATAAGCATGTATGACTACAAAATGCATGCAATCAACTGATTGAAGAGGTTATTGGCACAGTTGATGACTTGTAACTTGTCACTACTAATTGCGATATTTTAAAATGACGTGTTAATGCATCTGCTTGAGTTTTATTGATTTAGTAAGAATGCAAACTAACAAAGGCATCGGTCTGCGTAGGTACCTATATCACGAATTGCTTTATAAGTCATTTAGTCTCGTTTGCACAAGGAAAGGCATATTTATTATGAACTAGCAGTAGCGCGGGGCTTTTGCAGACGCATAAAAAACCTTCCTCAAGCATCAAGCTACTTCCATACAAAATTTCATCTAAATCCACCCAGTACTTTCGAATATTAGCGCGTTCAAACAAACAAACAAACTTTACCTATATATAATAATTTTACGCCAGTCGCTTAAAGAAGTACTTCGAGAAACTTCGACAGAAATCTAGAATGTTCGAGACCCTAGCGCCACCTGACGGCGAGTAGTAGTACTGAGTATATTGAGAAAGTTCGTCTGACTTCAAATACGTTCGAGACACTAACGCCATCTAGCGGCGAATAGCAGTAATGTGTATCTCAAGTAGCTTCTGGAATATTCTTGGCAGTGTAGGTGGTGGGTCGATTTTACAAGAATGTTCTAGAATACAGATCGGGGTATAAATAGATCGCAAAGGAACGCGGACAGTCTTATTTCAAGATACGAGGCGATATAATCGAAGCTTACACATCACAGCTTTTACAAGTGAATTTCGGTGCGATTTAAGTGTCGAACCACAAGCTCGTAACAATATTAGTATAGATGACGTAAACATTAATGTTTTAACCTCCTTAAAAATTAAATAATAAAAATTAATTAATAAATTGTTATGTATGTAGTTTATTACTTATGTATTGTATATAAGTGAATAGACACCATGGACACACCATGGACTACCCTCGTATTTATTTTCTCCTGCTGTGTCAAATCCATCCAAAGGTTGTCTGTAAAAGATCGCTATTAGCGATAAGACCGCCCATTGTAACACCCTTTGTAGTTTTTAAGTCCTCATTTAATTCTGTTATGGTATACAATAAAGATTATATGTATCTCGTATCAGTAACTCTCGCTCAATTTCGATGCAATTGATCCTAAGTAACAGGAGTTCGTGGGTAAATAATAACAGCGTCACGAGTTGTTCTTCAAGTTTAAGCAATGCTTACCGAGGTTTGTCCGTGGATGGGTAGCCAAAGAGATTCCTCCGTGCCTTATTTTTATAAAAAAATAATATTATCAAACAAAATAGCAATAAACTTACTAACTACTTACTTACTACTCACATTTATGTCTACATGACATAATTATCCATTCTACAAGTAGGTATTTCCAACATTACAACAAACATTCTATTTTATTACACACTAGCTGTCTTCGTTCGTTCGCGTAGGAGGGTATTCCCGCGTAAAATCCCGATCCCGTGGAAATTCCGGGATAAAAATCAGACTATGTGTTATTCTAGGATGTAAACTATCTACTTGACAAATTTGATTCAAATCCGTTCAGTAGTTTTTGCGTGAAAGAGTAACCATTTTTATTAGGGATCCCTATTTTTTTAAATGTAATATGGCCTATGTCACTCAGTGAAGATGTAGCTTTTTAATGGTGAAAGAATGTTTGAAATCGGTCCAGTAGTTTTTGTGTGATAACGTTACAAACATACAAAAACACAAATGTTTCCTCTTTATAATATTAGTTTAGAAGTTTAGATATGATATCTAGGCTAGGAAAACCATCCCTTGACAACGATAGAACGGCGCCAAATCTGCAACAGACAGCGACTTCCAGACCAGAATGGTCAGCGGGTGCTGATCACCCTAGCACTGCCCACTGCCCATCACAGCCCGACGGCGTTCCTCCGTCCCCGAGAATCAGTTTTCTCAGCCTAGATTTGAACACACCTATACTTAAGTTCCGGTTATTCCTTAGTAAATCTATGTCATTAAATATCTTTATGTGCTTTGGCTAGCACGTTAAGGTATTGGTTCCGGCTGTCATATGTATATCTTTGACAGTCGTTCCAGGTAGTCAGACGACAGAATATATGACATCAGTCTTACCAAGGAGTTATGTAACCCAGCTACTGGTAGAAGTCAGATAGGCAGTCGATTCCTGTAATACACTAGTACTTATCTGCTTCAGCTTAGACTGGAAGTCGTCCCCAATAGACGAAAAAAAGGCTAAGTAGATGATTATAGATGGTTTATTATTAACCAAGGAGGAGGTTATCAACTCGACGCTTATTTTTTTCTGTATGATCACCGATACTCGAAGACGGCTGAACCGATTTGGAAAATTCTTTTTGTTTGAAAGGGTATACTTTGAAGTTGGTCCCACTGTCACCAAGTCAGGATCTGATGATGGGATCCTGGAGAAATCGAGGGAACTCTTCAATATTATAGGCACACCTATAGTGATTTGAGTATTTTTTATAGTAAGTTGTGTAGTTGCATTCGAAAAGCACCATTTGTGAAGTCGACCTGATGATGATGACCACAGATGGCCACTGGAACTACTCAATATATACACTACCGTCCAAAAGTTTGGAAACACCATGGTAATTTAAATAAAAACAACAATAAAACACATAAGTCATTTAACACGTAAGTTTATTACACTGAAATCTTAATGAAACGTTAGATTAACATTAAGTAAAAAATAATCAGTACAAATAAATGCAAAAATAATATAATTTTCATTTAATTTTGGCCTCATTAAAATGACCACCCTTATTTTTAATTATTTCTTCACCAATTTTACTCATTCTTTTGATTAATTTACCGAAGTATCCGGGGTCCAGTGACTTCCATTCACTTTGTAAATGTTGCCACAACTGTGCTGAGCTCGATGGACACTTATTTTTTACTCTTTTATCAAGTTCATCCTATACTAATTCTAAGGGCAAGAGATCTGGCGATTGTGATGGCCATTTCATAACTTGCAAAATTTTTTCTTTTTGTTTTTGCTGTAGGAACCCCTGACATAATTTTGATGAATGTTTTGGGTCGTTGTCTTGCTGAAAAATAAAATTTCGTCCAATCAGATTCATTCCAGAAGGAATTGCATTTTCTTGCAGTAATTTCAGATAGCCTTCTTTATTCAGTTTTCCGTCAATTTTAATCAAATGACCGGGCTTATTGTTACCAAAGCATCCCCAAACCATTACACTACCACCACCATGCTTAACGGACTGCACAGTACACGCTTCTAAAGCCCGTTCGTCTTTTGATCGGCGTACAAAAACACGTCTATTAGATCCAAAAATTTGAAACTTAGACTCATCCGTCCAAAGGTTTTTTTTTCCATCCAGTTTTTATGTGCTTTAGCCCACTCTAATCTATTTTTCTTACGGGTAATAGTTAGTCTTGGTTTTTTGGCTGCACTATTGACTAACTATTACCCATAAGTAAGCTGGCTTAAGAGGATGCGTTGCAACGCATCCTCTTAAGCCAGCAGACAGTAAACGTCTCTTTACAGTTGTGATTGAAACTAGTTTTTCTCGTGTTTTATTTAAAGTAGCAGCAATTTGTGGCGCAGTTAAACGTCGATCTCGTTTTGATACTACAAAAAACTTATCCATTTTTACCCTCGAGCAGGCCGAAAAGGTTTGAAAATACCTACAATTAAGTAAGTGATTGTATAGTTACTATTTTTATTAATACCTAATGGTAACAATATATGAAATATAAAAAAATGGTAAAACTATTTTCCTTGCCTTAAAAGAGAAAACTTAAACAATATCAACATTTATCCTGTACATTAACGCTTTGCTCTTCGTTTCCACAATAATGAAACCGTTAATTGCAGTTAGGGTGTTGAGCTATAAATTTTAATGATAACCTAAAGTTATTCATTACCTAATCACGCCAAGTGTGGCCACCATGATTGATGACCGTTTCCCTAAGCCTCACGGTGAATGAAGGTAGCTGAGCGGAAATATTCGGTCAATCATTCTAGTTAGGAGTCTAATGATGGGTATAAATGTATTGTGGGAGTGGAAGTGATATTCTTAACGGTTTAGCGAGGTGTTTCTTGTAATAAACAGTAAACTATTAAATCGTTTATTGAGTTTTGCTTGGGATTTCATGAAAGTTGAATATTATCCCAAAGGACAACTACTACTGACACTAAACGATTGACTTTAAACAGCAGTATTCATGTTCATATTGATGTGGTATTTTCCCAAGAGATCGGTACAAGAATCTAATTTTTTATTTCGTTTTATAAAATGGATTTTTTTATCATCTACAAAAACAAAACAAAGCCAAATCAACACCACACAATTTGTCAGTGCAACGGACATTGGTAAGATTGAGATAGTCGTTCGATACGTGTGGCCACCACTGTAATTTGTACTTGACACCACTTTCACTGTATACTTTATGTGTGGCCTTATTTGTAACTGAAACTTAATTAACGATTTGATGCATATTTTGCTGTTGAATGAATTATTTGGATTGGAAAAGTTTATCGGCTGTTGATTTATGCTTAAATGTAATGGTTAATGGTTACATTAGTGACAACCTAATTAATGTTGGCTATAGGTGATATTCTAGTGGAGCTAAACCGTCAATTGACACGGATATATAAGTAGACTAGTACTCACGCGGGGCTTCGCTCCCGTGGATTCTTCACGGTAAAGACATAACTCTCCTTTATTGCAGTCGCGTAAAAAGTAGCCTATAACCTTCCTCAAGCTTCAAGCTACTTCCATACCATTTTCAATTTCATCCAAATCCACCCTGTACTTTCGAAGATTAGCGCGTTCAAGCAAACAAACAAACTTTTCCGCTTTATAATATTAGTATAGATTTGCACTCACGAATTTTCAAAAGCCGTAATTTTCGTTTGGGAATAATAATTGTGATGCCAAATCAGTTACGTGAAGTTTGATGTATAGACAAATTTATATAAATAAGTTTGTGAAAGATATCTATACTAATATTATAAAGCGGAAAAGTTTGTTTGTTTGTTTGAACGCGCTAATCTTCGAAAGTACTGGGTGGATTTGGATGCAATTTGGTATGGAAGTAGCTTGAAGCTTGAGGAAGGTTATATGCTACTTTTTACGCGACTGCAAAAAAGGAGAGTTATGTTTTTACCGTGATAGAATCCACGGGAGCGAAGCCCCGCGTGAGTACTAGTAAAAGATAAAACTACACTTTATTGAGCTAATAATACACACAGTGTACATTACATGCTTAGTCTTTTCCCAAGTTGAGATTATTTCAAGTCGAACTGGATATCCTAATTGCGCCAAACAGTTCCGGTTCAGCAATATGTACAGACCCCAGCACATCAAGCTACATCAATCTGTCAAATTTATTTAGTAGATTTTCAACTTTATTGTTAATGAAATTAGGTTCAAGGTTGATTGGGAAAATTTTACAGTTTCGGGTAGCTTCATGTGCTGGCGTCTGTACACAACTAGCAGTTGCCTAACGATAGTTTTCAACTTAGCCTCACATTGAGTGGGCAGGTGCAAATACGTAGTGCTACATATTTTGTCAAATTCTCCACATAAATAAAATTTTGGTGAAAACAATGTGAAGTGAACTATGCAAAACCCACACATATTTTCAAAGTGATCACAGAATAGCCTGGGATTTTTGCGAGGTGAAATCTACAGTTAAATAAGTATTGATACTGTCTAAGCACGCTTTATCCATCTATGCTCTTAGCGTATGTTATTCCCTGGTAATCTGTAATTCAGACTTTTGTATGCCAATATCAGACACCTTACTAGAGAGTGTAGGCATATAATGTTAAAAAATAAATAAATGTGGTAAATAAGATCACGTATCCGAATTTCGTACGAAACTCAAGTGGCTTCCAATACGTCTTCGCCGGAATTTACACATCTTGTCTCTGCTTTACACTGTTCTGTTTAATCGTAAAACCCCCACTTATCTTAAAGAACGATTCAAGTTCCTTCATGACACACATTCAAATTTTCTGAGATCATCAGAAAACTTAAGGCTTGCGGTACCGAGTCACGCCACCGATTACTATGGTAAGTCGTTCGCAGCTCAAGCAGTACGGCTGTGGAATGATCTACCAGTGTCAGTAAGACAAGCACAAACTCTATCGTCTTTCAAAAACTTCGTAAAGGATCTTTATCTCTCTTCTTAAATTGTTGTTATTATTTATATATATATATATTTATATGTATATATATATATGTTTTGAGATTTTTATTTATTGTTTTTATATTTTATGTAGATGAATAGTACACCATGGACTTACCGAGTATTTATTTTCTCTTATGTGCCAAATCCGTCCAAAGCAAAAGATCGCTTTTAGCGATAAGACCGCCCATTGTATCACCCTTTTTAGTTGTAAAGTCCTTATTGTTTTACTGTTATGGTGTACAATAAAGAATATATCTATCTATCTACATACCTAAACTCCTAATAGCTTTTTTTTCTCTATATGAGAAGAAAATAGAAGGCGTACTTATAGGAGGCAAGTCATATGTGCAATCATTGTCCTTATGGAACAAACTGTGTCAAAAAATTACGTAGTTCAAGAATATAAAATAAAATCCTAATAGCTAACAAAAGAACTATTAAAAAAGTACACTACAAATAAAACTAACAGACCCTTAACTCGTTAACGTATTTCGTAATAACATCCTATCATTACCTCTTCCGCCATATTGAGAGACATAAGGACAGATGCGTTTGCGCCGTTACGGTGTTCACCTGTTACTTATATACTCAAGCAAAAAAAGGGCTGTTTTTAAAGCTTTTTGTACTCGTCTTCATTCGATTTGGTGTTGTGAATTTGCATTCAATATTGTGAGCGGAAAATTATAGGACATCAAAGAAATTATGAAAGGTATTCGCCATTGGCGATAATTTCGCCACTGTTTTAAAGCGTATCCAGAATTTTTCCAGGAATACGTTGTTCCTTGTAATCAGTCAATGTGCCTAATTTATTTCCGAAAGATGATGGGTTAGCGTTTAGACTTTTGCCAGACGGAGCAAGCAAAAGCCGGTAGTATTCCGGGGGCTGCGGTCAAGAGTATTTTAGAGCTTCCGTAGCCCTCGATCCAAGTATACAGAGGTAGTTTTAGTCAGAGTCTAACAGACCCCTTCGCTTGCCCCAGGGCAGAAGACATCAATGTGGATTTCCACCTCGAGAAACAAAAGTTAATCTAGGCTCAATTTGATGCAGCTGAAGAGGGATAGTTAAAGCTACTCGTACTGCGAAATCATACATAAAATGAGTTCATATCTGACTCTCTGACACCACTTAGCAATATACAAGTCTATCTGAATTTCGGGCTTCTGATTATTCATAATTACTGTCTCAGATCTAAAACTGATGGCCATTTTAAATGTTGTAGAAAAATCCGCAAATTACGAATCGAACTTGTGGACAAAAGGTTCCGGATTATTCATATCTTGAATTTGGTTTAATTTTTTTTTTTGTTTTAAGACTTCTTAAGTACTTTAAAATGACTACAATATGTAGAAATATATTTGAGCTCTGCACAATGAGTAGGTACTTTCGTTAGATACGTCACAATCGCATAAGTGTCCCGCCCGCGCCGTTACTACGTATTTGGGTAACAGAATTCATATAAGAACAAAATTTTACCCAAAACAGTCCAGTCAAAATGGGCTCTGATAGAAAGACAGACAAGTGATCTTGTTTTTCAAAAACCTAAAAAAACATCTAATTATTATTAAAAATGCTACAAGTGCAAGCTACAACTACCACATAGGATAAAATAAACACGGTCGTCGTTTTTATTAAAAAATATTTATGTTTCTGTAGATAGCGGCCAAAATACGTTTTCTTTTAATTTTATTACAATATAAGATTAAAATCAGATAAAACTATCTTCAATTTTGACTACTTTTCAACTTATACACATGAATGTCTCGGGAATCCATTATTCGTGCTAAAATTTTTGCTAATTGCAGAACTTTTAATTTTAACGAAGGCAATTTAATTAAATCAAAATCACATACCTGGAGAAAATAATTTCATATCAACGTCTATGAATTAATTATAAATATATTATAAGCGTTAAAACGTGCTATCTCGTGTGTAGTTTATAATTGCATAGAAAATAATGTGCCAGGCTTTCATTATGTCTGCAAGCCCGCTTCGCAGTCACTGCCTCGTTACGCCGAATAAAAAGCCGGTAATACCTTTTTATTTTATTTATAGGTTCGTTAAAATATTCGTTTTAGAATTGCGTACAATTTACTTTTACTCGCAGAAACAATTTAATGATTTGCAGCAGTTTTCGTGATCGGATTTTGTGGATCGTTAACAGTTTTTATTTAGTGATGTAGTTTTCATTATGTTTGCCGCATGGTGAATACCTAACTATTTATGGGTGCAATGACAGTTCCAATCTGGTATTACTACAAGATTGACACAGACGGATCCACCAACTCTCACTAAACTCCACTACTAAACCAAAGCTACAAACAATTAAAACATTATTTTAAACATTAAAATGGTTTCCCGCTCAAGAATGACCTCAAGATGATGATCTGTCAAGAATGACGAGTAGACTTGGCGCGGAGCATAAAAGCTACAAAGGTGCGCGGTGAGAATACCTACCTGGCTGGACTTGGATGAGGCCATTGTCAACCAGTTGATTAGCAAAGGGAAGTAAAAAGCAATCATATAGGAAAAAGAAGTCACGCGGGTCTTCGCTCCCATGGACTTTATCACGATTATAACATAACCTCCTTCTTTTTCAGTCTAGTACCCTATAACCTTCCTCAAGATTTAAGCTACCACCATACCAAATTTCACCCAAATCCACCCAGTATTTTCGAAGATTAGCGCGTACAAACAAACAAAATACCTTTCTGCTTTATAATATTAAGTACCTATAGATAGTTTTACGCAAAATACACGCTTACTCGTGGAGTTGCGGATGCTTGTCCGATATACAAGTATAGATATGTAGTATAGATTAGTTAATTCGTCATACACAACCCGCACTTAATTCGCGTGCCACACTCGCGTGTCGGCCTACCAGCGTTGCTTTTATGCGTTTTCATACCGTAAGCCCTGGTACTGCTTCTTAACCTATATGGAGAATGAGTGGTAAGCGCTCGCTAACGTAGGGTTTATAGTAATGTTGTACTTACATGTATATTGTGTTTGAGAAGCCATTTGTTTGTTGTTAATGTGCATGTACAAACAATGTTCTTAGCATGGTGAACAGTTCAGATACACATGGTGAACAGTCTTTCAAACCCTCACGGTATTAAAAATGCAGTCATTTACTATTGCTTGTGATTTTAATACTCCTACCTCAATCGCTTCTGAAATATAATTTCAGTAATCATTAAATCACTAACAATAATAGTAAGCTAATATAGCTACTTTATATATATAAAGATATCTATGTGTGTTCCAACTCTGCCAATGCACTTTACACCGACATAACTCCTCTAGCCCCGTAGAGCTCCGGCAGTTGGGACTCGACGTGGCGCTGCACAAGACCGAGGCCATGTGCTTCCATGGCGGTCGGAACGCGCCACGGTCCGAGTCCCACATAACGGTGGAGGGGGTTCGCATCGGCGTCGGGAGGACGATGAAGTACCTGGGACTCGTCCTCGACAGCCGGTGGAACTTCAGGGAGCACTTCCTGAGTTTGGCCCCAAAGCTGAACCGGGCAGCAGCCGCCTTCAGGCGACTCCTGCCTAATCTCAGCGGGCCAAACGCCTCCTGCCGAAGGCTGTACGCCGGCGTCGTGCGGTCCATGGCCCTCTACGGGTCCCCAGTGTGGGCTCTGTGCATCCGGACGCGACCACTAAAGTTGGTCGCATGCCAGAGGGTCATGGCTATCCGAATGATCCGGGGATACCGCACGATCGCCGGCGAATCGGCCAACCTCCTTGCCGGATTGCTGCCCTGGGATCTGGAGGCGACTGCCCTCCAGCGCGTCTATGAATGGCGCGTGGAGGCGCAGCGCCGGGGCGTATCCCCGCTGCCTCGAGAAGTCGAGGCGCGGCGGGAAGAGCTCCGGCGCGATCTCAGGGCAGTATGGAGGGAACGACTGTCGCAACCGACGGCCGGGCACGCCGCAATTGCGGCGGTAAGACCCCTCTTTGAGGAGTGGCTAGATCGGCGTCACGGCGTCCTGACCTACCGCATGACGCAGGTCCTCACCGGACACGGAAGTTTCGGGAGGTACCTGTGTCTGATGGGTAAGGAAGAGACGCCTGGGTGTCACCACTGCGAGGGTCGCCCTGAGGACACAGTCGAGCACACGGTGCAGGACTGCCCAGCTTGGGCAGAGCACCGACGTGTCCTCACGGCGACAATAGGCGGAGACCTCTCGCGCCCGGCCTTGGTCGAGGCCATGCTGCGGGGCGAGAGGGAGTGGGAAGCGGTCGCCTCCTTCTGCGAAGCAGTCATGCTTCCGAAGGAGGAGGCGGGCCGCGTGAGGGAGAGGATGGCGTCCTCCCTCCAGCCCAGCCGCAGTGGTAGACGCCCACGGCGTCGGACGTCGGCCGACGATCTCCGGCCACCGTAGGCGCGGGCATGCGGACAGCGAGTAAAGGGCAACTCGCTGTCCGACCATGGACCATGCCCGGGTCGACGGCGCGTCGTGTTCCACGCGCGCCTCAAAGAGCGTCAGCAACATGACGAGGCCCCCTCTGCAGAGGGCCGAAGCCCGCCGGGGTCGTGGGACTCATCCCGTTACCGTGGCCCCGGTATGTAAAGGGTTATTGAAGGAACACCGTGGATTTTAGTCAGTAAAAGTCTGACAGTCCCTCCCACCCTGCCCGGAGTGGGAGGACTTATTTGATAATTTTACCACGCTAAAAAAAAAAAAAAAAAAAAAGCCCCGTAGAGCAGTACAGACAAGTATACTTTAAAACTAGAACATGTTACTCTAAATACGTCACAACATATGATCGAACATACTCCGTCCAATTGAAACCGTTCTATTCAAATTCTTTTCAAATTCAAATTTCGAATTCGCAACGGACAACAGCCAACGACAACACTGGCCGTTTGTATAGTGACGGGAATCGGGCGCTTGAATCGATTATTCGAATGAGCTGTCTATCTGATTGTAGTCGAGAACGGGACCGTCTCATTCTGAACATATGTTGAACGAGTGAATGATGTTTTGTTGCGAATGTTTTGGGAATACCTTTCTTTTTTGTAAATATTGTGTTTTACACTTTTCTTAGGAGTATTTTTTCTGTACTACGTTTCATTATCTTATATTGTTTTCATCCCCATAAAATGCGCATAAGATAAAGTTGAAAGCTGTAAAGAACAACACGAGCCGAGCTAAATTATCTTAGAAAGCACATCTGAATCTTTAAGTATTCCCATCATGCTATAAATTAGCATGAAAATATGCACACGTGCGATCTTCAATGCATTATTAAGAGGAGAGCAAGCTGATGCCTGCAATTCTCATAAGTGAGCAGAACGAACGAACGTCGCGTCGATCAAAAGGACGCGAAGATAAATATCAGGTAGAACGACGAATGATATTATCAAATCTGGCATCAATATTGGCAGAGCAATTTCATACAGATTATCATGAAAGTCAAATTAACAGCGATCAGATTTCTTCAAACACACGGTTTTAAATGTTCAAATGTATCAGTGACTATATTATCTCATCAAACGGCCGAGCGGTTAGAGATCCCATTAGGATAATGATTGGCTGTAGTTGACTAATGGCCGTGTGTTCAGAGCTCTTTCATTCACTCGTTCGCATTCCATTCAACTCGTTCATACGGTCGCTCGGCTATTTACAGCTTTATGAGTCCGCGCCGAAGATCAAATAAGTCTTGATTTATTTAAATATGTTTTGGTATTTTGTGCTATATTGAAGTCGTTTTGATGTAAAGTGGCTCTCCCGTTTTATTTCTATAACATCTTAGATACAATTTAAATAAATGAAATGCAAAAAAGAAAGGTTTGAATTTTCCTGGGGTAAGAAATACTTTCATAGTTCACTTTTATTATATGTATTTCCAATATTTCACTGCGTATTGAATATTTTCTTTGTCAAAAAATTGCGTCATGTACATATTTTAACGTAAGTACTATTCCAAATATTCACTATAAATATACTTAAATAGAAAAATTAAACACTTAAGCTCGTACAAAATAATGAACGTAAATCAACCCCAAAACAACGCATTAAAATCGATTGCCGATTAAAATGGTATAAACGGTAAGTTTGAAAAGCCGTTCGGCTTTTGAAAATCGAAACGTTATGAAACTAGATTCTGAATAACAGTAGTTCACATATTTAAATGTGTGTCTTACTTCAATTTCAATAGAGTTGAAAATAGAATAGGAGGGATGGTTTCTTTTTTTAACGGACGTGTATTTTTGCAGTGTCAGAGTTGCCTGTATTGAAAATAGCAAAGAGTATTTCGAGAATTAGTTTATACGTTAGTTTTCGCTGAATTCAGGTAATTAGCTAGTAAGGATTTATTTGGTAGATATTGCTTCTATGAGTTAATTCCATAACAATCAACGTCAGAAATGTTTTGGGCTTATTAGGAGCTTCGTTAGTATCGATGCTAATATAATTAGAACTAGTCAATAGTTTACCTGAATTGATTGATATTGAGTATAATATAATAATTTCACACATCAAGGTACACAATAATAAGTTATCTTCGAAAGCTTGTGTGTATTTAAGAGGTACGAGAATAGCAATAGAGGCTTATGAAAAAATCCATACTGAATGACGATGTTTGTCTGATCTATAAATTAGTGATGGCAGAACTTTGTTTTATTTAATACTAGCTTCTACCCGCGACTTCGTACGCGTGGGAAGGTTTTCCCGCGCAAATCCCGATCCCGTGGGAATTTCGGGATAAAAAGTAGCCTATGTGTTATTGCAGGCTGCCAACTATATACTTACCAAATTTCATTCAGATCCGTTCAGTAGTTTTTACGTGAAAGAGTAACAAACATCCATCCATCCTCACAAACTTTCGCATTTATAATATTAGTAGGATAGGATAGGATAGTAGGATAGTAGGAAGTAGGAAGTAGGATAGTAGGATAGTAGGATAGGATTTATTTATTTATTATAATTATACTTTATTTTACACCTTACAATACATTTAAAAATACAAATAATGAAACTAGTGTACAATGGGCGGTTATGCTTCGCTGGATAAATAAATGCTAGCGCTTTATATTTTCAACCGACGACCGAAAGAGGAGGTTATCAATTCGACGCGTATATTTTTTTAATGTATTTTTTTTTAATGTATGATCGACTTTTATGTAACTCGAAGACAGCTGAACCGATTTGGAAAATTCTTTTTTTGTTTGAAAGGGTATACTTCGAAATTGGTCCCATTGTCACCAAGTCAGGATCTGATGATGGGATCCTGGAGAAATCGAGGGAACTCTTCAAATATTATAGGCACACCTATGGCGTTTTGGGTATTTCTTATAGTAACTTGTGCAGTTGCTCTCAAAAAATACCATTTGGGGAAGTGGAACATCAGTTCCACTACCCCAAAGTGATGATGAAGACCACAGATGGCCACCGAACCTACTCAATAATAAGTATTTCGTGGATTGCGATTCGATTACTCGAATATGGATGTTAAGCACTTTATGTTCGTCACAATGCATATGTTGATGTAGAGCTGATGGTGAAGTACCAGGAGAACTCCTCAACAATTAACGGCCCAGCATTGGGAAAAGCAATATTTTGTAAAAGGTTATAAGTAGTTGACATTTAGGCTCTTTTAATTAGGTAAATAAAAAATCGACCAACTAAAAAGAGTAAAATAAAACTTTTTACCAAAAAATGAAACCGACTCCCAAAAACACTGCAAAGTGAAAAATAACTTTAATTTCGGAAGTCGGTGCCAAAAACGAAAATACAAAACTAAAGACACCGACTACCGAAATTTAAGTTATTATAGTCTTTAGTTTTGTATTTTCGTTTTTGGCACCGACTTCCGAAATTAAAGTTATTTTTCACTTAGCAGTGTTTTTGGGAGTCGGTTTAATTTTTTGGTAAAAAGTTTTTTACATCCGCACTGTTGATCAGCATCTTATTCATTAATAATAGGTATAAATTGATTAACAGACTTTTTAAATTTTTTTTGTGGAATGAAATCAATTTCGATATAGGTTACTATTGCTACTTGTTAAAGTATATTTGAAAAACTTATTTAGCTCTACAGCAGAATCACACAGTATGTTACTCTGTGTATTACATTATTTGCCCGCAGAAACTAACATGGTTTGGAAAGCATAATATTATACTTTATAATAATACGCAGTCATTAAAACTGATAATGTTTTATTTGTATTGGCAACATTTTCAGTACTAGTGTCAAGTCACGTCAATATGTCAAAAGACGCATGTTTTTTTTATTGTTGATATGTGCTTACCATGTTTATAACAGTCCAGATGCTAACGTTAACTGTCTAACATTAAATATACCATATTATACCGCAGTAATAAAATGAACAACTAACTAAAACTAAAAGACACCGACGAAGATTAATATTATTTGATAAGACCACAACATAATCCTTTTATAACAAGAAAACTCACATTAAAAGTGCGGTCATAACAACGCGTTAACTTAAAACAGTGTGACTGGGTTCATAAACTTCCCTTACCCCTATGCTATATTAACCCATACGAAATTACTTACACGCCATACATTGCTGTATTTTAACACACGGGCGTAAACGGGGCTGGAAGGAAAGAGGTAATGAAACGCATACGTTATAGGTGGGGTCGTAAAAGGAGAATTTTATGAGATTATGTCTTATACGAAGGAAGCGGGGCCAAGCGATAAGATATCACAAGAGACAAATGCTATGGACTTAATAAAGATATTTCCCTCGTAATAAAACGTATGTGCTGAGTTACGTTGAAATTATGGGAGTAATAATTTCCGTATGAGGAAAGTAAGGTGACATAATAATAATAAACAAATTTATGAGCCCTGTTGTATGAAAGGTTAAACAGGAGTACCGGAAATTTGGGTCCTAAATAAGTTTATCTATCACGATCACGTCGATATAAAAAAAAAAGATACAACCAAATTATATTATAATATACAACCATTATTATAATATAAAAAGATATAACCTATCCGACGATTCATATGAAAATGATAATGCCCGATCATGAAGTCATGACCCACTCATGGTTATCATTTACAGAAAAAACTTTTTCGGTTTAATTTTTTGGTAAAAAGTTTTTATTTAACTCTTTTTAGTTGGTCGATTTTTAATTTACCTAGTTACAAGAGCCTAAATGTCAACTATCTACTTATATTCATGTACCAAATATTACTTTTCCCAAAGTTGGGCCGTTAATTGTTGAGGAGTTCTCCTGGTACTTTACCATCAGCTTCACTTAGT
The DNA here is from genome assembly GCA_943138885.2 of Tholera decimalis. Lineage (NCBI taxonomy): Eukaryota > Metazoa > Arthropoda > Insecta > Lepidoptera > Noctuidae > Tholera > Tholera decimalis. The sequence goes on from OW964554.2 coordinate 9,760,489, forward strand.
TTGCTAGCTTTTTGTAGCTTTAATTAGTTTCACCATATGAATTGTAACGAGCAAATCGTGCTTAATAACCACATTCAAGTAATCGAAGCGGAACACATGAAATACTTATTATTCCTACTTATATGTATATGGAGTAGTTCCAGTGGCCATCTGTGGTCTTCATCATCAGATCCACTTCACAAATGGTGTTTTTCGAATGCAACTACACAAGTTACTATAAAAAATACTCAAATCACTATAGGTGTGCCTATAATATTTGAAGATTTCCCTCGATTTCTCCAGGATCCCACCATCAGATCCTGACTTGGTGACAATGGGACCAATTTCGAATTATACCCTTTCAAACAAAAAAGAATTTTCCAAATCGGTTCAGCCGTCTTCGAGTAATCAGTGATCATACATTAAAAAAATATACGCGTCGAAATGATAACCTCCTCCTTTTTTGTCATCGGTTGAAAAAGTAAAATGATGAAAATAATTGTGACGAATAAAGAACCTTTTCATAATACATTGTTTTTCTTTAAAAGTTAACGTTTACAATTTAATGAAAAAAGGAATTCAATTCCGGAAATTATTTTTTGCCATTTCCTATTTTCTGATAACCATCTGCGTTACATAAAACGCATGTACGAAACTAAAAAAAAATAAGTATGTAACTGTAAAACAATAGTACATTGTTCACCGAGAGGAGAAAGTGACCGATTACCGTCGAGGGTGTCGTTTGAAGCCCGAGCCGTAGGCGAGGGCTTTAAAACACCCGAGATCGGGAATCGCACTTTCTCTCGAGTGATACATAGTGCTTTATACTACACCTACGAGGAAAATAAAAAACTAAATCTTTACTCATTGAAATTGCTGCAGTTAGTGAAGCTTAATGTAACACTGTTTTCACAAATGGCGCCAATGGCGTCTGCAATTTTCACATGTTCTTTTTTTGAATTGTTTATCCTGCCGCCGCAGGGTCGCACTGCCAGCCCGACACCATCCAGTTGGATATTCCGTGAACTACTCAATAAAATACCATATTAGATTCCAAAATATATTGTGCATTAACACAGGCAACGATCAGAACAGACAAGCTACTGACATCTGTCTAGAAATCTTATTCTAAACTACCAGAGTTTATAGAGGGACATATATACAAACTCCATGTATGTGTATTAGGCACATACCAACATAATTGATGTAATTACGTTAGTTCCAACACTGGCCCTTGAACCAATATAAACTCATGTAAATCACATTACACACATTGAACACAATAAATAATATAAGCCTAAACACATCCTTTGTCTAAAAATAATAAAACATTATAACAGCTAAAACAAAGCAAAAATATAAATTTATCAAAGTATCCGTCACACATGTAAACAGTAAATATTCAAAACTATGTGATACGGATCTAAAACAAATTATACTTCTGCAAGTATACCTTACCTACTGCTTAGAACCATCTTATCATTTATTTAACGATAGAAATAAACGACATACAAACTTATCGTGTTTTTCCTTTGCCAACGGTTTCGTTAAAACGTCGGCCACCATTTCATCAGTAGAAAGGTATTTTATAACGACTGTACCTTCCTCAACGATTTCCCTGATGAAATGATGTCTTACGTCAATGTGTTTCGTTCTGGCGTGGTACATAGAATTAGTGCACAACTTCAGTGCAGACTGATTATCATTAAACAACGTAATCTATACTGTACCCCGTAAATTTCGAACAGAAACTTGCGTAGAAAAAGTGCCTCTTTACAAGCATCTGACAGACACATATATTCGGCCTTTGTGCTTGAAAGCGCCACTGTTTTCTGTTTTCTACTCTCCCAAGAGGTAGTAGAAATTTCCAATTTTGAACACATAACCGGTATAAGATCGGCGATCGACCTCATTTGACGCAAAATCAGCATCAGCATATGCGACGATATCCAACCCTGACTTCTGAAAAGTTAAATAATGATCAGGCGTACCTTTCAGATAGCGAAGAACGCGTTTTGCCGCCTTCCAATGAGTCTCGTCGTACGCGTCGTTGAACTGGCTGAGCGAGCTGACAGCGTGCGCAATATCCGGCCGCGTACATACCGCTATGTACATCAGACATCCTATCAGGCCTCTGTAGTCGTGCGTACAATCCTTCTTTGTAGATTTCACGAACTTTAGACCTGTCTCCATAGGTGTTCTCGCAGGTTTGCAATCTGACATATGAAATTGTTCTAGCACCTTCTTTATATAGCTAGACTGGTCTTTTTTTTTTTTATCGTGGTAAAATTATCAAATAAGAGAGTTATTTCCTTGTTCTGTCTGCAAAGCCTCATTCCAAGAATGTGATGTGCTGGCCCTAAATCTTTGATTTCGAAGGCCTTCTTTAATTCTTCTTTGATTCCTGCCGTATCTCGGCAACCAGCTGAAGAAAATAACATTATGTCATCAACATAGAGCGCAATTATAGTCATAGATTTCCCACTCGACTTTACATAAACACAAGGTTCGGAAGATAAACGTTTGAATTTCATTTTGCTTGTCAAAACGCCATTTATTTTCTCATACGAAGACTTCGAAGCTTGCTTCAGTCCGTATATGGCCTTATTCAACTTGTAAACTTTATCTTCTTGGCCTTTTATCTTGTAGCCCTCTGGCTGCTCCATAAAAACGGTCTCTTTTAAATCTCCATTCAAAAATGCCGTTTTTACATCCAGATGCTCGATATTCATGTTATGTTCCGTTGCTAAAGCTAGTAACGTACGTATAGTAGAATATCGTACTACAGGGGAGAACATTTCTTCGTAATCAATACCGTATTTCTGGGTATAACCCTTTGCGACTAGGCGCGCTTTATGCCTCAATATTTCCCCGTCGAGGCCAAGCTTTCTTTTAAAGATCCACTTGCATTTGACAGGCCGTTGCTTCGCATCGCGGTCAGTCAGAGTCCAACACTTATTAACGATGAAGGATTTATACTCTTCTGCCATCGCGGCATTCCACTTACTTGCTTCTGGACCATTGAGTGCCTCGCGTACTGTCTGAGGGTCCCCCGTGTCACTGCATACAGTGCGTGCTACACTAGCTGACTCAAACTCACTAGATTCGTCCGTAGAGTTCTCGTAGTCTTCCAGTGTGGAATCTCCTGGGACATACGTCTCATCCGCAGGGTCATCTAGGGTCTCACTACTGCTCTCAGAATCATCTATCGTAATGGCGCTGTTATCTTGACAGTTTTCGTTAGATATTTCTGCGGGCTCTTGGGGTAAATTGAGTAAGGCGGGTTGCACTGGAACATTATGGGCGACAGTTACATTGTTCGGAAACAACCCAATCTGAGTGTAACGTGAACTGTCATACTCATCCGATGAAGTGTCATTCCAAAAAGCATGTTCTAGAAAAGTGACATTTCTTGCTTTTATGACATTCTTCGAGCTCGCCGGATCAATCAATCTGTAACCCTTTGTCTCGTCACAGTATCCGACAAAAATATATTTCTTACTTTTGGGATCCAATTTGTCCCTTTTGTGCTGTAGGGCATAAGCTTGACAACCAAAAATGCGTAGGTAACTCAGATTCTCCTTTTTACCTGACCATTTTTCTTCCGGTGTAATGCCCATCACCGCCTTAGTTGGAGAGCGATTCTTCAGGTAGACGGCAGTGTTAACTGCTTCTGCCCAGAATTCCTTTTTCAAGCCTGCTTCCTGGAGCATGCACCGGGCTTTCTCCGTAACACTTCTGATCGCGCGTTCCGCGACTCCATTCTGAGCTGATGACCTTGGAACCGTGGTCTGATGTCGAATCCCATGCTTCTTCAGGAACTTCTTTTTGCAGTAACTCCATGCTTCGGGTGTTCAGATGCGCTAGACGGTGGTGCCAAATTTGTTGTGTTGACTGGCTTCCAGTAGCAAGGGACTGCGGCGCTTATTTCACGCTCACGGCAACAGGACGACTGTCAACCTTCAGTTGACGTGCCGGCAAACAAACAAAGACGAACACATAGCCTGCGAGGATGGCTCGCTACACGAAACAGAAACAGTTTCAATGGCATCAAGTTCATAAATACCATCTCTCAGGGTAGCTGTAGCCAAAACCTCCCCATTGTCATAGACTGTACACACGCCAGAACGAAACACAATTTCCAAACCTTTCTTATCAATCGCACTAACAGATAACAAATTAGCAGACAATTGAGGGACTAAGTACACATTACTTATCGATCTCACACTATTGTCCTTTAGCACAGTTTGCGCAGTTCCTTTTCCAGCTGTGGGCAATGCTTCACCATTGGCAATTAAGACCTTCTTTGGCTTTTCAGTTGTAAAATCTGATAAAAAACTGCGATCATTGCAAAAATGCTGCCCCGCACCGCTGTCAACGTACCAAACGTTACGCTTGACTCCTGCGGCCAAAGCTGTGAGATGCGCCTGGCTTTTCCGGCCACTCTTCTTGCCGTCAGAGTTGTCAGGACAATGCTTCTTGATATGCCCACTCTTTTTGCACCTGAAGCACTTAATTGGTTTCGGTACTTTCCGAGCTGCTAAAGCCGTAACATCTTCGCTTTTCATATCACGTCTTGCATTTTCTAGAAGCAATTTCGCTTTGACATTTTCGCTTGAGAGTGACGTGTTCGAATTTTCTAGAGCCATTATCAACGGGTCGTAATCGCTTGTCAAACCGCTGAGTAAAATCACGGCCACGAAGTCATCTTCCAAAGCCGCTCCGATGTCGCTCAGTTGTTGCGATGTATCCATGACCTTATTAACGTATGCCTCCATGCTCGCACATTCGCTTAATTTGGTGGCGAACAATGTGCGAAGCAATCCGAGCCATCGTGACAAGCCTCGGTCCTCGTATGCCTTCTGCAGGTTGCTCCACGCTTCGCGAGCCGTCTTGGCATTTCGAATTTGTGGAAATACACAAGACTTCACGTTCAAGGCGATTTTCGCGAGCGCCTTTTCCTGTTTTTTCGCGACTTCGTTTTTATTTTCAGTTGTGCCCACACAATCCCAAAGATCGTCGTGGATGAGCACCATCCGCATCATAAATTTCCAGTATGGATAATCTTGGATCCCGGATAATTTTTCAACAGAAAAATTCTGAATGGCAGTTGCCATCTTTTGATTTCTTGCGAAAAAAATTTTTGAAAATAATTTTACGAAAACACACGCGCACACTTGGGAAAATAATTATTAGAGTAGCGAATTTAACCATGCTCTGCTACCAAGTTGGATATTCCGTGAACTACTCAATAAAATACCATATTAGATTCCAAAATATATTGTGCATTCACACAGGCAAACGATCAGAACAGACAAGCTACTGACATCTGTCTAGAAATCTTATTCTAAACTACCAGAATTTATAGAGGGACATATATACAAACTCCATGTATGTGTATTAGGCACATACCAACATCATTGATGTAATTACGTTAGTTCCAACACATCCAACACACAGCTAGTGGCCAGTGTCATTTTGCGAACTTGGAGATAAAAACTCACTGTAAAAACTTTTTGGCTTTTGATATTTAGGTTACCGGCGCATAGTCTTACCCAAAATTAAAAAAGAAAAACCACGTAAGACATGGATTTTACATAAAATATTATATCAAGATTATTATGCGTAACGTTTATTCGTTGTTTAAAATTGCAAATAATTATGAAAATCAAAAAATTATTACATCATAGTTCTGAATTTGGTGTAACGAAACGTTTTGAAGCACTCAAGTCAGCTGTAAGTGTCAATAATAAAATATCCATAGATATAGAATTCCGATATCTATGAAAATATCATTCATCTGTCACTAACTTTGTGATTATGCTGGTCACTACCATAGGTACTTTTCCTATCTCAATGATGCTAGTTATGACGGGTTCCGATTATTGTTTGTGATTTGGTGAACGATGTTGTGGTGTAAATTGTTACCTGAATGAATGTTAAGACACATAATCTGCATTACAAACTCTTTCTACTTCGTGGTTTTTGCAACAAATATGTATAATAATTTGTTTTTCGTACCACTTGCTCAAAAAAGTGACATTCTATGCCACAAAAAGCGAACATAACAATAGTCATTTTTAATCTGTTAAAAACAGGTAAAGAAAATTGTACTGAATTTCATTCATCCTCTAGGGGGAGAATGTGATTTAAATTTGGAATACTTACCGAAATTTATACTGAACTACATCTGTGTTTACACCATTGAGTTTGTATATAAAGCATTATACATCTTTTTGAAAAAGGAATACGCATTTATTATGCAGTTATGGTTATTAAATAAAATTACGAAAACCGACGAGGCAGTATGAGCTGATGAGAGATGCCTTTGCTTTTCCGACAGAAAAATATTAGTCTAGGAATTTGCCGCGTTTTTGTTTTCTTCAAATACATAAACGTTAATAAGTTTATTTTAATTTATTTTTATAAATAAGTTAATGTTCTAAAATATTATTATTTTGTTATTTTTTTCGCAAATGGTACGAAAAGTAGAGTATTTTCCTCGGTGATAAAGCTGTCTTAGTCTTGGATGAACCTCGCTACACTCAGGACTCATCTTAAATCCCTCGCTTCGCTCGTGATTTAAGTTTTTAACACCCTTGCTACGCTCGGGAGTAAACCTGGGGTCCTTCGTTACGCTCGCGATTGAAATCGTCACCCGCGACAGAAGACACTGCTTTATCCCCTTGGTTAATAATCTACTATTAACAATTATGTAGCTACACCACCCAACCTATAAAAACCAATGTCATTATTGCTTTTATTTTTAAACGAATACCGTAAGTTTTACAGCTTTCAGGACAAATGTTTAGTTATCAGTAATAAATATACAATAAGATGCTGCATATTGCATGCTTATTAAATTAATGACTTTTATTGAGTGGGGCAAAATTGTATAGAGTGCTTGGCATTCTCTTTTGAAGGTACAATACAATTTTCGCGATACAAGTCCCAACAATTATGCTTTGGCACAGCAATTGCAAATTACTACTTTTACAGTTCCACACTTTCAATGGAAAAAAGAAATCCTTATTGGAGCACTCCGTTGTCCGTCTGTCTGTTCAAACTTGGTTTGGTTCTGGGAAAAGAGGCATGACCCTTTTCCTGAGAGTCAAATACCGGGATACAGTCGCTTTCAGCTTTGAAGAAAAAAGGAACTTGTAAGTCAACGTGATCAAAGACGCAGGTTCAAATCGCACCCATTACTCTATTACCGTGAACTCACTCCAGACACAAGCATATTTTAGCATAGTTGGCGCCTTCAACAACAAGATTGCTAGTAATGTGGATTCTAGCCAAATTGCTAGTTCTCTTTAAAAAAAAAGAGAAAGGAGCAGTCATTAAATCTTTACTATCATTAATGTGTATTTAGTAAAACGTATTTAATAAAATAATTACATCAAAAAGTCGCATAGCATCGTGAGTCCCAGAATCGGCCGCAATCTGTATAACGCTAGACAATAGCCGCGATGGATCAACCGAGGCGAAGGGTCGCGCATTCGTTGCTGTAAATTATAATCCTGTGCTATGAACTCGCTATCTGACGAAGTACGAATGAGCTGAGAAATGTCGGAGGTACGAAGCGAGTGCTTAGGGACTTGTTATTTGAATAAATATGACATTTTGTCAGCTGTCTCTTTATTTTCTGCGTTGCCTGTCGCGGCGGTTTTCGGCTATTTGGGAGCTGGACCTAAACAAGATTACCAAGAAGTCGTGGTGGAGTTTTGGTCTTGCAGTTGAATGTAGGTAATCGGTAAGTTGAAACCAAACTAATGAAACCAACCAAACAACAAACCAAAGAAAGTAATGTTTTTCGGAAATGCAAAAACCTACTAATATTATTAAGCGGAAAAGTTTATTTGTTTGTTTGTTCAAACGCGCTAATCTTCGAAAGTACTGATTGGATTTGGATGAATTTTGGTATGGCAGTAGCTTGAACCTTGGAGAAGATTATAGGCTACTTTTTACCCGACTACAAAACAAAGCGAGTTATGTTTTAATAGTGATTATTATCATAATTCAATTGAACAGATAAAAGATACGCACACATTTCTCGTAAAACATACCAATACAAACATAACAGTGCGTCTCAAAAGTAAATCCTAACTTCAGCAATACCAAGCCAAGTTATACCTTCTCTACTTTCCTATTTAATAATTCGGAAACTGCAGAGAAACAAAGCTGAACTATGTAGCTCCAAGTCGAACGCATAAATCTGTAGCTAGGCGCTTTGCCCGGGGCAAGCCGTGGCCCGGCCATCGAACCAAAACACCTTTGAATTAAATCCAACGTATTACTCTTTAACTATTATTTCCTGATGTTAGTGCGAAGTTTGAGACGGGCTACGTTGTCACTGGCTGTGACTAAGTTATTCGAGTAGGTGCGACTAGTACATTTTTTCGTAAGCCTTGACAAACATCAAGAGGTATAGCAAATTGGCTGGACCCACTTAACTATTATTTTACATTAAATCATTTTAAATTAATAATTTAAGAGAGATAAGATTATCTTTGTTGTAACCAAACGATTGATTACAAGACATTTCGGCAGTGTTTGCTATCAAGCTTGCTAGCTGACCCAACAAACTTTCTTCTCTTTTATACGGCAAGCCATATAAATTATTTTTTGTGATATAAAAATAGCCTACGACCTATCGTATCCTTATCGTTAGCCGTTTCGAAGGAGTTCGATAACAAACACTTTGACACGATATTTTATATACCTATGAGATGAAGTTTTGGAAATCGCTTTCACCTGACTACCGGTGATGTTACTTGTGGGGCCAAAAGAGACGTCATTTCTTGTTCGTCTCAGATAAAAACTTGGAGACATAACTCTTATCGCAAAGAGCAACATAATCAGAAATAACAAACAATTCATATTCCTACATCTCCTACAATCCAAATCGAACCTTCGGATAAAGGTTTTACAAATAAATAATTAATTATGCAACCTTGTTAACCCAACACGTAGCCATAAACGTGATGTAACTTTATACAGCCATTTAAACAACCAGAATTTAGTTTTATATTCTTAACGAAATAGGGGAAGCAAACCCCAGCGAGTTAATATGAATCAGGTGGACGCAAGACCCCTATTTCTAAAACCCACGAGCCCTATTCGGACCCCTTAAAAATTTATCAAATGCACCGCAAAGGAAATATCTAGTATTCTTATACGTATAGGTTCGAGTGAAAGTTGTATAGCAGGAGAGTTGGGGGATCGCCAGAGATTTACAGCGTTTCAAGTGAAGGCTCTAATAGACGTAAATTACGTTGCGGTCCGATTTATAGACTATATTTCTTTTGTTTTCCTTTTTTATCGATTTATCGCCAGGTGCGGTGGTTTCAGTGTTTGGATATTTAACACGATTGGCAGGTGGTCGGGAAACATATTATGATGATGGAAACGCTTTATTTATTCAGTGTAAAAAATTCTGTAATACTGCCGATTAGTACGTGGAAGTTGGCACGTGATATTTTTTTCCCTTAATTGGAGCACTCAAAACTATACCGATAACAAGAGGCTAGACAGGCCATTGACTATGTTTTTGTTTTTAACACACTTTTATTAGGTCGACCTGTATGTAACTAACTATGTAATGAAATCTAAGGTAGCTAATTTAACCATCTTCCAAGGGTCGTAGCGTAATGAAAATTGGCAGCTGTATGTAGTTCTGATGACAATACAATAATATGGTACTGTCAAACTGATCTGATGATGGAGCCGGAAGATATGTACTGGAACTTCATGATGGAAAATCGTATCATGGCTGTTTTGGATTTCTTAGAAAAGTATTGTAATGAACTTTGACCACGATTAGATTTCAAGGTCTGATGATGAAGCCGAAAGATAGGCACCGGCATTCCATGATGGAATATCGTATCATAGTCGTGTTTGCACTTGTGAGAAAGACCACGAATGGACTTTGAACACGGTCTTTTTTGTTTTTACGTGCATTTATAGAAGCGTGTTTTTCTAGTGTTTTTTAAACTATTAATTTATTTCATTATACATTCAAGTACACTTGAGTTGTCGTACCTAATATTAGCGCTACTGATTTGCTTGAAAGCCAACAATTGCGCTATTGTTCATATTTTATTATAATTCACTAAACAGTAAACATTGTACCAATCAAAACCACAGTTACTGTATTTATTAGTCTATTATTTTAGCATATATATGTATTTTATTATTATATATATATTTCGATAATGTCATTTTATTTACTTATACACCTACCACATTGTGGTCTTTTTAACCCAAAGGTTGACTGGTAGAGAATGCCTTGTTGCATTAAGTCCGCCCATGTACCACTATTGTACATAAAGTAAATAAATTATGATGGAACCAACCAAAAATACAATTAATTATTTCTGAGTGCCAGGGATATTGACGAGCTGATGACGATTGGGGGAGCTCTATGTCCAGTAGGTAGTGGATGTTGTCTATGACATAGCCCTATAAAAATGCAAAGACACAATTGACCAAACTCTGCCTACTTAAAATGACCACAACGTGTAAGGAAACGCGGACAGTTTAATACCAAAGGTAAAAACCAGACTTATGTAGCGACTCACACTTATCTGTTTGCTTTAGCAAGTATCCAAGACGACCTGGCTATAGACTATAAGTAATGGTTAGCACCGTATGTTTTGACTCGATTACACATTCTTCTATAGTCTATACCTACTAAAAATATAAAGAGGAAATATTTGTATTTTTTAAACTAAAAATCTAGGATACCAATTTTTGAAAACTATTTCACCAACAAGAAGGCTACATTATTCCTGCGTGACAGGATTTTTTTTAATCAAAAATCTTTTCACGAGAGCGATGCCGCGGGCAGATTGACTTAAAACCACTTTTTCGTTTTATTTATTTTAGATCGACATTAAATAGATGAATACTCATTTGTTAAGAACTCTTGTAACAAAAAACTAAAACTACGTGGAAACTCTCAAGAAAGTAGGTATTTCTAATTACTTAAAAATCTACAAGTTATGAGACCACACAGCATGTTGCATAAATTGTAATTTTTCATACCATTCAAGTTATTAACTAAAATATAAATAAAATAATACGAAAGCTTTTTTTATATAAATCTCATCGCGTAGTTTAAAGAGAGGGCGAGTTTCGTTTTCATTAAAAACTGATTTAGATAAAGTTTACAACAAGACTTTAGAAAGAATCGTCTTGAGTTTTGTCTGGTGAAGATATCTCTGAGAAAGACGATAATACTATGAGTAGTTCATAAGTTTAGCGTTAAAATACGATATTGTGGCAAACAAAATTAAGAATTTGATGGGTTGATTATAAAGGTTAAGCAGCGCTAAATGAGATCTGTCCGAGCATGGGCCCGTTTAAAATATTGGTATTCAGCTGTATTAGGCAAGACAAGATGCCGAGACCAAAGTAGTTCGGAAAAAAGGCAAATTAGAAATCGAAAGGATCGTAAGTTCGTAACAAATCACAAAAAAAATAAAAAGCTCTGTCTGTCTGTTACCTTTTCACGCCTAAACCGCTGTGAACCGATTTAGATGAAATTTGGCATGGGCATAGTTTAGTACCCTGGAAAGGACATAGGATAGTTTTTATTCCGATATAAGGTTCCCGTGGGATAGATTTCGAATTCCATGCGGACGCAGTCGCTGGCAAAGGCTAAATTAAATTAATTAAATTTGATCTTTTAAATTGGTGCCTATAGGAATAGTTTAGGACCCTGGAGAAGACATAGGATAGTTTTTATCCCAGAAATCATCCCTAAATATGTAAAAAGGGTATTGGAATTTCGTATAGGGAATCCATAATGCCCTTCCCACACATAATACACTTAGACCGCTGAACCGATTTGCATGAAATTTGGTATGGAGATAGTTTTAGACACTGGAAAAGACATATGATGGTTTTTGATCCCAGAAATCAGCCCTTAAGGATGTAAAAGGGGGGTTGAAACTTTGTTTCACCCCCTCCCAATTCATTCAAATTGCTTATTCAAGAACCACTCGAAACACTTTTTTTTTTCAAACTACACAACTACATGTAGGCCATACAAATCTTTGTTAAGGGCTGGGGTCGAACCCACGTCATGCATCAGTCAACCGTTACGCCAACCGTGTCGTTAAAATTTTAACCAATCATGTTAATATACGAATCGTTTCTATTTTAAAATTGGGGCAATATGCGGCTGCCCTTTTGAAAATAGGAGAAGATCGTGTGGCAACAGATATCAACGGGATGATTTATTTGAGCTGTGAATTCTGTAACATAGTCCAAGATACAGATAATTTAATAAACCACGTTTATTCGGATTTGAAAACAAATATGAGGGATAGAGTATGGCTGCGTGAAAGAGCAATTTTAGCACCGACTAACAAAATTTTAGGGCAGATCAACTAAAAGATTATGTCTCATGTGGATTGTGATGTTGTCGAGTATCTGTCCGTCGACAATGTCATGGATATTGAGCAAGTGACGTCGTACCCTGTAGAGTTTATCAACTCTCTGGAATTGTCAGTGTACCTCATTGTGATGACATTATTTGAGGTTTAAACTTGGTGTCCCAGTCCTGTTGATGTGTAATCTAGACGCACCAAGGCTCTGTAATGGCACGCGACTACGAATTACACACCTTGGACGCAATGTTGTTCAAGCAATAATTATGACAGGAACAGCGAGCGATGAAAACGTATTTATTCCTCGCATTCTAATAATCCCGACCGATTTGCCATTCCAGTTCAAAAAACTCAAATTTCCCCTAAAAGCAGCATAAGCAATGACCATAAACAAAGCTTAAAGACAGACACTGAAAATCGCAGGTGTACATTTAGAAAAAGACTGCTTTTCCCATGGGCAACTGTATGTGGCTTGCTCACGAGTTCACAAAATCGAAACGTTTTAGCCAAGGACGGTAAAACCAGAACGTTTCTGGTTTTACCGTCCTTGGCTAAAACGTTTAAAAAATATTTTGTAAACTACGTTTTTGGTTTTAAAAAGATACATTTTAAATACTAACTGTCTGTCTCTTTTTGGGGATGGATGGACCTTGGTGATGGTTTTTTAAATATTATATGCGTTTTTTAACAACTCGAAAAGGTGCGGTACACCTTTTTGGCATCAAGAATTATTGAAAAAGTGTAAATTAACGCGGGCGAAGCCGCGGGCAAAAGCTATGAATAAACTAGCTTCTGCCCGCGACTTCGTTCGCGTGGAAAGGTTTTCCTGCGTAAATCCCGATCCTGAGGGAATTCCGAGATAAAAATAGCCTAGTTCTCATCCTGGAATAACTTCCAGGATGACAACTACACACCAAATTTATTTCAGATCCGTTCAGTAGTTTTTGCGTGAAAGAGCAACAAACATCCATCCATCCTCACAAACTTTCGCATTTATAATATTGGTAAGAAGTAAGAAGATAAGATTAGTAAGATAAGATAGTAAGAAGTAAGATTTTATTGATTTGCATTTTGTTTTGTTTCTGATTTAATATAAATTAATTTGAATATGATTGATTTTTTTTTCTTGTTTATATGGGCTTGCGCGCCTGCAATTAATTAATTTTATTTAGTATATTAAGTATATTACTTACGACCAGAGCATAATTCTTTTTGTTTGGATTAATCGTACACAGAATAAATGGTGTTACGCCAGTCGCTTAGCGAAGTACGTCGAGAAACTTCGACAGAAATCTAGAATGTTCGAGACACTAACGCCACCTGGCGGCGAGTAGTAGCACTGAGTATATCGAGAAAGTTCGACTATTTCTAATACGTTCGAGACACTATCGCCATCTAGCGGCGAGTAGCAGTACTGTGTATCTCAAGTAGCATCTGGAATATTCCTGGCAGTATAGGCAGTGAGTCGATTGTACAAAAATGTTCTAGAACGCAGAGCGTATAAATAGATCGCAAAGAAACGCAGAGAGTCAGTTTTATTTCAAGACTAGCAGTTGCTCGCGACTTCGTTCGCGTGGTAAGTTTTTCCCGTGTAAATCTCAATCCCGTGGGAATTTCGCAAAATCCTTTCTTAGCGAATGCCTACGTCATATCATCCACCTGCATGCCAAATTTCAGCCCGATCCGTCAAGTGGTTTGGGCTGTGCGTTGATAGATCACTATGTCAGTCAGTCAGTCACCTTTGAGTTATATATATTTAGATACGAGGCGATACAATCGAAGCTTTACAAGTGAATTTCGGTGCGATTTAAGTGTTAAGTGACAAGTATTTTACTGTCAATATTTGTGTTTATTTTTATTCTGTGTTTATTAAATTAAAGTATTAATATTGGTCTAATTTGTGTAATTATTTCTATCCCAAACTCCAGCTCGTAACAATAGTACGTAAGTAAGTATCTGTCTTAATTTTTGGTATATTATTTATCGTCTCTTATGTATGAATTAAAATACTCGACGCTCAAATATTTCCCGATCAATATGCAGCAGGGTCTACCTGACTCATATTTTTTGTGTTATTATTCGGATGAGCCTACCCTTGACTTCGGTCACGCCTGATGTTAAGCGATAGGTGAAGTCTACGATAAAACGAGTGAACCAAGGAGGTGCTTGCTTGCTTGCTTGCTTTAAAGGCTGTTGCGAGAGTTCCACATCACATTTGATAACAAGATCAACACTACTACATAAATCTTCGAAATGTAAACTAATTTGTTAGCATCTTATTAAATTACAGTCAAAATTTTAATAAAGTATATTGTTTCCAAACAATTTCGCCAGACAATATAAATAATCCCAGTATTATCTACGTATTTTATAAGCTAAAGTAAGTTGCCAGTGATGAAAATTTAAAATGTCATCATGACCTTTTGGAGGGGCGCAGATGCTGCCAAACTTTTTCTTTATAAGAATTCGAAATAAACTTTTTAAAGACAATATTTAAATACCTATTTGAGATCATAATATGTAACTTTGTGTCTTTTAAAAGATGTCTATGATATGAACATTTGCGTGATTCTTGTGGCAAATTTGTACCTATTTACATCACAAGTTCGGCTATCTAGTTTTACTTTTTCTTTTTATTTATTTCAGAAGCTCTCGGTGTCTAATAGTAATAACAGTATCTACTAGGTATTATTTTTTAAAAGGTTTTCACACCATTATCAATAAATATTTTAGCCGAAAGATGTCCACAAAGGTTTTTTTGACGTTTGGATATCATCATGGATTATCGCCGTATTAGGGTAGACGGAGAGATCTGTCTAACTCCCAGTGACATAAAACCACACGGTGCTTCCCTTTGTCATTTCTTGCTAGGGGCGGGGGAACACGATGGCATTCTCCACAATTAGTTAGTATCATTATGCGGTCCCATACTGCACCTCTAATAAGGGGAAGAGTGAGCTGCTACTCACTCTTTCATAATCTTTGACAGTGGTGCGGAAACACCACGCGATACCTACTTGGTTCAATGATAGGATTACCGTCTTCACCGAGTACCGGCCACTGGCAACCCTTCTCCGCGAAGATACGATTCAGCATACCATCGAACTGTGTTAGGCATGGGCTTAATACTGTAACGTTCTATTAGTCGAACTGGGAGCTGATCTGTCGCTATCCACCATAATAAAATGTTAGAAGCGAGAGCTCATGACAAGGAGGGGTTGACTTTGCTGAACCGGACATGCAATTGAAAGAAGCTGCAGTAAGAAAAAAGGAGATGTCCTTCACTCAGTCCGTCCGATATGGATCGACAGAGTGGAGGACATCTCCTTTTTTCTCTCGCTTCAAACATTTTATTATGATCGATAGCGACAGATCAGCTCTCAGTTAGACTAACAGAACGTTGCGATATTTAGCCCATGCCGAACACAGTTCGATGGTATGCTGAGCCGTATCCTCTTTATAGTTACAGTGATGGCAACTGGGTGTTGGTTCCCTGCGCACAGTGGGACACAGCTATACCTTCCGAAAAATCCTGACTAAGGCCTCTGCTCAGTGTCAGCACATAGACTTCCTTTTCACCACCTCCTCATAGCTCCTTTTCTTTGCAACCGTTTCGCTTAACGCATTATTGGGCTTTTTATATCATTTTACACCTCAGTTTTATGCCTCTTTGTCATATCCTAACACAATTCATTGCGAGTATAACCAATATAATACATAAAACGTGTGAGATGTGAAAGTCAATTGAGGGAAAGTTATTATTGTTGTAGCCGATAACTATAGCTCGTAATTATGTTTTATTGCAATCTATAAACCTAGCATGCCAATGCTCTTGATTTCAGGAAACCCGAAATATTCGAGTTTTATTATAGGCCGTCGGCTAAGTGGTTTTGTTTTACCATATTGAACGGTAAAGTGTGTGTAATTTAATGATAAACTTAGAAAATATATGTTGAATCGACTCCAGTCGACGCACACTGCAATGTACTCTAAAATGAACCAAATCTCAATTTTAATATCCACAAGTTTTCAATTTATTTTCTCATTTTATTAGGATTACGAAATATTTTAATGAAAACGTAAACGGTTTTGATAAAGACGGCAAACACTCTAAACCTGATAATATCAAAGACATATTTTTTAATTTCAAGACCACTTTCGTTGAACCTAAGCTTGCCGTTACGAGTAATCTCCTGTTAGTATTAAATTTCGTGAATTATATTACGAAAATGTTCTAAATAAAGGTAGGATCGTAAGTAAGCGCGATCGTATACATTGCTATCAAGCCTGGCCACGTACCAAACCTCGTTTACTAAAGATTTACGCAACATATAGATCTTACTCGAACCCTTTTCAGTCGTTTTATACCCCTAATTCTACCTAAGCAACGTCAAAACGTAACATGTCTTTTAGAAGCCCAAACCGAATAAGTTTTTACCGAATTGATTCGGGATTTTTATTCTGCAACATTAACACATAACTATACAAAAATTTTCATCGCCTTATACATCAAGTCGTAAGGTTTCAATTTGAGTAACAAAGTCCCGACACAAGTGTAGGGTGTAAAGTTGCGGGATGCGTTCAAAAGTTAGGCGTTCGTTTTGTCCATTTTTCTTCTCCCCTACGACGGCCATAGAATGCTATTTTTAAAACATTCAGCGAGCTATCTCAGTTGTGTTATGGGATTTTGGTTTTAGAATGAATACTTGTTGATTTTTCAGGATTGTAGTGGTTTGTTGGTCCATTATAGATGTGCCTTACATGAATAGGGTTTGAGTTTTAAGTGATTGAATTGAAACCTAGGTATACTCATTTGACTTCTTACCCATGAGTTCTGTCAGATAAATGCTGAGTTAGTTAGTTGGTTATTTCTATAATGTTTGTATTCTTCATTTTGATAGGCTCGGGGAGTTGTTGTGTGTGTTTGAATCCGAATAAATGATTTTCTATTCTATTTTACACCTATGTAGTAATTTTATAATAAAGTTTAATCACGAAGTCGTATGTCCCTAGACTACCTATTACCTATGTTAACTAACGTGACGCTTAAACGTAAAAACGTTACAGTGTATTAATATTAAATAAATGATAAACTATATAAAATACCGGCGAAAAAAAAACTCATTTTATATTATTTTATAGAAAAATAGGTACAATAAAAACTTTAACCAAGCAAAAACAACAGTATTCATACAAAAATCCAAACGATCACAATCACCAATTGAATGAAATTGAATGAGTACATGACCCGTTCGTTTTCGTAATGAAATTAATCGGCGTTACCAATTGAGCGTACGCGAATGTAAGCCTGACGGGACTCCGAAATGATTGCCGGCGAAACTTTAATGTTACTAGCCATTTTATACTTTATAATTATAATCACGTTAATAATATTTACGAACACCAATTTAATTATAAACTTTGATTGCACGGTTTTTTCAGGTCGGTGGGTAACGGGAATTTATATACAGGTATTTAGATGCTAGCAATCCCTTTGGAAAATTGCTCAGTTTGTTATTTTGGACTTTATGAGTTTTATCTAAGTACGTGTTAATGATTTTCTAATATTTTTTTATAATACTCTTTAAACACGTTAAATAAATCTTTTTGCAACTAATTAGAGCGACAAAAATATATTGTATACGAAAAAAAGAGAATCGATGATTTATGGTTTTAAATTTTTTTAGTTAAATTTTTTTTTAATAAAAAATAAAAAAAAAATTAACAAAAAATAGAACCGACTTCCATATCAAAACACTACAAAGCTAAAAATAACTTTAATTTCGGTAGTCGGTGTTATTGGTTTTGGACTTTCTGTTTTTTTCACACCGCCTTCCGAAATTAAAGTAATTTTTAGCTTTGTAGTGTTTTGATATGGAAGTCGGTTCTATTTTTAGTTAAAATTTTTTTTCACGCTTTTTAGTGGGTCGGTTTGTAATTTATCTAGTTACAAAAGCCATAATGTCAACAACTTATCACCTTTTACAAAATGTTTCTTTTCCCGATGCATAGCTGTTAATTTTTGAGGAGTTTTCCTGGTACTTGACCATCAGCTCTACATCATCATACTCGTATGTATTCCGACGAGCATAAAGTGTTTAACATCCGTACTCAAGTAATCGAATCGCAATCCACGAAATACTTATTATTGAGTAGTTTCAGTGGCCATCTGTGGTCTTCATCATCAGTTCAACTTCCCCAAATGGTACTTTTCGAAAGCAACTGCTCAAGGTACTATAAGAAATACCCAAAACGCTATAGGTGTGCCTATAATATTTGAAGAGTTCCCTCGATTTCTCCAGGATCCCATGATCAGATCCTGATTTCGTAACAATGGGACCAACTAGAAAGTATACCCTTTCGAACAAAAAAAAAATTTCCAAATCGGTCCAGCCATCTCCGAGTTATGAGGTAACATACACAAAAAAAAAAAAAAAAAATTTCAAGACGAATTGTAAACCTCCTTTTTTTCAAGTCGGTTAAAAATATAAAACAAAAAGTGATCGTTTTTTAAATATGTCAAGGTCGTAATATCGAGGTCAAGAGTGGGCCCGTCAGTAATAATAAAAATAAAAAAAAACATGCAAAATCATCAGACTCTGCATGGGGGTCCTGTTCCTCTACGAATGGGTTAAAAATGAACCTTGCATAATATGATTAATATGAAAAATCTTTTTTCACCTACTTCAAAACCAACAAAAGTACTACACTACTACTAAAAACCCTAAAAAGCGAAAAATAAAATCTCAAAGACTTATTCGATGTTTAATTTCCTTTATGAAATGACAGCCTGCCAGACACCCTTACAAATGTGTTAGCATATACCTACATACCCCTTATCATCCCTCTAATTTTATCATTCCCTATCTTTGACCACCTTACATCCTTCTTCGGTAGCAGCATCGGTCTTGGTTCAGTAATTATTACTGCCAGTCCCTTGTAATTGGCGCAATCGGTCATGGCTTGCCGCCGCTCTTCCATCATTGGCAGAAGCCATTTAGTCGAAGTGTTGTGATTGGTGGATACAGGGCGTGATGAGTTCAGGCTTTCCGTATGAACGTATGGTCAACATTTTCCCTCTATAGGTAGTTATTGGTTGCAAACTTAGAAATTAGCTCAACAAGTCTAGTTTAGCTCGAAAAAATCACATAATAATTATGATACTGAAAACACGAAATTCTAACGTGATGTAACAATTTTTCGCGAGGCTTCGTTCCCGTGGACGTTAAAACTATAAAAAACATAACACAACGGGTAAACCTAGCCTATAATCTTCCTCAAGCTTCAAGCTACTTCATACCAAGTTTCACCCAAATCCACCAAGTACCTACATTCGAATATTAGTGCGTTTAAACAAACAACCAAACTTTTCCGCTCGCTCATATTAGTATAGATTTAAGATTATAATATTAGTATAGATACTAACATAATAACAATAACGGTAATCCATATCCATACTACACTAACATTATAAATGCGAAAGTAACTCTGTCTGTCTGTTACCTTTTCATGCCTAAACAGCTGAACCGATTTCGGTGAAATTTGGCATGGAAATGGTTTAGGAACTTCTGACTAGGTACTCGTAACGACAGTCAAAGATGTACAGACGACAGCATATCAAGCTACAACAATCTGTCAAATTTCTGTAATAGATTTTCAACTTTATTGTTAAAGAAATTAAGTACAAAGTTGATTGGGAAAAATTGACAGTTTCGGGTAGCTTCATGTGCTGGCGTCTGTATATTAAATGACACCAGTGATCAACGATTAGCGTGTTTTCCGACGCACGGAGGAATTTAGATATGTTAAGATGGTCACTCATCCACGGAGTGACCTCGGCGAGTGTTGCTTAACTTTAAAAAAAAAATGAAGATCGACCCAGGTGGCTGTTATTATTTAGCCACGAGCGCCTCCTTAAAAGCTTAGTACACATAGTTCAAAAAATACCTAAGGCGATTAACACACGGCACCGCGCACCGCCGCGGTAGGCGGTGAAGCGGATCTCGTGTCGCATTGGCCTCTACTAAATCCGTAAATGCCTACACATACACCGCCAGACCGCGCGGTCGAGCGGTGCTCTCACCGCCACCGCCCCTCCGCGCTGCCGTCCGCGCGGTGGGGCGGCGCCTCACACACGGGGCGCCGCATAACCGCGCGGTTCATCGTGGGTCCAGAATAGCATGAGTGTCCCATTTAGAGTTCTGCTTCTTAAAAATGGATGAACCCAATATCTTCTTACTTTTTTCTTTCTACGCCAGAAAAGGCAGATTGCTACCACACTTCAGCGTCTATTCTTACCAGTGTCTGTGATCAAACTGGTCAAAACCGTGTTAAATCCATCCGCGCGGACAGGCGCGTATACCGCCTTGCCGCACGGGACACCGCTGCGAAATCCGCTTTGTGTGTTAATCGCTTAAGATAAACAACTGACCTAATTTAGGCATAAGGTATATTAGGCATTTATTAGGCAGTTATTGAGTTATTTTTGTTTTCGCATTCATTCAAACAATCACGAAAATGATAAATCAAACTTACAAGCACCAAATAGTCCAATTCCTAGCTAATATTCAGAGTAAATGATTGGGTAACGAATCGAATCTAATTTCTCGATAAACAACGGAGACTTGGTGCTAATTTGCAATAATTGAACCATGCTGATTGGATTTGCAATAGAGACGTCTGGAACTTTAGACATTAAGCAATCTGAGTTATTATCATAATAACTTAATATAATTTTTCTGCGGATAAAAACAGTTTGTATATTTTAGCCGTATTTTAGCACGAATTAAACAACACTAACCTTGCATCCAAATGAAACCACCACTTGAATTTTTCCATCTCCACGCAGCAAGCATGGATGACCTTGAATTCCATATTCTCAATAGCCGTTTATTTGCCTACTCCTTGCGACTATCACAAGCACAACACGTCTCACTTCACAGATTACTCAACTACTACAAAACACGTGCACGATTTTAATAAGTTTATTTGTAAATTTGACTGAAAATACTATGTATGTACTTATTTCAAATGTCACTAAGGTCTTTGTTTTATATTCTTAAAATAGTGGCAGCCGACAAGAGATACCAACTTCCATCCCTAAGACGACCCACTGACTGACCAACTTTACTGTTACACTCGCACCTCCTCTAATTTCTTTAAGAAATACATAAATCATACCTATAACATTTTAAAAGACGATGAACTGATGACAATATAATATGACAACATGACATATATAATAACATGACAACGACAAAATATAATGATTTCTGGGAAGTCGGGAGTCGGACAATAGTTTCTAATAATTATAATAATAATAATCTATTATTAGATACTAATGACCGCAAAGTATGGCAGAGCAAGGAGCTTCACGGACGCTATTACCGAGCCCTTCATGGGTCTGAAGTAGATTTATTAGCGTCCGTAGCCTGGCTACGTTTTGGTGACCTCTTCGGGAAAACCGAAGGTTTTGTCTGTGCGATTATGGACGAAGTTATGATGACGAATAACTATCGGAAATATATTGTGAAGGATGGTACGGTAGACACATGTCGGGCATGTCACGAACCGGGAGAATCCATTCGTCACATTATCTCCGGTTGTTCTCGTCTGGCTAACGGAGATTATTTGCATAGACACAACCTCGTAGCCAGGATTATTCACCAGCAACTTGCTCTTAAATACAATCTTGTGGAATCAGAAGTACCATACTATAGGTATGTGCCCGACCCATTTCTCGAAAATGGCAATATTACACTCTACTGGGATCGGTCTATCATCACTAACAGGACTATTGTTACCAATTAGCCTGACATAGTGGTGATAGACCGATTAGAGCGTCGCACAATGATTGTTGATATAGCAGTCCCCCATGACGAGAACCTCGCGACGAAAGCTGAGATAGATAAAAAAATAAGTATCGTGACCTGGCGCGCGAGGTTGTCGATATGTGGGATGTGGAGACAGCAATCATTGTGCCGATAGTCGTCACAGCCAATGGTATAATAGCCAAGAGCCTCGACCAATATCTAAGGAAGCTCTCGTTGGGCAGCTGGATCATGGGCTTGATCCAGAAAGCAGTACTCCTGGAAACGGCGCGTATTGTAAGGAGGTTTCTCTCTATGGAGCCCTGACCACCCGTTGCTTGGACCCTGTTCCCGATACCGGTGGGCTACTATTTTTTATATTTTTAAATGTTTTTATTTTTTATATTAATATTTAAAAATGTAATTTATATGTACATATATTGAATAAATGGAAGAATAATTATATTATATAAAGCTAGATTACCACTCACTGACTCACTCATTGACATAATTGTTCTCCCAGATGGTGGATGGGGAGGTGGGTATATTTTGACAGATTCGTAAACAAGTAACTCTGAAACCTACGGGAAAAGTGCCAAACCTCCCCTTTTCCCCCCCCCTTCTCCCCCCTCCCTATCGTATCTCAGAAACTACGAGACCCGTATTTTTTTTTTTACGGATTCGTATAGAGGAGGCTCGGTAAAGTAAATACCATTTTTCAAAGTCCCCCCCCGCCCCCCTTCTCCCCTCCCTTTAGGCGGATCTCGGAATCTAAGAGACTTGGAACATTTTTTTTTTCAGATTCATTTAGAGGGGCAATGCTTTAGTCGAAATACTTGTGCAACCCCCCCCCCCCATCACCGCCCCCCTTTTTTTTTTTTTTTCACAAGCACGCGAGGTGCTTGCACCTCGCGCAACACCCAAATACTAAACCCCCCCCATCACCCCCCCCATTTTTTTTTTAATAAAAAGCACGCGAGGTGCTTGCACCTCGCGCAACACGCAAATACTTGATTTAGAGGGGCAATGCTTTAGTTTTTTTCACAAGCACGCGAGGTGCTTGCACCTCGCGCTACACCCAAATACTAAACCCCCCCCCATCACCCCCCCCATTTTTATTTTTTATAAAAAGCACGCGAGGTGCTTGCACCTCGCGCAACACTTTTTTTTACGGATTCGTATAGAGGAGGCTCGGTAAAGTAAAAACCATTTTTCAAAGTCCCCCTCCCCGCCCCCTTTCTCCCCCCCTTTAGACGGATCTCGGAATCTAAGAGACTTGGAACATTTTTTTTTTCAGATTCATTTAGAGGGGCAATGCTTTAGTCGAAATACTTGTGCAACCCCCCCCCCCCATCACCCACCCCCTTTTTTTTTTTTTTCACAAGCACGCGAGATGCTTGCACCTTGCGCAACACGCAAATACTAAACCCTCATCACCCCCCCCCACTTTTTTTTTTTCACAAGCACGCGAGGTGCTTGCACCTCGCGCAACACGCAAATACTAGTCTATTATAATTTTAAATTTACACCCTAATCGTATCTTTTTCACAATTTAATTTTTCTTTCTAACATTTTATCTTTCTTTAGACTTAGAAGCGAAACGGAAACTAGGATAGCAAGGTTACATATATTTTCACTTTACCTAGAGTCATGAAGAAAATGGGCTCAAATGGTATGTGTAAATAAGAAGCGGTTTACGCATTGATATAATAAAAACCATATCAATGGGTTTACGTTTTAGCATTTTTGCTTTCGAAACTTGGCTTGTACATTGCTGTATATTTAGATAGATAGATAGATAGATATACTCTTTATTGTACACCATAACAGAATTAAATAAGGACTTAAAAACTACAAAGGGTGTTACAATGGGCGGTCTCATCGCTAACAGCGATCTTTTACAGACAACCTTTGTATGGATTTTACACAGCAGGAGAAAATAAATTCGCGGGTAGCCCATGGTGTACTATTCACTTATATACAATAAATAAGTAATAACCTACTAACGAAATAAAATATATGAAAATTGCGAAAAGTAAACGAGATAACACGCCACCCTGAGGAACACCGGCTGCAGTACTACACCAAGAAGAGCAGGACTCATCTATGCAAATACGTTGCCGGCGGCCATACAGGTAACTACGAAACCAGTCAATCGCTGTTGGAGATATATTAATAGGTGAAGTATGCTGAGCAGAATATCGAAATCGACGGTATTAAAAGCGTTACTAAAATCAAGCAAGCAGAGAACCGTCATATTTCCTTTATCCATGCCCATCCCTATGTCATCAGTTACATTAACTAACACGGTAGTAGTACTGTGACTAGGACGAAATCCGGATTGGAAAGGATTCAGCAGACTATTCTTGCAAAGAAAGCTCTAAGCTGATTGTGGACAAGGCGTTCAAGGACTTTAGAGAGAAAAAGTAGGATGGAAATAGGTCGATATTCTGAAAAAGAGGTAGGATTTGATTTTTTGGCAGATTTTTGATTATATTGATAATGATTTTCAGTCATTGGGTCGTCTTAGGATAAAGTTCATAATGTATGGAAAATTTAAGTGCCCACGAAATATCCCGGGATCATTAATGGTCCAACTCAAGGATCATTTAGAGTTAAAATCATAGTTATAATAGATCTATGGCAATTTATATGAGCCTGAGGTCAATTTTATTACTTAAATAACCCTCAGCTGTTGCTGACAAAGATGCTGAGGGATATCTAAAATTGTATGACCATGTAATGCGGCGTAGCGAAGACCACGTGGTACAAGTTGCTTTAAACCTGCCAGAAAAAAGAGGAAGAGGCCGCCGCCGTTGACCTGGTAGTCAAATATAAAGACAGAACTCGCAATTGCCAGGTGTGCCAATCCTGACACAAAGTAGTGAGAAGACCGACCCTAAATAATAGGACCTGGAATGAACCAAGAAGAGAAAATCTTCAGCTGTTACTTCTTTCCAAAATCAAAATATTTATGATACATTTGAACAGATGATATAAGTATTCTAGTATGTTCTTTTACCATCAAACCAGTTATTGCACTTTGTTTTTTTTTTCCTACGGCTGACAAACTGTTCTGATTTGCGAAGTCTGAAAACGTGCTAAAAACTGGATAACTACATAAATATCAAAATTGCTAATTGATCGTCTTCAAAGCAAGTAAGTATTAATTATATTGTTACCATTGTTTACTTCACTATAAACTTGTACAACCAATATGAAAACTACTATTCAATGTCATGCTATATCGATATATATGCCAATGTGGTCTGAGGTTTCATGGGGTGGCCGTGTTAATCGGACAAATTGATTGCAATTTGGAAACCAACCCCCATAATTACGAAACGTTATTTGCTATTTATGGCTATAGCTATTTGATGATGCAACTGCATTGGAAAACCGACCAATTTGATCTTTAATAAAAAAATAAGGATGTGGTACTTTTTCAAAAGAGGTTTTAATTTCTTGTCATAAAATTTAGATTTTGTTAAAACAGACATTAGATCAAATTCTGATGGTCCAGCAGGTATCAGCGTTCCTTTTCAATTACCTCGTAGAATCAGTGATAACTGACAAATAGCAAAATAAGTACATTATAAACTAAACTACGATAGTCTGATTAACAAAAGTCAGTATGAAGCCATTGTAATTGATCCATCCCATTACTATTGGCACACAAAACGCTTATTGAATACACCGTAATTTGATGTCCAGAAAACATTGATCTGTAGAACCCTTGCTTGGCAAAATATTCCCGAGGTGATATAATAACGTGGATGGGATCTGAATGAATTGGCTGGTCTATCTGTCCCAATAGGATTGAATATTGATGCACCAGATGGCGGCACATTTGACACATAATTAATTTCTCAGTCACCCACCGTGGCTTTGGACACTGTTGTTCTATTTACATATCTGCTTCTGTTTGGTCAGCGCTAAAATTGATTTTAGTGATAACAGTTTTTATAAGGAAACTGTTTTTATTAATACCTATAAGAAATGGATACTCTTTTTCATTCATACTCAGTTTTTATTTGATTTGACCACGATTACGCATGAATTGTATTGGACTTGAGACTGACCTTTGTGTTAGTTTTGATTTATCTATATATAGATATTATTTCTTTAAAACAAAAACGGGATAACAAGAATACCTACTCATATACATCATTCCAGTACGTGCTTATCAAAACGTAACTTTTTCTAATACTAAACTGCTTTTGACCTAACGCCTCTACTGCCATGTGAGGGTCCTGAGACAAATGACATTTTATCAGTTGCTGCATGGTAAAAGCGATAGTCAAAAGCTCAAAACGACAAAAATGTATGAAAATTAATTGACACAAACTGTTCAATCCTTTGTAGTTCAACTGTTTCTGATAGAACAGCATTTTATAATAGAATGATCAAGTGGTCTTTCTACATATTAGCGAATGTGAGTGCGTCTAGAGGTGCTAACATTAGTCATTTCAGTAAACTGTTATTGGTAAAGTAGGTAGTCAAAGTAAGAGGTACTTTCCACAAAACCACAAGTATAAACGTGTAAACCACTGTCTATTAGTAAGTGACGTCTAATACGAGCAAGAACAATGAGTAAGCTACGAACCAGTCGACCGACCGTTCCCGACGTGCGGTCAATTGTTTCACGATCTACGGACGGCTGACCGTATGTTACATGACTCAGGATTTGATTGACACGTATACGAGTCGCTTGCTTGCGGTTTTTGCTGGTTTTAGGAACGTGAGAATTTGTAATTTACTATTGCTCCCGAGAGGATCTTAATAAAGTGAAATTATATAAAAGACCAGCAGTCACGCGGGGCATCACTCCCGTGGACATTAAAACATAACCTCCTTCTTTTACAGTCGGGTAAAAAGTAGCCTATAACCATCGTCACGCTTCAAACTACATCCAAAATCCACCTAGTACTTTCGAATAAACAAACGCGCGTTCAAACAAACAAACTTTCCCGCTTTATAATATTAGTATAGATTTTTAATTCGTGTCAGTGTTTTTTTTTTTTTCTAAACGTGGCTGATTAAGTTCAGTTCTTTCTCATTGTAAATTTAAATGTTAATTGGCTTTATTTTTCACGATGTGTATTTTGTGTTAGATCGATATGGCAAAATTATAGAATTCTATGAATCAGTGACAGGTTGGAGGTTACCGGTTTAATGTATTGACTGTATTGCATTGTTATGGTGATATCAGGTACAGTTATTTTTTATATTCGACTTGCTTCTTTATTGTTGTTAATTTAAAAAAAAAGACTATCTTGATGTCCTCGACCTTTTGAAACGTAAACATAACCTTAGTTTGATGATAAAACTTCTTATCTTGGTATCTAAACCCTACTTTTCCAAGTGTTTTTCTTTTCCTTTATATCATGCCTTTGTCTCGTAGCGCCTCTGATCGCCTAAAAGATTTCTCGATCTAAACTCCATCTGTGTCTAAGGAGTACTGATCAACTACATAAAGAATTACTACGAAAGAAATCTCCATAAAGGCTATGAAAAGAATAGAAAGTTGTAAAACTTTTTTTGATATGAATCGACTTCCATATGAAAACACTACAAAGCCAAAAAAAAATTTAATTTCGGTAGTCGGTGTTATTGGATTTGTATTTTCTTTTTTTTCACACCACCTTCCGAAATTAAAATTATTTTTGGCTTTGTAGTGTTTTGATATGGAAGTCGGTTTTATTTTTTTGCAAAAAAAATTTTATTTTCGCTCTTTTTAGTGGGTCCGTGAATTTTCCAAATCGGTTCGTAAATGACGGAGTTATGCGCGAACAAAAAACGCAATGCAGAGTAAACGAAAAGATCATCAACGTAAATATTTTTTTTAGATCTTTGTTTATTTGTCAGAAACGGCTTGTCCGATTTCGATAGAATTTTCATGGGACCATTTGGAAAGTATGCCCTTTTTAATAAAAAAAGAATTTTTCAATTCGGTTGGCAAGCGACGGAGCTATGCCCGAACAAGCATAAAAAAAAACGAACAAACATCCGAATTGAGAACCTCCTCCTTTTTTAGAAGTCGATTAAAAATTATGTCTTATTGAAACTGTCAATAAACTGACGTAGAGAAAAACTGTACACGCGTACTTGAAGGACGGCAACGTCGCAATTTATTTATGAATACGTACGCGTGTACAGAGTGTTTCTTTTACGTATCAATTTAACATTTTTAGTGAATATTTTAATATAAAAAAAAAAACATTTTGTTTTCGAATGGTAATATTTTTTTTTAGCATGTATGGATGCTATACTATTGCGGGTTAACGGGAATGCCCTCTGTTAGTTAACATACTGTAAAACAAATTTGAACAGTGATAATGACTCTAAATCAAGTACTTAAAACTGGAGTAGTCACTATTAAAATTAATTTAAAAATAAAATTAATATTAATTAAAAGATAGAACATGTTTGATAATGAATTCTAGGTTCTTAAACCCACAATTCTTTATATAAAATGTTGTATCAATCAGGGAAATATTAAACATTATTTGAAAGAGTGACAGATATACAGGGTTAATTGTAAAACACCAAAAACCTCTCAGGACTATGTTACTAACATCATAATCAACAACTTTTGTTCTATGACTTTAAAAAATTCGTCATATTTTAGTTCATCAGATTTTCATATAAAAATAAAAATATTTAAATTGAACGCCTTAAACGCATTTAGCGTCTATGCAAAGCAAAAGAAAGCGATAGTATAAATTGCTTTCTTTTGTTTCGTATAGAGTTCGTAACATTTAGGGCGTTCAATTTAATTATTTTTATTTTTGTATGAAAATCTGGTGAACTAAAATATGACGAATCCTTAAAAGTCATAGAACAAAAGTTGTTGATTATGATGTTAGTAGCATAGTCCTGAGAGGTTTCAGTGTTTTACATTTAACCCTGTATATGTATAATTCAAACTTAGAAAACTCACACCGAAAACTTGCAAAGTTACTTAAACTGCTTGCAACAAAACTTAAGTCACTGAAATATTCCAAATTTGACAGAATATTGTATAGGCACAGGACCATTGTTTGGCAATTTTTTATAGCAACTTACCGCAATCTTATGATGCTAGTTAGTCAGTACTATTAAGCTCTGTTTATTTATCATAGCAGGCAGTACGGTGTAAATACAATGTATATAAAATAACTGGTTGTTGGTAATAGGGAGTACAGTGAACAAGGGCGAGTCATTCTAATACAATGGTTCCCAACCAGTGGTCTGCAGTCCACTAGTGGTCCGTGGTAGTTCGAATAGAAGTTACTGCGCTTCCTACTAAAATTTTTCATTTTAATGTACATTAACGTAATAAATATTAAAAGAAAACTAAGTACTGAGTTTTTTTTTAATAACTCAGTTAATTTTGTATTGTACCTACATAGTGGTCCAGCTAATATCAGAAATTTAACTGATCCATGGTTGAGAAAAGGTTGTATACCCCAGCTTTTATACTACCTTAAGTAACATTGGCTACTTTCATAAGGGAGTGATATGAAGATTGGAATGACGTTATTGCGACGCACGCTATACCCATATTATTTTTCTTTTTTTAAAAAGATTACTAGCAATGTGGGCATAATTCACATTACTAGCAATCTTGTTAACCCCTCCAACTAAGCTAAATATGCTTGTGTCTGGAGTGGGTTCACGGCAATAGTGTAATGGGTTGGGTCCAAACCTGCAACCGTTATCGTTCACAAGTCTGACACCTTATACCAAAAAATTGCAATAAATGTTGGTAATAATCATTATTAGACAAAAGATAGATATTTTATTTTATATATTTTATTTTATATATTATTATGTTGCTCCTATTGACTTGAATGCATTGATAATATGTAAGATTAATTCCTAAATTACTTGGCATCATATAGGCAATAATTATGATTTACTTCAAAATTATGACACAGACAATTTCTAACATTAGTGCAACAGATGGTCCTGTGTCATATTTTTTTTCTTATGTGATGAACAAAATAAAAACAAATGAAGTTTCAAAATCAATATTCAGTAGCATTAACCTGGTGTACACGAACATAGACAAGGATTATTAAGTAGAATTGTTTCTTAATGTAAACAATATAAACAAAATTGTAAACAATATTCTCTGCTTAATGGTATGTTGACTTAAAAGCCATCAAGTTATTGCAATTATAATAATCACCTGTTCGGTCTTTCAGCAGAAAAAATGCTACACATGGTGGCTCTTTAATTCTGATAATTGAAAAAGCCTGTATTGAATTGGACCAATCATATCACGAATTTGTCAAAAAAATCGTACAATCCTGAAGGCGTTTTTTTATTGGTTTTAGGCTTGCGTTCTGAGAAGCAGTTATCCAAGCGAAGGAGGTGGCGGGACGCGCGAAGTAGAGGCGGGTCTCAAGGCCCTCACAGCCCTCGCGCCTCAGTCGCCGTAGGAGACGCTCCGGGCGTCGGGATACACAGGGTGACTCCCAGCCACCGTAGTCGCGGGCCTACGGGCTGCGAGCAATGGGTAGCTCGCCGCCCGACTGAAACCAGGCCCGTGTAGACGGCGCGTCATGTTCCACGCGCGCCTCAAAGAGTTTCAGCAAATTGTCGGGGCCCATAAGGGGGCCGTTGCCTGCCGGGGTTGGGGAATTGTTCGAAAGAGTAACGCGGCCTCGGAACATGAAGGACATATGATGGAACACGGATAGGTTTTAGTCAGTAAAAGTTTGACACACCCTCCTGCTTCGCCTAGATCGGAAGGCAGTCATGGTATGATTTTCCATCCTTAAAAAAAAAATGCTTGCTTTTGACCTACCTGATGTTAAGCGATGATGTGGTCGAAGATGAAGTATGTTTACCTAGCAGCAAACTATTTAGGTTTACCTTTAGGATTGTATGATTAAAGAATATATTTCTTTCTCCTTCAACTGAACCAGTTATTTCCTCTTTCCTCAAAAGTGTGAAAAGTTATTCAAAACCTATATAACTTAGTGACAAAGACGTAAAGCATGACGCATTACATATGAATAATATTGTGTTAGTAGGTACATAATATGCACGCTCATGCATTATGCATTGGAGATCATCGTGGTAAACGTTTAGATTAAAGGAGGCTTTACATGAGTCGAATGCCGGAGAGCGGCCGGATGCAGAAGTTCATGAATTTATTGTTAAAAAAAGAAAATCAGAGATTTCAATATCATAAGAAAGTCGTTTTCTAATTATTTCGGCATTTGTTTGTTTGCCGCCATGTAAAAATTATCAATTTTGAACACACACGATGTAACAAAAACAACGTTTACTTTATTAACTCGTTTTAGGTACTTTACGTTTGTGGTAGTGACCTTTTTAAATGTTAAGATTTGTGTATATTATATCTTTTTGGTTTATTAAGACCGTCTTATAAATAAATATTGTCATTGTGTCCGTTAGAGAAATATTGAGCAACCTGACATTTGGCCGATACGTCTCAAGATCGATAAACGGAACGATGTTTTGACTACCGTATGAAATAACCGTACTGGCATAGCACGTAATAGAAACTCCCCCTAACACATAGCATGCGTCGCTATGGAGAAACGCATCCGGTCATATTTCGACCGGTATTAAGAGTAATAGGCGCATTTTTATTCATAGAGCAATTTTAGAAATCCTTTCTTGGACAGTCCTAGGATTTTTAGGGGTTTCAAATGCAACCAACCCTTATTTTGGGGGAGCAACTGACCTTTTATACTGGTCATAAAATGGGGTACGTAATGGCATTTCATATACATGTCCGTATGAAGCAAAATTTAAAGTGCTTTGCGTTTATCATACTTAATATGGTGTCACCTTTAAATGTGTTTTAAGGACTACGCATTTTCTATAGGTTAATATTCCTGTACACGCTTCTATTTAACAAATGAAAACGATTTTCATGGGTTCTCCTGGAAATCTGCTTTTAGATTTTCCCGGAATATAGTTTACAAAACGAATGAATTGTTCCACTCAAAGATTTACAAAGTGCTGGGAAAACCGCTGAAGACTCCTTGAAATTCAGTGTTATGAAATCTAACTGTTGACTGAATAGTGAAATATTCTATTTAAAAGAAAATCCAAACGCGTAGTACGTTCTACTGCTTCAATAAAGATTTTAATTTGTTAGTTACATTTTACCGCTATGGATCTCTTTGTACCTCCGCAAATTACGCAAGGGGATAAACAATTATTACACTTTTGATCCTTTCTTAAACCACACTTGAACGTTGAAGCAATATAAATTGAAACTCCAATAAATGTTGAAAGTGCTCTCAGAATTAATCAAAATAACCCTTCGAACGCTTCGAAAACTTAACAGAGCCATCGAGATCTTAAATCGTTTAGAAGGGGCCCCATATTGAGTTATCCGGCGGTTAGACATAAGTAATAATGTATGGTAAGGGTGTAGTAACATCGGCGCTTTAGACCCCGATACCGGTTTCATAGAGACTGCTACGATGAGAAAGGGTTAGTACAGATAGAATATTAGGTTGCTATTAATTTCAGAACGTCAATTATGTTAACAATAGATTTGACGTGGGACTTGAAGAACAGTAAACCCTCTGAAGAGTACCTCGTAACCGCGAATTGGCTTAGCTTGAGGCTGAACTACGAAATCGTTAACCAAAATACGATACGGGGTAGCGCCTTTAATGTCAATTCATGATATGTAACCTGTTGTTATAATACATTAAAAAAAGTGATGAAATCTAACAAATCACTCAGTTTTATATCCTAAAATACGAGTCTGTAAAACCAGTGTCTGCGCATGAGACAATGGGACATCGCTCATCAAGGTTTCATTTAATTTATACTTGACTAGCTTCTACCTGCGACTTCGTCCGCGTAGTAGTCGAAAATATTCCCCGGGATCCCGTCCCCGACTTGCTTTACAAAGATTATAATAGCTCGGCTAATATGTATGATATAAAGATAATTTATAGCCTATAGCACTCAGGGATAATGCAGCTACATGTGAGCGAAAGAATTTTCAAAATCGGTTCGGTAGTTTCAGAGATTACCCCCTACATACAAACTTACAAATTTTACCTCTTTATAATATTAGTATAGATTTAATTTTCTCTGTTGACGCTACTAACCCGACGAGCAAGTATCGTGTATGCTTAGACCGTAAGTTATCGAGATGCGTTAAAGGCCCAGCCTTAGTAATTAATAATGATTGAAATACGATGCATATACGGAACACAGTTTAAGCATTAGTGGGAAGAACACATCGGGCTCGGTAATGTATTCGTTGGACGATGGCTCTTGGCGTGATTTAAATTGTAGGTGCGATTTCTTTGGCTACTGTAGCCTAATAAAACGAGCATGTAGTTAAGTGTTTTTGGTTCTAATACATGCCGGCCATTTCCTTCACTGTTTAGAGAGCTGTGGTAATTAAATGAACGACAATCGTATAGTGGTATTAATGTATGTTTTATACATATTTAAAGTGAGGTTTTTCCCGCGTAAATCCCGATACCGTGAGAATTTTGGGATAAAAACTATTCTTTGTCCTTCCCAGGGTCCTAAACTATTTCCATGCCGAATTTCATCTAAATCGGTTCTGCGGTTTAGGCGTGAAAAGGTGACAGAAAGACAGACAGAGTTACTTTTCAACCGACGGCCAAAAGAGGAGGTTATCAATTCGACGCGTATATTTTTTTTTCTCTTTTTTTTATGTATGATCACCGTTTACTCGAAGACGGCTGAACCGATTTGGAAAATTCTTTTTTTGTTTGAAAGGGTATACTTCGAAATTGGTACCATTTATCACCAAGTCAGGATCTGATGATGGGATCTTGGAGAAATCGAGGGAACTCTTCAAATATTATAGGCACACCTATGGCGTTTTGGGTATTTCTTATAGTAACTTGTGCAGTTGTTCTCAAAAAATACCATTTGGGGAAGTGGAACTGATGATGAAGACCACAGATGGCCGCCGAACCTACTCAATAATAAGTATTTCGTAGATTGCGATTCGAATACTTGAATATGGATGTTAAGCACTTTATGTTCGTCACAATGCATATGGTGATGTAGAGCTGATGGTGAAGTACCAGGAGAACTCCTCAATAATTAACGGCCCAGCATTGGGAAAAGCAATATTTTGTAAAAGGTTATAAGTAGTTGACATTTAGGCTCTTTTAACTAGGTAAATTAAAAATCGACCAACTAAAAAGAGAGAAATAAAAACTTTTTACCAAAAAATTAAACCGACTCCCAAAAACACTGCAAAGTGAAAAATAACTTTAATTTCGGAAGTCGGTGCCAAAAACGAAAATACAAAACTAAAGACACCGACTACCGAAATTAAAGTTATTTTTCACTTTGCAGTGTTTTTGGGAGTCGGTTTAATTTTTTGGTAAAAAGTTTTTATTCATTTATAATATTAGTATGGATGGATTTATAATCCTCAATTGAGTTTTTGCATAAATGCCATAATGTGCCTTATGAGCGATCCGGTTTTTTCTTTGATGCGAGTTTAAGGCCACGGACAGGAAGTCAGCGGGACGGAGGTGTGGGTACCGGTGCATTTCAATGCATACATTTATTATTTATTATATGGAACTGGCCTCGAAGCAGCAGCGCGGCCAGCAGCCGGCAAGCGGCGTATTATGAATGGTGCGTACCAATCGACCGGTGCCCGTGCGTCTATATTCACGTAGTGTTGAGCTCTACTATTGTTGATCGAAAGTTGAGCTGTAGTATTCTTCGCACTACGCTGACCTAGCGCTGCGCCGCGCGCCGTCGTGCGGTTTGCCTGCTGGCTTCGAGATCGGGTATAGTAGTGTGGCCGCGCCGCCACGCGCCCGCTGAATTCGTGACCGACGCCTTAAACTCGCATGAAGAAAAAAACTGGATCACTCACAAGAATGCACATCATGACATTTATGCAAAAACTCAATTGAGGATTATAAATCTTATACAATTGGGCAACATAACAGTTCAGTTACTTGTTTATTTAGACTGTACAAGGTAGAAACATATTATCTTAGATATTTTAACACAAAAAACTTTTCACGTGAGTGATGCCGCGGGCAAAACCTCACCTTCCCTTTTTAGCCCATTGCTTATAAAGTAATTTAAAACAAAGTTCACATTTCTGTATCGATTACCTACCAAAAATATAACACTGTTTCTCCGTTTCAGGGGTGAGAAGTCAACAATGCATCGCCGGTGGTCTCGCGCCGGATTGCGAACAGATTTGGCATTCGTCGCGTACGCTACCGACATTGTGAGTACGCCATCCACATTGTTTATCATCAGGGGATACATCAGGCTTGTACACGTTCGGTTTTGTTGGAGGTCAGGTGAGTAATTTGTATATATATATGTCTTTATTAGAGTTGTACTTGATATTGAATTTGCAAATTAACTGGCTAGCAAGTAGAGTCGTGAGCAGCAGTTGTGGGCTCTAACCCAGGCAGTCACATTATTTTGTGTAATTTTCATCGTCAATGCTCTTAAAATGATGAAGAAAAACATCGTGATCCCCTGTAAGTACTTTTTTTTTTTTAACGTGATAAAATGATCAAATAAGTCCTCCCACCCCGGGCAGGGCGGGAGGGACTGTCAGACTTTTACTGTCTAAAATCCACGGTGTTCCTTCAATAACCCTTTACGTACCGGGGTCACGGTAATGGGATAAGTCCCACGACCCCGGCAGGCTTCGGCCCTCTGCAGGGCGGGCCTCGTCATGTTGCTGACGCTCTTTGAGGCGCGTGTGGAACACAACGCGCCGTCGACCCGGGCATGGTCCATGGTCGGACAGCGAGTTGCCCTTTACTCGCTGTCCGCATGCCCGCGCCTACGGTGGCCGGAGATCGTTGGCTGACGTCCGATGCCGTGGGCGTCTACCACTGCGGCTGGGCTGGAGGGAGGACGCCATCCTCTCCCTCACACGGCCCGCCTCCTCCTTCGGCAGCATGACTGCTTCGCAGAAGGAGGCGACCGCTTCCCACTCCCTCTCGCCCCGCAGCATGGCCTTGACCAATGCCGGTAGTGTTGCCCAAACGAGAGTCTCGCAAGAGTCTTGCAAACTTCCGTGTCCGGTGAGGACCTGCGTCATGCGGTAGGTCAGGACGCCGTGACGCCGATCTAGCCACTCCTCAAAGAGGAATCTTACCGCCGCAATTGCGGCGTGCCCGCCCCTGTATGTCCTAGGATCGAAAATCGGAAGACATGTGACATTTGGTGGATAACAGCAGTTTCCTTTTTGAAGAGAATGCCTATGTCCCAGTAGTGAAACTTAGTGTTTACTATATTGAATAATCCTTCATTCATACTTTTATACATACACACTTACTAACAAAAACTTATTGATAATAATTATGTTCAGGTTCAACTATCTGTATTTAATACCACGTACTTACCTACTTAATGTTAAAACGTGGAGTCCTGGTGACCTGAAATACAGGCGTACTGTTTAGTTTAGGCAACAGTTTCCCACAATAATGAAGCTATTAATATACAAAATCTAAATGATATATTGTAAATATTTTGGAGAGAAATAAACATATTTTATACTATACCTGCTCAGAAATCGGCTTATTACTTTTAAAAAGTTTGACAGAAAGGACGTCATTACTGTAGTACAAATGTGCGGGTCGCAAAAGTCATTACTAACGTGCTGGAGACACTGGAGAGGGAGGGAAAAGTGTATGAAAATGCATTACTATAGCGCTGTTTTTTTTTTTTAATTTAGACCAAGTCAGTAGCTAACTTAAAAGTACTTATGATGCCAAAAGACAAGAGACAGATTATTATTATTGGTTAGTACCCTCGTTGGTAATCGGTCACTTTCTCCCCTCGATGAACAATGTACTATATTAATGACATGATGGCATCGACTGCATCCTTAGTCTGGAATCAGATGCAGCTGAGTAACTTAGTGTTTTACATGGAGCTACCGTCTATCTGACCTCCCATAATCAAAGCGCTTGGTTACTCGAGTACCCCTTAACAAGACTGTTGTCAGAATTTCGGGCTTCTGACTACCCCTAAAGACAGTCGAAGATGCCTTCCGAGACACGGAGCAATCTCGATAAGTTAAGATGGTTAACCATACCTACATGGACCGACCTAACTAACTACTAACGAGTAACTTGGTGTTTTACATGGAGCTATCGTCTATCTGACCTCCCATAATCAAAGAGCTTGGTAACTCGAATACCCCTTAACAAGACTGTTGTCAGACTTTCTGGCTTCTGACTACCCGTAAAGACAGTCAAAGATGCCTTCCGAGACACGGAGCAATCTCGATAAGTTGAGATGGTTACCCATACCTACATGGACCGACCTAACTAACTACTAACGAGTAACTTAGTGTTTTACATGGAGCTACCGTCTATCTGACCTCCCATAATCAAAGAGCTTGGTAACTCGAATACCCCTTAACAAGACTGTTGTCAGAATTTCGGGCTTCTGACTACCCCTAAAGACAGTCAAAGGCAGCTCCATAGAAGACTCCAGGGGGGAGGAGATGTCCGGCACCCTGGAGGAGTTAGAGCTGCAGGTACTGAATACCGGAGATACACCCACGTTTGACACGGTAAGAGGGGACAGAACTCTCCAAAGTTGCGTGGATGTCACGGCGTGTTCTCTGGACCTCTTCGACCTAGTGTGCGGCTGGCAGGTGGATACAGGGATAACGAGCTCGGATCACAACACTATTTTATTCAATGTTAATATAAAAAAGGAAAAAGGGACGTGTATAATTAGAACCACTAGAAAATATAATACCAAAAAGGCAGAATGGGAAAAATTTAGAGTAACTTTAGAACAATATAAAAATGATAACCATCTAACAGTAAACAATATAAACAGTCTGATAACCAAACATAGTCTGGAAGAGTTTGTCGCAAAATATAGTGAGGGAATAACGAAAGCCTGCGAAAACTCTATTCCAAAAATAAGTAAAAAAGTAAAGCTTACCATCCCATGGTGGTCTGAGGAGCTCGCGAGGATGAAGAAAGAGGTCGCGAGGAGAAAAAACCGTATCCGCAACGCCGCACCGGTCCGAAGAGCGATGGTCGTAGAACAGTACCTGGAAGCGAAAGAACTATACGAGTGTAAAGCAAAAGAAGCCCAAACCACCAGCTGGAAGGAGTTCTGCAGAAAGCAGGACATCTGATCAAGAATCTACAGAGTGATAGGTAGGACCGCCAAAAGGCAAGAGGATTTGACCCTGTGTTGCAACGGTGCATTTCTAAACCCGAAAGAATCGGTAGCCCTTCTGGCCGATACATTTTATCCTAGGGACAGTATTGAAACGGATAACGCAGACCACAAGCTCACAAGAGTAGCATCCACATTGGTAAATCAGTGGCAGCATGGTGAACACCATGACCCACCATTTACGTTACTGGAGATGAAGACAGCTGTGGAGGGTTTTAATCCCAAGAAGGCTCCCGGACTGGATGGATTTACGTCGGATATCTGCTGTCGAGCGATCTACCAGGACCCGGACGCATTCCTTGCCCTGTTTAACAAATGCCTAGAACTGGCACACTTTCCGAATATCTGGAAGGAGGCTACGGTGGTGGTACTCAGGAAACCGGGCAAGGACAACTATACGAACCCCAAGTCATACAGACCGATAGGTCTACTGCCCGTCTTGGGGAAGGTCCTGGAGAGGATGGTAGTAGCGAGACTCAAATGGCAGCTTGTGCCGAGGCTCAGTACTCGCCAGTTTGGCTTTATGCCACAGAGGAGCACGTACAGGACAAGTTGAGGCTGAAGAAGCTAATTGTTTTGGTGTCATTGGATATAGAGGGCGCCTTCGACAGCGCATGGTGGCCGGCTATCAAAGTCAGACTGGCTGAGGAAGGGTGCCCGGTGAACACTAGGAGGCTGCTAGATAGCTACCTCGACAGCAGAAAAGTCAGAGTGAGGTACGCTGGAGAGGAGTGCGTCCGAGACACAAATCAGGGATGTATTCAGGGGTCAATTGGCGGTCCTATTCTATGGAACCTTCTCCTGGACCCACTGCTGCAGGAGCTTGAGCAGAAAGGATACTTCGCGCAAGCGTTCGCCGATGATATCGTCTTGGTGGTGGACAGCGACTCGGCGAGTGAATTGACTAGGATAACAAATGCAGCCCTCGCCCATGTTCAGAGCTGGGGCGTCCGAAACAAGCTGAGGTTCGCACCGCACAAAACTTGTGCAATGCTGATAACCAATAAGCTCAAGTACGACAACCCAGCACTGAACATGGCGGGGGTCGACATAGGTCTGGTCAACGAAATAAAACTGCTAGGGCTCACCATAGACCGCAGACTGACTTTCAATAAACACGTTGCTAACATCTGCAAGCGAGCCGCTGAGATCTATAAACAATTGTCTCGGGCGGCTAAAGTCAGTTGGGGGCTAAACCGAGACGTAATCCGCATAATCTATACGGCAACAGTTGAACCGGTCATCACTTACGCGGCTGGCGCCTGGGCTCCCGCTACAAATAAGCTGGGGATACGGAAGAAGCTAGGCTCGGTCCAACGAGGTTTCGTCCAGAAGCTCTGCAAGTCTTACCGCACTGTCTCTCTCAATTCGGCATTGCTACTCTCCGGGATACTTCCTCTAGACCTCCGCATACAAGAGGCAGCTGCCCTGTATGAGGCAAGGAGAGGGTCATCCCGGTTTGTGCCAGCCGATAGAGAGATTGAGGGTGCGGTAAGATTTGCGGAAGCCCCTCACCCAGCCAGACAAATGAGCCTGGAGTTCAATTGCCTGGAAGACCAACAGCTTGTAGACAGCAACAATGTGCAGGCAGTGCGTATCTTCACCGACGGCAGCAAAATTGAGGGGAAGGTCGGAGCCGCATTATCCGTATGGAATAATGTAGGCGAAGTCCGGAACCTCAAACTCAGTCTTGCCGCATACTGCACT
The DNA here is from genome assembly GCA_943138885.2 of Tholera decimalis. Lineage (NCBI taxonomy): Eukaryota > Metazoa > Arthropoda > Insecta > Lepidoptera > Noctuidae > Tholera > Tholera decimalis. The sequence continues at coordinate 9,800,558 of OW964554.2, forward strand.
GTCTACCAGGCTGAACTCCTGGCCATTTGTAAGGCAACGGACGAGATCCTCAAGCGCAATGAGACGAGCTATGGCTTGTACAGCGACTCAATGTCAGCATTGCAGTCGCTTGCAAGCCATGGTTCGCTCCATCCCCTTGCAGTCCGCGCACGGGCCAATTTGGCTCGGGCCTTGGAACAAAATAAAGCTGTGTCCTTATTCTGGATCAAGGCCCATGCGGGCCTGCCGGGGAATGAGCGCGTGGACGAGCTGGCGAAGGAGGCGGCACTGTCGTCACGGAGGAAGCCGGACTATGACCGATGTCCGGTTTCATACATCAAGCGTCAAATCCGTCAGGATTCGCTTGATGAATGGAACCGGAGATATGTGTCTGGCGAGACGGCCTCGGTGACGAAACTGTTCCTTCCGGATGCCATAGCTGCCTGCCGTATTATACAAGGGGTGAAGCCAGTGGCAGTGCTCACGCAGGTTTTGACGGGGCACGGTGGATTCTCTGAATACTTGAACCGCTTCAAGTGTAAAGGGAGCCCATCGTGCATCTGCGACCCCGGTGTTGCGGAAACAGTCCCGCATATCATGCTGGACTGTCCAGCAAACGCGAAGGAGCGGTTCGACCTGGAGCAGGAGATTGGCACAATTTTGCGCGGAGACAACATAGCAGAAGTTTTTTCAGGTAAAAATAGAAACAAGCTAATAAACTACTGTGAAAGTATAGCGCAAAAGTGTATTACAAGAAATAAAACATAGCAAAGAAATTATGCTTTATTATATATTGTATATATATTTATATAAGCATAAAATTTTTAAGAAATTGTGTAGAAGCAGTAGTAACTAGATTTAGTAAAATAATGTAATAGATAGCAAGTAATGTAGAAAATGTAGAAAATAAATGAAAAAGAAGTAATATAAAATAAGTAATAGTATAAGAAACTATGTAAGAAAAATAAATGAAGGCCTAAAGTCATTATCCCCGAAATAAGAAAAATAAAATGAGAGAAAGAATAAGTATAGAGTAAATATAGAAAATAAAAAAGTGGGAGTCCCACCCACAGAATGAATGATGATGAATGACAGAAAGACAAAGTATGCGGAATGATAGTACGAGAGGAATGAAATGCGAGAACTAGTATGGATGAGTCGGTTAGAAATAGGCGCCAATTATGTTGGCGGTAGCTAGTAAAAAAAAAAAAAAAAGACAGTCAAAGATGCCTTCCGAGACACGGAGCAATCTCGATAAGTTAAGATGGTTAACCATACCTACATGGACCGACCTAACTAACTACTAACGAGTAACTTGGTGTTTTACATGGAGCTACCGTCTATCTGACCTCCCATAATCAAAGAGCTTGGTAACTCGAATACCCCTTAACAAGACTGTTGTCAGACTTTCTGGCTTCTGACTACCCGTAAAGACAGTCAAAGATGCCTTCCGAGACACGGAGCAATCTCGATAAGTTGAGATGGTTACCCATACCTACATGGACCGACCTAACTACTAACGAGTAACTTGGTGTTTTACATGGAGCTACCGTCTATCTTACCCCCCATAATCAAATAGCTGGGTAACTCAAATATTCCTTAACAAGACTGTTGTCAGATGTTCTGGCTTCTGACTACCCGTAAAGACAGTCAAAGATGCCTTCCGAGACACGGAGCAATCTCGATAAGTTAAGATGGTTAACCATACCTACATGGACCGACCTAACTAACTACTAACGAGTAACTTGGTGTTTTACATGGAGCTACCGTCTATCTTACCCCCCATAATCAAATAGCTGGGTAACTCAAATATTCCTTAACAAGACTGTTGTCAGATGTTCTGGCTTCTGACTACCCGTAAAGACAGTCAAAGATGCCATCGTGAAATTGATCCCACAGTCAAACTGTCTGTTCAGTTTTGTGGGACATTTTTGTAAATGATAAAATACCTTGTACCTTTTAAATAATAATAAAATAAAATAAATAATAATAATAATGCCTTCCGAGACATGGAGCAATCTCGATAAGTTAAGATGGTTACCCATACCTACATGGACCGACCTAACTAACTACTAACGAGTAACTTGGTGTTTTACATGGAGCTACCGTCTATCTTACCCCCCATAATCAAATAGCTGAGTAACTCAAATACTTCTTAACAAGTCTGTTGTCAGATTTTCTGGCTTCTGACTACCCGTAAAGACAGCCAAAGATGCCTTACGAGACATGGAGCAATCTTGATAAGTTAAGATGGTTACCCACACATGGACTGACCTCAACAAATGTTATTTAACCTTGAAGATCGAACCGTATGGTAACCGTGTTCCATAGTTTTTTTCATTCCACAAGTTCCATCAATATTCAGTAACTGTAATAAGCCTCTGGCTGACCAATTGAGGAGTTGAGGCAGAAGATTCTATATGAAACTAGCTTTTACCCGCAACTTCGTTAGCGTGGGAGGCTTTTCCTGCGGGAATCTCGATCCCGTGGGAATTTCGGGATAAAAACGTATTCTTACTATGTCCGTCTCCTGGTTCTAAGCTACCTCTCTACTTATTTTCAGCCAAATCGGTTCAGCCGTTCTTGAGTTATATAAAGATGTAGTTTCAGATCCTTTTGAGCATAGAAATAAGGTGAATTCTGACATGTTCCAATGACGCACCGCTCCATTAGTTGTTCAAATAGACAATCATGTGGTGAAGAGTTGTAAACAGAGACCGTATACAAGGAACCTCGGTTTTCCTTATACTGCCAATCAAAATTCACGCGGTGGATATTTCTGGTTGTAGGTACTTAGTCATCAGGTGTGAGTTCTGTACTCAATGCATACTGAGTCAACTTTATATCTGTATCTTATGCCCGATGTTGTACGTCTTTGGAATGTTCAATAACTTTGTGGTTTGGATGAGTTTTCTTTGTTTTTGTGCAAGATAGCGGCACAAGTCACATTCTGTTATTCGTCCATACTAATTATATAAACAAAAGAAAGTGATAGTATAAATCGTTTTCTTTTGCTTCGCATAGACTTCGTAACATTTAGGGCGTTCAATTTAAATATTTTTATTTTTGTGTGAAAGTCTGGTGAACTAAAATATGACGAATTTTTAAAAGTCATAGAACAAAAGTTGTTGATTATGATGTTAATAACATAGTCCTGAGAGGTTTTCGGTGTTTTACAATTAACCCTGTATAAATACGAAAGTATGTCTGTCTGTTACGCTTTCACGGCTAAACCGCTGATCCGATTTTGATGTTTGTATTTGAATTCCTGGTGTAAAATATAGGCATTTTCAAAAATTAACTCCTATGGGGATTAACAGCTCAAGAGAGTAGTAGTAAGTTATATGAATTTAATTTGTATTATTAACGAATTCAATCTGGTTGCAAATGCAAATATTTATTTACATATTCTGTTTTCATTACTAGATTCATAAATTAAATAGCAGCAGCTGTTTTTGTATCACATTATATTACCAATTCTCTTAAAATCTGCTAATAAACTTAAAACTTTAATAATTATGCTAAGCTATACTAAATTTGTGAATAAATATTGAACATGCAAGCCAGATCAAATTTTAATAATGTTACTTGCTACACCCTTGAACAGTTTTCATTGTGAATGAATTATACACAATGCAAGGCTTGTTACAAAACATGGCCTAGGTATGGATATAATATGTCGTGCGGTGTCCCACAGGGTTCGGTCTTGGGGCCGCCCCTGTGGAACATCGGATACGACTGGGTGCTGCGCGGCGACCTCCCTGACGGCGTCAGCGTAGTATGTTACGCTGACGACACGCTCGTCCTGGCGCAGGGAGAGTCGCACCAGGCGGCGGCCGACCTGGCGACGCAAGCGGTTGCGACAGTCGTTCGTAAGATCCGGCAGTTGGGACTCGACGTGGCGCTGCACAAGACCGAGGCCATGTGCTTCCATGGCGGTCGGAACGCGCCACGGTCCGAGTCCCACATAACGGTGGAGGGGGTTCGCATCGGCGTCGGGAGGACGATGAAGTACCTGGGACTCGTCCTCGACAGCCGGTGGAACTTCAGGGAGCACTTCCTGAGTTTGGCCCCAAAGCTGAACCGGGCAGCAGCCGCCTTCAGGCGACTCCTGCCTAATCTCAGCGGGCCAAACGCCTCCTGCCGAAGGCTGTACGCCGGCGTCGTGCGGTCCATGGCCCTCTACGGGTCCCCAGTGTGGGCCCTGTGCATCCGGACGCGACCACTAAAGTTGGTCGCATGCCAGAGGGTCATGGCTATCCGAATGATCCGGGGATACCGCACGATCGCCGGCGAATCGGCCAACCTCCTTGCCGGATTGCTGCCCTGGGATCTGGAGGCGACTGCCCTCCAGCGCGTCTATGAATGGCGCGTGGAGGCGCAGCGCCGGGGCGTATCCCCGCTGCCTCGAGAAGTCGAGGCGCGGCGGGAAGAGCTCCGGCGCGATCTCAGGGCAGTATGGAGGGAACGACTGTCGCAACCGACGGCCGGGCACGCCGCAATTGCGGCGGTAAGACCCCTCTTTGAGGAGTGGCTAGATCGGCGTCACGGCGTCCTGACCTACCGCATGACGCAGGTCCTCACCGGACACGGAAGTTTCGGGAGGTACCTGTGTCTGATGGGTAAGGAAGAGACGCCTGGGTGTCACCACTGCGAGGGTCGCCCTGAGGACACAGTCGAGCACACGGTGCAGGACTGCCCAGCTTGGGCAGAGCACCGACGTGTCCTCACGGCGACAATAGGCGGAGACCTCTCGCGCCCGGCCTTGGTCGAGGCCATGCTGCGGGGCGAGAGGGAGTGGGAAGCGGTCGCCTCCTTCTGCGAAGCAGTCATGCTTGCGAAGGAGGAGGCGGGCCGCGTGAGGGAGAGGATGGCGTCCTCCCTCCAGCCCAGCCGCAGTGGTAGACGCCCACGGCGTCGGACGTCGGCCGACGATCTCCGGCCACCGTAGGCGCGGGCATGCGGACAGCGAGTAAAGGGCAACTCGCTGTCCGACCATGGACCATGCCCGGGTCGACGGCGCGTCGTGTTCCACGCGCGCCTCAAAGAGCGTCAGCAACATGACGAGGCCCCCTCTGCAGAGGGCCGAAGCCCGCCGGGGTCGTGGGACTCATCCCGTTACCGTGGCCCCGGTATGTAAAGGGTTATTGAAGGAACACCGTGGATTTTAGTCAGTAAAAGTCTGACAGTCCCTCCCACCCTGCCCGGAGTGGGAGGACTTATTTGATAATTTTACCACGCTAAAAAAAAAAAAAAAAAAAAAAAAAAAAGGTATGGATATAATGACGGATAATGTTTCAATAGGTTTTTCTGAAGTTGGTATTTAGAATTAATACGAGATGCATTTACCAAAGTAGTACCGAATTCTATTGCAGTGACAAACGTCAAACGTGCTTGCGGTTTTGCGTCACATTTACTTACTTTCCATTTTATAGGTAACTAGCTGTGCCCGCGACATCGTCCGCGCGGAATAGTGACTTTCGGCAGCATTTAAAACTTTTTAGGCTAATGATTTTGAAAACAAAACCCATACATAATTTGAATGTCGTATTTATTAATATCTAATCAAAAGTCTAAAAAATAAGTTTTAAGCTTCTAGCTTTAAAAATGACGCAATTTCCATACAAACTTTCATCCTCTATTTCTAAAAAGTAGACTATGTCCTTTCTTAGACTTTAGACTATGTCCGTACCAAATTTTATTAAAATCGGTTCAGTAGTTTAGGCGTGACTGCGTAACACACGGACAGACAGAGTTACTTTCGCATTTATAATATTAGTATGGAGTTAATTATCGAATTGTTGAGACAATATAGTAAATTTTTTGTAGTTGGTAATTAGAAAGAAAAGTCTTCAAGTAAAGCGTCATAGACATAAATACGCCATTGTTAATGCAGCTGTATGACTGCCATAGACGATGGTGTCTATGGCGCATTTGAGTTTAATTATGAAATAAGTGATTACAGGATTCAACTAAAATAAATCCTTCTTACCCAACTAAAAGAAAGAATAATAGATTTTATTAATGAAACTTTATATTTTCTTTACCACTTCTTATTTCATTCTAGATATTTAATAATTTTAAAATCACATTTTAATACAGATGCCTCACATCTGCCGGGCGTCCAGCGACGCCCTACTTTTTTATACTTATCCCAATTTCACTATCACCAATCCCTGAATACATGTTAATAAGTAATGAGAAGTGACCGCGACGTAATCCTTTAGGTGTTCCGATCCGTCAGCGGCACGGGACCGGCATGAGATCGGCGCGGAGCCGGCACAGGAGTGTGTCGCGATAAATACGTTATGATCTTGTTACGGGCAGCGCTTGCAATATTAATGCGTTAATTCGGCGGCAGGACATGTTTCTGGATGAATTATTTGACTTATATTTGTTTGTTTATCAGGCCCACACATATTTTTTCAGCTCAGATCTGGAATCATGAATATAGATGTCGAAAATTAAGGCTCTATAGCTAATTAAGCTCTAGTTAATTTTCATATCTCATCACAACGCGTTGTATTCATAATTATGTAAAAATATTCTATAATGTATCACTATACTTAATAATAACAAGTTTCAAATAACGTAAAAGTTATGAACGTTCGCTTCTTTCGTAACAATACACTAAGAATTAAAAAAAAATAATTTTAATAATTTAGGATTAAAAGATGGATCAACATCCTTTATTACCAATACTGACTTATAAATTAATTATTTAGACTCCCACTAAGAAATCCGTACGTTCAACTTTTTGCCTCCGACTACCCACGCTTAGGTTTGTTAAGCCTGAAATAGTAGCTTTATTTGTGACGTAAAAGTAAATATCACTACATCACTACATAGTATAAAACAAAGTCGCTTCCCAGTCTGTCTGTCCTTATGTATGCTTAGATCTTAAAAACTCCGCAACGGATTATGATGCGGGTTTTTTAATAGATAGAGTGATTATTGAGGAAGGTTTTAGTGTATAATAAGTTAAGGTTTTGTGTAGATTGAATGCAATACGACGATTATACTTCAACATGTCGGAAAGAATTAAGCCTATCGGGAGCTTTAATCGAAAACGCTGCCAAAACCTTTTGAGTTATAAAAATATAATATATGGCGAGATTGTTACTCTTTTATAGATCTACAAAAATAAGCAATGGCATATGTCTATCTCACAAGAATAACCCACAATAACAATTTTTTTCTTTTACAAATGACATTAAAATGATGGGTAATATACGATTCTTTTTTTAACAGTACAGTATTACTCCTTATCCAATTAAATACGTCAGATATGTTGAAGATTTAATGTAGATCAAAATTGCTTTTTACACTTAGTATATCAATAAAATGAATATCTTATGAGTTATCGCCGATATAATTATGAGTGTGGCAAATTACTGGACGAGAAATTGATGAAGCAAAATCATATATAAGCAAATATAACCTTTATTAGCCGAGCGAAGCCGGGCCGGGTCGCTAGTTAAAAAATAAATTAGCTTTGAGAGCATTGAAAATAGAAATCTTATGACGTTCATATTCTGAGATACAATTTATAAGAGGTAAATTCAGCACACAAACTTTTTTGAATAAAATATTAAACTTAAATATTGTTATTATAGTCCAATAAAAATGTACATTATCAATAACGCATAAGGTATTCGAGGGAAAATCTTTCAAAACTGAACTTCAAAAAGGTTTTATTTGAGGCGAATATCGGTGCGTTCACATTAACTGCCTCCGGCGACACGCATATGGCAGATTGGGTCAGACTGAAATATCAGAAGTTATTTGTAACTTCATTTATTTATGACCGGCCAGCCCAAGTATGCTCTATGGATTACGGGAAAATGAAAAGGCTCGATTAATCTTTTATTTATAAGCACGAAAATTTCGGTAAAAACTGTGATATACGTATAATAAAAGGAATTATATTGTACCTAGCTCTTCAATAGGACTTATGTCAGAATAAGTAAAACGAAATGTTCGGGGATCCAGTTACTACAAATAGGCGCGATATGACGAGACATACGATTTCCCATTGATTGTTTTTGTTATAGAGACACTTATTTCTATGAAAAAGCGTTTCTTTATCATTTTTAAATAACTTCATGGCTACTTTTAAGGAATTATATGTAGGTATTACTGGCACCTCGCCTCCAACTCGTCTACGTGGATTTCGAAATAATGAATAACCAAATTGTTTTAAGTTGGATCATTAGGAATTAAAGGAATGCAAGGGTTACGAAAAGCGCTTAAACGAGGTGGTCAGCATCAGTAACCAACAAACGATTACTAAACTTGAGGCAAAGATCGACTCGATGGAACAACATGCACGACTATGTAACATCGAAATCTGTAACGTGCCCGAAAAACGAACTGAAAACTTGTTTGCAATTGCAGAGGCAATAGGCAATTCAGTAAAATGTTCACTGTCACAAAATGACATTATCACTATTCACCGTGTCCCGCATGCACATCAAAACGATAACAAGCCCAAGAATATTATAGTAAAATTTAAATCGCTATTGATTCGTGACAACTTATTGAGCGCCTATCGTAAAAGTAAGAGCATTAAGACCGACCAAATAGGAATCTCAGGCACTTCATCAACAATTTATTTAAATGAACACCTCACGTTAAAAAATAAAGCTTTATTTCGTGAAGCCAGAAAGTTCGCCAATAAATATAGTTATAAATACGTTTGGGTACGAAATGCTACGATACTTGTGCGCAAGCAAGATGGAACTTCTTCATTCGCAATACGTTCTGATGCTGATCTCAGCAAAATTGTTAGTAGTCAGAAGACTCCTACTGATACTACAGAAGCTTAAATATGCTGGTTGTTTTTGGACGAATGGTTTTGTAACGTATCTTTGCCTGTTGTTCTCACCTGTTGCAAATGTATTAATCCGCGGCTATATATTAAGATTTTACTTTTGTTTAATGATTTTTATATTATCATATTATATATATTGTGAAACTTTCTATCTGATGTTAGTAAGCGATTTTATAGTTTCTATAAATATATACTCGTATTTACAAAGGATAAAACAGTACTGTATCAAGGTTCTATTGTGTTTATGTTTATATAATAAGGTTCACTACTTCATAATAATTATAATAAGTACATCGTCTCAGTGTATAAAAATGTCAAATGTTATACAGATTTATTGTTTCATATTTTCCAATGGCTGCAAATAATATCGTGATATATTACCAGAACTGTAGAGGGATCCGTACAAAGTTACATACGCTTTACATGAACATATTATCGTGCTCGTATGACGTTATTGTGTTGACGGAAACTTGGCTTGTTCCTACCATCCTGGACAGTGAATTTATTGACAACCGATACACCGTCTTCAGATTCGATCGTGACCGTCTAGCGACTAAGAAACGCGAGGGGGGAGGCATTCTTGTGGCTGTCCTTCGAGAACTACGTCCTTCTAAGATATCGACACACATTTTCCACCCAGAGGTAGAACATATTGCGGTACAGTTACCTTCATCACGACAAAACACACGCCACATTATTTGTGCCGCATATATACCACCACGAACACATGAGGCCGCATATTCACAGTATTTCGATATGCTACAAGACTTGGCTAATGACTCTACTTGTGACTCATATTTCTTTCTTGGAGATTTTAATATCCCAGGTATCGAATGGTCAGACCAAGGTGGCCATGCTCATGTATCAAGCTCGGCTGGGCGTAGCTTGTTAAATTTTATGGAATTTGTTAATGGCACTCAATATAACACCACCAAAAACAAATTAGGACGAATACTGGATTTAGTTATTTCTAACGTGGATTGCCAGACAATATCTTGTAATATTCTTCTAGAACCTGACATGCACCATCCTCCGTTCTCCATATTAACTACTCTGGGTATGCAATTTGCTTCCATGAAACCTCGCTCGGTCCAAAGACATAATTTTCATAAAGCTAATTTCGATGAAATAAAACTTGAACTAGGTAAAGTTAACTGGGATAAGGCTCTCTCTCACCTCTCTTCAGAGGAAGCTGTCAATACTTTCTATGAAAAATTATACGGCATTATTAGATTGCACGTTCCGTTATCTCGCATTAAAAATGGAAAGTATCCAGTATGGTTTTCCCCATCCTTGATACGTATTTTAAAGAATAAAGAACGTGCATGGATCAAATGGAAGAATTATAATAATATCTCCGACTACTTAACCTTTTCCAAATATCGCAATCTGTTTCATCATGAATCTGCTAGATGTTATCGAAACTACATGGAATCTGTTGAGAATAACATCCCCAAAAACATTAAGTACTTCTGGTCTTATATATCAGCTCGAAAATGCAAGGCTAAACTACCTGCCAGCATGTGTTTCAAGGATATTACCTCCGATGACCCCAAAAATATCTGCAACTTATTCTCAACTTACTTCTGTTCCGTCTACGAACCTTCTTCTTTTAATCCAAATACATGGCAACCACCTACTACCTGCAGTGAAAATTTAATATGTATATCAGACATTTACTTGACTGAAGATGTTATAAGTACGTCATTAAAGTTGCTTGATCCTTCTAAAGGAGCTGGACCGGATGGATTGCCACCTAGTTTCTTCACAAGATTGTATGAAATCCTCTGTACTCCCCTGCAAATAATATTTAATAAATGCCTACGAGAAGGCGTTTTTCCCGCAGTTTGGAAAAATGCCTTTATTACTCCAGTCTATAAAAGTGGTGACAAAAACAATGTAGAGAATTACCGCCCCATCTCAATACTTTCCACCTTGTCCAAGGTCTTCGAGAGACTGGTACATGAATCAATATATTCTCGTCTTCACCGCCATATTATCCCGGAACAACATGGATTTGTAAAACGTCGTTCCACCACAACAAATCTTATGGTTTTCACTAACTATTTATTCGAAAATATGGATCAACGATTACAAGTAGACGCTGTATACACAGACTTTCAGAAGGCTTTCGACAAGGTGGATCATAAATTACTCATGGATAAAATAGCCTATAACGGTATACGCGGAAACTTATTGCGTTGGTTTATGTCATATATTTTTAACAGAACCCAGAAAGTCGTTGTTAATGGTTATGAATCTGACACTGTAATTGTTACGTCTGGAGTTCCACAAGGTTCCATCTTAGGTCCTCTTCTCTATGTCATATTCATAAACGATATTAAACAATGTTTCGTTAACTCTCGGTTTCTAATGTACGCAGATGACATCAAAATCTATAAACCTTGCAAAACGATAGAGGATTGTCAACTTCTTCAAGATGATCTAGACAGGTTACATACTTACTGCATTGTTAATAAGCTCATTCTTAGCCTTCCAAAATGCCACACTATCTCTTTTACTAAGAACAAAAAGAAACACATATATACCTATTCCATTGACAACGTTCCCCTAAATACTGTTCGTTCAGTACGTGATTTAGGAGTAATACTTGATTCCTGTCTACACTTTGACTTACACTATGATACAGTAGTAAATAAAGCTTTTCAAATGTTCGGTTTCGTCATGAGATCGTCCCGTGACTTTGTGCGTCCCTCTACCTTCTTAATGCTATACAAAACATTGATTAGATCACAATTAGAATATGCTTCACCTATCTGGAATCCTTTGTACAAAAAGTACGGTGCTGGCTTAGAAATGGTACAGAAAAAGTTTTTGCGTTCTATGAACTACAGGTGTTATCACTCTAAAGTTCCCTACACACATTTATTAAATAAATATCATGTTTTAAGTCTAGAGTACAGACGATTGCTTCTGTCAGTAATGATGTTGCATGGTTTGTGCAACAACAGATTTGACTGCACAGATTTAACAAATAAATTATGTTATACAGTACCCAGAACTGTTATCCAGCGCGGAGTGCGCGTGCCTCGTCTGTTTCATACAGAGTCCTGTAAAACTAATGCCGGAGTGCGCGTGCCTCTGCGTCGTATTGTGGACATATATAACTCGCACTTCACACGGCTTGATATATTTTGTCTATCTAATAAGCAATTTAAAGTAGAAGCTTGTAAACTCTTGTCTGAGATTTAATTTAATAATATGTTAATCAGTTACGGATTTATTAGATAATGTTATTTTAACTATTTCGTTTTTAGCTTTGATGTGTCATTGTAACTTTCATTTCTTTTGTTAACCTGTGGACAATGGTGTGGGTTGCATAATTGTTTAATTAGTTATACGAATTTTAGTTAATATGTTTTTATTATGTAACTGTTATTTGTCCCTAAATAAATAAATAAATAAAATAAATTAGTTCAGGAGATTTAACCCCTACATACAAAGTTACGAACAAATTTTACCTCTTTATAATGTTAGTAAAGATATACTTAGTTGGTTATTTATACGCACAGTGTTTTGGAGAATAAATTATTTTCCTTTGTTATGATTTTATATCTTTTAATTTTGAATAACTTAGCCCATCAAACAACAAAACTTTTCTTCTAGAACACAGAACAATCACCTGCATGTGATTAAATAAAAACGAATCTCCCAACTGCCGATTTAGGCCCGACATTACCATTAATTAAGAGGGCGCAGTTAAAAATCGTGACTGCGCGAGCCACTGTCGTAAAATATATCTTCCTTCTAAAACAAAACGATGTTTTGACGTATGCGCCTGCGCAACGGAGGCGACGCTGCCGAAATAGCCCGACTAATTACGATCGCAGTTCGTGTTGTTCTTTTTATTTTTGAATTATGAATGGTGGATGGTGCAGTGATTGGTGTCAGGATATGAGTATGTAGTACATTATGAGTGTTCGTTTAACGTTGGGATAAATTAGTACTATAAGGATAGGATTACTTATGTTCAGTAATAACTGTATCATAAAAAATAATATGAGAATAGCACTGCACGTGCAGTGTTGGTACTATTTAATTTCAAAACCGATTTGATAGTAGGTATGTGGAATAGAGCTGTTATTTTTCTTATTGATAATAGGCTCGCATTTAACCACCATTTCACCTGATGGTGTGGTCGAAGATGGAGCACGCTTACCTAAAAGTAACCTATTCACTCTTGACTTAAAGACTCCTAGGGAAAAAAAAAGCTATCGGGAAACACAGACTCCGGCAGGGAATTCTACTCCTTAGCCGTACGCACAATGAAGGTATTCCCAAAACGTTTAGTGCGTATAGGTGGGATGTCCACCATGTAACGATGGCGCATTGCCGATGGTCTTGTAGTCCGATGATGGAACGTGATGATGATGATGTGATGATGTTTTACTTATGTACCTTGACTTTACCTAAATAATTTATCAAAAATGTTTAGTAACCGAACCTGTTTAAAGCTAGAATCAACGGAGAAGAAAAACGATTTCACGTCTCACACACTAGTCCTCTAATCCTTACAAACTGAAATCCGTACGGCCAGCATAACAGTTTCAAGAGTAGAGTGGGCGCAAGCGAGCGCGGCGCAGCGCAGCTCCGGGCAATTAATAAGTTTAGACCGGCGTCGAGACGGCCGGGGCCGGACGTCCGGCACGCGGTTGTCACATTGTTGTGTACTACCGTACGGACGGCAGAATAGATTATAATGGAAATATTGTACGACTTGCAGTTTATGTGCTGAGCGTGAACTGGGTTAAGATAAAACGGCGCTAATTAAGAGAAATTGCCGTGACGGTTTGAAAAACGTTCTTGTTGTATTCTAAAGCGTTAATTGATTTTTATAAATATATGTTCTAATTGTATAACGTTTAATATGAAATATTGTAGGTTTCTCTCTCTGCAACGAATAATGTTAGCTCAGCAATATTAATATGATACTGGGTGTTATTTTATGGTGCTGTGCCTTTGAGCCTAAGGGGATTAGAAAGTTAGTGTTTATAATCGAAACCGTGAGTAGTGTAGCAAACCAATTTGTATTTTCAAACATATATACATTTTTGTATGTACATGGTCAGCGTTTATTTTGTTCTCACGGATTTAGTTTTAATAGCTTCGCGTTTCACGTTTATATGCTGAACCTAATCAAAACGACCATATCCTTACTGCATTAAAATACCTATACGCTTAAATAAAAATCTCAATAGTTTTGTATGTAATCTATACTGCTGACGTTACACGGGACGAAGAGACCAGGACTGGACATCAACCACAGCGTGTTAACTCAATAGACGACAGAACTTGACCAAAGCACAACAACAACTCTTAATTTTTTTAGACCATTTCGCATGTACCATAACCTTTTTTATAAAAACCAAATAAAAGTAGGGGTGTGGCAGAGAGGGGTCTTTAAATCAAAAGTGAAAAGATTACTTCATGATTGCAGGCCATCGTGGCCCATCACTGACCATCGCTTTCCACTAGGTCAGACAATCGTCAAAGACAAGCCTAACTCGCTGTCGCGCGAAGTTGCGCTTTCATGGACTTTATCGCGATGAAAACATAACTCTCTTTCTTTTGTAGACGGGTAAAAAGCCCCCTACAACCTTCCTCAAGCTTAAAGCTACTTCCAATCCAACTTCTGAAGATTAGCGCGTTTAATAAACAAACCTTTCCGCTTTATTATATTAACCTCTCAAGGACCGCCATATTTACGTCAACCAACCGTCAAGCACTGCGAGCGGGCTCTTATCGTATGCCAGCGGGGCTCAACTAATACTGGTTTACTGGCACGTTTTTGTGCCGCTGGGGCTCTAGAGGTTAATATAGATTCCATGCTTCGATCAACAATTATTGTTAATCGAAGATTCCATGTCGATTAATAGGTATAACTGCCTGTTATTCGTTAGACTAATAACAGCTGGAACAGCGTTTTAGGTTACAATATTGTACGTATATTGTAGCTGTTTAGTGTTCCTTTTGAATAAAAATAAAATATAAATGTTTTTTTTTAGTAACAAAAAGGTTTTCTTTACTTTCTTTGCTATCGGTACAGCTCAGTGACAAAAGAGCCAATGGAATCACCCCGCGGGTTTTGGCCTGACTTCGGTTTGTGACAAGTTTACTTTGTTGAGGCCAAAAGTAGTACTATGCTTTATCGTGTACAACACTAGTAGATACAGCGACTGTTTGGAAACCTTGACCGTGAATTGAGAATAAGTAACATTCTATTTGAGCGATAAAATCAGTTTCCCTAACTGTTTTCTGACTATAAAGTACGAAGCATAGCCGCAAACATGGCCAGATATATAAAAATATATACATGATTAGAAAAGTAACGTTGTGGCATAGATAAATATTGAATATGTCTATAATCCAGATGATAATAGTTACTTGTATTAATACCACCTGAAATTTTCATTACTAGAAGTACACGATTACACATATTCTTAAGGTAAAAATCGAAGAATACAATCCACACTTCAAGACGACTTGACGTTGTAGACTGTTGTGGTAAAAAACTGTTCTACAGTCGTCAGCGTCTTCCACCCAGGACAGTGGTATGGTTACTAATTAAATATTATATTCCTTATCATTCACGAAAAAAAAAACAGTTTTGTCATGTCTGTCTGTTAGTCCGTATGTCACAGCCATTTTATTCCGAAACTATTAGGACTACACATGTGAAACTTTGAAGGTAGATGTATTCTGTGAACCGCTTTCCGATTTTTAGAAATAAAAACATAAAATTAAGGAGGGCTCCTCATACATGGAACTTAATCTAAAAATATATTTTTTTCATCAAACCTATTTACCTATTTTTTTTTAATTGATAATAGGCTCACGTTTGACCACCATCTCACCTGATGGTAAGTGATGATGTGGTCGAAGATGGAGCACGCTTACCTAAAAGTAACCTATTCACTCTTGACTTAAAGACCCCTAGGTTATAGCTATCAGGAAACACAGACTCCGGCAGGGAATTCCACTCCTTAGCCGTACGCACAATGAAGGTATTCCCGAAGCGTTTAGTGCGTATAGGTGTGATGTCCACCATGTAACGATGGCGCATCGCCGTTTGTCTTGTAGTCCGATGATGGAACGGGCTTGACGGAATTAGATTGTGTAATTCCATCGCACACTCCCCGAAATGTAACCGATAGAAAACCGCTAGAGTAGCAACTCGTCGCCTATGTTCAAGACTCTGGTATCTATAGACAGGTTTTTAAGAATTACATTGAGGCTTCTAAAACCACTTTTTCTTAAAGTCAATCGTTTAAAAGATATACGCTTCCAAATTGGTAAAATGTGTGTAACTTTCTAACTCTTATAATAATGGAGTGAAAAATATAAAGAAAATATATGCCGTAGATCTTAATGAAAACTTTCAAGGAAAATTACTTTGAATGAGATCGGGTCAGTAGTTTTTGAGAAATAGGACATTTACTAAAACAGCAAACATAACTTTGTATTTCATACAAACACTAAGAAAAACAAAGTTATTCTGCGTAGTTACTACGGAACCCTTTATGGGCGAGTCTGGCTCGCAATTGGCCAATTTTTATTTAAAAACTAGATGTTCCCGCGATTTACGCGGGAAAACTCTCCCACGCGTACTAGTAGTAGTGATTTGCCGGTTCTGGCGCACCAATCCCGTGGCTCACCGGTTCTGGCGCACCACCGCTTCTGGCGCAATCGCGGTCCAGGGCGTTTCAAACCTAAAAAAAAAAAAAAAAAAAAAAAAAAAAAAAGGTTTTGGGGTCCGCTGATCACGTTTCTGCAATCCGTTTTCGCGTAGGATGCATGGTTCCGGAGATACAGAAATCAATTAGCAACAATCTGTTTCATTTCCGGTGACACCGTACCCTCGTTATCGACTTTCATTGTTCGCCTTTTCTTATCTATTGTCCGTGCGCCCGGCCACGCACCCTCATTACGATTGCATTGACGTATGTATGTATGCATGTATTACTCATTGTTACTGCTACTGTATCATTTTATTGTTCATAAACCATTGCTTACTTTGCTATTCGGGATCAATAAAACACATGCGTCATTCACAAATTTTATTTTTATCTACAAAATATGAGTGGAACATCTCATCCACTAAAATATCGTTGTACAGTGTGTTCCCTGTAAATATGTTTGTAAAACTATGCATTGAACATCCCTGAAACTTATATAGCAAATACATTAAGCAATATTCACCACAAACTGAAGTCCAATCATTCTGAATCCTATCAATACTCCAGCCCCATCTTTTACAATTCCTTTTCAAAAACTCGAGATGATATCGCGCAGGTGTTCGCCCATACGAATCAAAATATTGACCGATGCCATTCGTATCGATATGTACAGCTACCCAGTGTGAACCTGGCTTATCATCCGCATCCAAATTGCATATTATATACGTTGGTGCATGGGTATACATAGGGAGTCTATTAGCAGCATAAACATTATTTTCTAGACTGGGATGAATCTTTTTCAGATGTTTTTGTACTTCTAGTGTATCCATGATATAGCATATTATTACACTACCAATCTATTCAATGGTTGTCATAGGAATGTTCAATTATAGTGATTTGTAAATATTAAATCGCATTATTTTGTAGCACTCACAAAACAGGTTGATGCCAGCAATGTGAGATAAGTTTGTTGACTCATAGAGTTACTATCAGTTTCCGGAGGAACGTGAGATAATTTTGGTGATTCATAGAGTTACAATCAGTTTCGTTGTATTTAGGAATTTGTTTTAGATAAGAATGGTGCTATATAAGATCCTACCATTGCAGTCATGCAGTCAGTCTATGGTCGTTTGACCGCAGTGGATTGTATACGTCTACCAATACTACGTTTGTGTTACTTCAACGCATCAATGGCCATGGAGGTAAGTGTTTATTCTATTGACAAACTTACTTGTATTCTTGTTGTTGTTTCCTAACGTGTGTGATTAAGTGTAAACAAATTGATATTAACATGATAACTGTCTTGTTGCAGAAATCATTCAACTTCGATGAAAATACCTATAAACAGTATTACTACTCACCGCTCTCCCCTCAACATGAAGAAGAGAACGATGACATCGTTATTAATAACACATGCGATGGTGGAAAAAGGAAATCACAACCGATTGATCATTTTTTTGAAGTGGCACCAAAAATAAAAAAGAAGAAACTGTTATCGTCAACCGTGGCACGAGCCGCTAGAGATGGTGTATCATACATTTCTAGTAATTCTGACGACGGAGACCAAGCGACGCATCTCATAAAAATTGAAATGTACGATATGAAGAAGCTATGTAAGATTCCAACTACTGATCATTGGAAACACGCTACCACGAGGATTAAATATTATGTAAAGAATAATAAGGATAGCATCTACGACAGCACAAACGGGCTCGTATACAACATTACAAAGACAATAGCAGAAAGTGAAAAAGTTAAAAAATACTTTTTTAACAATGACACCCATTAGTTGATTAGTGAATGTGATTCTGTTTACTTAAATTACTTCTGTGTACTCATTAGATTCTACCTGAATCGTCATTAATAACACATGCGATGGTGGAAAAAGGAAATCACAACCGATTGATCATTTTTTTTGAAGTGGCACCAAAAAATAAAAAAGAAGAAACTGTTATCATCAACCTTGGCACAAGCCACTAGAGATGGTGTATCATACATTTCTACTAATTTTGACTATGGAGACCAAGCGATGCATCTCATAAAAATTGAAATGTACGATATGAAGAAGCTATGTAAGATTCCAACTACTGATCATTGGAAACACACTACCACGAGGATTAAATATTATGTAAAGAATAATAAGGATAGCATCTATGACAGCACAAACGGCCTCGTATACAATATTACAAAGACAATAGCAGAAAGTGAAAAAGTTAAAAAATACTTTTTTAACAATGACATTAGTCGATTAGTGAATGTGAATCTGTTTACTTAAATTACTTCTGTGTATTCATTAGATCCAAGGAGGTGTCGTCTTGTGGTGCTGAGAGAAAAACAAGATTAGAAGGAAGAGATGAGTGTGGCATACGTGAACAGATCACTTCATTGAAAAGCAAAACTACAAAACAGATTGGAGAAGAAAAAGTGAAGAATATGCAGTACCCAAGAGCTGAATATCCATTTTTCAGTTCAAAATCTAGACGGTTGTTCAGTTTCGGAGACTGGCCACTCGTTATGAAACAGAAGCCTGAAGATCTTGCAGAAGCCGGTTTCTTTTATACTGGTCATGAAGACAGGACCAAGTGTTTCCATTGTGGTGGCGGTTTAAAAGATTGGGAAGATGATGATGATCCTTGGCAGCAGCATGTTCAGTGGTTTAGTCAGTGTGCTTATGTAAAGTTTAAACTCGATCAGTGCTCTGTATAAGATTGAATAGGGTGTTTATAAAGAAATAAAAAAATAGTATATTGCATATAATTTGTTTTATTTAATTTTATAATGTTTTCTTTAGTTACATACACATAACCTTAACTACTATAGTCTACAGTAACATTTCTATTTTTATCTATTTCAATAATATTATCAAACTCAGCATAAACAATACAATTAATTGTTTGTATTAGTGAGGTTTCAAATCGTACTTCTAATCTTACACTACCATGCTTTATGAGATTCCAATGAGCTGATGAGTTAGCTGATAAATCAGGAGTTAAATCAAATGCTAAAAGACAGTAACCTTTAGCATACTGTTCACGAGAGATTGCATTTCCTTCATTTAGAAAGTGAATACCAGTCCCCGAGAATAGAGTATGATATGCTGATGTAAATATATTATTATTAAAAGATGGTTGCAAAGCTTTTGAAGGTATTTGTTGACCATCAATATATAAGCTGAAAGAGTTAATACCATAGTTTTCAAAGTTAAATGGATTTTTAGTAAGCGAACCATTAAATGCAGAATTGTTTACAAATCCAATAATACATCTTTTGGGTACCTGTCCTAAGAATATATTATCAAGAGTTTTTCCTTGAACACCTGATGGAATTGTTAAAACTTTAACTTCAGCACGAGTAATAGGATATTTAGCAGTGGTAGAAGCTAAAACTTTCTGATGTGCGAGTAATACACTTGGGTTAATTCGTGCTCTTCGAACAATAAGAGTTGCGTCTGTAATGCAAACTTTAAACTTTACATCATTTGACCCAGCAATTAAATTAAAACTCTCTCTTGATCGAACTAATTTTACACTCATTTCAACGCCATTCATTAAAAATTTATCTTGATTGAAAATGTCACCATGAAGATGACCAATCATTTCTATTTCCCTACTTTCATTAACTAATTCCTGTCTTTTAACAAATCCTATGTTTTTACCATCTGTGGAATCCATTTTTCCTGCTGTATCCTCATACCAAAGGCTACAAGTAAGATGAGATTGTTTAGCAGCAGGAGCATAGTTTAAAAGAGTTTCCATGTATGCTCGATAGGCATAGGTATTATTAGGTGGTGATACAAGTTTTTGGTTTAAATAAACATCAAGTTGACTAAAAAGTGAATGCAACCAATTATTTACAGGTGCTACTGCTGTAGCTGATATCAAGTTTGATGAATCTTGATTTAATACTTTTGCCTTTATCTGGAGTAATGTATGAGACAAATCTATGTAGTCATCGCCTGTTCCAGGAACTTGAAACTCGATAGGTCCATCATCAGCAAGAGATGAAATTGGTTTATAGTGAATCCACAATCCATTTTCAATGCTTGTTTGTGTAGACGGTAATGCAAATAAATCTAATTCTGACTTAACGCACTCACAAGAATGATTATGAAGGAAAGACATATTTAATTTGAAAATATATCTTCGATGTTTTTTGGTTTTAGACCAAGTTTTTTCGTAGCTTTCACTTTAGCAGTTAGTGGTGGAATGAACGATGCCAATCGTTTTCTTTTAGTTATATATCCAGATCCTGTCATGTTAAATCGATCAATTTTGTTATCAGCCTTTCGTTTTAAGTTCGTACTAACTTGTTTAAGACGATCTTTTATTGAGGCTTCCATAGGACGCGCTTGAACCATATCCGATAAAAGTCCTACTCCAGCGTTTAATGCCTCCTTACCAACCACTCGAACACCACTTGAAAGTAAAGGTAAAACTGATCTAAATAACCCTCCTAAGAAGCTCCCAATACCATGACCGCGTTGGTATGGTGAACCCTTATAAATTACACCAACTCCTGATCCAGCTTGATGTGAATAATAATTTTCATATGGACATTTATGATGATCATGCGGAGAATACATTATTATAATTTGTGGAAATGTAGTTTAATACACACGGTTCCAAACTGGAATGGTATTTTTTGTCCTGTGCTCGATCTTATATCTATTTCCAGCGTATCGAACTCTCTTCGCATAACAGGTAAGTAGTGAGGTGGAGAGAAAACGTGCATTTTATTCGCACCATAAATGTATTTTGAAGGATCTAATGAAATGACTCTTAATAGCGGAGTCATAACATCACCCACAATCTGAGGATCGATAATGTCACAATATAGAAATAGTTGAGATGGTAACCCTAAGTGTAAATTAGCAGGACACTTCCCAAAATTTCTTTCTAGAAGATTTGTATTTGGTTCATAACCTAGTTGTAAACTTAATTTGGGTGATAATGTTACGGATGTTATATTTTTATCCAAAACAGAAATAGACACAAATTTTGTTATTTCATCATAACGAAATTTCAAGTTCTCTCTGATACCATTTAACGCTCTTAAAATATGTTCAACGTTATCATAGTTGGTAGCCGGAATATGTTTTTTGTAGTACACTGTTGATGGTTTATCTTCATTAGGCATTAACATGGTTTTTGTAATGTACACAACATTTTCATGATCTTGAACAGTAAACATGGTGCATGGGTATTGAAACTCGACAACTCCAACCGACCATTCACCTTCTAATTTCATAGCTTTTGGTAATTTTGTTGAAAAATTTGTGGTCTTGTTATCAGGAAAGTATTCCATTGAACTATTGCTGAGCAAAGTTAAATAAAAACTTTCTTTATTCATATTTCTTTTAAACTAGAAGCTAAAATCCAACTGTTAAATTTATCTGGATAACCTTTCCACTTCACTAATACTTCTTTTCTGTTACCCGAATAACGAGTACCAATTATTTTATCTATTTTATATTGTGAGGTGGGGTTGTAAGTGACCTTCTGTAATTCTCTTTCATAAAAAGTACCAACTATTGCTTCATCTTGTAAATCTGTTATTGTATAAACAACCCATGGAGATCTATCAATTATTGAAGATATAATAAATATTTCATCACTCCAATTTGATTCATATCCTTTTTGGAAAACATGTTTATATTTAGTTATTCGAACATAATCACCCACATTGAAATTTGGTTTTGGATTTTCTAAAGAAAGTTTGTTTGATCCTCTATTATAAAGATTAGTCCAAACTGTCATAATATTGGCGGAACTTACATCACATGGGCACATCTTAATACTAGAGTGAATGCTGTGATTATAAGAGTATATTAAATCCTGTAAAACATCTATGTATCTATAAGTATTGTTATGAGTGAAATAACGCCACATTTTCATTTTTAGAGTTCTTTGAAATCGTTCAACAATACTAGCCTTAATATCAGGATTGTTAGTGGTATAGTAATTTATCTTTTTGGATTTAAAGTATTTTTGTACATCTTTTGAAACAAATTCTGTACCTTTATCAGATTGTATGTGAGTAGGTGTGGAATTACTTTCAGTAAATATACTTTCAAAACATTCTTTAGTAGTTTCTGAGTTTTTCTTTTTCATTGGTCTTGCAAAAGCATATTTACTAAATACATCAATAACACAAAGTATATAGTTGAAACCATCATTATATTGAGAATAAGTTCGCATATCACTTAAATCAGCTTGCCACAGTTCATTAATATTTGATAGAATGTACCTATTACGTGGAAATTTTTTCCGACTGGGTTTATGTAATGTATATGTTTCTTGTGATTGTAACCATTCCTTTACTTGCTTTTTATCCATTTTACCCTTCATGGCTTTTGATAATTTATCAATACTACCAAAACCAGCGGGGTTAGATGGATCATAATAAATCCTGTTAATTTCTTCTAGTACGGGGTCCATTTTTCCCAATCGAGCTTTTTACGTATTTTAGTTATAGATCTTTTATCTCCACTGCTCGGTGTAGAAAACTCTTGAACTTCAATCTCAGAGGTTTTGTACAGATCTTTTGCTTGAAGTTGGTTAATAAACTCACATCTCTTTGGATTTCCAATATAAGTAAGTGGTACTTTAATATCTTTTAATGCTTTAGCAAATCTATCCCACCCTATCGGATCACTTCTTTTTAAGGGTCTTAGTGAATCATTTATTAAATCAACAATATTACTTCCAGGAATTTTTTCATTATCAATTATGACTGTGCCTTCATTATCCCAATGTATTTTACTTTTACTTGTTCCAATTAAGTTTAATAATGACTCACCTTTTTTATTATAAGTTTTTGGTATTAAACTGAGTATTTGAGTTGGTGTGTAAAGTGGATTTGTGTCATTTTCTTTACTTTTAATGGATCCTTTCTCATCCAACAAAGATTCAGCATCAACTGAACTTTTTAGATCTCTATCTTTATTTTTAAAACCAATTTTAGATTCATTTGAATCTTCATTAGATGTATCAGAATAAATTGGTAATCTGAGTGGTTGACGATCCTCTTCGGTAAAGTGAAGGTATCTTTGTAGTGTTTGTAAATATAACATCCACTTCTTGCGGTCTTCTGTCTTACTATTCATAATATTTTGCATTTCAATATCTAATCGAGACAAATTACTATTAACCTTATTTTCTTGTTTTAATTTTTCAATCAATCCAGGTTCAATAAGTATCATTTTCTTTGCATTTTCCATGTTAACTGGCTAGTCCACTTACTAATCCACTCAATATTGCACCTAATATTATTGGTAAGAAAGCCCCTCCTTTTTGTATGATTATATTTTTTCTTAGTTTATGTTTACACTTATGCACCAGTTTACGAAGTATATTTTTGTGTTTATTCAATTTTTGTTTATCTTGATCTTTAAGAGGTACCTTTCCTTGTAAAACGTTATGAATACATTCACAAATACAGTTTATTTCTTCTTCATCACATGTTTTAAGTAACGCTCTTTGATATTTTGGTTTAAGCGTATGCAAAGCGTTTAGCAAATGTTTATGCGTTGTGAGTCGACGATGCATCATTTAGAAATGATTTGAATTGTTTGATTCTTGGTGTATTTAAACTCTTTTGTGGGGACGTAGACTGTACAGTGCCCATTAAATGGGAAGACATTTGTCTTGATACGACAAAAATCATTGGTATTCTGTTTTAAATCAACCATTAAATATCCATGCGCTTCTAAAGTTGCATCCCTATAGGCATCTTCAATGAATTTTGGGTTGTCTGGTGACACTTGTCGTGCTAAATATCTTATTTGAGTTTTATCTCGAGGGTTTTTAAAATATATTATATAACTTGAGTTTAAAGAAATGTCTCTTTGACCTTTACCCTGATGAAATAAATTTTGTGTTAAATAAAATACACTTAGATTCCTGTGATGACTACCTTTTGTAAATATATCCACAATTCTTCCATCAGACTCTCTCATTAGATCATCAATAATAACAAGATGTGGGTTTTCACCATCAAACATATTAAGATTTGGAATTCCTTGATGATAGTTAACATTTGGTAAATTATATAAAGGTTGCATTTCATCAAAGCACCATGTGATCTGATTAAAATCACAATTACATATTTCTTTAACTGATTTTATGAAATTTGTTACAAAATTTGACTTCCCACATCCACTTGGTCCAGCCACAATAGCAGTAAACGGATGGATAAAGTGAAACATTTCACACGTCTAGAGTTCAAAGGGATGAAATAAAAAATGAAAATTATGTTGTAAAAATTAAATATATATATATTGCTAAAATTACAAAAAACATGTAACTGATGAAAAACAGACTGATCTGTATACTATTTCTAACACAATTATTACTTGTCAGAACTTTACAATCTTCTCAAATGTATGTTCACCGTTTTATTATTACTTAGATATCATTATTTACAATCGAATAATTAAAACTAACACAATTAGTACATCAGAATTTTACAATCTCAAATTTAAACCTACAAATAAAAACCACAATTATCTTACATTATTTACAATCAAACAATAAATTTTAAATATGTAATAAACTATTATATAACATTATAGTAATATCATAATTTTACAATCAATATAAATTTTGTATATGTACAGAAGTAAAAGTAAAAAGTATCAACACTTAACGTAATTTATAATGTCCCCAAGCCAATGTATCAATATTGTTGTCCATAATACATCGTTTGCTATCATTATATGATAAAGATGCTTTATTTATTTTTTGTGTAAAAATAGTGTGTTTGATTGACTTAAACCGAAGCATACTACAATATTGTACATTTTTATTAAACAAACACGATTTGTAATTTTCCATATTCATTTTTTTGGTAACACTTTTGTTAACCCCTTTTGCCTTTGCTATAAATTTATCTTCTACTTCCAAGGCATACATTTTTGATCGCAACCCTACAAATTCCTTCAACACTTTACCATTATTCTCGTCTTTAAAAAAACCTAACTTCTTTTTATTTATTTTTGGATAATCGTAAATATTATTTTCTGGATAGTCTGATGTATCAAAATAGTGAAGTAGGTCAGGTTTTATATCCTCATACAAATTATCTGTAAAAATTTGATATATCAAACTATCGGTATCGGTGTACAATAACTTAATTTTGTTATTAAACTTTTTAACCATGTAGTTATAATGAAATTCGTACATAAGGGTCTTAAATATATCTAAAATACAAAATCCTAAATAAATTGGCTTATCATAAATTAATTTTGTTTTTCGTAATTGTATTGCGACTAAATGTTCTGAAAATATTGATAAACTATGGAATTCTGGTTTTGCAATCAATTCCTGAGCACCTAAAACTTTACCACGATTATCCCAGTGAGTAAGTAGTTTAACGTTTACTCTTTTTTCAATATTTTCCATTGTCTTACCGAAGACAGAATTGTTCATTAATTTAAAAAAGTCTTTTTCAAAGTTTGATTTAGCTAACGTTCTCAAACTAGTATTTAAGTCTATGTATTTCTTTAGCCAAGAACTCTGTTTAAATTTTAAAATTCTATGTACTTTAATTAATTTAATTCCCATTTCAATGCATTGTTTTAAATTCCTGTAGTGAATGATGTATTTATTTTTATTATTTAAATTAGGAACTAATTTAGTTTCTTTAGTATTACCCACACATATGTTTTCAGGACATAATGGAAAGTCAGAATGCAAATTATGAAGTTCATCAGGATATTCCAAATCAACTTCTAAAACATAACCAAAATCAGACGTATCCAACACATTATAATCTGTATTACAATTTATCCATTCGAAACCACCAACAGGAAGGGATTGGGACATTGCCCAACCATATAAATTATTCGCATCAAAATATGTTAGATATGAATTAGGTTTTTCACCATCATAATCCTCCATGAATTTATTATTTGCTCTAGCAAAACGATTGCTACACTGAGATACACCCCCTCTAATACCAGCTTTAAAAAAAGCAATTTTGTCATAGTCCGTTAACAATTCTAATTCTATTTTCGTAAATTTTAACATTGCATCCCAACTTAAACCTGGAGCAGTATAGTAATGGGCAGGATCTAATCCATAAGTTTTAATACATAGCTTTCTGAAGTTTTCGAATACATCGGTCAAAAGTAAAACATCAGTTTTTAAATACAAATCGGAATAATCAGACATACTACTACACTTAAAATGTTGCCAAATATCTTTTGCATGATTATAATCATCATTTGAAATATTTGAATCTGTGAGTGAACTATAAAACTGGTGTTGATCAGGAAGTGACGGATGTTTCAAGCAATCACTATTACGCATAAATTCATAAGGATAAATACCTTTCCGTCTTAAACGTAAAAAATCTTCATTATTAGGATAGTTTCTTTTTAGTTCTTTAAACTGATCGTCATTAAGATTTTTAGCTAGCTGATCTAAACTACATGATAAAAATTTCAATAAATCTACGAATCTTAAACTTACAGGTTGATTATTTATTGTTAACTGTTTTGAAAATGATATGTATCGTTCTTTATTTTGTGGAATAACTTCAACTTTGCCATCATCGAGGTTTAATGCATGGACAATAAAATGAGCATCGTAGTGACCGAGGTTATGTAAAAATATTGGAACATAACGAGGGGTTCTGTACTTAGAACTACACACTTGATGTGCAACACCCCTAAAACTGCCAGTGTACCAATCAAAATCGTAAAAAGGATCTTCATTTAACTGAGTTTCACAAATATGACAAATGTTTGAATTTGAAATTTTAATTTTATCTTCATCTGATAATGGAACGGGACATTTTTGGAAACAATTTTTTTTAACTATTGTTTTCACATCTTCACAAAGGCGATTCATAAACACTTGTGCACAGTTTGGCCCACTATACGTCTCATATTTTGATAATCTGTCATCATATGAACATTTAATGTAATATCTGAAACTATACACTTCATGTTTTTGAATATTAATTGTACTAGGCTTGGATGGATCGTTACTACATGATTCTATCGGGTTCAAAAATGCTTCAAAGTCTGCATAAACCACAAAGGGCATTTCCAACTTTTTCACGAATTTATCAAATTTTATTTTATTATTTGATGTTGCTTTACCGAACCAATCCTTTTTGGAATCCTTACCGTTTGGTAATTCCGTACAAATGTGAGCGCAATCATATTGTTGATGGTTATTAAGTCTTTCCTCTGATGGGAAATGAAGTAAACATGAATCGCATATATAAACTGCGTGATGATTACTCGAGATTTGTGAGCTAACTAACCGCGATAACTTTTTAATATAACAGTAATGATTGTTAGTACCATTCGATAAATATAGTAAGTTGATATGATTAGGTGTACGACATTTTGTTAAATATAAAGGACCTACAACTGAATTACACTTTTTTTCTTTATTATACTCTAAACCAAAAACATTTATACTAATATTGTTTAATTTCTCTACTTTTGATATATCTACAATTTTAACCGGAAAAGAAATACCAGTAAATTTTAGTTTATTTTCATGAATTGCGTATGATGTTACACGATCTACACTTTTACATACAGGATATAAACCGGAGAGTAATGCCCATTTGAAACACATATTATCATTATTTTTAACATTGATTACAGCTTTTTTTAATTTAATATCCTGAGGAAGATCGATATATGAACTACCACGTAAGGGGTTGAATTTGTTAACATTCATATCTATGTATTTAATTTGATTAAGACTCCAACCACTATCTTTTTTTTCAAATTGCCAAATTTTACCAACAACAGTGTCTATTAATGATGAAAAAAAAATATTTAAGTCATCACCCTGACAAATTATGTAATTAAACGTTTGAAAATCAAATGTATTTTTAATATCTTTAGTTTGTTGTATGAAATCAGCATGCAATATAAAGTTTATTTTAAAAATTGTATGTTGTTGAATACATTCATTGATTAAAAATAAGATATCAATTTTTAATGAATTTAAAAACGATTCCGGTGTTTCAAAATATTGCCCCGATTGAATTGTTTTACTATTAATTCTATATGTTAAAATTCGGTTGCCAAAAGCGGTTTCAACAACTGTAACATTTGCTAGTGAATTATGTGATTTTAAAAGATTATTTTTGTGAACATTGCTTTTTAAATGGTTATTTAGATACCTTTTATTAATAAAAACATGACATGTGTCACATTCCACCTTATTGTTGTCCACGTTATTCGTTTCAGTCGATGATGTAGAAGCTCCTTCATCAAATTTTGCTTTCTTGGGAACCTTATTTTCGTCTGTAGTGATACCTCGTTTGATACCTCTTCCAACTTGTGGTTGACTGTAACAAAACAGCAAGAAAATTATTAGACAAATCTTAAAATAAAACAATACAACAATAATCTTTCTTATTGAGTTTGTACTTCTAATACTTACATCAACGCTGTTTCAACCATCGCACAGTGATTATACAACTCATCATCATACAATGAATCAAACAGTTCACACTTCTCCATTTCATCACAAACTTTAGGCAGCTCCTGATCGAATTCGTTGATGAATAGTTCCATATTCTCTTCCATGGGTGCGGAAAAGAAAGCACTGGTACACACTTCACTGAAGTTTTCCATATTTATAGCAAAGAAGAAATTAGGTAGCACAGTAAGTAACAGTTAAGTGTTGGTAGACCAACTGATACCCAATTTCAAATAATGTTCAAGATTTCAAATAATGTTCATTATATAGAGTCTAGCAAAGGATTAAAAAGTCAGGTAGAATCTAATGAGTACACAGAAGTAATTTAAGTAAACAGAATCACATTCACTAATCAACTAATGGGTGTCATTGTTAAAAAAGTATTTTTTAACTTTTTCACTTTCTGCTATTGTCTTTGTAATGTTGTATACGAGCCCGTTTGTGCTGTCGTAGATGCTATCCTTATTATTCTTTACATAATATTTAATCCTCGTGGTAGCGTGTTTCCAATGATCAGTAGTTGGAATCTTACATAGCTTCTTCATATCGTACATTTCAATTTTTATGAGATGCGTCGCTTGGTCTCCGTCGTCAGAATTACTAGAAATGTATGATACACCATCTCTAGCGGCTCGTGCCACGGTTGACGATAACAGTTTCTTCTTTTTTATTTTTGGTGCCACTTCAAAAAAATGATCAATCGGTTGTGATTTCCTTTTTCCACCATCGCATGTGTTATTAATAACGATGTCATCGTTCTCTTCTTCATGTTGAGGGGAGAGCGGTGAGTAGTAATACTGTTTATAGGTATTTTCATCGAAGTTGAATGATTTCTGCAACAAGACAGTTATCATGTTAATATCAATTTGTTTACACTTAATCACACACGTTAGGAAACAACAACAAGAATACAAGTAAGTTTGTCAATAGAATAAACACTTACCTCCATGGCCATTGATGCGTTGAAGTAACACAAACGTAGTATTGGTAGACGTATACAATCCACTGCGGTCAAACGACCATAGACTGACTGCATGACTGCAATGTACGATCTTATATAGCACCATTCTTATCTAAAACAAATTCCTAAATACAACGAAACTGATTGTAACTCTATGAATCACCAAAATTATCTCACGTTCCTCCGGAAACTGATAGTAACTCTATGAGTCAACAAACTTATCTCACATTGCTGGCATCAACCTGTTTTGTGAGTGCTACAAAATAATGCGATTTAATATTTACAAATCACTATAATTGAACATTCCTATGACAACCATTGAATAGATTGGTAGTGTAATAATATGCTATATCATGGATACACTAGAAGTACAAAAACATCTGAAAAAGATTCATCCCAGTCTAGAAAATAATGTTTATGCTGCTAATAGACTCCCTATGTATGCCCATGCACCAACGTATATAATATGCAATTTGGATGCGGATGATAAGCCAGGTTCACACTGGGTAGCTGTACATATCGATACGAATGGCATCGGTCAATATTTTGATTCGTATGGGCGAACACCTGCGCGATATCATCTCGAGTTTTTGAAAAGGAATTGTAAAAGATGGGGCTGGAGTATTGATAGGATTCAGAATGATTGGACTTCAGTTTGTGGTGAATATTGCTTAATGTATTTGCTATATAAGTTTCAGGGATGTTCAATGCATAGTTTTACAAACATATTTACAGGGAACACACTGTACAACGATATTTTAGTGGATGAGATGTTCCACTCATATTTTGTAGATAAAAATAAAATTTGTGAATGACGCATGTGTTTTATTGATCCCGAATAGCAAAGTAAGCAATGGTTTATGAACAATAAAATGATACAGTAGCAGTAACAATGAGTAATACATGCATACATACATACGTCAATGCAATCGTAATGAGGGTGCGTGGCCGGGCGCACGGACAATAGATAAGAAAAGGCGAACAATGAAAGTCGATAACGAGGGTACGGTGTCACCGGAAATGAAACAGATTGTTGCTAATTGATTTCTGTATCTCCGGAACCATGCATCCTACGCGAAAACGGATTGCAGAAACGTGATCAGCGGACCCCAAAACCTTTTTTTTTTTTTTTTTTTTTTTTTTTTTTTTTTTTTTTTAGTTTTGAAACGCCCTGGACCGCGATTGCGCCAGAAGCGGTGGTGCGCCAGAACCGGTGAGCCACGGGATTGGTGCGCCAGAACCGGCAAATCACTACTACTCGTACTGTACGCGTAGTAGAGTTTTCCCGCGTAAATCCTGATCTGCGAATTGCGGGATAAAAAGTAGCTCCTTTATCGTCCAGTGACAAACAGAGTGACACAGAAATTTCGTAAGTTTGTGTATCAGTATCGTGTAAATAACTATAAGTAAGGCTTGCACTGGCGGGACGGGTCTACTCAAATCTGTGGTTCTTTCCTCAAAAGGCCATTTTTTAGACTAATCTACATAATCTTCATAAACGATTGTGAATATGTGAACTATATTGTAGGTTATTATATTCCAGTTAAACATGATTGTCTGGCAGTTTGAGTGCTTTTGCCCCCTACCCAAACGTCCTTACCTTGGTATTGTTCGTCAAATCGTTAAGGTCCATGTTCTAAGTTGACCTATAAGTAGGTACGTCATTTGACAAATGCTTGCACTGTATGTACAGGCCCACTCAAATCTGTGAGCATCTTTCTTCAAAAGATCGCCTCAGACTAAAACCTACAAGGTTCCCATATAATTAAACCAGTATAGATTGTATGGACTTTAAAAGAGACGGACCCCTGAGTTTGTTTCGGTGTTTCTTCTCAGTGTAGTCAGTTAGGAAACACCGGCCTCATCTAGTTAATATTTACGAAAAAAATTACGTGTAAAAGTGTTATTTAATAACCAATTTGCAAAATAAAGATCATTTATCATTTAGTCCCTACATGAGAAAACAGTTATTTTGAAATCTCAAACAGTCGCTTAAGTTTTTATGATAGAAAAATAAAATTATGCTTGAATCCTGAGTGGCCTTAGCATAATGCACATTCAGGTACATAGTTTAGTTATATACATAATGTAACCAACCATGAAACTCCACTCGTGGTTAATTAGCCGAGATTGCACAATAATAAGTCCTTCTGTACCTTTGTATAGCATAAAGTTGAAATAAATAAATTGAAGGGTCTAATATATGTCAATAATAGTTATGTAACGAACAAACGTTCATAATTAAATTACTTGGCAAATTTATTGTGCAAATCAATCAATTATATTATAACAAATAATCAGAGAAAAGTGTGGTTTTCAAGGTATGTGGTAATATTTTATTTATAGACAGTTTTCAAATTATCCAAAAAATGTGGAACGCTTCACGATTTTGCGTGTCATCCTTGCGCAGGGGCCATGCTAATCTTCTCTGTATCGTTCCAATTTTAGTATATGTACTGCCGAAGCAAGTACAACTATAACTCACAAATATATGCCCCATTACTAAACGGTACGAAAACTTTAATAGCGCGATTCAGGTTTCCATACATTTGGGGATATTTGTGTGATGATTGCGTACGGCGCCATCTGTTGTTGCAAAGTATCAACTAAGTGAACTTTGGTTAACACTTCCTATATCTAATATTGTACTGTGTATAACTCTGTTACACATTGTGCGTGATTAATTAGTCAAGATATTGTTAATATTCTACCTAGATATTGATTTTTGTTGTGTTTTTTACAATTCAAATAGAAATGTAATGCGGTTTTCCAGTATTTTATTTACAATGCGCAACTGCCTATTTGAGCTCCTCAACCAAGTATCTGAGAGATACGGTACGGTACGTACGGCTTAGCAAAACTGTTGTGAGATTTACTGGCTTCTGATTAATCGTATCGTTGCGCCCTTTGATATGGTGTCAAATCTTGTATCTATATGAATTGGTCAACAAACAACAATCAACAAACATTTCACTTTTCCATAGAGAAACTCAAATTACTCGTAAAACTCGTAGAACAATTCAGACATTTATAAAATAAAAATGTTAACCTTTAAAATAGCCGTGAGTTTAACGGGTTAGTGATGTGTTCATGTATAATTCATTGGTCAGTTAGTCCCCATATCACTCAATTACCTAGTACCGACTAGTGTCAAACACGCGAACCGACATTTAACCTTTTTAGTTACTAATAATGTTTTAATGTCATAATTGTCAGTTAATAGTTAATCTATGATTTTACTATGGTTTTCTATTGTGTTGTTAATTGGGTCCTTGTAAGTCAAATTTAATTAAATTAATTTAAATGTACCATTTATATTTCAACTGCATGATTTCACATAGATACACAATGAATGATAATCTTACAGATACATGATTTGCGTTTACAGTTTTAAAACAAATTAAAGTTGGAAGTAATTTCATTTACGAATTCCAAATAATTATTCAATTTTGGAACAACGAACTGTGTGTGATCACAATGTTCATATTGTAATGCGACCTTTTCTTGGAAAATGTTCATTACAGTCGGGCACTAAATAATCATCTGAAAACAAATTATACTTAGGCTACTAGGTACTTGCTTCGGTCACAATAGCTTTATATTATTTCAAATTATAGTATAGAAAAGTTATTTTATTAATAAAATACTCAGTGGCCAAACATTATACTAACTATTTATTAGTAATACAAATTATTTAAAAAGTGGGATCAAATCGAGTCATTTTGATAAAGGGCATGGGAATCGCATATGAGTATACTTTGATCTTTTTGACTGATTCTGTAGCTAGGAAGATGTTACTTTGTCTACGTTCCGATGGTTTGTTTTGTATGTCCAAGATTGGTACTGAAACTGTCAACGTGGAAGCGTTCGAAACATAAACATAAAAGTGCCGACTACAGTTCGCACTTATCTCCGACAGTTCTATCACTACCGCTGCCGAGAACTAAACGCTGTTCCCAGGACATTTACCAAAGAGGTCACGTCTGAATAACTAATAATACGGTCACAAAACTATCCCTGTATAACTCACAAACAAACTTCCCTGATAAATCTCATCCAGATATCGTATAAAACAAATTTTTCCAACTAAATACATAATTCATACAAAGACTGTATCGATAATCGGTTCGCTTGCTACCGGGTAGCATTTTCTTTGTGAACGCCTGGAGCCACGCAGATACGGCGCTCGGCAGAAATAATAGGACAAGTTTTATCAGTGGCAGAGACAAGCAAACCGAATGGTAGCTTATCGCTAGAATACTCTTTCAAATTACAGTGGTGGCGTAACTTTTTATCAGCTGGCCCCTGGCTCTGGACCTCATAATCAATAAGTGGGCCCTGCTATCTAATGGTGGGATTGCAAAGGAAACGGTGTAAGTACGAAATTGATAAGATTTGCGGTATGGGCTTAGTTAGTCGAGTTCCATGATTCGTTTAATGTTAATTACATCAAGGTATTAACACATTTAAATTTCTTCCGCTCTGGGTGAAGAGGAAGGGAGTGTCAGACCTGTATTGACTAACAACCCACCCTATTCTTACAGTTTCCTTTGCGTCATGGGGCCGCAATATCTCGTTAAAACATTCACGCATTACCGACAGGCAATGGCCCTGACTGACTGACTGATTCTGACTGCTCTTTGAGCAGAGACCCCCGCCACTGACGTAGAAAATAATTGGTATCCATACAGATTCCTATAATTTTTTAGGACATTTCAAATGTCTATGCAAATTCCGAGTCCCAAAACTTTATAATTTTCAGTCAAGTTCAAAAATTAGGCTTGACCAGATCACAATTGGAATCCTTCTAATCCCTGCCCATAGGCAAGCGATCCAAGCCACACATAACACGTTATCTCACAAGTGTCATACACACAAAACATTTTCCGGCTAAAAGTGGGTTATCACAGTTCACAATGGGTCCGCTAGCCGCGACTCCATCTGATAGGCTTCTTGCCAGTTGCCTCAGACTTGGCTCACTAACAAATATGACTGGAAATACTCGGGTGACTATGACTAACATTTGTTACTGGAAACAGTTGTTGAAGAAAGTTTTGCTGTTGGACTGTTTGGTTCATGTTGATGCTGACCCTAATATCTTTGTTGTAGGCTAATTTTCCGCCACTATCGTTTCTCATCGTCACCAAAAGAGTTTTTTGCCTAGAGCATCTGTTTTGTCTACTAATACTTATACGGTAGTCTAAATACCTCAAACATTGCTATGGATTAAACTTTAAATAAAGTATTTATTTTATTTTAATTAATTAACAGAACTAGCACCTGCCCGTGTTTTTTTTTGCCTTGAGTCAAAGGGATTGAAGACCGGACAAACCAATTTCTAAATTTATTTGAAAAGGGCTGAGAGCGCAATATCCAAAGCTTTCAAAACGCCTGAAAACATAGTTACTAATTTTTTACCCTTTATTCATATAAAAAACATTACTTCTTTATATATTGTTTCTGATTTAGAGTAAAACTAAATTTTGTTATGTATATTCCGTCGAAACTTTGTGAATTATTGAATGGTACCAAGTAAACAACGTGGGCGCCCTCTATCTCATTTAACTGAAGTTATATTTTCAGTTTGACAAATTAACAACTAGACAAATTAGTGAGAAACTTTAATAAATTGTTTAGTAAACAAATTGTGAATAAGATTTGTTGTTATTTCTGTAAATAAAAGCCGCGGCTTTGTTTGCGCTGGAGGTTTTTCCCGCGTAAATCCAGATCCTGTGAGAATTTCGGGATAAAAAGTAGCCTTAAGCTGTCCAATAACCTTCTCTATCTTCTAGTTAAAGTTCCATTCAAGTCCGTTCAGCCGTTCCAGAGATTAGCGCGGACAAATAGAAAGACTGACAGATAGACCGACGGACAGAAAGAAATGGTTGTTTAAGTGTTGTCTAATAACTATCAGCAATTGAGAAAACACAGTTATTTTGAAATCACAGATAGTTTTATTTGAATGTATAGATAGATTTGGAATTTCATTCGTGGAAAAATTTTGCCTAGAACACAAGGTACAGGACATGGAGTTCCCCGAGATTACCACATGTTCCGGTCCTCTTTAATGGCACCCAGAGTACTGACCCTCATCAGGTCATCGATACCTTGCCGCTATGTACTACTGTTTCTACGAACTTATTTCAGGCGACTTTATATCTTATCTCTTTGTGCGGTGCGCAGTACCTTTAAATTGGTTTCATATCTAAGTTATATTACTCGATGCAACACGCAGAACAAAAATAACACAAGTATGTAAATGCACGACTTCAACTATAACTTAATGTCAGCTCTGCACATGTCATGTTTGTAAGTGATTGCTTACTTAATTTAAACTTTGTTTCTTCTTCGTACGAACATTTAAACTTTCATACTTACTCAAATTTTTAACCGACTGCAAAACAAATGGAAGTTATGCTTTCGTGTAGGTATTTTTTATTTATTTTAAGCTTAGTTCCTACGTGACGTATGTGATATGTGTTGTTTTGTATGTATATACATATATGGATCTCATATGATTTGATCACTACAGCTTGTATGGACTATAAGAGACGTTGACCTCTCAGTTTGTTTCAGTGTTTCTTCTCAGAGTAGTCAGTTAGGAAACACTGGCCTCATCTAGTTTACATTTACGAAAAAAAAAGACGTGTGAAAATGTTATTTATGACTTATTTGTAAAATAAACATCATTATTGCATTATATACGCATTTGATGCAATAAGCACCAAAATGTCAAATACTTATAATTCTTTTTAAAGTCCAAAAAAGAGGTATTCCTCGAAGCGCTACCATTTTGAAGCGCTCCTTTTTAGGGTTCCGTAGCCGAATGGCAAAAACGGAACCCTTATAGTTTCGACATGTCTGTCCGTCTGTCTGTCTGTCCGTCCGTCCATATGTCACAGCCATTTTATTCCGAAACTATTAGGACTATACATGTAAAACTTGGTAGGTAGATGTATTCTGTAAACCGCTTTCCGATTTTAAGAGAAAATTTAAAAAATATTTAAAATGAAGGGGGCTCTCCATACATGGAACTGAAACTGAAAATATTTTCTTTCATGAAACCTATACGTGTGAAGTATCTATAGACAGGTCTTTAAAAATGACATTAAGGTTTCTAAAATGACTTTTTCATAAAGTTAATCGTTTAAAAGATATACGCTTCCAAAATGGTAAAATGTGTGTCCCCCCTCTAACTTCTATAATAATAAAGTGAAAAATCTAAAGAAACCATATGTTGTAGACCTTAATGTAAACTTTCAACCAAAATTGGTTTGAACGAGATCGAGTCAGCAGTTTTTGAGATACACTATATTTTATAAAACCGCAAATATAACTTTGTAATTCATACAAATACTATGAAAAACAAAGTTATTTGGCGTAGTTGTAAAAATTGTAAATAATCTAGTTTTAAGAAATTTGCAAGGCTGTTTGTTATTTTTTTTCAAATAAATATATTAAGTATATTATATTTATTATAGTTACTACGGATTACGGAACCCTTCATGGGCGAGTCCGATTCGCACTTGGCCAATTTTTTATTCCTCGGAGCGCACCTTTTAGTAGCACTCTCGATTGCAATTAAAAATATAAAAATTTTAGTCCTTGAAGCGCACCCACGTTTAAAAATAGGGAAGACCATGAAGTAAACGTAATAATTATATTTTTTTAAACTCATCATCATCATCATCATCGAAGTTGCTTAACCAAAAGTATGAAATTGACAGAAAAATATGTTTTTGCTTTCGGCACTAGAATGTGTATTCAAAAAGTGACGTGTATTCAAAAAGGATGTTACACACAGATATAATATAAATGATATGCGTATAATAGGTAAGCACATTGCAGCAGGACCTACATAATAATTACAAGATTACTGTGTATGATGTTATCGTAAATACAGTTTTATACAAGAATATTAAAAAAATAAATATAAATGAATTCAACGTTATGAAAATGTAATAAATATGACATAGCAAAAACACCCGTCAACATAACAGCTTACATTATAGCAATCCAATCCAAAAACGAGTGAGTAAGCGAGAAGGCACTTTACCATAATGTAAGGCGACATCTTGCTTGCTTAGTCAATGATTCTATATAAGACTTTTTTGTTGCTGATCATTTATCTCTATATGATCTGTTAGTTTTATTTATTAGTAAAATCCTCTTTGAATACACGTTACTCTTTGAATACACATTATGGTGCCGAAAGCAAAAACATATTTTTCTGTCAACTTCATACTTTTGGTTAAGCAACTTCGATGATGATGATGAGTTTTTAAAGATATAATTTATTACGTTTACTTCATGCTCTTCCCTATTATAAACGTGGGTGCGCCTTCAAGGAATAAAGTTTTAATATTTTTAATTGCTATCGGGAGCGCTACTAAAAGGTGCGCTCCGAGGAATAAAAAAGGAGCGCTTCAAAATGGTAGCGCTTCGAGGAATACCTCTTTTTTTGGACTTTAAAAAGAATTATAAGTATTTGACATTTTGGTGCTTATTGCATCAAATGCGTATATAATGCAATAATGATGTTTATTTTACAAATAAGTTATAAATAACATTTTCACACGTCTTTTTTTTTTCGTAAATGTAAACTAGATGAGGCCAGTGTTTCCTAACTGACTACTCTGAGAAGAAACACTGAAACAAACTGAGAGGTCAACGTCTCTTATAGTCCATACAAGCTGTAGTGATCAAATCATATGAGAGCCATATATGTATATACATACAAAGCGCAAGGAATAAAATTTTAATATTTTTAAGTGCTATCGGGAGCGCTACTAAAAGGTGCGCTCCGAGGAATTAAAAAGGTGCGCTTCATTAGGTGCGCTTCAAAATGGTAGCGCTTCGAGGAATACCTCCAAAAAAAGACCGACTCTCCGTTTCGTTGTAATAATAATTCTGACTATTAAGTCCCTACTGCTCGGACACAGGTCTCCTCTCTACGAGGGTGAATAGACCTTGTCCACCAACCACACAGGCCCAGTGCGGTTTGGTGGATGTCACACGCCGGTTTCCTCACGATGTTTTACATGACTGATTTGAGAGCAAGGTAGAGATGATCTGGGGACACGGCAGTGCCCCCGCCAAGTCGAGCGCAAAGCATACACTGCCGTACCATCCTTTTCTGGAACCATTTCGGCGTATTTCCAGGCCCCTATTTGGGGACCTCTGGATAGATTAAGAACGCTGAAATTATCGTCACACTTAAACCACATAATTTCATGTTTGTAGCTTGTTTATTTCGTAAGTTATGCAAAAGCAAAGTTGTACTATTTCGACATATACAAGGTGTAACAGATTAAGCGCAATACCTCAGACACCCCAATTAGAATATTAAATTATAAGTATGAAACAACATCCGTAATCAAATAAATTGAAACCAAACCTAGACATTTTTTATAAAATAGTTATCCTTACTAAACGCAAAACGTATGTGCGTCATATAATATTCTTACGCAGACGCATACACTCATGCAATGTTAGCGGCCGACACGCACACGAGCGCATTTACTTGAATTATAGATTGTATTAATTTGTCATGATACTGTGTTTCCATTTTAAGTAAAATGAAAGATTTTTCCCATCAAAATTTAACTCCTATTTTTTATGACGTTAAACGATTCAGAAGCCGATTCTGAACCAACTACTTTCAGGAATTGCGTTTATTCTGTTACACGTTATATAGACTCACTGATCATGAAAATAGAACTAGTACTTCCCATAAACCTAGAGAGCTGAAATT
Source organism: Tholera decimalis (assembly GCA_943138885.2). Lineage (NCBI taxonomy): Eukaryota > Metazoa > Arthropoda > Insecta > Lepidoptera > Noctuidae > Tholera > Tholera decimalis. The sequence continues at coordinate 9,840,237 of OW964554.2, forward strand.
TGGCATAGAGGTAGGGTTTAGTGCCTATATGAAGGAAAAACAATCAAAACTAGGATCATGTAAGATCTGGAGTATCTTACGACCCTGAGGAGAAACCGTAACAGACTAGCCAAGCTATTGAAATTATCGACATGTTATGTTCACAAAGTTTATTGAGCGCGGTTAGCCCTTTCTTTTAAAATTAAAAAAATTGAAGGTCTGAAGTATCTGATGAAGAACCCTAAGAGCTCAGCTGAACTATGGGAGATATGGAAATGCGCCTTGACAAAAGTTATTCAATGTGACGAGCCTCTTCTTATAAATGAATATGAAACTGGAGTCTGAATAATTAAAAAACTAATCAAGTAAAAAATTGCTTTCTGCAAAAAGAAGTGAAATCCCACCAAAAACATCCTGTAAAAAATTAGCCAAGTCTCTGCTTAGAGATTTCATTACTTTTTATAGAGAAACAAGCAGCTTAGGCGAGACTTGGCTATTTTTTACAGGATGTGTTTAGTGGGATATAAATTACAATATAAATGTGCCTAACTGCGTTTGAACCCACGACATGCAACTCGCAAGACAGGTCTGTTACCACTGGGTCACCTCTGCTCTCCGTTTTGTTGTAAGTAGTATAGTGCCCGGCACGTAACTTGGCAAAAGTCTTTAGATACGCAGAAGTCGATTTTTAGGTGTCAGCGGGACGCGGGGTGTTATGTAGCCTCAACCCGAGCGCGCGATTGGTACGTCAGTAGACTCAAGGCCTCTCGCACTGGGTCTACGCCCCGTTCGCTCCCGAATACACTGCGTGCACGAAGTACCCTTTGTTTTTGTTACGAGTTATTTTTATTGTGTTAAATTTAGTTTTTGTTACGTTGATTACAATGCCAGAATTTCTCTCCTTTCTTTATAATTTTCTTCAAAACAAACATGATTAAAAATAATTTATAGCAATAATCATAGAATAATGATAAGCAATAAAAGAGATCAATTTTTTCTTTCACTAACTGCACGATGCACGAACTTACCCCCACTACGCCAAATCCTTTCCAACTTACGTGCCAGGGACTATATAATCTTTAACATCACCACTCCTCTCAAAACGGTGAAGAAAAACATCGGGATGTAACCGGTATGCCCTAGGACCGAAAGTATGAAGACTTGCGACTTACACCAACCAGCATTAGGCCCGCGTGGTGGATTATGGCCCATTCCTCCTCATAGAGAGCAAGACATGTGGGACTCAAGATTCCCAGCTCTGGGAACGATATAGACTAGTTATGTTATGTAAATACTGAGTAACGACACTTAGCTACATAGGTAGTCAAACTTCGACGGTTTTTAGCTAACAACTGCAATGCCGTGAGCCATAATTTATGGCATACTAGCTTCCGCCCACGACTTCGTCCGCGTGGAAAAAAAATCCCCCGATTTTGAAACATTCTTCATTAGTGCTCCGCTCCTATTGGTCATAGCATGATGATATATAGCCTAAAGCCTTCCTCGATAAATGGGCTATCTAACACTGAAATAATTTTTCAAATCAGAACCGTAGTTCCTGAGATTAGCGCGTTCAAGCAAACAAACAAACAAACAAACAAACTCTTCAGCTTTATAATATTAGTATAGATTAATTTCTAATTTGCCACTATGCAAAAGCACGTCTCAGCATGAACTATAACTATTTGCTTTTGAGTCACTACACCTTTGGTGTGTGGGGCTGTTGAGCCTCAAAGAAGTGGGTAGGTACTTAAGTAAGCACCATAGTATATACCACCTGTATCCACTTGTCATATCGATGGTCTAAATATCAGAGTTCGTAAATCCATTTGAGTAAATTTTACAAGAGCAAGACAAAACTGATAATTTAGTGCATTTATTGCAGTATTTCTACTTGTGATTCAAGGGTAGAATTGATAGTAGAGAAATTTATTTATACTATACTTTTTTATTATTGCATTGTATTTTTACATTTTTCTTCTGCAAGAACCAACTATGTAATACTTAGTTATGTTTAAATTTTATACTTCTAAATGGTACCATGTTGTAACTGTGTTTGTCTGTATGCGTTTTTCTTTGGTAAATAAATACATTTATTATTATTATTTATATTATTTATAAGAAAATTAGTATGAACTTTTTTAGGCACGGTGTTTAGAGTTAGGAAGTGTAAAAGCATAATATAGTTCGATAGGTGTATATCTTTTGGGAAATAAGAATTAGTCCATTGTATAGATTATAAAATACTGCACTAGATGGCATTAAAAGTCTATTCTTGTATTTTTTTTTACAGTAAAGCATTTTGATAATTAGACCGACGATACCATATCGTCAGTCTAATTAATTATCAAAGTAGGTCAAATTATCATTTACGTGTCTTATTGCCAATATGGCAATAAAGTAAGCCATACACGCTATGCATTACCGTAAAGGTTACCTGTGTAGGTTTGCCTGCAAAGATCGGCAGCGCGTGTGGGCACGTTTCGGTATACCGGAGCGGTCTTCAGTTAATTTTGCGATGGCTTCAACTGAGGACGATGAGGCGCTAGCATTCACAGGCCTTACGTTAATTTTGAGAAAAAAAGATGCAACAATAACGAAGAACGAGTGAAGGGAGTGTTGTAAAAATTAGTTATTGAAAAGAAAAACTTATAATCATGTTCATTCATTCATTCATTCATTTATTTATTCCTTAACAATTTACATTGTGTTGAATATACATTTAATAATAAGTTATATACAAGAAAAATACAAAATACAACGAATGTGAAGATAACATTTGTGTCAATCATTACTAAAAATTATGTCAAAAAGTTACATTAATCTATAAAGTTTAAGTTTTAAATATAATGTCAATGCAAATTAATGTTAAATGTCAGCAAAAAAAAGTCAAAATTATATAATGTCAAGTGATTAAAAATAGAAATACGAATTCAATTATTACTGTGTCATTTTGTATTAATTAAAATTCGAACCTGAAGATTTTAAAACTATTTCAGAATGGATGAGAACACATACTTAAAATTACTGACAATGATTACTCCTATGATGGCCTCTTCGGTGCACCGTAGTGTGTATGGCCGACTAAGGCACATAAACCTTCTTATTAAAGTTTAAATTTTGCTAACCTATTGAAGTTCATCACCGAGGATGTTCATCATTGGGCTAAGCCCTAGCCAGAACTAAGAATTTCCACACATTCATAGACATTTTCAATAATGGAGGAAATTCTATTTTTTTTATAAACTAATATGTAAAATACAATAATATGAAATAATCATAAAAATTTTAGTACAACTGAAAAAATTGCGCTTGCGCATGCGATACTCGAGACACTCTAGCACGTGATGTCAGTCTACTGTAACGAACAAAGCGGCTAGTATTCGCTTAGTACTCGTCATTTCATTAAGTATTAAAAAAATCTTTTTTTTAAAGATTACTAGCAATGTGGGTAGAATTTACATTACTAGCAATCTTGTTAACCTCTCCAACTAAGCTAAATATACTTGTGTCTGGAGTGGATTCACTCCAGACACAAGTATATAGTGCAATAGTGTAATGGGTGGGATTCGAACCTGCGACCTTAAAATTAAGCACTTAAGACACAAACGTCAGTGTTGCTTATTTTATTAGTATATTGACTTTTTTGCATGAGTTTATCAACATCATAAAACTTCTCCTTCAATTAATATATTTATGAATCACTAGCTGTTTCCCGTTACTTCGTTCGCATGTTAATTTCAAACATTTTTCACACGGAGCATAAGTACCTATTGAAGGTTTTCGAAGTATGGTACGTAATTATGTATATATGTCGCAGTATGATAGATAAAGCCGTAATATGGTTATATCCCTAGGGATATAATTATATACAGTAACATAGTTATACGAAAGCGATTCATTACTATCTTACGGTCGCAATCTAGTAATATGTTTATCTGTTAAACTAATCTAGTTGAATAGTTATAAATCTACCACAAAATCAAATAAAACAATATATTGGTTTTTATTTTTATTACAAAATCAACTTTTGGCAACCTGCAATTAGTTACAATACTTTTTAGCAATAATACGTGTTAAAGTTGGCAGTGATTTTATGGTGTCCCGTCTTAGCCTTCTAACCTAACCTATCCGAGTCGGGGTACTCTGAGTCGGGTAACCATGATCCTACCCAACCTCCTCCGACCCAATTGATCACCGACTGGAGGAAAGTAAGTGAAAAACTGAAATCCACCACGTCGCCTCACTTGGACACCATTCCTGACCACATAGTCTCAGTCGCTGACACGACGGCGGCGATCGACTCGCTTACAGATCACGTACAATCCGTCCTGAACGATTGTTCAAGGGAAGTTCCAGTAGCGGTAGACCACCGCTGGAAACTCCCGGACGATGTACGGAATCTGATAACCGAGAAGAACGCAGCCATCCGTGCATACAGCGCTTTTCCCTGCGCTGCAAACAAAGCTCACATGCGCAACTTACAGCGTGCTGTAAGGAAACGCATTGCCGAGCAGCGTAATGCGAGCTGGGACAAGATGCTGAGCGAGCCCACCCATCTTGCCTTCTGGCAGCTTCAGAGGAAGTTACGATCCACTGAAGAGGCCACAATGCCTCCTCTCATTCGTCCCGATAAGAGTGTTGCCTTCGATAACTCTGAAAAAGCAGAATGCCTAGCCGACAGCCTAGAGTCCCAGTGTTCTCCCAGCTCTCAACCAGTAGACCAAGCCCACCTCGATATGGTGAACGCCGAAGTCGAACGTAGAACTTCCCTTCCGCCCGTCGAAGATCCCGATAATCCATTGGCCCCCATCACTCCTGATGAGGTCCAGGATATCATTAAAAGTCTCCAACCGCGAAAAGCCCCTGGCTCCGACGGCATCACCAATAGGGTTTTCAAACTTTTTCCCGCCGAGCTTATAGTGCTAATGACTGCCATCTTCAATGGCGCATTGAGCAATAATATGTTCCCCGCAACCTGGAAACAGGCCACCGTCATAGGTATTCCCAAATCTGGCAAGCCCAAGTCTGACCCGTCTAGCTACCGTCCCATTAGCTTACTCAACGTCCTCGGTAAAATCTATGAAAGGCTTATATATAAGCGGCTCAAAGATTTTTCCGAAGCAAAGAGTCTTATACCCAATGAGCAGTTTGGATTTAGAACCGAACACTCATGTATTCAACAAGTCCACCGCATCATAGAACACGTCAGCGCCGGCTTCCAACGGGGCGCAATAACGGGAGCTTTATTCTTCGACATAGCGAAAGCGTTCGACAAAGTCTGGCACAATGGCTTAATCTATAAGCTATACCAACTCGGCGTGCCTGACCGTCTCGTGCTCATCCTACGGGACTTTTTATCGAATCGCACCTTTCGTTACCGAATTGAGGGGGAGCTTTCCTCCCCCCATCCCATTCGCGCAGGAGTTCCTCAAGGCTCCGTACTATCCCCCCTCGTTTTCACGCTATTCACTAGCGATATCCCCAAGCATAAAAATACTCAGCTAGCCCTATTTGCCGATGATACGGCTATCTATTATAGCGGTCTTAAACCCGATGCCATCGCTCGCACTCTCCAAACTTCCGCAAACACTCTGGCCAAGTGGTTCCGGAAATGGAGAATCGAAGTCAATCCAGACAAAAGCCAGGCAGTCCTCTTTTCTAAGCCGCGGATAAACCCACCCTCCCCCCGTCCGATTACCATGTACGGCAAGCCGATCCCCTGGGAAAAGCAAGCCAAATACTTAGGCGTGGTCCTCGATAAACACCTTTCCTTCGCTGAGCACATAAAGCAGGCACGTTCGCGCGCCGCTTTCGCTCTAGGTAGGCTCCACTTCATTCTTAGCTCCCGCAGCAAGTTATCACTCAGGTGCAAGCTGCGTATTTTCACCGCGGTCATCCGACCCATCATGACCTACGCCTGCGTTGTTTTCGCACACGCAAAGCCCTACCTCCTCCATAAGATGCAGACCCTTCAAAACCGATTCCTCCGTAGAGTCACAGGAGCCCCCTTTTATGTTCGAAATGAGCTTCTTCACGTAGACCTCAAGATGCCCACCATCCAGCAGTTCATGAAAAGTGTCTCCAAGCGTTTCTTTGATACTGCAATCCAACATAGGAATCCCCTTATCGTATCGGCCGCCCAATACGAACCCTCGCGTATCTCTAAGATTCGCCGACCAAGGCATACCCTAGTCACTCTCGATGACGCACTCACCCTGCTTCAAGAGAGCCGTAAGGAAACCAGCACAGTTTACAAAAACAAAAATCGACCGTCTTTCCGTCCTCGCCGCCGAGGCCCGCCGCGACGTCCCCGTAATAGTCCACCCCGACCCTTGCCAGAGCCAGCCCGCGACGCTGAGCCAGTAGCTTTAAATTCCCTTATTAATAATAATAATGATATGATCCAGCCTGTCCCTAGCTGCCCTCCCCCTGCGACGCCCTAAGCCGAGGTCCGTACCCCACAGGGGGTGCCCTTAGCGTGTAGTCGCCTAGTTTGTAAGTTTTTAATAAGCCCTGGCTGGAGGCTTTAATTAATTTATTAATTAAGGCAACCACAGGCAAGCCCGGTTAAGCAGCCGACAACCTCAGAGGTTGACCTGCGAGATGCCACTCACAAAAAAAAAAAAGTACTCTGAGTCGGGGTGTTAACCTCCGCCGCACCCCCGCACTACACTCATACAATTATTTCACTAAATTTAATCCAGTAATATAATTATAACACTAAACTTGAATTGTATTATAATTATATTCCTAGTAAGATAGTAATGAATCGCTTCCGTTTATCTATGTTACGGTATATAATTATATCCCTAGGGATATAACCATATCACGGCTTTATCTATCTTACTGCGACATATACATAGCCTTGTGCCTAGCAGTGAACATTATTGCCTTATTTCATTAGTAAAGCCGACTGATACCTATCTGTCTATCAGTAACGAACTAGACAGCATTAAATATCTTAGTATCTACTTGCTTACATTAAACTAAAACGTTTTGTAATACATATGTTTAAGTTCAAGAAACCAATTTACTAGCCAATAATTGCGACCACATCTGTGTTTCGAAGATGCGTATTCATTAAATGTATTGGCTAGTAATCTAAATAGGTTTCATTAGGCGTTCTGTTTCAATGTCTGTTACAACTGAGTCCAATTATCGTTAAAGCTGTAATCATATAGAAAGGCTACTGATTAAAGGTCCCCTCTGAGTATTTGAATGACTACTTAATTTTATTTCTAGGTCATTCTACTGCTGTATTGATTAAGCTCTTGATCCATATCGTGAATGAGGCCTTCCTTAGATGTTTAACCTACATGAGCTCCTGGTAAGCATGCCTTTGGCCATCACAATGCTGGGACAGTGATAGCTGTATCCACATCCCGTATTTATACCACTCCACGAGCTAGATCGAGATAGATTGCTCATGAGAAAACCTTTAATAGAGCTTAGCATAATCACACATGCACCAAATAGTCCGGTCAATTTAGACCAAAAAATGAGAGTGAGGTTACATAAAGTCCCAACAAGCTGAATTTCAGTGAAATTGTTCAAAATATAATTATAAACAATATCTAGAAGTTCCCCATCATTCCCCTGTAAGGAAAAAAATTTATTCAAGGCCAAAGGTAAAAAAAATGAGTTTTTCGCGATTTTCAGCAAAACGGTAAGTTTTATCATAAAAGTACATAAAAGTAAGTAAAGTTGTTATCGTCATAATATGCATGAGTACGCCACGTATATACATCTAGAGTTGTTATATATTAAATGTTTAAATATTTTTCTATCGGTCATTGTAACTTATACTTACAATAAAAATATACATAAGTTTTAACTATAAGAATATCAGGTAAAATGAAACCCAGTCCCTTAATCTTTAAGCCAGTGTAACTTCGAGACATCTGTCTTTTGTTCTATTGTGTGTGTGGCTAGGGTCTTATACCTGCTATAATAAATGAAAATTTCCGTTATTATGCAATAGTTTTACATTAAACAGGATCACAACTGACCCGTGGAGTAGGCCTACTGGGGAATACACGTTAAAAAAACGCGCTAATGTACTACCTCATAGGTGGCGTGGAAACGTGTGCATATTATGACGATAACAACTTTTATAACTTTTTGAATCGTTATATCTCAGAAACGGTGGCTCGTAAGAAAAAAAGTATTGATACATTTTTTATAGATAATTTTATGATCTACAATTTTTGTCTGAGGTACTTTTATGATAAAACTTACCGTTTTACTGAAAATCGCGAAAAACTCATTTTTTGACCTTTGACCTTGAATAAAATTTTTTCCTTACAGGGGAATGATGGGGAACTTCTAGACATTGTTTATAATTATGTTTTGAACAATTTCACAGACATTCAGCTTGTTGGGACTTTATGTAACCTCGAATGTCTAAATTGACCGGACTAAAAGATGTCACTTTACATTACATTACATGAATATATTGTAATCATACTAATGTGGTCCCTGAAACCCCGTTTTATTACTTTATATAAATAATTTAATATAAGTTTCAAGACTGACATGGTCACTAACAGTATGATTAGATCTTTAAATGGGAACGGGAACAATAAAATACACGTGGTTTTTAAGTTCTATTGATAAATATTTTAATGTAAAAATCCATACATGTGATTTGTTTTGACTATATGTAGATATAATAATTTTCTTTCAAATTTATGATTATTTCTTTTTTTTTCTCCACACGATATCTACACATTATTTATAATATATTTTATGTAATTATGTATTGTATTTATTATATACAATGTGTAACAGAATAAACACAATTCCTGAACGTAGTTGGTTAAGAATCGGCTTCTGGATCGATATCCGTCATAAAAAATAGGTGTTAAATTTTGACGGAAAAATCTTTCATGTAACTTAGAAACACAGCATCATGACAAATTAATACAATCCTTAATTCAAGGTAATGCGCTCGTGTGCGTGTCGGCCGCTAACATTGCATGTGTGTATGCGTCTGCGTGGGGATATTGTATGACGCACATACGTTTTGCGTTTAGTAAGGGTAATTATTTTATAAAAAATGTCTAGGTTTGGTTTCAATTTATTTAGTTACGGATGTTGTTTTAGACTTATAATTTAATATTCTAATTAGGGTGTCTGAGGTATTGCGCTTAATCTGTTACACCTTGTATACAACGTGTAATTTAAAGAGTATATACATACCAAGTGCATGGCTTCTTTGGATGATAACAAACGATATAGCAAGGATTTTGTAATCCTAAGTCTACGTGTGTAGAACTTATTACAAATTCCCATACACTGATACCAGAGACCGATTTTTTAAAATTAAGAAGAACGAAAAGAATTATCGTGTTATTGGCAAGTGACGTGGAAAGTTTGACCCTCGTAGTGCTGTGACACGTTTGTTATGATTGGCATTCAAGAAATATATGAAACCAATAATTTGGTATCAATTCTTTGAGTCAGTTATTTTGTACTGAAACTGTGCAAAGAGACTCCATACCAGATGTTGTCTTCAGCGTTTTGGATAGATATGGGGTTTCCGTTACACGTTTTCCTTTATGAGTATTACTATTATAGTACACTAATTTAGCCCTCCCCATTTCAGTTAAAGCTTTTAAAGTTCTTCCAAAGGTTGTCTGAAAGATATCGCTCTCAGCGATAAGACCGCCAATGTAACCAAAGTTATAGCAATAAGGTTATGTAAGTGTGTTTCAATTTTAGTGTACAATAAAGTATATTCTGTCCATCTATCTATCATATGTTTTTTTTTACTGTTGATAGGCTTGCGTTTAACCAACATCTCACCTGATATTAAGCGATGATGTGGTCGAAGATGAAGCACGCTTTTCTAGAAGTAACCTATGATACGTTTGTATCTATTCTATTTGCCATGGAATCCGCCATGTTATCTTCACCATCATTAGTTGGCCAACAACTTAATGTGGTTGTGGTTTTAATGAGTAAATCATCCTATCCTATTATGTACCGATAGTTGGGCCAGAACTCTATCTCACCACGTGGGCCCTTGTATGATGCTCTGATGCCAAATGCGTTAGTTTTTTTGGTTCTAGGACATGTTGGATTTCCTACTGTTTCCTTCTCCATTTTTTCTTATGTTATGTCTTATTTGTTTTTTGAGTATTCTTTATTGAACGTGAACTTAATGCTAGAGTTAATATTCTTGCATTAAGTTTAGTGTTTTTTGACTTTGACTTTGAATTTGAGCTTAAATCTCGTTTCCCAATGGGGCGATGACAATCTGGTCAAATTCAACGCTTTAAAAACACAGGCTTGTCTTTTCTCCGCTAAAAGGAGCCAATTTGAATGGTCTCCTACTTTCAGAGGTGCATCTGTACCTATTACCAACCGCCTGGAGCTCTTGGGCATGGAGTTGACGTCTGACCTCAACTTCGGCTCAACCGTTGAGTCTAAAGCTCAGACTGCAGCCAAAAAGCTGGGCATCCTACAGAAAGTGAGGCGATACTTCACACCTGGACAGCTTTTAAATTTATATAAAGTACAGGTCCGTTCCTGTATAGAGTATTGCAGTCACTTGTGGGATGGCTCAGCCAAATACCAGCTAGCTGCACTTGACTCGATCGAACGCAGAGCCAAAAGGCTCATGTGACGAGGTTCTGGCGGGTAAGCTTCACAGCCTGGCTCACCGGCGAAACGTTGCTTGCCTGTATATCTTCTACAGACTGTGCTTCGGAGAGTGTGCGCAGGAGCTCCACGACCTGATCCCTTCATCCCCCTTTTACTACCGGTCTACCAGACGTACCGCAGGATACCATCCACACTTGGTCGATATACCGTCTTGTCGTACTAAGCGCTTTTCTTCAACATTCATTGTGCGCATAGCCAAGGTGTGGAACTCTCTGCCGGCTTCTGTGTTCCCTACCACATATAACCCGTCAGCCTTTAAAGCAAGAGTGAATAGTGAGTCGCTCGTTCGATCTTAGACCTCATCTTACACTTACTATCAGGTGTGATCGAGGTCAAGAGCGGTCTCATTCGTAATAAAAAAAAAAAAAGTGTTCAGTAAAGAGATTTGGAGTAAAAAAAAAAAAAAACAAAAAAAATCAAGTTTTCTCACACAAGGCTCACTTTGGCGCGAAGCAAGCAGGGGCAGCACACCGTCCGGTAAGGACCACGCATGGGACGGCGCGCGGCGGCGCGTCATGTTCCATGCGCACCTCAAGGAGCTATTAGCACTACATATTTGCAGGACCCGATAGGGCCATTGCCTGCTGGGGTTGTGGGAATGTTCTACAGAGATACCGCGGCCCCAGAACGCAAGGGCAACTGAAGAAATATGGTGAGTATTCAGTAAAAGTCTAACACTCATTTCCACTCCGGCAAGAGAAGGCGGAGTCGTTTGATGATTTTCCCACCGGCTTATCTGACCGTGACTGGGTAATAACTGTAATAAGATATTCTTAGCGAAACTGGTGCCATGTTTTCTGGCTTCTGATGACAGCCGGGATAACAATGGACACACATTCACCCACAGACTTCGTTAAAATTTGCTTAACTTTGAATTTCCTCGAAGGGTTCATCATGGTATCCCTACTGATGTAGAAAGAGGCCGTCATACCAGCACACTCTTTTAATAAGTCCGGTTTTTGCTCAACTATTAAACGCAATAAGAAACTGTTGCCAAATTGGTTTCTACTAGTTAAAACTGCCATTTGCAATCTGAAGCGATTTGTACAGCTTTAAGATATTATTTTTATTGCAGCTTTCTTTCTAAGAGTTTTTCTTTTTATTGCAGTTACAACCATTGGAAAAGAAGTTATGTATGTTATTTTTTCAGTTACTTTGGGAGCACCGTCTGAACAGAATGGTTAAGTTGATGTCCAATGGCTTCCTTAAATGTCATTTATGCAGTCTACCACTTTTTTCGGGGGGAAAGCTTCAATGTTTGTCCTGACTTTTGAGACGATAATAAAGGTGTGTGATCCTATTACCTCCTTAAAACCATTCGCCACTAGCAAGGAAGAAGGTTATTAAGTACTTTTATTTACTGTTAATGCTTGTCAACTGTAACATGAGAAAGACCAATTATTTCAGTACCTACCTAGTTATTTCAGTAGTTTACCGTGCTTTTCTGTTTTTGTTTTCCTGCAGCCATACGAAACACAGTACACAAAAGTCTTAGATTAAAGTTTCAAAAGGAAATAATTCATGCAAGATGCATGCATGTACAAATTATTTTGTTAAAAAAATCCGTCTTCACAAATGATAAAATGTAATGAAATACTATTTTAAGTGATTAAATTTAAATAACGTAGCTTGTAGATTTCTACTTATCAGGTATTAAACTCTCTTCCCACTCAAGTATTATGATCAGAGTAGTGATTAAAAACATCCAAAATTATTATGAAATGTTACCGTTTCAGTTTGCAGAAGTTTCGGAGTTGAGCATCGAATCGCCGTGTGTAACATGTACGTACAAACAGTATTGGTTGAGTTGACGGCTACGAAACTTAATACCATGAAACTACATACATATTGGAAACTGACGGCTTGTTTGCAAAGGCGAATATTGGAATATTCGTTGGTATTATAATATTAGTGATTACTATTTGCTTATTGTAGGATACATAGATAATTCACTTTACAATAACTTGGAGATCTGCTCCAAAAAATTCAGTCTTTAAGTCGAGAGTGAATAAGCTTCTTTTGGGCCACTGTGGTTCTTTGCCTACCACAATCTCGCTTTCCATCAGGTGAGATAATGGTCACCGGCGACCCTGTCAATTATTCAAAAAAAAGATATGTATTCAAAGGTGGTGTAATAGTTACTGGAACACCTCACTAAACGGGTGAAGAAAAATAAATAAATATGAGGAACCCGGCATTTATGAACTCGCACTGGGCCCGTGTTTGATTACTGCTACCATTTCCACTCATAGTGATTTCTGCAGTGGAAACGGTATAGACTAGTTTATTTATTTATTTTATTATTTATGTACACACAGTAAAATACATTAGGATACAACATAATTATAATATTTGAGTACAAAGGTACTGCTTATTTCTTAAGAAATTTATTTCTAGTTATGTTTTTTATTTTAATTTTTATTTAGTCTATGTTGTGTCCCACTGCTGAGCGAAGGCCTCCCTTTTTCCTTCCAATCCTTTCTATATAATAATATATTTATGTGACAAAAACCTTACATATTTCTTAAAACTAGCTTATTTATAATTTGTGGAAGGCATACATAAATATTTCGACCCTGCCTCCTAAACTAGGATACCCTTTGTCTTAGGAGGCAGTGTTCTACTGTCGCTTTTTTTTTTGTTCTGGGTGGGAAAATCATCGAATGACTTCTTCCGCTCTGGGTTAAGCGGAAGGGTGAGTCAGACTTCTACTGACTAAAAACCCACCCTGTTCCTTCGACTGCCCTAAAGTTCCGGGGCCGCGGTATCTCGATAGAACTTTCCCGTAAACCCCGGCTGGCAATGGCCCTATGAGGCCCCGTCACTGGTGTTGACAGCTCTTTGATTTGAGGCGCGCGTGGAAGACGCCGCGTCGCCGACCCGGGCCTGGTCCTTACCGGACGGTGAGCGGACTTCGGTTTAAGCCTTATAAGTAACCGTACAATCGCTAGATATACAGATGTTAACATTGTAACATTGAAACACTGATGAACATGATGAACATTGATGTGACAGTATGTTAACTGACAGAGGGCGTTCGTAAAAGAAACATCCTGTACACGCGTACTTGAAGGACGACAACTTCGCAATTTATTTATGAATGCGTACACGTGTACAGAATGTTTCTTTTACGTATCAATTTAACATTTCTAGTGAATATTTTAATATAAAAAAATAAAAACATTTTATTTTCGAATAGTAATATTTTTTTAACATGTATGGATGCTATACTATTGCGGGTTAACGGGATGCCCTCTGTTAGTTAACATACTGTATATTTTTACACAGTAAATATAAATACAAGAAAAATAAGTGAGAATAATAAGAAATTAACTATTTGTATGCGTGGGGGTGTGTGTTGCGAGTGTGTAAGAGAGTAGAAACCGTGGGAGTGTGTATACGTGATTATGTGTGTGAGCGATTCTATGTTGAGCAATTTGGGACCATGTTTTCTACAGTGGTCTTTAGTATTACTTAGTCACAGTTATTTTAGCATCGCGATGCTCATTATGTATGTGTACAAAAGTATCTATGAATCCATTATATTTCAACAATTACTTAAAAGGTAATGTTTCATCCAATAACACAAAGTACAAGTATAAAAATATAACTAATCACTTTACACCAAGGGCAGTGAGGCCGTTATAATAACGACTAGGTATTTCTAATTGAAAATAGATTCTAGGACTAGTTAGTGTTCATACGTCTGTCTAGCATATCCTTTGATTTTAGTGCAAAATTTAAATAATAAAAAGAAAAATGATTTACAAATACTTAAGCTACATTCACATATTTTTGAAAACTGTCTTGTCCGTAAATTCTTTTTTCCTTATGCGACTTTCCGTTGGGATTTATACACAAATCAGTTCAAGGAATATTATTTGTTTCATTCTTAAGACTTACTGCGTTTTATGTAACATTTTTTTTACTTTAGAATACGTAAAAGCTATACGACTAATGCCGACAACATCCGCTATTGGTGTCTCATTTTATTTGAGTACATATTGGATGTATTCTTTAATTTCATTATCAACTGATTCTAGACGCTTTTCAGCTTACTTTGATGATCTAAAATCAATCGATACTTTAATGGGTGTTAACTTAGATATAGAAATACCTCTCACACGCGGTTTATTTATATTGATGCTACTAAATGTATCATACGTTCATTATGCTACTTGCACATACCAAACTTGTGTAAAAAATATGTCAGTAAATTTCATTTTAAAAACTTACGTAGATATTTTAGAATGCACAATGTGTTTACCACAGTTTGTGGTTTTTGAACTTCTGTGGTATAGGGTTCGAACATGCAGTGTGTGTTTGAAAAGACATTTGTCAGATTTTAACCGATTCGGAGATATTCATATATTAAAAATGAATTTACGTAACTGTATGTCGAACTATACAAAGTTGTTAGATTCTGTTAAAAATACTGGTGCGCAAATGAAGGCAATGGTAGTATGTAATTTATAATAGGTATTGTATTCGAACCTAAAAAAATACAAAATAATTTGTGATGTTTTCGCTCATTTTTTCAGTTACTAGTGACGAACATGTTTTCCATTCCCATTGTATTGATTGCAGTTTTTGAAATTGTTGAAAATACCACTAAAGACGTAAGTTATTTATATTTGTCTAGATACACTTCGTAGTACATTTTATAGTTAGTTTCTTTGTTTATAGCTTGTATACTATAGCTATAGGTATGTAATATAGCTCATGATTTTTGGAGTAAATTATTTTATTGCTATTTCGTGCATACCCAACTAGCAAAATACCCTTACAAACAAAAGCTTCTAAGAGCTATGGTTTCATATAAGGTTTATGTTCTGATTAAGCCAGAAACTCTAATAGTGGTATTTTATAAGTCTATTTAAGTTTTAAGAGCATTCATACTTGTAACATTATTCTTATAGACGTATATTAGAAAACGTTATATAATATTAATAAGAGCAGTGGCATTATAAGCACCTTTTAGAAGTCTAATTGCCTTTGATTCTTAATTAATACTTATAAATACATTTTATACGTACATTCAATCTTAGAAGTGACTATACTAAGTGTTTTATTAGACTTCTGTAAAACTAGTGTTTTAAGTGTGATTTATCTCATCTAAGACATATTAAAGAGTAAGTCTTACAAGTGTCTTAAACAATTCTCTATTAAGGGTTATTTACTTTCCTTGTTGTGTCTGACACGAGATAATATTATAAAATCAGGTACATTGAATTCACGTTGTGGATTAATTATGTACTTGTACTTTTTTTTTTTTTTTTTTTTTTAACGTGGTAAAATTATCAAATAAGTCCTCCCACCCCGGGCAGGGTGGGAGGGACTGTCAGACTTTTACTGACTAAAATCCACGGTGTTCCTTCAATAACCCTTTACATACCGGGGTCACGGTAACGGGATGAGTCCCACGACCCCGGCAGGCTTCGGCCCTCTGCAGAGGGGGCCTCGTCATGTTGCTGACGCTCTTTGAGGCGCGCGTGGAACACGACGCGCCGTCGACCCGGGCATGGTCCATGGTCGGACAGCGAGTTGCCCTTTACTCGCTGTCCGCATGCCCGCGCCTACGGTGGCCGGAGATCGTCGGCCGACGTCCGACGCCGTGGGCGTCTACCACTGCGGCTGGGCTGGAGGGAGGACGCCATCCTCTCCCTCACGCGGCCCGCCTCCTCCTTCGAAAGCATGACTGCTTCGCAGAAGGAGGCGACCGCTTCCCACTCCCTCTCGCCCCGCAGCATGGCCTCGACCAAGGCCGGGCGCGAGAGGTCTCCGCCTATTGTCGCCGTGAGGACACGTCGGTGCTCTGCCCAAGCTGGGCAGTCCTGCACCGTGTGCTCGACTGTGTCCTCAGGGCGACCCTCGCAGTGGTGACACCCAGGCGTCTCTTCCTTACCCATCAGACACAGGTACCTCCCGAAACTTCCGTGTCCGGTGAGGACCTGCGTCATGCGGTAGGTCAGGACGCCGTGACGCCGATCTAGCCACTCCTCAAAGAGGGGTCTTACCGCCGCAATTGCGGCGTGCCCGGCCGTCGGTTGCGACAGTCGCTCTCTCCATACTGCCCTGAGATCGCGCCGGAGCTCTTCCCGCCGCGTCTCGACTTCTCGAGGCAGCGGGGATACGCCCCGGCGCTGCGCCTCCACGCGCCATTCATAGACGCGCTGGAGTCGCCTCCAGATCCCAGGGCAGCAATCCGGCAAGGAGGTTGGCCGATTCGCCGGCGATCGTGCGGTATCCCCGGATCATTCGGATAGCCATGACCCTCTGGCATGCGACCAACTTTAGTGGTCGCGTCCGGATGCACAGGGCCCACACTGGGGACCCGTAGAGGGCCATGGACCGCACGACGCCGGCGTACAGCCTTCGGCAGGAGGCGTTTGGCCCGCTGAGATTAGGCAGGAGTCGCCTGAAGGCGGCTGCTGCCCGGTTCAGCTTTGGGGCCAAACTCAGGAAGTGCTCCCTGAAGTTCCACCGGCTGTCGAGGACGAGTCCCAGGTACTTCATCGTCCTCCCAACGCCGATGCGAACCCCCTCCACCGTTATGTGGGACTCGGACCGTGGCGCGTTCCGACCGCCATGAAAGCACATGGCCTCGGTCTTGTGCAGCGCCACGTCGAGTCCCAACTGCCGGATCCTATGAACGACTGTCGCAACCGCTTGCGTCGCCAGGTCGGCCGCCGCCTGGTGCGACTCTCCCTGCGCCAGGACGAGCGTGTCGTCAGCGTAACATACTACGCTGACGCCGTCAGGGAGGTCGCCGCGCAGCACCCAGTCGTATCCGATGTTCCACAGGGGCGGCCCCAAGACCGATCCCTGTGGGACACCGCACGACATCTCTCGCCGGTTCCACTCTCCCCGGTGACCGGGGTAGATGACGGCTCTGTCCGTCAGGTAGTCCTCGACTATGCGACGGAGGTAGGTCGGCACCCGGTGATACCGTAGTGCCTCCCTGATGCAACTCCAGGGCAGGGTGTTAAAGGCGTTGGTGATGTCCAAAGACACCGCCAAGACGACCCTGCCCCGGGATACCGCGTCCCCCGTCGTGAGGGCTCTCACGCGCATGATGGCATCCACCGTCGAGCGCCCCCTGCGGAAGCCAAACTGGCACTCCGCAAGATCCGGGCCCACCTGATTCAGGTGCCCGAAGAGGCGGTCTGCAATTACTCTTTCCAAGAGCTTGCCCGCCTCGTCGAGCAGCACGATGGGCCGGAATGCGGACGGAGAGTCCGCAGGGCGCCCGGCTTTCTGGATCAGGACCAGCTTTCCCGTCTTCCAGCGAAGCGGAAACTGGCCCCTCTCCAGGCATGCGCTAAAGAGCCCCCCTAGTCGAGGCCCGAGAGTCTCCGAGGCCAGGACCCACGCTTTCCCTGGCAAGCCGTCGGGTCCTGGGGCGGTATTTTTGGCCTTGAGCCGTTGTACCGCCACTCTCAAGTCTACCTCGGTCACCTCTGGAGCGTCGTAGACGTCGTCGTCGCTGTGGTCCGCGTTTGCGCCAGCTTCAGGTTCCGTCGGAGACGGAGCCATGGGCGGGGGAGCGTGCTCCCCTCGCGATGGGAACAGGGCGCTCACCACGTCCTCCAAGAACTGAGGCTGGAGACTCTGCGTCAACGGGGGAGCCCAGGGGCGGAGCTTCTCTCGCACCCACTTGTAGGGGCGGCCCCATGGGTCCCCGTCCAGAGTCGCCAGCATCTCCCCCCGGGCCAGTTCCTTGGCCCGCCAGATCTCGTCTCGGAGGACGGCCTTCGCTGCCCTGTAGCCCTCGTACAGCTCCGCCTCTACAGTCGCCGCATCCGAAGGTCGGGTGCGGCGCCTGTGGAACCTGGTGTACCGGCGTCGCGCCGCAACGCACGCTTCGCGCAGCGCTGCTAGCTCGCTCGACCACCAGTACAGCTGACGCCGGGCGCGTCCTTGCCGGACCCGGGGCATGGCCACGTCGCAGATCTCCGACATGGCCTCCCGGAACCACTCCGCCTCGTCGTTTATGTCGGCAGGCCTGTCCGGGGGTGACCCCCAGGCCTGCACGATCGAGGCTTCCAGGAATAGCTCCCGGTCCATCTGCTTCAGCGCCCATCGCGGACCACTCAGGTCCCGTCGGACCGGCGCGTCTGGGGTCTGGGCGGAGACGTCGAACCGGATATACCGGTGGTCGGAATAGGTCTCCACCTCCTCCACAACGCGCCAGTCGGTGACATGCGGTGACAGGCTGGGGGTGGCGAACGTAACGTCCACCACCGACTCACCCGTAAACCGCACGCACGTGGGGACAGAACCCCGGTTCTCGATTACCAGGCCCTGCGCACGGGCCCAGTGCTCGAGCATCCTGCCCCGCCCATGGTCCATGGACCGGGAACCCCAAGCCGGATTTTTGGCGTTGAAGTCCCCGAGGACGAGGGCGGGGAGGGAACCGAGGGCGACGACGACGTCTCCCAGCTCCGTTAGGGAGTTCTGGAACTCGGCGAGAGTCCGGTTCGGGGAGAAATAAACGCCTACCACAGCGATCTCCCCGAACCGTGCTGCGACGATCCCACGCCCTCTCTTGACGCGATCGAGGGGCGGGGTACCGGCGGCGGCCGACGAAACGAGGGTCACCGAGCCGTCCAAGTCCGCCACCCAGTCATTCCTGGGCAGGACACAATACGGCTCGGCGACCACGGCGACGTTGATCAACCACTGCGCCATGCTCTGGAGCAAAAGTTCCTGAGCAGCGGCGCAGTGGTTGATGTTCGCCTGGAGGAAGCGCAATGGGGCCATTAATCGGGATCCATTGCAGCCTCCTCCAGGGCCCCTCGCGTGGGTTCAGCCACGACGGCGACAGCGGTGGCAGTAGCGACGGCGGCGGCGGCGGCGGCGGTGGCGGTGTCGACGGCGGCAGAGGGCCTACCTCTGCGCCTGGCTTTGGTGGGTGGGGCGCAGGACTTGCCCCCCGCCCGGTGATCGGCCGGCACCTATAATGACTTTGTAGTTTGGCTTGCTTTTGCTTATTAAGGAACCCTAAAATTATGAGCAGTATGGCCGTGTAGACTTAATGGTTCTAGGTTTCATTTGACTTTTACGAGTGCGATTTAAACCTTACATATAACAATACTGGACTTATATTGTTCTGATAAAGCACTTATTACATTACTTATGAGTCGTGGTTGGTCGTAATGGCGACATTACGATATTATTTCACAAATAATTAAAATAATATATAATAAATACACATTGTTGAAAAGGCCCGTGAAAATACTGTTATTCAAATTTCAAAATAATCGAAAAAGACTACTTCGCAACTTACTAAAGTGCGTGACAAACTAAGCTTACACACTAGCGTATTGTACGAAAATAAAATAATATAATACTTAAGTTTTTACGCGGTTTTTTAATATTTTCGTAAAGTTTATATTTGGCTCACGTCGGTTTGTGTTTACACTCTTATTAGGGGATCACAAAGAGGACTATTAGCCATATTACACTTAAAATAGTATTAGTAAGAGGACTTTAAGGTTATTTGCCCTTGTAAGTCACTTCTAAGTTTGTTTTTCCTTATAAAAGTATCAGCAAGGGTTTTGTAAGTTTAAAAATACACTTCGCGAGACTATTACAAGGCAATTGTAAGGGTGAATATACTTATTAAGTGCGCCCAAATCCACACTTATATATGTCTATAAGTGTGATATAAGACTGGAAAAAAATATGGTCTTGGAATATTTGTAACATTATTTTTTGCTAGTTGGAATATTTTTCTTGACAAACTTAATGAATTTTGTTTATATTTGAGAAAATCAATGATATAGTATCGAATGTAATTTATGGATATTTGTACGCCTTTTAGCATTAATATAGCTCGCTTGGAATTTTTTAAATAATAATTTTTGGTTCCTATGTTAACAAATGACTTATGTTCATTAAAAAATAACGCGTTAGGTTCTTTAAGGATAAAAAAAAATATGCTGTTCCTTGTTTCAGTTACCTGTAAGAGTTTTGCTGATATTTAAAGAGCTCTTAGTCATGTGTGTACCGGGAATATTGGTGGAACTAACTTTTAATGAAGTTAGTGGAATGAAACAAATTATTGGGAAGCAGCTTCTTCTTTGCAAAGGTAAATATTTATGATGGATAAAAATATTGTACCATTTAAATAAACATCGTTGTTAAAGTATGAACGCAGCTAAACCTTGTTAAAACGGAATGTAGCGATGAAAAAAGGATATATATATGGCGATTCAGGACGGACGGGGAAGATTGAGCATTTTATTTTGCGAGAAATAAATAGTTTTCTTAAGTGTTATATTCGTTTATTTTGCCTTACAATCCCACAAAATTGGGGGCTCGTCCGGGATTGGCAAAATAACGACATCAGTTCGAGTTTTACGGAGTGGCTAACGACGGACGACGGAGAACGGCACGTGGTGTGTGAACGGCGGTATTTAAGAATCAACGGCGAAGAAAATTACGAAGATATCGGCAAACGGTGAGCTGACGCTAAGATATGAATACAAAAATGACGAAAGACGAATCACGTACGGGCCTAAGCTCAATGTTGTACCTAACTTCTGAACTGATACCTAATTTCACTGGTCAAGATAGAACGTATCCAGTGGCGCGATGGATACAAGACGTGAAATAAAATGGAGAAATATGTGGTTGGACACCTTTACAACAGCTGCTGATGGCACGGAGATCCCTATCGGGCACCGCACAACTTTGGATGCAAGCTGAACGCCCTCACAAAACATGGGAAGAACTCAAGGCGGCCCTGAGTAAAGAGTTCCCTGACACCGTCGACATCAAAACCATACACGAGCTTATGAGCCAACGAAAGAAAAAACGTGACGAGAGTTGCATCGACTATATGATGGTCATGAAGGAATTGGGGAAAAGAGGAAAGATACCCGATTACGTGGCTATTAAATACATCGTAGATGGCATAGTCGACCACGAGACCAATAAAATCATGTTATACGGTGTAACTACGTATCCTGATCTTAAGGAGAAGTTTAAAATCTACGAGACCGTTAAGGAAAAGATGAAACTGGAACATTCTAGAAGTATCTACAAAAACGAAAAACGCGTCACCGAACGTCACGAAAAAATATTGAAGAGGTACTATAACTGTGGTGACGGCGATCATGTGTCGGAAGGCTGTCCGCAGAAGGCACAAGGTCCAAAGTGCTTTAACTGCAACGAATATGGTCATATTTCACCGAAATGCCCACATAGAAAAAACATGGCGGTAGGCGGCCGTAAGGAGGACTCGAGTCGCAATAATTCATCAAGATGGCGTAGTTCCGGAACTTCTGGCGATAGACAGGATCACGACGGCGCATCGACAAGCGGGAGCGGAAGCAGCGAACGAGTGAGCAAACAAGCAATGTTCGGTCAATCATCGTTCAACAATGCGGATCATACGTCACACTCACAGAATGACAGTGACAAGATGACAGATGACGACAAACGTCAATGTCAAATTGAGTCTGACATTTACGATATAAACAAACAACCGCAACGGGAAAAACCTTTGAAGATCGTAGAATTATGTGGAAAAACGACAAGTGCGCTTATTGATTGGGGCAGTGATGTAAACTTGGTTATCGGCTGAGTTCTGTGCTAATGTCAGTAAAGTGATGAACAATAACATAACACTGTCTGGACTTGGTTTTGCTAAAGTGGAGTCATTAGGTTGTATAACAACAAATGTAGTGATTGACAGTACGAAATACGACGATGTGTTATTCTACGTGGTGCCTAAAGACTGTATGCCTTTTGATGTAATCATAGGTCACGAATTTCTTAAAAATGTTATAACGGTTATGAATGGTAGTGCTGTGTGGATGAAACCTGTGGATTGGATGAATGAGATCAGTTGTTTTGGTTGTAGTGTCGAGATTGGTCATGTAAGTAATGTTTACCTTAAAGAAGAGGTTGCTCAAATGGTTGAGAGTTATCAACCATGCCAAACTAAAGAAGCTCCTATCCAGCTGAAAATTATAGTGAAAGACGATATCCCAGTGGTGCAACGTCCACGACGTATATCACTAAAGGAGCAGGTGGTAGTAGAAGAACAAGTTGCAGATTGGCTGGAGCAAGGAATTGTACGCGTAAGTTATTCTGAATATGCTAGTCCATTAGTTCTTGTTCGCAAAAAAGATGTTGCTATAAGGGTGTGTGTTGACTATAGAAAGTTAAATAGTAAAATTATAAAGGATGAGTTTCCGTTGCCAATTATTGAGGATTACATTGATAAGTTGGCTGAGGCAAAAGTATTTAGTGTACTGGACTTAAAAAATGGATTTTCCCATCTGAACGTCAGCAGTGAGTCGGTGAAGTACATGCATTTGTTACACACCACGGTCAGTTTGAGTTTTTGAAAGCTCCATTCGGCTTGTCTGTTTGCTCAAACTATTTCATGAGATTTGTGACCATAATCTTCAGAGAATTAATATCTAAAGGGATTGTTCTAATATTTGTCGATGATATTCTTATTCCAGCGAAAGATGAACACGAAGCTGTTGATAGATTAAGAGAAGTTTTAAGAGTTGCTGCTGCATATGGCTTGCAAATAAATTGGAGGAAGGCACAACTGATATGTCGAAGCATTACTTATTTAGGTCACACGATTGAGAATGGACAAGTAAGACCTGCCAGCTAAAAGATTGATGCTGTTACAAAGTTTCCAGAACCCAAAACAGTTAAGCGATTGCAAAGCTTTATTGGATTGGCGTCATATTTTAGGAAGTATATCCAGAATTTTGCATCTATAGCACGGCCATTTACAGACTTACTTACGAAAGATGTCAATTTTGAATTCAATGATGAGCAACGGTGTGCGTTCAATTATTTGAAGGAGCGTTTGACTACTAAACCAGTTTTACGAATATATAATCCAAGATTGGAGACAGAAATGCATACAGATGCATCAATTCTTGCATATGCTGCTATACTCATGCAGAGATCTAATGATGACGGTGGGCTACATCCAGTATATTTCATGAGTCGTAAAACAAATGATGCAGAAAAAAAGTACACCAGTTATGAACTGGAAAGTCTGGCTATTATAGAAGGGGTAAAAAAATTTAGACACTACTTGTATGGTATAAGATTTTAAATTGTAACTGATTGCCAAGCATTCCAGATGACACTTAAGAAAAAAATTGGCCAAGTGCGAGTCGGACTCGCCCATGAAGGGTTCCGTAGTCACTATGATAATTATAATATACTTAACATATTTATTTGTAAAAAAAAAAAAAAACAAAAAACCTTACAAATTTCTTAAAACTAGCCTATTTACAATTTTTACAACTACGCCAAATAACTTTGTTTTTCATAGTATTTGTATGAATTACAAAGTTATATTTGCGGTTTTAGAAAATATACATCTATAATATATATTATATAAACT
This sequence comes from Tholera decimalis, assembly GCA_943138885.2. NCBI lineage: Eukaryota > Metazoa > Arthropoda > Insecta > Lepidoptera > Noctuidae > Tholera > Tholera decimalis. Next base: position 9,864,280 of record OW964554.2, read on the forward strand.
ATAATATCTACAATATATATCTTTTAAACGATTAACTTTATGAAAAAGCCATTTTAAAATCCTTAATGTCATTTTTAAAGACCTGTCTATAAATACCAACACGTATAGGTTTCATGAAAGAAAATATTTTCAGTTTCAGTTCCATGTATGGGGAGCCCCCTTTATTTTAAATATTTTTTAAATTTTCTCTTAAAATCGAAAAGCGGTTCACAGAATACATCTCCCTACCAAGTTTTACATGTATAGTCTTAACAGTTTCGGAATAAAATGACTGTGACATACGGACGGACGGACAGACAGACAGACGGACAGACATGTCGAAACTATAATGTTCTATAATATAAGGGTTATAACTATAAGGGTTCCGTTTTTTGCCATTCGGCTACGGAACCCTAAAAAGGATTTGAGTACAAGGGTTGCAAGATGGGCATTGCTTCTGCAGGAGTTTGACTTTGTAGTTGAACATCGGCCAGGAACGATGATGAAGCATACTGATGCATTAAGCCGAAATCCATATGTAGCAGTAGTAACTTTGCACGATAAGATCAAACAAGCACAACAGTTAGATGATGGTTTAAAAGCTATATTAGAGATTTTATAGGAGAAAACTTATGGCGATTATTATATTGATAATGGATTGCTGTACAAAGGAATGGAAAAGCATTTAGTGATCCCAAAGTCTATGGAAAATGAGATCATAAAAGGGGCTCATGCAAATGGACATTTTTCAAAAAGAAAGATGATTGAACTAATAAGTAAAGATTATTTTATCAAGAACCTTGATAAGAAAATTGAAGAGTTTATCACAAGTTGCATTCCATGTTTATTAGCTACGCGTAAAGAAGGAAAACAAGAAGGATTCCTAACTCCGATTGAAAAGGAAGAGTCACCCTTGCACACACTTCATTTGGATCACATTGATCCAATGACTGAGACGAAGAAGCAATATAATCACATTCTCACGATTGTAGACGCATTTACGAAGTTTACATGGATATTTCCCACTAAAAGTACTACAAGTAAAGAAACTATTGATAAGTTGTAAATTCACCAACAACATTTTGGCAATCCAACCCAATTTATAACTGATCGAGGAACAGCTTATACGAGCAATGAGTTTCAAGAGTATTGTAAAGATGAAAACATACAACACATTAAAATTACAACGGGAGTGCCTAGAGGAAATGGGCAAGTGGAAAGGGTTCATCGTACTATAATCTCCGTACTAACAAAGATGTGTATAGAAAACCCTGCTCTGTGGTACAGGCATGTAAGTAAATTACAGCGTTCTCTGAACAGTACTTTTCAGCGAAGCATAAATACTACACCCTATCAACTATTAGTTGGGACTAAGATGAGAATGAAGGAAGATATCTAGATTTATGATTTACTTTTAGAAGAAGAAAGAGAAAGCTATTCGGAGGAGAGAGAAAAGCTTAGAGAGAGAGCTAAAGAACAAATTCTGCAAGTTCAAGAAGAAAACATAAGAAATTTCAATAGGAAGCGAAAAGAAAGTACGAAGTACAATGAAGGAGACTTGGTGGCAATAAAACGCACGCAGTTTGGCACGGGAATGAAGTTGAAAGCCAAATATCTCGGTCCCTATCAAGTTGTAAAAGTCAAGAGGAACAACAGATATGATGTGAGAAAGCTCGACCCTAATAACCTCTAACCTCTACTTCAGCAGATTATATGAAGGTGTGGCCAGGTGCCAACTACAAAACCTAAAAGGTGAGAGTTGTTGTATTAACTTGTCTTGTTTCAGATTTGTGTGTGAGAGGTTGTGTGCAATGTTTCGTTAACACCATGTATTGCTACAGTATTAGTTTAGTTTATTATAATTAAGAGATCTGTATCTGTAATATACCTATTGTAATTTTAAATGTCAGTGTGTAAACATTTATGGAGGAATATTGATAATGTTATACTGTTACTTTGATGTTGTAAGGTTGTACTAGTTGTTAAGTTAAATTTAAGTTGAAAACTAGTGATGAATGTTTGTGTGAATGCCTGAGGACAGACATGGATCAGGATGGCCGACTGTGGGATAAAAATATTGTAGCATTTAAATAAACATTGTTGTTAAAGTATGAACGCAGCTAAACCTTGTTAAAACGGATTGTAGCGATAAAAAAGGATATATATGTATATGGCGATTCAGGACGGACGGGGAAGATTGAGCATTTTATTTTGCGAGAAATAAATAGTTTTCTTAAGTGTTATATTTGTTTATTTTGCCTTACAATCCCACATTTATATCTGGCTGTAAAACATTTTGCAAGCATTTTGCCAAACTTTCTACACGTGTAGCTTGTGGGTGAAATATACGGAGCGGGCCTACAACGTCCTACGCTTGCAGTATAATAATGGGTTTTGGATGTTGATGGGGCTTCCGCGCTTCTATAGCGCTTATATAGCATCCTAAGCACATTAAGTAGCAAAGTGGATAGTCCATTTGTAAAGCACTGGGCGCAAAGGCACGTGCCTATTTGTACGAGGCAGCGTGTGTATTAATTATGTATAATTTAAGTTTACTAACATAGTTTTTTAAGTATTTTTTGCTAATAACTATGTCTATGAAGTCTATGCGAAGCAAAAGAAGCGACGACGCTTTCTTTTGCTTCGCATAGACTTCATAACATTTAGGGCGTTAAATTTATATATTTTTATTTTTGTATGAAAATCTGGTGAAATGAAATATGACGAATTTTTAAAAGTCATAGAACAAAAGTTGTTGATTATGATGTTAGTAACATAGTGCTGAGAATTTTTCGGTGTCTTACAATTAACCCTGTATATACAAGGTGTAACAGATTAAGCGCAATACCTCAGACAGCCCAATTAAATTTTAAGTCTAAAACAATATCCATAACTAAATAAATTGAAACCAAAACTAGATTTTTTTATAAAATAGTTATCCTTACTAAACGCAAAACGTATGTGAAATATTGGAAACTCAAAACAAAAAATACACATGGTAAATATCCCGTTTTAAGTTCTAATACCATGTTAGCTTAAAAACTATGTTGCTTATCATTGTTATTATTTACCCAAAAGCTCCTCTGCAGCGTCATACTGTATAATATGCTACCTACCAGTGGCGAAGGGTGAATTTTCATAAAAGGAAAGCCGGACCAAAAAATGCTTACCTTGCTCAAGTGTGATGCGTGAATTCCAGTAACTGTGGCCCTGTGGCTGACTTCGAAATCTTGTAACTTCGTAAATAATTATTTGTTTAATTGAAAATAATAGATAACTATTTATGTATTCATATATAAAATAATAGACTAATATTTTCTATATTTCAAAAGGGAAGCCGGTAGGAATGGTGTTGTATGGAGCCTTCGCCACTGCTACCTACTACTATAATTTTACCTATAACAACTGTTGATTTTTTCCAAGGTTAGATAAGCAAAAACAACCGGACACCACCTGTAAAAGCTCTTTAAAACGACAATAGCTTAATGACTAATGTGTCAGCTTAGCTATCGAGAGGTGGCGGGTTCGAACCCCACCCATTACACTATTGCTATGAACACATTCCAAACACAAGCATGTTGCATGTGCTTAGTTGGAGGGGTTAACAAGATTGCTAGGAATGTGAATTCTCAAAACCGTCTTCGTTGAATTGTGTCAGTTTGAGATCTCTTTACAAGTTATGGCTCACCTCTTGTCATGTCCATCATGCAAAGCCACCTGCATTTTGCAGGATCTTAACGAAGTCAATGTAAGAGCTGTGCAGGTACAGTCGCCAGCACATCAAGCTATTCGAATCTGTCAAATATACCCAATTGAGTTTGAACCTTATCATGTTGTAATAAAGTTGTAAATCTATTAAATTGTTTTGACAGATTGGTGTAGGTTGATGTGCCGGCCACCGTACCTACATATTCGTCCAAAGATGTTTGAGCATTGACTCGAAAAGAAAGAAATAATACGAATTCTACCCACTTTGCAAGTTATCTTTAAAAAAAAAATATCCTTTCTTTCGTTAACGACTTATACCATCTCGTTTTTCATTATAGATGAGGATGTCAGAGATGTACTTGAAGACTGTCTACTCTTCCTTGAACATCAGCCCTTCAAATACACGGTCTGGCGATTATTTTCAATCAACGCAAATATGATTATCTCCATATTAAACCTGTGTGTTACTTATTCACTTGCCATGATACAATTTTCGCATTTTTATGACTAATATTATTTGTTATATTATTTTGATGCATTATATTTGTCTACGTTGAACCTTCATTCGATTGTTTAAGATAGATTACACGTGGAGTATAGTGTACAATTGTAAATTATGTTTGTAATTTCTTTCTGCTTAATAAATGGTCAATATATTTAAATGATGTTTTGTCTTTCCTTTATGATAAACTTAGTTTGCGTGTATTTCGAAATAATTTATAGGCTATAGCATACTTCAATAAAGCACCTCACTCCCAATAAATAAATGTTGGATTATAGCTTTAGTTTTGGAGGTTACCTCCTACATACATACAAATTATATACAGGGTTAATTGTAAAACACCGAAAACCTCTCGGTGGTCTCGGTCTCTAAATGTTACAAAGCCTATGCGAAGCAAAAGAAAACGACTTATACCATCACTTTCTTTTGTTTCGAATAGACTCCGTAACATTTAGGGCGTTCAATTTAAATATTTTTATTTTTGGTATAAAAATCTGGCAAAATAAAATATGACGAATTTTTAAAAGTCATAGAACAAAAGTTGTTGATTATGATGTTAGTAACATAGTCCCGAGAGGTTTTCGGTGTTTTACAATTAACCCTGTATATTAGTATAGAGATAGATATATTATATATATAACTCTTTATAATATTAGTATAGAGATTTGATAAATTCGCCTCCGATTCTCATGAAGTTCTCTATAGGCGTATTTTCCTGAAAACTGAATACTTCGCAGACCTAATGCGTTTTTGTAGAACAAACTTGGAAAAGCCTTCATCACACTGAAAAAATAATCGGTAAACCCAATAGATTTTTCAGTTATATTCACTGCTTTGCTCAGTAAAAATAGAGACTATTGTCCAAAGAAATAAAACTAACTGAAAAAAAAAACAGTTGAGTTATAACAGTAGATTTTACTGTACATCTGCAACTGTTTTCTGGTCGGCTATTCTTACTGTTTGTAAGACAGTAAATCAACACGGAAATACTTTAAAAAAACTGCTTGTTTTAGTTAACGTTAATGTTCAGACAATTGAAATAACTTACTGTTTAGCTCTTTACTGTATGCTACAATAACTGTTTAGAAGCAATAAAAATAACTGCTACGATATCAGTAAAGCTCTGAAAACGGCAATACTTGAAAAGGAACTGTTTGTTTCAGTAAACTTTAATGTTCATCCAATTGAAATAACTCTTTAGCTCTTCACTGTTTGTGCCCATTTCAGTGCACTGTCAGTAATCAATTATTTTAACATAAAAATTAGTTTTCTGAACCGTTTTTTTTTTTACCGTACAACAACAATAAAAAGTCTCGTTTTATTTTTTTCAGTGCAGTGCCTCGACTGTTTCGTACTTTAATGATCTAGTTGCAAAACAGGATATGATATTTCAAGCAAGTTAATGTTAAAAATAAGTACAATACACGTAGGGTTCGAGAAAATAAACTGGTTCAACCCAAGATAACTAATTATTACGGAAAGAGGACATCTAAGTATTTGGTACCTCAAGTATTTAACAAAATAGAGTTATTAAGAGAAAAAATAAAAATAAGTAAAGGAACACTAAAGAAAAAGTAAAAAGAAAGCGGTTCTCCCAATATATTCAAAAATGAAATAACAAGGATTTGTTGTAGAACCTTGACGTTTGTTGCAATTATCAAGATTTTCTGTAAGATATTAAGGTGAAAGGATAGCCCAACGTCCTTGAGCATTGAACGTGAAACAAGCGGCCAGTGCTGACCACCCCGAGCGCCCGCGCGCTCCCCCGAACGTCATAGGTATCACCGGACGCAGATACGTTCGAAGCATTTTTGTCGCTACCTATTAGCTTTTATCATCATAAATCGATTGAATATAGTCGGACTCAGAACATTTGCAATGCTTGTTTTGAGAACAAAATATTCTTTAGTGAGTACAGTTATTGTAGTTAGAGTGAATCAAAATATAAAAAATATCAATTTGTTTTTGTGAAAATAAATAATAACGCTTTTATCAACCGACGACAAAAAAGGAGGAGGTTATCAATTTGACGCGTATATATTTTTTGTAATGTATTTTCACCGATTACTCAAAGACGGCTGAACCGATTTGGAAAATTCTTTTTTTTTTGAAAGTGTCCCATTGTCACTTAGTCAGGATCTGATGATGGGATCCTGGAGAAATCGAGGAAACTCTTCAAATATTATAGGCACAGCTATAGTGATTTGAGTATTTTTTATAGTAACTTGTGTAGTTATGTACTAACCCTAGCGTAAGCAGTATACTAACACATCTATGGATTTTTAATTATCTGAAACAAAGAATTTGAATTTGAAAAGCACAATTTGTGAAGTGGACCTGATGATGAATACAACAGATGGCCACTGGAACTACTCAATATATAAATAGAAATAATAAGTATTTCATGTGTTCCGCTTCGATTACTTGAATGTGGTTAGTTATTTTTCACTTTGCAGTGTTTTTTGGGAGTCGGTTTAATTTTTGGTAAAAAGTTTTTTTAATGTACTAAAAAAATTGGCCAAGTGCGAGTCAGACTCACCCATGAAGGGTTCCGTAGTAACTATAATAATATAATAATTATGTATATTTATTTGACGAATAAAAAAAAAACCTACAATTTTTTTTAAAACTAGCTTATTTACATTTTTACAACTACGCTAAATAACTTGGTTTTTCATAGTGTTTGTATGAATTACAAAGTTATATTTGCGGTTTTAGAAAATATGCTGTATCTCAAAAATGGCTGACCCGATTTCAGTCAAACTACTTGGTTGAAAGTTAACATTACGGTCTACAGACATATATTTTTTTTAGATTTTTCACTCCATTATTATAGAAGTTAGAGGGGAGACACACACATTTTACCACTTTGGAAGCTTATATCTTTTAAACTAATGACTTTATGAAAAAGTGGTTTTAGAAACCCTTATATCATTTTTAAAGACCTGTCTATGGATACCACACACGCATAGGTTTCATGAAAAAAAATATTTTCAGTTCTAGTTCCATGTTCCTTTATTTTAAATATGTTTTAATTTTTTTTTCTTAAAATCGGAAAGCGGTTTACAGAATACATCTACCTACTAAGTTTCACATGTATATTCTTAATAGTTTCGGAATAAAATGGCTGTGACATACGGACGGACGGACAGACAGGCACACAGACAAACGGACAGACATATCGAAACTATAAGGGTTCCGTTTTTTGTCATTCAAGTCATTCGGCTACGGAACCCTAATAAAAAACTGTCCGAGTGCGAGTCGGACTCACCCATGAAGAGTTCCATAGTAGCAAGCAGTTTTGCTTTCAACTTTGTTTTTCATAGTGTTAATAAAATAAATAAATATATTTCAAACGAACGATATGCATGCCGAACGAGCTGTGGGCCCGTAAACCTCAAAATTGGTGTCCTGAAACAGGGACACAAACTCGCGGCAGACCACGAAAGAGATGGCGGGACGAACTTAATGTCTTCCTTGAGAATTGGAAAGAATTGCCGCACAACCGGGACCATTGGAAGGAATGAAGGGAGGCCTTTGCCCAGCAGTGCAGGCTAAATAATAATAATATTTCAAACAATTGACTTGGAGAAAAAATGGTTTGTATCATTTGGCTACGAAACAATAAAAACTAAAATACAAAATCTATCTATCTTTATTTACTTAACATTTAGTTTAGTCCACTCGCAATCAACACTAAAACTAAATATTCACATACGTCCAAGCGCAAACGAAATGTCCCATTTTTAAATAGCTCAACCGTACCACTGTACCAAACGTACTATCTACGCTGTTTACTCTTTGACGCAAAGTTTAAAGAGCGGGGCGCGCTAACATGCGACACAGCCTCCCCGTGCGAACGCTAGGGTGAGACTGGCCCTTGCGTATGAGTGAGCGCGCGCGCTGGGCGCGAATGTAATAATATAGTATTATTGATTTAACGGCACGTAAGTAATGATTTTGTAAAATTTTGAATTTAAATTTAATAAAGCAATAAATTCTCTATAATAATGTGAAAGAAATATTTAAATCGGTTCAGTTATTTGAAAGCAGTAAGCAAATTATTGCAAAAATAAAGAGGATATATTCGATTTTTTTCCGAGAAAAGTATGAACAATAATAAAAAAATTAAATTTAAAATTTAAAGTCAAATATGTTACGCGTATTAGGTTTTTTTTTATCTATTTGGTCCATCCGTCCGTTTGGTCATCCGACTAGTAGTCCTTCAAAGAGAGGTCTATTTCGTAGTTTGACGTATCCTTTCGCCTTAATCTGCTTTGTCTTTATCCAACTATGTTGGGATTGGCATCCAGTATAACCAGATGCAGCAGAGTAGTAATGTAACACATGGAGCATGTGTATGACACACAACTTCACAGTACGCGTTGCGCCGCGCCGTCACAACACTATTGCAAGCAGAGCCACCCAATAGGAGTAGCCCGCGCTCGCGCGACGCCGCTGTCGGCCGCGCGCCGCCATGACAGAACGATTAAAACCATCAGCAAGAGACCACGCTCCGCGTTCGCGCGTTCGCTCGCCATTATTGTCGGGGTGCACTTTTGTAACTAATTGTAATACAGTCTACTGATTAGTATTCCATTTTTTATTGGCCTTAACAGAGCAACTGTCTATCGGACCTCCACAGCTCAGTAACTGGATCATACGATACTCCTTAGCAAGACCAGTTTCTGATTTTCTGGCTTCTAACTACCCGTAAGGACTGTCGTTCTTTGTAAGATATTAATTTATTAATTATTAATATTATATTAATTAATGAGGCGTGTAAAATTGTTCATTCTGATGGCAATCCTAAATAAATAAATAAAATGTTTCTGTATCTGGAAATGCTTTTACAATAAAATGGCGTGTGGTTTTCATATTTTTCTGTTTTCCGGTTTGTCTGACATATGTATTAGAAATACCTGGAAGTCTTTTACGAAGTTTTATTTAGAAATGTAACTATGTAAATAAAATTCTAATCGTAAGTCTACGTTTTTGCAAGTTGGTTCAAAACGCAAGCCTTCAAAACGGTTGATAGCGAGTGTGTACAAACTTATTTATACGTCGCTGGCAACTACGGCGGAGTGTCTGGCGTTATGGGGTGCCGAGTGCTTGCTACTGTGCTGCCTTTATACCACTCTCCTGCTAACTTGCTAGTGCAGGTAAATACTATGGCGTTCAAGAAATAAACGTAGTAATAAAGAACCATAATTACGCAGCATGTTCTGACACAATGTGTCAAAATAATTAGAGTGACCGTTGAAATTACATCTACATACGACAAGCGGCATTGAAACCTAGTGCAAACTGGACACTATTGGAAACTAGCCCCACTATTACCTGAAATATGTAAATCGCTTGATTGATTGATTACCCATTGTTGGTGGACTGCAGATTATTTTATATCGTTTTAGCAAAAGATAATATAAACACTTACAAGCTCTCATACCTATAAAAATTGTATCACGGAATTTAAAAAAATAATAATTATGCTTAGAAAAGAGTAACCGTGGAGTTTCTTGCCGGTTATTTTCCATACGAATCCTCTCATCCGCTCCTGACGTTTAATGTGCCCTAATGTAGCCTAAGTAAAATAAAATATTTTTTGTTTTTAGACCATTCAACATAAAAATACATACTAATCTTTCAAAAATCTGAGGTCAGTAACTAGCTCGCGCCAACTCGCCAGTCCCAACGGTACAACGGGACGCGTGTCTCGTCACTCAGTGGTACTCAATAATGTATATGCAGACTGAATCCCGCGGCCTACGATCCGCTTCTATCACACAAAAATGCCACTTTGACATACTGTCCATGTAAACAAAGACTTGATCAAATGGATTGATTAGGTATAAGGTTTTTTGTGAATTTTGATGGGCAATTACTTTGATTTATTATTATTATAACGTTTATTTCGGACAAAGTCAAAATTGTTGCATATAATTTATTGTTACTAACACGTAACAATATAAAAAGAAATAGACAAAATAGACATTACAATACGACTAATTACAAGATAGGCAAACAGTTTTAGGTGTAAACAGTTTTAAAAATTGAAGTAGATCTTGTAACAAGTATAAAAAGAAGGAATTTTAAAGGTCTTTATACATTTAGGCGGTAATCAAATTCAATTTTAGCGTGTTATTTCATGTTGTTAGTCCTTCTTTTTAGTAAATCAATAATAATCGCGAGCAGCTTATGTAAGTATACGCAAAATACATGTTAAAATTATAATAACTTCAAGTAAGATATTTACAGTTCTCAACCGTTTCCCACATACTCAAACGAGTCATCCACCCAACACGTTAATAATCACACGCACTAAAAACACACACTACCTTGAACCTGAATAAGGTACTTTTCGCACCCACTCATGGGCACTAAAGCTGTCTGAAGTAGTCTGGAGCGAGACACCAAGGGGGCCTGGCACTCCTTGTACCAGGAGCCGGGAAAGATAGGACACGCAGCGTGTGAAGATTTTACACTATAATTTAGGTAAGTCAATATCGGTAATGTGTTTCTGTATAAGATTAGTGAAAAGATTAATAATTCCAAAAATCCACATGTGCCTCAAAGAACTGTCATCAACAATAACAGGGCCCAATTGGGTCAATGAGGTTGTGGGAATGTTCCAACGAAATACGGCGTCTCTGGAATGAATCTGGAACAAGGTGGTTTTTAGTCAGTACAAGTCTGACACGGAAACGATCCGTTCCATTCAGAGTGGGAGGACCACTTTGATGATATTCTCTCTCTCTCTCTCATACTCTTACTATATTCACTATAGTCAGGTACCTATATGTTTGTTTTTTTACCTCTTCATGTGGTATGAACTAAATTTAATTGGTACACGGGGTTATCATGTCCTGAATGGGGACATTTTATCCTGAGGCACATAGAACAAGACCAAAACATATATTGTTTTGGTCTTGTTCTATGTGCCTCAGGATAGCTAATACTAAGTATCTTATTTTTAATTTGAGTATCTGTTTGTTTGTTTTCATGGCTAAAGGTATTCAAAGCTGAACGTATTTGGATTAGACCCTATTTTAGAGATAAGGAAGGTGTTTCCCCGGGATATGTTCATCTGGGAGCATTTCTGATAAGCTGGAAAAGAAGTGAAAACTACTCGAAGATTTTTTCAAGTCATTTCTGATTCCATAGTGTTAATTAACTAAGAAACTAAGTTTATATACAAGAACTGCGTCTGAGGTCACGGATCCTACCGTAGCTTGCAAAAGTAATAATAATAATAGTGCATCTGTAGGTCATAAACAGAACACTAAACTAGCCTGGTCGCTACTACGATCAGGTAGTTTATGGTTAGGTACTGGTGGTGCTGGCCCACGGTCTTGGAACCAAGGACCATCTTTCAAATGACTGTGTCAGGCGAGTTTCTATAAGCAGATTCAGTCCCATCAGCAACCTGAATGTGTTATTATGCCGTAAGTAGGTACGCTGTGTGGCTGTTGAGTTTGAGATGCATCCTGCGTTTTGGGATTTAATAATTAATAAGCCGTTAGGTATAACCTAAGTACCTATATGTTCATGTAATAACAGTTGTGTAAGTAAATAAAACTTAAAACTATATTAGTGTCACTTAATTGATAAAGCCTACTGATGCTACAATCGTGACTGAATATAAACATTTGATCTGAAAAGAATGTAAGTACAGTATGGTGGCGTTATTGGCAATGGCATTGATCCTTAGGTGTACATTCACCGTTAAGGCATGCAAAGATGCAAACTTTAGGTACAAATTTAATAAACAAAATGAATTTATAATCATTATAATTTATACTAAATAACTCGAGCCAACATTATTATTTTTATTTTAAATCTTGCCCAACTGAACACTTCGAAAAACATCACAAAAATAGAACAGTTACGAAAGAGTAAATATAACTAAACTTATACCTATATGTATGAACAAATATCTTTGATTGGGTTTCATGTTAGTCATTATAAAATTAATTTAGCTTATTCCCTTGAGTGCTCCTAAATGTTAATCTTAGATTAGTAATTAATACTATTAATTAATTGGTGTTATAAATTCTAAACGTTTACAGCTTGTTTTAATTATCAAGATTTGGATTATAGCGTTAGTATTTCTAATCAGTATGTAGGATTTACACTATATTTAATATATCTGTAAATTGTTAAACAGCTTTGGAAATTAAAAAAGTAGGTACCTACTTATAATTACTTTTATTTATCTGAAACAAAGTTTAAGCTAAGATTACTGTTATTATTCTTTTGTATATTTTTTTTTTTTTTTTTTTTTAGCGTGGTAAAATTATCAAATAAGTCCTCCCACTCCGGGCAGGGTGGGAGGGGCTGTCAGACTTTTACTGACTAAAATCCACGGTGTTCCTTCAATAACCCTTTACATACCGGGGCCACGGTAACGGGATGAGTCCCACGACCCCGGCGGGCTTCGGCCCTCTGCAGAGGGGGCCTCGTCATGTTGCTGACGCTCTTTGAGGCGCGCGTGGAACACGACGCGCCGTCGACCCGGGCATGGTCCATGGTCGGACAGCGAGTTGCCCTTTACTCGCTGTCCGCATGCCCGCGCCTACGGTGGCCGGAGATCGTCGGCCGACGTCCGACGCCGTGGGCGTCTACCACTGCGGCTGGGCTGGAGGGAGGACGCCATCCTCTCCCTCACGCGGCCCGCCTCCTCCTTCGGAAGCATGACTGCTTCGCAGAAGGAGGCGACCGCTTCCCACTCCCTCTCGCCCCGCAGCATGGCCTCGACCAAGGCCGGGCGCGAGAGGTCTCCGCCTATTGTCGCCGTGAGGACACGTCGGTGCTCTGCCCAAGCTGGGCAGTCCTGCACCGTGTGCTCGACTGTGTCCTCAGGGCGACCCTCGCAGTGGTGACACCCAGGCGTCTCTTCCTTACCCATCAGACACAGGTACCTCCCGAAACTTCCGTGTCCGGTGAGGACCTGCGTCATGCGGTAGGTCAGGACGCCGTGACGCCGATCTAGCCACTCCTCAAAGAGGGGTCTTACCGCCGCAATTGCGGCGTGCCCGGCCGTCGGTTGCGACAGTCGTTCCCTCCATACTGCCCTGAGATCGCGCCGGAGCTCTTCCCGCCGCGCCTCGACTTCTCGAGGCAGCGGGGATACGCCCCGGCGCTGCGCCTCCACGCGCCATTCATAGACGCGCTGGAGGGCAGTCGCCTCCAGATCCCAGGGCAGCAATCCGGCAAGGAGGTTGGCCGATTCGCCGGCGATCGTGCGGTATCCCCGGATCATTCGGATAGCCATGACCCTCTGGCATGCGACCAACTTTAGTGGTCGCGTCCGGATGCACAGGGCCCACACTGGGGACCCGTAGAGGGCCATGGACCGCACGACGCCGGCGTACAGCCTTCGGCAGGAGGCGTTTGGCCCGCTGAGATTAGGCAGGAGTCGCCTGAAGGCGGCTGCTGCCCGGTTCAGCTTTGGGGCCAAACTCAGGAAGTGCTCCCTGAAGTTCCACCGGCTGTCGAGGACGAGTCCCAGGTACTTCATCGTCCTCCCGACGCCGATGCGAACCCCCTCCACCGTTATGTGGGACTCGGACCGTGGCGCGTTCCGACCGCCATGGAAGCACATGGCCTCGGTCTTGTGCAGCGCCACGTCGAGTCCCAACTGCCGGATCCTACGAACGACTGTCGCAACCGCTTGCGTCGCCAGGTCGGCCGCCGCCTGGTGCGACTCTCCCTGCGCCAGGACGAGCGTGTCGTCAGCGTAACATACTACGCTGACGCCGTCAGGGAGGTCGCCGCGCAGCACCCAGTCGTATCCGATGTTCCACAGGGGCGGCCCCAAGACCGAACCCTGTGGGACACCGCACGACATCTCTCGCCGGTTCCACTCTCCCCGGTGACCGGGGTAGATGACGGCTCTGTCCGTCAGGTAGTCCTCGACTATGCGACGGAGGTAGGTCGGCACCCGGTGATACCGGAGTGCCTTCCTGATGCAACTCCAGGGCAGGGTGTTGAAGGCGTTGGTGATGTCCAAAGACACCGCCAAGACGACCCTGCCCCGGGATACCGCGTCCCCCGTCGTGAGGGCTCTCACGCGCATGACAGCATCCACCGTCGAGCGCCCCCTGCGGAAGCCAAACTGGCACTCCGCAAGATCCGGGCCCACCCGATTCAGGTGCCCGAAGAGGCGGTCTGCAATCACTCTTTCCAAGAGCTTGCCCACCTCGTCGAGCAGCACGATGGGCCGGAATGCGGACGGAGAGTCCGCAGGGCGCCCGGCTTTCTGGATCAGGACCAGCTTTCCCGTCTTCCAGCGAAGCGGAAACTGGCCCCTCTCCAGGCATGCGCTAAAGAGCCCCCCTAGTCGAGGCCCGAGAGTCTCCGAGGCCAGGACCCACGCTTTCCCTGGCAAGCCGTCGGGTCCTGGGGCGGTATTTTTGGCCTTGAGCCGTTGTACCGCCACTCTCAAGTCTACCTCGGACACCTCTGGAGCGTCGTAGACGTCGTCGTCGCTGTGGTCCGCGTTTGCGCCAGCTTCAGGTTCCGTCGGAGACGGAGCCATGGGCGGGGGAGCGTGCTCCCCTCGCGATGGGAACAGGGCGCTCACCACGTCCTCCAAGAACTGAGGCTGGAGACTCTGCGTCAACGGGGGAGCCCAGGGGCGGAGCTTTTCTCGCACCCACTTGTAGGGGCGGCCCCATGGGTCCCCGTCCAGAGTCGCCAGCATCTCCTCCCGGGCCAGTTCCTTGGCCCGCCAGATCTCGTCTCGGAGGACGGCCTTCGCTGCCCTGTAACCCTCGTACAGCTCCGCCTCTACAGTCGCCGCATCCGGAGGTCGGGTGCGGCGCCTGCGGAACCTGGTGTACCGGCGTCGTGCCGCAACGCACGCTTCGCGCAGCGCTGCTAGCTCGCTTGACCACCAGTACAGCTGACGCCGGGCGCGTCCTTGCCGGACCCGGGGCATGGCCACGTCGCAGATCTCCGACATGGCCTCCTGGAACCACTCCGCCTCGTCGTTTATGTCGGCAGGCCTGTCCGGGGGTGACCCCCAGGCCTGCACGATCGAGGCTTCCAGGAATAGCTCCCGGTCCATCTGCTTCAGCGCCCATCGCGGACCACTCAGGTCCCGTCGGACCGGCGCGTCTGGGGTCTGGGCGGAGACGTCGAACCGGATATACCGGTGGTCGGAATAGGTCTCCACCTCCTCCATAACGCGCCAGTCGGTGACGCGCGGTGACAGGCTGGGGGTGGCGAACGTAACGTCCACCACCGACTCGCCCGTAAACCGCACGCACGTGGGGACAGAACCCCGGTTCTCGATCACCAGGCCCTGCGCACGGGCCCAGTGCTCGAGCATCCTGCCCCGCCTATAGTCCGTGGACCGGGAACCCCAAGCCGGACTCTTGGCGTTGAAGTCCCCGAGGACGAGGGCGGGGAGGGAACCGAGGGCGACGACGACGTCTCCCAGCTCCGTTAGGGAGTTCTGGAACTCGGCGAGAGTTCGGTTCGGGGAGAAATAAACGCCTACCACAGCGATCTCTCCGAACCGTGCTGCGACGATCCCACGCCCTCTCTTGACGCGATCGAGGGGCGGGGTACCGGCGGCGGCCGACGAAACGAGGGTCACCGAGCCGTCCAAGTCCGCCACCCAGTCGTTCCTGGGCAGGACAAAATACGGCTCGGCGACCACGGCGACGTTGATCAACCACTGCGCCATGCTCTGGAGCAAAAGTTCCTGAGCAGCGGCGCAGTGGTTGATGTTCGCCTGGAGGAAGCGCAATGGGGCCATTAATCGGGATCCATTGCAGCCTCCTCCAGGGCCCCTCGCGGGGGTTCAGCCACGACGGCGACGGCGGTGGCAGTAGCGACGGCGGCGGCGGCGGTGGCGGTGACGACGGCGGCAGAGGGCCTACCTCTGCGCCTGGCTTTGGTGGGTGGGGCGCAGGACTTGCCCCCAGCCCGGTGATCGGCCGGCTTGCCAACCGCCTCACATGCGAAGCAGTGAGGCGGGGCGGAGCACGAGCCGGCCTTGTGACCGGGCTGACCGCAGCGGAAGCACCTATCGCTGCGGTCTACCTCCGAGGTGCACACGCATGCCGCATGGTTGCCCACTTGGCAGCGGAAGCACCTCAGGGGTCTGGGGTCCAGGACTTTCACCTGCGCAGACACCCAACCAACCAGGAGCCTTCGGCCCTCCTGGATCTTTTTGGCCGCCGGGACGGGGCAGCTAACCGTAATGGTTTGCCCCCCCGTGAAGACAGGACGCAGGGCGCCCGCCCTCACCTGATCGGGAGGGCACCCCCCAGTCCTGGCTACGGCGGCCACCACTTCCTCGGCCGTCACGGAGTCATCCAGACCCAATATGCGCATGTCTGCGCGCTTGGTGGGTCTGGAGACTCGGGCCTCCTCCGCATTTAAGGACGCTCTGAGCCGTTCGGCCAGAGCGTTAGCGGTAGGGCCACTGTCCGCGCCGGGGATCTCTAACATCCGAGCCCCCGTCGCAGTGACCCGGTGACGGAGGCCACCGGTGATGCCGAGCTCCGTGATGTCAATCACCTGCCGCGCCTTCGCGAGCACGTCGCGGTACGACACGCCCCTCTTCACCGCGTCCGGCTGCAGTGTGATCACCACAGCCGCGGTCTTGGGGGCGCGCAATCGCGCCGCGGCGTCTCGCCGCCTCCGTCTTTCCCTACGCCGCGAGGACCTGGCTGCGCCAGCAGCCTTCCTCTTCTCCCCGGCCACTTGCCAGTCGGCGCCGGCCGGAGGAGTCTTTGGAGGAGGCTGCTGGGACGGCTGGTTCCCGGCCTGGGCCTTCTTCTTTCTGGCCGCCTGCTTCGGCCCCGCAGGTGTCGGGGTCGGAGGCGGCTTTGATGGGCCCGATTTCGGCTTGGCCGGGGCCGTTTTTGCCCTCGCAGGGGCCGCCGTCACTGGTGCCGTCCGCACCGTGGCCGTCTTCGCCTGAGGCGGCCTCGTCGTCGTCTGGGGAGGCTTGGACGCGGCCGCAGCCGCGTACGAAGTCGCCGCCAGCGGGGGTCGCAGCACGCGGCTCTCCAATACGGAGAACCGCTGCTGGAAGGCGGCCAGCTCCTGTCGCACCAGGTCGAGAACCGAGTCCTCCGCTGGTGTGGGCCGGCCTTTCTCCTCTTGGCCCCGCGGCGGCGCATTCCGCTGGCCGGCTCCCCGGATTGCGGCCAGGTCCACCTTGAGGGCGGCGTTCTCCCTCTGAAGAGCGTCTATGGCGGCAGTCAGGCGGGTGACCTCCGGCCGCAGATCGGACATGTCGTCCCTTGCAGCCGGAGCCCCGCCGTAAGTCCGCGCGGCCGCCTTGATGGAGGCCATGGCTTCGCCGATCGCGTCCTCCTTACTCTTCCGGTTGCGCTTCCGCGAGATGGTACGGATGGCAGCCGCCACGGCCTCTTCTAGTTTGGCCTCGCTCGGGGCCACACCAGTGTTGGGCTCTCCAGAGGGAGGCCCCCTCCCCGAGGTCTTGCCTCGGCCTTTACCCCGCACACTAGTGGGGATCTTACGGGCCGAGACAAGCCCCTCCTCCGACGACGACTCATCGTCGCGGGGGCGCTTGAGGAACTCCTTCCTCCTGTCGGCGCCCCCCTCGTCGCTCCTCACTGCGCTTCCAGAGATCAAACTCTGGAAGCTCTCGGCGTCCGATGCCGAGTCGGTCTCCGACCCGAGCACCAGCGCCCCCTTCCTCTTCGGAGCGGCGCTCTGCGCTCGCTCAATGTTCGGTGCCGGTGAGGTGGACGTGCTGGACAAGTCCAGCGACTCCACCTCACGGGCACGTGAGCCTCCCTGGCTCAATGCGGCGACTGCCGGGAAACTGGGGTAAAAGTGTTTGTTGTCCCCCCCAGAGTACGGTGGGACTGACCGGACGTGTCCGGTGCGGGACTCCCCAGCTGCGGAGCAGCTGGGACCCGCCTGGGTAGCTTTTCCAAAAACTTTGTCTGCCATATTTTTTCCTTTTTTAGAGAGGTGAGTTCCTCTGTTCCTACACCCCTATTCCCCTCCCCTGGTTCACTTCACGGTTACGTCTAAAGATTAGACGCATACCGGAAGTGAACCTTTCCTCCCCCTTGACCCGATCTCTGAGACCGGGCCCCGCGCCGCCTAGAAGCTCGAGCTAGCTGCTCGATCCTCCAGACGGCGCGCATTTCCCCCGGTGTGTCCCTCTTGGTCTGGTTTCTCCCTCTGGGCCCGTCCGGCATGAGTGCCTCTACCGGCATGGCCCCAGAGATCATCGAAACACGCAAGCCCCACCACGACGACAACGTGGGGACACAGTTGGTGGGGATTCTTTTGTATATTAATAAAATATTTTGATGACAATATAAATAAATAATATAGAAGTTAAAAAGTTTTATTTACCTAATATTAAGTTCATACGAATGCTTAATGAATTGGGCAATGCCAATTTCATACACATCGCTGTTTTTGCAAAAAGTGACCTAACTGGTGCCTTGGCATAGCGGAAAAATCCAAAGATTTTATTCAACGTCTTGATGATTTCAAACACCTAATCAACGTTAGTATTTTCTAAGTGGTGAGAACGAACACGAAACGTATTAAGTTAGAGATATTGTCCTCCTTATGACATCAAAGAAACATAAGTGAACAATACAAATTTATTAATAATTTCGTGAAAATTTTTCGCTAGTGAATTTGCGAAACCAAACCTTCCTTATAGCACAACGTAATATTTCCAATATAGCTTAAAATTATATCCCTAGGTACCCTAAATAAAAGGACTTATTTCCGGGCGTTTACCCTTCGTTTAGGGGCTGTTTAGGACGTGACTGCCTACCATTTGCACCCTCTACCCTCACCTGGCAGACACCCCTTATTCAGTTTGCAGATTCTATTCATGATTTTAGGCTCGCTATACACGTAAAGGGTGAGATATTTCGGATTGGCTGCGATAAAAGTGGAAAGTACATGAGGCTGATCTCGCTAAGACTAGGAAATTGAAGACAAAAGAACTATGATTATAACAGTAGGTACTCGTAGATTATTTATACAGAATATTTCTAATATTAATGTCAGCAGACGTAATAAGTAAGAGTGTTATTTCCCTAAGAGATGGTACTTAGCGTTTCTAGCGTGGTTCGTGATATATCAGTCGCACTCTCAATCTACTGCCACGCCGACTAAATAAGCTTTAAATGTATGTAGAATCGATAAGATTTGAGTTAAACAATTCATCTTCACTCGAGGCGTTTAATCAGCTACAATTCAGTAGCTAATACAAATTGATTGACTACGAGTACCTATCACGACTCCCTATCTAAAACAATCAAAATAAAACCAAATTTAAAGAACAAAAGAAGGAAAATAACAAAATAATCATGGGTACCATATTCACTATCTAGTGACGGATAAAATATCTTTGTATAGCGTATCTTTGACTACTTATAGAAAATAACAAAATAATCATGGGTACCATATTCACTATCTAGTGACGGATAAAATATCTTTGTATAGCGTATCTTTGACTACTTATAGAAAATAACAAAATAATCATGGGTACCATATTCACTATCTAGTGACGGATAAAATATCTTTGTATAGCGTATCTTTGACTACTTATAGAACTGTCTACCCCTTTAATTGTGACAGCATATTGCCTTGAATTGTATGAAATCGACCAAACCGCGCGTCTAGGCGGTTTCTAACTGCTGAAGCGTGATGGTATAGGTAACGGGGGATAGCAGGCACTCATGAACGCGTGTGTAAACTTCTATTAAGAATGGAGAAGGGGTGGTTTTTGAAAAGTTTTTGCAGTAAGGAATATTATTTTATAAATTAAACTTAAAATAAAGGTAAACAACGTAAGGTATAATGAGAATGTTTTCTCTATGCTTTGGTTTATCAAATGACTGGCCACATTTATTTGACACCTTTCAAAATTATTGTGTTCTTGATATTTAGGACAGGAGCTTTCAGTCTTCTTGGATGATTTTTGTGTAGTATTTGACCGAGAGCCTATAATTAAAGTTAAAACAGTGTCAAATTCGATCATTGAACTTACATTAGCTGCAAGCCAAAAAAAAAAGCTTGAAATAATTCTTCAAAAACTTACCTTGTGTATACAGCATAGGTACTATTCGTAGTATAAATTAATCGACTACGAGTAACTATCACGACTCCCTATCTAAAACAATTAAAATAAAACCAACTTTAAAAAACAAAAGAAGGAAAACAAAGTAATCCTGGTTACCATATTCATTATATAGTGACGGGTAAAGTATCTTTGTATAGCGTATCTTTGACTACTTATAGAACTGTCTACCCCTTTAATTGTGACAGCATATTGCCGTGAATTGTATGAAATCGACCAAACCGCGCGCCTAGGCGGTTTTTAACTGCTGAAGCGTGATGGTATAGGTAACGGGGGAGAGCAGGCACTCATGAACGCGTGTGTAACTTCTATTAAGAATGTAGAAGGGGTGGTTTTTGAAAAGTTTTTGCAGTAAGGACATTGTTGAAGACATTGTTTACCTTTATTTTAAATTTAATTTATAAAATAATATTTATTTTATAAATTAAATTTAAAATAAAGGTAAACAATGTCACTTATAATGAGAACGATTTCTCTATGCTTTGGTTTATCAAATGACTGGCCACGTTTATTTTACACCTTTCTTTATTGTGTTTTTGATATTTAGAACAGGAGCTTTCAGTCTTCTTGGATGATTTTTGTGTAGTATTTGACCGAGAGCCTATAATTAAAGTTAAAACAGTGTCAAATTCGATCATTGAACTTATATTAGCTGCAAGCCAAAAAAACATGAAATAACTCTTCAAAAACTTACCTTGTGTATACAGCATAGGTACTATTCGTACCGGGAAGTTTCTATTCCCCTTTGTTCGTTTTGGTCATTCATACACCACTCACCTGCAAATAAAAAATAACTTATTAGTAGTAGGTACATTCGTTTAGAATATTTTGATGCCAATTAAATTGACATTCACACAAAACGTGTACATCTGTTTACATCTTTAAAAAAGTTCCAGATAAGTTAAAAAAAATATCTGGAATTTAGCAATTCTTTTTTTATATGTTATTTTATGAAATGAGTTTAAAAATATGCTGACATTTTGATATTTTTTCCCAGTATCACATATTTTGATATTCAATAAATGCATCGAATACAAATCTTAAGAAGAGTTATACTTTTATTTATAGTTATACCAAGAAATAACTTCGCTACGTAAGTAGATATTTATTTATTTATTAAAACTTTATGCAACCCAAAAGTACAAAGGCGGACTTAATGCCATAGACATTCTCTACCAGTCAACCACGGGTGGTGAAGAGATAACATGGCAGGTGCATAAAAAAATAAACTAAGTAGACAATATAATTATGTAAAGTAAAAGTCTAATTACAAGTATATATATACATAAATAACAAAAATAAACCTACATACATATTAATCATAATACATACCAAATATATCTAAATATATATAACTCAAAGGTGACTGATTGACTGACTGACATAGTGATCTATCAACGCACAGCCCAAACCACTGGACGGCTCGGGCTGAAATTTGGCATGCAGGTAGATGTTATGACGTAGGCATCCATAAGAAAGGATTTTGTGAAATTCCCACGGGATCGGGATTTACACGGGAAAAACTTCTCACGCGGGCGAAGCCGCTGGCACAAGCTAGTATAATATATATATTAATAAAAATTCATAGAAAGGGGGTTATGAAAACTCTGCTTCCACTATTTATATGATATATAGATACGGCACTATATATATGGTAGTACCAGTTAATTGGACTAAATTGATACATAGTTTGCGCGAAACGAACGTCACTAAATTATTTAACAGACTAGTCGAAATTCAACACAGATTGTATAAAGCAAACATTACAATGAATGTTGCTGTTAAATGCACGGAGTCTGCTGTAGGGATGGCATCATTTTATATTCATTAATTATCGATAAAAGTTTTGTCACTAACGAGGATTCTACGTTTTGGTAACCAATTTCATTGTAATTCAAAAATTCATAGATAAAGGTAAAATTTGAAAATACGAGTAGTATGTTTTATTGCGACTTTTATTCTGGTTTATGGTAGAAACGGTATTTTTCAAATTACCTAAAACATACTATTACTGACGCTTAAGTATTTTATTTCTATATTATGTAAACACAGAATATTATTACGTTTTGCATGTTCCAAATCAGGACAAAAAAATACCAAATATAATCTAGCTATGATCGATCGGCTGGAAATGTCACCGGCGTCATGCAGCTGTCTCTCGGTGGCAAACAATAATCGACAAGACAAATTCCCGTGTCTGCCCACACTGGCGTGCACACAAACAAACAGGTGTTCCCGAGCCAAGTGGAACGCATAAATATCGCAAAACACAAAGTTATCGATGCCACTAAGCCGCCTTTATTGACTACGTTTCCCTTCACTAGCGAAACGGCTGAACAACTACTGTTGTCACGCCATTTTAGGCTTCAACACTTGGGAGTATAGAGTTTAGTTTCTGTTGTGGGTGTGATCAAGGATATTCCGTTAGTGTTAGACAAACTTCGGTTTTGCAATAATGATAGCATGACAGCAACGGTGTGTATAAAGTGCGTTTCATATAGTAAATCGATACGAGGGCTTCGGCGTCGAATACAAACTAGTGTTAAGTACTGGGATCACTGATTTGTGGCGCGGAAAATCCTGATCCTAAATTCTGGCAGACACGACCGGTCAAATACGAAAAACAAATAAGCTGTTAATGGTTTAATTGATGGAAAACCGGTAGCACACTGACCTAGTTTCATGGAGTGAAACAGGACTTTTTCATACCTATCTTCTCGCTAAACAGTTCTCATAAGTTTGTCATGTCTTCATCTAAAAGATTCGTTGATCAAAGTTCATATTGTGAGCTAAAATTAAGTCCAAATTCTAAATGAAGACAACTTCTCATTTGAAATTAGCCAAAAATAACTTGAAGATATTCATTCGGAATTTTGAAAATTGAATTCAAGAAAACTCGAATGCCCTTTGTGCAGCCTGTAGCATCAGACTTGGTAGAAATAATCCGATTATAAATATAGACTGCTGTCTCTCAGTCTCTGTAGTAAGTAATTGCTTCTTTTATTACAAAATAGCATCTTGATCTTTTGTTTTCAAGTGGCTGGTTGCTGTTGACTCAGTTCAGTTTCTTTTGTTCTGTTGGTTTGGTTTAATTCTTGAGTTTGATTGTGGTTTTATTGATTGGTTTGTTCTATAAACATTACCTACGTGGTTTGAAATCTCACAATGTTATAAGAGCTTTAGGCAAGTTTTTGCCATAAAGAATCATCTTCAAATCAAAAGCAGGATCAATATGTTATTGTTAAAAATACAAAGATCTCTTTATTATCAATTTTCCAACGTGTAGACAAGGTATATATTTAAAGAAGGTAATACAATATTCCTACTCATTTAGATAAAATATGCCATTAAGCAGGAACTGTAAAAATGCAAAGGCTCACTCAAATATAATAACATAATATATATATATAACTATGTATATGTTTCAATTTAAGGCATTCTGGAGAAAATGAAGCTCATGAATGTCTGCAAGATATTACCAAAACATATTCATTAAGATAACAATCCCGGCGCCTCCGACGCCAATCTAAGTTTGCTTCTACTCTTCATAATGACGGCAACCTCTGGCAATTTGAAGGAGCACGGGACTATAGCTAACATTCACTATTTTATAGGAGACTACATTAAAATCTGACTGAATGAAACTTGGTTCGAAAAATTATTTTTTTTTGGAAAAATGGAAAATACCAAATAGTTCTACCAAATAGGCCTATTTATTTCATGCGTACCTATAGAATATTGTCATCTGCCTAGCGTTTTCCCTAAGAGTGGAGGTCGGCTTCCAAACCCACCGGATTCTGTGGATTATTCTCCGTTAAAATATGGAGCAACTGACCAAACCCAGTAACTGACCTGACTGGTTTCGGTTTTTATGGCTACGAATAACTACCGGGACCAATGTCTTAGCATAGTATATAACTATATACTATCCTACATACAGTATGTTAACTAACAGAGGGTGTTCCTGTTAACCCGCAATAGTATAGCATCCACACATGCTAAAAAATATTACCATTAGGCGTACGCATTCATAAATAAATTGCGACGTTGCCGTCCTTTACGTACGAGTGTACAGAGTTTCTTTTACGTACCAATTTAACATTTTTAGTGAATATTTTAATATTGAAAAAAGAAAACAATTTGTTTTCCAATGGTAACATATTTTTAGTATGTATGGATGCTATACTATTGCGGGTTAACGGGAAAGCCCTCTGTTAGTTAACATACTGTATCTATACTAATATTATAAAGCGGATAAGTTTGTTTGTTTGTTTGCTTGAACGTGCTAATCTTCGAAAGTACTGGGTGGATTTGGATGCAATTTGGTATGGAAGTAGCTTGAAGCTTGAGGAAGGTTATAGGCTACTTTTTACGCTACTGCAAAAAAGGAGAGTTATGTTTTTACCGTGATAAAAACCACGGGAGCGAAGCCCCGCGTGAGTACTAGTATTGAATATAAGTAAGATAAAATATTGTCATAGAGCAGACTCGCACCAGTAGACCTAGATGGTCAAGGTTTTAAGTATTTTTACTCGACAGAAGGCTTTTGGTTATCCAAAGGTCAAAGGGCTGTCAGGAGAGAGGCCTCGGATTTGTTTTTGCGTAATGTAATCACAAACAAATATCTATACAGATATCCATAGGTGAAGCAAGGTTACCAACATATTCCGGAGAATCGCTAAACTTAGGTGGCACTGGACACGACATAGGTATTACTCACATGACAGATGGCCGCTAGGGTCCATAAATTTTTGGAGTAGTGACTATGAACGGTAAGAAACATCGTTGAAAGGTCTCTCATAACTCATAAGAGGAACCTATGACCTGGTTTACATTGCGTGAATTCGTTGTATGCGAGATACACACTTCTCGACACGTGAGTGAGGCCTGGGACTCAGAAGTGTACGTTTTTCAGCTGAAATTATGGTGATATAAATATAAATACCTTTTTTCGGTGGGAAAATCATCTAATGGCTCCTCCCGCTCTGTGTGGAGTGGAAGGGAGTGTCAGACTTCTACTGCCTAAAAACGGACTCTGTGCCTTCATCATTATTATTCCCGCTACCCCGAAATAATATAGGTAACTAAGAAGGCATTCTTGACTATAGTACGCACCTATGTATCTAAGTGTTAGTTGATAAAAAAGTAATTTTTTTAGGTACTTATCTAGCTATTTATCCTTCCTATATATCCTAGTCGGTTTGTGAATCATAATAATACTTTTTGGATATAAAAAATGAGATTAAACATTGAAATTCTGCACATAAACCGGGTATCCGGTTCCCAATACCCGTTTCGCCAGAACATATGCTATACAAGTGATCAATCATTCTAATCACCCCGCGCGGAATACCTTAATCCAACATTTAATTTGTCTCTTTGTCTATTCATGTCACGTTGGTAGTAATTAAATTATATTAGTACGTTCCTACTAGATTTTAGGGCGGTTTCGCTTGTATTTCAGTTCTGAATTTATTTTGAATAATATTTTTTTAGTTTTTTTTTTTTTTTTTTTTTTTATTTAGAATAGGTTCGCGTTTGACCACCATCTCACCTGATGGTAAGTGATGATGTGGTCGAAGATGGAGCACGCTTACCTAAAAGTAACCTATTCACTCTTGACTTAAAGACTCCTAGGTTATAGCTATCGGGAAACACAGACTCCGGCAGGGAATTCCACTCCTTAGCCGTACGCACAATGAAGGTATTCCCAAAACGTTTGGTGCGTATGGGTGGGATGTCCACCATGTAACGATGGCGCTTCGCCGTTTGTCTCGTAGTCCGATGATGGAACGGGCTTGTTGGAATTAAATTGTGTAATTCCATCGCACACTCCCCGAAATGTAACCGATAGAAAACCGATAGACTTGCAACTCGTCGTCGATGTTCAAGGCTCTGGAGCTTTGATTCGACCAGTGCATCGTTGCCAATGAGTCTTTTGGCCCGCTTCTCGATAGACTCAAGCGCGTCCAGTTGGTATTTAGCAGATCTAGTAAACAGAACTAGTAATGTAGGTAGAATGCACATTACTAGCAGTCTTGTTAACCTCTCCAACTAAGCTAAATACATATACTTGCGTCTGGAGAAAAAAATATTTATCGATTGCAGCATTTACAATGCTAACTTGAATATATGTTACTCAAAACACATTTCCTTGTTTTATGCGCTTGCCATGTCCTTAATCTCTGGACCACAAATGTTTGACAAGCAGATAATGCCTAAGGGATTAAGTCCACCTTTGCACTTTTGTGTTGCGTGAAGTTTTAATAAATACATAATGATACACTGCTACCTACGTAGTAGATGTGTTTTTTTTAATTATTTTCCTTACCCAGACAAGGCTTGTTATCTCTAGCTGCAAAGGCTGTGATGACAAGAGATAGGTCGAAGTGAACACAGCTGCCCGGTAGGGCAAAGAGTTACGGGACTTTTCCATTAAGAATTCATCAATATCAACCCTTATGTGGCACTAGGGGAAACAAGGGACTAAAGTTACTCATCGGACGTAGGTACTATACCTAACTCTGCTTATCCAATCTGTGAATTCAGGCGTGATGTTATTAAATAAAATAATTTCAAATTCGAGAAGTTGTTTTAATAGTCTAGGCTAGGACAGCCTTTGATTTAAGCCCTAACGACTCCTGTCCGACCTTTAAAACCCTAAGGGAAATATTAAAGTTCGTAGACAATAAGGTCACATAACTTGATACATGCCTTTAACGATGCCTAACACTGCTCTCGCCTCAACATTAATGGTCAGTGCCTTATCACTTCTGATGAGCAAGACATGACGATTACAAACGAGAGCACACGTGTATGTATATGTGATTTTGAGACAGTTTAAATAAGGAAAATTGGATTTAGGCAGATTAAAAAAGTGGCCAAGTTCGAGTCAGACTCGCCCATTAAGGGTTCCGTAGTAACTACGCCAAATAACTTAGTTTTTCATAGTGTTTGTACTTAAAAATACAAAGTTATATTTGCGGTTTTAGAAAATATGCTATATCTCAAAAACTGCTGACCCGATCTCGTTCAAACGTTCGTTCGTTCATCTTCGTTGAAAGTTCACATTAAGATCTACAGCATATATTTTTTTAGATATTTCACTCCATTATTATAGAAGTTAGAGAGGGACACACATTTTACCACTTTGAAAACATATATCTTTTAAACGATTGACTTTATGAAAAATTAGTTTTAGAAACTTCAATTTCATTTTTAAAAACCTGTCTATAGATACCACACACGCATAGGTTTCATGAAAAAACTATTTTCAGTTTCAGTTCCATGTATGGGATTTATTCCAGTTTCCGCTTAATTTTAAATATTATTATTATTTGTTTCTTAAAATCGTAAAGTGGTTCACAGAATACATCTACCTACCAAGTTTTACATGTGTAGTCCTAATACTTTCGGAGTAAAATGGCTGTGACATACGGACAGACAGACATGACGAAACTGTAAGGGTTTCGTTTTTTCCATTCGGCTACGGACACTCTATACACATAAATTAAACTCAAGTGTTTATTATTATTAGCACGATGCTAAAACTCAAATAAACTTTTTTTTAATTTATTGTCTGTCTGTTTATTTGTTCGAGTTAATATTTGGAATGAGTGAACCGATTTTAATGAGACTTTCTTTGAAAGATGGAGGAGATTATAGGGCAATACAGAAACTTAACCCGTAATTCCCACTAGATCGGAATTACGCGGGTGAAATGCAGAAAATATGTCACTAATTCTCAAAAAGTAACGTACCTGAGAAGTAACTAAACTGATAAAATTAATAACAAAACTGATACTATAAAGGTGAGATCACACAATATGGTTAAAGCAAGCCAAAAAACAAAACTAAAAAAATTCAATAAGTCAGGTTTGTGAGCTTCACGTGTCAGTTGAACATGGTATGTTTTACATCAAATGTGCTGAAAGCACAAGTTGTCAATATTTAATTTCCGAGATATTCACTATAATCAAAATAAAACAAAAAATTGAAAATTTAAAGTCATTTATTAGTATCTACTTCACTAAGTAGTAGTGATTGTACTAAACTTTTATTTATCATAAGGAACTTTTTCAACTTAATTTGACCATATAAAATTACACTTGTATCAAATGTCAATCTTATTCAATCTAATCAAATTGTTTTTATTTTAATCTCAACAATAAACGTCCTATTATATAAAACAACCGAATAAAAATAATCGAAACAAACTTCTTATTAACAAAAAAAAAATATCTTATAAAAATAGCAAGGTGGCATTTAAAGACATGACAAGTTAAAGAGTTCTTCTAGTAACTGAATAGTCATAAACAAAATAATTATTTAAAATATTGAAATGAAAATCTCTCTCTCAAATCTTATTTAAAAAATATTCTAATCGTCACTACTGAGGTCATCTCATTGGTTGATATTTAAATCATAATCCAAATCAATTTTGGTCAACTTTAAGGGACCTTCCCTGGTTACATCCAAGTAGGCGCAATTTTCATCAGAAAATTTTACGTCGCTCAATACTGTCACCTTATTTTTGTTCTGTGGAGCCAACTCCCTATCATAAAGCAGTGAAGAATTTTAGTCACTTTCACTTTCATACCATGGACCATCATCACTCTCTGCATATAAGTCGCTATGCATTTCCGAATCCGAGGTAGAATACTCTATTACACGCTTTTTCTTCCTACGACCTTTACTTTGCTTAATGTTATTTTCTTTTTCTCTCGAAGGTCCTGCTTGGGGACTTACTTCATTTTCTTTGTTTTCCATGCTCGTTTCTTCTTCTCTGTCATTTGTATCAACTGGTGTAGTGGATGATTGACCGGTCATCTTTTTTTATAATATCTAGACGAATATTTTCTCCATTTTTTCTCATTTCTTGTTTTCCTTTATAACTTAAATCTTTTATTTTGCTTTTTCGGGATGTTTTTTCTTAATTCTTCATATTTTATTGGATTTTCTTTTAGACGCTCACGGTACTTTTTTGCCTTTCTGTATCTGATAGTGGCGCCATCTCTGCAATATATATATATATATTAGAAATAGATTGATTCAGTATTAATTTTATGCAAACGCAGCCTTACATTTTCCCAGTTTCGTTACGTAACGACATAATAACGAAATTGATAAGAACATCTGAGAATTTATTACCTAACAATGTTTACATCTCATAGCTTTTGAAAAGCAATTAATATTACAGCGGATTACAATATCATAGGAAACATGTGCATTGTTTCCTTTACAGAAAACATAGTTTTAAAGCATAAAACATATTGATTTATCTCCGTTTATCACCCTGATAAAATATACAAGCAAATTGAATACTCACCGAAACGCACGATTTCTCCGCCGTAACAAAATGGCTGCAGTTTGACATTTGTCAAAAAACATTCGAAGGTAATGTGGCTGACTTAAAAAAAATACGGACTCGTTTTAAAACTTAACGTACGTCTTTAAATTTCCCATAACGAAACATTTATTTTTAGATTTGGAGTAAATAAATATAACAAAAAAAGGCATATTATGAGAACCACATAAATAATATAATATTTATTGATATGAAGGAACTGTTAAAATAAAAATTAAACAGGTAAGTTCATCAGAAAAAAAAAAAATGTAATGTGTAACGAAATGAAAAGGACACTAATAAAATGTATGGAAATAATTTTAACCCATTTTTCAAAACCCATTAAGTATTTGTTTTTGCTATTACGAAGTTATAAATAAATGTTTACGATGTTGGTTATAAGGTATAATATTCAAAATAAATATTTATTGCGCATTATTTAAACATGCTATTAACTTAATGCATTTTAAAACCATAGGACACAAACAAATTCAAAAGTTACAAGTTTTCTGCATTTCACCCACGCACATTCCGGCTACTTGATACTTGAAAATCTAGCCTTAAAAATACTACTACTAACTACTACTGGCATTCAAATATTCTATGTCCTAATTTACAACATTGTCTGGCCGTGTGCTAATTTGCATCCAAATCCATTTAGCCGTCAAGAACGGAATAGTAAACAATCAAACAGGCTGTGTTCCTTTCGCGTTGATCTCAATTCACTATCATAGGCATATCCCCAAATATTTACAAAACATTTTTTCAAAACTACGACTGCGTAATTTTCGTCCGCGTCAGTGAGACATGTAAATACGCATCCAAATACGACAATAGTAGTGTCGACAATTAGTCGTGTCGTCTAGCCGAAGCCTTTCAACTCTAAGCTGCACCCAGACGCCGTCGTCGCCACTTTTATTTCGACTATATCTATAGGTACGCAGCTTAAGTGTACTGGAAGTGTCTGCGTGTGAAGTTTAGGACAATATGAGGGTGTTGATGATTCTATCACTCGTGTGTCGAAGTAGGATACGGTGTGGCTTAGAATAGGTGTAGACTAAACTCTTTTTCGCATAGGTGTTGATTAGCTGTAAAATTAATATAAATTCTGGAGGATGTGTAATTACAATATATTTATTATACTCTCTTTTAAGATAAGATAAGATATTAAGATCATTTTATTTGTCCAAACATGAGTATACATACAAAAGAAAAGCATGCAAGTTGTCATTCTGCTTCCGACGCTCGCCCGCGACGGTCGTACCGCTCCGCGCTCTCAATCGTTCCGTGCCTGAGTCATCGCTCCACCTCGTCACGCCCGCCGTGACGTCACTCGTAGTCGCCGACTACGAAGCCTGGTCCGGATCCGCCTTTTTAGAGGCGGTGAAGGATATCCTGTTTCTATAACAGAGTATCGTCAAAAACAATTTGGTTTGCCCCTTCAGGGTAAAACCACAGTTTCGTGGTCCTTGGTTGGAAACCTCACGGTGTCAACAATACCAAGGGGGTGCTTACCCAACGCACCCGCTGATCCCCTTCAGGGTGAAGCAGTCAATTGGAGTCGAGTGCTAGGTTTTGGCCTTGGGGGATCTCCTAATCAAACCTAGTTACTGAGTTCTCTTCACAGCTACACACCTAGTGTCGGTTGGGTGTATCTACTCCTTCGCACTAGACCCAATAGGGCCCGGTTCGCACATTAAGACTGGCGACCGGTTACAAGCTTAGGGCACACCATTAGGCACACACCTCCCTGCTATACCCACAGGGAGCATACTCACCTCTGGGTCATTCCCGCCCAGAGGGGTAGGCAAATAGGGCCCTTCAGGCCACATCAGACGGCAACACAGTTACCGAGTTTGTCTGGGTTTCTCTTCTCGGTAACATAGTGTTAGGAGAAACTCCGGGGCAGGGCTCTTTTTGGGGACCGTCTGCTCGGGGAGCTCACGATTGTCGTGTCTCCTCGAGGCTCATGATAGGTTTAGGAGAGTAGGATCCCCCCTTTTACGCCTCTAATATGGAGGCCTTACTGGAGACTCTATCTGCTAAGGTAGAGTTCTTACAGATTATGTTAAATAAAACCACTCAGGTTCTAGGGCAAATAGTTCATAAAAACCCCAAGCTACTCACGGAGTTTGAGGCGGAGATTGACTCCCTCCGAGACAACCCCCGCCTCAAACCATCCCCTGAGTTGCCATCCACCCTAAAACCGGAAGTAGCTTCCACCCCCGCGCCCATCGCAGATAGGCCCCCCTCCCCCCCAGACGTCGAACTGGACTCTGAGGAAGAGGAACAAGACAACAACGAGAACTCGGAAGGCGAGCGCTCGGAGCGCGCAGAGTCCATACACTCTGAGCGCTCTGAGCGAGCGGAGTCCGAGCACTCGGAACACTCCGAACATGACCAAAACTCTTCCTCCGACGAGTTTATCCTAGTCGAGGGAAAGAGGAAGAAAAGGTCGCAGGCCTCGTCCTCCCAGGCCCCTAAGGCCAAGAAACCCTCCCCTCCCGAGCCAGCACCCTCAGTGCAGTCCCAGCCACCGGCATCTTCGGCCACTAGGCCCAGCCCTACCCCAGTCGTCAGCGCCTCAGTGCGCAAAACCATCCCTCCCCCACCCATCTTCATCCACGACAAGGGGGCTTGGACAAACGTGTCCAAAGCGTGTGGCGAGCAACGCATCGCCTACACCAATGCCCGCGCCGTTCAGAACGGCATAAAAGTAGGTTTAGCGACGGCTAACGACCATCGCGCGCTCTCGAAGCTACTCAAAGCTCGAAATATACCCAACCACACGTACACGCTCCATGAGAGCAAACCAGTACGTGTGGTCCTCTGCCGGATTCCCAGCGAGATCCCCACCACCGAGATCGTCTGCGACTTAGAGTCCCAGAACATCCCGGTGATTGAGGTGCACCATATGCACGGCAGAGGAGGCAAGGCGTCTAACAACGTCCTTGTCATCTGTCATTCCACCTCCGAAGGTCCCCACCCCATCTTTGCCCTGAAGACTGTATGCAGTCTCTCGGGCATATTCATAGAGAAGCCACACAAGAGTGGCACGGTAGGCCAATGCCACCGTTGCCAACTCTATGGGCACGCACAGAGGAATTGCTTTGGCAAACCTCGGTGCGTCAAGTGCCTAGGCGACCACGGCACCGCCGAGTGCAACCGCCCAAAAGATAGGTCCCAATACTCAGACCCGCCCAGCAGCGTGCTGTGCGGACAATCTGGCCACCCTGCCAACTACCAAGGCTGTCCGAAAGCCCCGAAAACCTCCGCCACTAAACTGGCAACGCGCCACGCCAGGGACGAGAGTGTCCTACACTCTCGTCTGAGCTCCCCCAGACCCTCAGTCCCTAGCGTCCAACTCCTTGGATGGCGGCGAATCTCGCCCAAAACTTCCCGGCACTAAGGTCGAAACTCCCAGGGCTGATGGATCAACCCATCACGCCCTCCGCACCGGTCGTCGTGGCTTCTCAGTCTCCTCCTCCCCAGTCACCCCCTCGCTTGGACGAGCCGGAAATCGATCCGTTCCTCATCCTAGCGAATACATTCAAATTTTTTCAATCCCCCCGCGCCATTCAAATGGCAAAGGAGGTCGTGGCCTGTAGTAGCATAGAATCCCTGATTCAGGTATACCTTCAGTATCCTGACGTCAAAAGTAATTTTTCCAACCTCTTTAAACAACCATAATGCGGCTAGTAATAATAACACGGCTAGTAGGAGATTAAAGCCCCGATCCCTAAAGCTAGGTTATTTCAACGCCAACGGCATTAGTATGCAACGAGACGAGATCGCGACTTTCCTTCGCGATCATCGTCTCGACGTCCTTTTGGTCCAAGAGACCTTCCTCAAACCCCACCTTAGGGACCCCAAGATAGCCAATTACCGGCTAGTTAGGAACGATAGGACTAGATGCCACAAAGGTGGCACTCTAATATACTATAGGAACTCCCTTCACTGCATCCCTATGGATCCACCACCCCTTGCCCACTTAGAGGTATCCGTTTGCCGGCTAGGCATGACGGGTCATCCCTCTATCACCATAGTATCCGCGTATCTTCCACCGTCCAACGTTGTAGATGTAAATGCATCGGTAAACGCCTCATTTCGAAGCGACCTTACCGCCCTCCTTGACATGAGTGACTCCGTCCTTATGGCGGGGGATCTCAATGCCAAACATCCCGCATGGTGTAGTCGTATTACCAACCCCCGTGGGAAGGTACTATACGTCCTTTGCACCCCAATCCACATTGATATCATAGGTCCTATGCGGCCTACTCATTTCCCGTTCGAGCCATCCCAATCGCCTGACGTACTCGACATTGCTCTCCTGAAGAATGTGAACTTACGTTTGCACTCTTTAGAGACGGTAGACGAACTTGATTCTGACCATAGACCGGTGATCTTGGAGTTAACTCCGAGATCGGGTCCCTATGACCCTAACCGCCCCCCTCCCACACAGGTGATCACTGACTGGAGGAAAGTAGGCGACTTGCTGAAATCCAACACGTCACCTCACCTGGACAAGATCCCCGACCACATCCAGTCCGCCGCCGACACGACGGCTGCGATCGACTCACTCACAGAGCACGTACAATCTGTCTTGAACGACTGTTCAAAGGAGATTCCGGTGTCAGAGCACTGGCGTCGGAAACTCCCGGACGATGTACGGGCCCTGCTGACTGAGAAGAACGCAGCAGTCCGTGCCTACAGAGCTTTCCCCTGCCAGAACAACAAAACTTTCATGCGGTACTTACAGCGCAAAGTAAGTAACAGCATTAGAGAGTGGCGTGAAGCCGGCTGGGACAAGACCCTGAGCGAACTGGAACCCACCCACCATGCCTTCTGGCAACTTCAGAGGAGTATGCGCGCCACTGAGGTTGCCTCAATGCCTCCCTTTATCCGCCCGGACAAAAGCATTGCCTTCGACGACGAAGACAAAGCCGAATGCCTAGCCGACAGCCTGGAGGCCCAGTGCTCTCCCAGCTCCCAACCAGTCGACCCAGCCCACCTTGCCCACGTGGATGCTGAGGTCGAACGTAGGTCTGCCCTACCCCCTGTCGAGGACCCTGATGCTCCCCTCCCCCCCGTCACGGAAGACGAGGTGGAGGAGATCATCAGGAAACTCAAACCTAGGAAAGCTCCCGGGACTGACAGACTGACCACTAGGGCACTTAAACTCCTCCCACATACGATCATAGTCCTACTGGCTGCCATCTTCAATGGCGCCATGTCCAACAACTTGTTTCCACAAGCTTGGAAAGAGGCTATAGTGATAGGTATCCCAAAACCCGGAAAGCCCAAGTCCTCCCCGACTAGTTATAGACCCATTAGTCTCCTCAGTGCCCTCGGCAAGGTCTACGAGCAGATTATTCTTAATCGGCTCAAGGACTTTGTCGATGCAAAGAGCCTAATCCCTAACGAGCAGTTTGGCTTTAGAGCCCATCATTCCAGTGTCCACCAAGCCCACCGCATCGTAGAGCACATTAGCGGCCGCTTTCAACGCGGTCTGGTGACGGGGGCTCTATTCTTCGATATAGCAAAGGCTTTCGACAAAGTCTGGCACAATGGCTTAATTTATAAGCTTTAACAACTAGGTGTGCCGGATCGTCTCGTGCTCATCATTCGAGACTTTCTGACGAACCGCTCCTTCAGATATCGTATCGAAGGAGCGCTTTCCACTCGGCCCTATCAGAGCCGGCGTCCCTCAGGGCGCCGTGCTCTCCCCCCCACTCTTCACGCTATTCACTAGCGATATCCCCAACAGGCCCCCAGTAGAGTTATCCCTATTTGCCGACGACACGGCCATCTATTACTCGGGAAAAGTCCCGATTGCATCGCTCATACCCTCCAGACCTCAGCCACCGCACTAGGCGATTGGTTTAGGAAATGGAGGATTGAGGTAAATCCCGACAAAAGTCAAGCAGTCCTGTTTTGCAGGGCTCGCCATAGACAGCCCATCCTCCCCCGCCCGATCACTATGTTTGGCAAGCCAATCCCTTGGGAGAAGCGAGCCAAATACTTAGGTGTGATCTTCGACCAATTCCTAAATTTCAATTAGCACATAAAGTCGGTTCGCTCGCGAGCCGCTTTCGCTCTCGGTAGGCTTCACTTCATACTGAATAAACACAGTAAGCTCTCCCTTAGGTGTAAAATCCGAATTTACACGATATGCATACGTCCTATCATGACATATGCCTGTCCGGTGTTTGCTCATGCCAGTCCCAAGCAGATCCATAGGATGCAAGTCATTCAAAACCGTTTTCTCCGAAAGGCCACGGGCGTGCCCTGGTTCTTGAGGAATGAGGATCTCCACGTAGACCTCAAAATCCCGACTATAAAGCAAGTGTTGAAACGCATGTCAGTGCGTTACTTCACCTCTGCTGATACCCACACAAACCCCCTGATCGTATCGGCCGCCCGATACAGACCCTCCAAAATTTCTCGGGTTCGTCGCCCGCGTAACGTCCAAGACGAGCCCGACGACCCCAATACCATCCGACAAGAGAGCATTAGAAAACACACACACAAAACGCGTTCCGTCTTCCGGCCTCGCCGACGAGGCCCATCGCGACGTCCGCGTACTTGTAATGGAAATCCTCCCCGACCTTTGTCAAACGAGCCAGCCCGCGATGCTGAGCCAGTAGCAATAAATACTCCCTTAAATACGACCCAGCCTGTCCCTTTGCTGCCCTCCCCAAATGACCCCGCTATGCCGAGGCTATTTAAGTTTGTAAGCCCTGGCTGGGGGCCTTTAATTTATTAGAGGTCACCACAGGACAGACCGGTTAAGTAGACGCACAGCCTTAGTGAGCTGATCTACGAGTGGCCCTAACTAAAAAAAAAAAAAATGCAAGTTGTTAAGAAATAGTTTACACAGGTCTTCATGTTTGCCATATTTATACAATGGCATACAAATATTTAAGGTGAGTATATGTAAATTATAATTATTCATAATTTCGTATTAAATTACACAGCTAATAAAGTTATTTAAATAATTCATAAAAACAATTCATTTTTATATAATTCAATAATTAAAACATCACAGTCACAGTTTACTTGTATAACATAGTCAAAACAAGTAAGTAAACCACTTATAATTGTTACATACCTACTTTTAATTATTACTCATTAAGTAGTAAATTTTATTATGTGTGTAACAGACTGTAACAACCTTATGAAATAAAAATACATTGAATTGAATTGAATTGAATTCTTGCATAAAACTTGTCGTTATTGAATGAAAAATTCGGAAAATTATTTACACCAAAAATGCTCTTCTCAAGTTTTTTTGGCTGAACGGAATTAAAATAAATTTGACACTCGCGTAGACCATTCACTGAAGGTAATCGGACAAAGGATATGATTATCTTGAGAGTATGTTCCTTTAGGACGACACCCTACTTTCAGTCGGAAAGTTGATTGCAGAATCTTGTTCTAAGAACATAATACTCGCTTTTCACCGGTAGGACAGGCCTTGAACTAGATAATAACAGTACGAGACCTTTAAATGGCGCTTTTAGTAAACGAATGATCTTTAGAAACAACCATAGGTTGGTGAATTCTTGGCATTACCCGTGTCATTAGTTGTGGGGCTTCCTTTAAACGCATTGTTCTTTATCTCCACTACTGACATATACTTTATATATTTTATTTATTGCGTTATAAAGTACTTTGTTTTCCATTTCAAAGACAAGTCAAGTTACTCCGATAACTATTAACAAATTACTTTTAGTGAACTTTCTTTAAGTTTTCAATTAGTGTCAAAAATAGGATTCTTTTAATGAGCTTGTGCTATTAATGAAAATAATAATGGAGTACTTATTCTTATTTTTTAGTAACGCACAGTTCAAGTTTTGATCTATAAAGTAGAAGACATTAATAGCATAAAAACTTTGATGTTTATGAACTATAAAATGACTTCTAAAGAACCAACTTACACGGTACAATGAAGAAGACGGGAATATATTACAAATTGCTTCACTATGTATTCCTTAAACAGGTAGGTATCTATCAACATTTGGTATCACACCAATGGACCAGGACATGAAAAAACGAGAAAAACATAATGGGTCTGAATTCTGGGTACAGACAAAACATTGTGTTTCACAAAATATTCATTAAATCGAAAATGATGGTGTAAACCGTATACTCAGTTACCACGTTTATACTTAAAATTCAAGTGTAAATCACATACCTCAAACTTTTTGAACCAAGCAGAATCTTTTCCTCCACATAGCTACACATAATAAGTTGAAAAGATACAGATATATTCGCTCCTAACTGAAGTTTACAAAACAAGCGCATCAGAGAGCTGCCGAAACAAATGTCGTCGGCGATACTTTCTCACGGCGTTCCCGGAGTGTAACATCTCTGCCATCTTATGCATGGCGTGTGGGGTAAGACAGAACTTAAAGCGGGGCTTAAGGCCTGAAACTGCGTAAAGCGGACGCCCGCGCGATCCCACACAAAAGTGCTCCGTTGCGGAGACCCGCGCGGGCCGCCATTGCGGAGATTCGGGCCTGCCTCCGTGCAACGAAAGACCACGCGGATTTCCGAAAGTTGAACTAGCGACACTGCGTAATAATCTATTCTCCACGACGACGGGACCATTGCGGTCCCACGCGACGATTTAACGCAGTTTCAGCCCTAGTGTGTCGAGTTGAGAGCAAGAAGGTTTGATTGAGTCCAGACAGTTTGAATTTTCACAGTTTAATTTAAAACTTTCAAACCAAGTTGACATGTTCACAGTTTTAGTTGGAGAAGGCAAAAACAAATCAATTTGTCAGATAGACTTTGTAACAACTTTCTTTTTGTGGCATGCTCATAGAAACCTAATGTTTTTTAAAGCTAAGTTTGATTTCATATGTATAGGATACAGGCCTAATATTCCCAAAGAAATGGTTATTAAGTAGATACCCTAAACGTTACCAAGGATTGTGACTGATGACTTGGTAATCATTACAGTAGTATTATTTGCGTAAGTATCTACCTACCTATTATTCAAAAACTAAACAGCACATACTACCACTCAGTAACTTACCAATTTATTTTAAACTATCCAACCAACAAGCTATCAAAATGTCAATTCGCTTCGTCTTTCCCCTAACACCATACAAAAAGTACCTCAAGTAAAAGTTGCTATTTTTCCCATCTTAAAGGCTTCTAATATCGCAGCTCCCCGCCTCAGGCCGGTTGTCATTTGTCTGCTGCTCTGTAGGCAAACTTCGCTTCAATGTTTGAAAGCACTACATTATATCCGTCCTTCTTTATCGTCTTCGTCTACTAAAGTAGTGATGGTAGTGAAGAAAATGAATAACATGTCGATAGTTTTTTTTATTTAAA
Organism: Tholera decimalis; assembly: GCA_943138885.2. Lineage (NCBI taxonomy): Eukaryota > Metazoa > Arthropoda > Insecta > Lepidoptera > Noctuidae > Tholera > Tholera decimalis. The sequence continues at coordinate 9,903,268 of OW964554.2, forward strand.
AACAAACCAAATGTCTTACTTACTTGACCATTATTGGTATTTCATAGCAACATAATATTTTTGTAGAAGAATAAAAGATTATAAGCATATGTCAAAAAAAAAAAAAAAATATACTCGCCGAATTGATAACCTCCTCTTTTTGTCGTCGGTTGAAAAAAAACAAAATGGTACAGATATATTTGTGCCTTCACACAAGTATTAATCACATCATTACTGATAAACTTTATAGCTTTGACAACAATAGCATATTGAATCACAAAATTTCCTAAAAACTCGAAAAGAATTGTTAATTGGTTGTAAAAAGATAAAAATATACATCGCTATTAAAGTTACAAAGCCGAAATGTTTAATTAATATTTACTGGCCTTTGCCTACACTTCAAAGGTGTCTACATTAAAATAATTAATTTTCTGTTATTAATGAGATCATTTCGTAAAAGCGGAAGCTGATTAGAAACTTTGAGTTATGTATCTTGTTTTAATTATGTATGATTATAGGTACAATGCTAACTAATGATTATTTTTTGATACCATTTTAAGTAGGTCACGTTTTTCAACCGACGACAAAAAGAGGAGGTTATCAATTCGACGCGTATATTTTTTTTTTTTTTTTTTTATGTATGATCATCGAGTACTCGAAGACGGCTGAACCGATTTGGAAAATTCTTTTTTTGTTCGAATGGGTATACGTCGAAATTGGTACCACTATCACCAAAGTTAGGATCTGATGATGGGATCTTGGAGAAATCGAGGGAACTCTTCAAATATTATAGGCACACCTATGGCGTTTTGGGTATTTCTTATAGTAACTTGTGCAGTTGCTCTCAAAAAGTACCATTTGGGTAAGTGTAACTGATGATGAAGACCACAGATGGCCGCCGAAACTACTCAATAATAAGTATTAAGTGGATTGCGATTCGATTACTTGAATATGGATGTTAAGCGCTTTATGCTCGTCACAATGCATATGGTGATGTAGAGCTGATGGTGAAGTACCAGGAGAACTCCTCAACAATTAACGGCCCAGCATTGGGAAAAGCAATATTTTGTAAAAGGTTATAAGTAGTTGACATTTAGGCTCTTGTAACTAGGTAAATTAAAAATCATCCAACTAAAAAGAGTGAAAAAAAAAACTTTTTAACAAAAAATTAAACCGACTCCCAAAAAACACTGCAAAGTGAAAAATAACTTTAATTTCGGAAGTCGGTGCCAAAAACGAAAAAACAAAACTAAAGACACCGACTACCGAAATTAAAGTTATTTTTCACTTTGCAGTGTTTTTTTAAATATTCAATTTAATAATAGATTGGTGCATAGCACTTATAGCTGGCTCGTATGCAGGTATGACTAGATGACAAACGGAACTGAAGCAAAAGATGATTAACATATTATAAGATGGACATGAAGATAGGTCATGTAGGATGGCATTTAATACTTTCAACCAAACCCCACGTAATGTAACTGTTTAACTCACAATAAACACCAACTCTTATTTTAGCCATCTTTAATAATTTCTTGTTCATCGACAACTATCTTTATCGATAACATTCGAGACTAGTGGAGCTCAAGACTCGGCACTTCGTAACATAGCTTAGATTTCTTTTTAATACCACACATTTAAACTCTTTGTAGGAAGCACACATGTCGCTGGTTAAACTTTATATCTACTTCATCTATTGTATTATATAGAAAGTATAATATACTTTGGAGAGCTTTTACTTGATACAGAAACTTTTTGAACTAGTTTTGTAAGCTTTGGGCTAGTTATATTTTGGCAGTGTTGTACCTTTAACCATTATTAAATGATATTTGGCTAGGGCTTAGATTCTACAGCTTCTATTGAAATATTTGATTCGACATTCGATGTATTCACACATCAGATAAGCTATATCAGGGAAGCAGCCATCTTGTTGTCTTGTGATCAGACAAAATACGTCATCAGACATCATCAGTCTGTTTAATATTTTCTAAACTATGTTGGGGCCAGTTTAACCGGATGTAGCAAATGACAGCCATGACGAATGTATGTGTATGTGTTTTCCGAGGCACAGAGGAATCTCAATACCACCACCCATCTATAGACCGGACTTGGCGTTGCTTAACTATAATGATCAATCCGTGCGACTGTTATTGTTTAGCCACGAGCTCTCTTTCAGACAAAATGTACTACAAAAGTAATTTTAGCTGCTGAGTTTTCCACTTGTGTCGTGATGCGCGCTCACTGCACCATGTATGTATGTATGTATGTCGGGCAGGTATCCGCAACTCCACGACCGTGCGCGTATTTTGCGTAAGGGGTAAGATTTCTCTTCACTCAATCCATGCCAGTTCCTCCAGGAAGGCGAGCAACGCCCTTGTTTTGCTTACCATTTCGCGGAGGGTACCTGTCTTGCCGAAGTATTTAGTCCTGTAATCCGCGACTACAGGGCAGCTCAGTAGCAGGTGTGCTGCTGTTTCGTCCTCCTCCATGCAGGCTCTGCAGAGTGGAGGAGGACGCTCTCACTGCACCATTTACATTTATGTATTATCATATGTATGTCTGCGATATACGTACTAAAGAGTTGTAGCTTCTATCTTCTTAATTATGGTCATAAAATAATGCCAATATATGTTATACTTCTAAAGTAATAAGCGATCTTGCTTTAACATACAGGTTTTTGCAAGGAACTCACTCGAAAACGCGAGTACGTCACGTGTGCACTACAGCACCGTAAAAAAGAAAAGGATTATCCGTATTAAGCAAAGAGAAACTTCTATCTTCAAAACCATTTTCCCAACCTTACAATCCGCTTCACTTTCTTTTATCAGCAAGAAAATCAAATAGAATAGTGCGAATTTTAAAATCTTCTACAAAAAACTGTCGCTACGGGCGTTCACGAGGGTTGTGCCCGCAAAAACAATAAACTGTCATAAATCACAAGGAAAGTTTAATATACCCCTACTTCGTACAAGTTCTACCACTTTTGTACTAGCCACGTTACATTCACCAGTGCGGGTTTCGTTATTGCAGGGAATTTTAAACTTTCCCGTGATATATAACTGTGTAATGTAAATAAATGAGTGATTTTAAAGATTATTTATGAAAGAGTTTGGTAAGGATACGGTGTCTGTTCGGTTTACTGAATTTTGTAAGCTTACTTACGTGAGTTTCCTACATAAGATAAATGCGTGGACGTGAAAGATAAAATATGACGATTTATTCTGTAAAAAGCTAGGTAAATAAATGCCGATACTGGTGCAATGGCTTAGCGATCGGCTACTGCGCTGCATGTCGCAGATTCTTTGTCTTGTTGCTACACATGCTTGTATTCCCTATAGATAGTTATTACGGGCTGTTTATATATTAACGCTTAAATGTTTGTAAGCCCACTTACAATACAGGTGCCTATTTGAAGTGTGGGCTACGTTTTTGTTTAAACTATTTATTTTACTTTTGCTACAGATGTTTCATATTTTGCAACTAACATAATAATAAAACTGAAACTGTTTAGGAAGCTACTTTTATCCTCTGTTCATGACGATTTACCTAATCAGATCCTAACAGAAGTAAAATAGTATGAGATTAAGTATGGTACACTACAGGCATTCATCATACACCACATACACACGCACACACACATTAATTTAATACTCCCCATGCACACTTCTTAATACTGTATAATAATGTTAATTTAAAAAAAATATTTCCTACATGTTTGTCACTAGTAAATAAATAGTAAATCCGTAATTGGCTGTAAGACTAGATATAAGTTACTATAAAACATTGTTTTAAGAGCTGTGGATTTCGTTATAAATAAAATCGTTAAGTATTTTTAACGTAACGTTAAAAAACTAACTCACCACTAAGTATAGTTTTAAACGTTGTAAACCAAAAGCATTCTTAGTAATAGAACCCGTTTTTTGCATCTCAAAGAGGCAGCTAGTTAAGAAAACCTCAGTGTTTATGTGTACTTTACAAAATCGCATTATCACAAGCGAAATCTTTCATCTAAAACCTGAGAGCAGCAAAAACCAAAACCTTATAGGTACCTTCAGAAACTCCAAAAAAACATCCAAGTATTTCTCGTGCAGATTGCAAGTACCTAGAAAATATGTTAGCTTAGTGAAAAAGTAATAATTTAGCCTGAGTAGAATTTTGTAGAAAGCAAGAGGGAGGGAGGGAGGTTTCCTTACTCAATGACCCTCTTGTGGGAATGTCGCGCTAACAAGATCGTCTTAGCGCTTGCCACGACAAATTTAAGTAGGAAATTTTCTTTTCTGACGATTAAGGAAATGTGGAAACAAACATAAACATGTTATAAAGTTCTTAAGTGCTCACAAACTTTCACGCTAAACTCGTAAGGAAATGTCCGTAATAAGGTTTTGTGGGACTTGCGTAAGAATCTGCAGCAGTTATTATGTGTTGTTTTGCAATTTATCTAGACTCTCCAGGCTTCTAGTAAGCATGTGGAGAAAACGGGCTATGGTACCACATTTTTGGGTGGAAAATGATGAAATAAGACTAGATTTCTACTAACAACCCACACTGTTCCTTCGGGGATCTCTCGTTATAATCTTTTAAGATTAAACAAAAAAAAATTAATCTCAATAAGTTACAAATGACGCTATGCATGCTTTACATGGGTATAATATGATAGGCGGATTATTTTCAACTTTGCAGTACATATTTTGGAAAAGTAAAAACTATTCCAGTGTAAGACCCAAAAAGAAAAGGTATTGAATTACTGCAAGGATTCGACAATATGCAGAGTAAATAAAAGCCAAGCCTTGTAAACCCTGCTTAAAAACTAATTAAGTCACACCTAATTTGTACCAGAAACTAATCAAGTATATTATCTGTTAAAAAAAAAACACTAAGCCAAAGTGCCTCGCACCGCCATACCGTTCACACTCCACCGGCCATACAATATTCAGAAGGTCGCATTATGCATTGGGACATAACAAGCAAAATCAATATGGCTTTTGTACAGCAAAAGATTTCCTGAGCACCTGTGTCATAAATATTTAAAGACGCGTTAACATTACGTATATTTCAGGGAGTTTTTCTTCTTTTTTTTTGGCTTACAGGATATATGTGTGTCATATTGGATAGTGGTTGTCGTTTTTAGGAAAACATGTGTTTTGTTACTTTGCGGTTTTGTTGGTAACTGTGTCCTGGGGCTTGTATTGTTGTGGACATAATGATAGATTAATACTTGTCGTATTAGTTGTAATCTAGTCAATGTTGATTATACGTGTGGGTGTCTTAATATAATAATAATTATAATAGTTATTATTAAATTATTAGTAGCACTACTTAAAAACTATGATCACAATTTTAAAAAATCATTTTTGAGCAAAAGTTAAGAACACGTAGTTGTCGCAAAAACTGAAGGATAGGACAGTCCAGTTTGCTAGCAATGACAACCAGAAGACTGTTTGTTAGTGCTGGCACGCACAATTACGTTTATATTTACACTAGTACTCACGCGGGGCTTCGCTCCCGTGGATTCTATCACGATGAAAACATAACTCTCCTTTTTTGCAGTCGCGTAAAAAGAAGCCTAAGTATAACCTTCCTCAAGCTTCAAGCTACTTCCATACCAAATTGCATCCAAATCCACCCAGTACTTTCGAAGATTAGCGCGTTCAAGCAAACAAACAAACAAACTTTTCTGCTTTATTTACATACTAGTACTCTCGCGGGGCTTCGCTCCCGTGGATTCTATCACGGTAAAAACATAACTCTCCTTTTTTACAGTCGGGTAAAAAGTAGCCTATAACCTTCCTCAAGCTTCAAGCTACTTCCATACCAAATTTCATCCAAATCCACCCAGTACTTTCGAAGATTAGCGCGTTCAAGCAAACAAACAAACAAACAAACTAACAAACTCTTCAGCTTTATAATATTAGTATAGATATATACTAGTACTCACGCGGGGCTTCGCTCCACACAGTACACAAAAGTCTTAGATTAAAGTTTCAAAAGGAAATAATTCATGCAAGATGCATGCATGTACAAATTATTTTCTTAAAAAAAATCCGTCTTCACAAATGATAAAATGTAATTAAATAGTATTTTAAGTGATTAAATTTAAATAACGTAGCTTGTAGATTTCTACTTATTAGGTACTAGTACTCACGCGGGGCTTCGCTCCCGTGGATTCTATCACGGTAAAAACATAACTCTCCTTTTTTGCAGTCGCGTACAGAGTAGCCTATAACCTTCCTCAAGCTTCAAGCTACTTCCATACCAAATTGCACCCAAATCCACCCAGTACTTTCGAAGATTAGCGCGTTCAAGCAAACAAACAAACAAACAAACTTTTCCGCTTTATAATATTAGTATAGATATCACACACCTGCCATATTTTATTTTTAACGGTAGATGGATGTTATATTAAATTACTTAAAATAAACTATTATGTGTCAGTATTCTTAAAACTAAATTCAACCTGGTGTTTCCTAAGACATCTTAATAGAATTTAGGCTACCTAAAACCCGAACACAAAATCTCACTTTTCAGGCGACACTTCGGCGAATCTGTCGTACCTAAACTCATTTGGGGACGAGAACATGATTTAAAGAACACACGAGTATTTCGACACATACATTTTCGCTTTTAACCCTTCATTTAACTTCGCTGTAGCTGAAAAACACTCTCGATACTGTATTCAACGTGTGCGCTAGGCATTCGAGATTCCCCGTACGGTTCGATACGATCCCTTGACGGACTACCATAAATTCTCGTCGTAGGCTCCAGCCCGCCTCAAGACTTTGATTTCCCTTGTGGCCTGAGACACAAGTTTTTTTTTTTTAAATTGGATTATTTTATTTTTGTCTGACCTTGGCCTCTGGCATCGAGGTCAAGTTCTACGTTTCCGTGTTAGAAATTTTTAATTTGTTTTGTACTGGTTAGTGCTTTTATTGATTTTTTGATTGTGTCTTTAACATTTTTAAATACTGATATTTCAGGACATTAATTCAGAAAATTCAGTCATCTTCCTGCATATACCTTTAGTCTGAGTTTCAAATGAATCTAATCTATAAAGTACTGTAAATTAGAATAGCTTGTAGAAAATTCCCGTGGCGTTTGCCTTTTCTACTAGATTAAGCTCCGAGTTTTTTCCATGCATCCTGTTACCTACATAGAGAATCGAGTGAAAAAACATTCTGCTTTCCTGCGGCTTTTAGATCGCTCCCTATACCTTTTGTCAAGGACAATTTTAAATGAATTATCGCTGGCTTATAGACAACTATTCTCACCATTCAGAGTTTTTCTCACCATTTGACTACTTTCCTCTAGAGAGTAGTCAGAAGGCGAGCTCTAGCTCAATAATTTTGTCCGTTATTTATTTTTATTTAAAATATGCTCTGTTTTATGTATTTCAACGTATTATAGTTGTGTTTACAAACATATCAATTTGCGTAAGCAATACCCGTTCGTACTTCCCGTACCCGTACGTTATAATGATGTGAGAACATAGGCAGTTAATCTGTCCGAGAATCAAACAGGGAATTTGTGACACAGCAGCTAATCGGTCAAACATTTTTATTTATTCTCGATGTGTAAATTCTAATGGATTTGATCGATTTTGTCGGACTCGTACTGACTAATACCATCCTGGTGTTCCCTTGCGCCTGGAGTTGCTGGTGTGAATGTGACTTCTGCTGCCCTGGACTAGTGTCTCCCTGGAACAGGCCTCATCATGAAAGTCACTTCACAGCTCCGTATACGTGTAGGAGAGCCGAGCGTACAACACTAGGCGCTACCATCTCGGAATTGGCTTCGACACTACGCCAAATGTGCCGACAAACTAATTTGTGCTGGGTTTTCTACAACGTTTGTCAGTGACTACTTACACCAGCTGATTAAAATAAAACATCTGTACTTTTTTATGTCTTTACTATTTTACGCCAAAAAAGAAGGCTTAATATCAGGTGTCAAGTTTTAAGCTCAGGTCATAATCCGATCATAATCCGTTGCAATAAATTTCCGACTGTCATTCGGGTGAATCTAGTCTATCATAAACTGAATAGTTACGCGCTCTACGTCATCGTTTTCATAGAGCGATAGTTTATCTAAAGACAGGCTTGACTCAGGTCTGCGCATGACTCAATAGGATTTAATATCCCAGCTCTAGACTAAATCAAAACTTCGCTTATTCTCCAAATGTTATCCTTATTTATAGACCGGCTACATTTGAATAAGTGCAACCAACTCAGCAGTTAATCAGCACGTCTAAATGTTAACTCAAGACTTGTTGAACTTAATTAGAAAGTTGAAAACGTTTGTAAGACGAAGAGGACTAACTTTTTGGAAGCGTGCGCCCGTTTCGCTAGAACGACTCGATCATGTTATGTAAAAATTTAATGTTGAAAGTATTTGGGTACTTAAAAAAAGAACTAGACTTAATAAGAGTATTTTTCTGGATGGTAACATGAGTAGGGAATAACCAAAAGATGGATGGATCAATTATTTGAGAGATGATTGTTTTGTGTAGAAAGATGGGGGAATCCGAAATGTTACGTCTTCGTCTAGTAAATTACAATAAAACAAATGATAACTTTGCTAAAATTCGTGTCCATATCAATCAAAGTAATTTCAGATAACGGTAGGAAAAAATGTTTCGATTCGAGTTGTCTCCCAAGTAAATTGAATATTGAAAATATGAGAAGAATAAGGGTATGAAAATTATGTTGTGATTTACGCCGTTACCAAGTTAATTGTCATATGAAGATAAATAAATATGTTTAAGTCTACGCCGTGCCATAGTATATAGGGATGTAATCTATAAGACAATAATGAAAATGGTTGGGTCTTCAGGCACGGATTATTGTAGTTGCAAGCGCGATTGCTGAGTAATAGGTCTCAAATTCAATTCCAGGGTTGGGCAAAATTCCTGTTGGGTGTTCTTTATTAGAAATTTTTCAGTAGTAGCCCAGAGTTTAGAAAAATGCGTCCAGTGTCAGTTAAGCCCAATGCTCTGTGCCTAATCTCTATCCAGTCGTGTCGGACTATGCATTATTTTAAACCAAGTGTTTGTTTAAATTATTGGTGTACAATAAAGAGTATTCTGTCTATCTATCTATGATCCTAAAAGAACAGAGAAAGTGCACCTGTAACTGCGCACACATTTGTGCAGTGCTCCTGTGCCGTTAACCGCATGTCCGCTGAGATTTGTTGCCGTAGTTGAAATCGGTCAGGAGAATTATTACTAAGGACATGATTCAATTGACTGTAGATTTTTGGATTGCAACTGATCTTAGGCATAAATAAACGATGTCATAATCAATTTCAGTATTCCGATGATAGCTCCTCTGAATGGAATCGGAGTTGAATTGATACTTCTCCAGGTCAGTTGCTGCTAATGCTGAAAATACTCTCATTGTTAAAGATAAGCTCTACCAGTGTATCCAGAGGTAAGAACTCCGTTAAATCCCATACCTAAGATAAAACTAAGCATGTAATGTTCGTGTAAACATGTTTGTCCGCCAACTTAAGGTAAAAACTCTCGACGTACACCATACTTGAAAAGTCTGCACCAACTTCAGTTTTAGTGGAACGCTACATAGTTTATGTTAGCGTTGTATGTTTACATTTAAACAAGCTTATTTAATTGGTTTACATGTGAAACTCATGTCTGAGTGAGTTTGGCAATTTAATAAATGTTTAATTAGGTTAGATTACATGTAAATAAATTAAAATACAAATTTGGTTTTGTATTCGGAAATAAATGACTGTTTTTATTGGTATATTAAAGTTAATAAGTTTCATTGTCAGTGATGGCTTTCTTTTTTTTTAAGTTGGTTGGTTTTAAGTCAATGCCGAACTTTATGCCTTAGGTATTCTTCTAGTGATTAATCCGCGTAGCTTTTGTTCACAATGTTGATAGCAGCTCCCAGATTAAACAAATAAGTTAAATTTTACATTGAGTGATTTCCTATACCTAAAATCGATTTATTGTAAAAGGAAGTACTACTACAACATAGAATCCACAATACATGTTGAACGAAACTGTATCAAAAACGAGTATCAACGTTTGTTGATAGCGTTTATTGATCAAAAGGCAAGTGCATGGTGCTTTTTGGTGTTTACCAAAAAGCACCATGCACTTGCCTTTTTCCTAACCCCATCAGAATAGAAAAAAATAAATTTGTCACCAGCATTTGACGTGACACGTCGTCAACGTCAATTCATCGCACGTCAGTTGTCAGTGAGCAACTAAAACAACAACATGGCTGATAGAAGCGCACCGACATCCGCTTCCGGCAACCACACAAGACGAATCGGGCCAAAGAGTAAAAGTCAGATATGGACATAGACTTTGAACTAAAATGAACTGTTATCTTTTCAATACATTTTAATTTAACAATTTTGGCAATGTACTGCGGACTGCCTTATGTTTGATTGTCTGTGCTTCATATTAACTGACCTATTAATTAATTTTAAGTTGGATCAATGCCATTTTCAGTGCATTATAAAGTAGAAAGATTGTTTTTTTTTATCATAGTCATATCCATTCTTATTTTTCATTCTTGTTGGTACTTCCACCGACAGACGCGATATGAAAATGCAACTGCCATTTTCTTGTACTATGCTAAGATGAGATTTTTCTAAAATAATTGAAGCGATTTGAACTGCTTATCAGCCCACTTGTTTACTTTTTCACCTAATAGGTCCTAACCTGTATATAACGTGTAATTTAAAGGGTACATACCGAGTGCACGGCTTCTTTGGATGATAACAAACGATATGGGAAGGGTTTTCTAATCCTATGTCTACATGTGTGGAGCAGATTAGAAATTTCAATACATTGATACCACATGCCGATTTTTTCAAATTAAGAAGAACGAAGATAATTAACGTTTTATTGGCAAGTGACGTGGAAAATGATGACCCTCATAGTGCTGTGACACGTTTGTTATTACTGGTATTCAAGAAACATATGAAACCAATAATTTGGGGTCAATTCTGTGAGTCACTTATTTTGAGCTGAAACTTTGCATAGAGACTCCATACCAGATGTTGTCTTCAGTCCTTTTGGATAGATATGGGGTTTCCGTTACACGTTGTATAACCAAAGTAAATTACGCTTACCATTCAAGTCTAATACGTATAATCCGGCAGGTGATCTAGCATTGTAATTAATACGTATTAATCGAATGTCAGCCTGCACGCGTCAATGCTAATGAATTCATTAATAACGCTTGCGTTTATCGAAAATGGTTGTGTGTATATAAATGTACCTATGTGTAGCAATGTATCTTCTAAAGGCGGTAGAGGGTATCTACGGAATTTCAAACGTGGAAATGATTGCGTCACTCAGTTATCTTGCCTGTTTGTATGTTGTTTTGGAAGGTGCGAAAACTCCCGAGGGAGAATCAGGTGAAGTATCTATCGTATTTTGGACGTACCTAGCGGTGTCAGTCGTTACTAGTATTCGGAGACCTGAGGATTTGACATGTCTTACCATAGAGTGGAGCCTTGCGTAGTAGCTTACTAAGTTGACATCACTCCATGTTAATAAGACGCAGATAACATATATGTACAGACTACAGACTAGTAGTGCATGGCATGAACAATGATTCACAAACTATGCAACTTCATTCAAATACAGATTACTTAATAATCATATGCGTGCCACTCTATAAAACACGCAAAAATAAAACATCATCACAGTTCCAACAACCGCAACCCAAAAAATATTCAGTCAAAACAAGTAAATAGAAAACAACAAAAAGAGCACAGATTATTGAATCGAGTCGCCCCTCTACATCGACTCGTGGTCACGTATGTCGCACGGTGTACGTTAATGTGTCGTACGTGTGTAGCCTGCCTAATGCCCGCTTATAAAACGTGAAGTCGCGTTGCAGTCGCGCGATTTTATTCTCCTCTTGATTGTGTCGACGTGCGTAGAGCGACACGTGTGCGGTGGGATTTTCGTTACGTTTTCATTTATTTGGTAGTGGTGAATAGTCTTGTTTGGCTGGAGGAAAAACGAGAATTCTTCTATGAGGAAAATGGTAGCTGAGAACTTTTAAAGACATAATAATCCATCGCTGGATCATTCCTGATCCTTTTTTCTTCATTGGTCGTGGTTAACAAGTAGTAAATGGGTGAGTGGCTGATGTACCTCGCCTTACGATGTCCCGCCATCTTTCCCTATTTGCCGACATTTTGGTGCACTTGCACAATGCTTTTATTTGTTTGGTCCATCGCATCGACGACCGTCCTCATCCTTACTCCCGAGTAATCTCACTGCCTATCTCCGTTCAATCCATACCTATCACTATTCACACTTTGCTGCTGCTACATCTGACAGTTTTATAATTGAATCTGTCGGAATAACATACATGTATGTACATATGTTTGCTATATGGAGCTCGCTAAAATAATAACAACTGTACGAGTTAATCTTCAATGATGAGCAGTTCTTATCGAATCTGTCCGTGGATAGGTAGCCTTCTTAAAATATCAAGATGTCTCCATGCTTTGGAAAACAAGCTAAGTCTATCGACTACTAAAGATATAAAATTATCATCGTTCCGGCTTCCTTTTATACAACGTGTAATTTAAGGGTATATACATACCGAGTGCACGGTTTCTTTGGATGATAACAAACGATATAGCAAGGGTTTTGTAATCCTATGTCTACATGTGTGGAGCTTATTAGAAATTTTAATACATTGATACCAGAGACCGAATTTTTCAGATTAAGAAGAACGAAGAGAATTATCGTTTTATTGGCAAGTGACGTGGAAAGTGATGACCCTAATAGTGATGTGACACGTTTGTTATTACTGGTATTCAAGAAACATATGAAACCAATAATTTGGGGTCAATTCTGTGAGTCACTTATTTTGAGCTGAAACTTTGCATAGAGACTCCATACCAGATGTTGTCTTCAGTCCTTTTGGATAGATATGGGGTTTCCGTTACACGTTGTATATCTTTGGCAGTCTTTACAGCAAAATCAGTCTTACCATGGGCTACATCGTTTTACCCAGTTATTGGGTTGCAGAGATCAGATAGGCAGTTACTCCATTTAAAATATATGATTCCTATTTGCACCTAGTTAGAATGGAAGCCGAGTACAATATACTTGGGAATAGGCTAGCTAGGCCGATAATGATATATTATGTAAAGAAAGAAAGAAAAGTATTTATTGCCAACAGACAAACGACATGCTAACAATATTAAAAACTTATTTAGTTGCTTAAGACTAGTTTTTTAATTAGTACTTATAATTATGTTAGTAGGTAAGGACAAAGATTTAGATATTGACAATTTACGAAGAAAAAGGAAACAACAATAAAAACTTTTTTGCAAAAAATAAAACCGACTTCCATATCAAAACACTACAAAGCCAAAAATAATTTTAATTTCGGTAGTCGGTGTTATTGGTTTTGTATTTTCTTTTTTTTTCACACCGCCTTCCGAAATTTAATTATTTTTGGCTTTGTAGTGTTTTGATATGGAAGTCGGTTTTATTTTTTGCAAAAAAGTTTTTATTTTAGTGCTTTTTAGTGGGTCAGTGAATTTTCGAAATCGGTTCGTAAATGACGGAGTTATGCGCGAACAAAAAACGCAATGCAGAGTAAACGAAAAGATCATCAACATAAATATTTTTTTAGACTTTTGTTGATTTTTCAGAAACGGCTTGTCCGATTTCGATAAAATTTTCATGGGACCATTTGGGAAGTAAGATAAGAATTTTTCAAATCGGTTGGCAAGCGACGGAGTTATGCGCAGACAAACATAAAAAAAAAAATACAAACATCCGAATTGAGAACCTCCTCCTTTTTTAGAAGTCGGTTAAAAAATAAGGAAAATGTATGTCGTGGTCGTGGCAACAAAGCTCCCACTCAGCATAATGCTATGCCATGGGTATGCCCACAGCACGACGCTGGTTTTCAGTGATTGCCTTAAAAATATGACGTACGGAAATCAAATCTGGCAAATAATATTACTTAAATACTTAGATACTTAAAATAAATAGTGAAACACAAGTCCCATGACGGCCACGTGACGCGTGATATACATATGTACTTCGTACATTTATGTTTACAGTGCCGGTAAATAAGTCACTTTGGCGTATCTCTTTTAACTGTTTAATCTTTGACCCACACAAGTTTTAGTTGTACAGCAGGCTACCAACGGTATCGATGCGTCTTGCCAGCCTGTATGACTATGTGATATCGATTTGTTGATTGTAGATACAATTTCCTAATAGACAAGAAAAACCCAGTTACCAAACGGTCTACATAACAGGTTAAAAGAAAATGTTAAATCTGCTCCATCATCTTATTACTAATTTTTACTTTTTGCCTAGTTTATAAATGTACCTACCATGTTTTCAATACCTCTTAACCATAGATGGTTGAGTGTTAAAGAATGCTTAAGGCATTTGAACTATTTGTATTCCATAAAGTTAAAATAAAAAATCAAATTTTGGTCGGCATTAAAAAATTGTTCGTTAAGGAAAGAAAAAAATATATAAACAAATATAAAATAAAATACAAAAAGTGACTGTTATAATACAAAAACAAAAGACAACAATTAAACGAAAATAAATATTTCACCTCGTTACTGTTAGACGGTTTCAGTCCGACGCTGCTCTTTCAATGACCCTTGACTGGTTAAGTAAAAAATAAAGTTTAAAAAACTGAATGATATGATTTTCGATCCGATTTAAAACTTCTGCTGCAGAAAAACGAAAACGTTACCGTCTTTTATTAAATTCACCGAAACGGTCAAGTTCTTAGGCACTAATTTCATAATTCCCTTAAAGCTAACTAAACGCAAATTGAGACATAACTCCTAAGAATAAAAATCTCGTATTTCCACCGACATGACAGCAGATGATTTATTATACGAACGATAAAGCTACCATCGAGCTACCATCTTGAATATTCGAGAATTTAAATATTGCTCCTTGGAGCCAGATTGACAGTAATATTTTTCCTCTTTAGTACGCTACGTCACCATTTCATGGGAAATATTGTGTGGTGACCTTGATTTAGGTGGTTTCAAATATTAGCTATTGATCTTGCGCGATTTTACGGCTTAAACCGGATAAATCCAACATATAAAATTGGATAGATTTTACTGGTTTATTGGGCCATAACTTCCTTTGGCATTTGTATTCAAGTATTCAAGTATTTATTTGCAATATTTGCATAATATATAGTAAAACCTAAAGGATCATATTAAGAATGTTAAATTGTGATAGTTGACTTATGCTATGGATATTATCAGGGTAATAACTAAGAGTAAAGATTAGCTCTGATTGATATTTAATTTAAAATCTTTAATTCTGGAACTCAGTCCAAGATAGCTTCAAAATCGGTACAGTCAATGAAAAAGATACAACAAAAACTTAAATACTCGTACACTGTAAAAATCGTTCAGTTAACTCACGTAACCCACATCACATTTTGAAGTGCCCATTACAAAAAATGTACTTTGGTACTACATGAAAAGAAACAGCAAGTAGCCTTCCTTAGAGGTTTTATCATACCGCGAACTATGCCATAAACACACACAAAAACTATTGGAACCTAACACATAAAAGTCCCTTTACGTACATAAATTATGTTTGAAAGGAATTGATAGCAATGATTGATTGACGTGGAGTCCCCTTGCCTCGCAGAGAGTAGTTGAAGGAACTCCATGTATATGTATGTACATGCCAATACGGGACTGAGTTTAAAGTTCAATATAAAATATAGATAGATAGAATATACTTTATTATTTTTTACTTTATTCAACTCACAGAAAAACTAGCATAAATGAATCTGTACAAATAATAAATTTATAGTTTTAAAAACACTAGAAAAACACGCTTTTATAAATGCACGTAAAAACAAAAAAAAATGTTAAGAACCTTGAAACCTGATCGTGTTAAAAGTCCATTACGTGGCCTTTCTCACAAGTGTAAACACAACTATGATACGATATTCCATCATGGAATGCCAGTGCCTATCTTCCGCCTTCATCATCAGACCTTGAAACCTAATCGTGGTCAAAGTTCATTACAAGACTTTTCTAAGAAATCCAAAACAGCTATGATACGATTTTCGATCATAAAGCTCCAGTTTATATCTTCCGGTTCCATCATCAGATCAGTTCGACAGTAGCATATTATTGTATTGTCATCAGAACTACATACAGCTGCCAATTTTCATTACGCTACGACCCTTGGAAGATGGTTAAATTAGTTACCTTAGATTCCATTACATAGTTAGTTACATACAGGTCGACCTAATAAAAGCGTATTAAAAATGAACCGACACATGTATTGCTAATCGCAAAACACGAGAAAAGCTCGTCCAATTATTATTCTTTTCATCATAATATTTTGATCAAAGCATGAGAAGTAGAGATTCTTTTGTAGAGAAACAACCAGAAATCTACGTCTGCAAAGCCACGAGCGAAAAGCTAGTCCGTAATAAATTTTGAAACTATCTGGAATTTACATTTCAGCTATTGCCTATAGCAGGGATGGCGAACCAATGGCACGCGTGCCACTGATGGCACGCGACATAATATTTTGGGCACGTGCACCGATCACGAAATTCATTATGCACCAAGAAAAAGTCTGATGTAGGTACTTTATGATGAGCGAACGCGAGTGACCTTACGCTACAGAGTGTTCGAAGGAAAATTATTATTATTTTCCAACAATCACAAAGTCAAAATTATTTGATGGCACGACTATGATCTCATTAAACATTTCTTTAGAAAAAATGGCACATTGATACATAAAGGTTCGCCTACCCTGGCCTATAGCTTTAAACAAACTGAATATAAACGTAGATATAAACTGAATATAAATATAGAATGTAGAGCAAACGTTCAAAGTAATTATACCTTTGTAATCGACCAAGAAAAGTACACGAGCCACAGTCATCCACAACCTGACAAAAAAATTATAAAGGATATTGTAAAAGCTTTAACTCTTCAAACTTGATATGCACGTTAAGTCGGATACATAGAATTGAATTTCGATTGTAAAGGCAATGAAAGTTTAGTCATTTTGGACGGTAAGCTTGCCTGCCAAGTGTCAAACGCTCACTATTATGACGCGGTAGAGAAATATCGGCAGGTTAGACACGCTCCATCGGCTCTTTTTAACTTCAGATGCCTACAAAATTCGTTCAGTTCATTATTTGCTTTGAGTTGACTTAGTGAGCTTTTTACTGTCGCCATAACGGCATTTTGATTCGAAATAGCCTGCTTTATGCGGTGATACGGGTTTCCATTCATTATATGTTTTGGTGGTCTCGCCATTTGAAAAAGGGTTCCTATTTGGTACATGGCTGGTTAGTCCATGTTTGAAAAGCTTTTAAAAGATTCATCATTTTAATAAATATGTATTCCTTAAATTTTAACATGAAAGAAAACCGGTGGTTTAGAAACATGTATATTTATTGTCTATTTATTGCATGCCATGCTTTGGTTAAAAAGTTTTATTGGTAAGAAATACTTTCATTGTCTTGTCTGGATAGCAAACACCAATTATACCCATTATCATAGACACGCTATGTAGCTGTCAAAGTATAATAAAACCTATCGAAATTATTTCAAAAGTTACAAATGGTTAGAATAAGTTTCTGTCTGCATTAGAGGTAGACTCGAAATTAGGTACCTACGGGCAATATTTATTTATTACTTAACATCATTTCAAGCTTGGTCAAGACTTGAAGTCGCAATAGGTAAAATTAAAATGTTCACAGACACTTGTTACATTCATACACAGTTATATTCTTGCTCATTAGTGAATGAAAACAATTTGTTTTGGTTACGAAGGTTCTAAAATACGTAATTATGAACAGTGTTGTGAAAGCCGGCTTCAAAGTCAAGGCCAAGTCACTAGGGAGAGCAAAATGTTTAACACTAATCATTCAATTGTAAATTCCTTGTTTCCCTAAGTTAATATTGAATTAAGATTTGTCACAGTAAAATCTGGGGGCTTCAAGGATTCGCAGTTCTTAGCCGGCATTCGGTTGACTTGCACTGATCTTTATTAGGTTTACGGAAAACGAGGGGATGGTAGAATAAATTCGACGCAACAGGGGTGGACTGTCAACAGGGGTACACTGTGCCATTCATTGTCCCCTTTGATGACGTTAGTTCATGTCCGATGCACAAAGTCACCGCTCGTTGACGCATTGTCACTATTCCAGAATACAGTAAACAAGTCGTGTTGTTCAATCCTATTCCGAGTTTCTCTATTTTTCTTCATGATTCTCAAGTTTTTTCTCGTGATTCTGTGATGTTTTATTTGATTTTCGATATAAAACTTTTTGTACGTTTACTTGGTTTAAGGCTTTCGTATTTTATTTTTGTTTCGCATCATTTTATGTATAAACAAGATTAGTTGGATTTAAGTATTTGAGTTAGGTTTGACTTTACAAAACTTTTCATGTGCTATGTCCAATATTTTCTCAAGTTATGTATATTCATATTTTCTTATAAAAGATTTTATTTTACTTGAATCTTCGAATGATGTTTGATTTTCGTACGTTGATAAACAAAAAGTTACGGGACTCATTCAATTCATAATAACGACTTAACTTGATATTGCTTCGAATAAACGGTCCTTGAAGTAGATGGATAACAATAATCCCCTGAAATCAACCCCTTTGGACAAATCTAACTAATCTCTACAAAGTAATTGTCTTACTGAGACAACTTCAGACTTACATCCTTCCTGTTTCATCCCTCTACCCTATTGTCACTTAAATTCCTACAAAACAGAGTAACATCAAAACTTCTAAAAGTGAATCTTAATATCTAAAAACGGAACAAAAGAAATTTTCATATATTAAATCCGGTCGTGTGTGGAGAGAACAATAGGAAACTCGGCAACTCGAAGCCAGAGATAAATCATCTGCCGTCGCCATGGGAACGACAATTGGGGGACAAAATTAGAAATAAATTCCATTCGATATGCCAAGGGCAGCTCTTAACCATGTTATTGGTGTATTTGAACTCGAATGTAGAGCGTCAGGTGTGAAAAATGATTTTGGTTTACGCTTGATCAGTTTGTGTGCGCATTTCACTCGTGGGGTGAACCAAGAGACCGTATCTTCGTACCTCATGCTGTTGGGTCTTATGATGTGATAAGCAAATAATGGGAAGCGGTGTGTTTGTTTACTCTTTATTTTTGCTCAAATTGGGTCGAAAATAAGAACTAGTCAGAACTAGAACTATAAGTGGAAAACCATTACTATTTCTTTTGAATTATTTTTTTCGTAAAACACACATCGTCAAAATCCCCAAAAGCACCGCAAAACGAAATCAATTAACTTAAGGCGGGTATTTAGAAAAACAGAAAAACACCGTCTAAAGGAAACTGGAAAAAGAAACACGTAAGGAATCCACAATTTTTGGCGCAAAAGTAGAAAAAAGCGTAGAGCTTGATGGATTGCCTTCGTCTTATTAGTGGGCGCTTAGTCTCCTAGCAAACGTTTCGGTTTCGAGATGTTTCAAAGAGGATTTTTAAATCATTTTCCACGGATTTTGGAGCTTTACTTTAGTTTTTAAAGGGGTGGTTGTTATTAACAAACGTTCAACGTTGTGCTAAAAGAAATAGTGAAAATGCAATGATAAATTGTATTTAATTAAATTATAAAAACATATCAAGAGATGAGTAACTTTTTTTAAGGATGAGAAATCATCCTATGACTGCCTCCCGATCTGGGAGATCGGGAGGCGTGGTGTAAGACTTCTACTGACTTAAACCCATTCATGTTCCATCATATGCGCAGGCGCGTTCCGAGGGCCATGGAAACACATGGCCTTAGATTTATGCAGTGCCACCTCGAGACCCAACTGCCGGATCCTGTCGACAACTATCGCAACCCCGCGTGTCGCTAATTCGGCCGCTGCTTGATGCGACCTCCCCTGCGCTAAGACCAGCATGTCGTCTGCATAGCAGACGACGCTAACGCCGTCGGGAAGGTTGGCGCGAAGCACCCAGTCGTCCAATGTTCCATAGTTAAGGCCCCAGCACCGAACCACAACACAAACACACCGCACGACATCTCTCACCGGTTCCATTCTCCCTGTTAACCGGGATAAATCACGGCCCTGTCCTTTAGATAGGCCCCAACCACGCGACGGAGGCAATTCGGCACCCGGTGAAATCGGAGATGGGTACCTTAATGTGACTATATTGTTCAATCACTTCAATCATTTTTGTACCGATTATATTCCTAACCGTAATACAACAGTTTACAAGAGTAACCGTAAATATTCATCAATCGATTTCAAAGATACGTAACATTAAATACATTATATTAAAACCATATCATACGTAATTAAAAATTGGTCAAGATTGAAAAAAAACAATAGATGCATTTTAATGGTGCAAATAAAACAGTGATTATGAAATGAAATGAAATATTTATTTTTGTAAATTGGTTATAAATAACACTTTTACACGTCATGTTTTTTTGCGAAGAAACACCGAAACAAACTCAAAGGTCATAGTCTCTTTTAAAGTCCAGACAATTTGTATTTTTATATGAGAAGCATGTAGGTTCATGTCTGTGGTATTCTTTTGAGGAAATAACCACGCAAATTTGAGCGGACCTGTCCAGACAGTGCAAGCATTTGTCAGTTATCGTGTAGCTCAACTTAGAACTTAAGGAGCTCAACAATTTGACAAAAAATACCAACGGACATTAATAAACCAATATCGACAGTCACCATAAACAAGTAATGGAAATTTCATAAGTATGTAAACTTCTCGTAAAGCACCTAAGCAACATTCTGTAAGGATAAAACAAACAAGAATTTCTTATCCCGTCAGTGCTGGTTATAAATGATGGTTGGCAACCCTTCGCGGGTGTTAAAGCTTTTCAAACCCTTGTTTTGGCAGCTTTTCTGGGTTTTCCCTAAACGTAAACGCATTTCGAGTACCTACCTACCTAATATGCGGTTATTTGAAACTTGTGTTAATTATAAGTATGGCAAATTGGGAACTCTGCATAATTGTAGATATTATAAACAGACATCGCTAGTCAGATGTTATTAGAAATCACTACTATTAATAATTTGAAAGTTAGTTGAAACGTATTGCGAATAAAATTCCTTATATTACGTCATCACCTAGTGACAAAAATGTTGATTTAATCGTAGTACATATTACCTCAATGGATTTAATCATAGTATGATTCCGAAAATGGAGTGAGCGTCACAGTCATGTGTCTTAAATCATAGAAGCAAAAGAAAGTATTATGGTCCGTTTTTATGGTAACCTTAAATATGATTATTCAAGGTTTCATTTATTAATCGATTGCGGCGAAGCCCAAAAGTCATCCAGGAGTAAAAATTAACCTTAATTGGTTTGCCCAGTTTAGAGAAGCATCATCAAGATAAACGATAAATAAAACCAATATAAAAATGCATCGCAAAATATCCAACAAAAAATCGAACAGGTGAGTAGAAAAATAATGGGGAAAGTCGCACGGACGAGCCATTGCCTGCGGCGTTGTAGTACTGTGGCTGTGACATGCGATACGATACGGCGACGCCTTGTCGCACGACGTTGCGCCCACGGGCGAAACAACGCTGCAGCGCTTTTTTGGATGAACCAAATTCGGATTAGCGGGTATCGACAAAGCAATCCTTTTTTTGTTTTATTGCGTTTTGTTTTGACAGCTTTTTGTGGTACGACGGCTTTTGTATAGATTGCATTTGTCTAAAACTATTTCACACTGTAATATTTTTGTAACAATTGCTTATTACATTTACAACAGATAATTATCTTTTCACCCATTGCACTTTGCGTCAGTAATTTAGACCATTCAACACAGACCATTCAACACATATATTTGTAGGATCGTCGGGATTTATGCCATTAGATTCGGACATCATGTGGGCAGAAGATGGGTTTCGTGCAATGAAAACACACTGGGTACACTGCTTTTATTAAAATCACAAACTACTAATTACAATAACTGGGCACAACGAATCGGGTACAGTTCCGCGACGTCTTAACTCCGATGCGATCAGACACTGAATGTCCTCCTCGCCGTCGTCGGCTTAAAACATTACGACTCTGTAGAAGCGCGCTGTCAGTTGATGTGGGTGAATACGTAATGTCGCTAGTGGCGCGCTTGCGATTCGTTTCGTGTCCGTACTAATGACCGTATGCGAAATATTATTACACATTTTGCAAAAGTGGGCAGTAATGCAAAATGATTATTATTTAAATTGAAATAACAACCTAAAACAAAAAAGTATAACCGTAAAATCATATATCTATACAACAAAGAAAACTGCACACAAATATACGACAAACACAATAACGTACGTGCCAAAAAAAAAACACAAAAACATGACACCATCGATCAACCTACAAACAAACACGATCACATTATTCATAATTTGTCGCGCTTTCTCACCGGTGGAACCCTAAAACTATAAATTGCAGCAGGCGCGCGATCAATCACCGGGTTCCGTACAGTTAGTAAATTAAGTCCGGTTTTGAATTAGCGACCGCCTGGGTGCTAACTTAGTTATGGCATTACGTAATTATGCTGAGCTAATGTGATTCAACGTGGATGTTGAACACGTCGACGTAAAGTTTTTTTTTTAGTAGAGGTGCTGTTTTAAAACTCAGTACTTTTAATGTTTTTATCATAGTTTGAGTTTTAATAGCGATTTGGTAAAATGCTTGATATTTTGTACTGCCATGCCATTTGCTTAGGGAAACCTACTCTTAATTTGACGAATTTACAGAAATTGAGGAGTGCACAAGTAGTGTTGCCCAAACGAGAGTCTCGCAAGAGTCTTGCAATTAGCGATTATCCTATTGCTATTTATTAAACGGTAGTTGAGATCTCAGAACAATGTAACAGAGTCTGTTACATTGTTCTGAGATCTCTGTTACATTGTTCTGAGATCTCAACTACCGTTTAATAAATAGCAATAGGATAATCGCTAATTGCAAGACTCTTGCGAGACTCTCGTTTGGGCAACACTAGCACAAAGTTATAAGTATGGTATGTTGAGAGACTGGCCTAGGAACGTTTGACATATACTAAGAGAAGCCAAGGGTATGATGATGATGGTGGCATATTGCTTGCAGAACAGGTCATAATGTCATGATTCTGGAGTGGTGAATTCATAACGAAAGACGCAGCGTTGCAAGGACTCAACTGGATACGAAACGCACTGGCAATAATGGGATTTGGCGTCCAGTAGTTTACGTATATTCTTTATTTATAAGATAATGACGATGGGATTATCAATGGCCAAGCATAGCGTTTACAGCATTGGTAATTCAATGTCTACATTTCCAACTATAGTTGAAAATATGCTATTCTCTTCCCCTTTCTCATATCATGAAAACTTTTGTTCTTGATATTAAAATTTCATTTACTTTCGAAAATTTTAGACCTGGCTACCACCATGATTGACCAATAAGACGATTCAATAATAATATCTATTTACTTATAGACTATTTATATTATTTATTTGTAATCTTTAATTAAACACAATTGAAAGTGTAATGAAAGACCTCTTGAATCATTCGTGCTCGTCAAAAACAAAGGTATTAGTGTAATATGTTTCGATTAATTAGTGAGAATACCGATTGTTGAAAAATTTACTTTCTTGAATTGAAAAAAAAATTTACTTTAATGATACAAACAAAGCGGGAGATTAGTGGAGGCCATTAACAAAAGTTTTTATTTTGGGATCTTTTGCTAATTGTTAAAATACTCCAGTAACAATCTTGAAAGAATATTGTTGCAATAGTCATGCAATTTTATCAAGTTAGAGAACTAGATGAAAAGAATAGAATATCGTCAATTTTGCTGCACAGAATACTGGTTTTCAGTCACATAGCTAGAAAGGAAGGACACAATCTTGAATAACTCGACATTACTGGCAAGGTTGATGGCAAATTATTAAGAGGCCGTAGCCCAACAATGTGGATTGATCAGGTCCATTCCAGCCTGGACGTCCAACTACACGTCGCCCTACACGATGCTAAGAACAGGCATAGATGACAAAACACCATCAGGACGAAGCTATTTCTATGGGGGTTTTACCGCCCTCAGCATTTTGGAACTCTATGCGAGGAGGGAGTGATAGTTTTGTAATTAAATTCAAATAATACTAGCATTGCATTAACTTCTTCAATGTACCTATAATTCCTATACTAATCCCAAACAGGATCAATGAAATGCTTACGTTCTTAAATAATCTTTAAATCTACAGTTTCCAATGTAACCAACATTACAAATCACACGCTCACATAAAGTAGACTTTAAAAACCTACCTCAACATTCATCAAGCAAGAAAATCACGAAGCTGCTATATAACTGGAAGTAAAGAGACTCAGCATTAGCAACATAACAAATGCACTGACCTACGTGAGGAAGATACGAATAAACAGAAACGGTACACAAAAAGAACAACGATAAATTACGTTAAAACGTTGGCAAAAACCAAGTAGTGTTGCTCTAAGGTGGATGTTCAACGTGCGTCTGTTAGTTCGCATGTCGTACTTACGCTGCGTTAGTTTGGTGTTTGAGATTTTGTGTTATATTCATGTACTAATTTCTGCCTGCGGCTTCCCTCACGTGTGCATTTCTGCATCAGGCGTTCCAGTTTCCGAAATTAATTATAGCCTAAACGTTGCTCAGACTTAATAGCTATATAACAAAAAAGTTTCATTCAATTCTGTCAAAAAGTTTATCAAAAAAATAACAATCAAAATACAGAATCAAAATGGAGTGTGAACCTATCAAGATATAATAAGCAGTCGCGCGGGGCTTCGCTGCCGTGGCCTTTATCACGATAAGAACATGACCTCCTTCTTTTTCAGTCGGTTAAAAATCCTATAACCTTCCTCATACTTCATTCTACTTCTATACCAAATTTTATCTTAATCCACCCGGTACTTTAGAAAATTAGCGAGTTCAAACAAACAAACATTCAAAGTTTCCGCTTTTTTATTACTTTATTTTTGGACGGGCCTGCTCAAATCTGTCCTCAAAAAAAGCACCACAGACATAACCTACATGGCTCTCATATGATTTGATCACTACGGATTGTATGGACTTCAAAAGAGACGTTGATCTCTGAGTTTATTTCGGTGTTTCTTCTCAGGGCCAGTTAGGAAACATCGGCCTCACCTAGTTTACATTTACGAAAAAATAACGTCCAAAAGTGTTTTTTATAACCCAATTGCATGCAAAATAAATCATTATTGCATTATATTTCATTATGGCATTTTACGTCACTTTATTAAAAACAAAGAATTTTACAGCTAATGAATATCTAACAATAAGGTTAACGAGTTGTCTTACAATTTTGATTCAATTTATGTCATTTATAAATGCTACAATTTTAATCGCCCCTCATTTAACTCTCGTACATCATTTTATTTCTACTAGATATTTTGTTCTGTCGCATTCTGGAACGTATAAAACGCTACTAACGATCGCGTAGTGAACAGTGTTCCTACACCCATTAATTGTCGTTCATTTTGGTACGTGTACATCGTTCGGAACTGTGCCCTTCTTTGTTTTTCTTTACGAGTTACAAAATTAATTGCTTAGTTATTATTGTACACAACGTATACAAAAGAATGAGTATAAGCAGTCAAAACCGTACTGTTACTACAAGGACCTAACAATATTATATAATCGAAAGTAGTTCTGTCTGTCTGTCATACTTTCATATCTAAACCATTAAACAGATTATGAAGTATTTTGACATTTGGCAAACTTTTTTTTTTTTCACTGAAATAAACTGCATCGTTGTAAATCTAAAAATCATGGTTGTTGCTGCAGTTTATTTGGTCCGAGATGTTTTCAGGGGAAACCAAATGAAAAGCAAGGTAAGCCTTTCTGCCAGTATCTTACAACTGAACCAAATAATCTATTTAAATAAAAATAAATTACCGAGTATATGTACGGGAAATACTTATAAATAGCTGCACCTGTTTCACTAGATCGTTATTGGTTATATTTGTAATTAAAGAAAATGTTTGAACATTTGGACGGAGACGTAGTACAAACGCAGATGTAGTCGCTAGTAAAATATAATGATTATTTTAAGTTTCATTACAATCGCTGTAATTATCTATCTACTAACATAATATGAGCTTGTACTTACTGTGTGCTCATCATAACCACAGTAGATTTTATTATCGCGACATAATTTTTTTTTCTTTAAATGAGAACTGTCAATGGGGGTAGAATTCACATTACTAGGAATCTTGTTAGCCCGTCGATCTAAGCTAAATATGATCGTGTCTAGAGTCGGTTCACGGCAATAGTGTAGTGATTCAAACCCGCGATCTCTCAATCACAAGTCCGACATATTAGCCATTAGCCATAATACGAACGAGGGAGAGGCGAGTCCCAAGGCTCTCACAGCCCTTGCCCCAGCCACCGCAGGAGACGCTCCGGGCGTCGGGAGTCGCAGGATGACTCCCAGCCACCGCAGGCGTGGGCCTGTGGGCTGCGAGCAATGGGTAGCTCGCCGCCCGACTGAAACCAGGCGCCGTGTTCCACGCGCGCCTCAAAGAGTGTCAGCAAAATTGTCGGGCCCACAAGGGGGCCGTTTGGGGAATTGTTCGAAAGAGTTACCGCGGCCTCGGAACACGAAGGGCATATGATGGAACACGGATGGTTTTTAGTCAGTAAAAATCTGACACACCCCCCCGCTTCACCTAGATCGGGAGACAGTCATTGAATGAATTCCCATCCTTAAAAAAAAAGCCATAACATAATCAGCCGATAACGTTTTCACTGCTGGGACTTAGGCCTCTTCACTGAGATAAAATGGGCCCTACATCACCATGAAGTGCGGGTTGGTAGATGTCGCAAGTCTATGTTTTCCATCACCATTTTCGAAGCAGTCGCGATAAAGAAAAAATTTTTTTTGCAAAAGAAGTAACCGACTTCAAAAAACCATAAAAGCACTAGAAAGTTAAAAATAATACTATTACCTACCTATATTAATAAACCTAACCTAACCTACGATTAACCTATAATAAAATTTAACAATTTTTTGGAGTCAGTGCCAAGCAATGTACGATACCTAAATGACTATAATATTACTACAGAGGCCAGAAAAAACAAAACGTAAATCTCACATCTTCTAAATATGAATTTAAATCGGAAAATAAAAAACAACAAAAATACTGTAAGATAGATTACCTAATACCAAAATTAATTTTTCAAATCGTTTGGCAAGCGACGGAGTTATGCCCGAACAAACATAAAAAAAAATTTACAAACATCCGAATTGAGAACCTCCTCCTTTTTTAGATGGGGGTTAAAAATTACACAATGTGCCTACCCCTTTTTTTCGGTGGGAAAATCATCTAATGACTCATTCCGCTCTGGCTGGAGCGGAAGGGAGTGTCATACTTCTGCTGACTAAAAACCCGCCCTGTTCCTTCAGCTGCCCTTAAGTTCCGTGGTCCCGGTATCTCGTTAGAACATTCTTGCAACCCTGGCAGGCAATGGCACTGTCGAGCCCCGTCAAAAAAGTAATATGCTTGGGTTCATACCAATGACTTAACACTCGTATGTCGAGCCTGTGACCATTACGCCAGTAGTGCTCTTGTTGTGAACTTAGTCTGAAATAAATATTTTCATTTTCATTTCATTGCAAAAGCTAGTTAATAATATAAAAAGCGACACAAACAAAATAATTTCAATAATAATATAATAGTTTAAAAAACACTAGAAAAACACGCTTTTATAAATGCACGTAAAAACAAAAAAGTGTTAAGAAAACCGATAACGGATTTTCTTTAGGTTTTTTATAACCTTGAAACCTGATCGTGTTCAAAGTCCATTACGTGGCCTTTCTCACAAGTACAAACACGACTATGATACGATATTCCATCATGAAATACCAGTGCCTATCTTCCGGCTTCATCACCAGACCTTGAAACCTCATCATAGTCAAAGTTTATTACAAGACTTTTCTAAGAAATCCAAAACAGCAATGATACGATTTTCCATCATGAAGTTCCAGTTCATATCTTCCGGCTCCATCATCAGATCAGTTCCACAATACCATATTATTGTATTGTCATTAGAACTACATACAGCTACCAAGTTTCATTACGCTAAGACCCTTGGAAGATGGTTAAATTAGTTACCTTAGATTCCATTACATAGTTACATACAGGTCGACCTAATAAAAGCGTATTAAAAATAAAAAAATAGATATAAGAATCCATCACATTGCAGGATCTAACGGAGCAGTAGTGGTGTAAGTGTGCAATCAAAAGGCAATGTTTGCGCATGAGGCGTCCTCACGACCAATTAGCGTCGACATCGCGCCACATAAATTGTATCAAACAGCTCGGCTCCTAGCGGTGCCTGTCTTGGATGTACAGCTCAACTGGATGATAGGGCCTTACTGTAGTAACATTCACTAACTGTGGCTGTTAGTCGTATTCTACTAATTATCACCTTACAAATATGAGTTAGGAACTAGCTCCAGCCTGCGGCGTCATTAGCGTGAAAAGTATTTTATAACGAAAATTTGGTATGTCGCTCAGGAATAATGTAGCTTTCTATTGGTAAAAAAAAAAAAAAAACAAAGTCAGCTGAGTAGAACCAGAGATTTCATCTTAGAAACTTACATAGTATACATAAATATGGATAGCCTAGATAAACATGGCCATTAGATACGCCGTAGACGGCAGCTCAAGTATATTTAATGACAAACTTCACTAACATAAATGAAACTTGCTGGTAATGAGGCCGGGGGCCACGAGAATTTATTTTAATGCAACACTTATCTATGATTGTTAAGTGAAAAAGTTGTGAAAAACATTAGCTTATGCAGTCAACATTATAGTATAATGATCTTAGGCCATTCATTTTAACAGAGGGGTTACATAAAGCGACATTATGTCGTGATTAACAAACAGTTAAAAAAATTGTGAGATTATTATGCGCTGCCCTAATGTGAAAATCCTAACATCACAACTTTCAATTAGAACTCACAGCAATTGGCAAATCTCAGTTACCAGCTCAAATACAATTGATTATGATTTCTAATAACATCAATAAAAATAATTAAAATCAAAACGATTTATAAAAAAAAAAAAAACAACTTCAAACAAAAATACCATGTCACGTAGCACTTCCACTAAGATTCTATATCTGCAGTTAGTACTTTTGTCCCAACCCCGTCGCTGGCAAGAGTTCATTATCACAAATAAACCGAAGAGCCTTTCCGTTTTTATTGTTCGGTGGCAATGTTCCACCACAATGTACTACGCTATTACACTTGAAACTATGTTAAGTGTTGTTCCACAAGATATTTGGAAGATATGATTGTTGTAGGAAAAGTTGAAAGGGTTAAAAGAAGTTTAATTTTAGTAAGCTCTGTTAATCTTCGTTGTACTGGCTTTTATAAAGGGATGCCCGTCCGAGTTACCTAGGGCATAGCAATGATTAGTAATTAGTAAAATAAAAATAACTAGGATGATCCGTAGCAAGGACCAGGCCCGAGTCGTCGGCGCTTCATGTTCCACGCGCGCCCTAAACAGCAGTCAGGAACATTGATGGGTTTTCGATACGGCCATTGCCTGCTAGGGTTGCGGAAATGTTCTAATAAGATACCGCGGCCCCGGACCTCAAGGGCAACTGAAGGAAAAGGGTGGGTTTTTATTCAGTAGAAGTCAGACCGTCATGGTTTTATCACCGAAAAACAAGGATGATCCGTAGCAGCGCAATCTGTGAACTTCTACTTTCTAGTTACCTTTCAACACACCACAAATCCGTAGGGTGAACCATTCCATACAGGCCACAGAAAAAAATTGGGGACACGATCAATAGGTCCCTATTGATTGCATCCCCCAAATAGATTCGTGTATTAATATTACTAATACACAAGGGCGTATTGCTAATTTCTTTGAGCCGTCCCCTCTTACTATTGTATCTATAGGATATGTCTTATTACATCAATCTACGAAAATGGTTATTTGATATAGGAATTGGAGCCAGAGCAAACTAGGATCGTTGGCTTTTATTAACATTTTTCTGCCAGTAGGACGTTCCGTCTTTGCATTGTTGCCAAGCTTGTCTTTGGTAGAAGGGACAACATCATTTCGTATGTTATTTATAGCTTTACTTAGACGATATGACCGAGAACTATTTCAGTTATTGGCTATCTGATATTAACTTCCATCTGATACAAATTGTGTGTGCAAGAAACAATTTCATTATCATTTTGGCATTTTCGGTGTATTTTTGAAAAGATCGCAGTATGCGATAGGGCCGCCCCTTGTATGTACGTTTTATGTTTTTAAGTTTCATTTTTTCCCTACGCAAAATACGCGCTTGGTCGTAGAGTTGAGATGCCTGCCTGATGTGCATACATACATACAAGTTTCATGTGTAAAGCAAAGGTATACAAACATGCTTAATTAAAAACCAATTGGAACCTAATCTGCAAACGTTTGGGATCCATCACATCAATCACGGAATTCAAAATTTACTCCATATCTCGTAATCCAACTGCCGAACTATAGATCCAGAGGTTCGCACAAAACATTAGTAATCTAATTAAACAGCCGAAGGATTAATGGAGTGACAATAATCTTGCGTCACGTTTGGGGTAAGGGATTATCCCGAATTTAATCAGCGGTAGATACCGCAACCCTCATGACGTCGACTCGTTATATTCAAATTGAGGCACAGAGCTTAGAATTGATGTAGAGCTGGAAACGTTATCATAATGTTAAATCTATCCATATTAGTATTATAGATTAACTTCTGCCTACGGCTTCAATGGCGTAATTTTTTTTCTATGAATAAGAAGGACCATCACTTTTACAACCACATTTATCTCCGCATCAAAAATTACATCGATTCGTTGCTCCGTTTTGACGTGAAAAAAGTAAAAACAAACACACTGTCTTATTTATAATATTAAATGTGGATAATATGGATGGGAAAGCCAGTCTGTCTCTGATACGCTGTCACAGCTAAGCCGATGTTGATAACATTTGGTAGTCGGGACTCGGGAGTGAAACATAGTCTAGCTTTTTTTAAATTTTCTGCCCCTAAAGCGTTAAAATAGGAGATGAAGTTTGTATCTAAAGTATATGAAAGTGAATGTCTGTTACCTTTGTGTATTCTGTTTGGTTATCCCTTTACGTATTCACACATTCACATGGTTAGACTAAGTTCTGAAATAGGACATAAGACACGTTTTTCCAAGTATATTCCCTTAGGATGGGTTTTCAGTAAATAACTCTATGACCATAATCTATTTTTATGTCGATAAATTGCTTAGTAGTGAAACAACGAGAATAACTGCTGTGCTCTATGGCCCGATGCAACGAGGGTTAGATTAAAAATAAAGAGGTTCCAAATTCAATAAGCTATTTTTTTCCTCTGTTGCCATAGACGACAGCAGCTTACATAACATGAACCCACATATAATGCAATAATTATATATAGACCGTCCCGTCAGTACCCCTTGGGTATCGTAATAGGTGATTTACGGATTAATTATTTATTATTTAGGTACACACAGTAGGCCCACCTGCGAGGTATATTGTGTATAATTATCCATCTGCTCACAAAATGGAAAGTTACAATGAAGTACGAATAAGTGACCGATATAAAAAAAGATCATAAACGATTTCAATAGACAGGCAAATTTATTCGCAGAAATACGCAGATAGACGATTTTTAGGGTTCCGTAGTCAACAAGGAACCCTTATAGTTTCGCCATGTCCGTCTGTCTGTCCGTCTGTCCGCGGTTTAGCTCAAAAACTATTGGTACTAGAAAGTTGTACTTTGGCATGAGTATACACGTTAATAACGCCAAAAAAGTGGTAAAATAAAATTTAAAAAAAAAAACGATTATTTATACATACATGTAAAGTGGGATGATAATTTTTTTTTTTTTCGTTCTTCCCATAATGTGGGATATCATTGAATAGGTCTTTCAAAAATATTAGGGGTTTGGTAAGACCGTTTTTTGATTAAGTAAACCGTTCGTGACTTATCAAGCTTTAAAGTACCAATTTTCGTTAGAGTCAAGTGTCCACCCCCTCTATCAACTAAACGGTTGTAGTTAGAAATTCAAATGTCACGGCAGTAGTACCTATATATAACGAAATTTAAAGGAAAACTATCACACATAAGTGGGCTTTACAAGTTTACGAGTAATAGTCTACCAATTGTATTTGACTCGAAAATTTCGAACAACTCTACAGAAATGTCGATAGATGGCGCTAAGCGCCAGTTGTATCGTGCTAGCTTCTTGTGACGATTGAGTAGTGTAGCTCTGTGTCCGTATTTAAATTCAAAACACCGGCTATGACAAGTTTTATACAAATCTCTAAAAAAAAATTGAAACTTTCCGTGCAAAATTGTCGGATCAGGTGAGGATTTGTATAGGAAGTCAAATTAGTTAGGTAGTCATGTTTGGCTTTTAGTTAGAGCATGATACGAAACGATCAGTCAGCGAATACGACACGCACTTGGCTGTTATAAAAACTACGGAACCCTACACTGCGCGTGGCCCGACACGCACTTGACCGGTGTTTTTTTTATATAATTATGAGGTTTTGCACTGAACAGCTATGATATAAAATCTTAGATACCTACCTTTATCAGTGTTGTAATAACGTTTATTTTTTCATTTTTATTTATTTTTACTGCATCTACAATCTAATAATTGTTTAAATTTAAAATCTCACACAAATAAACTGTGCTATGTTCTTTTAACAAATAAAGATAATTTAAACCTAAACACTTTTATTTCTAAGTTCAATGTTTCTGAAATAGAACCGTACAAAAATAAAAGAACCTTTCTTCAGGCAGTTTACGTCACTTGATAGCATCTGAACTTCTCATTAATTCTTTGTTATTTCATGAATATCATAATAGAACGCTATAATTATTTAGACAAATATACCTACGCACAAAGAAAATAAGTTTTATGAGGAATTAATGAGTACCTAATATTACTTCATACAATGTTCATACAAAACATTGTTCACTATAGCATCGACAATCACTAGGTAAACATGAACAAATAGTTCGAAACTCAACTTTAAAGTTAAACATAGAAAGTTCAAAGTTGCAAGAGCGATTTTTTACTTAGAAAATGTTCGTTACATGCACATAACAGTCATTAAAATTGTAACATAATAATAAAGGGGGTCGTTTTTATAATAGACCTTGTATTGGGGTCCCATTGTGTGCCAGCATGGTACGGGTAATTTACAAAATGTAACCTTGTAGCAACGTGTGTATCGGACATAAATAGTAACATTTCGATGACAAATAATAGTGATTTAGTGGATCATACAATAGAACCGAAGTTAAATGTAAAATTAGCTGCAAATGTCGGGTTAAATGTGCAGATCATTAAAGTTTGCTTTAAATCGTTGTCGATTAGTAAAAGTGTTGGTTGTGGCAGTGTTTGATTGCTTCAAGTAATAGCAACTGAATTGACTCTGATGGAACTATCTCTAGAGGGAGGAGGTTTCATGATTTGGATTCGTAATATTCAACAGAAATAAAGTATAACATCAGGTATTCAAGGTGGTTTTCTGCTTGGATAAACTTGATACATAAAAAGGCTCTTTGCCATCATAAAAACAAATTAAGTGACAAGGAAAATCTATTAAAATAAAGCCCATTAAAGAAGAGAAGACTGCTAATGCATCCTATAAGATATACATAAATCCTCATATGACAGTCAATACCGAAACCCCTACAAATGCTACCATATCAGCCAAGCCCAGATATGATCAAGATACGTATGTAAATACTAACGCATCAGTTGAAGTATCAACACCAGCTCAGCTTAGATAATCCTCTTAATAGTAAATGGTCTGAATCCATAATAAACACAGTTGTAGGAATCCTATTCAGGTTATGATACTAATGTCTCGGTACAGTCAATTACTGCATCGGGTAATTGAGGTTACCATAAACCATATATTTTAGTGAAATATCTAATTTTGACAGGCCTATTGGTCTAGTGGTCAGTGGCCCTGACTGCTATACACAAGGTCGTGGGTTCGATTCCCACCCAGGACAAATGTTTGTGTGATGAGCACGATCATTTGTTTTTTGTCTGGGTGTAATTTATCTAGTATGTATTTAGAAATACAACGTGTAATTTAAAGGGTATATACATACCAAGTGCATGGCTTCTTTGGATGATAACAAACGATATGGCAAGGGTTTATAATCCTAAGTCTACGTGTGTAGAACTTATTACAAATTCCAATACACTGATACCAGAGACCGAATTATTCAAATTAAGAAGAACGAAAAGAATTATCGTGTTATTGGCAAGTGACGTGGAAAGTTATTGACCCTCGTAGTGCTGTGACACGTTGTTATGATTGGTATTCAAGAAATATATGAAACCAATAATTTGGTATCAATTCTTTTAGTCAGTTATTTTGTGCTGAAACTGTGCATAGAGACTCCATACCAGATGTTGTCTTCAGCCCTTTTGGATAGATATGGGGTTTTCGTTACACGTTGTATATATGTATGTTTATCAGTTGTCTAGTACTCATAGCACAAGCTCTGCTTAGTTTGGGACTAGATGGCGTTGTGTGAAAGTTGTGGAATATTATTATTATTATTCATTATCTACTTAGCCTTTCCCAACGATGTTGGGGTTGGCTTTTAGTCTAACCGGATGCAACTGAATTTCTCTTTTACATGGAGCAACTGCCTATTTGATCTCCCCAACCCAGTAGCTGGGTAACACATAGGGTTGCCAACCGTACTCTAAAATAGAGTATTGTATTCTATATCATGTAGGTGTACTCTATAATCTATAACACTAATAGAGTACGCTAAAATACTCTTTTACACAATTTTAACTATACTAACTAGTGCCAATCACGCATATACAACGTGTAACGGAAACCCCATATCTATCCAAAAGGGCTGAAGACAACATCTGGTATGGAGTCTACATGCACAGTTTCAGCACAAAATAACTGACTCAAAGAATTGATACCAAATTATTGGTTTCATATATTTCTTGAACACCAATCATAACAAACGTGTCACAGCACTACGAGGGTCAATAACTTTCCACGTCACTTGCCAATAACATGAAAATTCTTTTCGTTCTTCTTAATTTGAAAAATTCGGTCTCTGGTATCAGTGTATTGGAATTTGTAATAAGTTCTACACACGTAGACTTAGGATTACAAAACCCTTGCCATATCGTTTGTTATCATCCAAAAAAGCCATGCACTTAGTATGTATATACCCTTTAAATTACACGTTGTATATACTGAAATTAAAACGAAATTTATTAAAACTGATCTTCTTGATCTATGTAATCTTAGATTTAAAATGTTTGGAGTCGTAATTTTTTTTAAATAAATGAAAATTTGTTATGTGCTGCAAAAATTACCAAAATGCCTTTTTTAGTAAATGGTTCTCTTTGTTATAAATCCGTACTCTTTATTTACCTGCTATGGAATCAGATAGGATACTCTATATCTTCTAATAAAAGTTGGCAACCCTAGTAACACAGTACCCTTTGTCTAGACCAGTGTCAGATTTACTGACTTCTGACTACCCGTAACGACTGTCAAAGATGTCTAAATGAAAACCGGGACCAACATCTTAACGTACTTTGCGAGGCACGGCGGTATCAGACCGCCAACTTACAAACTTCGTGTTACTACTGGGAAATTCCTTACAGAAAAACCTAATGGCACTTTTTGTCCCACCCGGGAATCGAAACTAAGACCTCGTGCTCAGCAGTCGCACTTGCGGCCACTTGACCAGAGCAGCGAACTATTTCATTATCATATTAAAAATCCTCAAGGTATGTTGTAAAGCAAACGTGTTAGCCAGTTCTAAAAGTGAGAATAGTTTTTAAAGACCTCAATCATGTTGTGATAAACATTGAGCTCCTTAAATTCTAAGTTGAGCTACACGATAACTGACACTTGCCTGCACTGTCTGGACAGATCCACTCAAATCTGTGTTTCGATTTGCTCAAAAGACCTCATCAGATAATAAACTATATGACTCTCGTATACGTACTATTTAACCAGCTAGTATTTTATGAACTAGTTCGATTTAAAAGAGACCTTTGAATTGGTTTCGGTGTTTCTTTTCAAGATAGTCTGGTAGGAAACACAAGCCGCATCTATTTTAAACCGACGAAAAGAGATTGAGTTGTAAACGTTTATTATTGAAGTATTTAAAATAAATATCGTTCGCTGAAATCGAATCGTATGCAAGGAAGAGGTGGTCATTGTCTATAGACGGTATTTATTCGCTGATCCAAAAACAGTACCTAACAAAAACACATTTTATTACACACTAGCTTGTGCCAGCCGCTTCGCCCACGTGAAGAGTTTTCCCGTATAAATCCCGATCCCGTGGGACTTTCGCAAAATCATTTCTTAGCGGATGCCTACGTCATAACATCTACCTGCATGCCAAATTTCAGCCCGATCCGTTCAGTGGTTTGGGCTGTGCGTTGATAGATCACTATGTCAGTCAGTCAGTCACCTTTGAGTTATATATACTAGCACTTCCCCACGACTTCGCCTGTATGGACTTCAAAATAATTTATAGCACTCTCTAATAATGCAGATCCACCAAAGAAATTTTTTTTCGAATAGGATCATTGGATTCGAAATTACCTCCTACATACAAACTTACAAACAAATTTTACAATTTTTACTCTTTATAATATTAGGATAGATAAATGCTCACCTTATGTCAGTCAGTAAATCCGCTAAAAACTAGTTGGTATTTTATTAAAGCTTACAAATATTATGTGTGAGACGAAATCGAGGTACCTATAAATCAAAATTATTGAAATCTTATATAAATATTTTCCAAATAATATTATTTACATAAGATTTTATTATTGGAACGATATTACAAAATCTATCCGTCTTAGAAACTATTATTAAAATAAATATGAAATATCATCTGCTTCTATTAGAAGTAAGGAATTTAATAACCAATGATAGTTTCAAAGAAAAAACGGTGTATTAGTAAGGTACTTTGATGTCATGGGTGATATTGAAAATCTTACGACAACATGTGTAGGTACACAATATACTTTTAGATTTTCAAAGAGACAAAGATTTAACATTTCTTACTGAACATTATGTTTTACGTTTGATAAACCTGCCCCTATAACATATAATCATTTCCAACTGGCTCCATCTTTTCGTGGTGTAACCGTGCCGATAACTGATCACATCGAGTTTTTTGGAGTTACGTAGACATCAACCCTTAATTTTGGTCCGTTCATCGAGGCCAATGATCAACTGGGACAGTTGGGAATCCAAGCAAAGGTGAGATAGTACTTCATATCGGAAAAGTTGCTCAATCTTCGTTACGGCTAAGAGAATTCTCTGGGAGGACCTGGGGGTCTTTAAATCAAGAATGAATGGGTTACTTCTAGGTAAGCGTGCTTCATCTCCAACCAATCATCGCTTACCATCAGGTGAAAATGTGAGATGGTAGTCAAATGTGATCTAGACACGCAGGAGCGTGTCAAGCCAAGAACTGGCGCGCAGCTCACCGTGTGTTTGGAGCCACTTTTGAGTCCCTCATAACTCAAAAACTATTTCACCTAAACTTGTCAAATTTGACTCATATATTGAGACTGGCAAGATACATATGTGTTCCAAATTTTATAAACATATCTCAAACGGTTATTTAGATATTAACGTCTAAAAATCGTCATTTTTATGACTGACCTATAGATCAAAACTATAACCCAGTTCCAGATGATCTAGAAAGTTCAAATTTGGCATGCCAATAGGTAATTAGGTGCATACAAAGGAAAACATCAGAAACTGGTAATTTTTTATCATTTAATTATAATTTTCACTTAACTTATAATTAGTGCATGTAAATCTCTATATGTGGATTTTAAGATCTTTACGTGAATATATAACGAGTTAAATACCACCCTCAATTTTTATTAATCTAAATATTTTCGGTTTTGTACTTATAAATAAGAATATAGTAAATTTTCGTATTTATTACGCGTAACTAACCGTATTCTGCAACCACTAGCGCCACCTATTATCTTAGAGGGTCACTACACCATAGAGGCAAAACGCGTAAAAAGAATTCCGGATACTGAATGGGCAATTCATTCGAACATTTCAAAGGTACAAGAAAATATAGAAAATAACACAAAAAGGACAATTATACCCCGTAAATGTAGGAAAATACAGTAGTTTAACAAAAAACAATTTAGTATTTATTTTGTTATAAGTAAGTACCTACTACTAATTTATGTACAAAAAGTAATAATATCCCATGAAAAACATAAACGTGAAATGAGAGCCAAGTTCAATATTATCATAAATGCCTTGGTTGTTGACTTTAACGACAAAAGAAGTGAAATCTAAATGGGTGCCAAGTTCAATGGTCAGTCCTGAAATTTATTTATAACAACATATCATTTCTTCTTATAACTTAGGAGAATATATTGTAGCCTAAGGTCTGACTTGGCTAGTTTTCATATACGAATTATATTATAGCCTTTGCAAGTTCTAAACCTGTTATTTGTCAGTTCTTATTTTATTATTCCAAAATTTTGGCGTGCTGGTAGAAACTAACCATGGAACATAATAATTCGTATATAAGAACTAGCCAGGTCAAACCTTAGGCTACGATATATTCTCCTAAGTTATAAGAATAAATGATATTTTATGTTGTTATAAATAAATTTCAGGACTAACCATTGAACTTGGCACCCATTTACATTTCACTTCTTTTGTCGTTGAAGTCAACAACCAAGGCATTTATGATAATATTGAACTTGGCTCTCATTTCACATTTATGTTTTTCATGGGATCCTATAATCAATAAAAAACTAGTCGTAAGCGTAAGTACGTGGTGGTTAATCAACTATGTATGACTTATGACAACAGGCCGTTTGTATTTTGAACAAGCACATTTTCTCATTAAGCTTACTGTGTCAAAAGTCCGATAGGTTTATAGACATTTATAATTGATTTCTGATAGATAGATGGAATACTCTAAATTGTATATTACTGCAGAAAACAAATAAGGACTTAACAACTAAAATGGGTTATGTAATGGGCGGTCTTATCGTTAAAAGCGCTCTTTTGCAGACAACCTTTGGGTGGATTATTAAGACGAATAGAATAAGACGTTGCTAATGGCGATTTATTTGTGATATTTTGTCACCGGTCTTGATGCGAAGATGATTCTGAAAATGTTCAAAATGTATTATAATAGGTACCAGTATACATGTACCTAGACGAGTATATGTAATGACAACGAGTGCCATTAAACATTTTAAATGTCGTTGTGATCTGTCCCTTAGTTTATTTTGGCGCTTAGTCCAGAGCTTCAAATTGCGAACTGCTTATTATTTTTACAGCAGCTATCATCAAGTCACTAGCTTATGAGATCCTGAAAGATGAAACAGCGCGTAATGTCTCACGAGCCTAATTTTCAAAATGATTTAGAGCCCATTCGACTAATAGACAGGTAATGTTTTCCTTCAAAAGCAGTACACAAACAACATGCAGACAGCATACACATGCAGTACCATAAAGCTGTGACATCACACCAGCTGTGTAGCAGCCAGCAAGGATGATGGATCACTCGTCG
Organism: Tholera decimalis; assembly: GCA_943138885.2. Lineage (NCBI taxonomy): Eukaryota > Metazoa > Arthropoda > Insecta > Lepidoptera > Noctuidae > Tholera > Tholera decimalis. The sequence continues at coordinate 9,942,891 of OW964554.2, forward strand.
CCAACAAATAGGGTCGCCATTCAGAGGCGCTCGTTATTGTGTTAAAATCAATTTGCGCCCATCCCCGGCGAGCTAGTAGTGTTGTGGGTTAAGAAATTTATCGATGTCGATGTATTGAGAACTGGGAACGATGATACTGTAGGCAAAATAGTTGCTTTCGTTGCTATAACTTTGGTAATTTTGTGCTTTAGGAAGGGTATTTTATGATTTACAGTTTACTTGAAATCATCAACCTGTTAGTGCTAATTATTATGTTTCTTAGTAATGAAAATTATTAATAAATAAAGCTGTGAATAAGTATTACAATCTCTTTAATATTAATTTAACTTTTATTGGTGAAACCTTAACCGACTAAACCGAACGAAAGTAAACCAAGTTTCTCAATAAGAAATTTAAAATATCTTAGTGTTATGATTCTCAGTAAATTGGAATACCCTAAAATCTTGCGTTAAGTACGAAGTAAGAAAAAATGCATTAAAAATTACAGTAACAAGCTAATGCATAAAAAAATATATCTGTATGGTTAAAAAGTTTTTTTATGAATAGGGCTATAATTTTATGATGATGTCTGACACGTTATAAATGTGTCGTATAAAAAGGAAACATCGATAAGAGCTGTCCCATCACTGACCCTATATGCGTCCAGCACGCAAAAATAGTTTTTAGGGCATTCCACCCCACAGATTGTCCATGGCCAAGACAATGCGGCCGGTAACAAAAGTCGCCCCAAAATGTTGTTAATTCGAGACGAGACAGACTTTTTGTGTTTTTTTTTTATATTTTTTTAGTTAACGGGTGTTCGGTTACTATTTAATAAGCATTCGTTTTGATTTTGATACCAGCGAGGGTTGCAAAGGGGTAATTTTGCGTCAATCTGGCATAATTTGTCTTTTTATGTGCAGCGTGTGTGTTGTTTTACTGTATAGTTATTTTTACCATTTATTTTTATTGTAGGTGAACATTGAAACTTTGTTTTATTTCAACTTGCTACACATATTTTTATAAAGCCAATTTTCAGTCCCACTACTGCGGCTGCCAATTTATAGAATCAATTTCAGTCGAGTTTGGTGTTTTTATTGTATTTTTATATTTGTAGATCAATGAAAAAGTATAAAGCAGCCTGAAAATAATGCGAGCAGACAATTTTGATGTCACCTAAATTACGAATTGTGGCGCATTGTATATTTTGCCAAGCGGTTTATTTTTTCTCTCTAAAATCAACATATTTTTATAATGAGCCATAAATGTTATAGAAGCTCAATATTTAAATATTCAATGGAAACCTTTTAAAATCCGTCCCTAGACATCCAGTTAACCGTAAAACAATAACAGGGAAGAATGACAGCTACATCTGTCAACTCCATTACAGCATTTTTCCAAATCGGTTTATTTTAGAATTGGAGAAATGGGTTTCTGTTTATTCACGTCGGCTTTGAGGGGTTATATAAATAATTTCTTTGTTATAAGTGCCTTGAATTAAGTTGACGATAAAGTTGATTAGTTTAAAACGTTATTTTGTATAACTTCAATGAATTAGATGTTGAGTGCGCGATATTTCTTGTGTAAGCGACAATAGTCTAGTGTCTAAGGCATCGGACTTGTGGTCGAGAGGTCGCAAGTTCGAACCCCACCCATTATTGCCGTGAACCCACGCCAGATACAAGCATATTTAGCTTTGTTGGAGTGGTTAACAAGATTGCTAGTAATGTGGATTATACCCACATTGCTAGTTTGCTTTAAAAAATAAAAATAAGTCAATAAAAGAAACATAAATACTTAGCATAAATATTTGTGATCTAAATGGCGATGCAGTTACAATAATAACAATTAATTAGAAAGTGCTGTGTAAAATTACACAAAGGGGTTAGATACTGTGAATATCTTTATCTCGTCTTAGTATTTTAACAATTTCTTTACCCAAACAAAAACTTTAGGAGAATTCGATTTTATGTAGTAAGTATAATCATACATCGCCTGCGGCCTTTAGTTACTGAAAGTATACAAATATTAGGGCACCACAGAAACATGACTAGATACTTGAGGTTTTCAGCGTTTGTTTGAATACAAGTTCCCTCAACAAACATTATCAAAATAATGAGTTCCCTAACGGGCTTGTCGAAAGCCTAATTTTGTTAGTAATAAGTTCGATGTAAAAGAAAATTACTTTTGTCTACAAATTATTCGACGCTTATTTTAGTCTGCACCGGCTTATTTTGTATGTTAAATATGCTCAAACTATAGTTATATAAAACATTATTTAAGAAAGGGGATCCACGGAATTTGTAGACAGGCTAACCGTGGTAGTCTGACAGTTAGCATTGTAACACGATTTATGTTTATCTAAGTCTAGAAAAAAGCCAAAATACCTTAAGCCTCCTTAGAATTTTAAGTAAATAACAAAATGCTTCCTTGTATTTGAGCTCGATATAAGTGCACTTATTGTTTATAATAATAAATGAGTCGTGAAGTTTTTCACTTCAAGACAATAATACGAGTGTACTATTGTCTTGAAGTGAATCGTCAATGTCTGCGTACTGAGTAGTACGCAGACATTGACGATGAAATACTGAACAAAACTTAATAACATTTGTTTTATATGCAGAATCGAATCAGGCGTTAATTTCCGAAAATAATTTCAAACTAATTCTACAGTAAAGTATTTAGTAGCATTGCATTTTTTTTTTAATTACAAATGAACCCGCACTTAACCCCGATCACACCTGTTGTAAGTGTAAGATGAGGTCTACGATCGAACGAGCGAACCCAGAAAATGCCTATTCACTCTTGCTTTAAAGGCTGACGGGTCATATGTGGCAGGGAATACCGAAGCCGGCAGAGTTCCACACCTTGGCTATGCACACAATAAATCTAGAAGCGAAGCGCTTAGTACGACAAGACGGTATAGTGACCAAGTGCGTCTGGTAGACATTTAAATACGAAACAGTTCCAAAATTCAAAAACAAAAGCTAACTATAATCCAAGTTACAAATACCGTTGACGCTCTTTGAGGCGCGCGTGGAACACAACGCGCCGTCGATCCGGGCATGGTCCATGGTCGGACAGCGAGTTGCCCTTTACTCGCCGTCCGCATGCCCGAGAGGGCCGAAGCCTGCCGGGGTCGTGGGACTTATCCCGAAGCCTGCCGGGGTCGTGGGACTTATCCCATTACCGTGACCCCGGTACGTAAAGGGTTATTGAAGGAACACCGTGGATTTTAGTCAGTAAAAGTCTGACAGTCCCTCCCGCCCTGCCCGGGGTGGGAGGACTTATTTGATAATTTTACCACGTTAAAAAAAAGAAAAAAAAAGTTACAAATACCGTATCGTACTCAACATAGGGCACGTAGCCTTCCCTTGAGCCGTCGTCAAATATTTGCGTAGTAGAATCATCCGCGGGCCAAGTCGGCGCTCCATGTAATATCGTGATGGATGACGTTAGCTGTTTGTCTTGACTTGCCGTTCATAGACGATAGCTGGGAGGTGTAATCAGTTTTTTTTTCTTATGTTACGGGGGGTAACATAAGAAAAAAAAGCTAAAAATGTCAGCTTAAAAAATGTCAATAAAGCCTAGATAAGGTGACATTCTGTCAATCATATCAACTGTCTGTATTACAAATTGATAGGGGGTTTACTAACTGCAAAATTATAGTAGTGTTTGCCAATCGTGGTTGTGGTATGAATTGTATCTAAAGTTCATATAGTTCGTATCTAAACATCCTAAAAGTCGATTTAAAGTGAACAAAATAAGAAAGTGACCGTATTTTTACTTATTATTATTACATAACCATAATCATCATTTATTTTTTTATGCAGTTACTAGTTACGTAGACACTAGCCTGTATTGTTCCAATGTTGGGTAAAGGGTTCCCTCCATTTCTTTAAGCGATCACAGTTCTGAGCGTGTTCCGTTTAATTGAGGAAACATACCTTTTTATTTGTCATTTGGTATTGTGGGCTATAAAATAACACATAGCTTCAATCGCATAGTTGTAGGGCAGTTACGTAGTCTACACTACTTTCCTACAACTATGCGATCCTTCCTGTCCTACGAACGTAAATATTTGAACGTGAACGCCACACGGATGAGTGCTAGGTTTCGTCACACGACCAATGGAAAACTCAAAGTGCAGCTTTCCTGCAATCCCGTAATACCTCACCTCTTCCAAAATTAACTAAAACATGCCTCATACAATATTATCAACGCATGCATTGCAGGCGACAGCCTTTTGCCACTGCGTTCATTCGCAAGCAGTTACATTTTCCGCTCGGCTGCTGCAGTCATGAATCCAAAAAGCTAGGTTCAGAAACCAGACATATTGTGCTCTATATTATGCATGGAATAAAATGGTTTGGCATTTGTTTTAATCCTCAATTTAGACTGCGTAAGGTTTGGTATAATTATGCCTTTGAAAGGCATTTTGCCTTCTAAAAAATCTTTTGGTTTCAAAGAGGTCTTAAATTACTGCGTCGTACTTAAACGTCTTAAGCTTGACAGAGTGTATATGTATTTCTCATTTCTTGTCGATACAAGTATTTAAGGTTTCCTGTGGCAAAATGAAATTAAAAAAAAACAATAGCGATTGTCAAGAAGTCTAATAGTACCTTTGTGTAGCATTATCATGCTCTAACGAGACGTCAATGTTATTTAGTCTCTTGACTTTCGTAAGTTTGTTTTGGGAATTCAACAAATAAAGTTATATCTTCAAGTCTACAACTTTTCAAAATACAAAGCAAACTCAAAGCTATGTCGTAATTAACAAACAACACGTTTCATAACTCCGTAATTGATTCCACAAGCTCCTGTAAGTTAACTCAGTTCTAAATTCTGATACGATTTCAATGCAAACATTGCCATACAAACAGCACTTCGTCATATTAACTATTCGAAACTAAACTATTTCAGGTCAGTATGCCACTCTATACATCGTCGAGTGACTCCATTCAATGGAGGTTTGCATGCCCTGGCTTTGTTGTCGTACCGTGCAATTGAAAAAAAAAGAAAAAAAAAACTTTTGAATTTGAATGTGGAATTGCAAAATACATCATTATGCTAATAAATATGCCCTGCACGCTTATGATCTCCGAAGTAAACGGAGTTACTTTTTCTTTATAGCAATAGGTTAATTTAGTTAGTATGTATACGTTTGGTATGTATTTAAATGACACTTGCCTACTTGTTAGGAACGCAGTACCACCGGCACATTATCATCTTGATCATATCTCATATCATGCCAAAGCTGTTCTAGTAGTCACTCGTCTTTCCTGATGCGATATTGTAGCCGATTTTGTAAGCTTTTTACAAAGGGAAACAATTTTGTTACGTGAAGTTTCAAGCTCGCTGCAACGAAATTAGTAACGCCATCTATCGGGAAGTTTGAAAACAAAACTCAGCTTGCGTTTCCTATTAATAGAGTCGTAGACAAAACTTGTTTTAAAATTATAAAACATGGATAAGCTCTTTAATATTACTTGAATTGTCTCCAAAACATCTGATTCCAAAACGAAATCAGTTGCTAGTCATTATTGTACATGTACGCCAAAACTTCGCATAGTAATTAAAAACACGTCTTAAAAATAAAAAATACAACCCATCCTCGTTTCTATGTATTGTTTAAACAAAAACAGTGCTATAATAAAGCTCAGCGCAAGCCGTAATTGTGTGCATTGCGTTCGTAGCCTGAGTGACAGTGCCACGCTCCCACGGGGTCGCGATTATGCATTTCACTGATGGCTTGTTTCATGTTGTATACCAGCAGATATTAAATATGTTTAAGCTTTATTGAAATGGAAGTAGTATTAATTTATTGTGCCTTTTTATTATGGAGAAATTCAGAATTCCTCCAGAATAAAAAGGTACAATACATCATTCATCAATTGAACTTCAAATTCATCAAATGGGCTGGGTGGAGCGGAAGGTAATGTCAGACTTCTACTGACTAAAAATCCACTCAGTTCCTTCAGATGCCCTTGTGTCTTTGCATCTGGAGCCGCGGTATCTCGTTAAAACATTCCCGCAACCCCTGGCATACTCGCACCTACCTACAATATAAATTTAGAATTCCCAATAACTATCGAAAAGATTGTATGTGTTTTAGGGACCAACTCTCGTGTGTGGGAGGCACTCTTATTTTGGATTGTTTTTATAGTTGGATAAAATATACGGACTTTTAGGAATAGTTAACTTATTTATAAATATTATTACGTGTAAAAATACCTGCATAAAGGCATACAATTATTTTACCAGTCTTTCTTGGTTAAATAACTCGAAAAATGTGATATCAGATTCTCGTAATAATCTATTTTATTTTTGAGGGGCTTGCAGCTAAAAAACTACATCTGAAAAGATGAGTTTCAAAATCAGACAACGATCACCGGGATAGATTTGTGGGGTTCCCCCGCGCCACATAAAGCTGATGGTCGCGGTTATGATGCCCAGTTTCATCTTTAACAATCGTAACGGCTAGCCAGATGCCTATAATTATGACTATGGGAATCGAGCTACCCACTTTCACGACCTAGGTCGTGAAAGTCAGATACATACTATAACTCAGGGATTTTCATTAATTAAAGGCTGGCGTTTGACAACCATCTCACCTGACGATAAGCAATGATGTGGTCTAAAATGAAGCACGCTTACCTAGACGTAACCCATTCCTTTTTTAAGGCCTCCCAAGTTCTAGCTACCAGGAGAGAAAATCCGGCAAGGAATTCCACTCCCTGTCTGTACTCAGTTAAACTGTAAAATACTCCAATATAGCTGGCAAAAGACTAGGCAGATATAGATTTTGGCTCTGTAAGTGAATAATACGCACCGACCACACAGGGCACAAATCATGCGCTTATCTGCTAAACTCCAAACAAGACTCGGATAAAAAAGCTCAACTCAGTGCAATAGACCAATAAACAAGCAGTAACTCACGGGTCACGCGCGGCATCTTTGAACAATATACTGACTGACAACGTAATTCTATGGAGCAGCGATCAAATGGACACTGTCTTTTGTTTATTCAATTATTTTTGAGTAGAGAGATTTATTAGTAACGATGGGAATTTATAGAGAGATGCGTATGCAAGATACCACTATTTTAAGAAAGCGCTCTAGTAATTTTACTTATGGTGTTATAATAAATAAACCTAACTAACCTATAACCTAGCTGATAACCTGGGGGTCTTTAAGTCAACAGTGAATAGGTTACTATTTCTACTATTAAACTCTGGAATTTGCTACCCCTTGACATCAAGAAGGCTGAGTCAAAAATTTCTTAAAAACATAAAATTAAAAACCACTACTTAAGGGGTTTGCTGTTATTCTTAGTTTGGTCTTCGTCATAATTATTATGAGCTCTCTTAATCAGAAAGAATATTATAAAGCACCGTATTTATTAGTTTTATCATTTTAGCATATACAGGTATGTATTTTATTAGTATTATTATATATTAGTATTATATTTATTAGCATTAAATATATTATTTCAAATCATTTTCTCGTACATCTACCACAATGTGTTTTTTTAACCCAAAGGTTGACTGGTAGAGAATGCCGTGCTGCATTAAGTCCGCCCATGTAACACAATTGTACATAAAGTTTAAATAAATAAATAAAACTTACTTCTAGGTAAGCGTGATCCATCATAGATCAGATTATCGCTTACCATTAGAGGAGACAGTAGTCATCTGACTAAACATACATCATATTAGTTGAGTATATACTCTTCTATCTAGTATATACTCTACTATCTAATAGAGTATATCATCAATAAAAAATAAATCATAAATGTTTTAAAGGCCATGGTTGCGCCCGCGTTATCACTTGAGAACGTTCCCGCAACCCGGGCGGGCAATGGCACTGTCAGGCCCCGTCAATAGTGTTGACTTCTCTTGGAGTCAGCAGTCAACAAAAACCAGCATGAAAATTTTGTTTTAATGTATCGTAAAATAAAAACGTCCCTATTAAGTATGTACTTGGTAAATCAATACACAAAACATGGTGAGATTGATACTCATCAAATGTAAGTAGGTACACATAATAATAATATTATTATGTCGGCAATGAAAAGTATCTCGCTCGGAATACCTATTCTAGTATTAATTTCAAATTGTAGTAGATACAAAACAGCACTTAATTAGTTATATAAGCTGTGGGTATTATTTAAATCTCCATATGGATAATACATTAAGAATATATATATATATATACATATATATATATATATATACACAATTGTATATAGGTTTTTAATATTAGGTGTACATATAAGATGGTTCATTGTAACGTTAAGAACTCGCCATCAAACGTATAAGTTTGTCGAATTACAACTTAGTAACAATTCTGTTAATTAAATAAATAAACAAAGTATGCGATACACTGTTTACTTAATACCTACTCATCCACACAAAAGCAAATAGACATAGTAATAATTACACTTGAGTTTAACTTTAGGGATCCTTAATTTGAACTTACCCATCTCCCATCATTTTATAAGTGAACTTAAAATATCCTGCTTATAGTGCCAAGATCTTCTTCGAATCGGTGGTAGTAATAATTAAATATTATGTTGGGCCCAGTAGGTAAGCCACGGTAGTCGCGGCCTCAGTGGCATTTATAAAGGCGTTGAAGTTGTACATATATGGGCACCTTGGACACTGCAACAAATGGGGCATGGTTTGGAATTCCATGGTAAAGAAGCAATAGAGACAACACGAAACTTCTAAAGACTTTCAATAATTTTCCACAAAGGACTGTGAATAACCAAAAAATAAAAAATACAAGCTTTTCATACTTTTCGCCATAATTTTATTTTTCATATCAACCACTTTTTCGTTAGTCGATTATGGTATAAAATAATGCCGGTTTACGTCAGCTTATTGAGTTAGAAGCAAAAGTATTGTATTGAGTGAGACTCTTCCAACAGTTCTAAATTATTTTGATACATCGGTTTTTTTTTTTGCTATTCATTTACTTTTCATTATGGCAAATAGATTTGAACTTCGAATTGCTCCCCCCTCTCTTCGACGTCGCAACAGCCTAGCTCAACAAATCCGCAATATCTCTGCCACGTCAGTTCAATCATGTAATGGAACGAACGGGACTCCCACTGTGGATTCAATCAATGAAACATTCATGGCGAGAGCTAAAAACTTATATAAAACATTTTTGTATCAATACTGCTGATATTTACTCTGACTTTTATACTCTACAATTGATGTTTTACTGCTAAGCTTCAATAGTAGTTATGCAGGTTCTATAGATTGATTCGACTTCAATATGAGAACCACTAACTCTTTTTATACGCTGTTTTTGATGAAACTATGACTAAGTTGTTTATTGTGCGACGAGGCTTTTCAGTATAAAAGCATTATACCAATTTAGCTAACAGCTACAATGTCTACGCATTTTCTAGGCTTCCCCACTAAAGTTTCAGCAAATGGGATTTACTTAACATAGAATTGTTCATTTGAGAACTTTTAATAGATTTGAAACAATCGGCAACATTTAAATTCTATTTATTTATTTATTTAAACTATGAACATACATGTGTGTTACATGGGCGGACTTAATGCAGCAAGGCATTCTCTACCAGTCAACCTTTGGGTTAAAAAAAACACACTGTGGTAGGTGTACGAGAAAATGGAATGAAATAATATATTTAATACTAATAAATATAATACTAATATATAATAATACTAATAAAATACAAATATATATGTGTATTTTATTAGTATTATTATATATAAAAAATTAATAGTTTAAAAAACCAAAAACACGCTTTTAAGACTTATGTAATGAGCAGAAATTAGAAATGTTTACTAGTAGGCAGTCCAAGGTTCCATCAGCCATCTTCCAATTCCATCGTCAGACCAGCTCGATGGTACCATAATATTGTATTGTCGTCTAATCTACACATAATTGCCAAGTTTCATGATGATACAACAATTAGAAGTACGTTTAATTCAGATTCTTGGATTTTATTTCATATTTAGTTCGTTACAGATCGACCTAATAATAAATGTAAAAAAAGGGTTAAAAAAACCGATAACGGATTTTCTTTAGGTTTGTTATAATCTTGAAACCTGATCGTGTTCAAAGTCCATTACGTGGCCTTTCTCACAAGTACAAACACGACTAAGATACGATATTCCATCATGGAATGCCAGTGCCTATCTTCCGGCTTCATCATCAGACCTTGAAACCTGATCGTGTTCAAAGTCCATTACGTGGCCTTTCTCACAAGTGCAAACACGACTATGATACGATTTTCCATTATGAAACTCCAGTTCATATCTTCCGGCTCCATCATCAGATCAGTTTGACAGTACCATATTATTGTATTGTCATAAGAACTACATACAGCTGCCAATTTTCATTACGGTACGACCCTTGAAAGATGGTTAAATTAGTTACCTTAGATTTCATTACATAGTTACATACAGGTCGACCTAATAAAAGCGTGTTAAAAATGCTAAAATGACAAACTAATAAATTTTCTTATGTAGATGCATCTAACTTTTATATTTATTTTTTGAAAACCCCCTCCATCTAAAATAAATATGCTTGTGGCTGGAGTGGGTTCACGGCAATAGTATAATGCATTAGGTAAACCAAGTAAGTAACCAAAATAATAATAATGAATGTTTCACGCCAGAGATAAATCTCTCATCGCCACCCACAAATAATTTTACAACGTTAATAGTGGACATCTTCAAATGTTGTACCTACGTTCACTGGATGTCTAGTCTCCCACGATAAAGAAATACATTTTCTGTTTTCAATGGTAAAAAGGTATATTTTTAGATTTGGAGAAATTCCACTTTCGGATATTGGAGGCAAGCAAAGGATCTTACGCCTACGAGAAAAATTCTGGAATTGTCAAAATGAATCAGCTGATAGTTTTCCTTAGTGCTTATGATGAATGAGGAAGATGGAGAAGTATGAGGCAGATTAATATGGCCGCATTGGGTGATATCTGGCTTTTCTTTTTTTGTCGATGGGAAAGTTATCAAAAAATTACACCACGCTCTGGGTTAGGCGGAAGGGAGTATCAGACTTCTACGTACTAAAGCACAGCTTGTTCCTCCAGTTACCTATGTAATCCAGGGCTTCGGTATCTCATTAAAACTTTGACCTGTCGGGCCCCGTCAATGCTGCTGACTGGTCTTTGAGGCGTGCTTAGAAAACGACTCGCCGTCAACCCGGTCTTGGTCTTTACCTGACGGTAAGCTACCCCTGCTCGCCGCCCATAGGCCCAGGCTGAAATGATTATGCTGTTAATGACAAATAACACAACATTACACAACATATTGGTCAATGGATATTAAGAAGAGGAAAAGACACTGTTAGTAATTTGTGTGTGTGTAACAGGGCTGTATCTCTTTTTAGGGTTCCGTAGCCGAATAGCAAAAAACGGAACCCTTATAGTTTCGATATATCTGTCCGTCTGTCTGTCTGTCTGTCTGTCTGTCCGTCCGTCCGTATGTCACAGCCATTTTATTCCGAAACTATTAAGACTATAGATGTGAAACTTAGTAGGTAGATGTATTCTGTAAACCGCTTTCCGATTTAAAAAAAAAAAATTAAAAATATTAAAAATAAAGGGGGTCCCCATACATGGAACTAAAACTGAAAATATTTTTTTCATGAAACCTATGCGTGTGTGGTATCTGTAGACAGGTCTTTAAAAATGATATAAGGGTTTCTAAAATCACTTTTTCATAAAGTCAATCGTTTAAAAGATATAAGCTTCCAAAGTGGTAAAATGTGTGGGGGACACACATTTTACCACTTTGGAAGCTTAAAGCTAAATGTGTGTGTGGCGGACACAACCTCTAACTTCTATAATCATGGAGTGAAAAATTTAAAATAGATATATATCTGTAGATCTTAATGTAAACTTTCAACCAAAATTGGTTTGAACGAAATCGGGTCAGCAGTTTTTGAGATACAACATATTTTCTAAAACCGCAAATATAACTTTGTAATTCATACAAACACTATGAAAAACAAAGTTATTTAGCGTAGTTGTAAAAATGTAAATAAGCTAGTTTTTAGAAATTTTTAAGGTTTTTTTATTCGTCAAATAAACATACATATTATATAATATTATTATAGTTACTGCGGAACCCTTCATGGGCGAGTCTGACTCGCACTTGGCCGATTTTTATTTAATTGACAGGGTCGCGTATACCACTATCTCGCCTTATGGTAAGCGACGATGTGGTCGAAGCAAAAGCACGCTTACCTAGAAGTAACCTATTCATTCTTGACTTAAAGACCTCTTGTTTATAGCTGTCAGGAAACACAGACTCAGACAGGGAATTCCACTCCTTAGATGTACGCACAATGAAAGTACCAAGTCTTCTTGTGCGTCCATGTGTATCTTATGGTTATTTTATGACCTCTAATCTGTGATTTAATTAAAATAAAATAACGTTAATAACATATTTGTTAAAATAATTGAATTTAAATATGAATAGTTATTTAACTATTAAGCGATTTCGCTATAAACAAACAAATATAATTATATAAAATATACATTATATCAAAATATAGGCCGCAGTATAGCCATGGAAACTTATACAACTGTGCCACAGATGACGTCAAACCCTTTCTGAAATTATTTATTTATAAAATATATTATGGACGGAAATAAACGCGGCCAACTCTGTTCTACGTTACAAAATCTCATGTAAAAGCGTCACCTGTGTGTTATGAAGAAATAGATGACATTCATAAGACTTATTTCTGTTACTTTGCCAAATTAAAATAAAAGGAAAAGTTATAATGAATGATCGAGAATACTGAAATTGTTCCTCTTAATGTTTTATAGATATTATCTGAATATTCAATACTTGATTCGAAGATAGCCAGGAATATCCAAGTTTTGGGTGGCCAAACAAAAGTTATGATAATTTGGCTCGTAAAAGCCACTACAAATATAAACCTTGTAGGTAGGTATTTTTTATGTATGTACCTACACCGATAACGTTGTAATTTCTGATCCGATACACGTGCTTTTTTCATTCGATCGGTTAAACTTACGAGATGGTCTCATATAAATTTCATTGCAATCGGTTCAGCAGTTTTGTTCTTATATCAAAATAATATGTCAACGAAGTAAACAAAATCGTGTACTTTGCTTTTCTATGACTTTTTGTTTTCACTAAACGTTTTCTACTATGGCGAGATAAAGATGATTCTAGAGAAATGAGTTTATAGCATTTCGTTCGCTATTTGTAAATATACGTTTCTTATCTGCAACAATAAATTCCTTCATTTTATTTTCCCTCTTGCAGGCGGCACCTTTAATTTGCCCATGGTGATTAAATATCACAGACATTAAGAATAACAGGTTTATGTAATTACATACACGTAAGAATAAAAGACTATTTTACAATAAATGTAACTGACTTCAAAACAAACAAAAATACTAATTTCACCTGCTCATCTTGTTGAAGTTGGTACTAAGCCAAATTAATAGGTTTGAGCACTCCGCGTCATACTCGTATCCCCGAATGCGGTGCCCGTAGCCTATGCCATAAAAATGTTTGCCTAGCCGAAGGTGACGTGTATTTTTTTTAACACGACATTTTCTTCGGCCTAGACTTTTCACAACTATGTAAAAGTCCTAGTGTTTACCCCTTAGCATGAGTTGTATCAGATTTTCTGGCCTCTGACTACCACTACTAAATGAGCTGACAATCGTACACGGGCTCAACGATTTAAAGTGCTTTCCGAGGCATAGAGAAATCTTGATCCTCGATCAGCCCGTGTATATCAACCCTAGATATACAGAGTTGATACGACCGAGGGGCTTTCCGTCAAACTGCGTATACTAGGTACCATTTTCATGCTTTGTACTAAAAATCAATTAAATAGGAGAAGTAGTTTAATCACAAATGATTTTGATGAGATGCACCTTAAAGCGATAAATCTGACCAAGACAAGAGATAACATACGCCGCGCTACGTTGCCACTTTGTTACCTAGGTATTTAAGGTCAGTCACATTTATTTACAAAGGTTTACCAACTAGGTGTGCCGGACCGTCTCGTGCTCATCATTCGAGACTTCCTGTCGAACCGCTCCTTCAGATATCGTATCGAAGGAGCGCTTTCCACTCCCCGCCCTATCAGAGCCGGCGTCCCTCAGGGCGCCGTGCTCTCCCCCCCACTCTTCACGCTATTCACTAGCGATATCCCCAAAAAGCCCCCAGTAGAGTTATCCCTATTTGCCGACGACACGGCCATCTACTACTCGGGACATAATCCCGTTAGCATCGCTCATACCCTCCAGACCTCAGCCAACGCACTAGGCGATTGGTTTAGGAAATGGAGGATTGAGGTAAATCCCGACAAAAGTCAAGCAGTCCTGTTTCGCAGGGCTCGCCAGCATAAACAATTCACCCCCCCTCGCCCGATCACTATGTTCGGCAAGCCAATCCCTTGGGAGAAGCGAGCCAAATACTTAGGTGTGATCCTCGACCAGTTCCTAAACTTCAGTGAGCACATAAAGTCGGTTCGCTCGCGAGCCGCTTTCGCTCTCGGTAGGCTCCACGCCCTGCTGAATAAACACAGCAAGCTCTCCCTTAAATGTAAAATCCGAATATACACGACATGCATACGTCCTATCATGACGTATGCCTGTCCGGTGTTTGCACATGCCAGTCCCAATCAGATCCATAGGATGCAAGTCATTCAGAACCGTTTTCTCCGAAAGGCCACGGGCGCGCCCTGGTTCTGTAGGAATGAGGATCTCCACGTAGACCTCAAACTCCCGACCATAAAGCAAGTGTTGAAACGCATGTCAGTGCGTTACTTCACCTCTGCTGATACCCACACTAACCCCCTGATCGTATCGGCCGCCCGATACAGACCCTCCAAGATTTCTCGGGTTCGTCGCCCGCGTAATATCCTAGACGAGCCTGACGACCCCACCACCATCCGACAAGAGAGCAATAGGGAAACCAGCACTCTTAGAAAACACAAATACAGAACGCGTTCCTTATTCCGGCCTCGCCGACGAGGCCCATCGCGACGTCCGCGTACTTGTAATGAAAATCCTCCCCGACCTTTGCCAAACGAGCCAGCTCGCGATGCTGAGCCAGTAGCAATAAATACTCCCGTAAATAATATGACCCAGCCTGTCCCTTTGCTGCCCTCCCAAAATGACCCCGCTATGCCGAGGCCCGTACTCCACAGGGAGTGCCCTTAGCGTGCGGTCATTAGCTGTAAGTAAACTTTAGTTTGTAAGCCCTGGCTGGGGGCCTTTAATTTATTAGAGGTCACCACAGGACAGACCGGTTAAGTAGACGCACAGCCTTACTGAGCTGATCTACGAGTGGCCCTACCTAAAAAAAAAAAAAAAAAAAAAAAAAAAAAAAAAAAAAAAATTTTACAAAGGGTGGTTGCGTTCTACTCTGATTTGTGAGCTATTTAGTTTACAAAAAAAATTTTTTTTTGGCTCTTTTTATTTTTTAACTGTATCAAATTAACACTAAACACGTATAGTATACGTAGTGTAATTTAATGCCCCTCTGTCGCATCAACTCTGTATATTTAGTCCTGATCTCCTTATTATTTTTTAACACAATGTTTATTAAATTGAGGTTAAAGACATGCAAACATATATCAAATACACGAATAGCAATAATATAGGTCATGTAGGCAGCTAAGCGCTCCTGAGCCTGCAATCCATCACGATCGTTTGCATGTGCGATGTGACAAATGCCTTTCTAATCTGTTTCTGTAAGCGGCTGATATTACAGGTAAATATGTACGCCTATTTTATTTATATTAAGACATTTATATAACGTTATCATAGATTTTTTATTAAAATGTATTTGGGTATTTAATCATAGCCTAAGCGGTTAAAATGAAATTCTCATAAAATCTGTGGAAACGACTGTTAAACAAACTAAACTAGTCAACTAAATAATAAACTAAATTAGTCATTGACTACGTTCTTTTACTATGGCACCACTCTAGACATTGCGAACAAAATACATCTACAGAATAGAATCAGGCGTTACTTTGCGGAAATCTATACCAAACTAATACTTCAGGAAAATATCTGGTGTTACTTCCGCCAAAGCAGTATGCAGCATCCTCCCGCCCGCAATACCAACTAAAATACATCTATTATATTTATTTTTCTTGTTCAACAAATGTATGAAGTGAATGCATTTTTACGGGGCATAATAATGATATTTAGGCAGTGACTAATCTGGTTTTATGTTGTCAAAAGTTATCTAAAGTTCTGCACTATTATTGTACACCTTTCAATACTACAATGGATACAAAAAATAAAACTAGTGTACAACGGGCGGTCTTATCGCACAGGGCGATCTCTTACAGACAACCTTTGTATGTACAAAACTAAAGCAGACAGATTTATGGCTGTCAGTGTAACATCATAAATAATATCGAACATAATAACATAAAATACATACATAGAATACAAAAATCATATACTAATAAATATTACATGCATAATTGAGAAAGAAGGGCAAAAGTTACAGGGAAAGGTAATGCTCCTTCACCATTCTTTGGAACGCTGGTAACGTTTGAGCACACCTCACCTCGCAGCTAAGGCTGAGCCATTTTAATGTTTTTTTTTTACTTGACTTTGGTTCTTGGTCTGTGCGAGTCGCAAATAAACATTATTTTATTTCCAATTACCTTTACATATTTTAAACATCGCATATAGAAATATCCTAATTTTCCGTTAGGACTCAGTACCTACTTCCTTACCTTGTGAAACGGACACATAATTTGTCTTTCCCAAAGACGTCGCCGAAGGCTTTAAATCCAACTCAACCTTAAATAGGGATAAGACTAGAGCAAAATAGGCGACAAAACAACAAAAGAAAATATTTTTTTCGGTTTTGAGTAAACATAGTATGTCGTTTTGATCCCAAAATGCGTAGTCTATATTCTTCCGTTCATAGCTGGCTGGATCAATATAGGAAATAACTTGTGGCGTATTCCAAGCATGGATGTCAAGTTTGCGAAAACTTTGAGGTCAAAGGTCAAGTGAATCGTTTCTCGTCTATATCTTCCTATTTATTAAGATGGTTGAGCATTTTTGTGGTCGGACGTGTCAGGGTATGACGTCAAACTGAAAGATGTAGCTGGAAATTTGATCCTTATTCTTTAGAATATAAGGAATGTTTTACTTCGGAAGATACTCGAGTCTCTGGATCATTGAATTCTTCGGTTGTAGGTACAGAAAATCTACGGTCAAATATTCTGCTGTTCAAATAGTCTGTGTTGGTATTTGAAACAGTTTATTTCAAATCAATAAATAGTATTGTAAGAGAGGAGTTCATGGTTAAATAATAACGGCTCCACAGGTCGACTTTCAAGGATAAGTAACACTTACTGAGGTTGGTTCGCGGATGGTGGACCAGCATAATATATCAAGATTACTCCATGCCTCAGAAAGCATAGTTTTTTTTTTGAAGTGAAAACTTCTTGAGCATCGTTGTGATTTGAAAATTTATGAAACGAAAAAGCGACAGTAAAAAGAGACAGACACATAAATTGCCGAACTTTGGAATTCTGTTGGGGCCAAGTGGTAGAGCTTTTGATGCCCTTTAAAATGAGCCTATCAAACTCGGCGATCTTGCGAACACGGGAACAAAGTTAGATTGCGGGGGGGTGAGGTAGCCCTGAGAGGGGGGCGGGGAGGGGGAGTGGGGTCTCGTGGGGAGTCGAAAAAGCGACAATAAAAAGAGACAGACACATATTTTTTTTTTTAAGGTTTCACTTCTACCACGTGTGAATTGCAAACGTTTTTTTTTATTATTAATGAGTCCGCTTTCGACCTCGATCACACCTGATGTTAAGTGTAAGATGAGGTCTACGATTGAACGAGCGAGCCCAGAAAATGCCTGTTCACTCTTGCTTTAAAGGCTGACGGGTCATTTGCGGCACGGAACACAGAAGCCGGCAGAGTTCCACACCTTGGCTGTGCGCCCAATGAATGTTGAAGAAATGCGCTTAGTACGACAAGACGGTATATCGTTGTAAGCTGTTGGTTCCGATTATCATTTGTAGATCTTTGAAAGTCATTACGTGTAATCAGAAGTAAGAAAATCTGACCCCAGTTTTGTCAAAGGGAATTGCGTTGCTCACTCGATACTGGGTTATGGTCAGATAGGTTGTATGTAAATTATTAGTATTCAGCTGCCTCCGATTAGTCTGGGAGCCGATCCCAACTGTAGAGTTGGGAAAAGCTAAGCAGATGTGACTAAATTGTATTGTCCCAAATAAGGTACTCTCATACCTAATTAACCTGTATTATGGATACATTGTAAAAATGATATTTTGATTTGAAAAGAGTAACTGTGGAGTTTCTTGCCATTCTTCTCCAAAGAAACGACCAATTTCGAACCGTGTACTAACTTCTGACGTTTTGTAAGTGCCTATGTAGGTTTATGTGAAATAAAATATTTTGAGTTTAAGTTTTGAGTTTTAACCGGCTCCTACTTTCCGCGATTTAACCGTGCCGATGACCGATCATATTGAGCTTCTTGGGGTAACACTGACCTCCACCCTCAATTTTGGTCCGTTCGTTCAGAGCCCCGAACATCAACGACGAGTTGCAAGTCTACCGGTTTTCTATCGGTTACATTTCGGGGAGTGTGCGATGGAATTACACAATCCAATTCCACCAAGCCCGTTCCATCATTGCACTACAAGACAAACGGCGATGCGCCATCTTTACATGGTGGAAATCTCACCCATACGCACAAAACGTTTTGGGAATACTTTCATTGTGCGTACGGCTAAGGAGTGGAATTCCCTGCCGGAATCTATTTCCTGATCGCTATAACCTGGGGGTCTTTAAGTCAAGAGCGAATAGGTTACTTCTAGGTAAGCGTGCTCCATCTTTGATTACGTCATCACTTACCATCAGGTGAGATGGTGGTCAAATGCGAGCCTATTACCAATTTAAAAAAAAATCCCATTGACAGCGATGTGATAAAAATTTGCAATGGCCAATTAGTTCTTCCCCTTTCTATTTCGTGGAGCTCCAACATGTATTATTTTTGAATTGGCTTATGTGTATCTAAACTATACAGTGTAATAAACCATATCTGCACAAAATGTTTTTTTAAATCGTATATAGGCTCGCGTTTAACCGCTATCTCACCTCTAGTACGCTTGCCTAGAAGTAATCTATTCACTCTTGTTATAACTATCATGAATCACAGATGCTGGCAGGGAATTCCACTAAAAATACTTTTTTAAAAAACTTATTAAAAAAATCTAAAAAACCCGACTGCTCAACTGAAGTGTAAGAAACAAGCACATTTTTATTTTTAAAAGTGACAAGTAGGCGGAACCCAATTGAACATATTTTTTCAAAATGGGATGGGTCCGCCTGCTTGTCACTTTTAAAAATAAAAATGTGCTTGTTTCTTACACTTCAGTTGAGCAGTCGGATTTTTTAGATTTTTTTAATAAGTTTTTTTTTCAGCTTTTTAGTTAAAATATTAATAAAAAAACTTTTTAGTTTTCCCGGTCGTGTCACATAGGCACTCCACCGGATTCAGAAAGTGAGTCCATATTTTTAAACTTTCTCATTATGTTATTTTGCTAGTATTACACTAATGATAAACATGATATACATTTTTGAAATCCTTATGCAAAGCCCTTTAATTTGATACCCATATTGCAGTAATTGAAAAAAAAAATTTTTTTTTTCACCATGTATAATGGCTTCGCACAGCCGCCATGTTTAATTTTTTTAAATGTCACCTATCTAAGAACACTCGGGCTGTTAAGACAAATCTAACAATACCTCAATTGTGTGAATTCGTTCAGCGGTTCTGGAGATATGAGGTAATAAAGAATATTACATACATACATACATACAAGATACGCGCGAAAAACATAACCCTTCCTTTGCAGTCGGGTAAATATCTTCATATTTTTAAATAATACTATTTTAGCTTTTTTTAGTCAGGGCGGGTGGTTAGTCGTAAATATTCATGAGTCACGTCAATTCTCTACCAAAAAGGGCACTAATTTAATTTAATAAGCTCGATATTGCATTTCGTACATATAAATCATACCAGTCATTTCTTAAGGTGACGTGTGACAACCCATCTTCATCCTTAGTTCTATATGCTGGGTTTATTGGCAGCAAGTCAAGTACACTCCTACACAAAAGCGTTTAAAATAAAATGTGTTATGAAAGTTCAAGGTTGTTAAACGTATAAATTTAGGTAATCGTCACTTTTCCTGATCCTAATATTTTTGTTGGGATCATATTCATTAGAACGTACCTACTGAATACTTGAATTCAAAGTATTCACAGGTGTTTAATGTTGAAGTGTGAGGGACTTTTACCCCAGTTTTTGGGAAGTCCATTTTTTTATCGAAAATATAAACAATACTAGAGATGGTTATACCCAGTGGTTAAAATTGAACCATAATTATTTTATTATTTACATGTAAGCTTTTTGCATTCCATCCTCTTATAGCTTACTAGCTTTTGCCCGTGACTTCGTTCGCGTAGGAAATTTTTCTTGAGTAAATTCTGAACTCATGGGAATTCCGGGATAAAAAGTAGCCTATGTGTTATTCAAGGATATCTACTATCTACTTACCAATTAAGAAATTGCATTGAGATTCGTTCAGTCGTTTTTGCATGAAAGAACAACAAACATACATATATCCTCACAAACTTTCGCATTTATAATTTTAGTAGGATATGTATAGTAGCCTATGCTCCTCCATTCACGTCATTTTATTAAAAAGTTTACTACTACAACTTTTTTGCTTCACGTTTGATTATATGTATAGAAAGAACGGGATTAAGAAAAAGACACATACTAAGGAATTGTGTGCGACTGTACTTTCATGCAATACATTCAAGTATTGGATATTCAGCTATCCCCGTCTCTTTCCAATATTGTGGTAACGAGAGAGATAGCGAATCTTTAAAATGTATTCGGTTTGATCTGAGTAAGTAGGTATCTAAATTATTTCTAGACAGGATACAGAGTCGGTCGTGCGTTTGAAGTGTGTTTTATTTTTGTATTTATGATGTTATATTAAGACTTTTAAAATTAATACGTGTTTCTACTTTTAAATAAAAAACCGGGTCATAGAAAAATATAAATTTGAGATAGATTTAAAAAACTGCTCAGAATGTGAATCCATCATTCAGGCACATTTTGTGGTAAATCTACTAATTACATCATCCTGCCTGGGTTGCGAGAATGTTCTAACAAGATACCCCGTCCGCGGATCGCAAGGGCAACCGAAAAAAGAGGGTGGGTTTTTAAGTTAGTAGAAGTCTTTTCTTTCGATTAGGAGACCAATCGAATGACTTCTCCCTTTCAGGGACTGACTAAAAACCCACCTTGTTCCTTCAGCTGCCCTTACGTGCTGAGGCCGCGGGGTGTGCGGGAATGTTCTAGTGAGATATCATTAGAACATTCCTGCAACCTCGGAAGTCAGTAGAAGTCTGACACTCCTTTCCGCTCGACCCAGAGCGAGCGTAGCCATTTGATGATTTTACCGACGAAAAAAAGGGCATTAAAACTTAGGCCTTGTTGATTTAGCAAACAACCTTATCCTGCTTCAATTATTCTTTATACGTACTGAAGTTATGTTTTTTTAATTTTTTTTGTATGCTTTTTCTTATTAAATCAGAAATACCAAATTAGTCGCATTCACAAACTGCGCGGAACAATTGTTTGCCCACAAAAGATAGACTGTTTAGATATGAGTGCAATACAACAATTTTCTTTTTGACGCACACGACAGTACCTAATTCAACTTTCTTCCGTCTTATATCTTATGTGGATGTTTGCCAATGGAAGTTAGGTCGACAACCTTCGTTTTGTTTTTGTTGCTTTGGACTTCCATGATTGGTAAACAGCTATGTTTAGTTATGTTTTTGGGTCAAGTGTTACCAATTAAAATATAGTTTTTTTCCCCAAATTTGATAAACTAGCTGGTGATAATATTTTCAATGTTACTTATTTGTTTATTGTACACATACCTACACAGTTTTACATATCGTCATCTGCTTAGTATCACATACTACAGTATTCTAGACACGTCTCAAGGCGGGGTAAGAACTCCATAGAGCGGCTGGGCGTGCACGGAAAGGTGGATGGTACCAGATCGCGCGTCATGTTATCTATACGCTGCACCAAGCAATTTAAATACTTCCGCCTGACGCAGGTGCTCACCGGACACGGTTGTTTCGGGAGTTACTTGTGTCGGATTCGGCGGGAGGAAACGCCCGGGTGTCACCACTGCGAGGATCGCCCTGAGCATACGTTGGAACACACAGTGGAGGTTTGCCCCGCTTGGGCAGAGCTCCGCCGTGTCCTCGTAGGGGCAATAGGCGGTGACCTCTCGCTCCCGGCCCTGATTCAATCCATGGTCCGGAGCGAGGAGGCATGGGAAGCAGTCACCTCTATCTGCGAAGCAGTTATGCAAGTGAAGGAGGTGGCGGGATGCGCGAGGGAGAGGCGAGTCTCAAGGCCCTGACAGCCCTCGCACCCCAGCCGCCGCAGGAGACGCTCCGGGCGTCGGCAGTCACAGGGTGACTTCCAGCCACTGCAGGCGCGGGCCTGCGGGCTGCAAGCAATGGGTAGCTCGCCGCCCGACTGAAACCAGACCAGTGTAGACGGCGCGTCGTGTTCCACGCGCGCCTCAAATAATATTAGCAAATTGTCGGGGTCCATAAGAGGGCCGTTGCCTGCCGGGGTTGCGGAATTGTTCGAAAGAGTTACCGCGGCCTCGGAAGACGAAGGGCATATGATGGAACACGGATCGCCCAGATCGGGAGGCAGTTATAGGATGATTTTCCACTCTTAAAAAAAGAGGGAGCTGACAGCCGATCGTGACCACGACTGCTCTGTGGAGAGCGAAGCGACAGTGAAGATCTGATTAACCTTTTTTCTAACTATACAACGTGTAACGGAAACTCCATATCTATCCAAAAGGACTGAAGACAACATCTGGTATGGAGTCTCTATGCACAGTTTCAGCTCAAAATAAGTGACTCACAGAATTGACCTCAAATTGTTGATTTCGTATGTTTCTTGAATACCAATAATAACAAACGTGTCACAGCAATATGAGGGTCATCACTTTCCACGTCACTTGCCAATAAAACGATAATTATCTTCGTTCTTCTTAATTTGAAAAATTCGGTCTCTGGTATCAATGTATTGAAATTTCTAAGTTCCACACATGTACACATAGGATTACAAAACCCTTGCCATATCGTATATTAACATACAAAGAAGCCGTGCGCTTGGTATGTATGTATATACCCTTAAAATTACACGTTGTATATGTCAGAGTTGGCTTTCGGTCTAGCCGGGTTCCAACCAGTTGAAGCTAAGTGCTAGTGTTTTATATGGTGTGACTGCCTATCTAATCTGACTTCCACCACCAAGTACCTGGGTAAACTCCACCCCTTGGTAAGACTGTTGCCAGTTTTTTTATGGTTTATAGGCTTTCGTTTGACCATAATCTCACCTGATGTTAAGCGATGATGTGGTCGAAGATGAAGCACGCTTACCTAGAAGTAACCTATTCACTCTTGACCTAAAGACTCCCAGTTTATAGCTATCAGGAAACACAGACTCCGGCAGGGAATTCCATTCCTTAGCCGTACGCACACTGAAAGTATTTCCAAAATGTTTCGTGCGTATAGGTGGGATGTTCACTATGTAACGATGGCGCATCGCCGTTTGTCTTGTAGATTTCTGGCTTCTGACTAACCGGAACGATTTTCAAATATGTAACAAATAAAAGCCGGGACCTACGTGGTTTCCGAGGTTTGGAGGAATGTTGATATCTTTAGATGGTCACCTATTCACTTTTAATCTTAAAGATCAACCCGAGCGGTTGCAATTATTTAGCCACGAGCATTTCAAACACAATTTTACACATTGAAATTAAAACTAACATTGACTGTGACAGTTTATCAACGGATCCCAAACGAGGGAATATTTGCATCTTGGTGACCCAAACCTTTTGGTACGTATGAGTTCACGTTGCATGCTAGAGATACGTGAGTTGATAAATATCAAACGCCAATATGTCCATAATAAGTGAAAATGAGATATCATAGTATTTTCATTTGCAGGTGTTGACAACGTTATTTCTTAGACTTTATGGTTTATTTTACCTTTGTTTGACAATGACTATTCCCAACAATGTTGAAATATAACGAATCAAATCAAATCTTGGCTCTTTCGTGAAAACTTGTTTGGACATATTGGGTTTTGAACTAAACTAGTGGACATAAACTACTTTGAAAAAAATGCATGGTTGGACGTATTTGAATTTGATCAGAAATACTTTTGAATGACGCCATCTTTGCGCTAGAACCTAGGGGTGGCACCAGGTGTTACCTACTATTGTGTTAAAAATTACTCGGAATATTAGGTTTAAAAAAATGTCAATTTAATCATTAACTTATTAATCACAATAAATCAGTCTTAACAGTAATCAATTAGCAAATTATTAGTTAAACAAAGTCAGTAATTTCCTCGTTTTCTATATCTCCCGGATCTATTACACTTTCAATTTCGGAATCATTATTTATTGCACTGTTGTCGCTCCTGGTAATAATATTTTTATAATAAGATAGGTCTTCAAGATCCTGCCATTCGTCCCCATAGTGTTTTGTTAATAGATTGTTGACATCATTCAATTTTGCTGCTTTGACGGTAACTCCAGGTGGTATTGGAATCAAACTTAGCTCACTTAATCTCTTCCCGCGTTTTGTCACCGATTTATTGTTGCAAATGTCATTTCGATAGGAAACTTCACCGCGAACATGAACTGAATTACGATTTACTTTGTTGAATAAAATTCTTTTGCATTTGCTGATTTGAAAATGCCAACTATGAGTTCCTTTGAGAAATTCTTTGGTTTTGTCTTTCCAGTCGAAGACGGGTACTTCCGTCGCCAATCTGTAAATATTTGCATGTTCTCTAATAATGTTTTCATAATCACTTGGCTTAATAATGTTCTCCCTTTTCTTTATAAGTTTTTCATTTAATGCGAACACCCTGTCGGTGGGCAAGAAAGAATGTCCTGTCACGGGAAATACCATTTCAATTTGCTTGATATTAGTGGTCGTTTCTAAAAGCCATTTCATCACCATACATATAATCATAGAATTTTTGTTTTGGCCGCCACAGCCATCTGAAATCAGTCTTATTTTGTTCACTCCAGTCATATTTACTGTATTTATACAGTGGTACAAAGCGGAGCAGATCTCATTGGAACCTTTAGCCGCTTCATCTTCAGTCCAAACATACGCATGGATATTATTGGACGTCATGGATGCATGCGAAGTGCCGATAACAACTGTAAAATTATATAAATACAATTGCCTTGAGTAGTATGTTGATTGGTCCGGTATTTTTGGTAGTGGAAGATTTTTTTCACAATCAAACGAAATTATTAGAAGCCCAGGGACTTCCTCTTGTAACATTTTATAGAATTGTTTAGCACGCAGTTTGTGGATTCTGTGCTGTGTCATAAGTTCCTGTTTCTTAGCTGATGAAGACTCAACTTTAATTTTTTCGATCAGTTGGAGACAGACAGAACATATATCTGTCCTCGGGCTACCAAATCCGATGTTAAATCTCGTGTTAAATATTTTTCTGAAAAAGCCTTCTTTAACACTGAATCCTGGCAAAGACTGATCATTATACATTGTAAACATTTTTTTAATGTTTAAATCTGGGTGAAGATATTGCCGCACCTTTATCTGTTGTCTGCAATAATGGCTTTCTAAAGGTGTGAAACTTTTAATAAATTTTTCTACGGCTTCTGCTCTTGAGGCAAACGCAAATTGCTTTCTGTTGCCTCCTCTTCTTTCCTTAGCTAAACCACCAGTTTCGTAATGTCTTTTCGCTACTCCTTCAACTCTGGATGACTTTGATCGGGAAGCCCGCAAGAAAGTTTTTTTACATACAGGGACAAATTCCTTAGTTTTACAATTTGGTATGTAAAACTTTACAACAAAAGCCCTAGGATTTTTAATCCCTTTTCTTGGCCGATAACGTTTCACTTTTGTGACTGCAATGTATTTAAGTATAAAATTGTCTTGTTCAATTTTCGAGTAATTTTCATAGATTCTTTGATGAAAATAAAAGAGATCCTTACTTGTAAGTGACAAACATTTCATAGTGTTTGAGTTATGTTTACATGGAGGCTTTTTAGGTAAACCCGGTGCTGAATATATGAAAAAAAAAAAAACACGTGTTACGTGTTGTTATGAAGCTTGTTAGGTGTTTTATGGGTTAGTATGGATTTAGTAGAGGTACCCTACTAAATCCATACTAACCCATAAAAAACCTAACAAGCTTCATAACCTTTACTGTCTTCGATTTATTTGCTTTCGACATCTTCTGTAGGTACTTACAAACAGACTAACAAAAAACTTATTTAAAAAATCTAAGAAACCCGACTGCTCAACTGAAATGGAAGAAACAAGCACATTTTTATTTTAAAAAGTGACAAGCAGGCGGGACCCATTTGAACTTAATATAATTAAAAAAAATGGGACTGTTCCCGACTGCTTGTCATTTTTATAAATAAAAATGTGCTTGTTTAATTGCTATTTAATTCCGTTTTAAAACATTATATTTCCTAAACAGGTGCTAAAAATGAAAAATGGTTAAAGAAACCTCAAAATTATTTTTAAAGATCTATTTATTGATACCCCACTTGACATAGTTTGTCGATTTTAGTCTTTTTATTTTTGACAATATGGCGCCTGGTTGTCGTTGTGATGATTTGTTTTTATTTTAATCTATCCTATAACACTTGCACCACCAAAACAAATATAACGACGTATCATTTATCAAAATCTGTTCACTGGTTTAATAGTTACGAGGGAACAAAGGAACGGACATACATACATACGCGGTAAAAACATAACCCTCCTCCTTGCTTCGCCGCAGTCGGGTAAAAAATACGTTTAAGCACTCACAATAAAGAACTATTTTAATTGGAATAGTAAAGTATATCCTAAGTATATAAATTTTAGAATTCGATAAAATATCCTGGAATTTGAATTACGTGAAAAATCGTAGTAAATGGGGTGGCAACCCTATACCTACTAGAGCAAGCTCAGCCAAGGTAAAGAAAGTTATAGGTACTTACAATTTCCGTTTTTTTTCTGCTTTCTTCTGCTGCGACTTTATATTTGACCTTTTCCTAGCTTTATCAGGTTCAACATTTTTCACTTTCGAGTCCATTCTAACACTATTTAACTATTTAAAATGAATATTAATTTCGGAACCGCATCAAAAACGATTTGTAACCAAAACACTAATGGCCGCCATCATAGCCAGTCGCTTGATTTGATTGGTCCGTTTGGACGTATTGGATTTTGTTATGAATGTCTTTGGGGACTTATTAGATTTTGAAACAAAACGGAGTTTTTGCTCCATGTTTTTGTATTAAATAAGTGGACATATTAGAATTTGTAAAATATTGAAATATTAAGTTTTTTTTTCTCTATACGTTGATGTAAAAAAGTATTTTTTTGTCTGTGGTGGACATATTGGCGTTTGATATTTATCAACTCACGTAACAATAGAAAGGAAAAAAAATAATTTCTTTTTTTTCGACACCGCCTTCCGAAATTAAAGTTATTTTTGCCTTTGCAGTGTTTTTATATAGAAGTCGGTTCTATTTTTTTCTAAAAAGTTTTTTTTTTCACGCTTTTTAGTGGGTCGATTTGTAATTTATCTAGTTACAAAAGCCAAAATGTCAACTACTTATCACCTTTTACAAAATATTGCTTTACCCGGTGGAGAGCTGGTAATTCTTGTGGAGTTCTCCTGGTATATCACCATCAGCTCTACTTCACCATATGCATTGTGACGAGCATAAAGTGCTTAACATCTATATTCAAGTAATCTAATCGCAATCCACGAAATACTTATTATTGAATAGTTTCGGTGGCCATTTGGGGTCTTCATCATCAGTTCCACTTCTTCAAATGGTGCTTTTCGAGAGCAACTGCACAAGGTACTATAAGAAATACCCAAAATGCTATAGGTATGCCTATAATATTTGAAGAGTTCCCTCAATTTATCCATGATCCCATCATCAGATCCAAACGTGACGACAATGGGACCATCTAGAAAGTATACCCTTTCAAACAAAAAAATAATTTTCCAAATCGGTCTAGCCATCTGCGAGTAAAGAGGTAACATACAAAAAAAAAGTTCAAGACGAATTGACAACCTCCTCCTTTTTTTTGAAGTCGGTTAAAAATAGTTACAAAACAACATAATCAGCCTTTATAATTTCTACTGCTGTGACACAGGCCTCGACGGTATGAGAGGGAAAGCGCCGTAATCCATCACGCGGCCGCGGGTTCAGGTCCGATTGGTGGATGTCGAATGTCTTGTCAGATTTTTCATTGCTAGGCCATGCCAGAATCTTCACGATGTTCCTTCGTAAATTATGATTATTACATTCGCTTATTTCTCCATCTTAATTTGTTCAGTGAAAGCCTTTTTGTACGACTGTCAAAAATAATTATTGTTTAAATTTTGATAACAATAGTTAAATTGCTTGGCAACCATTTCTTCTAACTTTAACAGTTTAGTGTCTTTTTTTTGGTGGAAAAATGTTCTTTTGTCTTCTCTCGCTCTGGGCGGAATGGAAGGAAGTGTGAGACTTCTACTGACTAAAAACCTACTTTGTTCCTTCACTGCTCCCACGTTCCGGGGCAGCGGTATCACTTTAGAACATTCCCTCAACAGGCTACAGTTTAGTTTTTGACTCACATATTTTTATTTTAAAATCTTCTAATATTATTGTCTTCGTCTGTTTATGTCCCTAGCTGCATAACGTAACGTAATGAACGACTCTTTAATTTAAAACTTTTGCGAAACTGAGCTCCATTTGTCATGTCGAGTTAGAACTGCATTTTCATTAGAATTTATGAATGAATACTTGTATTTTCTGCATATTTTTGTGACACATTTATTCAAGTCGTTTCTTAGCGTAGACAACGGATACCTCGCTTTGGATATCTGGGGATTTATCTGCATATTTCAAGATAGTGAAAATTATGCCAAAGTTGCTGGAAAAGTGATACAAATGCAAGATTCAATTAAGTATGCTGAAGAATGTCGAACGTCATGCATTTTTGCTGAGAGCATGTTGTAGTAGCATGCCGCCATTTCGTGCATGATGATGGTGATACTTAATAGACTAATAAAATAGTTAATAATAGTTTTATAAGTATTTCTATATTTAATAAAAATATATACAGGCGAAAATAAAAATAAATTATAGGGCATCGAAAAATTCGCCAACATCGCTATCAAAGGGAAAAGTGCCCAGAACACTGGCCGCATTGCCACATTGAATGGCAATGCTGATTCTCTGTCCAAAGAAAAGGCCAGCCCTCTGGTCACCTATGGAGGCGACTAATCGTTTGCCGATGTCACGAAAGAGTCGATGCGCACTCGATAGTTTTATCGTTTATAAAATAAGTCTTAGAATATAGTTTATTATTGTTATTATTTATGAATTCTATTGTATAGGTCTTAATAGACTGAAATAAAGGAATAAATACATAAATATATTAAATTTTTGTACACTGCCTCTTTTGGGAAGACGAATAAGTAATTCCATTATTTACTTTGGTCAGGCAGACATTTTTAAATCAATGAAACAATAGATTCACACTTTAAAGATGTAAGTTTGATGACGTGATAGCTACAGCTATAAAGAAGACACCACCATTTAGACTACAGCCTTTTTTATCATCACCGTGCGACGTAATTCTGTGTCATACCCTAATACTTTTTAACCAATTAAACCAGACATTAGGGGCAAACCACACATGTATTTATAATAAATAATTAACTCACAAGCAGCACCGTTATAGGGTTTAATTAATCCCGGACAACGGGAATGTGTCCCGTCGAATTTATTGCTATAATTTACGACAGCCCGGGAAAAAGGGAATACAAATACAAAGTATGTGTATTAGATGGTTGGTTTAAGAAATTTGTGGGTCGTGCTCGTTTCTTAGAGTAGTTTGACATGGCGACTCCTTCATACAGTATGTTAACTGACAGAGGGCGTTCCCGTTAACCCGCAATAGTATTGCATCCATACATGCTAAAAAAATATTACCATTCGAGAATATAATGTTCTTTTTTTAATATTAAAATATTCAG
The DNA here is from genome assembly GCA_943138885.2 of Tholera decimalis. Classification (NCBI taxonomy): domain Eukaryota; kingdom Metazoa; phylum Arthropoda; class Insecta; order Lepidoptera; family Noctuidae; genus Tholera; species Tholera decimalis. Next base: position 9,973,100 of record OW964554.2, read on the forward strand.
TAAAAATGTTAAATTGATACGTAAAAGAAACACTCTGTACACGCGTACTTGAAGGACGGCAACATCGCAATTTATTTATGAATGCGTACGCGTGTACAGAGTGTTTCTTTTACGTATCAATTTAACATTTTAGTGAATATTTTAATATAAAAAATACATTTTGTTTTCGAATGGTAATATTTTTTTTAGTATGTATGGATGCTATACTATTGCGGGTTAACGGGAAAGCCCTCTATTAGTTAACATACTGTATAGTACTAAGACTTCACCCGCGACTTCATTCGTGTGGATTTTGAAATAGTTTATGGCCTATAATAGCACTCACAAATAATGCACCATAATACCCATGAAAAAAAAATTGAGTTGGATCATTCGTTTTGGAGATTTTGTAACCTATACTCGTTTTCAAATATAACTAACAAACATATTTTACGTCTTCATAATATTGTATTAGTATAGAAGTACCTATATAGAAATAGCTTCTTTGAAACATGTGAGGTGTGTTAAAAAGCACCGCCAGCACACTAAACTTCAAATACAGCTCAGGGCCGCGCTGACCTAAGACAGCGCCTGTGTGCAAAATCTATAAAGCGCCTAAGATTTTTTCCACAGGCATGAGTATTGTTTTGGGGTCTCCAAAGACAATTCTCACGCCTGTGGTTAAATTTTACACTGTTTGTACCTACTCAATTATCAAGAATAATATGTTGTAGTTTTACAAAAATAATTTCAATAATTAATGCTGGCATTACATCCGTCGCCCCTTCTGCTTTGGCGCCTGTGTGCGCCGCACACTTCGCACATAGGGACGGCTCGGCTCTAATACAGCTGACATACTTTTTGGCAACGTTAGTTCAGTGCAATGCGATAGATGGCGTTGTACAATCATCGCGTAAGATTTTCCGTGTGAATGTTTTAAGTATTTCTGAATTTATACTTTTTATACAAGGTTGCCTTCTTTTATTTCTGAAAGGCTCCTTGGTTCCTGCCGGGGTTGCAGAAGTGGTATAACGAGATACCGCAACCCCGTATCGCAAGTTCAGCTGAAGAAACAGGGTGGGTTTTTAATCAGTAGAAGTCTGACACTTCACCCCGTGTGGCAGAAGTCATTCGATGATTATCTCACATGAAAAAAAAAATGGACTCCTTGGTTCCATCTGCAGCTGATAGTCTGGTCGAATATATAGACTGCTTCGAGGAACAGTGTGTAAAACAAGCAAGGTTGTAACTTCAACTGCTATAGAAAGTCTAAATTACTGTAAAAAGTCGTCGATTTTAACTGCTCTTACCATTATTGTACGTACGCAGTACCCACGCATGCAAACGGAAAATGATGGGTGAATATTATTTTGTAATCGGTTTATTTTTATTTTCGACGAAACAGCTCTGTTGGAAAGAGTTAACAATTTCCTAGATGTTAAGCTGCGGTAACTTTCTTTTATAATTAGAATGAATTGCTAGATATATTCTAAAATCAAAATGCCTGTGCACGATTGTTAGTTTTAGATTTTTAACCGACTTCAAAAAAGGAGGTTTACGCCTTGAACTTTTTTCTTTTTTTTTTATGTATGTTACCTCATAACTCGGAGATGGCTGGACCGATTTGGAAAATTCTTTTTTTGTTTGAAAGGGTATACTTTTTAGTTGGTCCCATTGTCGTCACGTTTGGATCTGATGATGGGATCATGGAGAAATCGAGGGAATTCTTCAAATATTATAGGCACACCTATAGCGTTTTGGGTATTTCTTATAGTACCTTGTGCAGTTGCTCCCGAAAAGCACCATTTGAGGAAGTGGAACTGATGATGAAGACCCCAGATGGCCACCGAAACTACTCAATATTAAGTATTTCGTTGATTGCGATTATATTACTTGAATATGGATGTTAAGCACTTTATGCTCGTCACAATGCATATGGTGAAGTAGAGCTGATGGTGATGTACCAGTAGAACTCCTCAAAAATTAACAGCTCTGCACCGGGAAAAGCAATATTTTGTAAAAGGTGATAAGTAGTTGACATTTTGGCTTTTGTAACTAGATAAATTACAAACCGACCCACTAAAAAGCGTGAAAAAAGCTTTATAGCAATAAATAGAACCGACTTCCATATAAAAACACACAAAGGCAAAAATAATTTTAATTTCGGAAGGCGGTGTCTTTAGTTTTGTATATATTTTCGTTTTTGACACCGCCTTCCGAAATTAAAGTTATTTTTGCCTTTGTAGTGTTTTTATATGGAAGTCGGTTTTATTTTTTGCTAAAAAGTTTTTTTCACGCTTTTTAAATGTAATTTTTAATGTTCGTGTATACATTAATAAATTGTACTCACTAATATTTATACTATACAATTTATACCAATATTATAAAGTGGAAAAGTTTGTTTGTTTGTTTGAACGTGCTAATCTTCGAAAGTACTGAGTGGATTTTGATGAAATTTGGTATGGAAGCAGCTTGAAGCTTGAGGAAGGTCGACTGTAAAAAGGAGGATTATGTTTTTATTGTTATCAAGTCCACGGGAGCGAAGCTCCGCGAGATTTCTAGTTATATAATGAAATTATATATGTTTTGAAAAAATGGCTCTATACAACGTGTAACGGAAACCCCATATCTATCCAAAGGGGCTGAAGACAACATCTGGTATGGAGTCTCTATGCACAGTTTCAGCTCAAAATAAGTGACACAAAAAATTGATACCAAATTATCGGTTTCATATATTTCTTGAATACCAATCATAACAAACGTGTCACAGCACTACGAGGGTCGATAAATTTCCTTCGTTTTCTCTTTGTTCTTCTTAATTTGAAAATTCTGCCTCTGGTATCAATGTATTGAAATTTCTATTATACTTCACACATGTAGACATAGGATTATAAAACCCTCGCCATATCGTTTATTATCATCCAAAGAAACCGTGCACTTGGTATGTATATACCCTTAGAATAACAACGCATAGAAGGATAGTACGAGTGCAAAAAGTGAGGCAACTAAAACTTAGCCATGTTTGGCTAACTTTGCTCGACGAGCCGTCAGTATTCAAGGTCACATTCTGCCGAACAGAGCTCGCGAGTAAATAATTTAAAACGACCGTTTGTAGCGTAAATGGATGTCATAGTCCTTCAGGAAAACAAAAAACGTGTAATCAAATTACATTTCACAAGTAAATACTTACATTTTATACATTATATTTAAGTAAATCGACCATCAAATAAAAATTCTAATAACCTAACTTATCACAATTCAATGTTGCTATCCGTGAGGAAAAAAATACCCATATTGATTTCTTTTGTGCTTATTTTTATTTAAAAAAATATAGTTTTGGCGGCAATTATGTATGCGTCAAACTAAACTATATTTATTTACAGCTACTACCTACAGTGTTTTATAACTAAAAGTTATTGTTAGTTTGAAGAGTGGCATCATAAAAATGACAATTTTATTGATTAAGATTTTTTTCATTTAAGTAATGTTCTCAATAATATTTTTCTATTTCATAAATACAACACATACTTTTAATTGATATCAAACGAGATTTTTCAAGCAATTAATACATTTCTATAATATCATTATAACACATTACACATCAAACATTCTAAACGCAATAAACGATATCTCATTTCGTTTACCTTCCGTAAATATATGTCATATAAGTCATATTACATGAAAAAACATCATCTTATTTAGTTTCATAACATAAAATACTTGATTTGATCCAGCAACATAATAGTGCGTTTTCCCATTTTTGTGGTAATGGTACTGGTAATGGTATCACTGAAAGCTATATTTGTGTGCGTTTGAAGAACGTAGACACATTCGGCTCACGCACACAAAGAAAATAAAGTGGACACACGAAATCGCTCGTGTTTTGTTCTAGACGCCTCTTCTATGCGTTGTTATTCTAAGTATATACCCTTTAAATTACACGTTGTAGATTTGGTTGAAACTTGGCTCACATATAGCTTAAAACTCGGACTAAACAAATAATTCTGTGAAAATGTGCAAAATTTCCGCTTAAATGTATGTATATTTGTACTATTGAACAAGTATGTAGGAAGTCGTATAAATGTTAACACGATACTTCTAAAGCCGATAAAAGGACCAACAGTTGCATGCAAAGACAGTATATATATACATAACTTACAGATATCGAGGATTATTCTGGAAGTCAGAATTCTTATTCTGACTTCCAGAATAATCCTCGACATCTGTAAGTAAAGGAATAAAAAAATATACCGTATTTTATATCAAAAGTACAGACGCCAGCACATGAAGCTACCCGAAACTGTCAAATTTTCCCAATCAACCTTGAACCTAATTTCTTTAATAATAAAGTTGAAAATCTATTAAAGAAATTTGACAGATTGTTGTAGCTTGATGTGCTGGCGTCTGTACATACTTTTGATGTACCACTGCTTACCAAGGTCGGTGCGTGGATGGGGGACCATCTTGACATATCGAGATTCTTCCGTGCCTTGGAAAGCACGATAAGTTTATAGTCCCGGATGTCATTTTTACGTCTTTGACAACCGTTTTGACAAGGAAACTAAGTTACAGGATTGTGAGGGTTTCATAAGCAGTCGCTCTGTCTTAAATACGTTTGATCCAATTTCGGCAATACGGCTCAGGAGGGGAATTCCCTGCCGGATTCTGTGTTTCCCGATAGTCAAGAGTGAATAGGTTACTTTCAGTTAAGCGTGCTCTAACTTCGTCCACATCACCACTTACCATCAGGTGAGATGGTGTTCAAACGCAAACCTATTATTAATAGGCTTGTCGGCTTTTTTATTAATAATAGGCTATTATCAATAAAAAAAAGAGATGACCCCGGCATGATTGGGGAAAGACTACGTATGTATCTTCATTTATACATACCTATATCACATCTCGAATTAATACGACACCAACAAAACTCCTCTGTCTAAAGACAAAGAGCGTGTTATTGCACTAACAAATTCGCATACCAAACGCGAATCGACCATAAACATTTAAACCAAAACCATGTGTAAATGAACCGAGGTTAAAATCGTAACAGGGTGTAAATCAAACGCACTGCACATGTTCGTTCCCATGATTCATGGCACTACAAATCTTACAGCTTTATAACAAGGGAATAGAGTTCAAATTAATGATGAACTGTGCTTGCTGTAGTCGAGCAACGACTTATTAAGATCACTTTGCATGCATCATGCCAATTGAGTGCGGGATACATGTGTTTCTCGTTTCTTTTTTTTATTTAAGATGATACTTTGAGTTAGAACGTATAAGTAGTTTATTTGTTACTCTTCAAAGTTACTGTACGGTTTGAATGAACATGAAGGTGAAATTATTAAGTGCAACATTTTGAAGTTAAACCTGAAAATTATGATGGAAAGTTTCAGTCAGTGTCATCAAATGCATCAGATGTCTTGACAGTTGATTCTTCACTGTACATCAGATACAAAATGAAACCTCCTGAATATGATGCACCATAAGTGGTCGTAAATATACATGAAATTAAATTGTTGTTCGATACTGAGCCGATTTAATTTCATGAATCATTTTACGTCAGAAACCACGATTGTTGTGTGCAAGCAGCTATAAAATAATAAGTTCCATATATTATGCTATAAGAACAATAAAATGAAAAGAAAACGTAGTTATCATAATTAAGGAAAACTCAATTATTACCTTTTACTGAAAGACTATATTATGTAAGACCTTCTTCATATACATCACAACATTCTTCTTTACTTAGTTACGTATATACTAAAGCCTCGGATTCTTCTCCTAACACAATGAGATAGAAACAAAATATTTACACTTGATAATAAGGCTTTCTTGGCACCGTTAAATGAGGTCTCCCCTCAGTTGACTTCTAAGAAGCCTGGGAATGACACCAGCTGACACTGTTTGCGCTTTTTTCTTTTCAAGATAACATTCGAATTTACGATGAAAATGTCGCTGTATTATCTTTTTTATGCATCATCATTCATTGGCATTTGTGAGCCTTGACAAAAATAGTTTACACCTGTTTTCATTGCTTAGTAATAAGAAATTAAGAAAGATATGACTGTTATTTATAGCATCTTCACAGACTTTACAATAGTCTTCAAAAGAAAATTTCTAGTTTTACTGCGCCCTATAAAAATAATGAAAAACTTACCTATCACGATAATTATTCACAATATATTCACAACCTTAAAGTGTTAACCAAAACAACTGAAAGCAGTTCTGTTACATCCAAACATCCAACGTTTTAAAACAACTAATGTCTAACATCTAAGATTCTTCACGAAATTTAAAGTTATCCACAACACTTCGCGGTATAAGTTAGGGCGGGAGGTTGTATGGAGGCTTCGCACAGCCGCCCGACGCCACGACAGCCGGCAAACTGCCGCCCGCCCTAGCCACCCTGAATGTTTTCGCAACAACTGGAAATTTTATTCAGACAGCGAACATTATCTTCAAGTTTTCGAAGAGTTGGTAAGTACTGTGAATGCAAACTCGAAGCTGTATTTTGTAGTTATAAAGATATTCATCTTTTTAAGCTGTTCAATTTTGTTCAACATTGGTTCGATCGTTCTTGAACAATGATGTTGAATATGAATTGCAGGAAAAAGTCTGTCGGCTCGGCTTGCAATCGTATGAATGCAATTTGAATGGTTGCGTTTGCTGCGATAACAGACTATGAAATCAGGATCACTGTCGATCTTTCAGATTGCCTGTGCAAGCGTGCTGTGTGAACTATCCGTTGGACTTATGTTATGCGTAGAATTGACTCAAAATATTGTATTTAAACTAATCGAGCTCTACGGAAACATACGTGTTGACAACATTTTATTTTTGCACAAGACTTTGGTGTGCGTACTGTCTTAGCGATAATTTAAACTATGACGGCAGGTTTATCGCAAATAAGAATAGCTACCACACCTCAACAGTCACAGATAGAGATTCCTTATCGATGCCCACCCATCAAAGTGACGCAACCTTCCTTCGCAATAAAGAAAAGAAAAATAAATGGTAATTAATTTATTGGCGCGATTGCGTCAAAACAATGCCTTATCTATAAAAAGGCCTCAGTTTTAACGCTTTTAGTTCGCGTGCTAGTGGCTCCCCCTATCCATCACCGAGATAACATGAACAAATACTTGGTGGAATTAGCATAAGCCCTAGAAACTGTTACCAACTTTAGTCTAAAATTATAATTGGATATTTCCAAGGAAAGTTTGCACTCTGTGCTGAAGTCGGTATTTCAGTACCCCGCCATTTAACGACGATAACTGTGTTATCTTCTAGACACTGATTAATCTAGAGTATTTGGAATACTTAATTGTATTATTGTGAATTGTTACGCCTACTTGCATGCTAGTCGGGGGTTGAACTGAATAGGAATCTTAAAAGCTAAATTGATGAATAGAATTCTAACATTAATTAGTGTTGTTACTCAGTTGTATATCAATTATTATTATGAATTAATTATACCGGTATAATGTTTAATTAGGTGATAGAGTATCGCTATAAATGGATCTATGCTAGGCAAATAAGATTAATTTTTCTTATTCTAAAAAAATGGCGAAGTTCTAATCGAAAGTTAACACATATGTAATTATGTACTAACACACAATAATATTCAATGAAATTAACCAAAAGACTAACACAAACACGTTATAAACATAAATGGTGTAAAAACATATAGATGTCAATGCAAATGTGATTTTTGAAACATAAAAAATCACATTGCTGTTAATGGGATAAGTGGTCAAAACTGAATACAGAATCAGGTTTAACATGCACCACGAACGGACCTCATCATGCGTTGTCTCGGCTGTTTTATTTAGTTACGAGCTCCTCCATGAACGACAAAGCTGGATCATCGGTTAAATATAAACTCAACACTAGTATAATTTTAATTATTTAATTCATACACAATTCATAAACAACATATTATAAAAATAACACTTTGGCTTTTACTATAATAATCCAATACGTACGCTTTTACCAACAAATGTAATGGTTAATCTCAACTTACATATTTATTGTTAATGGTTTTTCAGTCGATTTCCGAGACAGATTTGCCAGTACACTGGTAACCTAGCAACGGAACTGAAAAGCTGCATATTATCTGACTATTCAAATCATTAACCGACTTCAAAAAAAGGAGGAGGTTCTCAGTTCGTCTTCCTCATAACTCAAAGACGGCTGGACCGATTTATATTTTTTTTTCCGTCCGAAAGGGTATACTTTCTAGTTAGTCCCATTGTTATGAAATCAGGATCTGATGATGGGATCCTAGAGTAATCGAGGGAACTCTTCAAATATTATAGCCACACCTATAGCGTTTTGGGTATTTCTAATAGTATCTATATTGTGCAGTTCGGCTGTGAAATATCAAAACCCAGTATCTGCATAAAACTAAATTTTACAGGAGAGCCGAAAAACGATTTCATATCTTTGACAGCGTGCCGTTTCAATAATATTAGTCGTACCATCTTGGGAGTGATTGCAAAATTTGAGGTACATAACAGGCTTTATAAAAAAGTAATTTTAATGCGTCTATCATAAAAGATGTACGTAGAGAAGCAGTTACTAATAAAAATATTGTTTCCTTAGACCAAACTTTTTGAGTGTGACAATTTCAAAACCTAGTAAGATCACTTGCTTTGTTTTCATCTAGTTCTAAAACATACTGAGTGGGGACTAAACGCAAATTAATAGACCTAGTAAGATCACTTGTTTTGTTTTCATATAGGTCTGAATTTACTGAGTAGGAACTTAATGTAATTTTATAAACCTAGTAAGATACAACAGAATAAAATAACATAAATATGGCCAGTAATAAGCAGTTTTAATGTAAAAGATTAAAAATAAAACAGATAATTGGAAACCAAACACTATTTGTTCACAGTAAAAAATCAAAAAAACACTCAAAATATTTGAAAACAGTCAAATAAAATTGGCCAAGTGCGAGTCGGACTCGCCCATGAAGGGTTCCGTGGTAACTATAATAAATATAATATACTTAATATATTTAATTGAAAAAAAAAACAAACAAAAAACCTTAAAAGTTTCTTAAAACTAGCTTATTTACAATTTTTACAACTACGCCAAATAACTTTGTTTTTCATAGTATTTGTATGAATTACAAAGTTATATTTGCGGTTTTAGAAAATATACTGTATCTCAAAAACTGCCGACTCGATCTCGTACAAACCATATGGTTTTTTTAGATTTTTCACTTCATTATTATAGAAGTTAGAGGGGGGGACACACATTTGACCACTTTGGAAGCGTATATCTTTTAAACGATTAACTTTATGAAATAGTCATTTTAGAAACCTTAATGTCATTTTTAAAGACCTGTCTATAAATACCACACACGTATAGGTTTCATGAAAAAAATATTTTCTGTTTCAGTTCCATGTATGGGGAGCCCCCTTTATTTTAATTTTTTTTTAATTTTCTCTTAAAATCGGAAAGCGGTTCACAGAATACATCTATCTACCAAGTTTTACATGTATAGTCTTAATAGTTTCGGAATAAAATGGCTGTGACATACGGACGGACGGACAGACAGACAGACGGACAGACATGTCGAAACTATAAGGGTTCCGTTTTTTGCCATTCGGCTACGGAACCCTAAAAATTAATTATTCACATATTAATAATTGTCCACCAGAAACTAAATCAATTATTAATCGGTAAAGTTTGCCAAAACTCCCTTCTGTTCATAGCAAGCTGTAATAAAGTTTTTGGTATTGGCAAAAAGGATTCTTTAACTTTAGGCATGTCGGGTAACATCAACATAACTTTTTGTAAATCCATCGAATAGTATCTCACAGAGGAAGTATTTTCTAGGGAGGCATCTTCTTGATATTTTTGTGTTGCTTTACTTGCTTTAGCTTTGTGATCCTCGTATGGAGTTTTAACATCCTCTGGAATATCTGCACCTTCATTTACTTTAAGTCTTTCTTCATACAGCCCACAATCTACACATTTATCGCCTTTTGGATATTTGAATGATATATTTATAGTCTTCAATGTCTGTCTTTATATTTCTTTACACAATTTGAAACTAGGATATTCGGTTTTAAAGTCGCTAAACATTTTATCAACAGTCAATGTCCTAGGGAGATATCTTATCTTATTCGTCGGTAATGGCTGACGAAGGGGTTGTAGCTAAGAATATGAGCTTCAACATCGTTTCTGTCAATTTTGGGCTTCTTACCCCCCTGTTTTCCTTTACATTTTGATATAGTGGTTTACGTTTAATTGCTTTGCTTAATTCTGTAATAACCGAATCATTTTTATATCCTAGTGTTCAATAAAATTTTTCGGCGTACCTGGATATCGGTATTATTTTTTTGTAGAAAGAAGGATCTGGTTTAATTTTTCCTAAAATTAGACTCTGGGTTATCGTTATTTATTTTTCTCCTTTGTATGTTTTTGATTGCAATACATTTATTTAAAAACTGTCTTCGTAAAGCATAATTCATCCAATAATTATACCATATGATTTTTCTTTCATGCACAGTAAATAAATTACAACTTTCGCCTTACCCTTTTACATTTTTCGCTACAACCATTTTGTATGAAAGAGTATTTAGCTTTATTACGGTTTATTTTTTTTATCAATATTTGCACGAGCAGGACTTACGGACGCTTCTTGTTGATTGTTTCCATCGCTATCATTATTTATAACTCTAGAATTGTTGTTATTGCATTTTAAAGCTGTGTTTATATAAATGGGTTCTGGATAATTAACAATAAAATTTACTGTTTTTGTTTACGTTGCTTGTATATACGATGCAGCAGGTTCCTGATTAGTAAATATAAGTGAATTCGGGTAAGTTGCTATGAATACTGAATGTTGTGGTACGTTACATGGAACAGCCGGAATGTTATTCGAAATTAAAGGGTTGCAATTAGTATCATCACCAGATTCACTAATTTCTTCCATGTAGCGTAGGTATTTTTTAATATTTAGATACTTTTGAATTGAGAAACTTGGATCCGCTACCGAATCATCACTGTCCAAAAAATTTGTAATATCCGAAATATTTTCAATAAACTCTTTCATGCTCCCATCACTTTGCTGAGAAGAACATGGTATCGGATTGTCGTAAATGATGAATGGAGACTCTTCAGTTACTAAAGCAGTGTTATCAGTTGAGTTAGTAAGCGAAAGGTTGTTGCAGGGTATATCAGTGAGTGAAAAATTGCTATGCAATGCATTTGAAGATGGTGTTGTTAGGGTTTGAGGGTTGTAAGCATAATTTTTTTTTCTTGTATTTGATTACTGCTAACAAATAAAAGCAAACTTGAGGTGTTTTCATTTAATCTGAAATAAAAAATGTTTTATAAAGCCATGCCATCACCAAAACGTTGCTGGTGTGTAGGAAACAAAAAGCAAAGAAAATAGAGATAACTTTACAGAACGTTCGTTGTAAAACTTGGAAAACAAAAAACCTTGACAATATTATACACTGAAACATACTCACATTTCACCATGTTGTTCTTTTAAAGCACTCAAGACCTATAAAACTGATTTTTACTCATTTTTATAGACAAAAACACGCACGTGCAACGACTTCTTCTCACTTACTAAAGTTGCGCTGGAGTTAAGACGTTTATTTCAACTATTTCATTGACTTAGTATCTACATGAACCATTTTAAATCCAAGTAACTACAAGCACTTACTAGATTTTTAAAATGGTTGATGTTAGATACTATGTTTTAATCTTGTAATTTTTGCATTTTGAAAACGTTTACTGTAGATACTAGGTTTCCGACTTTGTGTAACTTCGTTATTTACTAATTTTTGGGAGTTTTGCTATCCTAGTAAGTGGAGAGTGGTCTACAAGGTCGAAAAATGCAAAAACACACTATTTTTTGAATTTGTCAGATACTAGGTTTTGAAATTAGACAGCCGAGTTGCTCTCGAAAAGCACCATTTGAGCAAGTGGAACTGATGATGCAGACCGAAGATGGCCACTGAAACTACTCAATAATAAGTATTTCTTGGATTGCGATTCGATTACTTGAATATGCATGTTAAGCACTTTATACTCCTCACAATACATATAGTGATGTAGAGCTGATGGTGAAGTACCAGGAGAACTCCTCAAAAATTAACGGCTCTGCATTGGGAAAAGAAATATTTTGTAAAAGGTGATAAGTAGTTCACATTTTGGCTTTTGTGACTAGATAAATTACAAACCGATCCACTAAAAAGCGTGAAAATATTTTTTTTTGCAAAAAATAAAACCGACTTCCGTATCAAAACACTACAAAGCCAAAAATAACTTTAATTTCAGAAGGCGGTGTCAAAAAAAAATTAAAATACAATACAAATAACACCGACTACCGAAATTAAAGTTATTTTTGGCTTTGTAGTGTTTTGATATGGAAGTCGGTTTTATTTTGTGCTAATTTTTTTTTTGCTACATTAAAACATTTTTCTACTTAGCTTTTTCCCAACTATGTTGGAGTTGTTCCAGTCTTACCGGATGCAGCTGAGTATCAGTGTCTTACTTGGTCACTGCCTATCTGACCTCCACAAGCCAATAACCGGGTAACATGATACCCCTTGGCAAGACCAGTTTCTCTGTCAAAGATTAATATATGACGGCCGGGATCAACGGCTTATCGTGGTTTCTGAGACCCGGAGGAATTTCGATATGCAGCTCAACCATCTACAGACCGGCTACTTCTATTCTCTAAAGAACAGAAAACAAGGCAATACGAAAAATAATTAACAATACGAATAACTTTTGGTGACACGGTAGGCGTAATGATTAAGTAAGTAGCTGCTGAGCTATGATATTGTTACGCCAGTCGCTTAGCTAAGTACGTCGAGAAACTTCAACCGACATCTAGAATGTTCGAGACACTAACGCCACCTGGCGGCGAGTAGCAGTACTGAGTAAATCGAGAAACTTTGACCGACTTCTAATACGTTCGAGACACTAACGCCATCTGTCGGCGAGTAGCAGTACTGAATATCTCAAGTAGCTTCTAGAACATTCTTCATATCTCAAGTAGCTTCTAGAACATTCTTCGCAGTAAAGGCAGTGAGTCGATTTTACAAGAATGTTCTAGAACTCATAGACCGGAGTATAAATAGATCGCAGTGGAACGCAGACAGCAGTCTTATTACAAGACTAGCTTGTGCCAGCGGCTTCGCCCGCGTGGGAAGTTTTTCCCGTGTAAATCCCGATTCCGTGGGAATTTCGCAAAATCCTTTCTTAGCGGATGCCTACGTCATAACATCTACCTGCATGCCAAATTTCAGCCCGATCCGTCCAGTGGTTTGGGCTGTGCGTTGATAGATCACTATGTCAGTCAGTCAGTCAGTCAGTCACCTTTGAGTTATATATATTTAGATACGAGGCGATATAATCGAAACTCTACAAGTGAATTTCAGTACAATTTAAGTGTAAAGTGATAAGTATTGTGGTGCGAATAATTGTGATAATTTTTATTTTGTGTTAATTAAAGTAAAGTGTTAATTTTGGTCTAATTGGCGTTAATTATTTCTATCCTGAACCCCAGCTCGTAACAATTTATATAGAAGTGTATAGATAGATAAATATACTCTTTAACAGAATTAAATAAGGATTCAAAAACTACAAAGGTGTTACAATGGGCGGTTTTATTGCTAAAAGCGATCTTTTACCGACGACCTTTGGACGGATTTGACACAGCAGGAGATCCTTCGTTTAGAACATGGTAAAAGATCACTTTTACCATTTATGTTTCTGAAAGAAGGAAGGGTTTGTGCTTGTCTAACTGACACGAGAAGAGCATTCCACAGTCGTACTGCTTGAGCTGTGAACGACTTACCAAATAAATTGGTGGAGTGACTCGGTACCTCTAGCCTCAAGTTTTCTGATGACCTCAGAAATTTTGCTGTGTCATGTAGGAACTTGAAATGTTCTTTAAGGTAAGAGGGAGTTTTAGAAATGAACAGAATACTGTAAAGCAGAGACTACATGTGCCGATCTGGATCTTTCTGTAAGTTAATTAAAATTTTGTTAACGAACTCACAAAACAGGGGAAATTCTTTGCGTACCTACGCAAAGAATTTCCCCTGTTTTGTTGAAAGCTGGATTTGGATTACCTAATCTAAATCCAGCTTTAGCCACAGTTTCAAACTTAGAGCTAGAGGAGATCGTGGCTAAATTATACAAATACAAATATTTATATTGACATCAATATAACGATACATTGTAGATTATAACCCTGACTTCTGAGCTAGGCATAGTCTGTGTTTCAGGAGTCAGTATCTTCCCTCTTTATAATCGTTTATGTACAATAAAATTTTATATAAAGTAAATTAATGTTAAAATAATAAGTTGAACATAAAAACCTACAATTATGCATGCTTTATCTCTGTGTTTGTATGTATGTGTCTATGTGAGTGTGCGTGGGTGGTTGTGCGTGAGTGTGTGTTAGGGCGTATGTATGTGTGTGAGTTAGTGTGCGTTTGTGAGTTTGGATAGGAAATTTGTATGTGTCTGATTTGTTATTTTAGAATCTTTTCAGTGTTATTGTAGTCGAGCGACTGCTACTTGATAACAGCCGTACGGGTTGATCTTCCAACTTAAGCAACGCTTGTCAAGCCTTTTAAAGTACTATAAGTCCTAGGTCCCGGCTGTCATTTGCAATTCTTTGACAGTCGTTACGGGTAGTCAGAAGCCAGAAATTCTGAAAGGGTATCGTGTCAGCCGGCTACTGGGTTGTAGAGGACAGATAGGCAGTCGGCATCCGTTTAGACCAGCAGCCGTGCCCAAAATAGTTGGTAAAAGGATAAACAGATCCCATAAAAACAATACTTGTCAAAAAACCAAGTCTCGCAACTCAGTTCTTCTACCGTAAAAAGTTGTGAGATGCGTGTAATACCAAGTCAGTTATTCGATTATGCAGTCCCTACTTAAGGGACTTTCTGTCTTAAGTTGTTACGTAATTATTTAACCTAACAACATCTTATAGTGACCATATCAACATTAAAAATCTTTAACGTTTTAAATAAATAGATTGACTCGGCCATCGCATGAAAACACAATATATCTCACAAGTAATACATATATATATATATATAAATTAGATTGTTTTTGCGATTGCCAAGTCAATATATTTTTTTAAAACGTTAAAGATTTTTAATATTGATATGGTCACTATAAGATGTTAGTAGGTTAAATAATTACGTAACAACTTAAGACAGAAGGTCCCTTAAGTAGGGACTGCATAATCGAATAACCGACTTGGAATTACACGGATCTCACAACTTTTTACGGTAGAAGAACTGAGTTGCGAGACTTGGTTTTTTGACAAGTATTGTTTTCTATGGGATCTCATTTCTTTTTGTAGATAGTCCTACTTTTTTCCTTTCCAGTACCTTCTACTTCTTGTATACCAACAACGAATTTCCTTAAAGCCCTCTCTCTGGCTTTTTTATTCCGTTGACCATTTTAAAAGTTACCTTTGAACATAATTATATCTAGATACCTATCTACACCTATTATTCCATTATATCTATACTTATAATAAATCTGTAGAGAGGTCAATTCTGTACATGAAATATATTTCCAAAATAACTATCAGGGGGTGATTAAGGATCGATACTCATGCCAAAAATGCAATCAGTTAAATTTTTGTCTCTCTGTCTGTCTGTCTGTCTGTCTGTCTGTCTGTCTGTCTGTATAACCGTTATAGAAACAAAAACTACTCGACGGATTTTAACGAAACTTGGTACAATTATTTTTCATACTCCTGAGCGGGTTAAAGTATACTTTTCATCACGCTACAATCAATAGGAGCAGAGCAGTGAAGGGAAATGTTGGGAAAACGGGAGAAGTTACTCCATTTTTTAAGCTTCCGTCGCGTGTGCAACCTTAATGGTTAAAGCTACACAAATCATTTCATGACGGAAATGTTTTCCTTAAAATTATATAAAAAATATCCCACGACAGCATATGTCTAACTTTTATGGTTGACTCACAATAACACGTGTAACTCCCGATAGCTTAGCAGTTCGAAGCTTTCTGATTATAATATTTGTCTACTCTTACGTTTATACCACTCTCAGTCACCCCTAATTGAAAAAGTTAACATTATTAACTATTCCATAAAAAAATTGGCCAAGTGCGAGTCAGACTCGCCCATGAAGGGTTCCGTAGTAACTATAATATAATATGCAAATTTATTTGACGAAAAAAAAACCTTACAAATTTCTTAAAACTAGCTTATTTACATTTTTTACAACTGCGCCAAATAAATTTGTTTTGAAAAAAAAAAACCTTACAAATTTCTTAAAACTGGCTTTTTTACATTTTTTACAACTGCGCCGAATAAATTTGTTTTTCATAGTGTTTGTATGAATTACAAAGTTATATTTGCGGTTTTAGAAAATATGCTGTATCTCAAAAACTGCTGAACTGATTTCGTTAAAATTAATTTTGGTTGAAAGTTTATATTAAGATCTACAGACATATATTTTTTTTAGATTTTTCACTCCATTATTATAGAAGTTAAAGGTTGTGTCCGCCACACACACATTTTACCACTTTGGAAGCTTATATCTTTTAAACGATTGACTTTATGGAAAAGTGGTTTTAGAAACCCCGATGTCGTTTTTAAAGAACTGTCTATAGATACCACACATGCATCGATTTCATGAAAAAAAATATTTTCAGGTTTAGTTCCATGTATGGGGAGCCCCCCTTTATTTTAAATATTTTTTAATTTTTTTCTCAAAATCGGAAAGCGGTTCACAGAATACATCTACCTATCAAGTTTCACATGTATAGTCCTAATAGTTTCGGAATAAAATTGCTGTGACAGACGGACGGACGGACAGACAGACAGACAGACAGACGGACAGACATGTCGAAACTATAAAGATTCCGTTTTTTGCTATTCGGCTACGAAACCGTAAAAAGAACCATATAAATCGGTATAGAAACACCAAAGTTATACATGAAATACGCTTATAATAATAAGCCATCGCGCGTGAATACTGAATCATGCTATAAGGATTATTTTTGGGAATCGGTCGCCGCGCTCGACGCGTCTCGCGGTCGAAGCGTTCTCTAGGTACTTAAGCCTCATGTGAACGTGATCTAAACAATATTACCAATACACTAACTTACGCTGACGGAGTCGCGGGCACAGCTGCTATATTGTATTATTACGCTAAGGCCAATAGGAGCGGAGCGCCAATGAAGAATGCTTCAAAATCGAGGTTAAATTTAACGTTAGCCCAAAGTAACTATTCCACGCGGACGAAGTCGCGGGCAAAAGCTAGTGTTATTATAAAATTACATGATCGCATTGTCATAAAAACTATTTATTTGAATTCTTCACAGAACAAAGTTTATTTTGACGTAATTTTTTTTATCGAAATTACGCCTTATTAAATGCGAATAATCGCGACAAATTTGCGCTACAGCACCTAAAAATAGACAATAGTGTTTATTTTTTTCTAAATAATGCAATAAATAATCCTGAATATTGAACATTAGTTCACAAATCAAGTATATGTCTTATACTATCCATATTGTTTTCACCTGAATTTGTGAACATTAGTCATAGATTCCGGAATCTGAAGTTGACTCTACGATGATTTTTCAGTAAACTACTTTTGGGAGATTACTCACCACAAAGCGATGTACATGTTTTAAGTAAATTTGAAACGACGAAACACTTCATTAATAATTGATCTATATTAGACATGTATTTTAAAAATTCAAAGTATGACGTAAGATGGTAAAGCAGGCGATTGAAATCTTAGAAATTTGCGAAAAAACGTCTAATGGCTCTTAATTATTAGAAGAGTAAACATTCATTAAATAAATAAGTCTTTTATTACCATGGCGAGATATTCGTATTCGTATTCGCCGAATAGTAGGCTTGGTATTCGTATTCGTATTCGTAAAAGTAATATTCGTTGCATCACTAATCTATACTAATCCATACTAATATTATAAATGTGAAAATAACTCTGTCTGTGTGTTACCTTTTTACGCCTAAACCGCTAAACCGATTTACAGGACATAAGATAGTTTTTATCCCGAAATTCTTACGGGATCGGGATTTACGCGGGAAACCCCTCCCACGCGAACGAAGTCGCGGGCAGAAGCTAGTTATACATAATTATATACAGGTACACTGATTAATTAACTGTAAATATAAAATTTGTAATCCCATATAAATATATGGGATTACAAAGTTATTTATGCAGTTGATGTATCTATAAAACTGGACCGAAATTTAAAAATATTTTAGTTTTTCCTTGATTCCTACACTAAACACTAGTTGTATTCTAAATTTCAAGCTTTTATGTCTGCTAGAAGTGCCTAAGTCTTTTGATGATCGGTCAGCCAGTGATGAGTAACAAAATTAAGAAACTTTGACTCGTTATAATTCTTAAACTACTGGTTCAAATTGAATGAAATTTGATATATATCGTGTTTATACAATGCCTGCTTGGTTACTGAAAATTCAAAGTTCTAGTTTTATCCACAACGAAGTTATAGGGGGTCGAAAATGGCCTGAATTGCTTCGAGAAAAGTATGGTACGGCCATGCCGCTTTTTGCTCGACTTGGTGGGGGCACTGCCGTGCCCCCAGATGATGATCAGGCATGAGTTCAATTCAGCATAATATACTTGACATAAAAAGCATATTATGCTGAACAGTACCTATTTGCCATTGTCACGAGGCACCCTGTTTTTAACCGACTTCAAAAAAAGGAGGAGGTTCTCAGTTCGTCTTGAACTCTTTTTTTTATTTATGTTACCTCATATCTCGAAGACGGCTGGACCGATTAAGGAAATTCTTTTTTAGTTTGAAAGGGTATACTTTCTAGTTGGTCCCATTGTCATCATGTTAGGATCTGATGATGGAATCATGGAGAAATCGAGGGAACTCTTCAAATATTATAGGCATACCTATAGCGTTTTGGGTATTTCTTATAATAGTGTGCAGTTGCTCTCGATAAGCACCATTTGGGGAAGTGGAACTAATGATGAAGACAAAAGTATATAAGATGAAGGTTGTCCTAAAAAAGTAATATATTTAGTACCTTTATGTTTGTGTTAAATAAATGTATTTCATTTCTTTCAGATTCAAAAAGTATTCATAAACGATTTACAATATTTTTATCCGTTCACAATTTACTTTTTTATTGTTGGGGATCATAATTCGGTATTTATTGTAACAATTCTGTTTTTGTAAAAGCTTTCACGATACAAGATTCCTATTGAAACCTCATTTCATTTCATACAACATTTACTTACTCCGCCAGGGAATTCCACTCCTTAGCCGTACGCACAATGAAAGTATTCCCAAAACGTTTTGTGCGTATGGGTGGGATGTCCATCATGAAACGATGGCGCATCGCCGTTTGTCTTGTAGCCCGTTGATGGAACGGGCTTGGCCGAATTAGATTGTGTAATTCCATCGCACACTCCCCGAAATGTAACCGATAGAAAACCGATAGACTTGCAACTCGTCGTCGATGTTCAAGGCTCTGAAGCTTTGACTCGACCAGTGCATCGTTGTCAATGAGTCTCTTGGCCCGTTTCTCGATAGACTCAAGCGCGTCCAGTTGGTATTTGGCAGATCCATCCCAAAGATGAGAGCAGTACTCACAGTAGAACCCGGGCTTGATACAGATTGAGCAGCTGTTCAGTTGTGAAGTACCGTCTCACCTTTGCCAAAATTGCCAACTTTTTTGATGCTAATTGAGCCTTAGCTTCGATAAACGGACCAAAATTGAGGGTGAAAGTTAGTGTTACCACAAGAAGCTCAATACAATCGGTTATCGGCACGGTTACATCGCGGAAAGTAGGAGCCGGTTGGAATTGGCTCCTTTTTGCGGAGAAGAGACAAGCCTGGGTCTTATTTGCATTAAACTTGAGCAAGTTGGCATTGCCCCATTCGGAGACAGCCTTCAAGGACAAGTTCAAGCGTCTAATTATGTCCTAACGGAGAGACTGGATCTGTACCACTATGGACTTTTAACATGGTTGAATATTAACGTCTTCTATGATACACATGAATTCCAATCATTACGAGAAGTAACTTACTTAACTAAACATAGCGTAACCAGTCTATAGCATTCCCTACTAGGACATAGGCCTCCCCCTCTTTGAGAAGGAATAGGCCATAATTTACCACTATCCCAGTTCAGGTTGGTGTATAGTCTATAGAATAACTTGAAGGAACACAAATAACAAAAGTACTTTTTAGTGAATACAATATCGATCCCTCATACCAAAATTAACATTAAACAAAAAGCCCACCTTTTATTACCTCTTGAATGGCCGTCAACGTGTAGTTTAACGACGCAATTAATGCGGCTATAGTATAAACTTGTAAACTCTTCAGGAACGAACAAACGTATGCAAATTGTACGATATCGTAAAATGTTGCGTGCGCAATCGGAGCTGGCTGTGCTGTGATGAACTTCATGTAACGTTCAAGTGTACGGTGATTGTGTTTGGTAGGGAAAAACGTTGTTACTTTATTTGGTAGGGTTTGAAAAGCTTTGGAACACCCTTTTCATTTAAGTATAATAATAACCATCTTTATAGGATATATTAAAATTAATTAAGGTCATAAAGATAGTGGAAACCTGACTCCTAAACTAGGTAATCTGTGACTCAGGAGACTATTCTGCTGTCATTGAGATGGCTAAAATCTTTCAATAAGTGTTTCTCAGTATATTATATTATATAATTACTAGCCATAGTTTTTACTCTGCTAATGCTATCTGTACTTAATATTATTTTTATCGAGGTGGTTATCCTCATGAATGGCCTCCGCCCTGGGACGGGCGAAGGCTGTCAGACCATACTTGTCTAAAACCACTCCGAGTTCCCTCATACACTTACGCCGGAATCTGCGGAAACATGCGTCTCCGACTGGTTTTTAGACTTTACATTCAAACGGCTAAATGGGTTCGGATGAAACTTGGTACGTAGGTTAACTCTTCCTGATATAGGATACTTTAAATATATGAGTATGTGCCCTTCAAACTTCAGTATATTCACGTGGATAAAGACATAGGTGATCTTTAGTTAAAATAATTAAGTATCCTACTAGCTTTTGCCACAAGTGCTGTTCATTATAAAACGTGAAGTAGAAACAAGCTGTTAATAAACATGATAAAGCTTTTGTTTTTATAATATCCCAGATTCTGGCCGCGGTGTCACTGGCGTTATTTAAGTGAAAAAACTCCAGAACCAAGTCACAACTATCTCCACTGAAAGAATTACATCAATCCGTTGCTCCGTTTGGAAGCAAACACTACATTCGCTTTTGCCTCAAAGATGCAAATCTCTAAAATGTTCTATATTTTATAACGAAACCAATAACAATACACTTTATCCCATACTGTATGAATTTTTATTAACTTGTATCTGAATACTGTGATAGACTCACAGTATTTTTAGGTTTTTTAGGGTTACGTGCCTCAAAAGTCAAAAGGTAAAAACGGAACCCTTATAGGATCACTTCGTTGTCCAACTGTCTGTGAACAGGTATCGAGTTAAAATTAAAACCATATACCCTGAGTACATCTATAGTCCCTTGAAGCTCTGAAAAAATAAAACTTTTCGATTAACGTAAAAAAAGAATACGGCTGTTTTTGTCGCAAAAACGCATATTTCGACATTCTCAAAGGAATCAAAATTGATGGGCTACTTTACGTTGATCAAGAACTATGAAATAAGGCAAGTAACATCGTTTTATAGTACAAGTTCAAAGAAAAATCTGATAACTATATAAAACGTGTAACTTAAAGGGTATATACATATCAAGTGCACAGCTTCTTTGGATGATAAAAAATGATATGGCAAGGGTTTTGTAATCCTATGTCTACAGGTGTGGAACTTATTAGAAATTTCAATACATTGATACCAGAGACCGAATCTTTGAAATTAAGAAGAACGAAGAGAATTATCGTGTTATTGCCAAGTCACGTGGAAAGTTATTAACCCTCGTAGTGCTGTGACAGGTCTGTTATGATTGGCTTCAAGAAACATATGAAAACGATAATTTGGTATCAATTTTTTGAGTCACTTATTTTGAGCTGAAACTGTGCATAGAGTCTCCATACCGGATGTTGTCTTCAGCCCTTGTGTATAGATATAGGGTTTCCGTTACACGTTGTATTTGTAATTAAATCATAAAACATATACATAGTCTTATAGGCGGTCTATATTTAAAATTGAAACTTCTTGTACTAGTAGTAGTACTAGTTAGAGTGAGGTATCATATGAAAGGGATATATATGCATATTCCATAACATATTTTATTTATTTATACGACGCATAAATTCTTATTTATAATGGAAAATATTAAAAAATACCGTCCGTCCACGGTACGGAATCCTCTGTGGGCGAATCTGACTCGCATTTGTCCGGTTCTTTTATCTAACCAAGCCATTCTGGTTACGTTAGCTATTCCACATTGTTTTCTTTATTATTCGAATACTGGCGCTTTTTTCTATACAACGACGGATACTATGCGACGTGGACAGCTTCTTATCGTCTGTCCCAGAGATTTCTATGCCGTACGGTTTTGGACTGAAAAATTATTCACGATTTTTTTGAAAAGCCGAGTTACACAATTCTTTGAAGCGTTTTTCTATTTGAATTTTAACATTTTTGTAAAACGTCGTCAAGATTTATTTTGTGTTGGCTTGATTATGTAACTAAATTTTTGCTGTAATACCTATTCAACGACATGGATAAATAGTACCTAGAGGTATCGTCTTAAAGTGTCAAAACATCCCGTGTGGACGGTGCATTCCATTTCCATTCCACTCAAACGCCTCAAAGAGTAGTCAGCTCCAATGACGGGTCCTGATGGGCCAATACTAGCCAGGATTGCGCGAATATTCTGACGAGATGACGGGACTGCGGAGCCTGAGGAGCGGATGGGTTTTTAATTAAATGGTAGAAGTGCGACAATCCCTTCCTCACTAGACCGGGATGAATCATTTGATGACGTCCCTGCCGAAAAAAAGGTTTTAAGTACAATATCTAAACGTACACAGTCGTTTATTGCAGCTTATCTTTGTAAAATACAGATCCTATCACAAAATATCTTCCGCATATAGTAAGCTGGCGAATTCGCGGGTAAAAGCTAGTTTTTTTATCTACACAGGGCTTTCAAGATTCCTATTAACTTAAATAATCTTTAATCAGCCGCCCTTGTTACACAAGCCATAAACCTATAGCCGACATGGCCATAACCTTAGTTCTCTACATAATGAAACATATAACACATGTCTATGTAGATCGTCTCGGAGAGCGTCATCTCACATTTTATAGCCAATTAAACTGGTAGTTAACAAAGAGTCGTTTGTCTTAATAAAGTCGGTAAAACGAGACCGCCGATAACCTTCCGTTAAACCATGTTTAACAATTGCCTGCTTATGTGGGAGTTGCTGGGTGGATTAACTAGAGATAGCTTCAAGGCTAGCGAGGAATTATATTTTATTCTTTTGCTCTGCCTTGTGCCTACATTTCTCTTTTTGGGCTCATTCATTTTTATTTTGCGTATGAAAGAACAATCATTGTTGTTCTTAATTTGACAAGAAAACATTCGTTTATTTTATTCTTCTATAGGAGCTCCTGGATAGCCGCTCGGGTCGATTTCAAGGTTAAGCAAACATGACCATCCTATTATATCGACAAGGGCCTATACTACCTCAGCACTTCTCACTCTTTATCTCGCTCGCACACTACTGGCCGCGGTCACGCGAGCAAGCGAGACAGGGTGGCTGGGAAAAGATTTCAAGACACCGATAATTTAGTTTATTTCTTTTTACGGTGAAAGCAATGGTAATTTAAAAAATAATAACATAAGACCTGCTTTATAGTTAGTTCAATTAATATGCAAAGTTTCATTATCTAATTTGAAGTTATTTTTTAATACCAGCGGTTTATTGTTCGGTTTGGAGGTAACTTTGGATTTCTATTCTATCAAGAAAATTTTATGAAATCGTGTTTTCGTCAAACATTGTACCTAAAATTAATGCTCAAATTTACCATATATTTATTTCAAAATTATTGCCGCCGTATTTTCGGCTTAACGGAGGATCATGCTAAGCCATTTGAGGTGAGAGAAAGTAGATGTAAGAATAGAAGTACGAAATAGCAAATGTAAGATTATAAGAAATACGATGATAAGTTAAAGAATGAATATGTTATGTTGATATAAGATTTATAGACGTAAGAATAGAAGTAAGAAATAAAACATGTAAGAAATATACCGATAACTACAGTATTTTAAAAATCCATGTAATCTATAAATATGTAAAACTAAAATCTGTAAAACAAAGAGGAACAAGAATGTATAATCTAAAGTAAGCCAATATTATGTAAGCATAAATATTATTGAAGACCAAACAGAAAATAAAACAAAAGTATAAGAAACTTATTTTCCCAAATAAAAGAAAATAGTAGCATAGAGTAGCGGGAGTCCCACCCGGCAAAGAATGAAAATGGATGAATGCAAGAAAGGGCGCGGCCTGAAAGTGCGAGAGGAATATATGCGAGAACTTGAATGAATGTGTAACTTAGACAAACAAGATCCCGGTGAAAAAAAAAGCCATTTGAGGTAGTATAGGCCCTTAAACCTTTGGTCGCGGCTGCTATTTCTACATCTTAGGCAGATGTTATGGACGTTAGTCAGAATCCAGAAAAATTTAGACCAGTCCTGCAAGGGGTATCTTGTTACCCCCTAACCCAGTAGCTGGTAGTAGTAGTAGGGTTAGGGGGTCAGATAGGCTGTCACTTTATATAATAGTAAAAATAGCAAATAGTACATTCAGGAACAAAAACACAAGACTAGACACAACAAGTCAAACGATGTTAACTGCAAAAGTATAAACCGTAGCGCAGCCAACAACGCCCTTCTCCGGATTCAGAAAACATGATATTTTTCTCCATGCAAAAAGTTAACTAACAATTAATTTAAACACAAAAACAGCGGTAATTTGAAAGATAAAAATAAAAAACAAAAGACATAATGAAATTGGGATGTTTGTACTCGGTTATACCTTTGTCCTTTGTTCTTTTGTCGTTACACTTTGGCTAGGACATGGCTAGAGATTAAGCACTGTGTTGCCCAATTCCTCAAAGGTTCTGCCTATTTTAAAAATATATTATTTTCGTTTTGCCTTGCTTGTTGTCTCTTTCTGTCAATGTTGTCTGACCTTAAACCATAAAAATGCGCTAGAGACAGTACCTATATTCTTTGGAAAACTGAACACAATATCATGTTTTAAGATGAGGTTGAATCTAGAGTGATAGATATATGGACCTTATAGAAACTAGAACAAAATTCAAAACGTTCTTACCATGAAGAAATAGGTAGGTACATATTATTGGAATCAAATGACACTCCCAGCCAATTTGACAGGATGTCTAGTGTTCTATGTGGAGAGACTCTAATCATTGTAATATATTAAATTGCTGTGCCTACCAGGGTCCATCGGAACTATTACCTACTTATGTTATTAGGATCTTGTTAACACATGTGATTGCAACAAAGATTAAATTAAATTTAGAATGGATATCTGACCTCCACAACCCAGTAACTGAAATGAAATGAAATATTTATTTTGCAAATTGGTCATAAATAACACTTTTACACGTCATGCTTTTTTTGCGTGTTAAGTTTAGTTTAGATGAAAAAATGACTATTCTGAGAAGAAAAACCGAAACAAACTCAGAAGTCATAGTCTCTTTTAAAGTCCATACAGTTTGTATTTGTATATAAGAAGCATGTAGGTTCATGTCTGTGGTATTCTTTTGAGGAAATAACCACGCAGATTTGAGCGGACCTGTCCAAAAATTCGACGAACAATACCAAAGTAAGTACATTTGGGTAGATCACACAAGTACTGAAACTGCTTGACATCATAAAATATTATAGTGAAAGTAAAAACAACGAAGAAAGAATAACCTACATAGTCCTCAAATTTACAATAATGAAATAATTATATAAAAAATATATAATATATAAAAAAAAAAAACAAAACAAAAAAGGTATAAATACAATACTTGACAAATAAAGCAAATATTTTAATCAATAAAAAACAAATCAATAATCAAATTTTAAAAAATAATAAAAGCTCACGTATATCACTGGAGCAGCTCATTCCCAAGCATCTTTAACTGTGTAAAAAGCTTTCTAACATAGCTTACGTTTTATAAATCTGGGTAACACCATACTCCTTGGGAAGACCGGTTTCAAGCGTTCTGGCTTCTGAATATCCATAACGACTGTCAAAAATCTAAAAATGTACGCCGGAATGGTTTACGTGATCATTAAAAACCATTATTCCATTTAAATGTAAGTACTTAATGGCCGTATAGTATCTAAAAGATCCGATGCTTTATAAGCAATGAGATATTTAGAGATACGCTGAGATAAACGACTTTAAATGCATTAAAAAAGCTGTATTACCATTATAACCAGTATTGGGAGTAGCTCATGTATGGCTACACTATTGGCACAAACGAGTAACGACATCTATGTGCAGTGGGGAATTGTAGATATGGTATAAAAATATCAGGATTTGACAATTTTCGACACAGTACACAAATGAGTGTATATGTAATGTGTTCTATATCCTTCAGAAATATTACATAGAATCTGTAAAGATCATTCAAATAGCGAAGGATTTTTCATTGTTTTTACAGAGAACTAGTAAAGCGGGTAGAATTTATACAACGTGTAACGGAAACCCCATATCTATCCGAAAGGGCTGAAGACAACATCTGGTATGGAGTCTCTATGCACAGTTTCAGCACAATATAACTGACTCAAAGAATTGATACCTAATTATTGGTTTCATATATTTCTTGAATACCAATCATAACAAAAGTGTCACAGCACTACGAGGGTCAATAACTTTCCACGTCACTTGCCAATAACACGATAATACTTTTCGTTCTTCTTAATTTGAAAAATTCGGTCTCTGGTATCAGTGTATTGGAATTTGTAATAAGTTCTACACACGTAGACTTATGATTACAAAACCCTTGCCATATCGTTTGTTATCATTCAAAGAAGCCATGCACTTGGTATGTATTACATGTTGTATATATTACATGCAATATTGCTAGTCCCTCCAACTAAGCTAAATATGTTTGTGTCTCAAGTGGGTTCACGGCAATAGTGTAATGGATGGGTTTGGAACCCGTGACCTCTTGATTACAAGTACGACATGTTAGCCATTAGGCCATATACGCCAATTGTCGAAAAAAAACCACTCGATGACAGTGGTTGAACAATTGACTGCTTAGCTGGGTGTTGAGAAACCGATTCCCGCATAGAACAAATAGTTGTATGGTAGAGAATGTTGTTCCGGGTCTGGTTGTTTGTGAAACATACCCACGATTCAGGAGTAATTATGAGTCAACGTTTACGTTCAAGGCAACGTTTATAAAAAACTTTCATCTGCAAATAATATAGTCTTTTTGGGACCGAGTCTACCACGTAAGCCCAGCGCGGGTTGTTCGAAGTCACATGTACGAATTTTCGGCTCTAGGATAGGGCAATTGTCTGCTGGGGCTGCGGGAATGTTCTAGCGAGATGCCGCGGCCCCGGAACTTAAGGGCAGCTGAAGAAATAAGGTGGATTTTTAGTCAGTAGAAGAATGGCACTCCCTTACGCTCTACCCCGAGCAGAAGAAGCCATTCGATGATTTTCCAACGTGGAAAAATGAAAGGTGTTTGGGAACCTCCCTACGATACAAGAGAAAATCCTAGTGTGGGAAAACTTTTAAAAAAGAAACTTTTATCTACAAATAATGTTGCCTTTTTGGGACCCAGTTATCTATGAAAGGGAATGTCCTGTAATCCACCACGGAAGCCCAGCGCGGGTTATTGGGGTTCAGATATACGAATTCATGATTCTAGAACACAGTATACATTTGTGTTACGCTCTCGTTAGTACCCAGAATTTGTCGAACGAATACGTCAGCATTTTCTAGCTGTGCTTAAGATTCTCTTCAATTCATTTTGAAGGGTATGACATATTTTACCCTTGTCACCTATATAAATACATATAAAAATATCTCAGGACTGTTAGAATTAAAGTGTTGGGTTCCTGGCTGATCGTGGTTAATTGACGATCGCGTGGTGTCTTTAGTACATGTGCGGCATTCGTAAATCTGAGCAAATTTAAAGGCAGCTACACATTCTAACCACAAGCTCGTCAATACTACAAACTCAACTGTTGCATATACCACATCCTACCTTCCTAACTCCCACCCCACTATAACTGCTCGACTTTTTGCCTCGTCTGCAGCAGCTGTCGCCATGTTTATGGTAGCCGATCCACGCACTGCGCTTTGTTGCTTTTTACTAGTGCGGCACAATTGCAAGGATACACTGCAACTAAGGGCTTGGCATTCCAAATATGTATTACCCGCATCTTAATGCGGGTAATACATATTTGGTATGCCAAGGTATAAATATCTGGCCCGGCTCTTGATTGGTGGATGTGAGTAGTTTTATTTTGCAAGGCCCTGTGGAGAAATGGTAAGTTTGCGCTAAATTGGTTAGTATGTAAGGTTCGGTTGCCATATAATTGTAGTAATGTTTTATTGAACAGTTTTATGACAGAAATACATAAAATTCAGCAAGCTGAGACCAAAATTTGAAATTGCTCCAATAAATGACTTATTATAAAACAAGAATATTGTATGCTGGAGTTCCAAAACTGCCTATTAATTCGCAACCCCCGAATTTAATCGCCAACATTTCTGACACCAGATACTGCCAACATTTTATATATGTCACCAACATTAGGCACAATAACCAAAACAAAAGCACATAAAAATAAGTAACAAAAAAAAAGCACTTGAATCGAAAATAAAAGAATATCTGCCGCGCCGATTATTGTACCGAGTTAAATTTACGGACGCTGCGACGGGTTTTTTAATCGCATTCAAATTCGCTAAACGATCGCCATTTTTGTAATTGAATTTTATTTTTTAGTATACCTCTGTTTGGTTTATGTTGTGTTAAGTATTATTGTTTTATATAAATGAAATAAAACCTAAAAAACGTGACCCGTTTAACAAATCGGATAGGTTTATAACATATTATTTGAGACAATAGAATGTATCAGGTACTGTATTATTGTTCGTGTTGTATTTAATAACTAATTTTATATTGTAGATCGCCCATTGTACAGATATATATGTATCTATCTATCTATCTGTACAAATATCTTTTGATCGGAGTTCTACGGATAACATTCATGTTAAAGGCAACATGTCTTTTAATACCTATTAGCTAAGTTGTCATCCCAACATAATTGAGCTGATTTTATCTCGCAAAATATAATTCAATTCCCTGATGATATTACAATTCTTCTTAGAAGACATCAGCGAAAACAATTTTATTTTCTAAGGCTTTCTGAGGGTAAAAGTTACGAGAATCTTCTCTTAACTTTTATTGTTACGAAATAGTGAAAAACTCCACCGGTCGACCCAGACACCATCACAAGCGTCTCACGACCCTCTAGGTAGCTGTAATATTATATAATCGTGATTACAATAAACAAGTCTGTTTGTATTACTGTTGTTACGCTTCATATAGTGTGGATTACCCTTTATAAAAGCCGCGGTGGCACTGCGTGTTGGTTTCATTTGATATATTTTATTTATTCGATTTAAATATCATTTGAAACTATAAAATATTATAATACTAATGGTCGTAAATTAATAACAGTTGCACGGAAGTTTCACGAGGTTAAGCAATGGTTGGTGATATTGGTCCTTAGACGGAAGACCATTAGCAAGGCGCCCGTATCTTTGCTTTTCGATACACGTGACACAGTTAATCCTGGCTGTAAGTTTTAGATCTTTGACAGTCGTAAGCTAGAAAATCTTACATAATTCTTACCACGGGCTATCGTTTCTCACTTACTGGATTGTTAAAGTAAGATAGGCAAGTCACTGTAAAATAGTGGTTCTTTGCTACTTTCTTTTACACTGGAAGGTGACTGAGTTCGGCTTTAAGTCTGAAAGATAAGTGTAATTTGTTGGAGTTGCGTTTTGGATTTTAAATTAAACGATTATAATGAGAGTAAATATATATATATATATTGACAGAATCGAAAGAATATTAAAATAATAGAAATGTAACTAGGCAACCATAATAGGATAATCAGATAATAAAATACTACCAAAAAAGTTCTAACTCTAACATCCTCCCTTTTTGAAAGTTTCTTTATCCAATCGATTCAATCCGATATGTTTTGCCATAGAAACAATTTTAGGCTGGTGTAAAGGCTTTGTTAGCAAGTCCGCTAACTGAAACTCAGTTGGTACATACTGTACTGATTGTTCACCAACAGTCACCAATTCTCTGACATAGAAATGACGGATGGCAATAATTATGTTTAGTTCTCCGGTGTAACTCAGGATTGTGCGAGATCTTAATGGCTGCGTCATTATCGACTTTGAGTATGAGAATCTCCTTTAAGTTTGATATATCTGCTAAAAGCCTAGATAGTATAATCCAGACTATTTATCTAGCCGCTTCACTAGCTGCAACTAATTCAGCTTCCGTGCTCGAAATAGCAACACATGTTTCATGTGTCACCTTCGACTCAACCAGGATATTGCTCCTCCTGAGTATAGACATAATATGCCTGATGTTGACCTACCAGTAGTTTTATCGCCTCCGTGGTCGGAATCACTGTAACAGTCCAATATACCACTATTGTAGTTTTTCTGATAAGTGATTCCATAGTCCAAAGTTCCTTTAATGTATAGTAAGATACGTCTCAATCTTTGAATATCATCTTTGTTTGGGTTTTCTAGTGATCTGGATACTACACTCATAGCATATGCCAGGTCAGGTCTGGTTCCGACTGTTAGATATGCCAGAACACCAACAGCTTCTCTATATGGAAATATCACAGGTTCTACTGAATCCTTTGCCAGGAGTCCATCCTGCCCATCTTTTATAATAGGAGTAGTTGCAGGTTTAGCATCAGCCATCCCAAAGCGATCCAACACTTTCTGTGCGTAATGCTTCTGTGTCACTCTGATATCACCATTCACGTTCATAATTTCCAAACCCAAGAAATATGACGCATCTTTCGTTGCGATTTTAAATCTTCGTTTTAACTCAAATATGAATCTATCACATTCTTTTGGATTTGATGCAGCTATAAGACCGTCATCAACGTATAGCGCAAGGATAATCTTATCGTTTGAATGATTGCGAATAAATAGGCATGTATCTGTATCACACTGTTTAAATCCAATGTTTTTCAAATAATCAACCATACATCTATTCCAACATCGAGGAGCTTGCTTAAGACCGTATAAGCTTCTCTTTAATCTACACACCTTCTTAGATCCATCATTATAGCCGTCACGTTGATTCATGTAAATTTCTTCATTTAATGAACCATAGAGGAATGCGGTCGAGACATCAAATTGGGCGAGTATCATGCCTTCATTTGCAGCAATGCTTAGTAACGTCCTAGCCGTTGTCATTTTTGCGACAGGACTAAACGTTTCATCATAGTCAACGCCTTTCTTTTGTGTATAGCCCCGAGCCACTAGTCGAGCTTTGAACTTATCGAGACTTCCATCGGCATTTGTCTTTACTTTGAAGACCCATTTGCATGAAACTGGCTTACGACCCTTGGGTAAGTCTACCAAAATCCAAGTTTTGTTTTCAGCCAGTGATTTAATCTCATTGTCCATAGCTTTCAACCATTATTCCTTTTGAGCACTATTGACGGCTTCTTTATAAGATTTAGGTTCAATAAACGTGCTTATATCATCATACGCTGACATCGCATAGTCATGGAATCTTTGCGGTAGTTTCAGCTGATTTCTATCTCGTAAGATCATTGTAGAACTTTCATTTGCTAAGTCCTCTATGTTTTCCGGTATTGGAGTAAGGTCATCACCATCTTCGTCAACTAAAGCATCTTCATAGCGAGGTGAGCTTAGTGGTGAAGCTTTTGGAAACTCTTGTAATGGTTCAGCAAAACCTTGAGATTTAGGAGGCACAGTTAAGCTTAGACTGTTGTCAGAGCTGTCTACATTGCGTATTCCTCCCTTGCATCACACATCGAAGGTGTAATAAGTGGATAATGAACTTCAACTGAAGGATATTCCTGATATTCTTCAGGATCGTCAAGACCAATTGGATTTAACGCTGACTCATTAAATATAACATCTCTGGATCTTATAAGAGTAGGCTTACCATTTTTATTGAAGCTTAACAAACGGTATCCGTCGCCACCTTCGTAACCGATCAATACACATTTTTGAGCCTTTTTAGATAACTTTGTTCGCTTTTGTTTAGGGACATGGGCGTAACATTCGCATCCAATTACTCTTAAATGTTTTATAGATGGTTTTCTATTTAACCCATAGTTCATAAGGTGACTTTCCATCAACGCTTGAAGGTCCTGTCCTGTTGAGGACATAAGCAGTTGTGTTCACTAATTCAGACCAGCAACTAACAGGTAATTCTTCATGGGAATGCATTAAACTGCGTGCAGCTTCAACTAAAGTCCTGTTTTCTCTTTCACACGATCCGTTTTGTTGGGGAGTGTAGGGCATAGTTAGCCTTTGTTTTATGCCAGCATCTTGCAAAAGTTTCTTGACATTCATGTTATCAAACTCTCCACCGTTATCGCTTAAAAGTTCTTTAATAGTGTGACCAGCTGTTTTACTTTCTTGAAGAACTTGTTTGAGTTTTTCACAAGCTTCAGACTTATGTTTCAAGAAGTAGACATATTTAAATTTACTGAAGTCATCTTTGAAGAGAACAAAGTATCTGTACTTACTAAAAGAATAAGGAAAAGGTCCACAAACATCAGCAGGCAGTATTTCTCCAGGTTCTTTAGCCTGCACTCTTGTTCCAAATTTCTTTCTATGTGTCTTTCCATAAATGGACCCAGTGCAAAATTCGGAATCAAGTGGTACTTTAATACCTAGTTCTTGTTCGATAACTTTCTTAACATGTCGTTTATTCGGGTGAGCAAATCTCTCATGATAAAGTTGAAGACTGGACTTGGACAATACGTTCAATTCTTCAGTGCTATTGCCAATAACTGTTTTTGCATTGAGCTTATACAGTGCTCCATTTTTAGAGCGTTTTCCTACTAGGTAAACCTGTCCATTCACTTTTAAGGAGCAAGTTTCTCTTTCAGAGGTAAAGACACTGTTATTTAGTTTATCTTGGGCAGCCAGAACTGAAAAAAGATTCTTTTTAATTGCTTGTACGTACCAAACTTCATTAGGAGTTATGTCTTGCATTTTATTATTGGTAAAAGCCGTCAGATGTACAGTCCTTTTACCAAAAGCACCAACTGTGGCTCCATTTGCAGTAGTCAAAGTATTACTGTTACAGCTTTGGAAAGTAGTGAAAAAATCTCTTCGATTCGTTACATGATTGGTCGCTCCATTATCAACGTACCAACTGTCCACATCGTTATCCGATACTGCATTTACTTCTTGTTTGTCTTCAACGTACATCAAGATAGTGCTTACTTTGGCTTCAGTAGTGGAAGGTGTAGAAGGTTTTGGTGGTCTACCATCTGATATCCATTTATGACATTTCTTAATCTTGTGGCCTAGTTTTCCGCAATAGCTGCATTTCTTTTTGATAAACTTATTATTGCTATTTTGAGTAGCAAAAGCTTCAGTAGATCCAGCCTGATTATGTTGACTTGCAAGAGACTTTTCAAAGTTGAATAATTGTACTGTTAAATTCTCAATATTGCGATCAGCTTTTGACAATAGTAACCAGCTTGACTTAAATGGGAAGAATGACTCGGGTAACGTGTCTAGAATTTTACATATGAGTAACACTTCAGGTAATTCACACTTATACTCCTTCATCAGCTCAATTGTCAAGTCATGCCATAATTTTTTTATTTTAGAAATATGTGTTCCCATATCATGTTGCGGATCTTTGCAATAGTGAAAGAATTCGAGAGAGTAGGTATAAGTTTTATCATCTGTAGAACGATCAAACAAACGGTGTAACTCATTCCACACTTCTTTTGATGTCTCTAATCTCATAACCTCTTGGAGGGTCACGTCTGATATGTTTGCTGTTAACAATAGCAATAGCAAGGCTCTGCTGTCTGCCTCATTATACTTTTGTAAATTGTCCTTAAATATTTCCATCTCTTGTGGGGTGGCGTTTTTGGGCAGGACAGGCTTTTTCAACCTGCCTTCAACTGCATCCAGTCCGCCAATACTGCCCCTGAGAAGCTGGATTACTTTATAACGCCATGTTGCCCAATTTCCATTGCCTTCTAAATGGCCAATGTCTATCTTGAAACTTGACGCTTGCATTATATTTAGGAAATTTTTCTCTCTCAAATCGCTACTCAATCTTTGTTTAAAAAACTGATGAACCACGCTCTGCTACCATGTTGGAGTTGCGTTTTGGATTTTAAATTAAACGATTATAATGAGAGTAAATATATATATATATATTGACAGAATCGACAGAATATTAAAATAATAGAAATGTAACTAGGCAACTATAATAGGATAATCACAGATAATAAAATACTATCAAAAAAGTTCTAACTCTAACATAATTTAATTAATGATTGCAAATAACACCACAAAACAGACTGAATTCTCATTTATTGCGAATAAAATTGTTCTTTGGAAATCTTTGCAGTAACTTTTTTTATGTAATTCGTTGACAAACCACTGAAGCCGGTAACAGATAGAAAAACAGTAGCCGGTGGAGATACCTTTTGCTGCAAAAGGCACCTCCATCGGCTACTGCCCTAAATTTACCATAGCTTGCCTTCTAAAAACTGACTTTCCCTCCTATTAACAATATAAACAGCGCATTCCCAAATAGAATGGGCGCGTCGCATACCACGCAGTCCTTAAGACAGTGTCGTTAAACAATTATCGTTAGTTTCGGTAACTGCAGGGAGGGGTGCCACTGTTTGTGGATGACCCTTTATTTACGATATTACTTGGTATGTGAATTAACAGTGTTATTTCACTGGCTAAGTTTATTCGGCTGTTAAACGTGAGGCCCTCGAGGTACTCCTTGGGGAGGAAGTTTCAAGGCGTATTATTCACGCTTATTTCCGACGCCTCGTTAGACAGTGTTGCATGCGGCTCTCCTGGAACTTGGGTCCTTTTCTTCGGTCGAGTTTATTACAGTAATAACCAGCCTATCACTTTCACACTGCTGAGACAGCAGCCACCTCTCTATGAGAGAGAATGGGCTGCAATTATGCTGATGTTTGCTACTCTGATCTTTCCCAAGAAATTCTTAACAAACTGGATCGACTTCTCAACAACTGTATTCGTTTCATTTTTGGCCTTCGAAAATATGATCACATTTCTTCCTTCCGTTCTCAGCTTAAATGGTTTCCAATCCGTCAAAGGAGATCCCTCAGATCCCTCTATATGCTCTTCACTATTATGAACGATCCTTGTGCTCCTGTTTACTTAAAACAAAATTTTAAATTGTTGGGCAGTTCTCATGATCTTAACCCTCGCGCATCCAAAAACTTACTTCTTCACATTCCTTCTCACCGCACCGGGTTTCTATCTTATTCTTACGCTATTTCTACTATTAAACTCTAGAATTTGCTACCCCTTGATATCTAGAAGGCTGAGTCAAAATTTTATTTTAAGCGTAAAATGAAAAACCACTACTAAAGGGCTGTTATTCTTAGTTTGGTCATCGTCATAATTATTATGAGCTCTCTAAATCAGAAAGAATATTTAAAGCACCGTATTTATTAATTTGTCATTTATACTATACAACGTGTAATTCAAGGGGTATATACATACCGAGTGCACGGCTTCTTCGGATGATAACAAACGATATGGCAAGGGTTTTCTAATCCTATGTCTACATGTATTGTGTGGAGTATATTAGAAATTTCAATACATTGATACCAGAGGTCGAATTTTTCAAATTAACAAGAACGAAGAGAATTATCGTTTTATTGGCAAGTGACGTAAAAAGTGATGACCCTCATAGTGCTGTGACACGTTTGTTATTACTGTTATTCATGAAACATGTGAAACCAATAACTTGGGGTCAATTCTGTGAGTCACTTATTTTGAGCTGAAACTTTGCATAGAGACTCCATACCAGATGTTGTCTTCAGTCCTTTTGGATAGATATGGGGTTTCCGTTACACGTCGTATAATTATGTGTATTTTATTAGTATTAAATATATTATTTCATTCCATTTTCTCGTACACCTACCACAATGTGTTTTTTTTTAATCCAAAGGTTGACTGGTAGAGAATGCCTTACTGCATTAAGTCCGCTCATGTAACGCAATTGTACATAAAATTAAATAAATAAATAAATATGTATTTGCAGTATGTGTTTTTTTCTGGAACTTAGGTCCTTTTTTTCGGTCACTTTTACTGCAGTCATCATTATATTTGTCTATAACGTTCACACAACGGAACACAGGCGTCCTGTCTATTTATTTTCATTTATTTATTTGTGTACTAGCTGTTCCTGCGACTTCGTCCTCGCGGAATAGTGACTTTCGGCAGCATTTAGGTGACGAGGTTCTGGCGGGTAAGCTTCACAGCCTGGCTCACCGGCGAAACGTTGCTTGCCTATCTATCTTCTACAGACTGTACTTCGGAGAGTGTGCGCAGGAGCTCCACGACCTGATCCCTTCATCCCCCTTTTACTACCGGCCTACCAGACGTACCGCAGGATACCATCCACACTTGGTCGATATACCATCTAGTCGTACTAAGCGCCTTTCTTCAACATTCATTGTGCGCACAGCCAAGGTGTGGAACTCTCTGCCGGCTTCTATGTTCCCTGCCACATATAACCCGTCAGCCTTTAAAGCAAGAGTGAAAAGGCATTTTCTGGGCTCGCTCGTTCGATCTTAGACCTCATCTTACACTTACTATCAGGTGTGATCGAGGTCAAGAGCGGGCTCATTCGTAATATAAAAAAAAAAAATTATGCTAATTATTTTGAAAATTAAACTCATACATAATTTGAACGTCGTATTTATCAATATCTAATGAAAAGCCTAATAAATAAGTTTCAAGCTTCTAGCTTTAAAAATTACGTAATTTCCATACAAACTTTCATTCCCTATTTCAACCCCTTACAGCCCTTTTTCACATTAGAAAGCAGCCTATGTCCTTTACCAGGCTCTAGAGCCTACTATGTCCGTACCAAATTTGATTAAAATCGGTTCAGTAGTTTAGACGTGATTGCGTAACACACAGACAGACAGAGTTACTTTCGCATTTATAATATTAGTAAGGATAATGTAGTATCTTAACAAAGGAGTGCTTTGGCATTCGTATTAGGATTACTCTGTATCACGAACGCCGTCACCTTCCTCCGGACCAAATAATATCACTCTATAAAAGATATATAAAAATAAAAGAACATAAACAATATAATATCAATATACAACGGGTAATGGAAACCCCATATCTATCCAAAAGGGCTGAAGACAACATCCAATATAGAGTCTCTATGCACAGTTTCAGCACAAAATAACTGACTCAAAGAATTGATACCAAATTATTGGTTTCGTATATTTCTTTAATAACAATCATAACAAACGTGTCACAGCACTACGAGGGTCAATACTTTCCACGTCACTTGCCAATAACACGATAATTCTTTTCGTTCTTCTTAATTTGAAAAATTCGGTCTCTGGTATATTGGAATTTGTAATAAGTTCTACATACGTAGACTTAGGATTACAAAACCTTTGCCATATCGTTTGCTATCATTCAAAGAAGCCATGCACTTGGTATGTATATACCCTTTATATTACACGTTGTATATAAGTAGGTACTCACATTAACACATTATCTTATTAAAATGACTAAGCATGAAAGTAGGTTTATATTGAAATTGTTAATAATTGTAATTCGCTTGTGTAGTGGTTACACGTTGTATATCTATAGGACGGAATGGGCCGTAAACCACAACGCGGGCCTAGTGTGGGTTGTTGGATATGACAAGTCTTGATTATCCGCAATGGACGAGAATCAGACTCAAAATATGGCAACATCATCGCTCTACAAATATAGCTAACCAAAACATCTTTTAACCTCTACACTAACATTACAAGTATTACAATCTTTTAAAGGCTCGTAAACAAAATAAAAGCAACATACATACACGTTATCGCCAGCATGGTGTCACGCGTTCGTCCATTGTCTACCGTTCTATTGTCCGACGCAGGCGAGACGTGGTGTCTGCGCTTGTATGCAGGTAGGAATGCAGGCGGAGCGTAAGCGCTCTTTATGAGTACGGAACGTGATTTGGAAAAATATAATCTTGGAATTAAAGTGGGACAATACGTTGGCTGGTATTTGAGAGACGTAAAATGTATACTACTTTAGTGTGACTTACATGCAAGTTTTAATTTAGCAATTTAGTAGAGATTTCCTTCATAGTATAAACCTACATGGTTCACTATTCGACTTCACATTTGCCTTGGAGCTATAGGATCAGTCAATTTAGCGTTATATCCAGAAAGCCCAGGTTCAGTCGTGTATGGAGTACCGCTCTCATCTTTGGGATGGATCTGCTAAATACCAACTGGACGCGCTTGAGTCTATCAAGAAGTGGGCCAAGAGACTCATTGGCAACGATGCACTGGTCGAGTCAAAGCTCCAGAGCCTTGAACATCGACGACGAGTTGCAAGTCTATCGGTTTTCTATCGGTTACATTTCGGGGAGTGTACGATGGAATTACACAATCTAATTCCACCAAGCCCGTTCCATCATCGGACTACGAGACAAACGGCGAAGCGCCATCGTTAAATGGTGGACATCCCACCCATACGAACAAAACGTTTTGGGAATACCTTCATTGTGCGTACGGCTAAGGAGTGGAATTCCCTGCCGGAGTCTGTGTTTCCCGATAGCTATAACCTAGGAGTTTTTAAGTCAAGAGTAAATATGTTACTTTTCAACCGACGACAAAAAAAGGAGGAGGTTATCAATTCGACGCGAATATTTTTTTTTTTTATTTTTTTTTTAATGTATGATCATCGAGTACTCGAAGACGGCTGAACCGATTTGGAAAATTCTTTTTTTGTTTGATAGGGTATACTTCGAAATTGGTACCATTTGTCACCAAGTCAGGATCTGATGATGGGATCCTGGAGAAATCGAGGGAACTCTTCAAATATTATAGGCACACCTATGTCGTTTTGGGTATTTATTATAGTAACTTGTGCAGTTGCTCTCAAAAAGTACCATTTGGGGAAGTGGAACTGATGATGAAGACCACAGATGGCCGCCGAAACTACTCAATAATAAGTATTTCGTGGATTGAGATTCGATTACTTGAATATGGATATTAAGCACTTTATGCTCGTCACAATGCATATGGTGATGTATAGCTGATGGTGAAGTACCAGGAGAACTCCTCAAAAATTAACGGCCCAGCATTGGGAAAAGCAATATTTTATAAAATGTTATAAGTAGTTGACATTTAGGCTCTTGTAACTAGGTAAATTAAAAATCAACCAACTAAAAAGAGTGAAATTAAAACTTTTTACCAAAAAATTAAACCGACTCCCAAAAAACTCTGCAAAGTGAAAAATAACTTTAATTTCGGAAGTCGGTGCCAGAAACGAAAATAAAAACTAAAGACACCGACTACCGAAATTAAAGTTATTTTTCACTTTGCAGTGTTTTTTGGGAATCGGTTTAATTTTTTGTTAAAAAGTTTTTATAGGTAAGCGTACTCCATCTTCAACCACATCATCACTTACCATCAGGTGAGATGGTGGTCAAACGCGAACCTATTTTTAATAAAAAATATATATATAATTATAAACTGAAATTCTTTCGAATACTAACGGTACGTTGATTTAAGTGTCCATGGAGTTTCTTGCTCTTTCTTCTCCATAGAGACTTAAGCTGTGAAATGTGCAAAAAGCTTCATATTCAATTATTTAGGCACCTCAAAAGTGCCTGTAAATGGTTTATTTGAAATAAAAGCGTTTGAGTTAATTTATAGATACTATTGAATTGTTAATAAGTCGGTAAACAAAATAAATCAATGTAGTTGCACGTTCAACAGCAACGTTGTGTGTATATTGACGGTTGGCACACTGATTAAGCGTTTGGGTGCTGCACTATGTGTCGCAGGCACACTTACGATCTGTAGAACTCATAAGTCGTGCCTGTCGCCAAGCAGTAGGTGACCCTGTGTCCACCATTGGGGCACACTGCAGCTTCTGTTTGTTGGAGTTTATTTTTCTGGGATAAAAACGAATAAAGAATTTTTTTTTGAGAAAGTGTGTGATATCGGATCACACCGCACTACATTCAAAGCCTTCCTACAAACTCACATTTTTACCTTAAATAAGGCCATCACAGTGTTGTCATCAAGGTGCAGCTATTAAAAATTAAGTAGATACATCATTGGTCAACCTAACTAATGACTGTGCATCTCCCAATCACCAATCACATTGATGAATGATACAAGATAATCACTGATGCCTACACGGATGATAGATAAGCTAGATAACGATCCGGCCGGCAGTTTTCTATACACCATTTGTATGTGTCCAAATTAGACGCATCACACCGCGTTTGAGATCCGTAGTGATGTTTGGGGCTATGAAGTAGGATGTGGTTGAAGATTTGCATCCAAATATTTGTTGACAATAAATGATTATAAAACGTTCGCTTTTTTCTTTTTGTTTATCTGTTCCTTCAAGTTCGTGGCTATCAATATATTAATGAATCTTTTTACTTACCTCTTCTTACAAAAATGACGTCGACTAATGAAAACGAAATTTGAAAATAAGAACTTTGTAATTCGTTCAACATTATATACGGAATGTTTGAGAAGTTCACGAACATTATCAAAAATAATGTTTCCTAGCAAGCTGTTGTAAGTGGCAGTATCAAATCTGCCAGTATTAAGTTAATGTCATGGGTTGCATCAGTAGGGCAGAGCGGGGTCTAATGAGCCGCG
Organism: Tholera decimalis; assembly: GCA_943138885.2. NCBI lineage: Eukaryota > Metazoa > Arthropoda > Insecta > Lepidoptera > Noctuidae > Tholera > Tholera decimalis. The sequence continues at coordinate 10,014,092 of OW964554.2, forward strand.
GGGTCTACTGCACCATCCACACTAGTACACAAACGGTATAGGTTAGATAGAAGTGAGAGACGCCACAAGAAGCGGGAGAGGCATGTGGCTCGTCCGCTTTTGCATCAGTAGCCGGCCAGCGTCCGGTTTGAATGTGCACGTACGTTGACTATATTTTTGCGCCAAAAGTTAAAAAAGCGGCTCTTCGTAACTTTTGGTCTCCAGCCCATGTTTTTTGTGTTACGGCAATCAAGTAAGTGTATATTAATTTCATAAATTGTGTTTATACGATGACAGAATCAAAAATAATGTAATATTAATAGTCTTTATGTGGCTCGGTCTAATTGGTAATAAAATGGGGAAGGGGTCATTTGAGCCAAAACAAACGGGGTCTCGTGATCATGGCTCATTAGACCCCACAGTTGCAGGTTGATGTTGTGTTGTGACCCGGCCAACTACAGACCTATTTCAGTCACGTCCATACTCTGTAAGTGTATGCTATTCATATCTGGAGTGAGGCTATCGAGAAGCACGGGGAAGCACTCGCTGTCTCCCATGACATCTCTAAGGCCTTTGACAGGGTCGGGCACGATTCTTTCGATTTACCCACCCAACTTTGCGTTTGGATTGAAGACTTCCTGATAGATCGGCCCATTCGAGTGGTCATTGATGGCTGCTCATCTGGCCAATTGGCAATTAATGCCAGGGTCAGTCCAGTCTCTCCGTGAGAACATGGTTGGGCGCTTGAACTTATCCTTGATGGTTGTCTCCGAATGGGGCGATGCCAACTTGGTCAAGATTAGTGCAGCTAAGACCCAGGCGTGTTTTTTCTCCGCAAAAAGGAGTCAATTCGAACTGGCTCCTACTTTCCGAGGTGTAACCGTACCGATAACCGACCGTATCGAGCTTCTGGGGGTAACACTAACTTCTACCCTCAATTTTGGCCCGTTTATCGAGGCTAAGGCTCAACTAGCATCAAAAAAGTTGGGAATCTTAGCAAAGGCTTACTTCACACCCGAACAGCTGCTCAATCTCTATCAAGCCCAGGTTCGGTCGTGTATGGAGTACTGCTCTCATCTTTGGGATGAATCTGCTAAGTACCAACTAGATGCGCTTGAGTATATTGAGAAACGGGCCAAAAGACTAATTGGCAACGATACACTGGTCGAATCAAAGCTGTAGAGCCTTGAACATCGACGACGAGTTGCAATACTATTGGTTTTCTATCGTTTACATTTCGAGGAGTGTGCGATGGAATTACACAATCTAATTCCGCCAAACCCGTTTCATAATCGACTACAAGACAAACGGCGATGCGCCATCGTTACATGGTGGACATCCCACCCACACACACTAAACGTTTTGGGAATACTTTCATTGTGCGTACGGCTAAGGAGTGGAATTCCCTGCCGGAGTCTGTATTTCCCGATAGCTATAACCTGGGGGTCTTTAAGTCAAGAGTGAATAGGTTTCTTCTAGGTAAGCGTGCTCCATCTTCGACCACATCATCATTTACCATCAGGTAAGATGGTGGGCAAACGCGAACCTATTCCGAATAAAAAAAAAATAGACAGTGAGATAAACTAATTTTAAAAATTCTTCTGAATCTGACGATGAGGTAAAACCTCTTAAGAAAGCTAAAAAGTTCCAAATGAAGAAAAAAGTACCCACGGACAAGACACCTTCTGACACCGAAGAAGAAGAATATTTCTGCCTTGTCGTCGTGCGTCGAAGCCTACTCTGATGGCCTTCCATGCAAAGAATGGCTACAGTGCACCGATTGCCGCAAATGGGCACAAGTTAAGTGCACCTCTGCTCCTGTTACAGTTTATATTTGCGTGAACTGTGACAGTGATTAGGATAAGCTAGTATTTATGTTTCTGTTGTTTCCCAATAGTTTCCTCTTATTACCTAAGAACGTTTATTAAAGATTTATGGAAGATTTTATTTGTAGTTTATATTAATTCTCTTGTGAAACAAACCTCTTAAGTCCATTGGCTCAACTAACCCCGTGGGGTGGCTTAATTGACCCCACCTAGTAGGGTCAATTGAGCCACCTGACGTTTGTGATATTCATGTGAATTAGTTTAGTAAACAACGTATTTGCTACAATTTTTTGACGGTTTTACATAGCCAAATAAATAACCTATTTATTTTAAAAGTTATCATTGTTTATCACTTCATTCATTCGAAGCTATACTGCTTTGAACAAAATCATGATCAAGTGACCCCGCTCTGCCCTACCTTAAATACGACCATGTACCTCTACAACCATGCACTTTAACAACAATCTGTATGCAGTAAAATTGAGAATCTCCTTCATTTTTCCATAAAAGTAAAGCAAACATTATTAATTTTAAAGAACTGACAACTGCAAATATTAGTGGAACTATTGTATGATTAGTTGTATTACGACATCAAGACTATTTCTATTTCACTATTTTTCCAAGCAAGGTAGTTTTGACTCATGTCGTAAATATTCCTCTAGAAGTACTCACAAACTTTGTTTGTTAATTCAAACATAATATATTACACTTAACTAGCTATTGGCCGCGACTTCGTACCCACGATTTTTCATACAAACGTTCAACCTTTACTAGATTTTTAAAAATAATCTTCGTGGTCTAATATTTATATCTATGTACTAAATTTCATCAAAATCAGTTAAGCAGTTAAGACATAAAATAGAAGTAGGTAAAATATTTGTCCAAAAACGTACTAACTGTTGGCTGCGGCTTCGTTCGCGAAGAAATTTCGCACACAGTTGTAAACTATATGTGTTCCAAAATTTGGTAAAGCCCCGTAAGCCAGTTTTGCGTGATTGAATCCAAACTCAAATTGAAAATACATATCTATACTAATATTATAAAGCGGAAAAGTTTGTTTGTTTGCTTGAACGCGCTAATCTTCGAAAGTACTGGGTGGATTTGGATGAAATTTGGTATGGAAGTAGCTTGAAGCTTGAGGAAGGTTATAGGCTACATTTCACGCGACTGCAAGAAAGGAGAGTTATGTTTTTACCGTGATAGAATCCACGGGAGTGAAGCCCCGCGTGAGTACTAGTTAGTAGAATAAAGGCTCTAACAAAAGTAATCTCCAACATCTTTGAGTACCACCAATGATCAAAAAACCTGAGTAAGTCGTGATATCTTAACTACCAATGTCTTATTATCACAAACGTTGTTCCATTTCCGAAGGTCGCGGGTCTCCCAGCCTCACATTATCAACTTTATCGATAAGGAAGTGACAAGAACAACATCTTTTACCAAAGTGAATTGTCACTTTAGAGATAAGATTATATGTAGGTGAATTGCCACATTTGAGTTAACCCGTTGGATACGCGTGTGGACATCTTTTAACAAATGAATTTCTGTAATGAAAATATATTTAATGTATATATGATTTATTTATTTAAATAATATTTATTTAACAAATTTAAAATTTATCACATTAATTTTTTCTTCGTTAATTTAGACAAGTTAAGCTTTCCTAGCTGATTGCTCTGAGAAGAAACACCGAACCGTACTTAGAAGTCAACGTCTCTTTTAAAGTACATACAATATATTATGTTTGTAGAATCATATGAGAATCATGTGGGTTAATGTGTAAGGTGATCTTTGGAGGAAAGATTCACACAGATTTAAGTGGACCTGTCCAGAAAGTGCAAAAATTGGTCTGTTATCGTATAAAGTATAACTATGTAGGTAACTATTTATTCAAAATGAAGCAACAAACACAGCGTTATTTTTTTTTATTGATAATAGGTTCGCGTTTGACCACCATCTCACCTGATGGTAAGTGATGATGTGGTCGAAGATGGAGCACGCTTTCCTAAAAGTAACCTTTTCACTCTTGACTTAAAGACCACTAGGTTATAGCAATAAAAGCAGCAGGGAATTTCACTCCTTAGCTATTTCCACTTGTTCTGGTAAAGCTTAGCCTCTGGCCAAAGTAAAAACCAGCCCTTGGGTCCTAGTGATATATTTCAAAAAGCTCGAAGGCCCCAAATAGTGAGAAAATATTGTTACCAATAAGCGTCATGATTTGCAGAGTGTGGAAAGTGATTTATTTACTTAGACTTATTAAGAAGATACACTTCTGCTGTCTATACATAATCAAAGAACACAACATAAACATTCTTTATTACCAAGATTATATATCTACTCATTACAGATGAAATTCCTTGACTCCTGAACTAGTTAAACTGTATGACAGGATCCAGTGCATTCCTCTCAATAAAGTACCGTACAGAAAAAAAAACTGGCAGTCTCACAAAATGAAAACAAAAAACCTAAATAAAAATAAGAAATAAAAAAAACTGGTAATTTTATATGTCAGGATATTAAAATTTAGAATAATAAATAATAAAAATGAATTATTGAAATGAATTAATAACAACAAATATTTACAATAGGATAAAAAAAATTGGCCAAGTGCGAGTCAGACTCGCCCATGAAGGGTTCCGTAGTAACTATAATAATATAATATAATATAATATGTATATTTATTTGACGAATAAAAAAAAAACCTTAAAAATTTCTTAAAACTAGCTTATTTACATTTTTACAACTACGCTAAATAACTTTGTTTTTCATAGTGTTTATATGAATTACAAAGTTATATTCGCGGTTTTAGAAAATATGCTGTACCCGATTTCGTTCAAACCAATTTTAGTTGAAAGTTTACATTAAGATCTACAACACGGGTATATCAAAACTATAAGGGTTCCGTTTTTTGCTATTCGGCTACGGAACCCTAAAAAAAGAGAAAAGAAAGAGAGAATCTATACATTATTATGGGCTTAGCCTTTTCACAACTATATTGGAGTCCAGTATAGCAGTATGCAGCTGAGTACTAGTGTTGTGCTTGAATTGACTGCCTATCTGACTTCCACAACACAGTATCTAGATACCCCTCGGTAGTAAGAAGGCCGAAAATTTTGTCTAATATGTTTTTTTTTTTAATAATAATAGGCTCGCGTTTGACCACCGTCTCACCTGATGGTAAGTGATGATGTGGTCGAAGATGGAGCACGCTTGCCTAGACCCCCAGGTATTAGCGATCAAGAAACACAGACACCGGCAGGGAATTCCCCTACTTAGCCGTACGCACAATAAAAGTATTCCCAAATCGGCTTCAAGTGCTTTCCGAGACACGGAGAAATCTCGGATGTTGTTATTTAGCCACGGCTCCTCCGTTATATCTTCTATTCATACAACATATAAATAAAATTGAAGTGTCTGTCTAATATTTCAAGGAAACTGTGTTTTCGCAAGTCCTTATATAGTTTTTTTACACGATACTAACACTATACAAACAAACATTTTTAAAATAATTGGTTGTCTATTTGGGCCGAGCTATCTTTGGAATGACTGAACCGATTTTCGAATGACTAAGGGCAACACAAGCTACAGGATTTCCTACGGGACAGGAGTTTTCGCGGCATAAACACGCCATGCGAACCAAGTCACGGGCGCAGCTTGTTTAATATACAACGTGTAACGGAAACCCCATATATCCAAGAGGACTGAAGACAACATCTGGTATAGAGTCTCTATGCAAGTTTCAGCTCAAAATAAGTGACTCACAGAATTGGCACCAAATTATCGGTTTCATATGTTTCTTGAATACCAATAATAACAAACGTGTCACAGCACTATGAGGGTCATCACTTTCCACGTCACTTGCCAATAACACGATAATTCTTTTCGTTCTTCTTAATTTGAAAAATTCGGTCTCTGGTATCAGTGTATTGGAATTTGTAATAAGTTCTACACACGTAGACTTAGGATTACAAAACCCTTGCCATATCGTTTATTATCATCCAAAGAAGCCATGCACTTGGTATGCATATACCCTTTAAATTACACGTTGTATACATAAATGAACTTTATTTTATATTACATAATAAGCACAGAATAACATTTATAATAAAAACATGTGCGTAATGAGCTGCCTTATCGCATGGGCCAGTTTGTCATTAAGTAATTTTCGTACCATATCATGCAAAAAATTACTATATATTTTGCATGTAAGTTATAAATCTGCGTGTTTCTCAAAAAAAATCTAAAGTGTTTTATAGATAACGTAAAGTAATAAAACTATACCACACACAATTGTTTTCTTACATTAAGAATTTACTAGCACTTCAGTGAAATGATGCTTTTGAAGCCAGTCTTATGAAACTATTATTTTTATACATATGTGCCTGCTCTACATATATCAGTTTGCAGAAATTGGTTAATATGTTCAGACATCTGTTACCGAACTAAGCCGTACCCGTGCGAAAGATATGTATGTATTAATCATAATAAGAACACAACATCTTACTTGTAAGTTTACGCTTTAGGTGTAACTAGAACTGTAGGTTGTCTGAGGTTTTTCGACCTTCGAGATAATGAAAACCTTTTTTTCTGGTGGGAAAATCATCGAATGACTCCTCCCACTCAGTTTGGAGCGAAAGGGAGTGTCAAACTTCTACTGACTAAAACCCACCCCATAATTTCAGCTGCCCTTACGTTCCTGGGCCATGATATTTCGTTGCAACATTCCCGCAACCCCAGCAAAGGTCATGAAAACCTAGTCTTACAAGTACTTACTAATATTAGAAAGAGATAAAGTTTGTGAGTTTATACGAACTAATCTCTGGATCTATCGAACCGTTTTCGAAAATTCTTTCTCCAATAGCTACATTATTTCTAAACGATATTAGCTACTTCTTTGCTGAAAACTACGTTTTTACGCGAACGAAGCCACGGGCTAAAGCTAGTACTCAATACATTTATTGCTTTCCACTTAAGTGAACTTAGGTGGTAGGAGTACAAGTATAAAATGCGAAATATATTTATTTTTTGTATTATTGTGGACACTGTCGAACACAGCAGGTTAGGATAGAGGAAAAGAGTATTTATAATTATTTTATTTATTTGGTTTTAGCATTTATTTCCATTTCCAAATGTAAACTTACTGTTTAGGGGGAAGGGGCTAGTAATCTGTGTGACAGGTTAATCCTAGTAGAGATATCAGTCTCCCACAAAGGCAAAATGTTTGTACTTACAGTAAGTTAGTGTTATGGTACCTTTGTGGAAGAAAAAAAAAATTTATTATTTATTTTTGCCATGAATAAAACTGTTTTTAGGGTTCCGTAGCCGAATGGCAAAAAACGGAATCCTTATAGTTTCATCATGTCTGTCTGTCTGTCTGTCCGTCCGTCCGTATGTCACAGCCATTTTATTCCGAAACTTTTAGGATTATACATGTTAAAATTGGTAGGTAGATGTATTCTGTGAATTCAGATTATAAGAACAAAAATTAAAAAAATATTTAAAATAAAGGGGGGCTCCCCATACATGGAACTGAAACTGATTTTTTTTTATTTTCATGAATCCTATGCGTGTGTGGTATCTATAGACAGGTCTTTAAAAATGGCATTGAGGATTCTAAACTACTTTTTCATAAAGTTAATCGTTTAAAAGATATACGCTTCTAAAGTGGTAAAATGTGTGTGTGTCCCCTCTAACTTCTATAATAATGGAGTGAATAATAAAAAATATATATGCTGTAGATATTAATGTAAACTTGCAATAAAAATTAGTTTGAACGAGATCAAGTTAGCAGTTTTTGAGATACAGCATATTTTTTAAAACCGAAAATATAACTTTGTAATTCATACAAAAACTATGAAAAACAAAGTTATTTGGTGTTACAATGGAATCCTTCATGGGCGAGTCTGACTCGCACTTGGCCAATTTTTTATTTGTAGATATTAAATACAGTACTCAACAAATGGATTTTTCATTTGATTGATTAATACTTTCACGAAACCGTTGCTTTCCCGGGCCATACCTAACATTGACGCAATTCTTCGCCTGATGATGGTATTAGAATTACGAATCTGTGCTAAATACATACATATTATAGATAAATTACACCCAGACACAGAACAAATGATCGTACTCATCACACAAACATTTGTCCTGGGTGGGATCGAACCCACGACCTTGCGCATAGCAGTCAGAACCACTGACCACTATACAAACAGCTAACTTAAAAGTACTTGTAATGCCAAAAGACAAGAGACAGATTATTATTATTATTTTAATCTCTCGTATTTTCCCCGTAGGTAAAACTCCGCTACCGCGGCAAGTCGCGGCTCAGCGGATAGAACTCCGGCGTGATCTCACGGCAGCATGGAAAGAGCGGCTGTCGCAACCTAAGGCTGGGCACGCCGCAATCGCGGCGATAAGTCCCCTCTTTAAGGAGTGGCTGGAGAGAGGCCATGGCGTCCTCACCTTCCACCTGACGCAGGTGCTGACAGGACATGGCTGTTTCGGGAGGTACCTGTTTCGTATTCAGCGGGAGGACACGCCCGGGTGTCGTCATTGTGAGGACCACCTAGAGGACACGGTGGAGCATACGGTGGAGGTGTGCCCTGCTTGGGCGGAGCACCGTCGTGTCCTCGTAGAGGCGGTCGGCGGCGGCGACCTCTCGCGCCCTGCTCTGGTTCAGACTATGGTGCGGAGCGAGAGGGAATGGGATGCGGTCGCCTCCTTCTGCGAAGCAGTCATGCTAGCGAAGGAGGAGGCCGAACGCGCGAGGGAGAGGCAACTCTCTTCCTCGCGCCCCAGCCGCCACGGTAGACGCCCCGGGCGTCGGGGATCACGAGCCGATTTCCGGCCACCGTAGGCTCGGGCCTGCGGACGGCGAGCAGGGGTCGCTCACCGTCCGGTAAGGACCAGGCCCGAGTCGGCGGCGCGTCGTGTTCCACGCGCGCCTCAAAGAGCTGTCAACACCAGTGACGGGGCCTCATAGGGCCATTGCCTGCCGGGGTTTGCGGGAAAGTTCTACCGAGTTACCGCGGCCCCGGAAATTTAGGGCAGCCGAAGGAACAGGGTGGGTTTTTAGTCAGTAGAAATCTGACACACCCTTCCGCTTGACCCAGAGTGGAAGAAGTCATTCGATGATTTTCCCACCTCGAAAAAAAAAAAAAGGTATAGTATAAAGCACTATGTATCACTCGGAAGAAAGTGCGATTCCCAACTCGTATGTATTCAGTACTCAAACTACACCCTCGTTGGTAATCGGTCACTTTCTCCCCTCGATGAACAATGTACTATTATTGGCTTCTGACAACCCGTAACGATTGTCGAAGATGTTAAATTGATAGCCGGGCCCAACGGCTTAACGTGCTTTCGAGAAATTCCTTACAGAAATATCCCATTAATACTTTTTGCCCAACCCGGGAATAGAACCCAAGACCTCGTGCTCAGCAGTTGCGCTTGCGACCACTCGAACAACGAGACAGTTTCTTTTAAAAACACGTCTTATGTATTTTTCCATAATCTATACCTAAGTTAAAAACTATTTCTTTATTTTTACCATAGTTTTAAGCTCTAGTTATAGTCAATTTTTATAGACATTATGATTTTTGCTAAGTAAATTCTTTTGCAAAAAAAAAAACGGGCATTTTAGATTTTTTCTACTTCAATGAAGAAGAACAAGAAATAGGTTTTATTAATTTGACGATGTATTGGCATGTTATTTGAAGCATCCTGGCATGATTCTTTACGTTCCAAATTTAAAATTTGAAATTAATAAAAGAAATTAATGATTATTGTGGATTATTCTAAAATTGCTTTACTAATGGCGCGAATTGCTGAAACGATTTTTAACTGATTACGATGATTTAAAACTTTTTGGATATTTTCTGCAAATTAAACAATTTAATCTTTATTTTTACATTAAATACCACTTTTTGATATCCTACTAATATTATAAATGCGAAAGTTTGTTACTCTTTCACGCAAAAACTACTGAACGGATCTGAATGAAATTTGGTAAGTATATAGTTGGCAGCCTGGAATAACACATAGGCTACTTATTATCCCGAAATTCCCACGGGATCGGGATTTCCGCGGGAAAACCTTCCCACGCGTACGAAGTCGCGGGTAGAAGCTAGTGAGTGATAAAGCGATAAGGGCCGGTAAAATTATAGCCCTACTTGAAGAAGGTTGTTCGCAAACTTACGTGTCTCAGCGGCTAAATGTGAGTCGTTCAACTGTCCAGAGGACTTGGCAACGGTATCAAGAGACCGGTTCGGTCAAAAGAAGACCCGGTTCGGGAAGAAAACGATGCACAAAACCAAGAGATGACCGCTTTTTGGTAAGTCAGGCGTTGTGGAATCGTAAAGCGTCAAGTGTGGACCTGAAGAAGAGCCTTGAAGAAGTAAGAGGAGTAGAAGTTAGCTTGTGGACGGTCAGCAGGAGGCTTTTGGCTGCCAATATCAGGAGTTACCGCCCAGCTCGGGGCCCTAAATTACTCAGTGAGCACCGTGTTGCTCGACTTCAGTTTGCTCGGAACTGTGCTTCATGGACTCTGGAGGACTGGAATAAAGTGTTGTTTCCTGATGAAGCTAGAATCTCTTTGTGTGGAGAGGACCGACGCCGGCGATTGCTGCGAAGACCACGGGAACGCTATGCGGAAGTGTGTTTCGAAGAAATCACTCCTTATGGCGGAGGCTCCGTTATGTTTTGGGCAGCAATTAATTCGACGGAGCGTACGGAGTTAGTTTTCATAGAAAATGGAACATTAAATGCACACCGGTACATAATGGAAGTCCTACTTTCATATGCACAACCCACATTGACTGCACTTGGGGAAGATTCCATTTTTATGGATGTGCAATGCTCGCCCGCACCGTTTGGCGACGTGGAAGCGTACATGCAAGAAGTTGGGATCCGTCGTTTAGATTGGCCAGCTCGAAGTCCTGACCTCAATCCAATTGAGCATGTCTGGGATGTTCTAAAGAGACGGGTAAGATCAGTGCAACCTGCTCCACAAAACATCAGGGAGCTAAAAAGAGTCATTGCAGAAGAGTGGGAACGTATTCCTCAAAACGTTATTAAAAACATCGTGGAAAGCATGCCCAGAAGGATTCAAGCTGTGATTTTGGCAAGAGGAGGTCACACTCGTTATCAGGTTTTTACATTTGTAACTTGATTTAATTAAAAAAAGTAAAAAAAAAATCTTGTCTTTATTGCCGACCACTTCTTATTGTTTGGGCGTGTACAATGTACATCGGTTTTAAAGAATCCGTCATTTTTTTCTTTTAATTGCCCGAATTCACTTCACGCGCATTAATTTAGACGATTATAAGTATACAGACTACGTCAAAGCAATAAATTTCATTTAATTAACTCAAATCGACCTTAGAACGTAAATTTCCTTAGGTGCCCGTTTTTTTTTGCAAAAGAGTGTATATGCCTTTTTTCATTTATTTTGTTCGTTAACCAGGTTTGGTTGTTAACATTAGAAGCACCGAAGATTACCCCTAAAACCGACGCCGTGACAAAATTTGTCTCATTATGCAACGTTCTTTTGTTTTTGGAATGAAAATTATCATTAAAACTGTTTGTTATTTAATTGTTAAATCATTAATTAAAATCAAGATTAAGAACTAGATATATTATGATGTAACAGCCATAAATAAGTTTTATACGTTTTAATTAGGTCGCTTAAAAGGCATAATTTCAGATTTGTTATTTGTCCCCTAAATGTAATAGCAATTTATTTAAACATATTATTTTAGAAGGAATGCCTGTTAATCAATCCCAATGGTTAACTGCTGCAAAGGTTTCGAAACCAGGACCCCACACTCGCGACTATGCTTGGCAATAGTTCCTTCCTTCTACACATGTGGCTTCCTTGGCTTATTGTGATTCTGTTATCGACTAGTCTGTTAACAACTCCACTTTCATTAGTGAGAATTTTTATTATTCATATAGCAATGCTTTAGTTTCCTTCATTAGTGAAGTCTAATGTTGTCGCTTTTCAATTTTATTTTAGAAAGCTTTTTTTGTGAATGGGAGAACACTTTAGACTCTTAGATTCGATATTTTTATTTGTGCTGTGTGTTAATTGGTCTATAGGTACTGTCCTCTCATACCTATTTTACCTGTGTTATAGAATAGAATAGAATACATTTATTTCAGACGTAAAACATTGTCCATATAATGTTAGTAACAAAGGTCTTAAAAACTACTTTAGTATTCATGTCATTCTCTAAAATACACATACAAATAAAATAAAATAAATTTCAATAAAAGATCCAATAATGTAAAAAAATAACAATGATATAGATAAAAACAAAAAAATAAAACATTGCGTCCAGGGCCGGATTAACCATTAGGCGGAGTAGGCAACTGCCTAGGGGCCCCGTATCAACTAGGGGCCCAGGCTATGTGCACGCACCAAGGAAACATGTTTCTTCGAACGAGAATTTAATGTGCGTGTGAACTTAGGGAGCTCACTGTTATCTCACAAAATAGAAATCGTTAGATTTAGTAGTAGAATTAAATCAATTTTAGAACAAATCTGAGAAGAAGTAAACAAATATATTAAAAACCACAGGCCTTAATGTACGTTTCCTCAGTTCACACTAGGGCTTTCATCCCGGGAATCTCGGTCTCGAAAATTTCGATAGTCTCGACGATTTTTTAGTATTTTCGAGACTCGAGACTAACATTTTCAGTCACGGGAATTACGAGACTTTTGAGACTTCAGTACCATAAAAACTGTATTAAATAATTTATTAAACCAATATTAAATTTTTATTATGTGTATGGCAATGGCAGCACCGTCGAGCATAGAGTAAAGCTTAGTATTATCTGTGGAGGTTGAATAACCTTATTGACAAATAACACAGATTTTGTCTACATATTATAAATGTAAATTGCTGTGCCCGAAAGGGTCCATGTGAACCATTACCTTATATTAAGATCTTGTTAACACATAATTATGATTGCAATAAAGATTGAATTATGGAACTATTCTGATTGAATTGAAATGGGGTTCGGACTTTTTTGTATGAAGACTGGCATGTCGACCCACCGCCATTTTTTTTTTAGAAATCGTGGCGCATGCTGAATGCGGCATGTGTCTAACAAAAAATATCAGTAATATGGTACCCCAAAATGTCACATTACCGAGATATTTGAAGGTTGTTTACCTCGACATATGACTACAAGGACAATCATTAAAAGTAGACTTATTACATGTCTATAAGCATCAGATTGTATCCAAATAATCGTTCCCAGGTTGATTATGATTATTAATGTTTATAGAAAGAGAGTAGGTAGATTACACGCTACTAGGAGCACGAGAATACTACTACAAATAATTATTTATCCACTAAATCGCATCGCAATGAAACGCAGTCGACATGTCACTATCGTGTGGCGGATTATGTGACATGTTACTCAGCTTGAAAACGTTTTTCAGCAGTAGTTAAACAAAAGGCAAAAGGTATGTCATTGACGTTAACATTTATTTATAACTGTAAGTACAATATCAAACATAAGTAAATATTAATACTGAGATGTGACATCTTAAAAGATTTATAATATATCTAACACGTATTATAAATACTACTATTCTACATAATCCATAAATTTAGCAGGAGGTCGGGTAGGGGTTCTTGATGCCGGGCCTAATCCATGTACCAAAGAAAGACATATACCAAAACACTTTTTGTTCATTTTATAATACGGTGGGATGAAAGACAGCCAACACGCGTGTGTGGTATTATTTGAAATGAGTTTTATTACTATGCGATGCGATTTAGTAGGCAAATAATTAATTGTAGTAGCGGTTTTTTCGTACTGTTAGACTAATAAGCTAAATAATAATAAGCGTATGGACGCGTAATGAGTCTATTTTTAATGATTTTTCATTGAAGTTATATATAAAGTATGTATATAAGAGTATGTAAGATTATGTAAATATATGGTGTAATATATATATATGGCCTATTTTCAGCAATTTTTATTAATTTTTTTTTTGTATTTGTGCTTTATTACTTTTTTTAAAGAAATTATAAAAGTTATTGTCTGTTTATATTTTTCTTGTTTTATTTCCGTCATTTTAAACCAAAAAACCCTCACAAATATTTTTGGCCGGCTAGATTAATGATGATGATGACTATGTGATGCACAGCGATTAAAAAAAAAAAATGGTGACGTCGATACGCCAGATAGGTTCTATCCCTTTTCATTGTGAAAAAGCGAAGTGGTACTAAGTAGGATACTGCTTAGTACCACTTCGCTTTTCGCATAAAGAGCTTTTTCTAATACGGGTTACTTTTGTAACAAAATTAGGATTAAATGACCTTTGTTTTTTACGTGCCCACTACAAAAATGAAAAAAAAACTGTAATAAAAGTTTTTTTTTTAATTGCGCTTGTTTATGAAAGTAACTACTTGATTAAAATATCTTGATTTGACTCTAATTGCATAGCTTATAAATAAGAAACGTAGTTTTGAAATAGTCTCGAAAGTCTCGTTTTTCCCGGGAATTTCGAGACCACACCTAGTCTCGCTTTTTTTTTCCCAGGACTCAGTAATGCATCGAGACTGAAAGCCCTAGTTCACACACGATTTGGTCAGTCAAAGTAAGAAAAGTGGCCCCGAGAATGTCATTGCCTTAGGGCCTCTGACAGGGTTAATCCGGCTCTGATTGCGTCATCTCGTTACGTGAAGTCGAATTAATGATATTTTGAAAAGAGTAACTGTTGAGTTTCTTGCCGGTTCTTCTCCTTAGGGAACGACCAATTTCGCACTAACTTCTGACGTTTTTAGGGTTCCGTAGCCGAATGGCAAAAAACGGAACCCTTATAGTTTCGATATGTCTGTCCGTCTGTCTGTGTGTCTGTCTGTCTGTCTGTCCGTCCGTCGGTATGTCACAGCCATTTTATTCCGAAAATATTAAGACTATACATGTGAAACTTAGTAGGTAGATGTATTCTGTAAACCGCTAAAAAAAATTAAAATAAAGGGGGGTCCCCATACATAGAACTAGAACTGAAAATATTTTTTTTCATGATACCTATGCGTGCGTGGTATCTATAGACAGGTCTTTAAAAATGATAAAAGGGTTTCTAAAACCACTTTTTCATAAAGTCAATCAAATGTGTCCCCCCCCCCCTCTAATTTCTATAATAATGGAGTGAAAAATCTAAAAAAATATAAGTCTGTAGATCTTAATGTAAACATTCAAATAAAATTAGTTTGAACGAAATCGGGTCAGCAGTTTTTGAGATATAGCATATTTTCTAAAATCGCAAGTATAACTTTGTAATTCATACAAACACTATGAAAAACAAAGTTATTTGGCGTAGTTGTAAAAATGTAAATGAGCTAGTTTTAAGAAATTTTTAAGGTTTTTTTTTTATTCATATTATATTTAATTTAAATAAATATACATATTGTATTATATTATTATAGTTACTACGGAACCCTTCATGGGCGAGTCTGACTCGCACTTGGCCAATTTTTTAACTGGATGCAGTTAAGTAGGCCTATGTAAAATAAAATATTTTGAGTTTAAATTTGAGTTTATGTGACCAACAAACAATCAAGATTGATAATATTATAAAACCATATCCATGTTGAAGTGATATCAATGAAGCCTGATACATTATCTTTATTGTTTCGGCTTTATCTTTGATATGAACACTTTGACACACAATTATTTTAAATATTGATAGTGATGACAGTGTCTTGTCTGTCCTTTCACTGATTCTAGTCTTCATTATGGCATTATAAAGATAATAATAATATCTTACAGAAACTGATAAAATCTATTTAGTGCATACATACATACTTTTTTATTGACAATATGTTCGCGTTTGACCACTATCTCACCTGATGTGTGATGATGTGATCGAAGATGGAGCACGCTTACCTAAAAGTAACCTATTCACTCTGGACTTAAAGACTCCTAGGTTGTAGCTATCGGGAAACACAGACTCCGGCAGGGAATTCCACTCCTTAGCCGTATGCACAATGAAGGTACTTTATACATTTTGACTGATTCATTGGAATGAGAGTCGCAAGCTACACATCTGAGGTCTGAGATTAATCGTTACTGAGATTTAATATCTGAATTTTCTCAGTGACGTCATTGATTCTGTATAGGTGATTTTTTTTATTTATGATAGGCTCGTGCTTAACACCATCTCACCTGATGTAAGCGATGATGTGGTTGAAGGCAAAGAACGCTTAACTAGAAGTAACTTATTCACTTTTGAATCACGGAAGGCCGCCGGCGGCCACAAAAACCAGCTTAAGTTGACCTCTAAAATCGAAAAAAGGAAAAATAATTTTAGAGGTCAACTTAAGCTGGCCGCCGGCGGCCTGCCGTGACCTGAGGGGTTAAGAGCTGTACGCACAATGAAAGTATTTCCAATAAGCTCGCCACTATTAAATCGAACTTTAACATAACTGGCGAAATAAGGGTGAGCTGTAGGTAGGTACATCTATTTCAGCCCTTTTAAAAATACTGACGTGATGATGTAGGTATGTATGATTTCTCAGATTTTTTAAACACCGAATATTTAAATGAAAATGCATAATTAAACAGCAATATGTTAGGTAGTGTTGCCGTTGTTAGGTAGTTGAGATCTCAGAACAATGTAACAGAGTCTGTTACATTGCTCTGAGATCTCAACTACCGTTTAATAAATAGCAATAGGATAATCGCTAATTGCAAGACTCTTGCGAGACTCTCGTTTGGGCAACACTAATGTTAGGTCTTCATAGGAAGTAAATTGTAGGAACCAGTTCTAAGTTTTCGTTCGTAACTTAGTTTAGTTGCCTCGCGTTGCGTAAACAAGCCAAGTTTATAATTACTCCGAGGCTTGCTTACTCACAGATGACAGAATGAAAACAAACCTTTAATGATCCAACATGGCGTATAATTTAATCCACACGACACTTAACGCCTCAACTCATTACATGCAACATTCAACTTTCTTTGACTCGTTATTCCAAATGGAACATCTTTGTTAACCACTCAATTTACAACCTTAATACGCAACAAAACAGAAATCAAAATGGTTAGTCAAAAAAGTGTGAGATACGATGTTTTAATTTCGATATCAACAGTAGCGTCATCTGTCGAGATCAATAAACGTTTTAATTCTAATGTTCTTTTTATAAATTTAGATAACGATGGAGTTATGTGACGTGCGCGCGCGACGCTCACTTAAAAACTTGTTCAGAGTCATGTTTGGTAAAGAAATATTGTTTGATTTTGTGTTTTATTTTGGGATTTCATTAGCATAATTGATTTAAAGGGTACGTTAAAAGTTTTACTTTTTCTTGAACTTCTATGGATGTAGTGATTTTGACATAAATATATTTATTATCTCCCTATTAGTACTTGTATGAGATAAGAGTGCTAAACTTACAGATTGCACCAAACGGTGGAAAATGAACCTATTCACTCTTGACTTCAAGACTCCCAGGTTATAGCAAGCAGGAAACACAGACTCCGGCAAGAAATTCTATTCCTTAGCCGACGCACAATGAAAGTATTCCCAAAACGTTATGTGCGTATGGGTGGGATGTCCACCGTGTAACGATGGCGCATCGCCGTTTGTCTTGTAGTCCGATCATGGAACGGGCTTGGCGGTATTAAATTTTGTAATTCTATAATTAACTCTTAGCTCTAAAAGAGATATTTTGAATACATTATACGCCCTGATAATAATTAAGGATCCAAAAATATTCCACACGACTGGATGTGGATAGATCACTTAAAAACCTGTACTTACTTAGAGATATCTAAATTTAGGTGGTGCCTTAAAGATTAGATTTCCTAGGTTACATTTTACAACTTTGTAACATATTAATAGAGAAAGTAAAAACTTTGTACCCTATTCTACAAAAAATAAGCAAAGGGGGTTATGAAATTTGTCACAGTAAGAATTTATATGGAGCTGGATTACAGAAGTCTAATATTTTCATAAAAATGCATAAAAAGTAACTCATATTACTGGCGTCATATTACTGACAATTTGTATTTATAATAAAAGTAAAAAAGAGCTTCGAAGCATCAAGTCTGAGTAAAGCTACGGAGGAACGGATGGTCGGACGGACGTAAGAAATCGTAGTTCCTTCCAGCGGAACTCCAAAATTGATATTTTTCAGCCAAAAACTTTTCGCTCACCAAAGCACATACTAACAGGGCTCTATAAGAAAATTATCACTTTAGTTTCAGGACTCCGTAACGTGTAGCACGGCAAGTAAGAATCGTGATAAAGCCTTTAATGTTGCTAACCTCATTTTCTTGGCCGTCAAGTGCCATTAAAAGTTTAAGCTTCGGCCTAGGATAGTCTGGAGACCTTAGTCGCCTTTATGACTGGATTTAGTGCCCTAATAAATAAGTGTAGCCATATTACAGATAATGTTTTTGAAACAAACTTTCTGTATTGTTTGCTGTTTGAGGATTAAAGACTGTAAGGATGAACTGCTTATAGTCTTTATGGTTTTGACATAACTTATAAGTAACTGTGTATTTTCATACTAACTGTAACGTCTTCTAACTAATATAATATTACGATTACAGATTTTTAAGGTAAAGATTAATTAAATAATGATGACTTAAATTGTCACAATTATGTACTTAATGAAGAGCTGGCAATTTTAATTCAGACTTTACATTATTTCATTTGCAGTATCTAAGGTACACGGTTAGCATATGTACTTATGTAGGTATTTACACCATTAATCGTTAGTCTCGACAAAGATTAGTGTAACCTATACGCTCTTGAAGGTATTTAAACCTCAGGTTAAAGCTATTAGGGAAAAGACTTCAGCAGCGAATTCCACTCCTTAGCTTTACGTACACTGAAAATCAATTACAAAACAAATCGATTGTACTGAATTAGGTATAGATATTTGAATCAATTGAACATTCCTCGCACAAGGTATTATGGAACTCATCAATATAAATATCTGTTTTTGTTTTTTCTAATTGTTTAAGCAATTTTTATACAACAAGTATATGCCAATTCTATCGTAACCTAACAAACAAAATATTATTAATTAAGAATTACAATTAAAAACAAAAACACAGATAAGTCTTGTAGTTTAGGAGCTTCAGATGAGAGAGATGATAGAAATTCATGAAATATCTTCCAAATGACAAGTGAGCAAGTTCCTCGCATCCCTTTCCCTAACAATACGCATGAATGCAGCATTATTTCTTCCGAAATCCTCGGTCGGCCAAACAAATAACCAAATCGGCTCCAAGTGCGATAGTTCAATGCGGACCGTTTTATCACGCGGTGGGTAGTACGAAACAAATTGAGATCCCCTGATATGTGTGCGTTACATAAATCTTCGCTGTTCGCGGGAATCCTACGAATTATCTTGTTTTTGTTTTATTTACGGTATTGCGTAAATATTTTTGTATTTTAGAAGGCCACTTTAAGATAGGTTAAAGTGGGGGCGGAGTTAGTGTGTCTTAGATAAGTTATGGGTATTGTAAAGTTTTACAATGACTTGGGTTTTTAAAAATTACACATACATTAGTAAATTAATATGTTTCTATAAAGAATTTTTGTCTGGAAACCCTAAAAACTATTTTATTTTTATTATTTTTGGTTTTTTAAGTATTTTAATTTATTTAAAAATAAAAGAGCAGTGATTACCCAGTGGTCGCAGACACTATTTGCAATTTGTAGATCGTAGATTTGATCGCAGACAGGCACATTACTTCGTTTAATTTACATCATCACTCTCATAACAGTGAAGAAAACCTTCGTGAGGAAAACGGCAAATCCTCTGACAAAAAATCCTAAGACTTGTGACATCTATCCACCCGCATTAGGCCCTCGTGGTGTGTTAGGGCCCATTTGTTCTCATAGAGAAGAAGCTAGTGTCCTAAGACTGAACGTTATAGGCTAGTTATAACATTGTAAAAGAAATATCTGGGGACACAATCTGTTGCAAAAAGCTTTCTGTACAAAAACTTTGTACCAAAAACATATACTGCCTGTATGTACTTAGTTAATTATCTCCACATGTACTTTCATCAATTTAAAAGTATATATTTCATACCAAAAACGCCAAAGGTTTGACAACAATCAAATGTAGAATTGTTATTTTAATGGAACATCGAACATGAAACTATCTCTACTAGCGCCATGTAAAAACGGTGTGGTGCCAAAACAAACATTTGTTGAACGCCTCTCACCGATAGATGTCACTACGTGTAGGTTGCTTCGAAAGCTGTTGAAAGGGAAATGAATGAGATGATATAATTAATGTTGACGGAGATCTGTATTATACACTCAAAAGATTTTATTAACCGTCTTCCACATCTTGGAAGGTAGACATAGATAAGATTTTACGGAATAAGCTCTGATACTTAACCGTACATTTATAGTTAAGAGCCACAGGCACGACTAATAAGTTGGTAGGTCGTGGGTTCAAACACAAGTAGATACATTATTATGTGAAATTTAAAAAAAATAAAAAAAAAATTACAAATCATCAAATGGGGAAGGAAAACATCATGATGAAACTGGCATGTCCCAGTACCGTACATCCTAAGACACAGGACACCGTCAACGCGCCCTAGGCCTGCGTGGTGAATTACGGCTCATTCTCTCTGAAAAACTAACCAGAAGCTGACCTGAACTTGCAGTGAAGGAAAGCTACAGGAAATCACTATTAAACATAACTTATAAAGGAGCACAACTATTTAATAATTTATCTTCTAACATAGAACATGTAAGCTCGTTCAACGGTTTTAAATCGCAGCTGCAAAATTATATTTTAAAAACTATTCTTACAATTAATCCTCATAATGCAGTTGCGGATGAAATTGCTGATTGAGTGGCCCTACTTTATACACAAACGTTATGATCGGGACCATTACGGTGACCTATTTTCAAATTTACATTTTATTTTATGTTTTCATGTAAGTGGCTTGTTGTCTTTTTTGAGACAGTATCATTAGAACTTAAAACGGGATATATACCATGTGTATTTTTTGTTTTGAGTTTCCGATATTTCGGCACTGTTGCAAGCGCCATGATCACGGATGAACTGAAGTAATTGGGATAAGTGTATCCCAGCAGCGCGATCATTATAGGCTGATTATTTATGCTATGTTTATATAAAATGAAAGTGCTATGATTAAAATACTGTTGCCACCTCAGTGACAGTAATATCACATGCGTGTCAAAAAACAAACATTAAAATAAATTGGAATTTTTATATTATTGAAAATTTGCGAATGTTAGGCCAACTCGAAAACTTTTCTCGTTTATTGAGATGTTTGAAAAAAGGCACTCTAAAAGTAAGTACGTTTCGTTTATCATTTTTCATATCTCGAGTCTCAGTTTAGAAACAAACTGCTTTCCATTATTTAAAATAATCTGTAATGTTTTTTGTGTTTTCTGAGGCATTTTATCTAAAAACTGAGATGTGAAAATTATCTGAAAACTTTAAATATAAACTTTATATACGTTCTTGGAAGCAAATACTAAAATCTTCGATAAAACTCAGATAATTTAAAAAGTGTGAAATTTGCTGTCTGCAGATCAGGGGAAAATGTAATGATAATTTTCTTCATTTTCGATTAATTCTAGTCATATCCACATAAGGCCAAAAACTCAGGTGTTATCTAGATAAGCTACCCAAACTGCTAGATATGACAATACTAAAAACTGAACTTAAAAGGAGTCGTTAGAAGATACTTTAACTGCACTTAAACAGCTTAAAACTTTAAGATAAAAGTAATGAGTTAAAGATTTGGTAACATTTTAAAACCACAAGCTTTTCACAAGAGTTAACTGATGGTTTTTTTATAAGTCCGAACTGAATTTTAACTAAACTAATGAATTATTCAATTGTAATTACGTGGAATTGATGTCTTTCGTTAGTAAAATGCCTTTACTTAAATTTAAGATTCTTTTTCCTTAAAGGCTGATTAGTTGGTTAAGATATATTTTTCTCCTGGGAAATTCTTCGAAGACAAGAGGTTTTGATTATCTATCTGATTTATTTACTTTACTTAAATAATAACTATTGGACTGAATGACTGACCATCTTAAAGAAATGTATATTAAGCTTCTTTAGTGTCGCCAAAAGTATCCCAAAAGTATCACCTTTAAAGTGAAACCGTTACTATACGAAATTATCAAATTTTACAGGAGAGCCAATATTTGAAACAGTTCAGTAGGCATCTTAATTTAGTCTAGGTAAGTCTAAGTACAAGTACTTTATGATTTCTTATGAGTTTATATGATAGATATCTGTTTACTGTATACATATGCTTTAGAATAGTTTTTCTTTATTTACTTACAATAAATATTTTTTAGATTTATATTTTGTTTGGTAACGATATGATTTAACGCTAGATGGCGAAAAAGACGATATTTTGGAATAATTACAAGTTTAACCTGCAGTTTATGTATATTTTAGATTGATGGTATAAATAACTCAATTCGTGAAAATTTTCGTTTAGTAACGGTTTTACTTTAAAGATGCGGTATGTTAAGATATTAGTCCCGTTTGTTATTTGTACATCCGTCCTTGACAGTCGTCACGGGTCAGAAGCATTGTTAATTTTAATTTACAATGCTCACACATAAAATACAAACAATACCCCTTCGCAAGTCTGGTGTTTACATAAGTCTTGCGAAGGAGTATTTTTTTATTCGGTAGGTTGTGGAGGTCCAATAAGAAGTCGTTTCATGTGAAATAATAATGTTTCATATGGAGCATCAGAAAAGAAAGAAAGAAAAAGTATTTATTGCTAACAGACAAACGACATGCTAACAATATTAAAATATTAAAAGCTTATCTGACATCCACAACCAGTAGGCGGTAGTAAACCTAATTTAAAGAAGTGACGTAATAGGATTGACTCTAACCTATGCTTACGTTCTAAGGCCACGATATCATATTAGAACTTTATCGCAACCCCGGGAAGCTAAGGCCCTGTCGAGCCTCGTGAAAAATTTATCACTGGAACTTGTGCTAAAAAAATAACTTAAAAATAAACATCGCAAAAACAAATATAATAAAATTTCAAACACTCAACACAAACACAGAGACTGTAGACATTCAGTACAACAATTCCGTCTTAAACACTGTTACCGTGGACAGAAATTATAGTTGGAAACCACACATAGATAAAATACTAAACAAAATAGATCGCTTTGTGTGTTTTAAAAAGAATAAGACAAACGATTAATCTGAAGACTGCAGTAGTTGCTTACCAATCATATGTAGCATCTGTACTCAGATTGGTCTTATAATTTGGGAAAACTCAGTAGCGGTGCAGAGAGTTTTTAAAGGACAAAAAATGCATCCGGGCAATCTGTGGAGCCCATTTTTTAGATAGTTGTAAACCATTGTTTCAAAAGCATAATTTATTTTGTTTAATTCATTTTCTTACTCATATAGTTGTATAAGTATTTCTCTTACTAACACATTACGGATTTTCTATATACGAAATAAAGTATACAACGTGTAATTTAAAGGGTATATACATACCAAGTGCACGGCTTCTTTGGATGATAATAAACGATATGGCAAGGGTTTTATAATCCCTTGCCATATCGTTTATTTATAATAGGGGTGCTGGACAGAAAACCTCCCCGTGTGCCCGAGAGCTGGAGTTCCTTTGCGGACACGTCCGGGAGGAAGACCAGTTTTCCGGGCCGGTGCACCCTGGGATACGGGCAACAACTCCTTCTTAGGAATCACTTACCTAAGGGGTCTTGTTGTTCGTATGCTAATATTCTGTCTGGAGGGGCCCAGAGGCGGCCAAAAGATAAGGAGGATCCCTTCTACGCGTGTCCCTCTGTGCAGCAGAGGGCCTCAGCGTTGGAGGTAGAGCGGGCTCGACGTGCACTAACCCTGCCGCCGGGCAGGCAGAAGCTCTGCTTCTGCCACCGCTAGTCTCGTAGCCCCGTTGATTGTCGCGGTCATGTCTCGTGACTTTTGACGGGAGACGAGGGTCTTGGCTTAATTGCCCGGACCGCGAGGAAGAAAACCTCTATAAAAAATTACCCCAAACCTCCAAGCAGCGGCGCATGGCGAGGGAGGTTGGTAGCTTGGCTCATGGGTAGCTACAGGGGGGGGTTAACGGGGAGTCATTAGTGCGAACCACTTTTTTCTTGGTTGGTTGGTTGGAACTTTATTTACTCGTGGGAACAAAAATGGAAACACTTAAAAACCCAAAAAAAGACGAGGGAAGGAGAGATGCGGGGTCGGATCCAGACTCTGCATCTGAGACGTTGAGCGTGGGGAGCTCTGAGGGCTCTGAGCGCAACAGGCAGAAGGGGCGAGCGGGGAACAGTAAGTTCTTCCGCAAGCACCCACGTCAGGAGGAAAGCCAGGGGCCATCCTCGGGTGAGGACGATTTTGCCTCGGCTCGAAAGATCCCAACAAGTATGCGGGGTAAGGGCCGAGAAGAAAAGAGCAGAGGAAGAGGGCTCGCGATTCAGAAGGTGGCTGAGCGGGCTGAGACAAGCCGAAGGGTAGTCGTCTCCGAGTCCTCTTCTATTTGCGAGTTGGAGGAAGCCAACTCCGAGAAGGGAGCGCTCGGCAAACTGGAGGAGGCCGTGACTGCGGCATTTAAGAAGGTGGCCCTAAAAAAGCTTAAAAGCTCAAAAGCCAGGGCCATATCAGAGGCCACGGCCTCAGTATTGGCGGCAGCAAGGGCCGTCGGTTTCGCTCCCACCTCGTCAGCTTCGGACGAAGTGTCCAAGCTGCGGGAAGAGGTCGCCCGACTGGCAGGTGCCACGGAGCTTCTCCAAAAAGAGAATGAGAGGCTTCACGCAGAACTAGTGGCACTCCGGGGAGCCCGCCCCGAGGAGGTGCCCGAAGATGGGCAAAAGCAGGTTGACATGGATGGGCAAGACCAGCTCAAGCAAGATCAAGTCCTCCGACTGATACAGAAAGAGCTGGCCGCCTTTCAGGCACGGTTCTCCGTGGTGGAAGGTATCGTCCTGCGCCCTCCGTTAGCGGCGGGTAAGGCGGCAACAGCCCCAAAAACCACATACGCGACTGCTACGGCAGTCGCGGCTGGGCCAGCTGCACCGACGACGGCGAAGGTGCCCCCGGCAAAGGCGCCCCCAGTGAAAGCAGCCTCGGCGAAGACACCCCCGGCGAAGGCGCCCCCGGCGAAGACGACCCTGGTAAAGTCACCTTCGGCTGACCCCATGCGATCGGGCAAGCGCCATTCCGGTGGACCCAAAGCGGCGACACAGACTGAAAGTCAGTCGTCTCCGCCTCACCCTGCTGGTTCTCCTGCAGTCAACGCCGAATGGCAAGTGGCCGGGGAGAAGAGGAAGGCGGGCAAGGCAGCCAGGGCGGCAAGGAAAAGGCAGCGACGTAAGGAGCGTAGCGTCGCGGCTAGACTGCGCGCCCCGAAGACCGCAGCAGTAATTATAACACTGCAGCCGGAGGCGGTCAGAAAGGGCGTGCAATACCGCGATGTGCTCGCAAAAGCAAAGGAGGCGGTGAACCTCCATGAGCTCGGCATCGCTGAGGGCCTCCGGGTCCGGGTCACTGCAACGGGGGCCCGGATGTTGGAGATTCCTGGTGTTGCAAGTGGCCCTACCGCTGACGCCTTGGCGGAAAAGCTCAGGGCGTCCTTAAACGCGGAAGAGGCCAGAGTGTCCAGGCCTACTAAGTGTGCAGACATGCGCATTACGGGCCTGGACGACTCCATCACGAAGGAGGAGGTGGTGGCCGCCATAGTCAGGGCGGGTGGGTGCTCCGCCGAGCAAATAAGGGCAGGCACTTTACACCCTGACCACTCAGGCATGTCGACCCTTGTGGTAAGCTGCCCTGTGGCGACGGCCACACAAATCACAAAGGACCGAAGGCTCCTGGTAGGCTGGGTATCTGCACAGATAAAACTGCTGGAACCCAGACCTCTGAGGTGCTATCGCTGCCTAGTGGGTGAGCACGTGGGCATCCACTGCACCTCGGAGGTTGACTGCAGCTCCTTATGCTTCCGCTGCGGTCAGCCCGGACATAAGGCTGGCTCGTGCAATGCCGCGCCGCGCTGCCCAATATGTGCGGCAGCTGGCAAGCCAGCCGAACACCGGGTTGGGAGTAAAGCCTGTGCTCCCCCAGCCAAGGCCAGGGGCAATGCTAAGCGCTCCACCACCGCCGTCTCTGCTGCAGCTGCTGCCCCAGTAGCCGCCGCTGCCGCCGTTGCTGCCGCTGCCACCGCTGCTGCCGCCGCCGCTTATGATGTGACAGGGCCGTCCCAGGGCTCAAAGGAGGGGGCTGAAATGGACTGTCAATAACGGCTCCATTTCGCCTCCTCCAGGCGAATATCAACCACTGCGCCGCCGCCCAGGATCTTTTGCTTCAAAGCATGGCGCAGTGGTCGATCAATGTCGCCGTGATCGCCGAGCCGTACCGTATCCCGCCCAGGGATCACTGGGTGGAGGAACTTAGTGGCTCGGTGGTCATAATTTCATCGGCCGCCGCCGGTACCCCATCCCTCGAGGGTGTCAGAAGAGGCCGGGGATGCGTGGCAGCCCGGTTCGGGGAGATTGCCGTGGTGGGAGTGTATTTCTCTCCAAACCGAACTCTCGCCGAATTCCACAACTCCCTCATGGAGCTGAGTGTCGTCGTCGCCGGGTTCCGTACCCTTCCTGTGCTTGTCCTCGGGGACTTTAACGCCTAGAATTTGGTTTGGGGTTCCCGGTATACGGACACACGGGGCAGGATGGTAGAGGATTGGGCGCTGGAGACAGGCCTAGTCGTCCTGAACCGGGGTTCTGTCCCCACGTGCGTGCGGATGCAGTGTGAGTCAGTGGTGGATATTTCGTTCGCCAGCCCTGCTCTGTCGCCACGTGTCGTTGACTGGCAAGTCATGGAGGGGGTGGAGACCTATTCGGATCACCGGTATATCCGGTTGGACGTCTCGGCCCAGACCCCAGACACGCCGGTCAGACAGGCCCTGAGTGGCCCGCGGTGGGCGCTGAGGCAGCTGGACCGGGAGCTTCTCCTGGAAGCCTCAATTGTACAGGCCTGGGTGGCATCACCGGACAGGCCTGCTGACATCAACAATGAGGCGGAATGGTTCCAGGAGGCCATGTCTGAAATATGTGACATGGCAATGCCTCGGGTCCGGCCAGGACGTGCCCGGCGCCAGGTGTACTGGTGGTCGCAGGAGCTAGCTTTACTTCGCAAAGCTTGCGTCGTGGCGCGACGCCGGTACACCAGACACCGCAGGCTGCGCATCCGGCCTGCAAATGCGGAGGCCAGAGAGGCGGAGCTGTACGAGGGGTATAGGGCAGCGAAGACCGTCCTCAAAGTTGAAATCCGGCGGGCCAAAGATCTGGCCCGCAAGGAGATGCTGGAGACTCTTAATCGGGACCCGTGGGGACGTCCATATAAAATGGTGCGGGACAAACTCCGCACCTGGGCTCCCCCGCTGACACAGAGTCTCCGGCCCCAGGTAGTAGAGGACGTGGTGAGCGCTTTGTTCCCCTCACAAGGTGGGCATACTCCCCCACCCATGGCTCCGCCACCTGCGGTGTCCGACGCGGGCCACAGTGTTGACGACGACAACGTTCCAGAGGTGACCGAGGTAGATCTGAGAGTGGCGGTACGTAGGCTGAATACCAAAAATACCGCCCCGGGACCCGACGGCTTACCTGGCAAAGCCTGGGTCCTGGCCTCGGAGGCTCTCGGGCCTCGACTGTTAGGGCTCTTCAACGCATGTTTGGAGAGGGGCCAGTTCCCGCTTCGTTGGAAGACGGGAAAACTGGTCCTCATCAAGAAACCGGGGCGCCCTGCGGACACTCCGTCCGCATACCGGCCTATTGTGTTGCTCGACGAGGTGGGCAAAATCTTTGAAAGAATTATTGCAAACCGCCTCGTCGAGCACCTGGAGAGGGTGGGGCTGGATCTTGCGGATAGCCAGTTCGGTTTCCGCAAGGGGCGCTCTATGGTGGATGCCATCATGCGTGTGAGGGCTCTCTCGACAGAGGCTGCGGTGTCCCGGGGTGGGGTCGTCTTGGCGGTGTCTCTCGACATCGCCAATGCCTTCAACACCCTGCCCTGGAGTTGCATACGGGAGGCACTCCGGTATCACCGGATGCCGACCTACCTCTGTCGTGTAGTCGAGGCCTACCTGACGGACAGAGCCGTCATCTACCCTGGTCACCAGGGAGAGTGGAATCGGTGAGAGATGTCGTGCGGTGTCCCACAGGGATCGGTTTTGGGGCCACCCTTGTGGGACATCGGTTACGACTGGGTGTTGCGCGCCGACCTCCCTACAGGCGTCAGTGTAGTTTGCTACGCTGACGACACGCTGGTCCTGGCGCATGGGGGGTCGCACGAGGCGGCGGCCGAACTGGCGATGCGAGGGGTTGCGACAGTCGTAGAGAGGATCCGGCAACTGGGACTCGAGGTGGCCCTGCACAAGTCCGAGGCCATGTGTTTCCATGGCCGTCGGAACGCGCCACCTTCGGGTTCCCAAGTAACGGTGGGAGGAGTTCACATCGGCGTCGAGACGACGATGAAGTACCTGGGACTCGTCCTCGACAGCCGGTGGAACTTCGACGAGCACTTCCGACGTTTGGCTCCAAGACTGGACCGGGCGGGGGCTGCACTCAAGCGGCTCCTACCCAATCTAGGGGGGCCAAACGCCTCCTGCCGGAGGCTCTATGCGGAGATCGTGCGGTCCATGGCCCTCTATGGGGCCCCTGTGTGGGCGCTGAATTTGCAGCGGCGACCAGCTAGCCGGCTGGTAGCGTCTCAGAGGGTCATGGCTATCCGGATGATCCGGGGATACCGCACGATCTCTGGGGAGGCGGCGAACCTCCTTGCCGGATTGCTGCCGTGGGATCTGGAGGCGGTAGCCCTCGCGCGCGTGCATACTTGGCGCGCAGAGGTGCTAAGCCGGGGTGAAACTCCGTTACCGCGGCAAGTCGCGGCTCGACGGATAGAACTCCGGCGCCATCTCACGGCAGCATGGAAAGAGCGGCTGTCGCAACTGAAGGCTGGGCACGCCGCAATCGCGGCGATAAGTCCCCTCTTTGAGGAGTGGCTGGAGAGAGGCCATGGCGTCCTCACCTTCCACCTGACGCAGGTGCTGACCGGACATGGCTGTTTCGGGAGGTACCTGTTTCGGATTCAGCGGGAGGACACGCCCGGGTGTCGTCATTGTGAGGACCACCTGGAGGACACGGTGGAGCATACGGTGGAGGTGTGCCCTGCTTGGGCGGAGCAACGTCGTGTCCTCGTAGAGGCGGTCGGCGGCGGCGACCTCTCGCGCCCTGCTCTGGTTCAGACTATGGTGCGGAGCGAGAGGGAATGGGATGCGGTCGCCTCCTTCTGCGAAGCAGTCATGCTAGCGAAGGAGGAGGCTGAACGCGCGAGGGAGAGGCAACTCTCTTTCTCGCACCCCAGCCGCCGCGGGAGACGCCCCGGGCGTCGGGGATCGCGAGCCGATTTCCGGCCACCGTAGGCGCGGGCCTGCGGACGGCGAGCAGGGGTCGCTCACCGTCCGGTAAGGACCAGGCCCGTGTCGGCGGCGCGTCGTGTTCCACGCGCGCCTCAAAGAGCTGTCAACACCAGCGACGGGGCCTCATAGGGCCATTGCCTGCCGGGGTTTTGCGGGAAAGTTCTACCGAGTTACCGCGGCCCCGGAAATTTAGGGCAGCCGAAGGAACAGGGTGGGTTTTTAGTCAGTAGAAATCTGACACACCCTTCCGCTTGACCCAGAGCGGAAGAAGTCATTCGATGATTTTCCCATCCCAAAAAAAAAAAAGGGTTTTATAATCCTATGTCTACATATTATGTGAAGTATAATAGAAATTTCTACAAATAAATACAAATAAAAAAAGAAATACATTGATACCAGAGGCAGAATTTTCAAATTTAGAAGAACGAAAAGAATCACCGTGTTATTGGCAAGTGACGTGGAAAGTTATTGACCCTCATAGTGCTGTGACACGTTTGATATTACTGGTATTCAAGAAACATATGAAACCTATAATTTGGTATCAACTCAAGTTATTTTGTGCTGAAACTGTGCATAGAGACTCCATACCAGATGTTGTCTTCAGCCCTTTTGGATAGATATGGGGTTTCCTTTACACGTTGTATAAAATACTGTCCTTACCATATTTTTGAAACATACATCTTTGTTATGATGAAACATTATAACTTATTTGAAAAAAAAAACTGTTACAAAACAAACAGCAGAACACGACACAGATAAATTCAAATTACCACAGATAAAGTTAAAGCTGTTTAAGAGAAATATACATATACTGCATGGCAATTATTATATTTAACCATTTGCCGAATAACATTCAGGATTTATCATTGCCCCTATTCAAAAGATTATTGTTCAGATGGTTATTAGAAAAATGTATAGTGTTATAGTGTTCAAGAATACTTAAAAGATAAGTGACTAGTAATAAAATAAAATAAATCACAGTTTTTAGAACATATGCTACAATTACAATACTATTCATGTATTATTATTAAAATACAATTTTAATGTTATAAATTAATTATTTAAGATCTAGATATTTTTGCTTTTAAGCTTTGTGTTTATTTTTTAAGACATATTTGTACGCCATATCATGGCAGGATATGCTGGTAACCAGGAATTGTAACATCTATTATACCACATTCTGACAAATAAATATTTTGATTTAATTTAAATTTCCATACGAAAAAATAATTTTCAATTATCCTGTGTTTAAATTTATAGGTAACCGCCATTAAGAGCCACAGAGCCGCCATAAGCCTGATTAATCAAAATCTTAAATAGCAATTAGATGTTATTCCAACGTCGAAATATTTGTTAGGGTAGCGAAATAGGGCACTCATCGCTTACGTTGCACTTGGGGCTTGCCACAAGTCTGAAACAGAGCGGATTCGGGTGGAATCTGATGCTTGTAACATTCACTTACAAAAGGCTTGACCCATTGTTACAAACCTAAGTAGTAGCTAAAAATCCAATAAATTATCATTTATTGATTGATTAATTGCTGAGCTTAAAATTCTAAGTTGAGCTATACCTACGTTATGTGACAAATGCTCACACTGTCTGAACAGACCCACTTAAATATGTGTGTATCTGTCTCAAAAGGTAATCTCAGACATTAACCCACATTAGGCATGCCGCAATTGCTGCGATAAGTCCCCTCTTTGACGAGTGGCTAGAGTCCTCACCTTCTGCCTGACGCAGGTACTGATCGGACATGGCTGTTTCGGGAGGACTGTTCCGGATACAGCTGGAGGATACGCCCGGGTGTCATCATTGTGAGGACCACCCGGAGGACATGGTGGAGCATACAGTGGAGGTGTGCCCTGCTTGGGCGGAGCACCGCCGTGTTCTCGTGGAGGCGATCGGCGGCGACTACCTCTGACGCCCGGCTTTGGTTCAGACGGAGGATGAGAGGATGGAGTGAGAAGGATCCATCCCATATGCAGTCGCCTCATTCTGTGAAGCAGTCATGTTAGCAAAGGAGGAGGCTGAGCGCGTGAGGGAGAGACAACTTTCTTCCTCCCGCCCCAGCCGCCGCGGGAGACGCCCCGGGCATCGGGGATTACGTGCCGATCTCCGGCTACTGTAGACGCGGGCCTGCGGACGGTGAGCAGGGGTAGCTCACCGTCCGGTAAGGACGATAGGGCTACTGCCTTACGGGGTTGCGGGAACGCAAAAGCAGCTTTAGTCAGTAGAATTCTGACACTCCCTTCCACTCCACCCACAGCGGGAGGAGACATTCGATGATTTTCCCACCCAGAAAAAAGACATTAACCTACATGATTTTCATATGATTTGATCAGTACAGATTGTATGGACTTCAAAAGAGACTTCGACCTCTGAGTTTGTTTCAGTTTTTCTTCCCAAGGTAGTCAAGAAACACCGGCCTCTTTTTGTTTTAATTTATGGAAAAATTTACACGTTTTAAGGAGGGCTATATAACAACCAATGTAAAATAAATACCCTCTCATAATCTGGGGGCACGGCAGTGCCCCCGCCAAGTCGAGCAAAAAAGCGGCACGGCCGTACCATTCTTTTCTCGAAGCAACTCAGGCCATTTTCGACCCCCTATAACTAGATCACCACCCAGAAAAATCTTTACCGTTTTAAATAAATAGATTGACTTGGCAATCGCAATAAACAATTTAATTTATATATGTATTACTTGTGAGATATATTGTGTTTTCATGCGATGGCCGAGTTAATCTATTTATTTAAAACGGTAAAGATTTTTAATATTGATATGGTCACTATAAGATGTCGTTAGGTTAGATAATTACGTAACAACTTAAGACAGAAGGTCCCTTAAATAGGGACTGAATAAATTAATAACCGACTTGATATTACATGGATCTCACAACTTTTTACGGTAGAACTAAGTTGCGAGACTTGGGTTTTTGACAAGTATTGTTTTTTATGGGATATATTTTAAGCTTGTCAAAAGCGGTTATTAAATATATGGGCACAAACAATGAGTTAATTAATGCGTGTTTGTAGCTATTTAAGGAATCATAAACGAATAATAGAGGTACAATAAGAAAATTTATGATCAACTTATTATATTGACTAGCTTTTGCCCGTGACTTCGTTCGCGTGAGAGATTGAGATCCGTTCAGTACTTTTTGCGTGAAAGAGCAACAAACATAAATACACCCTCACAAACTTTCGCATGTATAATATTAGTGGCAAGGATAAGGGCCCGCAAAACGTTTGATTATATTCGTTCGTCATACAGGAAAACAAGGCATTTTAATGTCTCTCGCAGTCGATCCTACGGGCTCCCAAATTAATATAAACATCATTTGGAATAATGTGGACCAAATATTTTTTTTTGTGGTGGGTGTTGATAGCTGCTCCACAGTATTATAGTGTATATTTTATACCTAAGTTGTTCCATGTGGCCATTTTGTTTCATAAAAAAACAGTAAGCCTGGCCTTGAATACATTCCAACCAGGATTTTTACTACAGTGCTTATGAGAGAAATAAAAGGGTTAAGTTAAATCATATTCAAAAATATTGCTTAATAGTTTCTTATTCTGAAAAATCTTTATAATGACTTTTACATCTGAATCTTATTCCGTTCTGTTTTTCCAATACTGTTCTCATCTTTCAGAGAAAAATTATAACAGCACCTTAGTGATTCTCCTTGACCTTCAACTCAGTTTACCCGATATAAGCTTCCAACTTAATGCTAGTCTCCAAAAACCTGATTCTGGCCGTGTGCCACGAAGGCAGGTTATTAACACTACGTGAACACTTGGCACATGCCGGGTGACAAATGAAGCCGACATTATGAACGAACCGCTCATATTTTCAACTAATATTGTGCACCCGCGATGGCGGTCGGACGAAAAATTTGATACTATTTTGTGGTATTTTGAGCCGGTTTTAATTAAAAAAGCAATCTCAAATAAATAATAAAAATGCTTCCAGAAAGTAGAACTATTCTGTAATGTTTTCACTATGTAATGGATGTTCACTTCGGCGCCATTCGAATTTAGAACTGATAGAATTACACTTTAATGAACAATCAGGCCATTTAAATTTCTTGCTATCCTGTGATTAGGTACATGGTAAATCAGAGTAGGTCAAAGAAATTAGTATGAACTTGAGCATTGTTATACAGTATGTTAACTAACAGAGGGCGTTCCCGTTAACCCGCAATAGTATAAGCACATCAGTTAGATCAGCGCACACGCGGCCCGTCATTCATAAATAAATAACACGTTGCCGTCCTTCAAGTCCGCGTGTACAGAGTGTTTCTTTTACGTATCAATTTAACATTTTTAGTGAATATTTTAATATAAAAAAAACATTTTGTTTTCGAATGGTAATATTTTTTAGCATGTATGGATGCTATACTATTGCGGGTTAACGGGAATGCCCTCTGTTAGTTAACATACTGTATACATAACCCATTTTTTTCAGGGTCTATATATTTCCACACGCGCCTTAAAGAGTATTTTCCCACCGAAAAAGAAGCAAATGATAAGAAGGTCTGTTTACAAAAAAACGGTTCATGTTTATTTTGTGCCTTTATTTTCCACTTCCAAACCCAAACCGACTTCACAAATTAGTCTAATGTAAACACTTTCAAACTGCAATGCCAATATACCTACATCAAAACAGTCATAATTTGGCGTCCGAATACATTACCCATCTTAACTGCCGCGCCGCCGCTCCCGGGATTAGAGCTGGGATCAACGAATGCAATTCCCGGGACTAGCTCGCGCCAGGCATAGGATCCCGTTTATTGACCATTAGTAAGGTCCGCCATGGTGTTTTCTGCTTACACTTTGCTATATGGTACTGACATAATAATGGGACTATTTTCAAATTATGGTGACTTAGTGATAATCGCTGGCGGTGGATTAGCTTAACCGGTATTAGGAGGGAAAGGCTAGTTATGTTGTTGGATAGTGATGTTGTTTAGATAACATGTTTAGTTATTAAGCAGATTATTTTGTATAGGTTCTGTACAATGTTTCCACGGATTAGCACAAAATTTGCCTAACCATAAATTTAAACAGAACATTGGCTTAGACGTGCCCAACGTACAAGATACACTAGCACCAAGACTTTACGATGCTACGACGTGGTTGTCGCATATTTTGATATAAATAATAAAGGTACGTGGTTTATTTCGCGGCTCCTTATCATTTAATACAGCATTTTGAATGTCTCGCGCGTTTGTATGTCGCTGTTTCGAAGCTAATTTCTAATACATTGCTACCGTAACTTTTCTTAATTTTTTCGTTATTACTTATGACAGGCATCAAAGGCCTATAGAAAATACTGTACATCAATGACACATATTACTGTATACTGATACAATATAATAATAGGTACATGTTATGCAATAGCCCCGTGCTCATAAAAGTTTCCCAAACATTGTGGCCTCTTTATTCCACATAGTTCTAAGAGGTAAATTAAACAACAGCAAAACTTTATCGAATTAATCTGACCGTAATTCAAACAACTAAGGAAAATGACAAGAAGTATTAAACCATTCTAGAATTATAACTTTAATCAGACCTCAAATGAAAGCTCTCATGGCGACTATGAAACTTCAGAAACTATGTTTCATAGTTGGGCACTATTAAAATGGATATAAACCCACTGTTTTCTACACAGGGAACGCTCAGAAGCCGGCGAGTAATCAAAGAGGCGTAAAATTTGTTAGATATCCGGCCTAAACTAACTTTATGGGGTAAGACAATGATTTAGAGAAACTAGATGTGCTATGAAGGAATATTATGAGATTTCCGCTCCGTAACAAATGTTGGGCCTACAATGAGTGTACCGAGTTTGGGTGATTCTTAAAATGCACTCACGATACAGGAGAAATACTCGTATCAAGTGTGGGGCAATGTTTTAAAAATCTATAAGCATGAAAGTTATGGGCAATCATATCATTGATTGTCAACCATATTTTCTTAATTTAGTTTCTAACTAGGATGTTACACTAACCTGCACGACAGTAGTAAAATACAAGGTTATAAAAGAAAGAAAAAGTATTCACTGTTACAGAAATGACAAACCTACATACAAATTGTTAAATTATTTGATATTGTATTTTTATCACCATATATTCGTGTTGTAATATTAATTTAAATGTAAATTGTGTTTCAGAAAATTCTTGTAACAAAAGCTTAATAAATAATATTATTTATATTATTCTTTTACTTGAATTTTAATGATAAGGAATTAATGATAGACCATAAAATATATAAATTGTCATCGTGTTAGCGTTAACGTCTTTACCTAGTATGAATCTGTGCTATGAGCGGGCTCCAAAATAGTTCCAAAAACGCTGGGTAAATTAAAGAATGGGATAGTACGCTCTTTTATCTTATTAAACCTCTATGCTAAGATTGGCCAATGGAAGTCAAAGCGTTGACACAGGTGACGGTCGTTTAGAGATATATACAACGTGTAACGGTAACCTCATATCTATCCAAAAGGGCTGAAGACAACATTTGGTATGGAGTCTCTATGCACAGTTTCAGCACATAATATCTGACTCAAAGAATTGATACCAAATTATTGGTTTCATATATTTCTTGAATACCAATCATAACAAACGTGTCACAGCACTACGAGGGTCAATAACTTTCCACGTCACTTGCCAATAACACGATAATACATTTCGTTCTTCTTAATTTGAAATATTCGGTCTCTGGTATCAGTGTATTGGAATTTGTAATAAGTTCTACACACGTAGACTTAGGATTACAAAACCCTTGCCATATCGTTTGTTATCATCCAAAGAAGCCATGCACTTGGTATGTATATACCTTTTAAATTACATGTTATATTTCGTTTATTAGTGATTGTAAGAATTGTTCATTGATGTTAAAAGCTGAACGGTCGATATTTCGTACGATGCATCGTGAGATCCATTTAGTTATTCCATAAAATATTTTAAGGTTATGTATGTATATTGTGCAGGTATCCGCAACTCCACGACCAACCGCTTTTAAGGTAATGCAGATAATCTATCTGAAGAGTCTCTTGCACTTTCAGATTGGTTAAATAAATCACCGGTCTGTATTTTCATGACCGGCTACTAACCTTTTCGTCGAAAGTCGCTCCCACATGAGACTACGCTTACAACCCCATCTAGTCACATCCAATTATAATCCCATACATACAAGTAAAGCAAGATTATTGCAGAAACTTGGTTTCTTCCCACTCTATTTGCGGCAATGTTTATGGGCCATTACGTTGGAAAACCAGTCGTTATAGTAATGAAAACAGAGTGGTCGGCCGTCTCATTATCATTGGATAATCTGAGACCAAGGGGATGGAACTTTCATACTTAGTAGTTTAAGATATTAAAGTGTAGTGTACTGTGGATTAGATACGTGATTAGTTCGTTTTGTTTTGGTGGGTCCATGTTTTTCGGCTTACCTATGTGTGTGTGGTTACCTACATAAGTATACATTCATATGTGTTAAAGTTCCTGGTAAAGGAAATGTAGTTGTCAAGTATATCTATTATTATCTGAATTAAATATCGTTCAGAAACAGGCGGCTATTACAAAGTTCTTTCGAAACCATACAGCGACGATTTCTTTTAAATATATGAATATGTGGGTAGTTTTAGATGTTGTTGTAGTATCTCGCTCCTATTAGGCTACGATGAGCCTAGCATGATCGTTAGATTAAAAGGAAAATAAATAAAGAGAAAAAATATATTATTAAAGTTCCTTTGGAGGCTCTTGAATTTATATACATATATGATATGATATATGAGTAGTCTCTTGCAGGCCGACAGCTAATTACGTGCGTTACCTGTAAGGTTACAGTATTTGCGATGCTTGAGGGTTTCAACACCTACAGTGGCAGTAATGGTCGCCGTGGATCTCGTGTCTCACACTAGAGTCCTATCCGCATTCCATGATACCCACTTCATCTGGTATATTCCCATCGTTACGTACCAAGACGGGAGGTTCTATTACCACTGGTACGCCAGCGGTGACTAAATCGCGACTAGTAATACAATTGGTACTGGACCGTTGTGCTTACGCCCTGCACTGCATGAGAGTGCCTATGGTGGATGACGGGAATGCCTTAAGTCACAATCCGGACTCCTATTCCCCTACAGCCAGCGGCGCGCACGCTCAGCACTATTTGATGAAGTTATTTTATCTTTACCAGGGAATTCCAGA
Organism: Tholera decimalis; assembly: GCA_943138885.2. Taxonomy (NCBI): domain Eukaryota; kingdom Metazoa; phylum Arthropoda; class Insecta; order Lepidoptera; family Noctuidae; genus Tholera; species Tholera decimalis. Next base: position 10,051,581 of record OW964554.2, read on the forward strand.
CAATACTGCAGAGTGGCATATCTTTCAAAACAGAAAATCTGCTACTAGTTGTAGGTCTTGAGACACTGCAGAGGTGGTGCTGGCGATGTTTAAATAAAATCGCGGAACTTAATAAACTCAATTTTATTGTAAGCGAAAAAATACAAGATGGTTCTGCGCAATTAACAAAATATCGACTGTGGCGCGTAAGCTCGCGTTCGATGGCAGACTGGCGGGGGGCCTATGTGACACGCAGGCCACGGCTCCACACTTCTTAAAACTTAGCTTTTAAACCCGACGCCGCAACTTCCAAGTATGTCATGATGCGCCATCCAGAACTGCCTTCAGCGGTTATTTCTCCTTCTTTCAAGGACCACGGCCGTATAACATGGCTAATGAGTTGCATTATATCTATCCCAATACGAATAGGGAATGTAAAGGGAAGATCACTAAATGGCTTCTTGGGCTTAAGTATGAGGAGACAGAAAGACTACTTAAACACAGAGACTTTTGAGGTCAAGGTACACACATACTAGCACATGACACACACAAGCACACACACACATATACACACACACATTCACACATGCACGAAAACGTTTTCAAAACTAACACACTCCCTTAATTTCCCTAAGTTTCCAATTTGACCTGTTCTGTAATGTGTCTGGGTTAAGGTGGCCAGGAAACCCGTAACACAAGTTTTCTTAGTATGGGCTCCTGTCTCCCTACCAAAAAAAATTGTTGAAAGAAATTTTGTTTAATAAATAAATAAAATTCATTTATTGCAGGCACGCAGGCCCATATAAAATCAAATAATATTTACATTAATTCTATTCTAAATAACATTCAATAATAATAAAAATACATCGACTATAATAAAAGAGTTAAAACATAATTAATTAAATAGGTACTACTACTGCTAACTTAATTATTAATAAACTTACACAACTAACTGAGATGCCCGGGTGGAATCCCCGATGATGGTGACACTCATCATATGACTGCATGCAGATTCACTCATCCAGTGAGCCAGCATCGGGGAGTCCCACCGGTCGTCCAGCGTTCGCAGGATGGTGTTGGGACTGCCGCGCGTTCGGTGCAAGATAGATGTATAGAGGTATGTATCTTGTGGGAGAAAATAAATAAATAAAAAATAAAATAAAATAAATAAAACTAATTACCTATAGCTACTATAGTAAACTCGCTGCGTATAGGTACATACAACAACACATAACTAACTAGCGAGCGCGTCGCTAACATTAGTGTTGTCAAAGCGTATTGTGCTACCCAGCTACTGAATTGTGCAGCGGGCCTAGACAAAATCCATTTTCTGTAAGCTTTAACGCCAACGGAAAAATTAAATTGTATGGAGTTGACATTTACTAACACGTGACAATCACGTGACATGTGGTTAGCAAATGTCAACTCCATACAATTTAATTTTTCCGTTGGCGTTAACGCTTACAGAAAATGGATTTTGTCTAGGCCCGCTGGTCAGATATGCAGTCGTTCATGTAAAACACTAATACTAACTGCATCCGGTTAGTCTGGCAGCCGACTCTAACATAATTGAGAAAAGGCTAAGCAGTATTTTTTTTGTTTTCTTTTATTGTTGATAGGGTTGCGTTTGACCACAATCTCACCTGATGTTAAGCGATGATGTGGTCGAAGATGAAGCACACTTGCCTAGAAGCAACTTATTCACTCTTGACTTAAAGACTCCCAGGTTATAGCTATCAGGAAACACAGACGCCGGCAGAGAATTCCACTCCTTAGCTGTACGCAGAAGGAAACTATTCCCAAAACGTTTTGTGCGTATGGCAGATGTCTGCAGAGGTACATCACATTATCTCTGTGAGGACAGGTGGCTGAATAAATCTGTATACAAACGAGTCTTTGTAAAAACGTTCAATTCATCTGTCGAACACGATAGACAAAACATGATTCTAGATCAATGTGTCAGTATTGTGCAATGAGTAGCGAAAGGCTGATAAACTTACTTGATATTTTGCAACAGCTAAGACTAAGACTGTACCAATCATAAGATTATGCTTTAAAGTATAAACTTTAAAGCATAGTTTTTTTCATTGTATTTTTCAGGCTCACTTCACAAACCGTGGCTAAAAATCATAACAAACAATGACTAATAGCAAAATAATCCTGAAAATTCATCAGTTAATAAAACCTACAATAAGTTCCACTAGCAGCTTTTATGCACGTTTATACTGGCAGCCTTTTTCTCCAGTCCCGATTACCTCAGAAAACTTCCTGTCTTTAGAAACAAATCCATCTCCTTGAAACCTTTCTCCTATTCAAACACTTAAAAAACTCAACGACCAGCGCAAACTTTCCCGTTTTAAGAAATTATACGTAGTCCAATTACATTAAACTAAAATAAATGGTGAAATAAAACAGAGGAATCCTTATTAAGACCCCCACTTAGGCAACATCTTATCTGTGGTAATCCTGGACGCGACTAAAACGTTAGGTCTAAAACACAGTGATATATAGCGAGTGGTCTGAGTTTAAACTCAGATTAACTTAGATTCAGTCGGTGGAGTTAATTTGTTTTTAGCTGTATCATAGTTGCGCTGTGGAAGATCTGATTCAACTAGGTATGCAGTCTTTTATAATTTTTGGGGAACAATTGAAGTATTAAATACTTTGACAGCTTTTAGTTTTTTGTTTAATGTAACTTTACTTTAATTGTAATTAATCAGTTATTTTCTGTATGTACTTACACATTAGTAATTCAGAATGCCATTTTTATATAGACTAAGTTTACGTAGTGTTTAGTGATGTGGCGGACCGTACTTGATTTAAGGATCAAATTAACGAAGAAATGCAGCTAGTAAATTAAAATTTAATGCACTGCACTTAAATTCCGACATTGATCCGTAGTTGAATTTCGATCGGTACTAATAAAATTTTCAAGAGTTTTGGTTCAGCAATGCTTTAACTGCAGGCTTTTATATCCCTAATAAAATAGGATGAGAGCGAACTCGTATAAAATGCAACGGGGAAAATCGTGGTACCACCGTTAGCCCCTGGGTTGTGCCAGTGGTGTTTCCTCCGCTTACAGTGTAGCTTAGGGTTCGCCATCGAAGTCTGTCTTAGCAGAAATGCAGGTGGACAAAAATTAAGATAAGTATAAAGTTAAACACTTGATCTTGCTTTAAGTAAGCTCATAGTTAAATAATAATAGACGCACAGAAAGATCTCGACTATACATTGGGTGACTTGCATCAGCCTCTGCTAGTGTAATTAGTCGCATGTACACAATATGTATTATGATGCACACAGATGTGTGATTACTTTTAACTTTTTTGTGAATTCGTTGTCAATGGTGTGGGTTACATAATATGTGTAGTAACATAAATATGGATTTGATCACGTATAAAAGTATTTAAAGTATTGTGGTAATGTAAGAATCTTTTATAAAGCTTGGCATATAACTGCTTTTACCCTAATACAAAATAAAAATGTATTGAATGGTCAATACATACCGACACTCTTTTACATCTTTGATATTCTTTATGGGCAGCCTGAAGCCTAAAAACTGAATATAGTTTTGACCAAGTAAGGGTTATGGAGATTAGAAATGCAGCCGGTGGTGTATGTAAAATTCTAGTATTCCACCATATCAGGTAAGATTGCCCACTACCCTAATTTACTTGGTAAACAGTTATGAAGATTAATACATATACGAGACTGTAACCAATTTATTTTTTATATGCTTTGTTCGTAATTTTAATTCATAACTTTAATTTTATTTCTTTATTTCATTGTATGTTGTTTCTTTTATTTTATGTTTTAGTTTCTCTTTAATTTGGTTTTGTTAATAATCACTTTTGAATGTTATTATACTATAAATGTACAACTCGGTTCCTCAAGATACAGACATACGTCTAGTTTGGAGATAATTGTAAAACGAATTGTGTAATATTTGATTATTAATAATAAATAAAAATAAAAATAGATTAACCGTTAAAAATTTTTTAAGGGAAAGCTAGGTATAATAAAAGGTTAGTGATTTGTCTCTTTTGAGAAGGCGAAAGACAGACCTTATAAAATTATCTACTAAGTGTTTTCTTACAGAATGTACACGCAGCGTCTCAAATTAAGAAAATTAATTGAAAATAAGGCTATTCGTGACAACGACCGTTCTGTTAGAAGAGGAGTATGTATATACCTACATATGTCGGATAAGTGTACGTAAATCCGCGACTAAGCGCATATTTTGTGTACAGGTAGGACAAATAACTCATTTGATCCTTCCATCGAGATCATAATATATTCTTTGTTCTGAAAACAAACCAGAACCAGTACAGTTGTACATTTGGTATGGAACCTATCAGCAATAACGTACATTTCAAACTTCAAGTTTTACTTTTTAAGCTCAAACCCAGGGTCTCATCATGTCTTTTTGTGATTTCCTTTTTATTGAAAAGTACTTTATATTATATTTAGATATTTTTTTTAAATATGTAGTTAATTAAAATAAAAAACATTTACATTTTTTTTATAGGAGAAAGAAAATTGAAAATGTCAAGCGCCGCGAGAAATAGCTTAGAACTAAAAATGTGATATAATTGACCCGTGGAAAAAAACTTAAAACTAAATTGGCTATTATGTACCTCAGACCAAGAAAAAAGAGAAAGACGCCAAGACATCAAAAGTGAAGCCATCTTTTTACCCGACTGCAAAGGAAGGGTTATGTTTTTCGCGCGTATCTTGTATGTATGTATGTTTGTAATATTCTTTATTACCTCATATCTCCAGAACCGCTGAACGGATTCACATAATTGAGGTATCGTTAGATTTGTCTTAGCAGCCCAAGTGTTATTAGACACTAGACAGGTGACATTTGAAAAAATTAAACATGGTGGCTATGCGAAACCATTATACATGGTGAAAAAAAATTTTTTTTTTTCGATTACTACTATATGGGTATCAAATTAAAGGGCTTAAAACAAGGATTTTAAAAAGGTATAAGTACCATGTTTATCATTAGTGTAATACTAGCAAAACAATACAATGAGAAAGTTTAAAAATATGGACTTCACTTTCTGAATCCGGTGGAGTGCCAATGTGACACGACCGGGAAAACTAAAAAATAGTTAATTAATATTTTAACTAAAAATTAAAAAAAAAAAGTTATTTAAAAAAACCTAAAAAACTCGACTGCACAACTAAAATGCAAGAAACAAGCAGATTTTTATTTTAAAAAGAGATAAGCAGGCGGACCCATCCCATTAAAAAAAATGTTTAATTGGGTCCCGCCTGCTTATAACTTTTTAAAATATAAATCTGCTTGTTTCTTGCATTTCAGTTGTGCAGTCGGGTTTTTAGATTTTTTTAATAATTTTTTTTTATCTATGTGTGTATCAAAGAGTTGCCATTTGTTAACTTTTTTCTCTAAATTTGGGAATATTTGTGTGTGTAGGAATTAGGATAATATTGTACGAGGAAGATATAGTTCAGTATGGTTGTTCAGGACTACAATAAAGCCAGTGCAACGATACTGGTATGCTGAACGGTCCACGTTACGTGGAGCTATAAACGTTGCTTACAATAATCAAAAGTACTTACACAATAGTCTACAGGCTCTCCGGCCGACAACAATCTATAGCCTCTGAGGCTTTATAAATACCACTAACCTTCTGTGCTGGGTTCGCCAACTTCGACCTTCCTAGGTCACGCCCAAGTGTAGTATGTATGTAATATGAGGTGAGTAATTGAAAGTGTGATGTAAGTCAAGTGTTCTGAACGTTCACAAGGCGTCAGTCTCTAGATGGCGCGGTTCAGATTAGCATCACAGCCCTAACTCGTTTCCAGCAAATGCGCGTGCCACGCGATGGCATCAACCCGGCGATAAATCCAAAAATATCCCGGGGTTTTCGTCAAATGGGGATTACAACTTCAAACAATAGTTAACTCGCGACCCAATTATCGGTTTCAACACGCGATTCCAAACGATATTTTACCAATTATAATTAACTCAACAGGTCCCAACGCGGACATTTTTCAACAAGGAACCAAAGTCTATCTGTCAAGTGAAATAGGTTATGTCAAGCCCACAGATAATCGATGTTGCCAACCAAAGGTGCGTTCTGTTTCACGTCAGACCGAACATCTACCCCCCCCCCCGGACGGGCCTACCCGTCCGCTAATCAATTGGGAGTCTTGACAAGGTTGCAAATTTAACACAGCTTCAATGCGGCCAAATACCGTAGCTAGTTCCTCAAAGGTGAGAACGGTGTCTCCCAACAATCTCCGCCAGCGTCCCTTTGCCGCTTTCACCGCGGCCCCAAAAATACCCCCCCAATGGGGGCAGGCTGGCGGGTCAAACAACCAAGTGACCCCTCGGCGGGCCAAACTATTACCAATGTCAACCTGGCTCTCACTAAGGAAGGCGTATACCTCCTTCAAATAGTTACTTGTACCCTTGTAATTCGTACCGCAATCAGACCTAATCAAAGAAGGTAACCCACGGCGAGACACAAATCTTTCCAAGGTCGCCTCAAAGGCCTCTGTCGAGAGGGAGGTTACCAGCTCCAAATGTACTGCCTTGGTTGACAGGCAGACAAACACACAAATAAGCCTTAACAATCTTACTATTACGAAGGATGGACGTCTTCAACAAAAGGGGACCAACAAATCCGTTACGACGCCAGCAAAGGGCCTCGCCTGATTGACGCGATCAGCCGACAAAATCCAAAATTCTCGCTGCAGAATGGCCAACAGCGCATTGCAACCGGCATGCGAGTTCTTAGTGTGACGATCAGTCACCAACAATTGAACCAAGTGGCCCTTCTTGGGTAACAAAAGGGGGTGACGGGCCCCATAAGGAAGGCTAGAGTGCCTCAACCGTCCTCCAACAGGGTTTCCCGAAGTGGCTCGTCCCAACCAAGTTCAGTTATAACAAGGGCAGGAGCACCAATTTTAGGGTACGGGCAACTCCCAAGGGTGATTTCAAACCAGGTCCTTCCCTCAACAGTGGTGTCAGCCGGTTTGCCAATTCCCCAAATCTTGCCTGAAAGGTCGTTCACCTTCAGGCCAACCTGTCTCGCTAACCAAGACGACAAAAGGCAACCCTGGACTCCCGTGTCCAAAATGGCACAGACCACAATCGAGTCACCCAAGGGTCCCCAGACCTTGACCGAGAACGTTGGCAACAAAACCGTCTTGATCGGGGGGGTCCTTTAGCGGGCAGGCGTCAATCTCTTAGTGATGCCTGGGCGGCGACCGATCGCCGCTTCCAGGCTGCCTTCGTTCACGACGAGGCCAACAATCAAAATATTCGTCTGCGCGGTGTCCCGAGCCGCTCGCCATCACTGGAGGGGCATATCCCACCGGATGCCCGAATGGCGGAGGGCGCGACTCCAGCCGGGGACGTTCCGCCAACGGAGGGGAAAGGCAGCGGCGCCGACCCGGCCACTGCTGCCTAGCAGCCAATGCGCGTTCTCCCTGACGAGGGAAGACCAAATGGCGCTCGTGGGGCTCCCGTTCAACTTGCGCGGGGGGTGGAGTGCGGCATACAGAATCGCGGGTCTCAGCCCGGTGCTCGTCTCCGGGGTACCCCCCCCTGCGCGAACCCCCCTCAGAAGCTGGTCTGCTGGAGCGGTTCGCGTTGGCGCACAAAATCTCCAAGTGGGACCCTTCACAAATTCTACACGGGCGGGGGTCGGGGCAGTCCCGATGGAAGTGGGCCCCCAAGCACGAAAAGCACAAACGACGTGCGTTGACAATACGGCGGCGGGCACTTACGCGCAAATTCAAAAAGTCCGGGCAACGCGCCATGACATGCCCCGTTGCCTTACAAAAGTCACAATGATGAGGACTCCGGGCACCAGCAAAACGGGGGGCGGGGCGAATATCAACAGGCCCCCTAGCCCGAGGACTCCGGGCGCCAGCAAAACTGGGGGCGGGGCGATCATCAACAGGCCCCCTAGCCCGAGGACTCCGGGCGCCAGCAAAACGGGGGGCAGGGGGAACATCAACAGGCCCCCGAGCCCTAGTCCGTCCCTGGTCTCTAGGCTGAGAAGGTAGTGGGGGTGACCCCGTGGCGCCACGAGTGTTATCCGAAAACCGACACTCGTCTTCCAAAAATTTGAGGAGGTCGTCAAAGGGGGGAAGATGGGTGGCACTATCCCCACCATACTTCTGCTCAAAACGTGACCTCAGCTCCGCGGGGAGCAACTGCAGCACTATGTGCACCAACAAGTACGACCAATGTTCCACCGGTAACTCCAGGCGTCTCAAAGCGTTGGTCGCTGAGACCAACGGGTTCAGCAAGTCAGTGCGCAACGTCGACGTGCTGGCAATGGCCGGTAGTCCCAAAATCTGGTCGATGTGCACATCAGCCAGGCAGCGCTTGTTCTGATACCGTCGGGAGAGAAGCTCCAGAGCGGTCGGGTAAGAGGAATCCGTCACCGGCAAGTGCTGCACCAAGGCTCTGGCTTCGCCCTCCAGGACAGACAATAAATAGGCCAGCTTCTGGGCAGGTCCGAGGTCCGAGCGCGCATCGACAAGGCTTTCAAAGAGATTTAGGAAGCCCAGCCAGTGGTCCAAGCGACCGTCAAAATGTGGCAGCTCCAGGGTGGGCAGCCTACTCAATAGTCCAGGGCCTGCAACAACGGGGGTCTGCGGATTGGCCGCATCAGGCACCCGACTCTTCAAAATTTCCCGCGCTCGTAGACATATGACATCCCCCAGGTGGACAATCTGGTCATAGTCACCCAAAATCTTATCGCGGGCTGTCTGATCCATCACCCCCAAATCCACGTCCATGATGTACTCGTTGAAGCGTGTGAGCGCAGCATCAGCTGACTTGATCCTCTCAATCACTTGCCCATACCGAGCAAGGGTGAGCTCTTCCAATTCTACACGCTCAACCGTTGCAGCTGCCGATGTGAACCATCTCAACTGTGAGGTCAATCCGGCAGCAGCCTCCCTGACTGCCCTTAATGAGGCCATTGCAACAATCAAATATTAATACAACTGGCTAAAATTAACTAAACAAACAACAATGACTTGTTAGCCGACCAAATAATCTCACCAAAATAAAACTTAAATTCAATTATTTCAAGTCCAAATCCGACCCTGTACTTATTCCAAGTATGAATCTAGCTTGGTACAGATGGCTAGTTACAAAATAAATAACAATTCAATGTATATATTGTGCAGGATCACACCAATTATATACAACAACTGACTGTATAATATTAAGCCGGACAATCTCTATCAACACAGTCCAATAAGTACCACAAATGCAATAACCAATACACACAATTCAAGTCCTATTATGTTAGACTATGTGTAATTATTATTTAGATAACCTTTTAAATTCAGAACAGTGACATTCAATTATTAATTGCAACAAATACCAAACAACTTATTAATTGCAACAAATACCAAACAACTTTTACAACAATATACCAAATTATGTACCAAATACAACCAATAATTCCTAATTTCACAAATAAATCTTACTTGTCAATTAAATACCAAGGGGCTAGCACTACAAATTACAGTACAAACTACAAGTACTATTTGAGCCCGGCTGACAAAGCAATATATTCAAAACTTTTGACAGGCCCGTTGGTATAGTGGTCAGTGGCCCTGACTGCTATGCGCAAGGTCGTGGGTTCGATTCCCACCTAGGACAAATGTTTGTGTGATGAGCACGGTCATTTGTTCTTTGTCTGGGTGTAATTTATCTATAATATGTATGTATTTAGAAATATATATGTATGTTTATCAGTTGTCTAGTACCCATACCACAAGCTCTGCTTAGTTTGGGACTAGATGGCGTTGTGTGAAAAAGTTGTGGAATATTATTATTATTATTATTATATTATTATTATTAAGTTATAAGTTATGTTAAGTAATTAAACTAAAGTTATTTTCAACAATATTCAAAACTTCCAATTAAACCAGTGGATCTTATAAGACCACGCTTCTGCTACCAAAATGTTCAGGACTACAATAAAGCCAGTGCAACGATACTGGTATGCTGAACGGTCCACGTTACGTGGAGCTATAAACGTTGCTTACAATAATCAAAAGTACTTACACAATAGTCTACAGGCTCTCCGGCCGACAACAATCTATAGCCTCTGAGGCTTTATAAATACCACTAACCTTCTGTCCTAGGTCACGCCCAAGTGTAGTATGTATGTAATATGAGGTGAGTAATTGAAAGTGTGATGTAAGTCAAGTGTTCTGTACGTTCACAAGGCGTCAGTCTCCAGATGGCGCGGTTCAGATTAGCATCACAGCCCTAACTCGTTTCCAGCAAATGCGCGTGCCACGCGATGGCATCAACCCGGCGATAAATCCAAAAATATCCCGGGGTTTTCGTCAAATGGGGATTACAACTTCAAACAATAGTTAACTCGCGACCCAATTATCGGTTTCAACACGCGATTCCAAACGATATTTTACCAATTATAATTAACTCAACAGGTCCCAACGCGGACATTTTTCAACAAGGAACCAAAGTCTATCTGTCAAGTGAAAAAGGTTATGTCAAGCCCACAGATAATCGATGTTGCCAACCAAAGGTGCGTTCTGTTTCACGTCGGACCGAACAATGGTATTATACCTCAACTGTTTCGAAGGTTTCTATTAAAAAAAAACTTATATTTTCAATTAGCTTTATTAAATTCAAAAAACCACCTTAAAAAAAAACGAAAACATGCCATTTTTGCGTGCATGTATTTTTTTTAATGCTATGCAATAGCTTTACCGCGGCAGTCCCCGAGTGCCACACGTGTTTTTTATTGATGATAGACTTGCGTTGGGTATCCTTTTACCCAGCTCCTCGGTAGAGTAGTTCCACGTAAAACACTAATACTCAGTTGCATCCGGTTAGACCGGAAGCCGACCCCAACATAGATCGGAAAAGGCTAAGGCTAACAAAAGGCTCGCGTTTGACCACTATCTCACCTGACGGTAAGTGATGGTCGAGGATGAAGCACGCTTACCTAGAAGTAAAGCTTTGTTTTCCTAGGATAGCGGTGCCGTCATATAGCGGCCGTAATACAGCGGTGAATGACGTCACTAGAACGTTGTCTATGTAAACAAAATGGCGCGGTTTCCTAGAGAGCGGTAACTGACACCTGTAAAGACGGCCGCCTTTTTGCATCCGTAATATTACGGCCGCTATGTGACGGCACCGCTTTCCTAGGAAACCAAAGCTTAAGGCTCTTTTTTTCGTAAATTTAAACTAGATGTGGATGGTGTTTCCTAACTAACTACCATGAGAAGAAACACCGAAACAAACACAGACTCTTTTGAAGTCCATACAATCTATACTGGTTAAATTACTAATGATAAATGGTTAATGTGTGAACCTTGTTGATTACAGTTTCGTCGAAATTTATACAACGTGTAACAGAAATTCCATATCTATCCAAAAGGGCTGAAGTCAACATCTGGTATGGAGTCTCTATGCAGTTTCAGTACAAAATAACTGACTCAAAGAATTGATACCAAGTTATTGGTTTCATATATTTCTTGAATACCAATCATAACAAACGTGTCACAGCACTACGAGGGTCAATAACTTTCCACGTCATTTGCCAATAACACGATAATTCTTTTCGTTCTTCTTAATTTGAAAAATTCGGTCTCTGGTATTGTTTTGGAATTTGTAATAAGTTCTACACACGTAGACTTAGGATTACAAAACCCTTGCCATATCGTTTGTTATCATCCAAAGACGCAATCCACTTGGTATGTATATACCCTTTAAATTACACGTTGTATAATCAATACCATCAGGGACCATCACTTACCATCAGGTCAAACGATAAACTCGCGTTTGACCACTATCTCACCTGATGATAAGTGATGGTCGAATATGAAGCACGCTTACCTAGAAATAACCTTGACCTAAAGACTCCGGTAGGGAATTCCACTCCTTAGCACAATGAAAGTATTCCCAAAACATATTGCGTGTTGTTTACATCCTCCGTATAGAAAGAAATTATCTTTACAGAGAACCCATGGCCGTGTTTCGATGCCCTGCAGAAGTTCTGCGTCTAGGTACGAAGGCGAAAGGTAACCTCACCGTCACAACCCTAATGCGCCAAATGCTTGCAGGTTAATTAAGATAAACAGTTAACCACACGCCCAATAATCGCAATTATCGACTGAACCGTAGCATGGCACTGATTGATGATGAACTATTATTAGTGCCTAATTACAAATGTGTCTGGGTACGTTTATGTACATAGACTACGCCTTTAAGTATCGTGGTATCTTAATCTGTTCTAAGAAATAACAGAATTAGATGTTTCATATCTCCTATTATCTTCTTCTATCCTCTTCTTCTATCTTTTATGTATATGTAACCGTAAAATTGGAAATACCGCGTAATACTAATCTATCGAAGTCAAACCGTGAAATTGTGAAATGAAATACAACGGGACCCAATTCGCGCACTGATTGCTTGAACGTCATTTGCTCCGTGCGTAACTCTATGGTCACAGAACTTCTTAAAGCAAACATAGATAAATGATAAAATGATAAATGATCTTTATTCTCCAAATTGGTTATTAAATAGTCACTTTTACGTGTAATTTTTTTCGTAAATTTAAACTAGATGAGGTCGGTGTTTCCTAATTGACTGCTCTGGGCAGAAACACCAAAACAAACTCAGAGGTCAGTCTCATTTGAAGTCCATACGATCAATATTGGTTAAATTATATGGAAATCTTGTAGCTACAGTTTGTGTTATTTTTCGTCGACATCTTAATCTTATCTTAACATAGTATAAAGCAAAGTCGCTTCCCTGTGTCTGTCCTTATGTATGCTTAAATCTTTAAAACTACGCAACGGATTTTGATGCAGTTTCTTGCAATAGAAAGAGTGATTCAATAGAAAGGTTTATAAGTGTATAACATGCATAATATAGTAGAGGAACACTAATAATTTTTGAGGTTTCTAATGTGATGTCGCAAATAAACACATTTTTTTTGCGCTTGCTTTGCAAACGCTGGCTGAACCCTACGAGATAGATCAAAATAATGTACTACAGTATTGTACACCTTAAAAAGGTCAATAAAAATGTCCTCGATGGCATCTGTCTATCTCTTATAGATAACCCACAACAACGATTTTTTATCCTTTACTTTTTACGAGAAATACGAGCATATTTTACGAAGCGATTTTAAGCAATACAGCATTAATCCTTATCCAATTAAGTACCATAAATACATTGTGCATTTAATATAAATTAATATTGCCCTTTACAGAATATAATTTAAACAAATAGTTTCGAAGATATTACAGATTTAAAATACATCTTTGATAGTTATTCTATCAAAGATGTACTGACAAACTTGGGACAAACCGGAGACCCAGGTTTAGTGTGGTGCAAGACATGAAGGAATCTTGATGTAATGAAATTAAATATCTGTTTTGTAAATGGTTATAAATAACACGTCATTTTGGACGGCCGGCGTTTCCTGACTACACTGAGAAGGAACATCGAAACAAACTAAGAGGTCAACGTCTCTTTCAAAGTCCATACAACTCTTATTGGTCAATTCATATGAGAACCATGTCGGTTCATGTCTATGGTTTTTTTTTTTAATAGTCACTATGTCCACGAACTAACCTCAGTTAACCTTGAAAAACCTTGCAGGCCTGATGAAATCGACCTATACGGTTGTTATTATTTGAGCCACCACTTCAATTATAACTGATTAAATTTAGTAATACCTACCCAACTTGTAACCTAATTCTTACGATTCCAGATCTCAACAATTCACTTCACAGTACTTATGTCAGAAAATCAGCTGACACAGAAAGTAATTGCATTAATAAAATGAAACTTCCTCTGTGGAGAATCGCCTCCGCAGTAAAATCGGCGGTAATTTAATTATTATCTTACTATCTCAACCGCTGGATAGCATTACTAATTTAATTGCTCTACTCGGCCACCGTAGTTCAAGTAACTTACTTAAACAAGACTTCTTATTCTTCTTTTATACGGATAGACTTGAAAATAAACGAGGTTTGCTAAGATGTTCCTTCTTTTGGGTTTAGTCAGTGATTCCCAAAATGTTCCACTTGAACCCCATTGGAAAATAATGCAAGTCGACTGATAGGCAAAAATAAAATTGGGGGATTTAAAATCGAGATCATCACAATGTTGGCTACTTGTAAGGTAACATTACTTAAACAGAAAGAGATAGAGATTAATCCACATACCACCTGTATGTGGGTTAATTTCAAACACCTTATTTTCTAATTATTTTTGAAAGTAAATGATTACACTTACCGATATTAAATAAATAATAAATACAATTCACCAGTCTAGATTATTTTCATTAGAGTATTTTATTTTAGAAAACCCATCTTTTTTCGGTAGGAAAATCAAATGACTTCTCCCGCTCTCTGAACAGGAGTGTGTATAACTTGTACAGACTAAAAACCCAACCTGTTTCTTCAGTCGCCCTTACGTTCGGGGGCCAAGGTCTCTCGTTAGAACATTCTCACGTCCTCAGCAAAACTTAAAGACTAGAAAACTTTTGATGCTTTCATAATTGTAAATACAAATTAACGAAATATAGCACCCAATAATGATTAAATCACGGGTGAATCAGCGGTATCAACAAATTTGTAAAAAAAAATCCCGCAATAAAAAATATTGAGAAAACATTTACCCAAAATAGAAAAACAATACTAAGGAGTCTGCGTAACCAAAAAGTTTGAAAACTTCTGGTATTGACGATTCTGTTTTGTTTCATTGTGATTAGTTTTGAAAAAAGATCTTTTTTCAAAGCTTCGTTGATGAGACCTTTCAAGTTTTTGCCTTTTTATTTAAGTAGGTCTTTATTTTTTTTATTACGAATAGGGCTTATTCGTAATAAAAAAAATAAGTTAAAAAAAAAATGAGCTCTTGACCTCGATCACACCTGATGGTGGTCTTCGGTACAACGAACATATTTGTATTTATTTATCTATCTGTTTGTCTCAAGTAACTGTCTAGGTCTCAAAAAACTTTTCACCTGACAATTAAGATATTGGAAATATGAATTTACATTTTTTCATTTCTTTCGGTACCAATAAAAGCCATATGTGACGAAATGTATTGTGGCAAGATAGCTTATTGCTTTAAAAGTGTAACACCTACTTTGGGGGGCTGGGAATCATCAAATGACAGTATTAGTGTCAGACTTCTACTGTAATAATAATGTTCTGTGTTAATATGTGTTGATGTTGGTTTCGGTCACGGCGGCCAAATTTATATTTGATTAGTCATCTTCGCAGATGTGCACCAGTATGTG
This sequence comes from Tholera decimalis, assembly GCA_943138885.2. Taxonomy (NCBI): domain Eukaryota; kingdom Metazoa; phylum Arthropoda; class Insecta; order Lepidoptera; family Noctuidae; genus Tholera; species Tholera decimalis. Next base: position 10,066,865 of record OW964554.2, read on the forward strand.
CGCAGGTACAGATGCACTATCTGTTCTTTTTACTCTCATTGTCCGATGGGACGGCAATCCGACTACTACACTACTGTAATAATGAGAATAAAAAGCAACCCTGTTCCTTCCGATGCCCTTGCATTTCGGAGTTGCGGTTTCTCATAAGAGTGTTCCCGCAAACCTGGCAAAATATTGAACACCCAACGGTATTATTTTATTGTCATCGTTTATATTTGAGTGTATGTACACACTTCATTAAATTATAGTGTATATTTCGCTGTCTCTAATGACGCTGTAATCATCCTCAGTACGATGCATTCAGAACTACCATCGCGCTGTGCTTGTTTGTCGATACTCAGCAGTACATACTTGTCTCAAGACGTTTTAGTTGCACCACAGCGGCTGCGTTCCTGATATTCTAGACTAGCTTCCCCAGCGACTACGTTCGCGTGTAAGGCGATATGACCTACGCAGTTTTCCCCGCTTAAAATATAGGTATAAGACCCTCTATCGTCCAGTGAAAGCCATTCAAACAGACTAAACAAACAGAAATACCAACAAAATATTAAAAAATATTTTTTATTTTAACTGTCTGTCATAATTCATTTATTGAAAATTAAAACTTTAAATTTAGAAAACTCTGTTAAACCTAACAATGTACATAAAAAAAAACCTTAGGCGTCAAAGTACTCCTCCACATCGCTGTCGTCCGGAAAGACTGGCAGCATTGCCACGTTTTATGGCAATGCTTATTCTTTGAGCAAAGAACGAGCGAGCCCTCTGGCCACACAAGGAATCGATCAGCTGGCTTTTTAGGGTTCCGTAGTCAACAAGGAACCCTTATAGTTTCGCCATATCCGTCTGTCTGTCCGCGGTTTGGCTCAAAAACTATTGGTACCAGAAAGTTGTACTTTGGCATGAGTATACACGTTAATGACGCCAAAAAAGTGGTAAAATAAAATTTTCATAAAAACAATTATTTAGGGTACCTCCCATACATGTAAAGTGGGATGATAATTATTTTTTTTCGTTCTTCCCATAGTGTGGGATATCGTTGGATAGTTCTTTCAAAAATATTAGGGGTTTGCTAAGACCGTTTTTTGATTAAGTAAACCGTTCGTGACTTATCAAGCTTTAAAGTACCAATTTTCGTTAGATTCCAGTGTACCCCCCACTATCAACTAAACGGTTGTAGTTAGAAATTCAAATGTCACGGCAGTAGTACCTATATATAACGAAATTTAAAGGAAAACTAATACACATAAGTGGGCTTTACAAGTTTACGAGTAATAGTCGACCAATTGTATTTGACTCAAAAATTTCGAACAACTCTACAGAAATGTCGATAGATGGCGCTAAGCGCCAGTTGTATCGTGCTAGCTTCTTGTGACGATTGAGTAGTGTAGCTCTGTGTCCGTATTTAAATTCAAAACACCGGCTATGACAAGTTTTATACAAATCTCTAAAAAAAATTAAAACTTTTCGTGCAAAATTGTCGGATCAGGTGAGGATTTGTATAGGAAGTCAAATTAGTTAGGTAGTCATGTTTGGCTTTTAGTTAGAGCATGGTACGAAACGATCAGTCAGCGAATACGACACGCACTTGGCTGTTATAAAAACTACGGAACCCTACACTGCGCGTGGCCCGACACGCACTTGACCGGTTTTTTATGTACATAGTTAGGTTTAGCAGTGTTTTTGAAAAAAAAAAACCATTTGTTTGTTTTTAGAATCGCGAAATAAAATAATTTTCGGGCATATGCCACAAGACGTAACAAATTAGATAAAAATGAAGATGTAAAGATTATATGATGGTGTGATTAACCGTGTTAAATCACACTATTAATAGTTTCTGAGTAAAATTACGCAAGAACGGACGGACTTACCAATACGATTTGACAAATGCTTGCACTGTTAGGACGGGCCTGCTCAAATCTGTTTGATTCTGTCCTCTAAAGGGCACCACAGATATTAATCTACATGGCTCTCATATGATTTGATCACTACAGATTGTCTGTACTTTAAAAGAGACGTTGACCTCTGAGTTTGTTTCAGTGTTTCTCCTCAGAGTAGTCAACACTAGGAAACACTGGCCTCATCTAGTTTACATTTACGGAAAAAAATGACGTGTGAAAGTGTTATTTATAACCTATTTGCAAAATAAACATCATTATTTCATTATTACTGGGCTAAGACTGAATTATTGGAAAGCTTTTTCTAATTCAGCATAATTTTATAAAAACTATCTCGCCTTTTCCTTATAATAACGTAGCATATTATTAATTCCTCACCAGTAGATATCCTGTTGGCTCCCAGACACCGGTGTATTCATTAGCATGAGGTTAGTTTCAGGTTCCACACGTAGTTACTACCGTCTGACCTGCACAGCCCTTGGGAGACGACTTTCCATAGCATATCTACTTGCTATAACTATGCTATTTTTAGTGTGTGGAGAATGGTTGGATGCATTCACCTTCACTGCCTCTTAGATATCTTGAACCTAATAATCATAAGCTTAAAGAGTTTTTCTTTAAAATTGATATCAGTTAGAGTTTTAATAAATAAGACATGGTTTATTAAATGTAAAACATAGCATTGTCTATAACACCAGCCAAGTGCGTATCAGGCCACGTAAAGTATACAACGTGTAATGGAAACCCCATATCTATCCAAAAGGACTGAAGACAACATCTGGTATGGAGTCTCTATTCAAAGTTTCAGCTCAAAATAAGTGACTCACAGAATTGACCCCAAATTATTGGTTTCATATATTTCTTGAATACCAGTAATAACAAACGTGTCACAGCACTATGAGGGTCATCACTTTCCACGTCACTTGCCAATAAAACGATAATTCTCTTCGGTCTTCTTAATTTGAAAAATTCGGTCTCTGGTATCAATGTATTGAAATTTCTAATATGCTCCACACATGTACACATAGGATTAGAAAACCCTTGCCATATCCTTTATTATCATCCAAAGAAGCCGTGCACTTGGTATGTATATACCTTTTAAATTACATGTTGTATAGTTCCAAAGTATTGCTCGTATCTAAACGGTCGATCTTAGGTAAAGCAAAGCTTGCGAAGAATGGACTGTGGGTGGTTGTATATCGTAATATATCAAGATTCCCCCATGCCTCGGAAAGCAGGCTAAGTTGGTCCTGGCTGTCATTTTTACGTCATCGACGGGGTATCCTGTTACCCGTTACCGTGGTATTTATTGGGTTGTGGCGGTCAGAATACCTACTACTAATACTTAGTTAAACAAGAACCCAACCCCAAGATAGTTGAGAAAAAGCTAATCAAATGATGTACATTTCATTGTATGACGCCCATCTTTGGGACGGATCTGCTAAATACCAATTGGACGCGCTTGAGTCAATCGAGAAGCGGGCCAAGAGACTCATTGGCAACGATGCACTGGTCGAGTCAAAGCTCCAGAGCCTTGAACATCGACGACGAGTTGCAAGTCTATCGGTTTTCTATCGGTTACATTTCGGGGAGTGTGCGATGGAATTACACAATCCAATTCCACCAAGCCCGTTCCATCATCGGACTACGAGACAAACGGCGAAGCGCCATCGTTACATGGTGGACATCCCACCCATACGCACAAAACGTTTTGGGAATACCTTCATTAAGCGTACGGCTAAGGAGTGGAATTCCCTGCCGGAGTCTGTGTTTCCCGATTCGGTGTTTCGACCTAGGAGTCTTTAAGTCAAGAGTGAATAGGTTACTTTTAGGTAAGCGTGCTCCATCTTCGACCACATCATCACTTACCATCAGGTGAGATGGTGGTCAAACGCGAACCTATTTTAAATAAAAAAATAAATAAAAAACCATGTATAATACTTTGTTTTGAAACGGCCAGTACGGCAAAACCGCAATTTCATAGATAAAGAAAGATTTTTGTTTTGCTTATTGTTACGTACTACCACCCTTTCAATATAATTAAAATGTGCATCATAACAGTCTCTGTTTAGTATACCGGATAGAGGAACGGACTTATCAACCAATCAGAGGTCCTCGTTAATATACTACGGAACCTTAAAAAATCAATCAGACGTACGGTTTTATGACAGCTTAGAGATCTGTTTTAAAGGATCCCTTTCGGTGTGGACATGCTCAAAGATTATTTTTGTCCTTATTTTATAATGTTTGTAATTTTGTATTGTTTGTTGTTGTGTGTGTCTTCGTCCGAATAAATGTTTTTCAATTTAATTCAATTCAATATCGTTTTGTAATTAATACAGTTTAAAACTCTGTTTAAAAAAGCAGGGAGCGATTTTGCACGATACTTTATGAGTCTAGTCACAAAATAAACAGAAATTAACGTTAAATTTCAGTATTACTTTGGCATCTCATAAAACTGTTTAACTTTTCCATTTCATCAAAACATAAAAATGCTTTCCCTCGTTATTTTAGTTGTACAATATCAAGCTTCAGTATCACAGACATCACAATTGACATCACCTTGACATCACATGACTAATTTTGACAGGGAAACGGCCGAGATATTTCACTGTAGCCCTATTATTGGGTTTCAGTTGTTACCCATCGTGGTATATTTTGGATGTTTTATATTATTAAATCAATGAGCTTTCAATTGAAACATTGTACATATTTTTTATATAAAAAAACATTACTCCACTTGGATTTTTTTCTGAATCGTGAGTTCATTTTTACATACACCCAGACCCGGAACAAATATTGTAAGCCATACAAACATTTATTTGATGTACGAATTGAACCCTCGACACTTAACGCAGGGCCAATCGCTTAACGCCAACTGTATCGTCAAAAAATTTTGATGTTACATATCTATTTGTTAAATGTAAATATTTATAAATACAGCTGGGAACGAAAAACCGTTATCTACATTTACATTACATTACACTGATATTCTAAACAATTTCTAAGAAAAACTTTAAGAGATTCCTACGCTATTTTGTCTAGATAAAACAAAATATTTATCAATCTGTTACTCATCTTGGTCCGTCAGGAATTTGTCGAGCGTCTAATTCTACCACAGTTCAGAGAACCACTTTCATGTGACCTTCGTTCCAAGTAACAATTTATTGTCAATCCCAGCCAATATTTATCCTCTCATCCGTAATACTGTTTCTGAAATATCTGGAGTTCTGGACATTAGCTATTCCAAACATCCAGATAAGTTCTACGGTCCAAAAATTTCACATTCAGTTTATTCAAAGTTTATAGCGGGGGAAATTTAATAATCTCAACAACACTGAAGCCAACTTTGCGTGTTTGTCTTTCTTCGTGCCGTTCCCTTGGGGCCCGTTTAATTCGCCGCCCGGACCATCTGTCACACTGCACTGCTCCCTAACTTAGACCTGCCGACTTTATAATTTTACACGCCAAGGCAGAATCTGTTTCGTTTTTCGGGTCTTGGACCTATTTGAATTTACATTGTCTAGTCTATAGGAGTTTTGGATTGTCTAGTTTTGTAGTGAGCTTTTCATTGGAAATAAATAAGCTTCTGTATTTTTCAGACGTTAAAAGAGTAAGGACTTTTTGTTCAATAATTTTCGTTTTTTCTGCGAAAGCATCAATCTATCAGGGTTGCATACAGGCAACGCTGGAAAAGTCCAACGGGGATCATGTACTAGTTTTTGACATTAAATATGTTTGAGTTGTGGTTTATTTCTACTAACATAGGCTTTTTTTTTAAATATTACTAGCACTGCGGATAGAATTCACATTACTAGCAATCTTCTTAACCCCTCCAACTAAGCTAAATATGCTTGTGTCTGGAGTGGGTTCACGTCAATAGTGTAATGGGTGGGGTTCGAACCCGCGACCTCTCGATCACAAGTCCGACACCTTATTCATTAGGCTATTGACGCTTTTTAAGTTGTAAGTGTATAAGTAAGTGTACTAACTATTAAATATAGATCAATGGTAAACATAACAACAATAATGGAAAACAAAATTATGGACTTAACAATTAAAAAAGGTGATACAATGGGTGGTCTTATCGCTAAAAGCGATCTTTTACAGACAACCTTTGGATGGATTTGACACAGAAGGAGAAAATAAATACGCGGGTAGTCCACGGTGTACTACTTATCTATATAAAATACAAAATAATAAATAACGTTCTCAAAACATATATATACATATAAATATATATAAAAAAGAAACAAAGACATACATAATAACAACAATTTAAGGAGAGAGATAAAGATCTTTTACTAAGTATTTGAAAGAAGATAGGGTTTGTGCTTATCTTACTGACACGGGTAGAGCATTCTACAGCCGTACTGCTTGAGTTGCGAAAGACTTACCATAGAAATTGGTGGCGTGACTCGGTACCGCAAGCCTTAATTAAACGTAATCAGTCTATGAAGATTCCATTGGTGGAATAAAGGCCTCCGCTCTATGATATTCGCTCTATATTAGATGCCACATGTCTTCGGAAATTTACGATGTATTTCGACACTGTTTGGAGAGCGGTAGTGGTGACGAAAATTACACAAAGTAATGTGCTTCTCTCGGTTGGAACGACTTCGAATTCATAAGTCGTCCCTGTGCTAAATGGGCTACCATTGCCAATTTTGGTTTATATGGTCCATCGACCAGTAAATGCACCGTAACGTATATTAAATCGATATCGTATTTACCAGCTGTATTATTAAATCCAAGTAGAACAATCTGAGGTTTGCACTCAATAAACCCATACTTATTAACTTCAAAGCGGGATGGTAAAGTTAAAGAACTATCTACCGGTATATTTAGACCTTTTCAAAGCATTTGTATTGAGTTTAGGCTGGTTCTGGTTATGCTGGCTATGCATTCCATTTTGAGAGTACACGGGGTTGGGTGTAGTTGGGTAGCAATTCTAATTACGTTAAAAAACAACACTTTTAGTTTTGAAAGCAGACTTGTGGCTCTTGACCCACATTCTAGCCATCCAGTGGTGTAGTTTCGTTCCCTAATTAGGTTTTTTTTATTTGTTCAACTAACTGGTCGTAATTTTATTGTGACTCGGTCTTTATTCGTCTGAATATATTCGGTTGGAATAATTTGGTTAAACAAATTGTGTGTACTTATTTTCTTGTTTTTGGATCTCTGAAATGACAGGGTTACCTACTTACCGGCCAGTCAGAAACGTAGGTACTAAAGGAGCTTGTCCAATGTCCAGGGTACGTCCAAATTTAATTTTTATGTCTCCTGTTTTTTAGTTCTTTGGACTAGCGGACAACGAACGTAAGTTTCATAAATGATTCTCGCGGTCAACGCTTCACTAAAACTGCAACTACGCTGAAAGTTGATTACAATTTTAACGGGTAATATTAATGCTGATCATAATTTTACGGGCAATCTTAATGAGGATTTTATTTTACTTTATACTAATAGGTAATTGCCCTTAAGCATAAAAAATACCGATGACTTACACGTAAGTAGTAAGTGCCTGTTAAGAATGGAATAGAATATTTATTTTAGTGACTAAGACTAAAAAGGGTGAGTAAGATGTACTTATATTTATATATTATCATAGTTGTTAATAATTCATTAAAATTAAGATAAATAAATTGAGAAGTGACATCTGTTACTTTCGCCAAAAGTATTGACAAAACGAAAAAAAAAATAACATGTCCATCACGCTTTTCTTAGATAAATTCATAAAGGTTTATAAAGGTTTTTGAAAAATAATTCGAAACAAAAATTTGCCTACCTAGCGACACCAGAACGGCTACAACCGAAAAAAGTAAACTGTCCACAAGGACATTTTAAACTCGAAGATAGAATGCAAAGTCTACGTCCTGGCATTTTCTTTTTAATCAATCGTAAATGTCAAAGACACGGCGCTTTCCGGCCTGGGGTGCAATTAAAAATTGCTTTGTAAGCAGTGTGCGCGTGTGTCCCCGCCTTTACGAGATTAACGCGCGCAGCCGACTGTAGGAGCCGCGCCTTAATTAAATTTTAAATTTTCGAACGTTCACGTTGGCGAAAGGATTGTCGTGAGTGGGTACGCGGGTTTTGTTAGTTTCTTTTTTAATTTATTTAGGTTCTATTTTGATTAATAATTTGCTGTGTCAACGGAAATTGGCCTAACAGTTCCCTAGGATGTAAAGGCTCCCTCATACATGTGCGAGACGACAATGACATAACGCTTTTTATATACATGTTTGATGGGAAAATCTATAATAACTCGTTATCACATCGCTGTTACATTGCACCTGTCTGTAGGCACAGGAACTTTTTTGGACAGCTAGCCTTGTTGCAACTTTATCTGAAACTTAGTTATTCTCATTTGATATTCATAGTATTTTTATATTACTTTATTTAGCTGGTAAGCGCCGAACCAGAGTAAACTTGTTGGGATCGATGCTTGTTTTCCTATAAGCAATGCTTTATTCACGCCCTAAAAATGAAAAAAACTGTCATTTGTATCCGTTCCTTTTTCAAACCAATGTTGTTCTAATGAGCTTCTTATGCGAGGATTTATTCGATTCGGTCTTGAAAGAATGCTTAAGGAGGAGCTCGTGACTACATACTAATAGCTACACGGTAGGATCTTCAAGTTAAAGCAGCCCTTGCTGAGGTCGTGCCGTGGATGGGCGACAATCTTAAACCCTGCAATACATGTTGGCCGAGCGTAGGCCAACGTGAGCGTTGGCAAATAGATACAAGGCAAGAAATAATGTCCACACGTTCGACAAGTTCGTCGAACGCCAATGCAGACGACCAATATAGCAGAGGGTCTGTAGAGCTGCCCACACGTTGGCCGAGCGCAGGCGAGCGCCTTTGATTTGTGACCAAAAGCCGACACCGAACCGAAGTGAGGCAAGTGATCACGAGCAACGGCGAGCAAAGACAAGTAGCACCAAATGAGCTCTATACACGTTGGCGCTGGCCTCCACTCGGCCAACTAGGCAAGTGACACCGAGCGATAGCAAGACAAGGCAAATATACTGTCTACATGTTGGTATTGGCCTTCACTCGACAATGCTCGGCCAACATGTATTGCAGGCTTAACATTTCAAGTTTCCTGCGCCTCGAAAAGGACGTTAAGTTATTGGCTCCGGCTGCTCCATAAACACCTTTAAGAGTCGTTACGGGTAGTCAGAAGTCAGAAAATCTGACATCAGTCTTGCCAGTTACTGAAACGCGACACCTAGAGTAGCTGCCTTGTAGAGGTCAGATAGGCAGTTGCCCCATAAAAAATACTAGCTGTTGCCCGCGACTTCGTTCGCGTGGGATATTTATCCCGCATAAATCCCAATCCCGTAGGAATTCCAGGATGTCAACTACCTACTCACCAAATTTCATTGTGATTCATTTAGTCGTTTTTGCGTGAAAGAGTAACAAACATACATACATCCTCACAAACTTTCGCATTTATAATATTAGTAGGATTACTCCATATAAAACATTATACAAGTCATTCCATTTGTTTGTAACTTGTTTGTACCGGTTCCAGGATTACTGTATGGTTTTGTTGTTACTTCTATAAATACAATTGGTCAATTTGTGGCTGAAGACACGTCATGGCGTCTTCACCTTCTGCCTGACGCAGGTGCTCACCGGACACGGTTGTTTCTGGAGTTACTTGTGTCGGATTTGGCAGGAGGAAATGCCCGGGTGTCACCACTGCGAGGATCGCCCTGAGGACACGGTGGAACACACAGTGAAGATTTGTCCCGCTTGGGCAGAGCTCCGCCGTGTCCTCGTAGGGGCAATAGGCAGCAACATCTTGCTCCTGGCCCTGGTTCAATCCATGGTCCGAAGCGAGGAGGCATGGGAAGCAGTCACCTCTTTCTGCGAAGCAGTTATGCAAGCAAAGGAGGTGGCGGGACGCGCGAGAGAGAGGCGAGTCTCAAGCCCTCACAGCCCTCGCACCCCAGCCGCCGCAGGAGACGCTCCGGGCGTTGGGAGTCACAGGGTTACTTCCAGCCACCGTAGGTGCGGGCCTACGGGCTGCGAGCAATGGGTATCTCGCCGCCTGACTGAAATCAGGCCCGTGTTGATGGCGCGTCGTGTTCCACGCGCGCCTCAAAGAGTGTCAGCAAATTGTCGGGGCCCATAAGGGCGCCGTTGCCTGCCGGGGTTGCAGAATTATTCGAAAGAGTTACCGCGGCCTCGGAACACGAAAGGCATATGATGGAACACGGATGGGTTTTAGTCATTAAAAGTCTGATACACCCTCCCGCTTCATCCAGATTGGGAGGCAAATTTTGAGCAAAAAGTAAATTTTGAGTTATTTTGAAAGTAAAATGAGTTATCATACGCTATCGCTTGTTGTATCTGTCATTTGAGTAATAAGAATTTTTGCCGTATAAATATTACGTTTGTATTATATATCTAAAATACTTATCTGGACTAGAAGGTTTAATAATCGAAGCACTGTCATACCTGAAACAAAAAAATGGTTGCTAATATATTACCCATGACATTTAAGTAAGTTGTGATTTTTAGCTGTATCCGGTTAGACTCAAAGCCGATCTCAGATGAAAAAAGCGAGATACATAAGGATTTATTAAGGAGTAGATATTATGTAAAAGACAGAACATGAAGATGAAAGTTTTGTTTTATACAACAGTATAAAACAAAACTTTCATCTTCGTATTCTGTCTTCGTATTCGTAAATTGTAACAACAATTTAGTAGTATGAAAACTGCACTAAGCTTAAAAATAACTAAATTATAAAAACCCTGACCAACTTCTCTTTTAAAAGTTTACGTTTAAAGTTAGACAATCTGTTTTTTTTTTTTGTGAAAAATAATAACACCCTGCCTTCTTCTACGTCCTTAACTGCCGACTTTGTTAAAAAACAAAAGTAAATCATGACAACATGTTTCGCGCGGAAAAGCGCTTTCCAGAATTCCGCATTTGAATAGTCAAAAATTTTAAAGAACGAACTTGCAACCTAGCGCTAACGTTGGCAGCACTGAATAGATACTCGTGTGCTTACGGCTCTAAAGGCTAGGCTGAAAGGCCTGAGACCCGAGCACGCATAAAAAAATGCAGCATTTTTTGCTCGACTACCGTGTAACGAACACTAGACTTTTTATATTTTTACTCTAAACCGTCTGTATAGTTTAGAATTCGTGAAAATGGGCAAGGTTTGTTTTAGTTACATACGCATTTAGCACCACGTACACGATTTGCATCATTCTAATATAATTATTTTAAATTTTCATTTTTAAATACGTATACTTGGAGCTTAACACTCAATAATAATTGTATATACCTAATAATTCAAATTATCTATGTATTTTCGTAAATAATGACATTATTTAATATGTAAAATTTTACGTCATCCATCAAAAATTGTCCTACAATCACAGAATAGTCCACATCGGCTTAGTTATAACAGAATTTAACTGTGGTATTGTTTTCCAATTTCACAGTATAAATTTGTGTATTTAGTTCTTTGATTTTTATCAATATATTCTTGTACTATGCGTATCAAGTTTAATTTAACCGGATCATTTCCGTCTTAAAGATTGTGAGAATAACTTTGTTAATAAGTTCTCTTTATACCCCCACAACACATCCACAACCCATAGCTGGGTAACACGAGTTTTTTATCTTTTTTTATTGACAATAGGTTCGCGTTTGACCACCATCTCACCATCAGGTAAGTGATGATGCGGTCGAAGATGGAGCACGCTTACCTAAAAGTAACCTATTCACTCGTCACATAAAGACCCCTAGGTTATAGCTAGCGGGAAACACAGACTCCGGCAGAGAATTCTACTCCTTAGCCGTACGCACAATGAAAGTATTCTCAAAACGTTTTGTGCGTATGGGTGAGATGTCCACCATGTAACGATGGCGCATCGCCGTTTGTCTCGTAGTCCGATGATGGAACGGGCTTGGCGGAGTTAGGTTGTGTAATTCCATCGCACACTCCCCGAAATGTAACCGATAGAAAACCGATAGACTTGCAACTCGTCGTCGATGTTCAAGGCTCTGGAGCTTTGACTCGACCAGTGCATCGTTGCCAATGAGTCTCTTGACCCGCTTCTCGATAGACTCAGCGCGTTGTCAAGTTGGAATTTGGCAGATTAATCCTAAAGATGAGAGCAGTACTCCATACAGGACCGAACCTGGGCTTGATTAGATTGAGCAGTTATTCCGGTATGAAGTGCCGTCTCACCTTGGCTAGGATTCCCAACTCTTTTAATGCTAGTTGAGTCTTAGACTCGATGAACGGACGATACCGCTTAACGCACTTTCAAAAGCTCGGAAGAATCTTGATATGTTGAAAAGATCCTCATCCACAAACCCGTCGATCCGAACGACTGTAATTATTTAGCCACAAGTTCAAGCATTTATGAGTCACATATAAGATTGATATGAACTACTGAAAAGCTAATTCTCAATTCAAAATAAGGTAGAGGATAGAATGTCAACAGATCCGCATAAATACTTTATGGTAACATTTTTGTTTGACACCCGAATAAAAAGTAATAAAATTACTAGAAATGCGTTATTGTGATTTTTTGAGAATTATTTATGTCTATGTGTATATCGACGCTGGAAAGGAAAAACTATACAAGCGACATTTTTGGTCATTTTGAGTTATATACATTGTTGGAATCACCTGATTTTTCTGCGTCGTTTGGTCTTACTCACGTCCTTCTACGACGACTTTTGATGTCGCTTCGACATTTTGAAGTTCACTTTTTTTTCCTTACTAAACGACAAAATTTTCGAGCATTTTTGAAAATTTGGTGGTTGTCGTAATTGTGAAATTCTAAATTTGCCTTTGGTCAAGTTTGACATTTCTGTTCGTACGGTAATTACTCCACTTAGTTAATTTTTCCAGTATCTGGCAATATAGTGTTAGGCGCATAGTATATTATTTCCTCAGAAAGTATTTGTTCTTTTATCACTTAGGTAATTTTGACTTATTTGGTTTTTTTCCTACATGGCGTTTTGTTGAAAGGGGTGCAAATGAAATCGCAAATATTCTCCACAGTTACATAAAATCTGTGGATGAAAGAGAAAATATAAAACACCTTCTTCTATACTGCGACTGTTGCCCTGGGCAGAATAGAAATCGCACTATCCTGGCCATGATACATTCTATTTTGCAGGAGTGTAATAATTTTCAGACGATACAAATTAATTATTTACTAACAGGACACACATATATGCATGTTGACAGTGTACACGCCGGTATAGAGAACAACATTAAAAAAGCTATAATTCATGCGCCTTCGCAATGGTACACTGTATTTGGTACGGCCAGAAAAGAACCTTTTCCGTATGAAGTTTTTATTTAGGAAATTTTAGGAAAAAAAATTATATTAAATTAATATTTGGGTTGTTTTGCCTCAACTTCCACATGTTTTTTTATTTTGGTAAGGCAACTTTTACTCTGATATAAACTATAAAAAAGATATATATTACATTTTTACCGTACCTTCCTTAATCAAAGCTTATCGGTTAGTAAATTTTTCCCGTTTCTACTTTTAGGGAAAATTTTACTAAGCGACACTAACTTTAAAACTAAGCATTATTTTTAATAGTTACGTATACTATAATGTAGATAAAAAAATATCCAAATAAATTTCTAAGAATTAGGCTTTTTGGACCATTACAAGAATTTACACGATTTTTTTCTGAAAAATGCTAACTTTAAACAACTCTACTGTAAAGTTAGTCTGATGTCGCTTGGACAATTTTTCCTTTCCAGCGCCCATATTATTCCATTGTATTATATCTTATTTTATTTCTCTCACACATAATGTCTAGATCACTTATTTTTAAATCTTCTTTCGCAGGTTACCTTGAAAGGATTGCTTTTGTAACAAAACATCATCTTTGTACCTATTTTTTGTTATTGACGGTATGTTATATACGTATGTAATATGTATATTTAAAAAGAAAATAAGACCCACCAACACTGTTAACACAATAACCGCTACGAGTCGGTCTATTCGACCCCTCACGCCGAGCCGTCAACAGCACATCTCTTCATAACCCGTTCACGGCTTAGCAACACACTCACGTACATAGTAATTCGACGGCGAAAGAATGAACCAACAAATCGCTCGCACGATTGTCTGTGAGTACATACGAAATGAGTCAATGATATGAATTGTTGCTGGTGGACTTATGGACCACCGGGCTCGTGATTGTCGCTTTTAGGGTTCTGCAATGCAGAAAAATTCGTCAAAAACGCTTACGTAAATCCGTTTATTTTTTTTATGTTGAATATATCTATGTAATCTAAAAACTCTAATGTAATGTACATAAAAAAACTCGTGTCTCAGTGTTTGTTACCCAACTCCTCCGAAACGGTTTGACTGAGTTTCACAAAACTTTCTTTCCAGTAGAAATAATATATCTATATAGCAAAACGATGTTTGTCGAATCAGCTTAACCTATACAAAAATCTCGTATCATGGTTTTTATTGAACTCCTCCTAAACGGCTTATAATTGTTTGACGAAATTATTGTGTATATATGGTAGGTCTGATAATATATAGGTTCTAACCGGGTCAGCTAATTTTAACTATTTTTAAAATAATAAAATATTTTTGAAGTCCAGGAAAAGTTTAAAAGGTGAGAAAATATGAAAAAAAAATTGCGATACTGGCGGTCAGCTGTTACTTTATTAAATTTACGATTAATTAAACCATATATATAACTATAATGGGATTAGATGGGTGACGTCAGCCGCATGCACAGAGACTGCTGGGTGAAAGTGTCCACATAATGGGAGGCCGGTGGATGGCCGACCCAGGAAGAGGTGGAGAGACGCTCTGGAGGTGTACCACGGGGGCTGGTTTAATTAATGAATTAAGGGAGCCTTGTGCCTATCTAATGGGATTGTTGGGCTAGAAAAACCCTTATTTATTATATACATACAAAAGATGACTTAAACAGAACAGTGGTTCCAATTTAATTAAAGCAATATGCTCTACAATGTAACGCTAAGTGTGTAATCTAGACTCATAAACAGTCTGTAGTTACATTCACTATCTATAAACCTGTTCTTCTTGAAGTGTTTAAGTGGTGCAAATTAACTTAAGCGTATCAAATAAATTCTCGATAAGGGGGATGAAGTCTGGAGCCCGTAACTTAGACTTTTATAAGATTTAAACAGAAACTATTAAACTTAGAGCATCGTTTTATTAGTCTTGTCTGACCCGGCACCGAAACTAAATGTTAACGCTTTTCTGATGCTTTAGACAAAATGTTTTTAATAGTAATTATTCAGCCTATTATGATGTTCTCGCATCTGGGACATGGGTCTTTCTTCTATGAGAGGAAATGGGCCGTAATCCACCACTGGGGCCAGGTGCGGGTTGGTCGAGGTCACACATGTCTTAGATGTTTTGGTCCTTTTTTCTGGGTGGGAGCAGAAGAGATTGTCAGGCTTCTACTGACTAAAACCCACCCTGTCCTTCAACTACCGCTATGTTCCGTGGTCGCGGTCTCACGTTAGAACATTCCCGCAACCCCACCACGCAATTGCTCTGTCGAGCTTCGCCAATGCTGCTCTTTGAGGCGCGCGTGGAACACGGCGTGCTGCCGACCCGGGCCTGGTCCTTATAAGACTGTGAGCTACCCCTGTTCACCATCCATAATGGTCTCTGTATGAGACCATCAATAGGTACCTATAGAACTTTGTATTACGATGAGGCTTTTATGTTCTTATACATTACATTATTTTGTACAGTCAGATCAATTACGAGAAATAAGTACTATGATGTCTATGAACAGCAAATGAAATAAGGCCGTGCCTACGGTTGTTCTTGATCGGCTCGCGATCCCTGACGCATGGGGCATCTCCCGCGGCGGCTGGTGTTCAATGAAAAAAGCATCTCCCTCACGCGCAGAAAAAGGCGCCTGCGTTCCATTCCTAAGTGACCCTTCCCTAGGGTCGGTGACATAGTGTTCCTGTGCTATAGTGAGGCTCAGGAGATCTTTTTGCAGCCTACGTAGTGAGATGTACTAACAGGCGTCACACAGGGATCTATGGAGTGATCTTTTATAAGGACCCATAGCTCCCCTCCATTCGTTGACAACCGGGGTAATTTTAGTAAGCTATAATTCCCACACTTCTCGGTCTTAACCCCAAAACCCTAGCAGCAGCAGCTTTTAAAGTTTTCCCCTCGATAAAAAAAAAAACCTTTCACTACATACGGAACCACGACATTAAACATGCAACACTCTTGTGCAGTCTCCGTTGTATTGTTTCGCGCGCACTATTATTATTTAACCCATTGATTTGTTGTTGTTTTCGTAGCGAGCGCTTGATAAATGCTCTGTAATAATAATGCACGAATAAATCTCTCAATGCTTATATCATTTGAGTGAATTAAATTTCCGTATTGGTTAGCGTTGTTAACACCTGACTTGCTAGCGTAAGGTTAGTAGAAACATTGCAAGCTTTAAAGCTGTGAAAAACTGAATTGGGTACATACTTTTTTTGAAATTGTATTTTGCAAGAAATTATGAATTTTGTTGGAGGTGGACAAAACAACATCAAAATGGCTTAACGGATCTGAAATAGTAGAACGGATTATAGTCTGAAATTTCTGTAGGAAATATTTATAAAAATTTCCACACAAATGAAATCGCCAGCAACAGCTAGTATTCTCTTAAACCAATCATTATAACGCCACTGGATCTTAACAATCACTTGAAATAGAACAAAATATTTATTAAACATTCAATTCAAAGTAACAAATCGAAACGCGCCGCACCGTCTAACCCGTAAATTTCGCGTTTGGCCCCAAAGACCGGAACTCTTAAAACTCCGGAGAAAACGTTCGACTCACTGAATATATTTTCTTCCACGCCTTATTAATAAAGACCGGGTGATTAGTAACTTTTGATTCCGACTTTCCGGAGCTCCGATGAGGAGCAATTATTCGACATATTGATTTATTGTTCTACCCTCGTAAAGTTTGAGACGAATCGTCCTTAGATTGGAAACATACAGGGATGGAGTTTTGGCGGTGTCATGGTCATACTATTGACTTGAAAATACAATAACACGGCTAAGAAGTAACATAAACATTATTAATCAAACTGACAATTATCGTGATATAGGTAGGAAAATTGTTATTTATGAGAAACTCTTGGATGTTACTGACAATCACACAACAAATCTGGGTGATCAGAATACGAGTAGTGACTTCAGGATGAAGTGGAACCCGGGTTGCGGGAATGTTTGAATGAGATAAACGGTAGGGTACGCTTCTCGAACGCAAGGGTAACTGATGAAACATGGTAAGTTTTTAGCTAATACACGTAGATGGCAATAGCATTTAAAAAAGTGTACTAAACAAAGGAATGAAATTCCTTACCGGAGTCTGTGTTTTCTGATAGCCTGGAGATCAAGGAAAGAGTGAATAAGTTACTTGTAGGTAAGTATGCTTTATCTTCGACCACATCATTGCTTACCACCAGGCATAGCTTACCAGGTGAGATGGTGGTAATACATAAGCCATTTATCAGTTTAAAATTTTTTTACAAGAACGCTGCTTTCTCGCACCAATTACATTCCCGTAAGTTTCATTACTTAGAAAGTTTTCCATCGACCCTTAGAGAGACGGTGATTTCGCTCGTATAAAATATTGGTAGACGCTTTAATAACTTTCCTTGCTGATATGGAGTTTGTTATCAGTTCCCGTGATATGGCACGTTCGCGCGTTCTACCCGTGGCTTCAGATACTTTTTTGAGTGTCTCGATATTTTGTCACACTCCTTATCATTGCTACTTTTGTTTTGACGGGGGAGGGAAGTTTAAACAGTACTTATCGTGATATCTCTTGGGTGCAAGCCTAGGGCCAATATTGAAAATTTATTAAACAAATCATACAACCTACATGTTTACATGGGCACCAAAAACGTCATCATCAAAAACGGTCGTTTCTTATGGAGAATAACCGGCAAGAAAATCTGTGATTACTTTTATCAAAACATAATTGATTCTCACAATGTTTCTATAATACAGTTTTTATAGATAGGAGAGGTAAGTATAGACGAATACCTAATAAACACAGTACAATATAATAACTTATGAAAAACGTATCTAAGGACCTATAGTGTTTTCGCATTCTCGTTAAAAATTATAGTTATAAAATTACATGATTTCACTAATGATAAGAAACTGTCATATTTGATGAAAGAAAATAACCAAAAAAGGAACAGCATCTACAGACAAAAGACGAAACTTCAAAATTTAAGATTTTGTCTAAATAGACCTTGTAAATGGACGACCCATCCTAGCTAAAGGCTCAAACATATCATTATTAAAATCAACCTTACACTTTGTAAAAAGTAAACAATAGGTGCCTAAAACGTCGTGCTGAGACGCGTGGAGTTGTGAAGAACAATGCAACGTTTCTATTATCTATGCAAGACATCACAGGTCAAGTCAACCCACAAAAAGGAGCAAGAAGATACAAATATTAATATTTTTCAACTGGGCAACAATGCAAGCCGTAAAATGCTTGCGAGTCGAGTACAAAATAGAATTTTTTGCTCCTTCAAAGCGGAGAGATGCATTAAATTACGGGTTAGTGCAACAAATATTGGTATGAATTGAAGTACCTAACTTTATTTTTAGAGCATGCGTTGTTAAGGTAAGAAAGATATATGATTACTTTTTTATTTATATTCACAATAGAAAACTATTTTATGTAAATCCCTATTTCAAACAGACGTGTTTTATTCTTTCACGGTATAAAGAAACTTATTTGCGTGTTAAGCAGCATAACTTCAATAATATTTCTATCGAAATTGACGCGGAAATGAAAAATAAAGTCAAATGTGTTGCCTCCGTCGACGCAAGGTGCCAATGTCAGGTGAAGGAAATGTAGCTAAATGCTTATCGGGACTGAACTAACCTATCACTGCAGGGTGCTCACAATCTTGCTTGAGGGACAATTTTGCTAGTCCAAATTTTATAATGAACGCGTTTAATTAAACGTAAATTTAAAAAAAAAAGAAGAAAATGACTTCAGTGTACCAATGGCGCTCGATTTGTTTCCTTTTTTATGAATACTTCGTATTTTTTCTACATTAGCCTTTTCCTTATATTTTCACAATATAAGCGCACAATACACAATTTATTACGATTTAACCTCACAATACGGCTATATTTGGTATAAAAATATTAATCTCCGCGCCCCGGCTCCCCAGTGGCGACAACTAAAATATGATTTGAGTCCAAAGCGAATACAAAATGAGAGACAAAATTGGAGTTTTCTCTTCTCGGGTAAGAATGGAATAAAACCGTGCGATAGCAGTTTTACTTTAATATTACTTCTTGGGTGTAAAACGGTTTTTTAGCTTTGAAAGTGTTTCTACTTGATGCTAGAAATATTGCTATTTACTATGGATACTGTGCTAGTTTAAAAGGCTCCACTTCTCTAACTTGATAGATTAACATCACGCGATATGATTAGGCTTCATTGATTTTCTGAGGACACGGCGGTGCCCACGCCAAGAGTTCATGTCTCACATCATATGAACATGAACTCACATTATATGTTGCTTATATTATAATCCTTAAACTAGATATCAGTTATGGCCTAGTTGCTACAAGCACGACTTACGAGTTGTAGGTCGTGGGTTTGATTTATTTCTTTGTACATATAATTATAGTGAAAATAAAACCTCGTGATGAAACCATCTACCATCTACCTTCCCACACTAGTCTGCGTGGTGGATGACGTCTCATTCCTGAGGAGACCTTTGTTCCAGCTGAGGGGAGGTTATAGGTTGGTGATGTTATGTTACTTACTGCTAACGAGACTTGGCGCGTTTTATACATTTATGTTTTTGATAAGAGTAAGCTTCATTTTTATAATTTACTGAATAAAAGCGTCGTCAAATTTTAGCATGATGCAAATGTGTATATTGTGTCATTTTTTTTTGTTGTAAGTAAAACTTGTTACTAAATGCTACGAAATTGAATCGAGTCCTGTTTATTTGAATCGAGTAAACCAAACATTAACTAAAATGTGTAGTTTGTTATTTGTAAACGAATAAACAATGGTTATTATTATTAAAAGCAAACAACCAAAAACATCCAACAGATAACCGCATAACAGGTAACTCTCAATATAAACAGAAATAATAGACCAACCAAAAAATCAACAGTGGAAAAACAACAAAAAAGCCGGAGCCACACATGTACGAGTACGTTGTACGTATATAGTCGTGACAAATTGTCGCAATCAGTTCACTAATTACCTGTGTCGTTTCGACCCGTCCCGCCAGTTGAGGGGTTAAGCCTACCTATTTTTATACGGCTTTTTTGCCCATTCCCTTTGATTTTTATTCGGATCCCGATTAAATTTTTAAATCGCACATTTTGTATGCATTTATAGGAATCGTAAATTTTGTATTGTTTCAAATATAAATTATATAACCATGATACAAAGCCATGTCTTTTTAACACGCTTTTATTAGGTCGACCTGTATGTAACTAACTATGTAATGGAATCTAAGGTAACTAATTTAACCATCTTCCAAGGGTCGTAGCGTAATGAAAATTGGCAGCTGTGTGTAGTTTTGATGACAATACAATAATATGGTACCGTCGAACTGATCTGATGATGGAGCTGGAAGATATGAACTGAAACTTCATGATGGAAAATCGTAACACAGCTGTTTTGGATTTCTTAGAAAAGTCTTGTAATGAACTTTGACCAGGATTAGGTTTCAAGGTCTGATGACGAAGCCGGAAGATAGGCACTGGCATTCCATGATGAAATATCGTATCATAGTCGTGTTTGCACTTGAAAGCCACGTAATGGACTTTGAACACGATCAGGTTTCAAGGTTACAACAAACCTAAAGAAAATCCGTTCTCGGTTTTCTTAACCTTTTTGAATTACCGCGTAATCCATAGATTTATTTTTTTATAGATGTCACTTTCAAATCCTCTGGGGTGATTGACCGTTTAATTGTTCACTACTCGTGGGAATAATATGGCAAAAACTATAAAAAAGAAACAGCAACACAAAGGAAACGGAGACTACAAAAAACAATTTTTTGTATTTACGTGCATTTATAAAAGCGTGTTTTTCTAGTGATTTTTAAACTATTAATTTATTATGGATAAAGGTATATGGTCTTAAGCAGATACTTGACACACGATAAACACCTAAACACCTTTAATATCTATAGGTAGGTACTAATATTATAAACGGATAAGTTTGTTTATTTAAACGCGCTAATATTCGAAAGTACTGGGTGGATTTGGATGTTTGATATGAAAATAGCTTGAAGCTAGAGTTATATTTTTATCGTGATAAAATCCTCAGGAGTGAAGCCCCGCGTGACTTGTAGTACAGACGCCAGCACATCAAGCTCCAACAATCTGTCAGATTTCTTAAATAGATTTTCAACTTTACTGTTGAAAATTTAAAATTTGACAAATCTGTGGAAAATTTGACAGTTTCGGGTAGCTTCATGTACTGGCGTCTGTACTTATACAACATGTAACATAATTAATGCACATCCTGAAATTAGTCTGTTCAGAATCGTTTACTGAACGATTTTTATCGTTTTAATGTCGATCATTTTTATCCAAAAGCAATTAAATCTACGTAAATTATAAATTACACTTTCGCTGTATAGTAAAAACAAACTAACTATGGACCGTAAATTAAAGTAGTAACTTTTTAAATGCAAATTTATATAAATTCCATTATTCAGTACACATAACAAAAAAAATAAATTCATTTAAAGGAAGTGTTCGAGCACGCTCGACAATTTTATGCTGACACCCGCGATCAGCACTTACGATTTTATATTACTACATACAAATTATAACAATAAGATTCAGTTCAATAAGGCTGCTTCGTGAACACACACATCGGTGATTTTCTTCCACAATACAAGTAGAAATTCCCGATACATATAGCACCTGAGCGGCTGGACCCCACAGGAAGTTGGTCTCAAAAAAAAAAAACTGTTTAAACAAGTAAGACTAAAAATTCAGAGTATGTATTATGATAATAACATAATTTTCTAACTGGGGTGTTTGAAATATGTTGTATAAATCATGGGTTTACTAAGAAAACCTAATAAGAAAAGACAAATAATATTTTTCAAAAAGGGGTACATGTCAAAGTTCCGATTTATTTGAGCTTTTAGTAAAACAAAAAAATAAACTCTTCAATGTGTTCCAACTTCTTGCATTTGTAGGTATGTAGAGCCTCCTGAATTTTAGGATTTTATTGAAGCGTATACTTTCAATTTTTCTTCTTCACTGTATTTAAAATCTATTTGCAGTAAGCCTTCGATGTATTTATTTACATATTATAAAAAAAAAGTTAAAAAAGGTAATAACGCTAGGAGGTTCATAGCCAATCAGTATACTATCTTATTTATAATACAATGACATCCAATTTACTATAATTTATAATCACCATTGCAACTTATTTTGATTTGCACACAAAAACTTCAAGGCCCACTGATCTGACGTAAAACAACATAACTGTCATCCGAGATTAATAATTCAATCTTTTTTAACACGGCGCAAGAGCATTAATTTCTCGGCTCTATGGACATCCGACTTCGTTGACAGTAAATTTAAATTTCGAAAATAATCACCACGGAAATAACGTGATTTGTTATGACCGCCTCATTATAAATGTGTGACAGATCATAATAACTTTAGGTAAGAAAAAAAAAAACGTTATGAAATGAGATCATATTCACTGAGGTTGACATTCATTCGTCAGCGCAATTAAAATTAAATTGATGTGTTGTGATTTATTAAATTTTTAAAGGAAAAAATCAAAACAACATACAGGAGAATGCAAAATTGAGTTAAAAATACTCACTAATTTTCATTAAATTTGTTTATAATATAGTTTATTGTACATCTTACAACATATATATATATATGGATACCAATAATAGTACTAGTGTACAATGGGCGGTTTTATCGCACAGGGCAATCTCTTTTTAGTTTGTGATTGTTGCTATGTTTACCAAAGATATATAATAAACTATAGATACGTTGTCCGCGCTCTAAAATGGCAAGTTGAAATCAAGGTAAGTGCCTCGTGTCTGTTTATTTACGCTTGTTTATTTAAGAAAAAATATGTTATAAAAGGAAATTAGGAAAAAAGCATGCCTTTGTGTGTTTTCAGACGTTGCACTAATAATACTGCTTCCGTGAGAGGTCAAAATGTGTCATTTCAGAGGTAAATATCAACAGAAACACTTTTTTTATTTTAATTTTTCTACACTGCTAATGGCGGCTAGCGTATGAATGAAGTCAGTCACGTGACGTTAGGGGAGGTTGTTAACTAAAGATGTATATTCATCTCTCTCTAACATCAGGTGTACCTAAAGATGGCATTTATTTTCTGTCCCTTTCTTTACACGTATTAGATAGTAATTCTCTATGTGTGTGTTTCGTGCCGTTTTTGAGAGGTGTTTTGTGGGAATATGACGCGTCTATTATAATACGTCATTGATGTTTACCGGTTACTACACCGGTCCCCAAGATACAAACTGCAGTGAAACGGTATAGCCTAGTTTGGGTATCACAGAGTACGCCTATTAGTAACATTGGATTCAGTATAATCTTTTCTGCACTCACATTATTTTGTAAGCTGTAACTGTTCCAATACATCTTATATGTGCACAGGATGCTCAAACACAAAGTAATTTACACGTAGATAGAAAAGCTCATAAAAGCTATACACACACAGCTATGAGACCAAAAAGTAAAGACTATCTACAGTGAAGAGCGTTTTAAAATAGATGAAAAAACTAATGGGTGGTGCTGACGGTTACGACGGGGCGATCCGATGAATTATGTCCCATTTATGTCCCATAAGAGTTGGGTAATAACTTGTTTGTACCCGTACCATTCTTATGATGATCTATATTGTGTAGTTTAGTGCACTGTTTGCTGTGAGATATTTGACTTGTGTATGCAGGTATTAATAGATCTTAGCTGAGAGTGCTTTAGGAAATTAACTTCTTGATTTAGTACTAGCATAGGCGATGGGCAATTGTTTGTTTTAATTAAAGTCATGATTGGATTAGATTTATGATTCTGTGGTTTAAAATACAATTGTTAAAATTCATTATTTAAAATATCGTTGCATGATGAAGATTACATGTTCTGGAAATGCTCTTAATGTTAACCTCATTAAGGGCCTATACTACCTCAAATGGCTTAGCATGATCCTCCGTTATGTCGAAAATACAGCAGCAATAATTTTGAAATAAATATATGGTAAAGTTGAGGATTAATGTTAGGTACTATGTTTGACGAAAACACAATTCCATAAAATTTTCTTGAAAGAAAAAAAAATCAAAACTTACCTCCAAACCGAACAATAAACCGCTGATATTCAAAAATATCTTCAAATTAGATAATGAAACTTTGCATATTAACTGAACTAACTATAAAGCAGGTCTTATGTTATTTACTTTTTTTTAAATACCATTATTTTCACCGTAAAAAGAAATAAACTAAATTATCGGTGCCTTGGAGTCTTTTCCCAGTCACCCTGTCTCGTTTGCTCGCGTGACCGCGGCCAGTAGTGTGCAAGCGAGATAAAGAGTGAGAAGCGCGGAGGTAGTAGCCCTTAAACAGTTTTAAGCAGCATAGGTATAAGAAGTCTGTGGCTAAATAGTAGCACTCGTACTGGCTGATCAACAACGCTAAGCAATGCTAATGAGTTCGGTCCATTTTAACATATCAAACATCTTCTGTGCTTCGGAAAACACGTCAACCCGTTGGTCCCGGCTGTCATTTTGTCCAACTTTGACAGTCAGTACGGTTAGTCAGAAACCAGAAAATCTGATACCAGTCTTACCAAAGACTATCGTGTTACTAACCTTCTTGGTTGTAGAGGTCAGATAGGCAATCAGTTGCTTCATGTAAAAAACTAGTTACTCAGCTGCATCGGAAACCGATATTTGTATTTTAGACTTGAAAATCGAATATTATTATTATGTTAGCCTGTAGTGTCCTACTGCTGGCTAAAGACCTCCCACCATTTCTTCCAGAGAGTATATAACCACTAGAGAGCGAATACGCCGATTTCTTTGAAGAACACGACTCACTACTACGGGCCGGGGGACGACAGAGAAATGCAAAGCTCCAATTGGTCAGTTCAAGGTCAAGTTGCAAAGATATGCCTGGTTAGGGATTGGTCTACTTGATTAAAGAAAATTAGTCGATATCGATAAAATTGATTTTTACATTGTAAAAATGTTGAGTAAAAATGCTGTCAAGACCCAGGCGTGTCTTTTCTCCGCAATAAGGAGCCAATTTCAACCGGCTCCTTCTTTCCGTGGTGTAACCGTTCCGATAACTGATCGCATCGAGATTCTTGGGGTTACGTTGACATCCACCCTTAATTTTGGTCCGTTTATCGAAGCTAAGGCTCAATTGGCTGCCAAAAAGTTGGGAATCCTAGCAAAGGTGAGACGGTACTTCACACCGGAACAGCTGCTCAACCTCTATCAAGCGCAAGTTTGGTCGTGTATGGAGTACTGCTCTCATCTCTGGGACGGATCTGCCAAATACCAGCTTGATGCACTTGAGTCTATAGAGAAACGGGCCAAAAGGCTCATCGGCAACGAGAAACTGGTCGAGACAAGGCTCCAGAGCCTAGAACATCGGCGACGTGTTGCAAGCCTGTAAGTTTTCTATCGGTTACATTTCGGGGAGTGTGCGATGGAATTGCACAGTCTTATTCCGCCAAGCCCGTTCCATCATCGGACTACAAGACAAACGGCGATGCGCCATCGTTACATGGTGGACATCCCACCCATACGCACGAAACGTTTTGGGAATACTTTCATTGTGCGTACGGCTAAGGAGTGGAATTCCCTGCCGGAGTCTGTATTTCCTGATAGTTATAACCTGGGAGTCTTTAAGTCAAGAGTGAATAGGTTACTTCTAGGCAAGCGTGCTTCATCTTCGACCACATCATCGCTTAAGATCAGGTGAGATTGTGGTCAAACGCAAGCATATCAACTATAAAAAAAAAACATTAAAAAAAAATAGAAATATTTTCATTAAAATTAGTTGTGTAATAACAACTGTAGTTTCAGCAGTCTCTAAGTACTTTGTAATTATTATTTTTCGGTGGTGAGTCATTAGATGATTTATCTAATGACTCCTCCCTCCTATATACACTTAACCCGTGGACTCGGCATCGAAACAAAGTAACCTTTTTACCTGGATTGGAAAATCATTGAATGACTTCTCCCGCTCTGCGCACTGGGTAAAGTGGAAAAGAGTGTCAGACTTCTACTGACTAAAAACCCACCCTGTTCGTTCAGCTACCCTTAAGTTCCGGGGCCGTGGTATCTCGTTAGAACATTACCGCAGCCCCGGAAACAAAGTAACTTACGAGGACGATATTGTAATGCGAAGGCCCAAGTTAATTAGTATTAGAGTCCGTCATACTATTTGACGCCTAGAAAGATTGAATATAGGTATCTTATATTCACAATTTGACTTTTCTCAACATTATATAAATAAAAACAAAACTAAAAACCAATATTCCCTAGCAACCTTATCTATCCACTTTTCTTTTTATTCTGGAATCTTCGGAAATCCAAAATGAAAACATGCATGTCACATGTAAGAAAAAATATTAGAACTTCCTCCTCTGACTAAAGTCTTTTATGACAACTATCTCAATTGAATTAAAAAAAAATAAGTTTAATATTATAATTATCGATATCGTATTCAGCCATTAAAGGTAACAGCACAGATTTCTATGTTAAAAATACTCTTATTCTTTCTCTGTCCATGCTGTAAGATTGTGGTACTCACTTACGCCTAGCATTCGTGATTTAAAAACTATATCTCTATTCAAATGTCGATTAAAAGAGCATTACCTTTCCTCTTAACTGTGTTAATTATTTATATATATATTTATATTATATGTTTATATATTCTAACATTATGTATTTATTTAAGTATATGTTATTTTTATTGCATTGTAAGTATGTGTAAGTATATTTAATATTTTAGTTTTAGTTTTAGACTTCACATATTCATATTTATTTCTCTTCTTGTTCTCACACACTATTGTCTACATTTCTTTTTCACTTCTCCTTTCGCAGGTCTGCTGGAAGAAATTTCTTAAGAAATAAGCAGTACCTTTGTACTCAGATATTATAATTATGTTTATCTTAATGTATTTTACTGTGTGTACATAAATAATAAAATAAATAAATAAAGGAAAGAAAGGGATAAAAGATTAGAATTTCTTCATGAAAGAAAGAGACTTTTCCAAAAGACATCAACGCGCGACTCTTCGTGTCTTTGATCACCCAAACTACCATTTTAAATAGACCTCTGCGGTGGCTTATAATTTGATTAAATAATAAATAATTTTCGTAGTATTTCATTACTGATGAATAATTATTATGTCATCCATTTAGTATCTAGATGACTCGAAATGTTTTCCACGCCACTTCAACGCGCATAAAGGCATTTTTATGCGTTATAAATTACATAAAAAAATTTAAAATTTGTAATCATTGTTTAGCATGCACACAAGTCTACTTTGTCACAACTAAAATGGTTCGTGTACCGCAACCACACAAAAGGTGCAAAAACACAAATAGTTTTCGCACATCGTGGCACTATATGCGCGGTCGAGTGGTTTTATAGTCATTGATTTCTTCCAACGGTCACGATTCTGCGCCTCATCCTTTCAATTCTTAAGGAAACCATCCAGGTCGTCCCACCTTCTCCTTTGTTGTCTGTTGCGGCCACGTGTTGCAGTCTCAGGGCACCAATCCTATGTCTTACGAGACCACAGGTTATCCAACTTGCGGCAGATATGCCAAAAATTAATTGGTTAAAAAAACACACTAGGTGCGTGATTTTTTCAAATATATAAATAAAAATTAACCGTCGAAATGTATATACAAACATAATTTCGGAACATCTCCATCAAATTGGATGATTTTTTTTTTTACTGAAAGTATGTCCGAACGCGGAAGAAGTCGCGAGCATAAGCTAATTAAATATAAAATTTCTACATCAAACAGACAAACTCACTTCTAAGAAACTTGTGGCTACAACGTTCCAGATACAAATTGTAATACAAAATGTCCCTGGGCCGGCTACTATCGTGTGTAGGTACCTAACCTTACAATATTGAAAACTATATTGTTAGGTTAGTGTTATGAGTTGCATTGTATGAATACACAAAAATATTGTTTTAAAAGATATAAGATTTCTATAGTATCAAAAAACAAAAACAAAAATATTGCCAGTTACTACAATAGCTTTTGAAGTTATAAAGAAGTCGTTACTCTCGTAAGAAAATGTTTTTTGACAAATATGAATTTTCACGACAAATGCGAAGTTTCCTTTAATAATCCCAATGTTGAATAACCTTATATACGATACATATGTACATACGTATGCTGTTAGTAGTCGAATAAATGAGGCCAATAGAAATATAATAGGCACTAACTCAGTATTTACTAAAAGTTAGTAAGATTTATATCATCTAAAGATATCCTACTAACTACTAATATTTTAAATGTGAAAGTATGGATGTTTGTATGTATGTCTGTGTTTCAGTCACGCAAAAATGTCTTTAAGGATTTAGTTGCAATTTGTCATACATAATGTATTATATTGAAAAACATACTACTACTTTTAAAACCTAGAAAAAATTGTGTTCACCTGTTCAATGTTCACGTGAACGAAGTCGCGAGCAATAGATAATTTGCCATAAAATGACTTGTTCAGTATATAAAACAAAATAGTAAAAAAATTAATAGCTTGATATTAATGTATACTAATATTAAAAAGCGGAAAAGTTTTGTTTCGTTCATTTAAACGCGCTAATCTTCGAAAATACTGAGAAGTTTTGGATGATATTTGATTAAAAGTTTAGCTTGAAGCTTGAATAAGGTTAAGGCTAAGTTTTACCCGACTGCAAAACAAGAAGTGCTATGTTTTAAGTCCACGGGGCGAAGCCCCGCCTGACCGCCTCCACTTTCCTGAAAAATTAAACCACGATCAACTGACATATAGGAGGTGTCAAATAAAGTTCTGCTCACACTGTGAGAGAAAATAGCGTGAAATTATACCCAACAAAAACAGAATGTGGACATAATTTACGTTGACACGTCAAACTGTAGCGCGTAAACAAATTAACACATAATTTTAGCTGCACCGTTCACGCTTGGAGACACATTAAAATATGAAGTCCAGTGAAAAAAGGATGCAGTTTATATTTGTCATACTAGCTTTTGCCAGAGGCGTTGCCTTCGTGAAAATTGACAATTATCCCATTGAAAAAAGTCTTTAGCTCTTTGAGGAAGCCATCACCTGTGAAGACGGGGCTCTTGCAAGTAAATACTTATTGAAAGCTTCTAAAAATTAACCAGGATAAAGGAAAATTAATGATAAAATAGCAAATATATATGTGTGAATATTCAAGAAATAAAAGGCTTTTTATTTTCAATCGAGTCCATAACCACCTCGTGAAATTTTGAACAACGATTTTGCAACAAACATCCCATTGTTCGAACATTCAATCTCATTTACATAACGATAATTGATGATACGGTTCATCTTTTCTATGTGAATTAAACATTTTATTACACACATCCCACCCATACGCACACAACGTTTTGGGAATACTTTCATTATGTGTGCGGCTAAGGAGTGAAATTCCCTGCCGGAGTCTGTGTTTCCTGATAACTATAACCTCCCCCAGGTTATTATAGTCTTTAAGTCAAGAGTGAATAGATTACTTCTAGGTAAGTGTAACTCATCTTCGATTACATTGTCACTTACAATGAGGTGAGATGGTGGTCAAACGTGAGCTTATCTGTACCCGGACTTTTAATTCGACTGACAGTTTCTGAGTTGTCAGATAATGACGACTACGAAATTGTGATGTAACTAAATTAATCGATTCAGGAATAAAATCGAATAACGATGTAAACAATTTTTTAATAATATTGAGTGATAATAACAAAAAGTAAAATGTGATTATAAAGGGTTGTGACGAATAAAACGAATAGATCATAATTATATTTTTTAAATTTTTGCAATATTCAACACATGAAACAATTTGCACATGTCTGGTTAGATATGAATATTCACCTTT
Source organism: Tholera decimalis (assembly GCA_943138885.2). NCBI lineage: Eukaryota > Metazoa > Arthropoda > Insecta > Lepidoptera > Noctuidae > Tholera > Tholera decimalis. Next base: position 10,096,938 of record OW964554.2, read on the forward strand.
TTTAGTTGTAAAGTCCTTATTGTTTTACTGTTATGGTGTACAATAAAGAATATATCTACTTATCTCTTTTAATGAAATAGATTTATTTATAATAAAATCTAACTACTACTTAAATATAAATGAAGTAGTATAAATTTTATCATTTATTTATATTTCAAACGATTAAAAATCGCTCATTTGTTATTCGATTGATTGAATCCATCACTATTAGATTAAAATAAAGGGTATCATTACTTTAGTTAGTGATATTAGGTTATGTCAGCTTACTGCATCGAATTAAAAGTCCGGGTATATAAGTGCATATCTATAAGTATTCATAAAATAAAAACAGTATAAAAGTGTGTCTGTACATTTAAATTTTACACAAAAATAATAATTGAGGTGGGTTAAGAAACGGTAACACGGCAAACAAATAAAAAAAAAGTCTGTCTGTTTGTACACGCTAATCTCCGGACCTACTGGATGGATTTTAATAAAATTTAGTAAGTAGATAGTTGACATCCTAGAATAAAATATAGGCTACTTTTAATCCCGTAATTCCCACGGGATCAGGATTTACGCGGGAAGTCCTCCCACGCGAACGAAGTTGCGGACAGCAGCTAATTTTCAATAAAAATACTGAGCTATCAGAGCTGTATTGCTCAAATATAAAATGCCTAAGTATTCTCACCCCGATTATCTTTTACACAGACTTACAAAAAATGTTTCTTTAAATTATAAACATTATTTTTACTTCAACTTAAATTCGCATGAATTCTTAAACATCTCAAAGTTACTAGGTACGGCCTAAAAAAGTTGGTAGACTAATCGCTTTAACTTTTATGATAACTTACAACGCCCAGGGTCCAAAAATTAACATAATTTGTACCCTCGAGTCTCGGACTCCATCATTATTGCTGATCTGCTATAATCTTGTATCAAATAACGATTATTTTTATGATCATAACGATTATATATTAAAATTATATTAAATTAGGTATTGGAAATGTAGGCTAATTTTATTGATGAAGTGCAATTTTTAGAACATGTTTTTTGGATTTTATGATAAAAATTAATGTTAATGTAATTGGAACGTGGAGTTTTAGTTCGTCATTGTAAAGTTATGGGTAGAAATTATGAAAATGAAAAAGAATTTCGTGAATCAGGGGAGTGGGACACGTTTTTTTTTTATTGATAATAGCATTGCGTTCGACCACCATGTCACTCGATGGTAAGCGATGATTTGGTTGAAGATTAAGACGTATGTATGTATATTTATAAAATATTAGCTTTAGGCTTAGGTTGCAACGAATCTCTGGATTATTAATGTGTCTGTGTTGTTTTTGAACCGTTATCAGTTAAAACTGAAAATTACTTATAGTCAGAACGAAGTAAACTTCGCGCTGACTGTCTGTTTTTTTTTGTGATACAGCACGAAGTATTGGGACTTTTAAAATAAATTAAGAAATTAAATTAGCAGTGGACTATGCAAAATCTATACTGCTCTGAGTCTATACTAAAGCTTGAAATGTATGAGAGTTATTTGTCTATCGAAAGTTGAAGAACAAATGAAAGATTATTGAAAACTCGCCGCCTAAAGTGGAAAGGTGAATATTTGTTTAGAACAGTATGACTTCTTTGTCAAAAGCAAAACGTAATTTGCTTTGTATTGTTAATATTCCAACAATGCACACCGAATCTATGCTATGATTCACCCCTATTAAAAAATCATCAAATAACCTTATCCCAATGACCTTAAGCTGCGTCTCAGTCCTCAATGATTTACGAAAACCATTCATAACAAACAACGAATATCAATCAGCAACAATATTTCAGACATACATCGCCTGCTCACTTCGCACACGTCAGCTTTTAACGTCAAATGTACGGGCAATACGCATCATGTCGCTCGTAAATCTCGCCGCGACTCGACGAAGATCGATTGTGACAGGGGAGCGTTGCAACAGGCGCATTTTGGACGCTACTGGCGATTCTCGACAGTGGACTCGTGCGAATTAATTAATGCCACTAAGATTTAAGTTGTTAATGTGGTCGTTAAATGCTTAAGTATGTTATTTAGTGAAAAGTGTTCTTTAAATTTGTTTAAATTGGACGAAATACACTTTTAAAATCATATTAAATTGAGTATCTTTTTCGTAACAGAGCTATAAATGATTTTTACCACGAATAGTTTTTGTCCATCTGTTAATTTCGCTTCTCAAACTATAAAGAATTCGGTTACGAATCTAATCAGATGAACCGGAATTGTATCGCGAATGCCTCTGCGACTTCCTCCCTAACCGATAATTAATATTTATTTTTACAAATAACACTTTTTCAAGTCAATCTATTGTGTCACAATTTACTATATCAGGCTGATGTCTCCTAGCTAACTATCCGGAGAAAAAACACCAAAACAAACTCGAAAGTCAACCTCTCTTTTAATGGCCAAATATTTAATGTAAGACTTCAAAAAGCACTGCTAAGTGTGAAGGAATATGGTATCCGACTATTGAGATTGGTCGACAGACTTTCGAAATTCTAGCTACTCGTACGTATCTAAATGACGGGTGGAATCAACACCTTATCTTGCTTTCGGAACAATCTTTGCTGATGTTATTATTATACGAATCTATCTTTCCCAAGTTCCAGTAAATATTAACCCCATTACGTCAGCAGCCATATTGATTTCACATTTCCCGTCATCGCCAGAACAGGACGGAAACTAACTAACGATATTTCAAAATTGCACGCCCAACGTTTTCCCTTTACCACTTTCGCCACACTCAATTTTAAACGTAAGATGCATATCATACAACGGCAATGCCATACAAAATATTCTATTTACAATACATACGTTTCGTTCACGGGAATATTTTTAAAATTTCATGCGCGGCAACAATTTGTGAGAGAATCTTGAATCTCGAATTTCGCAGGTCGACCGGTAAATCAGAAATTTATATTCGAATATCACAAAATGTAGTTTTTTTTTGCTTACTGTAAGAGAAATCGTGACAATCGGTTTTTGGTGTGTGGAATTTTAAAACTTAAATCCTTCTGTATTCTATACAATAAGAGGTCGGTACATGAGCAGAGTGGGAATTGTGGCTTTAATTTTGTATTTAAATAAAAAGTTGGACTCTTTTTTTTTTATTACCGATGGGCCCACTCTTGACCTCGATCTGGCCTGATGGTAAGCGATAGATGAGGTCTAAGATGGGACGAGCGAGCCCAGAAGATGCCTATTTACTCGTGCTTTAAAGGCCGAAAGGTCATAAGTGGCAGGGAACACAGAAGCCGGCAGAGAATTCCACAGCTTGGCTGTGCGCACAATAAATGTGGAAGAGAAGCGCTTGGTACGACAAGAAGGTATATTAACCAAGTGTGGGTGGTACCCAGCCGTGCGTCTGGTAGAACGGTAGTGAAAGAGAGATGGAGGAATCAGGTCATGGAGCTCCTGCGCACACTCCCCGAAGTACAATCTGTAGAAAACCGACAGGCAAGCAACGGTTCGCCGATGAGCCAGGCTATGAAGCTTGTCCACCAGCACCTCGTCACCTTTTAGCTCTGCGCTCGATCGAGTCCAATGCAGCAAGCTGGTACTTTGCAGAGCCATCCCACAAGTGGCTGCAATACTCCACGCAAGAACGGACCTGTGCTTTATACAGATTTAGAAGCTGTCCAGGCGTGAAGTACCGCCTCACCTTGTGTAGGATTCCCAGCTTTTTTGCTGCAGTCTGAGCTCTGGACTCGATGGTTGAGCCGAAGTTGAGGTCTGACGTCAACTCCATGCCCAAAAGCTCCAGGCGACTGGTAACTGGCACAGATGTACTTCGGAAAGTAGGGGTCAATTCAAAAGGGCTCCTTTTAGCGCTGAAAAGACAAGTCTGTGTTTTCAGAGCATTGAATTTGACCAGATTGGCGTCACCCCATTGGGAAACGAGATTTAAGGTCAAATTTATGCGCTCTACCATGGCCTTTCTGAGGGTGGCAATTTCGTCCCTGTCAGCTCTAGAACTGGATAAGTATCTCTCTGAGACTGTGCTGTCAACCGCGTACCCAACTGCTCCCAGCTGAAGTAGGTCATTGATATGCAGCAGAAAAAGAGTCGCAGAAAGAACAGACCCTTGAGGAACACCGGCATTAATTGCCATAAGATCCGATGAGCAGCCATCGATGACCACTCGGATCAACCGCTCACTCAAGAAGTCGGAAATCCAGTTGCATAAGCCAGCAGGGACACCGAACGCGGGAAGCATGCTTAGCAGACTAGCGTGCCAGACCCTGTCAAAGGCCTTTGAGATGTCGAGGAAATATAACAATTTTTTTGTGAGTTAGCTAATTCTGTATGTGCAAACTTTGAATGGGCAACTATTATAAAAATAAAGTAACAATGTATTGGTTTGATTGACCATAGCTTATACTATACATATAGATAGCCTCTTTTCCGTAGATGACAATGTTGTATTTTTGACATGTTGTTGTAATATATGGTATTATTTTGAATAATTTTAATTTGCAAACTGACATTTTTGATGACATATTCATAATATTATTGACTAATTTATTTAAATTTCACTAACTTCTTTGACATTGAATTGTAATAAGAGCTAATCTTTAATGAATAATGATAATTTAATAAACACATACATTATAATCTATCTATTGTGTAACTTTGATGAATATTAGCACGATTTATGCACCATCTCTTCGTAATTTGTACGCCATGATATGCGGCTGAACATGTTAAAACTTTCTGTATCATTTGTTATCTTGCATGCAATATATCATGTACACCATGTTCAAACAAATAAATAAATCTTATCTTATCTCAGATAAATATTACACTATTAATTTATGATTTTCATCATCAATTTATTTTTCAGAGAAGACAGTCTGATACTGATCAAAATTATGAAAAAGACAAAATACACTTATATATCACACTAACATAAGATTTTTGTTTATTTCTTCTTAACTCTTATTTTCATTTTAAGTTATTACTGTACTTTTTTACAGTTTTTTACGTTTCTTTTATAATTACCAAAGATATACAGATATAGGGTTTAAATTTATATCAAATAATTAAGAATTTTTGCGCAACAAAAGATTTATTTGTTTACGTTTAATTTAACCACCCTTTCAATGAGTAAATATAGAATAAAGCACTAGTATCTCAACATCAGTAAAATAGCTCCAAACAAAACGATAAATTACTAGCATTTATTACCATTGTTAGAACCCAAAAACAATTCAAGAAAATTAATACCATTTCTTGAATTTCACTTATCGTGCACCTATAAAATATAATGCTCAATTGGAACCCTTTTCAAGACTTCTTAGCTATGGAATGATAAAAGAGAATTCAATAAGTTGAGAGCACATGACCTTTGACCTTGGTGCTTGTAAAAATGTGGCCTTGGGTATCAGAATGCTCTCAATTTTGAGTCTGTGTAGGTATTCGTATTTTTATTTACTGATACATTTCATTATGATAAATGTATATAATAATATACGGTTTGGACACACAAAACATGATTACCTTTTAAAGCAGTTTGATATACTTTATGGGACTGGAAATCAGATACAGTTGATATTTTGCATGAAAAAAAATTATATTATATTGAAAAAATTATATTGTTTATACAGTATGTTGACTAACAGAGGGCGTTCCCGTTAATCCGCATAGTATAGCATCCATACATGCTAAAAAAATAGACCATTCGAAAACAAAATGTTTTTATTTTTCTTAATATTAAAATATTCAACAAAAATGTAAATTGATACGTAAAAGAAACAAACTCTTATCTTAAAGAACGTTTCAAGTTCCTCCATGACACACATGCCAAATTTCTGAGGTCATCGGAAAACTTGAGGCTGTAGGTACCGAGTCACTCCACCAATTTCTTTGGCAAGTCGTTCGCAGCTCAAGCAATACGACTGTGGAATACTCTTCCCGTGTCAGTAAGACAAGCACAAACCCTTCCTTCTTTCAAAAATATTGTAAAAGATCTCTATCTCTCTCTTTAATTTGTTACTATTTTTATATAACTCAGCTTTGTTCTTTTTATGTATATATATATATATATATGTATATGTATATTGAGTATGTAGGTTATTACTTATTTATTGTATATAAGTGAATAGTACACCATGGATTACCCGCGTATTTATTTTCTCCTGATGTGTCAAATCCATCCAAAGGTTGTCTGTAAAAGATTGCTTTAGCGATAAGACCGCCCATTGTAACAACCTTTGTAGTTTTTAAGTCCTTATTTAATTCTGTTATGGTGTACAATAAAGAGTATATCTATCTATCTCAACATAAGATTACAGAGTTTGTGACAATAACTAGAAGTCAGGTTGCATTTTGGCACTAAAGTGTTCGGAGTCGCGCGGGTCGAGCCTACGGCAAATTGAAAATGCCCTCCAGTTTGATTCGCACACCGGTCACGGCCGGACACCGGGACCTAGGTACGGTCTGCAAAAATACGCGATGCTTAATTCAGTTTTTTTTTATACCTTCTTCAAGATATTATCTTCGTTGCTTACTTTTTATTCCAAAACTATTCGTTCTGAAAGATTGTATTAAAATAAAAAAACATAGAGATAAAGTCAGTGCATTTTTATGTATTTCTTTGCTTTTAGAATGGGTAGACGATGAGTACAACTGGGTTTTGACTTTGCACAAGATTTTGCACAATAAGCTTTTATAGAATAAGAGAGACTCGAAATTTAAATCTATTCATTATTCCAAAATTGTAGTCTGTGCTCCGGCTTTTTATAGAGATAATATTGACAGCCCTTGTATTAGCAAGGACTATCAATTACTTACTTTGAAACGAATACTTTTAGCGGTAAATAGAAGCCATGGGTGGAATTTTAATAACTAGAGCCGTGAACCAACATTTTATTGGCCTCCATAAAAGAAACGTGGTTTTATTCCTTAACATTAATTTCCTTTCTAGTTTTTTGCTGTTGCTAGTTCAATATCCACACTGTTAAAATTTCCAAAGGTATAAACAGAGACAGATAGACTATGGTTAGGTCCGTAGGTTATCCCACGGATAAAAAACGCACACTCAAATCAAAACCCCTTAAAATACAACTCTATCAAATGAATCTGCTGTCGGTACTTGAATGTCGAACGGTGTCCGGCGCGGACGAATTGGCATGCATTGCGTCTTGCCTTTTTACATGCCTATTCCGACACTGGCTGGTCTGCAAAGGATGAGCTGAGGCGGGTTTAGTAAGATAATATTATCTTATAATCTTCTTATATATAAAACGCTTCCGTTACTCGCTGACTGACAGACAACACACAGCCGAAACTACTGGACGCAGGATGCTCAAATTCGGAAAGTATGTTCCTTGAGGTGTGTAGGGCACTAAGAAAGAATTTTTGGAATTTCCCACGGGATCGGGATTTACACGAGAAAAACCTTCGACGCGAACGAAGTCACGGGCAACAGTCAGTCTTATATATAAAAATCAATTGCTGTTCCTTAGTCTCGCTAAAACCAGAGAATGGGTGGACCGATTTCATTAATTCATTTTGTATCGTGTACCCTCTCATGCAAGGAAGGTTTAAAGGGTGAGAAAATATCGAAAATAAAAAAAATATAGCGGTGTGTAGTTCGCCGGGTCAGCTAGTAGGTAATAAAAAAGTATAATTCTTAGATATGAGATATATTATATGATATGATATGAGATATATACTTAATTTTACTGTGCTCTGAGAATTATGCTAAGTTCTCAGAGCACAGTAAAATTAAGTATAAGTATAATTTATTTGCATAAGAAATTATTACAATCTTATCACTTAAATCTAGCACAGTTTAAAAAGTATCAGTATAATATAGGATCATCTGCAGCTGAACTAGGTGAAACACTTGTTTCTCGGCATAAACCGCCAATCCTCTCAGTCTATATGACAGTACAACAACATAAGCCAGCAAGTACAGTTTTTCTTTAAACTTACAGACTATTTAAAAGTAATGCTTTATACAAAAAATAATAAAAATGGAATAAGGGTTTTGATTGCTTAACCTCTTAAGGATCGCCATTATTTACGTCAACCATCCGTCAAGAACCGCGGGTGGGCTCTTGTCGTAAGCGTAATCTGACCCCGGTCACAAACGATTTTAAGACTTATCTTAATTACAAATACAGTATTAAATCGGTCGGGGTTTGGTGGCACAAACTTGTGCCAGCGGGGCTCAACTAATACTTGTTTACTGGCACGTTTTTGTGCCTCTGGGACTCTAGAGGTTAATTGCTAAAAATACTTACTCAATTCTATGTTTTAAACATAAAATTAAATAATAATCATAATAATAATTTATTTAATTTTATTTATTTATTTAATCACCAAATTGCACTCACAGTTATTACATACCACACGTCATACAAGATCAAGGTTAAGTACTCAATAGAAGAAGAAGAAGAATATATATATGGGTTTAAGACCAGTATCATTATTTAAAAATTATTTACTTACATCATTAAAATGACTTAGTTATATGCGTACATAACTAACTAACATAGTCACACGGGTAGTCCTCTGGTTCAGTTCGTCAGTTTGAGTGCCTTAAAAAGAACGGCAAGCTGTTAGTCCCGGCTATCATTTAAACATCTTTGACAGTCGATACTGGTAGTCAGAAAACAGAAAGTGTGACACTGGTCTTACCAAGAGATGTCGTGTTACCCAGCTACTAGATTTGCCAGACGTCCTGTATATCACGGGACGCCCCGTATTTCAAGCATAAATTTAAATGTCCCGCCGGGACCGACTGTCCCGTAATCAATTCGATTTCGCATGTATCATCCGCTCATGAAGTTCTATACTGCGTACTCAGCTGCGCGAGAGACTGAGGTATGAGCTGAGTCTGTTTATACCAATATGCACGGCTTTTTAAATATGTCAAATACAAAAAAAATATGTTAAAACTTTCGCGTTCCTCTGAAAAATATTCAAAAAATAAAACATCTTAGTAATAATTTGGTTTTAAATTTATCCCGGAAAAAAAAAATTGAAATCTTTTTGCCTATTTAACCTTTTAACCGCCCGACTTCATATCGAATGTCGTGTCCCCAGCGCTCGGCACAGTGAATCGAAAAATAAATACCTGCAACAAAGAGATAAGTGCAATATAAAAGGACTTCTGATTAAGAGACTAAAGTTTATTAAACTGTAAATGATTACTTAATTAACTAATTACCTAATATAAACATCGTTGTGATAGAATACAGCGTAATTAAATAAAAAAGTACATTAAACGAGCTAGGTCGTAATTATACGACCCTGGCTAAACGGGCCCAAAAATATTTGTCGGATTAATCCGACGTAGGCGGTTAAAAGGTTAAGCATTCGTCCTTTACAGGCTGTAAAAAAATCTGGCAACCCTACCAGCTACTGAGTTGTGAAACTTACATGGGCAGTCGCTCCGTGTAAAACGGTAATACTCAGCTGCATCCTAATAGACTGCAGGCCGACCCCATCATAGTAAAGTAAAAGTAGTTGAAAAGGCAAATGACGATGACTATTTGTGTATTCAAATATAAATACTCACTTCTTTATTATAAATACAAAATTTTGTGAGGATGGATGTATATACGTATATGTTTGTTACTCTTTCATACAAAAACTACTGAACGGATCTGGTTGAAATTTGGTAAGTAGGTAGTTGATATCCTGGATAGCCTACTTTTTATCCCTATATTTTGTTTGTGTATGGTGACAGTTGCAGTGCAGCGTGCGGGGTGCGTTGAGTTAGGGTTGTCAAAATAAAAATCCAGAAAAAAAATAATATTGATATTTAATATTTCGATTGGAGCATCAAAACATTAAAATATTTTTCTGGAAGACCGAGCGTTACTCTGGCCGTTGGAGTTTTTAAAGTGATAAATCATCCATTTACTTCTCTCGCTCTAGGGTGAAGCGGGAGGGTATGTCAGACTTTTACTGACTATATACATATATTTTTCAGAAATTCCCCGCGGCCCTAGCGAGCATCTGTCCTTCCGGGTTCCGTTTTTTTTGTACTATATAAATCAATTTGATACAAAACTTCTTATTTATATGTTTTCTTTGTAAGCCGCTCAATAAAATCAAAAATAGTGCAATATTTTTATGTTCATGTTCAAGCCCAAACGCCATACAAAGTGGTTGATGGCCTTTGTTATTTATTTTGCTTCCTGTTGCCTATACCAATTTATGTATTCATGATTACAGATATTGCAATCTGAGTAATTTTTAAAAATCATTATTCAATGAAGATTTGATTTTCCGCTACATCTTACATTTTGCGAGGCACCCTATGAAAACGACCAATAACGTAATAGGCACGTTCGCCAAAAACGATATCTGTATCTCGTCTATTTGTTTATTATATTATTTGATATTGCCCCCCAGAGTATTATTAGCGGTATTTATTTAAATACTAACGTTAGAAGAGTACCCGTTCAATGTGGTTGTGAATTGACTGTTAAATGTTATTTTATGGGAAAAATCTATTTAAATCGGTCTTATCGGGGATAGCGCGGTCTAGATGCGCCAGATCAATCATTGGGTTATTTTGATATAAGAACGGTTCCAATCTAAAGAGTTTCTGAAACCGGCAACGAGAAACTGGTTGAGACAAGGCTCCAGAGCCTAGAACATCGGCGACGTGTTGCAAGCCTGTCAGTTTTCTATCGGTTACATTTTGGGGAGTGTGTGATGGAATTGCACAGTCTCATTCCACCAAGCCCGTTCCATCATCGGACTACAAGACAAACGGCGATGCGCCATCGTTACATAATGGACATCCCACCCATACGCACGAAACGTTTTGGGAATACTTTCATTGTGCGTACGGCTAAGGAGTGGAATTCCCTGCCGGAGTCTGTGTTTCCTGATAGTTATAACCTGGGAGTCTTTAAGTCAAGAGTGAATAGGTTACTTCTAGGCAAGCGTGCTTCATCTTCGACCACATCATCGCTTAAGATCAGGTGAGATTATGGTCAAACGCAAGCCTATCATCTATAAAAAAATAGAATAGTTTTTATAGCGAAGTGGTGACCACGAAGTGTGTTTCTGGTGCGATACAATGTTTGGAGGTTACTATACCAATTAGTCTAAGTTCCGAGTATTGGGACACTTGCCTCCTCTCTATGCACAGAATTGGGTCGTAAACTACCACGCGGGCCCCGTTAACCCCTAAGCTACCACTGCTTGAACAGCTGCTCAACCTTTATTAAGCGCAAGTTCTATGTGTATGGAGTACTGCTCTCATCTCTAGGACGGATCAGCCAACATGCACTTGAGTCTATTAAGAAAATTGGCAAAAAGAAACTCATCGAACCAAACTCCAGAACCCTCAACATCGGCGACGTGTAGCAAGTATATCGGTTACATTTCATTATCGGATTACGAGACAAACGGCGAAGCGCCATTGTTACATGGTGGACATCCCACCCATACGCACAAATCGTTTTGGGAATACTTTCATTGTGCATTACAGCTAAGGAGTGGAACTCCCTGCCAGAATCTCTGTTTCCTTACAGCCATAACCTAGAGATCTTTAAGTGAAGAGTAAATAGGTTACTTCTAGGTAAGCGTGCTTCATCTTCAACCACATCATCGCTTGCCATCAGGTGAGATGGTGGTAAAACGTAAGGAAATATTTAAAAAAAAAATTACGGCTACCCTGTAAATTGTCCTATGCAACTACCAACACTTAACATCGAATTAAACGTACATTGATTAAATGTTTATGGGTATTAGCTGTTGTACACACCATCATTATTTATGCATAGCACGACAGCAGATGGACATTACGTGACGTGTCCCCGTGGACTTAATCTCATGCTTATGTATAGCTAGCCTATGTGGAGCCATTTATCTAGTTAGGGATATGGGAATAGATAGCTGAATGTGGATAGGGCTATGAAAGTGTCTCGTTAAATATACAACGTGTAACGGAAGGGGTATATACATACCAAGGGTACGGCTTCTTTGGGTGATATCAAACGATATTGGAAGAGTTTTTTAATCCATGTTCGGAAGTAATGAGAATTTTTAATACATTGATACCAGATACATTACTAGGCGTACAGAATTACGGAAGAGATTTATCGTGATATTTGCAAGTAACGTGGAAAGTTATTGACCTACGTAGTGCGGTGACACGATTGCTATGATTTCAAATTAAGAAACTTACGAAACCGCAAAATTTTTAGAGTATTTTATTTTGAGTTGAAACCCTTCCAGTATCTTTGATATCATCCAAAGAAGCCGTGATATCGTTTGATATCATCCAAAGAAGCGTTGCCCTTGGTATGTATATACCCTTTCCGTTACACGTTGTATACCTATGAGCACTGTACGATGCCAAACTTTTTAAATCTTGTCTGTCTGTCTATATTTCGATCGTCCGGGCTATTGTCTGGAACGGCTAAACCGATTTTAATAGGACACACATGGTGGACACCCCACCCATACGCACTAAACGTTTTGGGAATACTTTCATTGTGCGTACGGCTAAGGTAAGCGTGCTCCATCTTCGACCACATCATCACTTAACATCAGGTGAGATGGTGGTCAAACGCGAACCTATTATCAATAAAAAAAAGGAATTTCCCTGAAATATTTCAGTAAAAAGTCGTCTTAGAATTCTCATGGGATTGGGATTTACACGCGAAAGACTACGTAGGTGGGTGAAATGCAGAAAATATGTCACTTTTTCTCAAAAAGTAACGCAACTGAGAAATAACTAAACTGATAAAATTAATAACAAAACTGATACTATAAAGGTAAGATCACACAATATGGTCAAGGCAAGCCAAAAAACAAAACTAAAAAATTCAATAAGTCAGGTTTGAGGGCTTCACGTGTCACTTGAACATGGTATGTTTTATATCAAATGTGCTGAATGCACATTGTTTTTAATCTTGACGTACGAGAAGTTGTCAATATTAAATTTCCGAGATATTCACTATAATCTTAAACTTTTATTTATCCTATAATCAAATAAAAATAATTCGTTTATCAATATCACTTTTAAAGGAACTTTCTCAACTAAATTTTTGCTTACTTGGCAGTGTAAAATTAAACTTATGTCAGTCTAATTCAGTCTAATCATATTTTTTTTATTTTAATCACAAGAAATAATCTCAACAGTAAACGTCTAATTATAAAACAAAGAAATGAAAATAATCGATATAAACCTCTTATTATCAAAAAGATAAAACTTAGAAAAAATTAAACTGGCACTATTACACTGGCTAATTAAGGTGGCATTTAGTTGGCAAGATAAACAGCTTCTTAAAGTCATTTTGTACTAAACCTTTAGTACGAATTATTTTAATTTGATTAGAGTTTAATCAAATAAAAATAATTCGTACAAAAGGTCCCCCGCCAAGTCGAGTGCAAAGCAAACATTGCCATACCATCCTTTTCTGGAACCATTTTTGACGTATTTCCAGGCCCCTATTTGAGGACCTCTGGATAGATTTAGAACGCTGAAATTATCGTTATCTGGTAAGCTAACTAGCACACACTTAAACCACAAAATTTCATGTTTGTAGCTTATTTATTTCGTAAGTTATGCAAAAGCAAAGTTGTACTATTTCAACATATATAGGCTCACTGACTCACTGATCATCAAAATAGAACTAGTACTTCCCATAAACCTAGAGAGCTGAAATTTGGCGTAGAGGTAGGGTTTAGTGCCTATATGAAGGGAAAATCATCAAAACTAGGATCATGGAAGATCTGGAGTATCTTACGACCCTGAGGAGAAACCGTAACAGACCAGCCAAACTATTGAAATTATCGACATGCTATGTTCACAAAGTTTATTGAGCGTGGTTAGCCCTTTCTTTTGATATTAAAAAATTGAAGGTCTGAAGTATCTGATGAAGAACCCTAAGAGCTCAGCTGAACTATGGGAGATATGGAAATGCGCCTTGACAAATTTATTCAATGTGACGAGCCTCTTCTTATAAATGAATATGAAACTGGAGTCTGAATAATCAAGAAACTAATCAAGTAAAAATAGCTTTCTGCAAAAAGAAATGAAATCCCACCAAAAAAATCCTGTAAAAATTAGCCAAGTCTCACCTAAGCTGCTTGTTTCTCTATAAAAAGTAATTAAATCTCAAAGAGTAAAGATCCTTAGACTTTGCTAATTTTTTACAGGATGTTTTTGGTGGGTTTCTTGTTTTCCTTTATAACTTAAATCTTTTATTTTGCTTTTTCGGGCTTTAACTCTTTCGAGATGTTTTTTTTCTTAATTCTTCATATTTTATTGGATTTTCTTTTAGACGCTCACGGTACATTTTTTGCCTGTCTGCATTTGATAGTGGCGCCATCTCTGCAATATATATATATTTAATTTTAGAAATAGATTAATTCAGTATTAATTGTATGTAAACGCAGCCTTAGAATTTTTCAGATTCGTTACGTAACGAAATAATAACGAAATTGATAAGAACATCTGAGAATTTATTTCCTAAAAATGTTTATATTTCTTAGCTTTTGAAAAGGAACTAATATTTCAGCGGATTGCAATATCATAGGAAAGATGTGCATAGTTTCCTTTACAGAAAACATAGTTTTAAAGCATAAAACATATTGATTAAACGCCGTTAATCACCCTGATAAAATATACAAGCAAATTGAATACTCACCGAAACGCACACTTTTTCCGCCGTAACAAAATGGCTGCAGTTTGACATTTAGCAAAGGACATTCGAAGGTAATGTGGCTAACTTAAAAAAAATACGGATTCGATCTAAAACTTAACGTACGTCCTTAAATTTCCCATAACGAATCCTGAGTAACGAAACATTTATTTTTAGAGACAATACATTTGGAGTAAATAAATATAATAAAAAAGGCGTATTATGAGAACCACATAAATAATATAATATTTATTGATATGAAGGAACTGTTAAAATAAAAATTAAACAGGTAAGTTCATCAGAAAAAACATAATAAATAATGTAATGTGTAACGAAATGAAAAGGACACTAATAAAATGTATGGAAATAATTTTAACCCATTTTTCAAAACCTATTATGGATTTGTTTTTGCTATTACGACGTTATAAATAAATGTTTACGATGTTGGTTATAAGGTATAATATTCAAAATAAATATTTATTGTGCATTATTTAAACATGCTATTAACTTAATGCATTTTAAAACCATAGGACACAAACAAATTCAAAAGTTACAAGTTTTCTGCATTTCACCCAGGTAATATCGATCCCTATGCAAAGTCACGGACACAGCTAGAATGTATATAAGGTTTTTTCTTTATGTCGAAAATGTCTAAACATAGAATTTGCTTTAATATTTTCATAAGTACATATAACTTTGATTGCTTTGCTTAATGCGTTTGACCACCATCTCACCTGATGTTAAGCGATGATGTGTCGAAGGTGAAGCACCCTTGCCTAGAAGTAACCTATTCACTCTTATAAATAATTAAATGTAATTCAAGATTATAAGTAATCTCTTATTTCAGTAAAGATTATCTTAATGATGTAAAATAAAACAATCAGATGAGTAAAAATGGCCTGTCATAAATTCCTGTCCGCGTAGAATAGTGAGACACTATCACTCACAGCGCCATCTATGTTGTTTATGCAAAGGTCTCCTTTTATAGGCACTATTTGATTTAAAGGAGGTACCAATCACCAAATATTGTCATTATGTCCCTTTAGTACAAAATAAAGATTTTGTTGTAATTATTATCAGGTGTTGTTACACCTGATAATAATTACTCACCTTATGATGAAACAGCACACTATATGTTTATAGTGTGCTGTTTCATCATAAGGTGAGTACAGTATACTGTTAAAAGAACGTATTTTCTTTGATATTATGCGTAATATTATCTATACTATCTATACTAATATTATAAAGCGGAAAAGTTTGTTAGTTTGTTTGTTTGTTTGTTTGTTTGCTTGAACGCGCTAATCTTCGAAAGTACTGGGTGGATTTGGATGAAATTTGGTATGGAAGTAGCTTGAAGCTTGAGGAAGGTTATAGGCTACTTTTTACCCGACTGCAAAAAAGGAGAGTTATGTTTTTACCGTGATAGAATCCACGGGAGCGAAGCCCCGCGTGAGTACTAGTAATATTATAAAGCGGAAAAGTTTGTTTGTTTGTTTGTTTGCTTGAACGCGCTAATCTTCGAAAGTACTGGGTGGATTTGGATGCAATTTGGTATGGAAGTAGCTTGAAGCTTGAGGAAGGTTATAGGCTACTTTTTACTCGACTGCAAAAAAGTAGAGTTATGTTTTTACCGTGATAGAATCCACGGGAGCGAAGCCCCGCGTGAGTACTAGTGTTTAATATGGAGAGAAAAATCTAGGGTTACTGTGTGACTTTACAACATATGCAAATCAGCTCAGACTGGGCTCGAGGCAAGAGGATTGATCACGAGAATGTATCTTGCTGTCGTGGAGGCTTTCCAGCAGGCCTTCCCAGCTGCTGTGGGAAAATTTATGGGCTAATTATGTTATATATTTTGATACAACTCGTCCTCTCTAACATGAGAGAGGACGGGCCTTAATCTACCAGGCAGGCTCAGTGATAAAAATGACAATGCAATGTATCTACCTTGGTTCGAACCTGTGACTTTTGACTCGTAACTCGTGCCTGTATCCACTAAGCTACCACAGCTCCTACTCCCATCAAAAAATGAACCATAGAAATATATAAAAATGTATGTTATATTCACTTCCTATATCCCGTGACCCTACACGAAACAGGAGCACTGTATCTTGCTATACCCATCTACATTAGTACGTATAGGCATGTATCGCCCAATAACCTACGATGGCACAGGACAAAGCCCCATTTAGAGCAATCAGGGGATTAATTGCTCAGATTAGACGCCGTCACTTGACCGCTGGAACGTTTGCACTACTGTGAACCCCAACGATGCAGTTGACGTTGTTATTAAATTGCTTGGCGGAGCTTGGATAAAGATATCTTTATTGAAAAATATAATAATTTTTAATAGGTTTATCTTTAACAGACTTCTTCATACTACATATTTTTTACATGACGAAATAGAAATATACTGTTTCTTTAAAAAAATCAATAGATTTCCTCATACTAAAGAATAAATCGACGGTACATTATTTGTCTTTGTTAACACATTCTGTATATTTTCAAAACATAATGCGGCGCTAGGAGGAATCGAAAGATGCCTCCTTCTGCGATGTAGTCATACTAGCGAAGGAAGAGGCCGAACGAGTAAATAAGAGCCAACTCACGCCCCAGGAGAGCCGCGGGAGACGTCTCTGGTGTCAGGGATTGCGAACTGATCTCTACTGTAGGCGCGAGCAGGGTTAGCTCACGGTCCGGTGTGTAATTAGTGTAATTAGGTGTGTAAATAGGGTAGATTTTTAGTCAGAAGAAGTCTGACACTCACTTTCACGGGAGGAGTCATTACACGATTTTCCCGCAGCAAAAAGGTATGAATTAATTTAAAAATACCCTATTTTTTACCTACGAATTATTTGCATACAATTATAGTAGGATATAAAAGGAGAATATGGGTTTTCTCAAGGCTAGTTATTCAACTTTTTTTTTGCAAAAATAACAAATTGCGAGGAATAAAATTCTATCTTATTATTTGCTTTTCAATAAACTAAGAGATGAGTAAGGGATTGTATTCAATAGATACCTTACAATAGAAGTAATAGGTTAACAATACAATAGATAATTTTATCGAAACAAGCAATTTCGTAAAAATATCTTACGAGTAGGAATGGTTTATTAGATGAAAATGTCAGATATACTATAGGTAATCACTTAGAATAAGCTCTAGACTAGCTTTATTCATAAAATATCTATCGATAGGATTAATTTGAATACTGACCAGCAGATTTATTCGTTCCAATTTGAGTAGAGAAATACCCGAATATTGTTTGACAGACACTGCCTTAAAACCTAAGCGTCTTACATTTTTTATTTTTAGGTGAAGCCTACATAAGGCGCTCAGTGTTTGGACATATAATCGAGGATTATGGGATTTGTACCTCACTAAAACCACCTCGATGTACACCATGGAGGAAAACTCTGGGTCCTCTTATGAGACCGCTCTGGAGCTCTCTGTGCGCCTGTCAGGGCACATTCCTGGGAAGACTGTAAAGGGTTATTCCCAGAGCCTCGTTGTCCTACCGGGTTCGCGGGAACTTGAATTATTTTTATTTCTCTGTATCCGTCGATTGTAATCGTATCCAGCTTATAGCAGTAGGTCCAGCCCCTTTACATGGAAATGAATCCCAACTGGAATATTATTAATTTTATTTATTTAGAATACAATAACGTCACATATATGTACGTGGATGCAAGAATAATAATATTAGCTATTGGGTATAAAAAGTGCACTACTACAGTACACTTTACTGTACAACACATTAAATATTGCATTGCTAGATTATTATTTTTTAAGACAAAGACTTCCAGCTAAACATAATTGAAATACTGATTAACAGATTCTAATTTGAAATTCTCTTTTTTTTAATTGATAAAACATCGATTTTCAAATGGTTGGGATTTTTGTGATCGAAACCATAAAAAAAATGCCGTTCCTCGTTCAAAATCAAACCTGTCATATTTACCAATTTAGTGCGCTTAAATATTTTATGAATTGTTTCGGAGGCTCAACAGTAAAAAAAGTTCAAGACTTATTGCGTGGAGGAATTGGTCTAGACAAGACTGGTGTCTGGTGAATGCACTGACTATTGTTAGATATCTATCGGATTGGCCTTTGTTTAGTTTCGGTCTAGGTTTGGAAATTGTAAAACGTTGATATTACATGTATTTTTAAGGATATTTGTAAAGTAAATGTCAATATATGTAGAAGGGGTGAGATTTTTGTGTTTATTTTAGCGAAAAGTAAGTATTCAATTGAGACAAGGAAAAATAAATTTTACTGTAAAATTTTCTAGTGATTTTTAAGTA
Source organism: Tholera decimalis (assembly GCA_943138885.2). Classification (NCBI taxonomy): domain Eukaryota; kingdom Metazoa; phylum Arthropoda; class Insecta; order Lepidoptera; family Noctuidae; genus Tholera; species Tholera decimalis. Next base: position 10,115,889 of record OW964554.2, read on the forward strand.
ATTTGGCAAGGTAATTTTTAACGTATTAATCAACCAGTATTAAATTTAAATTTGATACTTTGAAATACCAACTGTATTGAAAAGCTGCTCCTTTTCGGTTAAAAACCACTTAAGTTATAAGTATCACTTCATCTAGATGTTGGTGCTTTTCATAGTATTCTAGCTTTACCAAGTTCGGATGAAGCTAGAATGCTATACTCCTTTAAGTTTAATTAAAGTGTTAATTGTAATTTTTAATTAGAATGAGATATTAGTATAAGGTACGATGGGATTTTCATCGTCATTTTTAGGGTTCCGTAGTCAACAAGGAACCCTTATAGTTTCGCCATGTCCGTCTGTCTGTCCGTCTGTCCGCGGTTTAGCTCAAAAACTATTGGTACTAGAAAGTTGTACTTTGGCATGAGTATACATGTTAATGACGCCGAAAAAGTGGTAAAATAAAATTTTGAAAAAAACAGTTATTTAGGGGGTGCCCTAAATAACTGTTTTTTTCAAAATTTAATTATTATTTATTTAATTTGTTTTTAAAAAAATTATCATTCCACTTTATATGTATGGGATACCTCCCATACATATAAAGTGGAATGATAATTTTTTTTTTCGTTCTTCCCATAGTGTGGGATATCGTTGGATAGGTCTTTTAAAAATATTAGGGGTTTGGTTTTTTGATTAAGTAAACCGTTCGTGACTGTTTTTTGATTAAGTAAACCGTTCGTGACTTATCAAGCTTTAAAGTACCAATTTTCGTTAGAGTCAAGTGCCCCCCCCTCTATCAACTAAACGGTTGTAATTAGAAATTCAAATGTCACGGCAGTAGTACCTATATATAACGAAATTTAAAGGAAAACTATCACACATAAGTGGGCTTTACAAGTTTACGAGTAATAGTCGACCAATTTTATTTGACTCGAAAATTTCGAACAACTCTATAGAAATGTCGATAGATGGCGCTAAGCGCCAGTTGTATCGTGCTAGCTTCTTGTGACGATTGAGTAGTGTAGCTCTGTGTCCGTATTTAAATTCAAAACACCGGCTATGACAAGTTTTATACAAATCCCTAAAAAAAAAAAAAACTTTCCGTGCAAAATTGTCGGATCAGGTGAGGATTTGTATAGGAAGTCAAATTAGTTAGGTAGTCATGTTTGGCTTTTAGTTAGATTATGGTACGAAACGATCAGTCAGCGAATACTACACGCACTTGGCTGTTATAAAAACTACGGAACCCTACACTGCGCGTGGCCCAACACGCACTTGACCAGTTTTTTTTATGTACAACAATCCCTTACAATCAATAAAGACAAAAAAGTATCACTTCAGTCTATTTAATGCGAATCTGCATTAAATTGTTGTATCATTAACTTGTCAGGCTAACCAATTAAACAATCCCTTAATAGTGTATTTAAAGCAGATTTTCATTTAACGGCAACGCAGATTAATTTATTCAATCGCGCTATTTAAAAAACCACAAAATTATTGAATTTTCTCAAGCATAATAAACCCAACCTCTTTGTGCCCAAAAGGGCAAACTAAAGCGAAACTAAGCTCTCTTAAAAAATGTTGAACATTTAATTGGAAGAGAGTTTGAACCTGCTTCTCAAATTAACGTTGATTGTGATAGATTGCTGACTAATTACCGTCTCATTTATCAGCCATTTATCATTGTAGTTCCTGTAACTTAAAGAGTTTTTAAAAAGATTTTTAAGTAAGTGTAATGTACTTAGTGGCTTTATTATCAGTGTTCTATTGGTTAACGCAAAAACGGTTAGTATCAAACGTCCTTTGACATGGTCATATGTATTTTGGACTAGCCTGGAATGTTAAAGCTAACAAGGTTCGTGTAGGAAACAACTCCAGATATAACCTCAACACTACTGAACATAATATTGCGTTCAGTTTTCCAAAAACTCTCACTCCCAAAAATACCCATTGTTCATATGTATTTATTTATTTACACCTTATGCACAGAGGTACAAAGGCGGACTTAATGCCGTAGGCATTCTCTACCCGTCAACCATGAGTGGTGAAGAGATAGTGTGGCAGGTGCAATATGTACGTGAAAACGATATTGGAAATAATAATAATAGTGATAACACAAAAACCTAGTATCATAAAATATAAATCTACATAATTAATATATATGAATAAATACATATATAAACACATATTCATACATTATACTTAAGAAGCAACTGAAAATTAAATGTAGAAATTCTGCTTATTGGTGTAGAAAGTGGATCCGCAATTTCTTTTTAAATGCGTAGCGATTGTCAGCTGTCCTGAACTCAAGAGAAAGCGCATTCCAGAGAAGAATCGACTGGATATGAAAAGAAGAATGAACAAAGTCAAAAGTATGAGAAGGATAGAGTAAGAGAAGATTATTGAATGAACGTAGATTCTTATTGTGTGAATAACATAGAAATTGAAAGTGAGACATTATATAAGAAGGAGGGCTGGGAGAGTTGAGTAGAGAGAAAAGCGTTGTCAAAGCGCGCAACCTTCTCCTCTCACGAATGGTCATCTATTTAAGCTCTGACCTGAAACTTGAGACACGGTCATATTTCCTTAAATTAAATATGAACCGAATGCATTTATTAAGGACGTATCCTTAATAACTGCAACGTATTTGTCTTGCTGGATAAGCTTGATCGTAATCAAGCTTATCCAGCAAGACCAATACGTTATCTGCCTATGTCACCTGGTTCACCTAAGCTCCTCAAAGGATACTACAATCTTGCGGAAGGTTCCTTTTTTTCGGTGAGAAAATCAAATAATGACTCCTCCCCGTCTGTGTGGAAGGAAGGACAAAGGTAATTCGGCTCTTAATGCCAATATTTGGATTGTGTGTGAGTATGTGTTTGGAGAACTTACTTGTGTGATCAGTGATCATACATGCAGGTTCTCATTATAATATTTTACATACTCAAATCTTAGTGTGAACGAGTAGGTTTATAAAATATATACACTTAAGTACAAACATCTCATTATCTGAACAAGACAGTAAATTTTTACTCACTTAAAAAGAAATGTATATCAATCAGATTTCATATGATAATTATGTGAGTCAAACTGAATCGTCACAGACGTTATTAAGGGCTGAAGAAAATTTAGAAATGTAAGCTTAATTAAAATTTCTTCTTAACAATCATGTCTAAGCGAAATACCGAGTAACTGAGAGGGGAATATGCCTTATATTTGGATCAAGTCATGAGATCTAAGCGAGTTTAATAAATCAATTACCTTCTTATTTTTATGGCTCTTAATCATCTGCTGAATGTTGTACTAATCTGTTTTTTTTTACCTTTCATCATCTACCATCGTCGTATTTTTCACCTTTAGTTAAGCAGGAAATCGTTCAAACAATATACGCTCAGTATAAAAAGTAATCCGCTCGAGATATGAGCAAAAAAAAACAGAACTTCATAGCTAATTCTTTTACCACGATTCTATAAACCTTTTTATCGTTACAAAGTTAGATAGATACTATGTATGTGTAAAGATGTCACATGTATAAGAATTACAAATGGTTTGCCCTTTTTTAATTCGTATACATGTGAAAATATACTGATCGTGATGTGAGTTATAGACGACATGCGTAGGATATTATGACGTCATGTCTTCAATCAAAATAATTATTATCTTGAATTAATATTGCTTGTAATCTTCTCAAATTACAAGTTTGTTTAACTAATTGGTCTTTTAATTATGCGTTACAGAAATGTATGTGAAGTACAACTTGAATACCGGTTGCCTACTGGAACTTCTAGCGAGTTCTTAAGTGGATTTACACCTTACCGCGGTTCATGTAAACTTCTTCGTGTTATTTCACTATCTATAGAATATTTAAAATTAATTTCCATTTTCATTTGAACTCTATTTAGAAAATGTTCTTAACTATCTTAAATACCGAGGATATTTTGTGCATGTATAACAAGTCCTATTAAACTAGGTGTCTTAATTTCCAAGAATGTAAAAAAAAATAAAGTTGTAAATTTAAAAGTTTGTATGAACACCGTAAAGTGTAATCGCTCTTAAATTGTGTTAAATAATGTCCTTGATAATCTTGTAACTTAGACTACATCACCAAAATTTTGAAGTTTCAGCGGAACAAACAGTAAATTTTGATGATAAGTCGTTTTAAGAATCGAAATAACTGCAACACTCTGGATGGGGGGAGAACTGCAAAAGTTGCTAAGATACTTCCCATCAAATTAATTGATTCATTGGAAATAAAGATCTTTGAAACCCTCTTTTAAAGCAGTCTCTATTTTTAATTCAAATTTGTTTTGTAAATGGATTCATTAATCGCTGTTAAATGTTAAGTCAAGATATCCAAGACTTTTCATTTCAAATGACTGAAGAAATCATTGAACGTGAGAATGCTAACAGACTTCTGGACACTTCCAGAGGAAAGCAATGTGGGGCAGTACTTTGATGCCTAAGTATATGATGGTGTTTTGTTTTTCTATAATTATGTTTCGTTTTATTTTGGTATTACTGGTAAGTTTAATTAAAATGAACAAACATACATGAAAACTATCAGAAATTAATTATCGCAAAACTAAAATTCGTAACATTCACCTTTATACCCCAGTCTGTTACAGCACTAGTTAATATGAACGGAATAAAACTAATATGTTTAGCTAATTAGACTCACCGGCACTTAAAATGATCGTGAATACTGAACATGACACAGGTGCACGGGCACTCATTTATTTAGGTCATATATGGAGACTAGGCCTGGGTTTCTCAACATGTGGTCGTGAACTCCTACATAACGTATACAAGTCAATTTATTCGGTTTTAAAACCAGACTATATAATGTGTGTTTCCTGACTGACTACGCTTTTTTTTCTGATGGGAAAGTCATCGAATGCCTTTTCCTGCTCTAGGTGGAGCGGAAGGGTGTGTCAGACTTCTACTGACTAAAAACCCACCCTGTTCCTTCAACTGCCCTCAAGTTCCGGGGCAGCGGTATCTCATTAGAACATTCCCGCATAGCCCCTAAGAAGAAATATCGCAACAAACTGAGGAGGCATCGTCGCTTTTAACGACCAATTCGTACTGGTGATGTACTGATAATGCTGCAAGTGGCATTGTGATGTTGGCAGGTAGAGTTCACGTCACACCGTAGCATTTATTTGAGTTCCATTAGAAATGTGTCACCATCAAACAAAATATAGATTTCTTACTGTGTCCTATGGCTCTTTATTTTACCGTGAACAGGAAGGGTAAAATCAAGATAATGGGAAAAAAAATCTCAAAGAGACATGAACCTCTAAATTTGCTTTAGTATTTCTTCGTAGAATAGTCAGCTAGGAAACTCCTTAAAAAGAAAAAAAAATGACGTGGAAAATTGTTATTTGTAAAAATGTAAGTAATTTGCTAAAATGTCAAAATCAAATTATTGCAAAATTGTTTGATGGAAGTTTTTTTTTTTTTTGTTTTATATTGTTATTTTCTTTAATATAACATACAACAAAAACACCCTTACATAATGCATGAGCACGCCGCCTCCTGTACAGGTATGAATGCTTTAATTCTGTCTAGGGACCGATATCATAAACTTTGACAAAGGTTGTCAATACGAAACATAGGTTATGCTTGAGTCATATTAGCTTCGACTGATGTGTTCCCATAAAGAAGACATTACTTACTACTGCAATATGCATTGCGTTGTATCAAAGGTAACTCGTCAACTAGAGAACTTATTATTACGGAGAGAGTTATAACCAGAAAAGTAATTATGTTTCTGATAAGATTAATTTAGATTAATCATTTGAGTAGAGGTAGTTGGTTCGAACTCAGGGCGCATTACTTTGTGTAATTTTCATCACCACAACTACTGTTCTCCAAACGATGAAGGATAACATTGTGTTACCGGTACATACCGGTAACACAATGTTATCCTACATCGTTACGGCCGAAAATCCAAAAACATACAACATCCAGCAACCCGCACTGGACCCGCGGGGTAAATTATGGCGCAATACCTCTCCATGAGAAGAGACCCATGTCCCAGCACTTAGAATGATATAGCCAGTTTATAATGATGAAGATAATTTAGTAGAAAAAATGAATAATCCAAGCATAAAATTCAAACAAGATCCTTTACACAACGCATTTATTAACAACAAAATGTTAGTGAGTGTGGTATTTATCAAGAAGGATAAGCAAAGTTAAAGACACAAACATCGAGATATTTTACAAAATTAACGCTACAAGACGAGACTAAACATTAATTCAGAAATAATTAAAGTAACGATTAGAGCACTTCAGCCCCTTGTAGAGGAGAGGCCAAAATTGTTAGCGCGAAACAGGGCTGTCTCTAGCAATAAACTTTGCTCAGGAATTTCATTAGTTTCCTTCAATAAATTAAGAGGTTATGCTCGCGTGTGTCGGCCCTGCAATTACCTCGTCTACGCGGAGGTGTAATGAAGAACCTCTCAGTAAGAGGATAGAGAAGTACGAAAGTAATTTGGATATGACTTTGTTTTACCTTGTTGGGAAAATACAATGCAAATATGCCCTTCGTGGCAACCAAGTATAGTTTACTGACATAAAAGTCTAACATGAAATCTAGTGTTAACTGTACTAACCTATAGTACAGTTAGTGCCTTTGCCTGTATGTATGTATCGTCGTCACTATCATTTCAAACCAATGCTGTCTACTGCTGGATCAACAAGTATATTCTACCGCCAAGTATCACCACATTGACTGATACTATATGCCTTGGATGCAGCGCATTACCTTGTCCTTAATCAGGTCAAAGTTCCACCATGTTACAACATGTTTCTTCCGCTACGCATTCAGCACTTTAGAACCTTTTGGCCCCCTATCCGTTCTTGTTGTTAGCAATGTTAACTGCCTGTTGCCACTAAAGTTTGGCGAATATGTATGCATTATTTTAGAGTAGACTTAAGCTTTTTAGGGTTCCGTAGCCGAATGACAAAAACGGAACCCTTTAGTTTCGTCATGTCTGTCTGTCTGTCCGTCCGTCCATATGTCACAGCCATTTTATTCCAATACTATTAGGACTATACACATGAAACTTGGTAGGTAGATGTATTCTGTGAACCACGTTCCGATTAAAAAAAAATAATATTAAGGGGGGCTCCTCATACATGGAACTGAAACTGAAAATATTTTTTTTTATAAAATGTATGCGTGTGTGGTATCTATAGAAAGGTCTTTAAAAATAACATTGAGGTTTCTATGACTACTTTTTCATAAAGTAAATCATTTAAAAGATATACGCTTCCAAACTGGTAAAATGTGTGTCCCCCCTCTAACTTCTACAATAATGGAGGGGAAAATCTAAAAAAAAAATGTATGCTGTAGATGTAAACTTTAAAAAAAGTTAGTTTTAATGAGATCGGGTCAGCAGTTTTTGAGATATAGCATATTTTCTAAAACCGCAAATATAACTTTGTAATTCATACAAATACTATGAAAAACAAAGTAATTTGGCGTAGTTACTACGGAACCCTTCATGGGCGAGACTGACTCGCATTTGGCCAATTTTTTAGGGTTCCGTAGTAGGGTTTTTTTCGTTCTTCCCATAGTGTGGGATATCGTTGGATAGGTCTTTCAAAAATATTAGGGGTTTGGTAAGACCGTTTTTTGATTAAGTAAACCGTTCGTGACTTATCAAGCTTTAAAGTACCAATTTTCGTTAGAGTCAAGTGTCCTCCCCCTCTATCAACTAAACGGTTGTAGTTAGAAATTCAAATGTTACGGCAGTAGTACCTATATATAACGAAATTTATAGGAAAACTATCACACATAAGTGTGCTTTACAAGTTTACGAGTAATAGTCGACCGATAGTCGAGTATTTGACTCGAAAATTTCGAACAACTCTACAGAAATGTCGATAGATGGCACTAAGCGCCAGTTGTATCGTGCTAGCTTCTTGTGACGATTGAGTAGGGTAGCTCTGTGTCCGTATTTAAATTCAAAACACCGGCTATGACAAGTTTTATACAAATCTCTAAAAAAATTAAAACTTTTCGTGCAAAATTGTCGGATCAGGTGAGGATTTGTATAGGAAGTCAAATTAGTTAGGTAGTCATGTTTGCCTTTTAGTTAGAGCATGGTACGAAACGATCAGTCAGCGAATACGACACGCACTTGGCTGTTGTAAAAACTACGGAACCCTACACTGCGCGTGGCCCGACACGCACTTGACCGGTTTTTAAGTCTATATAACTAAAATCCCATATCTTTTTTATGTTTTAGCAATCATCTTCGCCTTCGACGCTGTCATAATGTCACTAGACACACGCCTTTAGATTTTGTTCATATGGAATACTCAATTGCACTCTGATCTGACGCTGAGTCTCTGACTGCTGCAATAGTCTGAGCAAGATCAAGAACAGTTACACCTTTTTTGCCCGTTTTAAATCCTCATAGGTGTCGTCCACCTGTCGGGGAACCAATGGGTCGGTCAGGCTCTAACAAACTAAAACTACCACATATTCCGTCACACACATGCTTAAACTGGGGCTGCGGGAACACTTATTCGAAAGTTTACCTCAATGCGGTCTCCGAAAGGACAGTAATACCGAAGCAGGCATTTGATACTTCTGCTTATTTATTCCATAATAGTCTCACACTAGTTTCCCCTTATCTCAGCCTCGTTATCCTTAGATTGGATTATTCAGACCGCACGATGTAATTTTTTATCATATCCATATAAAATACATATTTATTCTCGTCTCCACGCAACAAAGTTTCGCATAATAGTTGGCTTGTCGCCTTATTATACGGCCAAGTTCGATGAACAGCTCCCGGTCTTGAAGCATTTTTATAACTAACTGCCTTCTACATTTTGTCGGGTTATCCGCTATACTTTACGTAAGCTGTGAAGTAACCGGATTGAAATTGCGGATCTTATATGAAGTTATTAAAATAAATATATAAGTGGTTGTGACTGAAAGTCCACCTTGGTATTAATTTGAGAGTATCATATACCAAATCAATTATATCAAACTCAATGGTTCAGACAAAAATGTATTAGAGCAGAACAAATAAAGAAAACCATTGGGCTAAGCAGGCAACAAAGATAAGTGTTGATTTGATGTATTAATCTACCTACATTTTAATTATGAGAGCTCCGAGTTATATTTGGATTTTCTAATTTTTTACTAAATCCCTAACTAGTTCTTACACGAAACAAACACACACACACAAACAATCCACAGTAACAACGAATCCACACTCCGACACGAGATAAATGTACTATAATTCAGTAATACGATTAATTCGAACATCAATATTGTATGACAATCAATTCAATGATAATTACCTGTACTAATGACGTTAATTTCGTGATAATAACTGTGAAGAGGATCTACTGTTTATATCTGATTGACTTGGAATTGTTGGTTAATAACATAATGATATTATTACTTAATATCGTGTTCGTTCGAGGACTTGTAGAGCTAGGAAGAGTTGGAGGCAGAAAGCTGCGTGGCTCAAAATAAAAAAGAATTTATTTCACATAGGCCTAAATCAGAACTGATAAAACATCAGAAGCCAATGTAGGGTTCAAGAAACACCACGATTACATTTTTAATAAAAAAATTGATTTTCACAATCTTTTCATAATACGGTTTTTTAGGGAGGACCAATTAACATAACACATCGTTATAACTAATCACACACGAATCTATATAGAGTCCTCACATTCACATTAAAAATGAGCTTTACAAAACGGACAAGAAACTAAAAGAAAGTACATAAAAATATATTTATCTACGTATAAAAAAACTCGAAATAAATTAAAAAATAACAGCAACAAACACACACAAAAAAGTGGAGTTGTTAATAGACCGTTATACAATTATGCTGTTACAATAAAGCATGGAAGCCGCATGTGCAAAAAGAACCATTGCCAAGCAGTCTTATCTTCAACCTTATTCTTAATCTTGTTATATGCTTTTGTAATAAGGATACGATGCGATGAACCAAGCAAATCAAGACTGAACTCAATGGCACACTCCACGAATGCGCAAGAAAAGTACGAGACGAATGGTGATAGATTATACAGCTGGTCACCCCCTTCCCCCCCCCTGAATTGTTGGAAAGAGAAGGTCCTTGGTGTGACGACCTCGACCACTCTGCCAAGACTGTGACGACGTAACAGTATCATGTTTACGTCTCAGGCTAAATCGTGTGCTGGGGTTGTGGGATTGGTCTAACAATATACCGCTGCTCCGTAGTGTAAGGGCAACTGAAAGAAGAGGGTAGATTTTTAGTCAGTGGAAGTCTGAAACTCCCTTCCACTCGATTCAGAGCGTGAGATCACGTTTGATAGTTCTCCCCACAAAAAAAAACGGCTAGGATCAAGTATAACACACGGAAGTGTGCATTCTAAACGGAAGAGATGATGCAATCAGTTCCTTCTTTTATACTTTTCCTATTCTTAGATGTTAAGTATCAAACTTATCAGTGAATTCACATGCTTCATCTAAGTCGCTGACTTGCTGTTATATTCATATTGCAAGGTATTTCAGCATTTACAATAAAAAAAACTTTTTAGCAAAAAATAGAACCGACATCCATAAAAAACACTACAAAGGCAAAAATAACTTTAATTTCGGAAGGCGGTGTCAACAACGAAAATATATACAAAACTAAAGACACCGCCTTCCGAAATTAAAGTTATTTTTGCCTTTGTAGTGTTTTTATATGGAAGTCGGTTCTATTTTTTGCTAAAAAGTTTTTTTTTCACGCTTTTTAGTGGTTCGGTTTGTAATTTATCTAGTTACAAAAGCCAAAATGTCAACTACTTATCACCTTTTACAAAATATTGCTTTTCCCGGTGCAGAGCCGTTAATTTTTAAGGAGTTCTCCTGGTACATCACCATCAGCTCTACTTCATCATATGCATTGTGACGAGCATAAAGTGCATCCATATTCAAGTAATCTAATCGCAATCAACGAAATACTTATTATTGAGTAGTTTCGGTGGCCATCTGGGGTCTTCATCATCAGTTCCACTTCCCCAAATGGTGCTTTTCGAGAGCAACTGCACAAGGTACTATAAGAAATACCCAAAACGCTATAGGTGTGCCTATAACATTTGAAGAGTTTCCTCGATTTCTCCATGATCCCATCATCAGATCCAAACGTGACGACAATGGGACCAACTAGAAAGTATACCCTTTGACACAAAAAAAGAATTTTCCAAATCGGTCCAGCCATCTCCGAGTTATGAGATACATAAAAAAAAAAGGTTCAAGGCCAATTGTAAACCTCCTTTTTTTGAAGTCGGTTAAAAAATGTAAACACACACGTCCTTCCATTTTCAGGCCATTTGTCCCACGATAGTCTTTAGTTTTAGTACTAGCTCCCTAGCTTGCAAAATAAAATAGGCACGTTTACTGCTGCCTATATCCTATTAAAAAAAAAAACACAATTCATTCAACACTTAACTTTTTGGCCCACACAGTAACTTCCTCACGATGTTTTTTTACCGTTTTGAAAACAGCGCTGACAAAAATTACACAAAGTAATGAGGCCTGGGTTTAAACCTACAATTCGTAAGTCGTTTATGTAACCACTGGGCTACAACTGTTCTAATCATAAATGGTTTTTTCCCATATCTAGTATTTAAGCCAGTTTCGACTATTTAAAAAGTTATTCTATTTTCGAGATAATTGAGATAATGATTTATTGACATTGTTAAACATAAAAGTTTAAGTATACGTCAATGACACATTCAGGACTGCGCGCCGAACTAAAAAATGCGCTATCATACGCTATCAGAGGCATAAATAAATATTTAAAAAATGCTACGCTTATATTTCTTATTATCTTGAGTTATATGATAATTCTTGTCTCTTGGTCGTGATTTAGTACGGGGTCGCCGTTAGGGGGCGCTGCTGAGCTAAAAAAATACAGACGTCATTATGATAAATTACCCCTGGTTATCTTGGTCGTTGTAATTCTACATCCTGTATTATCAACTAGCTGGTTATCTGTTAGATACTGTTGCGTTTTAGAGGGTAGGTAAGAGAAACAAAAGAAACGTAATGTTTTCAGAAATGAGAACAATATCCAAATGCTTATAAATAAAATTAATAGTTTAAAAAACACTAGAAACACACGCTTTTATAAATGCACGTAAAAACAAAAAACTGTTTCTTTTTTTGTATTTTTGCCATATTATTCCCACGAGTAGTGAACAATTAAACGGTCGATCCCCCCAGAGGATTTAAAAGTGACATAAATAAAAAAAAATATATGGAATACGCGGTAATTCCAAAAGATTATAACCTTGAAACGCGATCGTGTTCAAAATCCATTACGTGGCCTTTCTCACAAGTGCAAACATGACTATGATACGATATTCCATCATGGAATGCCAGTGCCTATCTTCCGGCTTCATCATCAGACCTTGAAACCTAATCGTGGTCAAAGTTCATTACAAGACTTTTCTAAGAAATCCAAAACAGCTATGATGGGATTTTCCATCATGAAGTTCCAGTTCATATCTTCCGGCTCCATCATCAGATCAGTTCGACAGTACCATATTATTGTATTGTCATCAGAACTACATACAGCTGCCAATTTACATTACGCTACGACCGTTTTTTTTTTTTTTTTTTTTTAACGTGGTAAAATTATCAAATAAGTCCTCCCACTCCGGGCAGGGTGGGAGGGACTGTCAGACTTTTACTGACTAAAATCCACGGTGTTCCTTCAATAACCCTATACATACCGGGGCCACGGTAACGGGATGAGTCCCACGACCCCGGCGGGCTTCGGCCCTCTGCAGAGGGGGCCTCGTCATGTTGCTGACGCTCTTTGAGGCGCGCGTGGAACACGACGCGCCGTCGACCCGGGCATGGTCCATGGTCGGACAGCGAGTTGCCCTTTACTCGCTGTCCGCATGCCCGCGCCTACGGTGGCCGGAGATCGTCGGCCGACGTCCGATGCCGTGGGCGTCTACCACTGCGGCTGGGCTGGAGGGAGGACGCCATCCTCTCCCTCACGCGGCCCGTCTCCTCCTTCGAAAGCATGACTGCTTCGCAGAAGGAGGCGACCGCTTCCCACTCCCTCTCGCCCCGCAGCATGGCCTCGACCAAGGCCGGGCGCGAGAGGTCTCCGCCTATCGCCGCCGTGAGGACACGTCGGTGCTCTGCCCAGGCGGGGCAGTCTTGCACCGTGTGCTCTACGGTGTCCTCAGGGCGATCCTCGCAGTGGTGACACCCAGGCGTTTCCTCCTTTCCCATCAGACACAGGTACCTCCCGAAACTTCCGTGTCCGGTGAGGACCTGCGTCAACGCTACGACCCTTGGAAGATGGTGAAATTAGTTACCTAAGATTCCATTACATAGTTAGTTATATACAGGTCGACCTAATAAAAGCGTGTTAAAAGTATAAATGCTACAAAGTATTTTTTCAAACAAGTTAGAAACAATGCTGTTTTTTATTATTGTTAAAATAGATAAATTGTGGCTAACAGAGAACAAGCGCGTGGGATGATTCTTGAGGTAAAGTAATGTTTTCCGAGGTCGGCCCGTGGATGTGTGATCCATTTTAACATTTCGAGATTCGTTACTTCCTATTGTAATTTTTACAACTTTGACTGTCGCAACGGATACTCAGAAACAATACAAAACAACCCAAAAAACTAATATGCAGAAAAGGCAAGGTAATTCCAAATCAGTCATAAAATAAAGCCGTTACTACACGAACAATCTAAACCTTACGCCAATATCACGAACAACAACTAAACCGTGTAGTGTCGATATAAATTTAATAAAACATTCTAATAAACAAGGGTTTTATGTGACGTACGCAACGTGTCCACGTTGAAAGTTCGATGGGGAGCGACATCGAAATATTGTGTCGGAATTTATGAGCGTGCGGTCAGCCCAAGAGACGGTGAGGCGTGGTCCGTGTGCGAGCGATACATTACGTTGGGATTAGAATACAATGTATGTATATCAGGCAGGTATACGCAACTCCACGACTAAGCGCGTATTTGGCATAAGGGTAGGATAAAATATTTATCAATCGATCCATGCCAGTTCCTCCAGAAATGCGAGATTAGAATACTAATAATAATGTTTATTGATTCTAAGACATCAGAAAAACACAAAAACCTTGTATGTATTTACATAGTAGATCCGTGGTCACATAATGCAAAGTTATTTTGTAAACAGAAAATGTTGTATTGTAAGACTATGAGTATTTCCTTCAGCAAATCATAGACCTCTTAACAAGGTACGGTATACTTGTATTTTATGAGTCGATCCATTCCTTACAATAACAAAATCAAACTTTTACTAACTTAAGAATGTAGAAGAACTAGAGAAAGGTTGTTATTCTCAATGTTTTGTTAATTTAATTAAAGCCGCTATGGCCGAAATCTGGTTTAGAGGGCAAACAAAAATGAGACTTGATCATGGAGAAAAAACAGACTACGTAGATTCGTAATAAACTGAATGATGTTACCAAGAACACTTTCCATTGATTGACTTTGAAATTAATACTCAAAAATAGGATAATACTGAAGAACTAAAAACAACAAAAATAACTGTGTAAACTAGATTTAACACAGTAATTTTTTGTTATGTTTTTTATATCGCTAATCGCTGATACAAGCACGCGACCCTCCCAGTTTGACATAGAAATTATTGTATGTTTACAACTAAAATAGTTGAATAAATAAATAATATACCCATACATTATGTGTGTTATTTAAGCCCACTGATAATATTGTTTTGATATAGAACTAGTTTCTTAATCCTACGAGGTGTTTAAGGCAATGTATACCTTACACTTTTGTTGTGACTGGATTTTGCTAATACATACATATTATTAACCACACAACGAAGTTTCTGTCTCATACGTTTGTTTGTATATATTAGAGTAGCTGTTTAGTTAATATTCGTGTAATTTAGATTTAGAGTTTATGTATTCATTTATAAGTACTCACATTTGCAAGGATCGCAGGATTTAAAACATTATATTTTAAAAACACTGCTAAACCAAATTATGTACATAAAAGAAAAAGAACTTAAGCGTCAAAGTACTCCTCCACATCGCTGTCGTCCGGAATCGTGCCCAGAAGACTGGCAGCATTGCCACATTGTATGGCAATGCTTATTCTTTGGGCAAAGAACGAGCCAGCCCTGTGGTCGCGCATGGAATCGAATAAAAAATATATAAAATAATTATGATAGCCCACTCCACTATCCTAATTTGCTGTGCCTGATCCTATCACGTAAGTTCACAATGTGGAATGCAGTAAATGAGTATATATTATCTCTACTACTCTCTACTCAGAGATTCTGCCAACAATATACCCCGAAAATTAGTCACCGTCGTCCACTCACCGCTCGAACAGCCGCCCACGGATTGTCAAAGCACTCGATTGGTGGAACAAGTTGTCTACGAAACTCGTCTATAACTGCGGTTGATAATTAAACAGCTGTGCCGGAACACCGTCGTTTTGAAGCGACCATGTCAATACAGATATTAAGTACGTTAGTGTTTGTGCGCTTTACATTGCTTAATTAAATTTGTATATACAAGCTGTGACCCAGAGGGGAGTCAATGAGAGAACAAGAGAGATGCTATGTCATTGCTAACATGTTTATTACTTATTGATCTACATGTGTCTTGTAAAGGGGTACATTTTGATAACGTTTGATTTTACAAATTGGATAAGAATAAAGACAATTTAAACTAGATAAGTTCATCGTTAGTAATAGCTGACTACCCTGGAATAGAGGAAATACCGTAACCAACTCAGAGGATTCTTTTAGTCCTTACAATCCGGTCAAATCATATGACAATCATGTAGGTTTTAAAAAAACTCACAGATTTTAGTCGACTTATCAAAACAGTTGAAGCATTGCCAGTTATTGCGTAGCTTAACTTGAACTTTTAAGGTGACCGAATAAATTTGACGAACAATACTAATGTTTGTCAAATCATTCGGTCACCTTATACGTTCAAGTTTAGCTACGTAATTAGTAGGGACATTTGGGTAGGCCGCATGAAGCACTCAAACTGTTAGTAGTTATAAAATGCTTTTAAGGTTATATTGAAACTTTATGAATTAAAGTGTTTATAAAACAGAGATATATTATTTATAGCACAATATGTCATTTTATACAAACTATTGACATTATATTATAACATATGGCAGCCAGTAATAGTCACAATACTCCCGTACTATTTCGTTGATCCTCATGTATTACGGTATATAGTCATACATTAAATAAATACTTTATTAGCTACATATTTAACGTTGCTCCATTCTCATTGCACCTGCAACCTAATTCTTAGTAAACCGTAACCCGAAAGGCCACATTGTCTGAAACATTCGTACCCAATTCTAGCCACAATTGTGCGCACGTGCGTCTTAGCA
Source organism: Tholera decimalis (assembly GCA_943138885.2). NCBI lineage: Eukaryota > Metazoa > Arthropoda > Insecta > Lepidoptera > Noctuidae > Tholera > Tholera decimalis. Next base: position 10,132,281 of record OW964554.2, read on the forward strand.
GAATTTACTATGTCTAATACAATAAGTTGGCACCCCACGGGGTGGGGGCCTAAATTATGTATTTTATTGTCACTGGATCCAATTTCATAACCCGAAGAACGGTTGGGATGAGTCCGCCAGTGTTATAAGCTATTCTATTGAATTTTGCAATACATACAAATGCGATGGTAGTGTTTTGTGGGTAATGTTCGAACGTGGTGGATTATCGCGAGTCAATATTTATTTTTGTAAAATGTTATTGACGATTCTTCTAGCTTTATTGGTTCGTGGCTGAAGTGTTTCTTTTTACTGGAATATATTTTAATTTGCACTGTACTGTAAAATATGCGCCTCAGGCTTAGAGGTAAATTGAAATCTAATACAAATTATGCATTTTTATCGATTTTTTGACAGTTCTTTGACCGCGCGTGGTTTCGAAAACGTGTGCCTAATTTATTTATGACGCTTATTACGCCAGACGGTATTTAGACATTTATCGCCATCTAAGGCCGCAAGAAACCATTTTAGTACTTCTAATCCCAGTGAAATTAAAAGCACTGACATTAGGAGTAAGGTTTTTTTAGTACGGTGAGAGAACAGTTCCAAGACGGGATTCTCTAAGTTTCAAAAATAGAATATCATATTCTTTCCGTTAAAAAACGGCATGATGAATAAAAAAGTTATGGCCAGCCTACACTTTTAAATGAATAACATTATCCTCGTCACCACGCTTCTCCTTTACCCCCACACTGCTATCCTTAATTTCATTGTCAATTTAAACCTTTTTCGTACTGAACTTTTTAAAGTGCAATATTTTAAAATAGCAGAAGCTTATCAAGTGTAAAATTAATTTCACGGCAGCCATTCTTTGAGATAGTTCATCAAACTTTCAAGATTCAGATGAGCATAAAATAGGCGGAGAGCGCCTTCGGAAAAGTTTCTGTGTAACGGAAATTAGTTCTAACATTTTACTAGTTTTTTTAAATACTTCAACGGAAGCAAGGAAGCCAAGGGAAAATGTAGAAAGAGAACGTAGCTATTATGAAGTCTTTGCAAAGAATAAAGATATTTTTTGTACAAAAGGTTTCCAATATGTATTGTTAGTCTCACGATTATATAAAACTAGCTTAACGCGCGACTTAGTTCCAGGGTCAGTCTTAGTGGAAGGTATTTTTCGCGTAAATCCCGATCCTGTGAGAATCCTAAATGAAGAAAAGAAAAATATTTTTCATCAAAAGTATCTTTATTTTAAAGAGGACGTGCAATGCGGGTGTAATCTACATAACTAGGAATCTTGTTAGTACCTCCAACTAAGTTATATATGCTAGTGTCTCGAGTGGGTTTACGGCAATAGTGTAATGGGTGGGGTTCGAACCTACGCCCTCTCGACCACAAGTCCTACACCTTAGCCATTAGGCTATTGCCGCTTTTTAGGTTTCCGTAGCCGAATGGCAAAAAACGGAACCCTTATAGTTTCCTCATGTCTGTCTGTCTGTCTGTCCGTCCGTCCGTCCGTATGTCACAGCCATATTATTCCGAAACTATTAAGACTATACATGTGAAACTTGGTAGGTAGATATATTCTCTGAACCGCTTTTCGATTTTAAGAAAAAAATTATTAAAAATATTTGAAAATTATAAAAACTGATTTTTTTTTTCATGAAACCTATGCGTGTGTGGTATCCACAACGTGTAACGGAAACCCCATATCTATCTAAAAGGGCTGAAGACAACATCTGATATGGAGTCTCTATGCACAGTTTCAGCACAAAATAACTGACTCAAAGAATTGATACCAAATTATTGGTTTCATATATTTCTTGAATACCAATCTTAACAAACGTGTCACAGCACTACGAGGGTCAATAACTTTCCACGTCACTTGCCAATAACACGACAATTCTTTTCGTTCTTCTTAATTTGAAAAATTCGGTCTCTGGTATCAGTGTATTGAAATTTGTAATAAGTTCTACACACGTAGACTTAGGATTACAAAACCCTTGCCATATCGTTTGTTATCATCCAAAGAAGCCATGCACTTGGTATGTATATACCCTTTAAATTACACGTTGTAGAACATATTGGTATACATTTTATATAGAACTCGATATGGAATTAAATCTTATTCCGGTCGAGCATCATTACCCAGGGATTTCTCAGAAACCATTAGGTCTACGTAGCAAGCATAATAAATTATTTTTATTTCTTCAGAAATATTACTTAATTTTAATATCATAATACGAAAGTACTGCAGGAAAGGATGTGTATATAAAAGTATATTATAATGACATCGGTACAAAGCTAATTCTTTCAACGGATATTACTTTTCCATGGAGTTTTTTTAATTAATCTTCGTAATAATTACTGTACCTTTAAGTAATTATAAAATTATGCAACCATATTTTTTGTATAAATCTTGTATTTATAATAATCTTTTTTGTATAAGTCTATAAATCTTGAAAAAATCTTGTACGTAATCGGTAACGTAAGCTTATTTTTACCATTTTATTTGTATCAATAATGGCCGTTCCTATTGACTTGACTTGACTTAATGTCCTAAGTTCTCGAGGTGGGGCAGAGGGCGTCTACAGTGCTCTGCCATCGCGTTCTGTCTTGTGCTACGCGCTTCACCTCGTGCCACGTTAACCCGATTTTCTTCAACTCCGCCGCCGCTACTGACCGCTTCCGAGTAAGCCTCGGACGGCCACGCTTCTGCTTCCCCTGTGGAGTCTACTCTAGACCTTGTCTAGGGATGTGGCCAATCCAAAACCATTTGCGGTGACCGATCTGCTGTCCGATCGGTATCTCCTGGCAGACTTCCAGTAGGTATTTAATAAGCTTACAAAATTAAATAAATTTAGAAAAAAATGTCGACCAGGAGAAAATCTTTAGAAAACATGGTCACTAACAGTATCATTAGAACTTAGAACGGGACATTTACCTTGTGTATTTATTTATTGTTTCGAGTTTCCGATATTTCGGCAATGTTGCAAGCGCCATGGTCACGGATGAAACTTGAAACAATAAATACACATGGCAGATATCCCGCTTTAAGTTTTAATAAAACTGTAGCCAACCTGAATACCTACCCTTCGATTTGATAACCAACCGCTCATACAATGAACAAAGAAGAATACTTTTCTAAATACTATTAATTAAATATAACGTAAACCGTTATATGAGACGCGGGTGGAGGGCCGCGTGCTCACACAGTGACCACTGTTAAACTTACGTAAACATCATCAATTATTTATACACAATTCTATTTTAATAAAAAACATTCATTTCACATTCATTACTGTGACTTCACGCCTTGTCATTGCTCTCCCTAACTAATTCTCCAAAGTCGTGTCTAAAGTAAATCTCTGCTACCTTAAATATAATCTCTAAAAATAGTGCTCAACCATAGCACTAAAGTAGTGCTCCGGCATAGCACTAAAAACTTTAGAAAGTTTATCTCCTGGTCTACAACGATTATTGCAGATGCGCTTGAGATACAGGAGTGAAAGTGCCTACAAGCGCTGCGTCAGCAGCCCTAATTAATATTTTCTCTGTGGACTGCAGTATAAACCAATTACATAGCTAGACCAAAACTGTGGTGTTTTTCGGCGCGCGCCAAATTGCTTTACACGCGAGCTTTGAAGTGTTAAGCGTTTATTAAATTTTGAATCAAAAGCGCAACACTGCTGAATGTAGCTATACGTGTGCCATCACGGCTTCATGTTTAATGAGCGTTGAGCATTCACCTCTAAAGTTGGGAAAGGGGAAATTAAACGGCGAGAATAGCCCCGGAAATATTGCTCGATTTATTTTTATCTAATTTGATAACACAAACATTTATTTTTTAATTTCGTGTTCGTAAATGTCGACGGGTCAGTTTTAATTTTTCGTAAACATAAATGGCTTCAATATTTAAACACTCATCATCCTATTAACAAATCTGTGTATCAAAATTCCAAACGATTCAAAGGATAAACACCTAATTGTTTTTTAATTAATTTACAAAATAACATCGAGGTTGCTACGCAGGCACTTACCTAGACACCAAGATTTCCCAATTTGAACGCAACGACTCCTCACACAAAATAGAACAAGATTTATTCTCTAATCAGAGTTTAATCAAGGCGCGGGAGTATCAAGGAATTAATTCGAAATTAACGTCGTTAAGGGCCCGTAGAACGAGTCGTCGAACAATAACCCACTGAGAAATTGGGCCCTTAGAAAATTATTTAAGTGGGTGGAACGCCGATAAATTCTCACTCCAGTGTACTGAGAGAATTTCTTTAGCGAGATCATTGAATGCAAAATTATATTTGTAAGAAAATTGCTGGCTGATTAAAGAGTGCCTAGTACAAAGTTCAAGACCCTCCCTTGTGTGAAGGGAGAAAATGCGACCAGGGATACCAATACCCATGTAAGGTATTTATATTATGGTGTTATATCTATACTCACTCGGTATCTATACGGTCGAAATTCAATAAATAACATTTATAATTTAAAATCATGAGCACTGACCTTAGTTGCAGGAACCGGGATCAGCTGGAAATACCTGCAAACAAAAATATCTGTGTTTAGAAAACAGTATCAAAACAATTTGATTCGATTTACTAAAAACACTGCAGTGATTTGTACATCGTCAGAATTCCGCAAAGTACTAGATTCGAAGAAACACTGCAGTCTTCCAAAGTAAGTGCTATCTAAACTTCCAAAGTTCTGCTCCACTTTTGACTTCATTAGAAGAAACAGTCGTGGAGATAACTAACTTTACCACTAACTCAACGTGAATAACTACTTTACCGAATTTAAAAAAAAATAAGAGTTTACGTCAAACGTCAGGTATACATGAAAGAATCCGATGCTGGTCTCATTCCGCGCCGCCTCATTCATAGTTCAACTCATTCACTTAGGCGAGACTCACTCATTCCAACTGCACGCCGATTCATTCCGTCTCAGACCTAGGTACGTTATTTAAAATTTCTAGAAAATGTCGAGACGTATGCTTTGAGTGTGAGCTCATTATGGTTTTCTTTGAATACAGGTGTTCATTAACGGGAATAGTGCAGCAGCAAAGGAATTTTTCATTTGCGAGTCATATTGAGTTCCTATTCGGTATTGAAACTTGAATGTGGATTCAATTATACGTGTTCAAGAAGTTTATTTTATTAAAAAGTCAGATCATTTTTAACAAGCCAAGTGGATTATGTTTTCAATTTATTTCAGGTGCAAAAATGGAGTTTTTAATGAGTTCAGTTTTACTTACTGAACTTCTTATTTAAAAGCATGAATTCCGAATGTAAGGCATTAGTGCCTACTTATTAAAAACTGTCAAACAGGACCTCTCTTAACACGTTCGCTGACAGTGAGCACTTACCATGACACCACATTACGACAGTAGAATTTTCCATACAAAATGACAAATCAACGTAGTACTCGTGCACAAGCAAGCAATATGAAACTACCCACAAAATACTCGTGTTACAGCAGTAAGAAATATGAAATTGCTCATAATATGACAGTGGATACTGCTCTTCATTTGAGAAAAATTATCGTGAGACGACGTACTCTTAAAAATAAGTGGCCCGTCCCTCGACGTACTGTCATAACGCACTATTTTAATTTCCCGCCTAACGACGTACTGTCAGCAAACGTGTTATCTTTCCGAATAATTTGCAGTAAACATCAGTGTAACAAACAGTGTATCTTGGTCAATACGCTTTGTAAGTAATGTTTCTGACTTATACAAGTCACTATATTTCTATTTTTACGACTGGAAGTCCTCATGAATGTCTTCCGCCATGGGGTGGACTGAAGGATCTGCTCAGCTTCTACTGATTAAAACCCCACGGTGTTTATATTCGCCATTTCTTGCTGGGGTGCGAAGACACGTTATTCTCGAGTATTTGTCAGTCACTTCCGTGTCCTGGTCCTGGCTGTCATTCGGACACCTCTGATAGTCGTTACATCAGTTACAGGTAGTCAGAAGCCAGAAAATCTGACACAGGTCTGGTTGTGGAGGTCAGATAGGCAGATAGCTGCATCTAGTTAGACTGGAACCCGATCCCAACATAGCAAAAGGTTAGTGTGAATGTAACTGCATCCCATCATATAGGCCCGAATAGGTCTCGCGTCGTGCTATGACGCGCTTCTTGCTCGCACAAAGTGTGAGGCGCTGAGTACGCGAGACCTATTCGGGCCGATATGATTGGATACAGTTACATTCACACTTTAGCCAACAGTCAGCATATCCTTTTTAAATATCTAGGCTAGTAAAGTTATTTTTTATTCCATCTTAATTTTTTTATATTGTTTGACATAGATAGTATTTCTATCAGTTATATATCCTTATTATACCTGTACATCGTTCATCTTTAAATCTCCTGGTCGATATACAACGTGTAACGGAAACCTATATATATCTATCCATAAGGACTGAAGGCAACATCTGGTATGGAGTCTCTATGCAAAGTTTCAGCTCAAAATAAGTGACTCACAGAATTGACACCAAATTATTGGTTTCATATGTTTGTTGAATACCAATAATAACAAACGTGTTACAGCACTATGAGGGTCATCACTTTCCACGTCACGTGCATGTCACTTGCCAATAAAACGATAATTCTCTTCGTTCTTCTTAATTTGAAAAATTCGGTCTCTGGTATTGAAATTTCTAATATGCTTCACACATGTAGACATAGAATTACAAAACTCTTGCTATATCGTTTGTTATCATCCAAAGAAGCCGTGCACTCGGTATGTATATACCCTTTAAATTACACGTTGTATAGATTGAAAACATTAGAAAAGCATTTAAACGTTGTTTTGTTGGTGATAAAGCAGCTATACCAGAACTTTTAAATCGATGCAGTATACTGACAGTTTCAGTGTTGTATGATAATGACGACTAAGAAATTGTGATGTAAATAAATTAATCGATTCGGGAATTAAATCGAATAACAACTTAGATAATTTTTTTAATAATATTGCGTGAAATTAACAAAAAGTAAAATGTCATTATGAAGGGACGCGAAAAATAAAACAAATAAGTAGATCATGAAAATATTTTTGCAACATGCCACTGTATCTGTATTCATTCTAACGGAGTTTAGGTCGCAGTGGTGCAGGGGCAGTCTTTTTAAAAGTAATCCTAGGCAATTTGTTAAAATATTCATCACAAGAAACAATTTGCAGATGAGTGGCTTTTATCATGTATGCCTAAATGGGTATGAATATTATTAGTAAACATAGAATTATTTATAATCAAATCTAGTAACTATTTTAAAATATATGAAAATAGTATAAATTTTATCATTTATATATATTTATCACAATTAAAAATCGCTCATTTATTATTCGATTGATTGAATCCATCACTATTAGGTTAAATAAGGTATCATTATTTTAAATAATGACATTAGCTTATGTCAGCTTATTGCATCGAATTAAAATTCCTGGTATAGTGGACACACATTCATATGAACAAAACAATACATAGAATGGACTAACTTATTGGTACACATACAAGAAGCCTGTGAATCGATTCGCGCGGTCCCAGCGCCGATATAAACCAACAACCTTAATTCCCACTGCTGCTATTAGAAAACGTGCATACGTAAATCTAAAAGCAGATATCAGTTAAGAAAACTTAATAAGAAAGGACTTTGAAAGCGCTTCCGCAGCGTCTAGCTCACGAACCACCTCTAACCATTGTTACCTTTGCTAGACACAACCTTTTTTCCGTCGCCGCCTGCCTTCGATCCACGTACACTGTGGTCTAAGTCGTAAGAAATCTCGGATAGGCTTTCATATTTTTTTTTAGTTAAAATTGTATACATACCACCAACCTGCGCTGGCTCCACGTGGTGGATCAGCCCATTCCTTCGACTTGAGGGGACGTGTCTCATCAATGTTACAGGCTGATTATGTAATTAATGATCTTTATTTTGCAAATTGGTTAATAAATATAAATTTTACACGTCATTTTGTTTTCGTAAATTTAAACAAGATAAGGCCGGTGTTTCTTAACTGACTACCCTGAGAAGAAAAACCGAAGAAAGGTCAGAGGTCTAAGTGTCTTCCGAAATCCATACAATCTGTACTGGTCGAATCATATGAGAACATTGTTGGTTGTTGTTGTCTGACGCGATTTTTGGGTCACATATTTGAGTAGGCCTGTCCAGACAGTGCAAGCATTTTCCAGAAAACGTAAAACTCAACTTAAATCTATTCACATGCTTGAAGTAGTCCTTGAACTATTTTGAACACATTTCGCAATATTTATTTTTATTGTTCTTCCACAATGGAATAAAAATGTATTCAGGTAATACAGTTTACTTATGATTTGATAACCATTTTTATTGTTAACCCAATTTTGTAGAGGATTTGGGCTTCAACATAAGTCTCGTGGCAAAAAGAGACTTGAAATAGATTTAAATTAACGTAATATATTAAGATAAACTTATCAAATCTATTGAAATATTTTTTTAGGTTTCGTTTAGCTTTATATACCAGTTTATTTGATTAGTCAGAGTATATTTTCAGAAATATGAGGAAAAATATAAATAGAAATTGTGGAAAACAGTAATTATTTAATAAAAATTAATTCATTATGAAAGATAGTACCCAATTAAATATTCTAACAATTTTATTATAAAAATGTGTTTTTTTTTTTATTGACATGTTTAATATTGCATAAGAATTGTATACATTACAAAATGAATAAAATTTTAAGAATCGTTGGGCGTGATAAAATGTTGGGCATACACACTGGACTTGCATTTGCAATGGGTCGATTTAGACCCCGTTTTGCGCTTAGGTTGAGTGCTTTCCAGATTGGCTACTGCAGTTTGTCTTGTTGGTAATCGTATAAGTAAAAAACAATATTTAAAAAATGTAACTTAACTAGCAGTATTTCTAAACATAATTAATTGTCTTGAAAGGAATTAATTAACCAGGATTTATATTAGCATAGATACTACGCACATTTAATATGCGCATAGCTCGTTAACCTTCAGAGCAAAAGTAGAAGGCATTTACTGGGCTTTCTTGGTCAATCGCAGCTCCCATCCATCGCTTTACAGTAGGCGAGATCGAGGTCAAGATTTGAGTTATCAAATAGAACGCAATCATCACCTTAAAGCCATTTCCCAACAGTGTCGTCGTCAGCTTTCAATCTGGATGCAGCTGGATGTATTTTATATGAAACAACTGCCAATCTGATCTCCACATGCTGGATAACACGATAGCCTTTGGCTGGACTCTGATTTCCTTGCTTTGGATCCCAGTCCTCGTAACGACTGTCAACGATATACAAATAACAGCCGGGACCAAGGATTTAACGTGTTTTCAGAAGCACGGAGTAATCTTGCCATGTTAAGTTGGTCACTAACCTCAACACAAAGCTTTGCTTATCCTTGAAAATTGAGCCGTGCGGTTGTATACATAAAGTGGTTTTTCGTATTTGCAAACTCTACTTCCTGTGATGTCAGATGTAAAATATGTTACAACGAATAGGTGAGGACCTGGTGACCTATGTTTTAGGTGTTACTACCACTACAGGGTGCCAGGGATCCACAACCAAAAATTAATTGGCTCCTTCTTTTATGTAAAATATTTTTTTGTATTTCTTTTCGGCGTGTGGTGAGGAATAAACTCTTTTTATTATTATTATTTGGCCACGATGCCCTCAGAAATATTTTTTTTATTGATATTTGGTTCGCGTTTGACCACCATCTCACCTGATGATAAGTGACGATTTGCTGGAAGAAGTTCACAAAATTAGCTTTAACCCGCTTGCTTTCATAGCTTGCACCACCCAAGTCGCCAGCGAACGTGATCTCTGAATACTGAGATCTCTTTGAATACTCACCCGGGTGCAATTGACGATGGAATCGCTAAAGCAATACGAGTACGTTTTATGTAAAAAATTTAAACTTAGTTACATTGAGACCCTTTATACGAGGATGTTTTGTTTGATTTTGTAGATTTTTTTGTAAGAGAACAGTAAAAGTTTTAGTGCCATTGTGAGTACGAAATCGGTTTATTTAACTGTTTGCTAGGTAAAGGGAGGAATATTGAACATTGAAATTTTTAAAATGACGTTAACCGCATTACCAAAACATAATTTAATTAAATTTACTATAAAAAATAATAAAATATTTACATACTACAGGGACACCTGGGCCCTCAATCCTGTGTATTTACACCACCGAAAATCTTAAGTTCAGGCTATGCATCCTTCATAATTATTCAATTTATCAGAACCATGTTTCGATTCTCAAACCAGCGTATAAATCATGGTTTCCTATAATTAACAACTACGCAACACACTCAAAATTGTGTAACAAAAAGTTCCCACCAATTTCTCGGACCATAAATTTCCGCTATTTGTGAGTTAAACGGAAAACATTTACGAATAAAATTGCACATTTCGAGTTTATTTTTTCGGTGAAAAAAAAAGTAGCGGGTGCATTTTCAGTTTTTTGATTTATGACAGCCTAACGTACTGAATTAATTGACTCAATACACAAACGAAACCATATTTATTTTTTGTGGCCTCTTTGATATTTATTTTTGGTTAAAAGGCCGATACGACTGCTGAAAAAGTAAAGAAAATGTTTGTGTCGGTGAAAAAATACTGAAAGTTTTAGTTGAAGCCAGCGAATGTTTTTTGTTTTTATGACGTCATCCGTTTTTTTTGTGGTTTTTGTACAACTTTTTGTAGTCAAATATTGGTTGTATGCTAGCTGCATAGAGTGACAGTACTTTGTTAAAAAATTCACGACTTCAACTTCGTGATACTAAATAATTGCTTTCCCCAGATCTTGAACTTGTTTAACATTTTCTACAATCCTATTTAAAGCCAATCAACAGGAATAACTCAACAGGAATAAGAAGATGACCTCTTCCAAAATTTGAATCACTATCATAACTCTGCAGTGGTCATCATTAGGGAAGTAATGGCCCGAAACAACGACGTCACTCTAACTGACGGCGCAGCGTATTAATCAACAGTAGCACCTGAAAGATCACGTGTCGGTAGCGGCCGGACCGACAGTTAGTCGCTGGTAAGTAGCCCGTCAGGTCACAGTGAGAGCGGGAAGCGGCTAGCGGAATGAGAGATTGAGGCGGGTAGTTGGTTATTTGTAATTAGTCTGTAATATTGCATTGAGACCGATGAGAGAATAATTTTGCAAGATAAACTTATTATAACGAAACGCGAGAATCAGAATAATCACGTAGGTACCGGTAGCGTTGGATAGATAGTAAGGTGTGAGCGACAAGCGATTAACAAAATGCGAATCTACATAGCATCGCTTCTCGCGCTTACTTTGTCATAGAGGCTTAAGAATCTTAGTAATGTACTGAAAAATCACGTGGTAGTAGAATCTAAATGCAAAGTTATTTGCTTGTAAAAGCTATTGGGGTTTCTGTAAGAACTATTAGCGTGTAGTGACAATATGAATTAGAAGCTTATTTATTATATAGGTACAAAGTATAGTATGTAAGTAAGTATAGCTATGATTATTGTGCTTTGAACTCTCTTTAGCTCGTTTATCTGGGGCTTTTACTTAGCAAAATGTACAGACAGTAAATTGCTGTTTAGAAAGTCGTGAGGTCTTACTATAAATGAGAAGCCAATTGCATTATTATGCGGACGTACATAGGTGTTGCCTTCCCACCGTTATTTTGACTACCATGACAACAAACTTGTTAAATAAGAGATAAACACTATGGAAAGCTAAGTCAAAAATTTATTGCAATGCGTTATGTTTAGTCAGTCAGTTAATATTTAGTTCTATTATAATAATAAAAGTCATTTATTTCTCCTCACATAATAAGACAAACATAATAACATAACATGTTAGGTCAAATTAGATATATGGGAGTACATTTCATGCTTATCACCTTAAATATGTGAGGAGCTGGTAGACACCAGCTCCTTAGAATTAGGCATAATACCTGTACTACATATCATCAAGTTCCTACCCCACAGTATAAAAAGTACATTAATGTGAGTGGTTCTGGTTCTTTTTTAGTAATAAATAAAATAAAACAGAAAAAATAAGTTAAGTTAAAAAATACTAAAACTAATAAGCAAACAATAAAACTTATAACAGCTGTTTTTGTAGGTCTGGTTTATGATGGGTTTATGACATACTAGCGACCCGCCCCGGCTTCGCACGGATGCAATGTTTATATTAAATATACTATATAATGACTTTATATACATCGTTGACAGCCTTTTTGTCATTCGACATCCATGTTCTCTTTAGTAATTACTTTTGAAAGTGCGACACATAATTTACCATGGGAAAAACATTCAACGCTCAAATCTAAGCAACAAAGGCACGCGCGCCGTGCCTCCACCGGCACCGCGCCGCAACCGCTATGTCCTTGCATTTTAAATCTGTAATATCTTCGAAACTATTTAATTAAATTATATTCTGTGAAGGGCAATATTGATTTATATTAAATGCACAATATATTTATGGTACTTAATTGGATAAGAATTAATGCTGTATTGCTTAAAATCGCTTCGTAAAATATGCTCGTATTTCTCGTAAAAAGTAAAGGATAAAAAATGGTTGTTGTGGGTTATCAATAAGAGATAGACAGATGCCATCGAGGACTTTTTTGTTGATCTTTTTAAGGTGTAAGGTAAGGTACTGTAGTACATTATTTTGATCTATCTCGTAGGGTTCAGCCAGCGTTTGCAAAGCAAGCGCAAAAAAATGTGTTTATTTGCGACATCACATTAGATACCTCAAAAATTATCAGTGTTCCTCTACTATATTATGCATGTTATATACTTAAAAACCTTCCTATTGAATCACTCTTTCTATTGAAAGAAACTGCATCAAAATCCGTTGCCTAGTTTTAAAGATTTAAGCATACATAGGGACAGACACAGGGAAGCGACTTGGCTTTATACTATGTTAAGATGGCTTAGTGGGTGTGGTGAGTGTGTGTTTACGCGTTTAATGTATGTATTAATGTGTGCGTGTGTGTTAGTGCATGTGTGTGTGTCTGAAGAAGATTTGTTTGAGGACATTTCTAGAGGCTAATTGTATAGTAAGCTTTCTGTTTTGTCATAGTCCAACTTGATCAGCCACTTCATGACAACAGATTTGCATTTAGCACTAGGTAATGCGTATATAGACAGGGATCTATTTAATTTGTTATACAAATTACAGCTTTGGAAGCAAAATAATCGGTGTGATAGTTTGGTTTTGAATGGGGTTGAGGTGCAAACTAAATCCTTACATCGCTTGTTACTAAATTTCTCAAGCTCGTATTTTTAACTGGAAATGTTTTTTGAGTACCTGGGAATGTGTTTGGACAGAATGAAAAGCTGTCTCACCGTTAATGCATCCTACTTTCTAGACAGATCCACAGTCGGATAATAATAAGGCAAGGACAAGCTAACTTTAAGAATTGCTCTTAGCGCTCTTTCGATTTTTAAAAGACGTGTTTTACCGGCACTTCCCCAAGAGGTGATGCAACAGTGCGAAAATCGATGTATAAACGAAACGCAATCAAAGCAAGTGCTACAAACAACGAATGGCAATAAGCATGTGTTTTATAATTATTTATTTTAACTTTATGTAACATGGGCGGACTTGATGCAATAAGGCCTTCTCTACCACCTTTGGATTATATTCAGGAAATAATTATGTTTCATATATTTCTATATAAAGTCATAATTGCTACCCGCTATTACAGGAGTTCCACCCGCCCGCTCCAACAACGCATGTTAATCAGACAGATCACGGCTAATTGCCGACTCGAGTGTGAAATGCGGGCTTAGTGATGAAATTATCTGCAGTTTAGCGATGATATATGCCTGATTTAAATGCTACTACTTATCGGGCCAATGGCGTGAGGAGTGACTTGTAATCGGGAGAGATATCATCGCGTTAACCTTATATATCTATCTAAGTATACGTAGGTATATATATCATATCTAAGTGAAGTTATTCGGAGTACCAAGTCAATGTAGTTCATTATAAATATAATCGTAATATAACATAATAATATAATCATTTATTTCAGGATTTTCTTCCCATAACCAATACAATTAATACCTAATTATCATTAGTAGCACTACTTAAAACTATGCTAGTAACTTTATAAAACTAAATTAAAATTAAAATTTTGAGTCAAACATGTACGTACATGTAGTTGACTCAAAAAGTGAATAATGGGACAGTCTAATTTACTGGCAATGACACACAGGAGACTGTTATTGCTAGAACGCACTCTGCTGAGCAAGGACGCTGCTCGCTTGCGTCTGATCGCAGCGAAACAGTCAGTGTGCCTAATGGTGAGGATACGCTATCTGAAGCCTAGGTATGTAATACAAATATAACCTTACAATCGTTTCCTTTGTAGGACAAAGGAAACGATTGTAAGGTTATATTTGTCAGTCAAACGATTTTTAAACATAATTATAAGATAATGAATTTCAATACTTCAATCAATTATATTGTAGACAGGATATGACATTTGATGGATACGCAATTAAGGTAGCCTTTTTCATATCACTCAACCAAAAGGATGCTAGAATGATATGGAATTAAATCCAATAATGTACCTTCTGCACGGTATACTTTTTTGTTTTGTTTATGTGATTAAAATCAGACATAGCATGTTCGATCGTATTTGTTTTATATACCCCTTTCTATCCGTTTCATCGATGCAACACAAAATGCAACTGAAGAATTGTATTTCCCAATATTTACAGCGACAAGAATATTAATTTTGTTTTACAAAATCCGCGATTTCAATATGCTACCGAAACATGGCGAAAATTTGCAATATGTCAAACGGCAGTTTTCATTTACGTACCAATAAAGTGCGGTGCACACTTACGCTTCATTCAACATACAGCAGCACATATTACGGCGGGTGTGCACCTGCGACTCATTGCGTCGATGTCGTCACGACCTGACTCGGCAACTTGGGACATTTCAGTCTATACCTTTATGTAGTGGTTGCAAAACAAATGTTTACCATTAGAAGTGACGGGTTTAGGATTTGAGTATGAGAGAGATTCTATACAACAAAAGATTGATTCACAGTTTGATTGATAAACCTAAAGTTTAATACAACCTATTTCATCATCATCTGCTTAGCCTTTTCCTAACTATTATTATTTATTATATACTTTATTGTACACCTTACAATACATTTAAGTATTCAAATAATAAAACTAGTGTACAATCGGCGGTCTTATCGCACAGGGCAATCTCTTACAGACCACCTTTGAATGGACAGAAATTAAATGATAAATGATCTTTATTTTGCAAATTGGTTATTAAAGAACACTTTTACACGTCATTTTTTTTTTGTAAATTTAATCTTAATGAGGCCGGTGTTTCCTAACTGACTACCCTGAGAAGAAACACCGAAAGAAACGTCCGTCTCTTTTAAAGTCCATACAATATATCCATCCATACATATACTGGTTAAATATATATGGGTAACCTACGGGTTACCGTCTGAGGCGATCTATGAGGAAAGATGCTCACAGATTTGAGTGGGCCTGTCCATACAGTGCAAGCATTTGTCAAATAACGTATAGCTCAACTTAAAACAAGGAGCTTAACGATTTGACGAACAATACCAAGGTAAGGACGTTTGGGTAGGTAAAGGAGATAGATTTAGGGCTGTCAGTGTACAACATCATACATTATATTCTTACGAGCTGGTGTTCGGGATAGAAATAATTAACGCCAATTAAACCAAAATTAACACTAATTAATTAAACATAAAATGAAAAATTAACACAATTATTCGCACCACACCACATGTCACTTAACACTTAAATCGCACTGAAATTCGCTAGTAAATCTTCGATTATATCGCGTATTCGCCTCGTAATAAGACTGACTGTCCGCGTTCCTTTGCGATCTATTTATACCCCGGTCTTCCCGGAATTCTAGAACATTCTTTTAAAATCGACTCACTGCCTATACTGGCAAGAATAATCCAGAAGCTACTTGAGGTACATAGTACTGCTACTCGCCGCTAGATGGCGTTAGTGTCTCGACTCGATATACTCAATACTGCTACTCGCTGCTAGATGGCGTTAGTGTCTCGAACATTCTAGATTTCTGTCAGTTTCTCGACGTACTTCACTAAGCGACTGGCGTAACAATGTTAATTACAGCTGGATTACAGCTGAATATTAGTGTTTTACACGGAACATCTGACCTCCACCTTTTGCCTGACCAATGAGATAGTCATAGAACCTACTTGTTAAGAAAACACACAATTATATCCACATTTTTAGATGCTCGTGGCTAATAATAACAGCGGTACAGTTAAAAAACAAGCTTTACCTAATTTTGTGTTTTTATTTTTATTTGATTTTAAATTTGAAAACAGTGGTAGAGAATGCCTATGGCATTAAGTCCGCCTTTGTACATTTTGTGTTGCTTAAAGTTTTATTAAATAAATAAATAAATGTGTATTATAACGGGGACGTGTGTGTACTCGGGATTTTTCAATATAAACGCGTGTTTTATACTTTGTATAATATTATGTTCATATTTTTATGGAAGATTATTCTAATTACATTTTCACGTTATTTTAATATCGAGTCTGCTTCTACGGGCGGCCCAGCGCGGTAACAATTTCTTCGCATGTCCAACATTGCGATCTAAATTCAAATACCTATTTCAAACTATGTCAGCCAGCACGATAGGCCGACCGCTCGCATAGCAGACCTCCACAGTATCAACATGTATTGTGTTAAATAAATTATTAATTTATATTATAAGCAACATTTGCCCGGGTTGACCGTTTATGCGTGACCTTCTTACCATATTGAGTGTGCTCCGTGCCAAGAAAAGTAAGTCAAACCGTTGGTCACCAGCCGACTTCCGAACGGAAGTCACATGGTTTTTGTGGTACCCAGAAATAGGGTTATGGAAGTCAGATAGGCAGTCGCTTCGTATAAATTACTGGTACTGAGCTGCACCTGGTTAGATTGGAAGCCGTCATCATGTAGTTGAGGAATGGGTATGCACATGATGGGGCTATCAGGGTGTTTCAAAAGTATGTAGTGTATTAACCTTAGTGGTTTTTGGTTGCTATTTAATTTGTAATTTAATATTAAATATATATTATATATATTATTATTTAATAATATTTTTTATTTTATTTAATATATATTTAATATCTAATCCTGTATTTTTTTGTATAAATGTTAAATAAACTAAAAAATCATGTCATTCTGCATCTAGTTATAAATTAAAGCAATTGAAAAATAAAACAAATATTTACATCATTAAAATGAATTAAAAGTTTCTAACAAATATTTTTTAAGCAGTCTGATGTAACAATAGGTGGAGCAATAGTGTGGCTGATCTAAAATATAGGGTGTCTCAAAAGAAAGTTTATATTTGTTTAGCTTACTGTGTGGAAGCAATGATTAGAAGGGATGCAGGAGATATGTCGGTAGCGTGGCTCTTGGGAATTTAGTCACTATGGAGCGTTTTTCAGAAACGCATCGTGCGTTGTACGTACGCGAATTTTGCAAAAATGGTAATTATGCGACAATATTCGAGGTACTCGTCACTTCATCGATGCACCATGCATTCCTCTCATTCGGAAATGGGTAAAAATGTTTAAGGAGAACGGTTTAACATTAATTAAACCAAAACCTGTGTACCCAAAGTTATTGAGAGCGGACAAGAACGTGGAACGGGTTAATCGGTCTGTTTCTGATGATCCCGACTTCTCCATTTGGAATCGTGTAAGAGCTTTAAATGTGCATAGATCATCGCTACACCTAATTTCGCACACAGATCTAAAGCTGGACCCCTCTAAAATTCAATTGGGGCAATTGGAAAAATTTCTTCGCGCCATAGTCACAGAATTAGTATTTTTGTAAAATTTGCGTACACACAACGGGTGTTTCACTAACGAAAAACGCTTCATAGCGACTAAATTCCCAAGAGCCAAGCTACCGATTGACATATCTCGTGCGTCCCTCCTAATAATAGCTTTCACACAGTAAGCTAAACAAACATATACTTTCTTTTGAGATACCCTGTATATGCTACGAAATAGATCTCACTTCTTAAAAAAATATTTGTTTAAAACTTATTCAACAGGAATAAGTATTTTACTTTTGCATTTTTTCATATACTTACCTACTCCTTAGCCGATCAAAAACGCACTTAAGATATAGACTGTATATTCGACATTTCAGAGTCGGTTTTTATCGTAGATAGATTTCCAAAAATAGTACTATGTCCATTCTTTTGACATCGATAAACTGTTCGTGACTTACTACAACTAAGCCTTTCGATACAATAATTGCTCTAGAAAAATACTCAACCAGTTTTATAAAAAAAAATGCCTAAGTCTGAGAGAAAATATTTTTATTAAGAATATTTTTTTTTACAAAAATGAATAATCGTCTTTCTTTAACCGTCGCGCGATTTCTTTTTGCTATCGGTAGCGGCACGTCGCAGCAACGTCGCGGCGTGGCATTGTCTCGGCCACGACGAGTGCGACTCTAATTGATTCCCGGACCAATGGAACTGGGGGTGATTGGACCACCTGCTGTAGATGTGCTCCAATTATTACCAAGAAAGACTTTGTCTAGCTACCTATATTTTTATTTATTGAGATTTATGTTGATTTCTTTAGTCGATAATTGATTTGTTCAGTGATGTATTATTGTATATTTTGTTTACGTACGGTCAGTCAATTTTATATGCAGTGTAAACATTTTCATTAATAATCTGAGTATTATAACTTTTTATTTGAAACATGACTATTTAGTTAAAAGTTTTGATATTCGTATATTTGTGTGTCAATCAAGCAAAAATTACTTAAGGAATTTGGCCAAACTTAACACATATAGTTACCGTGTGTTTTGTCCAAATTCCTTAAGTAATTTTGCTGCTAAAGATTATTTTGTATACCGGATAAATATGCGCAAATTTCACAATATAGAAGTCGCGGGATAGTAAACAAATACGCAAGTTTAAATGTGTGTATATGTAGATAGAACTTATCAGAAGATAGATATTTGTTACCGAATAACACCGTAATTCCAAAATGGACCTGAATGAAATTTGGTACAGAGGTAGATTATAGACTAGAATAGCTAATAAGTCACTTTTATAACGTGTAAATGTACAAAATTTCCACACCAACAAAGTCACGGGCAACAGCTAGTTTAGTTGTATTTTACTAAGCTGTCTATAAATGCAAATGAACATAATAGGGGAGACTAATTGCAGAGGTATCAAACATTTTGTGTTTCAGTTTTCATAAGTTTTTTAATAGCCAGTACTGCTTTTAGCCTTTATTATCTATATATTTATGAATTTAATAATACGTAATAATACTTCTTTCTTTCCCAGTGTGTTTCTAAAACAGAATGCGAGATTAGCTGTAGAACATAGTGGGAGTATTCAATTGAAAGCGAGACGGAAGACCGTTACATATGAAGAATCCTGAACCTCGGCCGCCTCTTGGAATAATCGACAAGTGGCTCTACTATTAAATTGAAAATAAAACAGCAATTTATTATAAAAAAATTACCTTTTGATGCGGATCGTTTCTGATTCGATGATATAGAACAGCAGTATATTGGTTCTGTATGGCTAACTTTAATGGTTTTTAATACCAGCACAAAAGCCTGGGCACGTATAACAGACCTATCTGGCCAACAAACTAGTACTTTTTATTTATAATCGACTCGCGCTTATCTACTATCTCACCTGATGGTAAGCGATGATATGGTTGAAGATGAAGGACGCTTACCTAGAAGTAACCTGATTGTATACCTATATACAACGTGTAATTTAAAGGGTATATACATACCAAGTGCACGGCTTCTTTGGATGATAACAAACGATACAGAAAGGGTTTTGTAATCCTAAGTCTACGTGTGTAGAACTTATTACAAATACCAATACACTGATACCAGAGGCCGAATTTTTCAAATTAAGAAGAACGAAAAGAATTATCGTGTTATTGACAAGTGACGTGGAAAGTGATGACCCTCATAGTGCTGTTATGATTGGTATTCAAGAAATATATGAAACCAATAATTTGGTATCAATGCTTTGAGTCAGTTATTTTGTGCTGAAGCTGTGCATAGAGACTCCATACCAGATGTTGTCTTCAGCCCTTTTGGATAGATATGGGGTTTCCGTTACACGTTGTATAGATATATCACGCCACGGTTGCGGGAATGTTCTAAAGAGAATAAAAATAAGTTCAATGGAAAGGAACAGAGTGGGTTTTAGTCAGTAGAAGTCTGACACTCCCTTCCATGCCGCCAAGAGCGGAAGGAGTCATTAGATGATTTTTCCATCGAAAAAAAGGCTACAGCTATCAGGAATCACTGACTCTGGCAGGGAATTCCACTCCTTAGCTGTATGCACAATGAAAGTATTTAATTCTTAAAACATTTTTTGTGCGTATGGGTGGGATGATGATTTGATTTGGTGATTACATCTCTATAATATTAATATAAATCATAACATCATCTACTAAGATCACCTCTTCATAAATCAAATTCATTCACTCAACTTCCAAGTCCACAAAAAGAAAGCGAAGTAATAAGACATTCTAATAACCACTGTCACAAGCCCATCTTACTAAATTAAAATAGAAGTAGGGCTCTCCACTGTAAAATAAAGGCGAGCATTCTTCAAGGCGTCTTCATTCCCTGCGGAGCCGATCTTCCATTGCACAAAGTAATCGTGGCTATTTGAACAGTACACACTTGCCGTCTCGCTCGCTCCCCGTCTACGTCATAAGACATTAAACCTATTGCGCGGATAACATCGGCAGTATTTTACGAGTGTTTGTATAAGGTTCCTACCGTTGGCTGGAGATGACTCGAATGGAGTTGTCGCATAAATTTATTTTCAGATAAAGAGAGGTGTTGTGAAGAAATATCGTCGCTGTAGAATGAATACCTCGTATGTCAAAAATAATTTTTTCCTATTTTTTGTAAAAATCGTATGGAAACCACGTACTTTATAATTCGGCGTAACTGTGAACCCTGTGTATGACTACAAGTGCCATATATGGAGTAAAACGAAAACCTCTTATCTATAGAGATGGGTGTTTAAACAAAAAACTACGTAGATATAAGAACATTTCTCTGGCATAATCCAGTTAAGTAACGCATTGGTTAATAACATAAATAAGTCCTTTTTAATAAGACAACAGCACATAAAAATATTTTAAACATTCACAAAATTAACCGTATTTTTCGTTTCCTGTGAAGTTTGGATTTCTGAACATACAAGGTTATTATTCTACAGCGACGATATGTTGTTTCTGTATTAAAAGTCGTAGGTCGTACTTTGAATCCAGGTAGTTATTTATCTGCCGGAGTTGCGGCTATGGTCTAACGAGATTCTGCGGCCCCGCGGCACAAAGGCAAATGAAGGAACAGGCTGGGTTTTTTAGTTAGTATGAGGTTAACATTGTCTCCCGCTTCACTTAGACCTGGAAGAGTCATTTGCTGATTTTCCCCCAGTATTTGTCCAATTAATTTCACAAATAGAGCTCACAAAGTGGTGATTTAAACATTATGAGAAAATCAGCATATCCTTGAACAAAAACTTTAAATATGTGTAGCTACATCTATCTCGCAACATACAAACTAAAAAAACGATAGAAATCCTGTATCGCGCAAGCAAAATTTACCGCTCAACTAGCCTACATACGAATCACCCGATCACAAACATCGGGCAGTTGCCCACCAGACAAAAAACACCTGTCTGGTCGGAGGATCCTCCCTTTTCAACGGGAATGCGGGTCTTAACACCCTGTTCCGCATATCTCCAAACTGGTGACCCAGGGCATGAACATCAGCGTAGCCTTCGTGCAGAGCTAGTTCAGTGTGACGTCATCATCACTTCCAAGCTTCAAGCTTTCGAGCAGCGAGTCATACAGCCAGCCAGTACCCTCGGCTTTTACGGGTATCCTGACCACCAGCATGCAACGGACGCGCATACCTGGTCATCACCCTCAGCCTCTTCAGCAACCTTGGCACAGCACCCTGCACTTCTCTATCTCGCAGCAGATGTGGCGACACATTGTATTTTGCTGAGCTAGCTCCTTCAGAGCTCTCACGGCCAACCGCTCCTGTTGAATTCAGTCGCTTCCTATAGGCCATAATATAGACCCGCGTATACACCGTATATAGACTCACGTCATAGACCGTGTCATTGTATTAAATTAAGTGTTATATAAAATGCATGTTTATCTGTTTTCAAAGTGTCTACTTATTTTCTAAATTCAGAATCTTCTGACTAAGGACTAATTAACGCCTACACAAAGAACAATTAAATATCGTTAAAAAGATATGAAGCTCGCTAGCTAGCTATGTTAATTGTTTCATTGTTTAGCAATGTAAATTGCTTCGACATAAGGACTCGGAATATTAGTAACATAAGAATATATTAAGTTCAAATTAACAAATGAAATTAATGTGTGATTGTTTTCATATCAAAGATAGCACTGTTTATAATGGCAGTATCAAATTAAAGGAAAAATGTTTAGTTTTACTCAATACTCAATCATTTATTGCATTCCACAATGTGAACTTAGGTAGTAGGTTTACAAAAATATGATCATCATGGACCCTGTCGGGCACAGCAAATTACTTAAAATTATATGAAACACTAGCTGTTGCCTTCGAATTCGTTGGCGTGAGAGGTTGTTCCCGTGTAAATATCGATCCCGTGGGAAAGTCCAAAAATCCTTTCTTAGTGCTCCCCTACACACCCCAAGGAACATACATGCCAAATTTCAGCTTCTTGCGCCAGTAGTTTTGGTTGTGCGTTGTCCGTCAGTCAGTCAGTAACTATTAAGTATATTAGAATTAATCAAGAGAAATTGCTTTGTGCCAACATTATTGAGAATCTGGGTGACTTTTGTTAGTCATTCGAAAGGCAGGTGCTTCCCAATACGTTTCTTGCTCATCCAGCAACATTACCACACGTCTACTTTTCCTAGACTTCTGTAGTGGTCAGATATGTTGCTGGGCAGAAATAAAAGAAATTTATTATTACAGATATGACTTGCATGCAAATTTAAACTTATCCGAAATATCATAAAGATAGTATAAGTATAAGTAGTCTGAACTTAAATGACCTTAGTAATGACAAATATTTTAAGATTAACATTTATTGAAAGAAGGAAGAATTTTGACGTTCAAAAAGTGCTGATTTTCAGCTTAGAACGGATAAGTGACTATATAAAGTAACTCAATCGCTTCTTGGGTTTTCTTTAACCCCAATATAAACATATGTACCTATACTCACATAAGCACTATAAATCAGTTAGTCATAATTATATCAAGGATGAACTGTAAGTAAGAAATAACGATAAGGAATCGAGAGACTGTAGTACGATATTCAATCCGAAATCCATCTTTCCACTTTATGACTCGCATAGAATTGAATTGTTGATTTTTGGCGAATTTTAAGTAAGCAATAAAACGTTTTATCGTTTCACCGTCTTATGTGTTTTTGCTTCTATTTCCTCGTCATATATGATAGAATAGATGAAAAATGTAAAGTATAAAGCTCAATAAAATGGCATTGGCATGGGACTAGTAGAGAAAATCTTGTGAAGATCTTGCCGATAAGTCTGTATACCTGAGTCTAAAAAAGTTTAAACTTATATATATATTTTCCTAAATAAAACGAATAATTTGACTTCGATTATTGATTTTTCACGACGGTCCTCAAATCGGTAAAGAAAACTGTGAGGAATCTGGCATGCCCTTTTTTTCCGGTGGGAAAATCATCTAATGACTCTTTTTACTCCGGGTGGAGCGAAAAGGAGTGTCAGACTTACTGCTGACTAAAAACCCACACTATTTCTTTAGTAGCCCCTACGTTCCCGGGCCGGGGTATCTCGTTAGAACATTCCTGCAACCCTAGCAGGCAATGTTCTAGGACCCGCACTGGGCCCGTTCTCTATAATAAAAGTATGCCTGTGTGTAACGTTATAGGCTGATTATGTAATACGACTTCGAGTGACTTCATTTTATGCTAACGGTAGCAAGAGATGACCCTTAAATAATATGCTATTGGCACAGATTACTTAATAGTTACTACGTAACAGATACTTCACTCAGTAAAAAATTTCCAATACCTACTGCTATTATAGCCTGCTCCGACGCGTCAGCAACCGCTGCATGCTAAAATGTGCCTAAATTTTCAAGCGTACAGTTGTGATTGCTTTCGCACCGCGTGTTCCCACAGCAATCGCAGGGCTGACTCTTCGATAAAATTAAATTCACATAACTTTTTGTGTCTATGCTATTGAGAACTGTGAATATGCTCTGACTATAGGTGGTAGTTTAAAATTGTATCGTTTATAAAATATATTTTTTTATAAATTGGTGCTGACTGTGCAATACATCTAGATAAAACATAAATATAGAGGTCAGTGTGTGGGTAAAAAAAAATATCTTTAAAGTTACATGTGTTTTATTTTTATATCATTTTTTATAAATTTCTTACCCTTTCTAAATTCTCGGTTATTAATTTTTTTGTGTAGAAAATATCCTGAATCTAATAAAAAGTTTTATTAGAAATATTTTTTTGGGAAACAAGGGCAGGGAGAATCAAAATGTATGTTATTTAAAATTTCATAAAGAGCATTTCATTTCACCCGGCCTTTGTTTCATATTTTTTTCAAAATTATTAATAAACATAGTCTCAAGTTCTCTTACATAATTATAAAACACATCATAGCTACGTGTACAAACGAATGTAGGTAACGATTAAAATTGAACAACGTGCTTGCGCTTCGCTTACGAAAACCGCACTGAATTTGGTCCGCAAACGGCCCGAGACCGCTCGGCCGGGCGGTAGGTAATTATAGCGCGCAAGAACATGAAGTGACGGAGCCCTGCTATAGGTATAAGTATAAGATCCAGTTTTGCTGCAGCGTAATTGAACCTAGTTTTTCCACTATTCCCAACAATTTAAGTAAAATCTACACATGCTTTTAAAGTACGTGCAGCGTCCTGCGGCGACCAAAGCAAAAGGCGGTTAGTTCATAATTTACCGGAGGGCTGGCCCGTTCGATACGCGGCTTACTTTGACATATGACAGATTTATGAGCTCTCAAACAAAATTCGCTCGGCCGCGCTCTCAGTTAAAACCAGCATGGTTTAATATGTATTGCATGGAGGTTATCTACAGCTTCTAGGTGTTTGGTTTATAAAGCTGAAGTTTTTTTTCTGTTCTAAACCCAATCGTCACGTTAATCAAGAAGATATACCGTTGTGTATCGGGTGTGATTGATATCATAACCGACACTACACCAGTATAATACATATCGATATATTCAAAAGTAGCATCATACTAGTTATCGTATAAGTTATGATTTTCTTTTACTGGACTATGAACTCACACATACGCACTTCTTAAATAAGTAAATCTATAACAATATGGCGTCGAAAACTTCATTTGCACTTTTGTCCAAAAAAACTGCTTTAATTGCCACGTTGTGTAGCAATGCTTTAACCTCTGTCCAAGGTAAAAGTCAGTCCTTAGGTAACTTAAAGTGTCAATTAGGGGTCTGCAAAGATCTGGTTGTTTATAATATAAAAGGAGTCATAACCGTCCAAGCATGCGGGAATGTTATAACCGCGGATACCGCGGCCCCGAAACGAAATGGCAACTGAAGGAAAGGGGTGGGTTTTTAATTAATAGAAGTCTGACATTTCCTTCAGTTCCACAGAGCGGAAGAATTCATGTGATCACTTTTCCCTCGATAAACAATCATAACTGTGAATGTAAGGCAGTTTTTACTATGGAATCATAACGAAAGAAAAGTTAAGAAAAATAAATATATTTGATGTTCAATATTTTATATTTATTTAAGCCAAGACCAAAAGCATAACCTTTTTATCTATCTTCTCTAACTTCAGAGCGGTCGCAACTCTTTAAATAAGCCCTTGCAGGAGCGGTTGGTTACTCCATAATAAGCCAAAAACAAAATTATAATTTGTTTATCTATCTTCTCTAATATTTCTACCTATCAAAGAATGGTTGTGTGTAGTTAGTAATTGCTCTGTCCCTTGTGGGGGGTTGAGATAATACCAGTACTGTTTTATTCTTTTAAAGTTTAAATTAAATTTTGTCTTAAATTACTAAGTAAGTAAGTACTTAATTGAATTAAATTTCAAGGTAAACCTTCAACAGAAAGTATCCCTTAAAAACCTTAAATTCCCCTCAGCACTGTCACCTCAATCCACGTTTTAAGCAAGAACCCAAACCACTAAAACAAGAAGCCCATCAGGCAGTCAGCCATTACCTGGACATAACACATCGCGACCCTCAGTTGGCCACACAAACGGTCACGTGGTACCTACGTGCCCACAATTAATGACACACAGGTAAGAAATTACGAGGTATATTGAGCATAGATTAGCAAAATATATGCAGATGTGTTTTGCGGCGGTAGAGATTTGAACCTACTTCTCTAGTAGCTCGTAGAAGATGTTTATATAATATCTAAGGACTACTTTTACTCATATATTATTTTTCTATATTAGTAGAAAATTGCGGACTTAATTTGCTATTTAATATGCGAAATTATTAAATAATCAGGAGACATGGCAGTGCCCGCGAAAAAGTCGAGGGCGAACCAAACACTGCCGTACCATCTTTTTCTGAAACCATTTCGGCGTATTTTCATGCCTCTATTTAACGACCTCTGGATAGGTTTAGAACGCTGAAATTATCGTCATCTAATAATATTTAATAATATGAAACACAAAATTTCATGGTTGTAACTTATTTATTTCCCAAGTTATGCAAAAGCAAAGTTGCGCTAATGCGACACTCACTGATTCACTAACTCACTGATCATCAATATAGAACCAGTACTTCCCATAAACCTTGAGAGAAAACTATCAAAACGAGGATTATGGAAGATCTGGAGTACCTGATGACCCTGAGGAGAAACCGTAACAGACCAGCCAAACTATTAAAGTTATAGACATGCTGTGTGCACAAAATTTGCGTGATTAGCTATTTCTTTTGAAATTAAAAAATTTAAGGTCTAGAGTATCTGATGAAGAACCCTAAAAGCTCAGCTGAACTGTGGGAGATATGGAAATGCGCCTTGGCAAAAGTTATATAGTGTGATGAGCCCCTTCTATTTATTTATATGAAACTTGAGTATAATCTGGGGCACGGCAGTGCCCCCGCCAAGTCGAAATAATAAAAAAAATGTCTAATAAGAAAACCTAATAATTAAAGGTCAGGAGTGTATAGCTAAGAAACTAATCAAGTAAAAATACTTTTCTGCAAAAAGAAGTGAAATAACACCAAAAAAATCCTGTAAAAAAACTAGCCAAGTCTCGATGGAGCTACTTGTTTCTTTATAAAAAGCAATGAAACCTCAAATCAAAGCTAAGTCTAAGGTTCTTTACTGCGATTTCTTTATTAATATAGTCAGATTTTATGTGACTTGGCTATTGACTAGGATGTTGCAACAAATGAATGTGCTTATAGAATGTTCAACGGTCACTCTTCGTTCCTATAGTTTTTTTCACGATAAAAATATCCTCCATCTTTTGCAGTAGCTTATAACCTTCCACTAGCATCAAGCTATCAAATAACATATACATATAACATATACCCAGTACTTCCGAAGATTCGAACCGTCCAGTCTGTGGGCTTAAATAGTCTATGGTTCAAAATTAGCCCGGTTGGTGCGCATGTTTGAGCTTCTACTTGTTAGTGGGATACGTGCGTTACGTTTGGCGTTCGTTTGCCTCCATTTTGCTGCATTCCCGTCGGTTTGATCTACTGACTTTAGTTTCATGTTTTCTCATGCGTGAGTTCAAGAAAAATATGGGATGAAATGTTTGTTGGCTTCAATTGGGGCGGCTGTGTTGAGGATAGAGTATTGTGGTCTAGGAAACTTTTGTGGCTTAGTTAATTTTAGATGCGATATAGGTATCCTTTGGAGCAATGGCTACAGACAGGACTTAAGAGATACAGATCGTGGTTTGAACTCAGGCAGGCATATGAGTTTGTGTAATTTTCCACTTCAGCTCTGCTCTCAGCAAGGTGAAGGAAGACATCATGAGGATAAAGGCAAATCCTAGGACCGAAAAATCGTAAAAAAAGCGCCCCAGCCGTCGTGGTAGACGCCCCGGGCGTCGGGGATCGCGAGCCGATTTCCGGCCACCGTAGGCGCGGGCCTGCGGACGGCGAGCAGGGGTAGCTCACCGTCCGGCAAAGACCAGGCCCGGGTCGGCGGCGCGTCGTGTTCCACGTGCGCCTCAAGGAGCCGTCAGCATTGGTGACGGGGCCTCATAAAGCCATAGCCTGCCGGGGTCGCGGAAATATAGTAAAAAGATACCGCGGCTCCGGAACTTACGGGCAGCTGAAGGGACACGGTGGGTTTTTAGTCAGTAGAAGTCTGACACTCCCTCCCGCTTAACCCAGAGCGGGAGAAGTTATTCGATGATTTTCCCACCAAGAAAAAAAAAAAAAAAAAAAAAAAAAAAGGACCGAAAAATCCAAAGACTAGGAACAGCCGGTTCCGCGTGGTGGCTTACGGCCCATTTCCTGTCACATAGAGGAGGTGTGAGAGCCAGCAGTGGATACGATATAAACTAATTATATGCTATGTTAAAAGTACCCTACAGATATAATTAACTAGCTTTTGCTCGCGACTTCATTCGCGTGAGAGACTTTCCCGCGTATATCCCGACCCCGTGAAAATTCGGGATCAAAACTATCCTTTGTAAGGACAAAGGATAGTTTTAACCCAGGGAAGGCCCAGGGTCCTAAACTATTCACATACCAAATTTCATCTATATCGGTGGTGCGGTTTAGGCGTGAAAAGGTAATAGACAGACAGAGTTACATTCACATTTATAATATAAGTATGGAAGTATGGATTTCAATTTTACTTACAATCGAAACAACATATTGAGATCCGAAAATAGTTCTGAACATTTATTTGTGAAGTTGATCCATGCTTTGTTTGTTGGTGGATCATAATATCCTTTTCTCACAGATAACCACCGAGCCTTATCTTTATATGCCTCAACCCAAACAAAGGTTTCAGCCACAAAGTTGCGTTTGACCCTGTAAATTATACCTTTGTACATTATAACCTCGAAGAATCCCAATTACTTTTGAACCAAGATAATTCTATGAAACAACGCAATTTAATTAAAGGATTAGTTTATTACATAGAAAACAAATTCCCGAAATATACAGGTCTTAATTACTTAACGCAAAGTTATTTAACAGTAATCTTTTAAAGGTACCAAGCTTCAGTTAAATCGATAATTAGTGATCTCGTTAGTACTCTTAACGAGTAAATTCAGTCAAGTTGGTAAATGAAAAGTTTTATGTTATGAATCATTTTTGCTTTGAACGCATTGACGTGCGAAACTTTCAGGGTTTGGGTCCGAAAATTACAAAAACTTCTATTATGACGATGTTTTATATTATTATATTATATTATGAATATAATATAATAATAATATAATTTATAATATAATATTATGAATATTATTATTCCATTTATTAAATCTATGTACATATAAATTACATTTTTAAATATTAATATAAAAAATAAAAACATTATATATACATATTATTATTATTATTATTCATAATAAATTATGAAGCTTAGCAAGTCTTTTTTCGGGTAGAAAAGTGACTCCTTCCATTCTGGGTGGAGCAGAAAGGAGTGTCAGACTTTTACTGACCCAAAACCCACCCTATTTCTTCAGTTTCTCTTGCATTCTGGGGCCAGAGTATCACGGTAGAACATTTGCGCAACCCCGAAGCTTAGCAAGTCTTAGCTCTTAATTAAAACTATCATTATAGTTCGCAACAGTACTACAGTAATAACAGAGTAAACTAACAAACCGACTACAAAGGACTGTCAAAACGTTCTATAACAATGCTCAATAAAGAAATCCATAGTTAATATTATAAAGCGGAAAAGTTTGTTTGTTTGTTTGCTTGAACGCGCTAATCTTCGAAAGTACTGGGTGGATTTGGATGCAATTTGGTATGGATGTAGCTTGAAGCTTAAGGAAGGTTATATGCTACTTTTTACGCAAGCAAACAAACAAACAAACAAACTTTTCCGCTTTATAATATTAGTATAGATGTGAAAGTTGTGAGGATGTATGTATGTTTGTTGCTCTTTCATGCAAAAATTACAGAACGGATCTCAATAAAACTAGGTTAGTAGATAGTTGACATCCTGGAATAATACGTAGGCTACTTTTTATCCCAGAATTCCCTCAGGATCGGGATTTACGCGGGAAAAACCTCCCACGTGAACGAAGTCGCGGGCAAAAGCTAGTATGATATGAAAATCTCGTGTCACAGTGTTTATTATCGGAATCGTCCGAAACAGCTTGACCGTATTTATATCTTTTTTGTGTATAAATTATTAGTCTAGGTCGTAGGTTTATTTCACACAAAAAATAATTTATATGGCAAAACATCGTTTGCCGGGCCAGCTAGTAATATTATAAATGCGAAAGTTTGTGAGGATGTATGTATGTTTATTGCTCTTTCACGCAAAAACTACTAAACGGATGTGAATGAAATTTGCTAAGTAGGTAGTTGACATCTTGGATTAACACATATTATGCTACTTTGATCCTGGAATTCTTACGGGATTGGGATTTACGCGTTAAAACCCTCCCATGCAAACGAAACCGCAGGCAGAAGCTAGTAGAGAAATAAGTGTAGTTACCGCTCTAAGAAACGTTAAGTAGGTACATACATCTAGACTCGTTGGGTTCTCAATAAGTCTCACAAGTCATGGGCAGACAGTCTAATTAACTGTGGGTCTATTGACGAGCCTAAGCCACTAGAGCGGTGCTTGAGATTTTCGAAGGTCGAACGTTCTTACTTTGACTTACGTTCGTTAAGTATAAGTAGAATTGAATTGCGTGGGAGGTAGTAATGAAGAAACGTTTATTATTTTTAACTTTAGGAAGTACTGTTCTAGCCATATGAAACGGTCACTAGTGTGGGTGCCTCGCTAACGAATAATAATTGAATTCATTTATTGTGATATTATTTGTTAAGAAACATTGGTCTGTACTTGTTTTTCTACTGTATAGTAGGAAGGCGCCGGTGTCTGTCACACAGTAACTGTTGTTAAAATAAGAAATTATCTATGTTTGCGTAACATAAAAAAAAATCGAAACACTAATTGTGTTTAACTTGAAAATTTACATTACATGATATAAATAAATAAATTACATGTGCATACTATAAAATGATTAAAGTATACTAATACAGATGTTGCGCAACTCGACTGTTACCTTGTTAGTAAAACTTTTGGATTTTTTTTTGGGATTTGGAATAAGAGCTTTAATTTTAAGTTTATAATTATAATAATTTTTTTTGTTTCTTTTAATTATTAAAATTTAATTTTATGTCGACCATATTAGTAGTAGGTATATTGAGAACATACTTGTGAAAGCTTGTAATTAGTTCATTTCTCTATGCACGAATGTTTTTATTGCGTTAGTTTGTAAGCATTCTGTAAAATTCAGTAAAAGAAAGCATGTTTGTTTGATTTTCTTCTAGGTCAAAATGGAGCAGCTAATCGATGTGATATTTGGTGTGGAGGAAATAATTGAAGGGCTGAAATATGCAATGCGTCGTTTGTTTTCACAGAAAAAAGACTTTTCTCGTGTATCTTCTTAATTGTCATTGCCTGTTAGATTTCGTGTGTGACCCTAATGAATAACAAGATAATCTACCAACAATTTAGTAGGTACAAACAAAATCAAAAGTAATAAAACAAAAAAAAATACGTTCCGAATTTTACCAACACAGACAAATTAATGTCCCTCGCAATTGTCTAAGTATCTTTAATGAGTTGGGCGCTAGACGCTTAGAAGGGACACCCCTGCTGAGTTGGAAGGGGACAGTGAAACTGACAGTTTTTCGATAATTTTCCCAAATCAGCATTTTATTAACAAGCCAAGCAAGCGTCTGATTTAGACGGGGCTTGTACAGATAGTGGATTATTAGAAAAGAAGTTGTTTTATTTATTCCAGGGTCATAATTCTTATATGGTATCAGACTAGAACTTCTCCTGGTAATACATAGATTCGTCATGTCTGTCTGTCCGAACGTATATCACAAAAAAAATATTCCGAAACTTTTAGGACTACACAGTTGAAACTTCTGCAATTAGCGGTTCCGGTTTTCGATTTTTGTATCTAAAAAAATATAAGCCGTAGATGGAACTTTAAAGAATAATTAGTTTGAACGAGATATAATCAGTAATTTTCGAGATATAGGACATTAAACAAAAGCACAAATATATCTTTGTCATTTATGCAAACACTATGTAAAACAAAGTTATTTTGCGCAGCTACTACGGAACCCTTCATGGGCGAGTCCCACTCGGACTTGTCAATTTATAGAAAACAGTATATAATTCCCGTCAAGAATCATGATTTTTTCTACAATCTTGTATAAAAAAAATGATTCTTCATATCATACATTAAGCACCAGAATTTTAAGTTTTAGCAACAAAGCTAGGTATAAAATTGTTTTCTGTCATGTAACTTAAGTATTTATTTTAATTTAATTGTATGACATATATTTTAAATTGATACTATTTTCCTGAAATATAGCACATGTATTTGATAAGATAATAATATACAACGTGTAACGGAAACCCCATATCTATCCAAAAGGGCTGAAAACAACATCTGGTACGGAGTCTCTATGCACAGTTTCAGCACAAAATAACTGACTCAAAGAATTGATACCAAATTATTGGTTTACTTTCCACGTCACTTGCCAATAACACGATAATTCTTTTCGTTCTTCTTAATTTGAAAAATTCGGTCTCTGGTATCAGTGTATTGGAATTTGTAATAAGTTCTACACACGTAGACTTAGGTTTACAAAACCCTTGCCATATCGTTTGTTATTATCCAAAGAAGTCATGCACTTGGTATGTACCCTTTAAATTACACGTTATAGATGTGATGTAGTAAGAATATTGTTTAACAGTTTAGTAGTTAGTTAGTTTAGTATTTCGGCCCATAATCAGGATTCAAAATTACCGACACAGAGGGTTACTTCCACAAGAAGTATATCCGACCTAGTCGAATCTAAATTAGGGGAAGGTGACATTAGCAGAGCTGCCAGGATACTTTTCAGTAGTGATGTGGTGGCCCCGTACTCTCCAGATACTCTCGCAGCTCTAGAGAGTAAACACCCTGCCTCAGCGGATGGTCTTTCCTCTCCCGACCCCCTCGATCAGGACATAAACACTCTCACCGTTACAGGTCAAGGTTATCACAGCCGTTTTTTCCATCCGAAGCGGCTCTGCTGGTGGCCTCGATGGTCTGAGTCCTCAGCACCCGAAGGACCTACTCAGCTCAGGCGCCGGAGAACTTACCAGCCGTAAGTTGCTTTTGAAGGTGCTAACGGCTCTGATTAACCTTATGCTCCGGGCCAGGTGAACGAAGCTGTCACCGATATCTTGTACGGAGCCAATCTATGTGCCCTACGCAAGAGGGATGGCGGCATTCGACCCATTGCCGTGGGAACTACATACCGTCGTATGGCAGCCAAGAGTTGCTCTAAATTTTATGGTGAGGATATTTCGACGAAATTTCAGCCCCTGCTACTGGATTAAGGCTCCAAAGGGGGTTGTGAGGCTGCCGTACACGCCTTGTCGACCTATGTAAATTCAGGTAAAGGAGAGGTCATTTTGAAGGTTGACATCAAAAACGCTTTTAATTCAGTCAATAGGGACACTTTGTTGGCAGAAACTAAAAAAGAAGTTCCACAAAGTTTTAGTTTTCTTTGGCAATGTTACAGACATCCGACTAAATTACTTTATAAGGAAAACCTTTTGTAATCAGCTGTTGGCTGTCAACAAAGTGATACCCTCAGGCCAGCGATCTTTAGTTTAACCATTCATACAATCATTCGACAGCTAAATTCCAAATTCAATGTTTGATATCTCGATGATGGAATCCTGGGAGGCGATGTAGATACAACTGTAGATCATCTAATAAGATGATCTACAGTTTTTAGGGTTCCGTAGCCGAAGGGTGAAAAACGGAACCCTTATTGTTTCGTCGTCTGTCTGTCTGTCTGTCCGACAAAAAAAAATATCCTGTAGATCTTTATGTAAATTTTCAATGAAAATTGGTTTGAATGACATCGGGTCAGCAGTTTTTGAGATATAGCATATTTTCTAAAACCACAAACTTAACTTTGTAATTTGTAAAACACACCGCAACTTGTTTCGATACTCTTGCGCCATCCCATCTTCCTAGCTCGTCTCGCTGTGCTGGCGCTGCCGCTGCGGCTGCTGAGAGCCTCAAGCGGCGGAAATATAACCTTGTTGGTAGTTATATTTTCGAGCCGTTTGGGGTTGAAACCTTGGGGTCGTGGGGTACGAGTGCTCACAAATGATTTAAAGATCTATCCAGACGCCTAGTTGACACTTCGCGTGACCCAAAGGCTGGCTTTTACCTTGGACACTTAACCTCTGTCCAAGGTAAAAGCCTTTGGGTCACGCGAAGTGTCAACTAGGCGTCACATTGCCATACAATCATAATCATCATAATCATAATCATTTATTCATATCAAAGTGGCAATACCGCCAGTCTTTTGGGCACATTACCAGTGGACGGCGATGCGCATGAATTTCTGGATGCCATATTTTAGTTTATTTTTATATGTATGTATGTAGTTTAGAGTTTTTATTTAACTGTTAAAAATGTAATGTTTAGTAGTCTTTAGAAGTCAAGTTAAAATACGGTTGTAAGTAAGTTAAGTTGATGAAGCTCTGCTAGGCTATGCTTCCTTAAATGAAGAGAATGAAGGGGGCTTCATACGCTCATTTTGCTTTTTTAATCAGTTTATAAGCTCCCTTTAGACCGATGAATTTTGGCGATGATGTGATGGAAGTTTGAGCACATTTGCCTAGAAGTAACCTATCCAATCTTAGCTTACAGATTCCAGGTTGTTATTGTCAGAAAATATAGATTCTGGCAAAGAATCCCATGTTTTAGCAGTAAACAAGAGTATCCAAAAATGTTTTGTGCGTCTGCTTGCTCACTTCAGCCCCCGTCGTTCCCTTTGAATGTGGCCTATCCGTGTTGGGTACTAAGTTATCGAGGTCGCTTCATTAGTACGGTTCAGATCTAATGTTTGTTGAATAGAATAATAATTGTACATATGAGAAGATTGCTCAATGACAATATACTTAACGAAAGTCAGAGAAAATATTTTTATAGTGTAAATTATGTAACGTGTTGTTAGATGTATGTAGTTACTACATATGTCTTGAGCACAGAACCAAAGCAAATATTATTTGGCTTAATTTACATGTATTCCAGAGTGCATCAGCATAAAAAAAATCATGAGAGAAAAGCAGAAAGAGAACCTTCGCACGTAAGTAAACACATGCAAAGTGTACACAAAACTTGATACACATATAAACTTTAATAACACCGCCCGTTTCCATAAATCAACAGTTTCCTGCTCAAAAAAGGAGCATTTTGTTTCGAGGGGCAACGGGTACATACACTTTCAAACTCAATCTACCCCCATTTACATAGGCGTACCGTGATGGACTTCAGAACTAACAAAATTATTCAAAGTAGTAGAAATTTTATGGCGAGAGCTGCGAAGGTCCACACTGGTACATTTTGGGCGCCAAGGTTTAAAAGATTACGGCCCAGTAAGGATTGCCAGAATATCGAGTGTTTTTTCTGTGCTTTTTCGCCTGCTCGGGGCTTTTAACTTTTGTTTTTTCAAAGTGTCTTTTTGGAGTGTTTTTACCGTTTGTGTAACAGAGGTAAGTTGCAAGAAAGGACGTAGTAATCTACAAGACTTTACTAAACATGAATATGGCTAAACCATTAATACCGTGTAATATATTGACAAACAAGTTGAAACGACACAAGAAACCCAATACACAACACTCAAACAGATCACAACTTGTCTAAGGAGATCTAGTTTTCAAAAACATATAAAAGTCGAAGTAAAACGTATGAAGCTCACTAGTTCACAAATCAAACTATCAGATCTGCTACAAAATAAACAGGTTCTGAAGCAGTTTAAAGTTGAAACTACCAAAGTCTACAATCGAACCCTGGAGTCTCCGAAAACGTTCCACTCAACTTCGAAGATATATCGGTTTTGTTCCCAACTCCGTTCGATTTCTACCTTCATTTTCGGCCGTGGTATAATGAAACTTTGAAAGAAAACTCCGTGAAAATTGTCTCCGAACTCACTTTGCTAAGAAGTCAAAAATGGAGCGGCTATGAAGTAACTCTTGTGTGTAAAAAAGTTGTTCAATTTAGAAGATAGGTTTTATGAGGAGTATGTGGACAGATTTGGCGGCAAATGCGGCGTTGATTTTATGTTTTTTCAAAATCGAATTGACTGTGTATTGTTTAAGACTGTGTCATGACATTGATTTTTTGCAACCTTTGACTGGCAAATACATTGCTAGGTTTCAATTAGATGACGTGGTTGGCGCAGTGGCTGAAGGATTGGCTGTTGCGCCGTAGGTTGCGTTTTCTATTCCCGCTCGGTATAATTATTTGTATGGTTTACAGGTTTGGGCCTAGATAGAAACAATAATTTAAACTGACATACACTCATGTGAGTTTAAATTATTGTAACGCACTAGTTTACATCATCATTTGGCATACACAACTTGTGAAGAAAGTTGTGTGTGTGTGTATGGTAAGTATACCACACACACATACACACTCTCTTCACAAGTTCTATTAAATAACAATAATATACAAACATAAGCACACACTTATTTGTATTCTGACCGCCCTAAGTCTATCTTCTTTAAGTTTTATCTTTCCAAAAGTTTTCTGTGAGACTGCCCTGTGCTATAAGATCGCTCATTGTACATTAGTTTTATTATTTGTATCCTTATTAATATTGTAATATTTAGGGTTGTAAGGTTAAGGAGCTTGTGAGTTAATAATAACAGCCACTACAGTCGATTTACAAGGTGACCATCTCAATGTATTGAGATTCTTCCCTTGGAAAGCACGTGAAGCCGTTGTTTCCGTTGCGGAATTGTTCGAAAGAGTTACCGCGGCCTCGGAACACGAAGGGCATATGATGGAACACGGATGGGTTCCCGCTTCCCCAGATCGAGAGGCAGTCATTGGATGATATCCCAACCTTAAAAAAAAAGCCGTTGTTTCCGGCTTTAATTTGTACATCTTTGACAGTCCTTACGGGTAATCAGAAACCAGTAAATCTGATATTGATTTTGCCAAGGGGTGTTACCCAGTAACTGGGTTGTGCAGGTCAGATAAGCAGTCAAACAACTGCACCCGGTTAGACTAAAAGCCGACCCCAACATAATTGAAAAAAGTCTTAACAGATCATGATCATAATATTATAAGGTGTACAGTAAATTATATTACTGATAATAATAAATACACAAGTCGAAATATATTGTGTCTCCCTTTAAAGACTTTATTAAAAGGAGGGACCCTTTAATAACGTATTTAAACAATAGAAAAAAGTTTAGTATTTTTTTATGTCATTAGTATCGCAGCAAGACACTTGAAGAGTTCTGTCAGTGCCCTTGAGGGTGAGTCGTAATGAAGGACCGTAACCACAGTATAAAAATAATAGACAGACAGTAAGGAATCTACCTACAAACGCTCGAAACAGCACACTCACACAAACATGCGCACCGACGAGGCCTCTAAGTCTTCGTTACAGTCTCTCAGTAGTGCGTGTCGCGTCGAATCGAGTGGTCACGTTTAAATATTTATCTCCGAAAATGCCAGGAATGTATTGCGTTGTGTACGGCTGTTTGAACTCGGCTTCAACAAAACCGAAGCTATCGTATTTCAGACTTCCTGCTAATTTTGAAAGGTAAAAATGATTTATTTGTTGTATTTGTTATACTTCTAATCGTTATCGCATTATAAATCCGCGATCATGATGAATTCGTGATCTTATTACTTATAAATCCAGAATGCGGCGGTTATGAGGATATTTAAAGCCGATAGTGCAATAGTTGTAACAAAATGTGAATCCAAGATGGCGGCTGCAAAAGGTATCAATTTTTTCGTCATGGGTGTCGTTTTCATGGTATTCGAGGGTTCTAAAAACGATAGTGCTGTCAAAACGTGAATCCAAGATGGCGGCTGTAATAGGTATCAACTTTTTCGTCATGGGTGTTGTTTTCATGGTATTCGAGGGTGCTAAAAACGATAGCGCTGTCAAAACGTGAATCCAAGATGGCGGCTGCAACAGGTATCAATTTTTTCGTCATGGGTGTCGTTTTCATGGTATTCGAGGGTGCTAAAAACGATAGTGCTGTCAAAACGTGAATCCAAGATTGCGGCTGCAAAAGGTATCAAGTTTTTCGTCATGGGTGTCGTTTTCAGGGTATTCGAGGGTGCTAAAAACGATAGTGCTGTCAAAACGTGAATCCAAGGTGGCGGCTGTAACAGGTATCAATTTTTTCGTCATGGGTGTGGTTTTCATGGTATTCGAGCGTGCTAAAAACGATAGTGCTGTCAAAAAGGGAATCCAAGATGGCGGCTGTAACAGGTATAAATTTTTTCGTCATGGGTGTCGTTTTCATGCTATTCGAGATGCTTAAACGATAGTGCTGTCAAAGTGTAAATAAAATTGGACATCATTTTTTCCCAAAAATTTTTTACCTTTGTCCTGAGTTGTAAAAGTTCCTCCAAATTGAAAATTTTTATTTATTAAACAAATTAGTACACCTACGCCACCTCTGATGAAAATAACAAAGATAATATTTTATCTTTTTCAGACGTTCCAAATGGCTTCGCTTGATTGCTCGAGAAGATTTGATGAATAAACTGCCGAAAATATTTTTCTGTAAATAATTTGTAGATATATAATAATGAAAATAATAATGATGATAAATATTGATAATGAACAATAAAGGTACTTTTTATGTAATGGGTTTTTAATTACTAGGTGTCATACGCATTTTCGGATCGAAACGCGGTACGGTTCGCAGCCGCTCATGATTACCTATTAGATTACCTATTTAAATTGTATTTGTAAGCTAGGTAGTTATTTAAATTCGATGGATTGATCACTACAGAACAAACCTGTGAAAAAAAAAACAATACCAAAATCATTAAAAGTGACAACCCTAACGCTTCAATGGACCGTAGGTAATTATGTCGTCAACTAGGCTTAGATTCTATACTGTCCATCTTTATTCTGTGCCGTAACGAACGTGAGCTGACGTCACCAGTTTTCGCTGCTCAACAACGATGCTCAATGTTTCCTTAGAAACGGAATTATGGAGTCCAAGAAGTGTATATTAAATTAAATAGTTGAGATTTGCAAGGATTGTGCGGATTTTATCTTGTACGGTCACATTGTAAGGTTGCGGTTCAACTAAAAGATTCATAAATATTATAGTACCCTGACGGATAACTTTTTTGGTATTTCAAAAGGCATAAACCAGCCTCATCTAGTTTATATTTCCATGACAATGTCTAAAAGTGTTATTCATAACCTATTTGCAAAACAAACATCATTATATTACTAAAATAATTTTCATAAATCTATAAGTCAAGATAGAATACGTTACTTCTAGGTAAGCGTGTTTCATTTTCAACCACATCATCGCTTTCCGTTAAATGAGACGGTGGTCAAACGAGACCAATAAAGCAACAAAAAGTATTTGCAATAGTTAAATTTTTTCTTTGTATTGTGAAGATCCACCTTTGTAAAACATACACATTGGACTTGATAATTCTACTGTACTTTATACTACTAAAGTACAGTATAATGATGACGACAGTATACAAAATCAACCACGATTGCTCCAGTACTAACCAAATAACTACGAAGAACTTATTTACAACATCAAGCACTTTCTATACAGCAGAAAAACGAGCTCCTTGTATAAAAATGTAGACCCTGGTTGTTGCGTCCAACAATAAAATAGTTCCTTTGTGCAAGTTTGAGAGGCACTCGTCCGGTCCAGCAAAGAATCGTTTTGTAACTCAATTTGTGGGGAGAGCGCTGCAACGCGGCTATGTGCATAGCGGGCCATCACGTGTGCGGGCGGTATTTGCTGCCTGCTTGGTTTATTGATAAGGTAAACATATATAAATCATTAAATAAAATCAAGAATGAAATATAAGGTTACTCTAATCAATTCTGTGATTTCAAAATCTGTGTTTTCCGAAGTGCTTATAGTTATTATTTACATGTATAATATAATCTCATTGTCGGTATGTTTTTCTCTTTGTCCAGCAAATCTCTGCAACGACTGAACCGATTTTATTGCGAAATTCCCACGGGATCGGAATTGACGCGGGAAAAATCCACGTCGTAATATTATAAACTCCCGCGTGAACGAAATTTGAGAAAAAAGAATATAGAAAATTAAAACTGGTGAATTATATTTTCACTAACATCGGTGACTTCAATTCACGACCTAATTTAAAATTAGAACATACGACGCCAAACGGCCTGTCAATGTGTCCGACATCATTTGCTTTAATAAACCCTGCTTTATCATTGGTCATCATTGCACAATCACTATTGAGACTCATACGAGTATAGCTATGGTTTTCCGTATTTTCATAGGCCGGATCTGAAGAAGGAAAGCTTTTAAGGAAGTCTTATTAAACGTTACGGTAAAGCTTCCATTAAGACCGACCAATTATCTTAAGTGGAGCGTAACGTTAGTATTTTGAGCCCAACACTGACCTATGCTTTCCTCAACCCTAAAATTACTTACGACGTTTGTGAGAGCAGCATTTTTTAAGGTTTAGGTTGGCTAGTTTTTCACAAAGCCTAGTTTGTTTGTTAAACAACACTATTTTCATGTTTTGCAATAATTTTAAAAAGCACGCATCGTAATTTTATGTATTTTTTATTCGTTTATTTCAGGTTACTATATCCTAAAAATAAATTATAACAATAAGTAAACATACGAGCAATGTCTTCATCAATCAAAGTATATACTAACTAGGATATCAGAACGACATTTATAGAAAAAAACGTATCAAAAATGGACTCCAAAAGTTACATGACGCAATTTGCATTTAGCTAGAATAGCCCCTCAGGCTATTACAGGCAGTCCTATAAAAGAACTTTTAATATTCCTAACGCTAATTAGAAACAAGCGTCA
This sequence comes from Tholera decimalis, assembly GCA_943138885.2. Lineage (NCBI taxonomy): Eukaryota > Metazoa > Arthropoda > Insecta > Lepidoptera > Noctuidae > Tholera > Tholera decimalis. Next base: position 10,173,450 of record OW964554.2, read on the forward strand.
AAAATCAATCGCAATATAAACTAGGATATCAAAATTAAATTCAGAGACAATACGTGTCGAAAATCGACTACATAAATTGCTAAACAATTGGCATTTAGCAAAAATCGCCCCACATCAGTCCAACAAAAGAACTTTTAATATAACTAACGCTAATTAGAAAGAAACAAAACAAAGCCAGATATATTATTAAAGACCCGAATCAATCTCGAAGAGCATTGGGCAGTTGGCTAAGACCATAGGTAGGTACCATGACCTACTTTCAGCATGTAATGAGTGCCGTTTGTCTACTTAATGTTCGTTCTGGATATCATGTAATAATGATACAGCATCCGGGCAATGGGCTCATTATATCGGGTTGTGTGTCTTCATTTCAACTGATCGGGAGATATGAGTGGTCTGGAGTTACGGTGAGAGTTATTGGTAGTTTTTCGTTGTGATTATGTTATAATTTGAACGTATGGCTTTATTTGGTAACAATTTTTTTCAAGGATGGGAAACCATCCAATGACTGCCTCCTGATCTGGTGAATCGAGAGGGTGTGTCAGACTTCTATTGACTAAAACCCATCCGTGTACCGTCATTTGCCCTTCGTGTTCCGAGGCCGCGGTAACTCTTTCGAACAATACCGGATGCTGAATTGATTTTAAATGCAGTAATATACATTTTCAACAGAGTCTTGAGATCATCTTGAGCCGGCAACGTTGAGGACCTATTTCTTTCAATGCTTTAGTTTCGTTTAGATTAAATAGGTTGTATACAAGTTAGACATAATAACATTACATAATTAGCTATAGTTTTACTACTTCAGGATCACAGGCCTTCTCTCTATGAAAAGGAGTGTGATACGGCCCACTGGGCCTACGTGGATTATGATCCACGCGGGTCCAGTGAGGTTCGCTGGATATATATTCAGTTTCGGTCCTAGCACCTGCCAGTTAACTCGCGATGGTTTTTCTCACCATTTTGAGAACATGAAGATGACAATTATAACACAAAGTAGGTAATGTGTCTACCTGAGAGATCGAACCCACGTCCTACAACTCTTAAGTCGTCCTTTTAACCACTTGGCACTTTACATTAAGTAAAATAATTTATAACTATAAGTGTTCGCTGATCCTTAATAACCGATCCTTATCTTAGTTGTCATATGGCACTGATAATATAAATAAAAAAATAATTTGCGGTTACAAATTTTGGTCAGTGCATTAAAATATAAACAATTGATATGTAAGTATATATAAGTAAGTATAACAGCATTTTTAGATTTGGACCTGAATGAAACTCACATAGCCTAAAGCAGCATGGGAGACACACATTGACATGGTGAACTTCCCTCCCATACGCACAAAACGTTTTGGGAGTACTTTAATTGTGCGTCCAGCTAAGGTGTGGAAGTCCCTGCCTGAGTCTCTATGACTATAGAGAGATGAGGGTCTTTAAATCAAGAGGGAATAGGTTACTTCTCGGCAAGCACGCTTCATCTTCGACCACATCATTGGTTACCATCAGGTGAGATAATGGACAAACGCGAACCTATCATGAATTTAAAAACGACGGGTTGGACTCCGGGAGTGCCGGCAGAAATGAAAACTTGAACATTAACGTTGTGCATTTTTTATATTTTTGAATGGTTAGGGAATAATTTTGCACGAATTGCTTTAATTATCAGTATAAAAGTACTGTCATTTATGTGGTAGAATACAATATTTATTTATTGCGCTATCGTACACAAACATGACAATTTATATTACATTAAAAAGTTTGCGCAGGCATACATTTTCGCCGCGCCGTAGAAAGAGAGGGGATACTTCCTCTCCTACGCCGCGCCGGCTATCTACTCTCCGTCCGTCTTACGAATTTTCGATCAGGTCACGTGTCCTGACGCGAGTTTAACATTTTTTACCCATTACAAAAAAAGTGCACAACGCCGCTAAAGAAGTTTTCACTTCAAAAATACTGTTGGCCTTTTAAAACTTATTGTCATTTCTTAATCTCACCTCGCCAATCTTAGAACCACTACTCACCGTGCTAAGACCCTCAAATCTAACATTACCTGACTTTAAACTCGACTGTACCTACACTAAGCTATTGAGGCAGAAATTGCCGGTACAGTTCGGCATTCGAGTACATTCATCAATGTGTCTACCGGTCCAAATATCTAGATCTGAACAGTATTCATTTGGACGTGCTGTGTCAGGATGCTATTAATCAGGTTCGAGTTGGGCTTCTGGTGTGTGTGTATTGCAGTGTACACCTAGGGATGTGTGAATGGGTAGGATTGATGCGGCATTAAAAGTGCTAGCATTAAAATGATTTTTACATTATTTTATTTGTTAGAGAAAACAAAAAGTTACATATTATTCATAACAAAAAGTACGAACATATAGGGTTATACAAATGTGCAACCAATAAATACGGAAAATACAGTTTTGTTTTTAAAATTAAGATAGAGTAGGTATAGGTGTATTTTCAAAATTTTTAGGTGTATACCATGAGTACTTTTTGTTTCGAGTTTCCGATATTTCGGCACTGTTGCCAGCGCCATGATCACGGATGAACTGAAATAATTGCGGGTGGACGTTTATGAGCAGACGAATCGGTCTACCCTCTTTCTCGTTCGTTTTTTGTGATCTCTGTCATATGTGTCACTCAAAACTCGATACAAAAAGTACACATGGTAAATATCCCGTTTTAAGTTCTAATAATACTGTTAGTGACCATGTTAGCTTAAAAACTTATAAAGATAAAATTAGTCAGGCAAATTTCTAATTTTATCCAAAAGCAAATGATAGTGGCCAGATAAAATGAAAATATTAACAGACGCACAGATTGATCATCAAAGTTAGTCAACGCTTGTCAAAGTCGGCCCGTGGATACGTCGTGATCTGGATGGACATATTGAAATCCTTCCGTGCCTTGGAATACACGTTAAACCGGGACTAAACCCGGCTGTCATATTTGTTCATTTTCAACCGACGACAAAAAGAGGAGGTTATCAATTCGACGCGTATATTTTTTTTCTTTTTTTTATGTATGATCATCGAGTACTCGAAGACGGCTGAACCGATTTGGAAAATTCTTTTTTTGTTCGAATGGGTATACTTCGAAATTGGTACCACTATCACCAAAGTCAGGATCTGATGATGGGATCCTGGAGAAATCGAGGGAACTCTTCAAATATTATAGGCACACCTATGGCGTTTTGGGTATTTCTTATAGTAACTTGTGCAGTTGCTCTCAAAAAGTACCATTTGGGGAAGTGGAACTGATGATGAAGACCACAGATGGCCGCCGAAACTATTCAATAATAAGTATTAAGTGGATTGCGATTCGATTACTTGAATATGGATGTTAAGCACTTTATGCTCGTCACAATGCATATGGTGATGTAGAGCTGATGGTGAAGTACCAGGAGAACTCCTCAACAATTAACGGCCCAGCATTGGGGAAAGCAATATTTTGTAAAAGGTTATAAGTAGTTGACATTTAGGCTCTTGTAACTAGGTAAATTAAAAATAATTCAACTAAAAAGAGTGAAAAAAAAACTTTTTAACAAAAATTAAACCGACTCCCAAAAAACACTGCAAAGTGAAAAATAACTTTAATTTCGGAAGTCGGTGCCAAAAACGAAAAAACAAAACTAAAGACACCGACTACCGAAATTAAAGTTATTTTTCACTTTGCAGTGTTTTTTGGGAGTCGGTTTAATTTTTTGTTAAAAAGTTTTTTTTGGCAGTCAGAACCCAGAAAGACTGATACAGTCTTGCCATGTGTTATCTTGCTACCCAGTTATTTATTTATTTACACCTTATGCACATAGGTACAAAGGCGGACTTAATGCCGTAGGCATTCTCTACCAGTCAACCATGAGTGGTGAAGAGATAGTGGGGCAGGTGCAATATGTACGTGAAAATTATATTAGAAAAAAATAATAATAGTGATAACACAAAAAAACCTAATATCATAAAATCGAAGTATCATAGAATAGAAATCTATATAATTAATATATATGAATAAATACTTATATAAATACATATAACAGAAACACTCTGTACACGCGTACTTGAAGGACGGCAACGTCGCAATTTATTTATGAACGCGTACGCGTGTACAGTGTTTCAATGAACGTGTATCAATTTAACAATTTTGTGAATATTTTAATATTAAAAAAAAAAAAACATTTTGTTTTCGAATGGTAATATTTTTTTAGCATGTACGGATGCTATACTATTGCGGGTTAACGGGAACGCTGTTTGTTAGTTAACATACTGTATACATTCATATATACTTAAGAAACTGGGTTGTAAAGGTCAGATAGGTTTTCACCCCATGTAAAATACTGTTGCTCAGCTACGACCGACCTGACATAGTTGGGAAAAAGCTAAGCAGATGATGATATTGTTATGCCAGTCGCTTAGTGAAGTACGTCGAGAAACTTCGACAGAAATCTAGAATGTTTGAGATACTAACGCCATCTAGCGGCGAGTAGCAGTAATGAGTATATCTAGTCGAGACACTAACGCCATGTAGCGGCGAATTGCGGTACTGTGTATCTCGAGTAGCTACCTGGAATATTCTGGGCAGTATAAACAGTGAGTCAATTTTATAAGAATGTTCTAGAATTCATAGACCGGGGTATAAATAGATCGCAAAGGAACGCGAACAGTCTTATTACGATGCGAATACGCGATATACTCGAAGCTTTACTAGTGAATTTCAGTGCGATTTAAGTGTTGTGACAAGTGTTGTGGTGCAAATATTTGTGTTAAATTTTTATTTTGTGTTTAATTAATTAAAGTGTTAATTTTGATTTAATTGGCGTTAATTATTTCTATCCCGAACCCCAGCTCGTAACAGTATATTTTAATAAGTACAGACAGAATACAGACATTTCAGTACAGCTGTTACAATATACAGTAGGTACATAAATCTGAGTCCAATTATTACTGTACACATAGTTCAATGTGTAATATGCTTCATTAGTGACGGTTCAGATTAGTCAATATGGAGAAGTTACTAAATGATATTGGTAATGCTTGTATCTGCTTAAACTAACTAACGGATTACGTTTCCACTGTTGGGACACATGTCTCCTTGCCATGACAGGGATGCACCGTAATCCACCACGTAGACTCTAAATGGGTTTGTGGAAGTCACATGTCCTCGAGTTTTGATCTTAGGAAATGACAGTTCCCTCAGGTTGTTTTCCTGCACTGCTTTGAAGCAATGGATTTAATACAATTTTCATAAAGTAATGATCCTGTCTGGGTTCGAACCAACGAATCACAAAGTCGGAAGTAAAGCTTGTAAGCACTGGGTACCGGATTAACATAAATATTTTAATTTAAAGTAGCTTCTGCGCGCCGATTTGGTTTGAAACTTTGCAGCAAAGCATGTTGCTTATGTCACTAATGTAGCTTCCTATTGATGAAAGAGTTTTCTAAATCGATTCAATAGATTCATCGATCATATCTTACAAAGCCACTAACTTTAACTCTATAATATTAATAATGTAATATTAAAGAAAATAAATTATTTGAGTTACAGATTCAGTTAGATTACAGTTGTAATGAGTTTTGAAAATAAAAATAATTTAATTAATTTAATATAAATAGGTCACTTTTTGACTTATATTATTTACGAGTACATAAAGCTATGCAATGCTAAGCTAATAATATCTATATAAATAAAAATCAATATTGATATTTGTCTTCTATGCATTTTGAAACCATCAGTCAAATGGTGATAAAATTTTGCCAAGATGTCATGAGCCCTTTTGATTTGGTCGGTGGAAAAAAACAAACACTTAATTACTTTATAAGAGAGGCCCGCCCATTGTAACAGCCTTTTGAGTTGTCTTCTTCTTCTTCTTCTTTAGTAATTCTGTCATGGTGTACAGTAAAGGGTACATCTACCTATGTTTTACGTGGCATAGAAAAAATCTGAAATATAGATTACAAGTTTGTTTGCCCTATTTGCCCATTTTGCATAATTTTATGCATTTTTTTTTTAATGCAACTCAATTATAGGACTTAATAGAAATAGCATTCAATTAAATTTAGTCCGCACTAAATTAATCAGGTAACCATTATCAATGGTGCTTATCAATATCACACTTACTCAATCAAATACAAACACTTCAGTCCACTTCTGAATACACATACCATGTCCACGTAATTCGCACACACTGCCTAGTCCATAGGTTTCCCATGTTTGCAATACGCGCCGTGATAAGAGCATAGTAAACAAAGCGCGAGTGACCTGCCTGCCAGATAGTCGCCTGAGTGATTACCTAGCCAAGTTATTGACAAGTTGCCGATATAATCACCGCCATGATTTATTGGAGGACATAAACTGATATTAGTGGCAGTTATTAGGCTGTGATTAGCTTGATTTGTTGGTGCTTAATGAGTTGTGTTATTAGATAATTTGGCCGGCTAGGCAAGGTTAGGTTTGCACCTGGAAGGTGGTGACAAATTCTAGAGCTAGAGAATTCTTTTTAAATTCAAGTTATTGGCTTGAGGGTGAACGAATCTGTTGTTCTGATAACATGCCGACAAGTATTGAAACTGAGCAACTTTTTTGCGAAAATGACAGAATTTTCCCGTTCTTGGTGGGTAGCGAAAGGGTGTGTCAGACTTTTACAGACTAAAAACCCACCCCGTTCCTTGAGTTGCCCATGCATTGGGAGACCGCAATATCTCTTTAGAGCATTCCGGCAACCCAGCGACCCGACAAGCTGTGCATTTTATTTTAATAAGTACAGACAGACTAGAGACTAAGGCATTTAGTACAGCTATAAGAATATACAACGTGTAACGGAAACCCCATATCTATCCAAAAGGACTGAAGACAACATCTGGTATGGAGTCTCTATGCAAAATTTCAGCTCAAAATAAGTGACTCACAGAATTGACCCCAAATTATCGGTTTCATATGTTTGTTGAATATCAATAATAACAAACGTGTCACATCACTATGAGGGTCATCACTTTCCACGTCACTTGCCAATAAAACGATAATTCTCTTCGTTCTTCTTAATTTGAAAAATTCGGTCTCTGGTATCAATGTATTGAAATTTCTAATAAGCTCCACACATGTAGACATAGATAGATAGATATACTATTTATTGTACACCATAACAGAATTAAATAAGGACTTAAAAACTACAAAGGGTGTTACAATGGGCGGTCTTATCGCTGAAAGCGATCTTTTACAGACAACCTTTAGATGGATTTGACACAGCAGGATAAAATAAATTCGCAGGTAGTCCATGGTACTATTTACTTATATACAATAAATAAGTAATAACCTACATACTCAATACACATATACATATACATACATAAAAATAACAAAGCTGAGATATATAAAAAATAGTAACATATTAAAGAGAGAGATAGAGATCTTTTACCATGTTTTTGAAAGAAGGAAGGGTTTGTGCTTGTCTTACTGACACGGGAAGAGCATTCCACAGTCGTACTGCTTGAGCTGCGAACGACTTACCAAAGAAATTGGTGGAGTGACTCGGTACCTCTAGCCTCAAGTTTTCCGATGACCTCAGAAATTTGGCATGTCGTCGTTGTCAAACCAAAATCTGCTATGTGCCGTTTTTTTCAGATTTCAAGATTTTGACCACAGCTTATAGGTTACTGCCTTATTTCTCATATAAAAGAACTGCTATGTGCTTATGACCACTAGTTGTGGAACTATGGCCTCAGAATAAAATATGCTATGTGCAGCAGCTAAAACTTTGTCAAATAAAAACTGCTATGTAACAAATTGCCACATAGCACATTTTATTTGACCACGACCAGCTGCAGCTAGTAGCAATACCTAGTTTAAAATCTGCTAAGTGCATAGCATAAACAATAATAACTGTACTGTACACTCATATTACAGATTATTCATACAGAATACAATCATAACGAGATATTGAGAGAGAGAGATTGTAGAAAGTATTGTTCGATGCTATGGTGACCTAACACTACTTTCTCGTATAGATAAAATATGGTATATTTGGTAAAAGTTAAAGTCTTCAATTAAAAGGAAAATAGTTATATTCAAACACTATAAGGATTTACACGGTAAACTGGTAAACTATGTAACTTAACTTATTGGTAATGGTAAAATGGTAATGGTAAAATGGTAATGGTTTTCTTGAGTGCGTGGTGTCTCCAAAGAGATCTGATCGCGAACTGACTGATATTTTTGTGATCGAGCGAATGTGCATACTTGCGATCGATGCAATTATGCATTTTCGCTGAGTGTTCGATTAAAGTTCGAACATATTCCCAAGAGCGAGAAGAAATGCGGGATGAAAGCTAACATTACGATAAGGTGTATAAAATACATGCCAGCAATAAAACACATTTTGCTTCAAGTAATCTTACCAAGTATAACATCTAAAATAAAAACATAATGCGTGCATAATAAAAGCTGAATAAAGGCATAATGATCTACTTAAATAATTACAATTGTTAAAAAACATTAAATTAGATTTAAAGTTAAACTATCGAGTCTTCCACAGTAAAGGCGGTATTTTGATTACCCGAGTCTTTATTTTTATTCCGTTTGAATGCACTATAGTTTGTGCTAGGCCAGCGTTTGGCATAATTGTGTAAACAAAACCCGATTTCACTTTTATTATTTAGATCCGTTGCACTGAGCACTTCACTATAATTGTCTCTTCTGGTTGGTTTCGGTGTCGGCGGATCCGCTACTAACTCCTGCTCATGGCGACTCTCGCTGCGGCGTCGAGGTTTGGGAAGTGGTGGGGTCACCGCAGTCTCGTGCCGGCGGGATCCCTCGCCACGTTGAGCCTTGCGGCACAGGCGACATCGCCCAGTTCTCCACATCCAGACTGCTGCCACGCATAGAGCGATCGACAATAACACGTAGCAAATTACGTACTGGTGGATATCATGGGGCGATATATCCTCTATTTCCAGATCGCTTTTCTTTAGTTTTTCTATTGCTTCCCCAAGACTGTTCATAGATATGGTTAGGTTTCCGTCGTCACTTTGCTTTTCGTCAGGGATTTTTATGTTAACCAAGTGGTTGATTTGATCGAATTCAGTCATGTAAATTGATGGTGAGACGTTCATATGGTTGGATTGGTGACGAATCGAATATAATGAGAAGTCCTTGCCCCTGATGACGCACTCTTGACCTATGCCAATGACTCCGGCTTGACTCAGCTGACGAACTGTTACGTGATCGCCACATATTATTTTTATTGTGTAGGTGTCACAACAAAAGTATAAGTGCTGAGAAGTCGAATGTAATTCAATCCATATATTGGAGCAGTTAGATTTTTCAACTTTGCATTTGTTGGTTTCTGAGTTTTTGTCGCAAAAACTTTCATTATTTTTTAGGTCTAGAATTGGTTTCAGCAGCTGACACATATAAGTGGGTCCATGGTGTAGACATGCTGTTAGTTCACCTGTGGACATGCCAAAGTAGGAATCTTTCTTTAGGTTGACTACTACATATTCGGAGACTGGTATTATTCTTGTCATACGAGTGTTTGTTTGGTGCGGTATAGGTACTATCTTATACAATTTGAAACTTTCTCTGGACACAAGTGGGAAAGTAACTTCAATTATAACATATTTTTGCGTAGCTCTGGCTTTGACTTTCAGTAGTTTGTAAAGATACTGAAGATCAGTGTCTACATTAGTAATTGGTAGTGTGAGATCTCCTGGCATCTGGCCGTATATGGTTTGGAGTTCACGTTTAAGTTGCGTTGGTGGCAGTAAATGTATACTAATTTGACCGTGGAAGATGTCTGTTAATGCATCGAGCAACGTGTCTTGAAGTCGCCTTAATCCTTGCAGCAAGCCGTTTCCCGACATAGCTAATAATGTGAATTCATTAGCGTATGAAATATTTTGAATGTTACGCTGGAGAATGCTCGCATTTTCTCGCAAATCCATTAGCTTTTTGTTTATTAATTTGTGCTGTTTGTTTACAGTAATCTCCATTTTCTTCATAAGGTTGAACTCTGCTTCAATTATAGAAGTTTGGTTTTTCCATAAATTAGAAAGATGTTTCTCGTTGCGATGTATGGTTTCAATGTCCTTTTCATATTGGTTTGCGAAACGTGAGTCCAACACTCCGAATAAGTCATTCGCTAGATACCCGACACCGTCGATTAAACCTCGTCGGTGCCGACCCGTCTGCCCTGTAGCGCGTCGCCGTCTAGCGTAGACATCGAAATGCTGTGACAGCAAAAGTTCATTGTAGTATTCGAATTCCTGGTAATCGTGGCGGGATTGCTCTACGATCATATTACAATGGTTTTGTGTTTCAATGGTTGCACATAATTGTTCTTGATAATTAGCTATCTTTTTATATGTGCTTATGCCCGTCCAATAGGGTTCCATGTCGTAGTACATGACTAATGCCCATTTGTCCCTGATTAATTGTACTTTTGAAATAGGGTCAAAATAAAGCGTCTGGTTGCTTGGAAATGGTTTTATGTCGTCTGAACCGTATGTTGGAAAAATTAGCATAAGAAAACTCAGCAAAACAGTCACTATTTTTGATCTTTGTGGTCTTTTTCTTTCTGGTAATTTCGTAGATGGTTTTGTATGTTGTTTTGATTCCGTTACATTATTTTGGTTAACGGGCAAAACTGAGAGTTTCACAATGGGACGTTTCATGACCCCATTCTTTGTTTTTAATGAAACCGCTCTGGTTAGACCATCGTTTCCTGGATGCGTGTCGAGCACACGTCCAAGAGCCCATTTTCCTGGAGGTAGATTCTCGTCATGAATCACCACTAAATCTCCAATATCGATATTTTTCTGTGGTTCCGCCCATTTATTCCTAGATGAGAGTTGTACCAAGTACTCAGTCTTCCATCGTTTCCAAAGATCATGAAATAATTTGTTGGTTAGATGCCATCTAGTTCTAGCATCTTGCTCTGTTTCTATTATAGTAGTTCCTGGTCTTCCTGATAAGAAATGAGCTGGTGTGAGAAAGTTTACATCATCGGGATCCTCGGATATCGCACAAAGAGGTCGAGAATTGAGGCAAGCTTCTAGTCTGGCTAATAATGTGGTGTATTCCTCGAAGGTTAGTCTTTGTTGACCGATGACCCTCTTGAGATGGTGTTTTAGACTGCGTACTGCTCGCTCCCATAGACCGCCGGCGTTGGGCCAGCTAGGTACGTTAAAGTGCCATTCTATACCCATTTCCGTTATCTCCGTTATGAAACTTTCACTGAATACTTCCTGAAGCTGGTTAAATTCTTCCTGCATCATCCTATTCGCTCCCACGTAGTTAGTGCCATTGTCACTGTATATATGTCGTGGTGCCCCTTTTCTGGCTGCCATTCTGGTTAGAGCTGCCAAAAAGGCGGAGCTGCTCAGATCTGACACGAGTTCTAGATGAACAGCTTTCGTGACCATACATACAAAAACTGCTATGTATCCCTTAGTAGTTTTGATTCCTCGTCCTTTGTTAGCCTTGACCTCTACGAAACCTGTGTAATCTACACCGCAGTGATAAAACGCATGTTCTGGATTCACTCTTGGTTCTGGTAAATCTCCCATGAGCTGGTGTTGCCTTACGGGATTATGCTTTCTGCAAGTGACACATTTTCTTATATACTTTTTAGTTGCCATATATCCACCGATAATCCAAAACTGCTGTCGAAGGTTTGCTAACGTTAGACGCGCTCCGCCATGGAAAGTCAACTCATGAGCCTGGCCTATGAGTAATGTGGTTAGCAGATGATCATGTGGTAAGATGATGGGATGTTTCATCTCGAGACTCATGTGGGCATTTTCCAATCTGCCGCCTACTCGTAAAATTCCATGTTCATCTATATTTGGATTTAACTTCAAAATCTTGCTTTTGGAGTGCACTTTTCCGTGTTTGTTTAAATAATTTATGTCGTTTGCAAATTCCGCCTGCTGAATGTTTTTAATTATCAGCTGCTTGGCGCGGCGAAGCTCGTGTAATTCGAGGTAGGGTCGACGAACTTGTTTATGCGAGGTAGGCAATCTCAAATTCCACGCAAAAATGCGTATGATTTTTGTAATGGAGCTATATTTGTTAATCAAATAATTAATAATTTCGGTAATCGACGATTTTCCCGGTTGGCGAATGACTACCGCGTTGGTTTGTTTTAAATTAGACGGCTTTACTTCTAAATTCGTCTCATAAATGGTATCGTGGTTCTCTTGGTTCGTGTACGATGGGAGCCATGACGGACCTTCCCACCATAACTTTTGGTCTTTGAGTTGCCTGACAGTCAAACCACGACTTGCACAGTCAGCTGGATTATCTGTCGTCTTAACATATCGCCAATGTGTTGATGGTATGATTTTGGTGATTGTCGTTACCCGATTTGCTACGAATGGTTTCCAACGGGCTGGATCTCCTTGTATCCATCCTAATACTGCAGTTGAATCAGTCCAACAGTAGACATCTGTAGGGTAATCTGATAAGCAACTTTGGACTTTTTGCATTAGCTGAGCTAGCAGGTGAGCGCCCATTAACTCTAGTCTCGGTATGGATAAGACTTTGCTGAGGGGTGTCAACCTGGCCTTCCCTGCAACTAATGTGATGGTTGTCCCTTCCTTATTTACTACCTTACAGTAGATTACACACGCGTATGCCTTGTTTGAGGAGTCGCAGAATCCCAACAATTCTATATTTTGTTTTTCTCCCATTCCTAGCCATCTGTTGACCTGCATAGTGTTTATGTCCGTAAATTCTTGTTTAAGTTTAGTCCATTCGGAGCTCATTTTCTCCGGTAGGCGGTCATCCCATTGTAATTTAGATAACCAGACATTTTGAAACAGTAGTTTCATGGTAGTACTTAGGGGAGTTAACCACCCTAATGGATCGAACAGCTTGGAAATGTCCGAAAGTAGAGCTCTCTTGGTAATAATTGCAGGAGATTCGGGTTCTATCTTCGAGTTGAAGGTGAAATTATCCCTTTGCGGGTTCCAACAGAGACCCAATGTTTTGGTAGAGTCGCTTTGCTTGAATTCGTATGTTGACTGGTCACATTGCTCTCTCTCTAAATTAGTTAATAACTCTGGTTTATTCGAGGTCCATTTTCTAAGATTAAATCCTCCCAATCGACACAATTTTATGAGATCAGATTTCAGTTTATTTGCTGCTTCAATGGTATGACGGCCCCCACAAAAGTCATCCATATAGAAACTGTCTTCCAATTCTTTTGCAGCGTCAGGAAAGTTCTGCCCTTCATCAGACGCCAATTTTTTCATGCACATCATCGCTAAGAATCCTGCTGGTTTGGTTCCGTATGTAAGCGTGACGAGTTGAAATGATTGTATAGGTTGGTCGTTTGATTCTCGCCATAGTACCTTTTGGTAAGCTTGATCTTCTTGGTGCACACGGATCATTCTGTACATCTTCTCGATGTCAGAAGTATATGCAAATTGGAATTGTCTCCATTTCAGAATAAGCTCTTGAAGATCCTTTTGTATATTTGGACCCCTGTACATGACGTCATTTAGACTGTACCCTGTTGACGACTTAGCTGAGGCGTTAAAAACTACTCTCAGTTTGGTGGTGGTAGATTCAGCCCGAATGACTGCATGGTGCGGTAAGTAACATTCGGGCGCCTGGTTAACTTTGCATGGTATCATGTGGTTTAACGCAAAATATTCGTCCATGAATTTTTGGTAATCTGTTTTCAATTTGCTGTTCTTCTCAAATTTCTTTTCTAAGTTTCTAAATTGGGCTAATGCTTGTGGTTTGGTTACACCCAACTTATCCTTATGTTCCGGCTTAAATGGTAGTCGGACTTCGTACCTTCCATCCTCAAGCCTCTTAGTGGTTTTCATAAAATACTGCAAACTCTCATGGTCATCGCTTGACATCTCTATCTTCTGGCTTATGTCTTCGTTCTCCCAATATTTGAGTAGGTCCTCTGTATTGTTTAGAACTACATTGCATTGGTAATGTGGTTTCATGGAACCGCAGAGTAGCCATCCCAGTTGTGTCTGTTGAGCGATTGGTTGCTCGTCTTTGTCTCCTCTCAAAATACCTCCTAACATTATTTTGCTGTAAACGTCTGCACCTAGAAGCATGTCTACGGGTCTGCTTATATGAAACTCCGGATCGGCCAATTGAATCCCTTGGATATGATTCCACGAGGTTGGTTTGGTAAACGTGTTATTTGGCAGTCGTTTTATCAAACTGTTCATAACAATAACGTTCGTCTCGCAAGTAAAATCACTATTTGCAGACTGTAATGTTACCTGTATCATTCCTTTCGCATTATTTTGTCTTTCACCGACACCAAATATTTGACCTTTAAAATAAGTCCTCTTTAATCCCAAGGCTTGGGCTGCCCTTTCATTAATCAAAGACAGTTGTGAACCCTGGTCAACTAAAGCTCTCATCTTGTGCTGAGTTCCATCCGCTCCCGTTACTTTTATGATAGCTGTAGCTAAAAGTATTTCTGACATGTCATCCCAAGACACGTGAGATGACCTAGATGTGCTTTTCTTGGTTGCAATATTGTTGGTGATTTCTTCTGCTGACGCATCTGGACTTTGACTTGCCAATGCTTCGTGAAGCAAAGTGTTATGTGCAGCTAAGCATTTACGACAACGTTTTTTCGATTGACATGGTTTCTTGTTATGACTGCATAGACAGTTATGACAGTAATTTAATTGCTCAATTTTGTTTAGTTTTTGTTCGTGCGTCATTTGCAGAAAATCAGGGCAACGCCACAATCCGTGTTCAGCATTGCACAATGCACAGGTTGTTGACCGCGACACATGACATGAATTCATATTAGGCTTGGGATGATCTTTGTTGCCCGATTGATGACGGTTCCGGTAAAAACTTTTCTTCTGGTTTTGGTTGCAGTTTTTATGTGGTTGCTGCGGTGTGGTTTTCTGGTTAGCTGGTTCTTGCTTGCGACGGGACGCTTCTAGTGCTGTAAATTTCGTCTCTAAGAACTTCAGGAATTCCAGCAGATCGGGTAGCTCTCTAGGATTCTTAACCGATTCTATGTATTCGGTGAAGGTCTCGTTGTCAAGCTTTTGTGCTAGTAGATGCACTAAAAGCGGATCCCAAGTTGCTATATCCACTCCCAGATTCTGAATAGCGTGAAGCGTCTCCTTGGTTACGTCATGCAGCTTCTTAATCATGGCCACCGATTGCTGTTGCATGTTAGGAAGGCCGAGGAGAATGTTAATATGGGACGTAAAAATTAATTTCTTGTTACCGTACCTGTGATTTAAAATCTCCCAACATACTCGATAATTGTCAGAGCTAATCTGTAAATGATGAATCAGACGCTCTGCTTCTCCAGTCACCTTACTCTTAAGGAACTGCATTTTTTGCGCATTGGACATCGACGGGTTTCTATCGATCGCTTCGCTAAACAAGTCTTTGAACGGAACCCACTGGTTGTAAGTCCCGTTAAACGCGGGGATGTCCATCTTTGGAGCCGACTTCTCACGGTGCTTTACTGCCCACATCTTTTTATTTATGTCGTTTGTCAACTCACTGTACTTTTCCTCGTGCTTGCAGAATTCCATTTGGTACGTAATATCGTCACCTCCATCCTCACCTTCAATTTCCCAATGTAGTTTGTCAATCTCGCCCTATCGCGGCTATCCAGTGATTTAAGAGCGTTCTCGAATTGCCATTGATTCTCAAACTTATCTACTTGTATATTACATACGGTTCTCATAAATGCCTTAAAATGTATGTTCTGCTTCTTCACTAACTCGTTCAGCTTGCTTGTCCCACTCTCCGCATAGAACAATTTATCTCGCTGCGAGGACTCCTCACAGTAAGATGAGGTACCTTGCCGTGCATGCGTTGCCTCATCTTCCGGCTTACGATGGTCAGTACTCAGGTGTTGCTTAGTTCGGATGCCTGGCGATGGTTTCACTTCCTCCGCTCCTGGTCTACGGGGGCTATCTTCCTGAAGATGCATTGTGCTTAACTGCCTCAGGGTTTTATCAATAATCTCCTTAATTTTCAAATAAACTTCCTGGGCTGTATCGAAACAACCCTTTTTGAAATAAATGTGCTCAAAGTTCGCAAGCTCACACATTTTTCTATGATTTTCTTGGTAATCTCGCCAGTATGCTTCCAACATGTTAGCCTTGCGTTTGTAATTATCGATGGTCTTCCTCTCGGATCCATCCTTTTTTATATTGGTTAAAAACTTGTTCAAGATTTCATACAGCTTTGTCTGGTTGATGAACAAAGAATCGGAATCCATATTTGGAGTTGTTGAAAATGGTTAGTATAAATAAATGGTTCGATCTGACCTTATCTGCTCTGACCGGCAAATTGCAGCGGTCTCCTGGTTTGCGTGGCACTGTGTCACTGGTAATCACTGGTAAGTAAATGCTCAAAGGACCATGTAGAAAGTATTGTTCGATGCTATGGTGACCTAACACTACTTTCTCGTATAGATAAAATATGGTATATTTGGTAAAAGTTAAAGTCTTCAATTAAAAGGAAAATAGTTATATTCAAACACTATAAGGATTTACACGGTAAACTGGTAAACTATGTAACTTAACTTATTGGTAATGGTAAAATGGTAATGGTAAAATGGTAATGGTTTTCTTGAGTGCGTGGTGTCTCCAAAGAGATCTGATCGCGAACTGACTGATATTTTTGTGATCGAGCGAATGTGCATACTTGCGATCGATGCAATTATGCATTTTCGCTGAGTGTTCGATTAAAGTTCGAACAGAGATGATATTGATATGAACATCTATACTAATATTATAAAGCGGAAAAGTTTGTTAGTTTGTTTGTTTGTTTGTTTGTTTGCTTGAACGCGCTAATCTTCGAAATTACTGGGTGGATTTGGATGAAATTTGGTATGGAAGTAGCTTGAAGCTTGAGGAAGGTTATAGGCTACTTTTTACCCGACTGCAAAAAAGGAGAGTTATGTTTTTACCGTGATAGAATCCACGGGAGCGAAGCCCCGCGAGAGTACTAGTAATGAATAAATGTTCTTGTTCCTTAACAGTTTTACATTGCAATATAATATGAACGTGTGTGCAACTGAGCAAACAAAGTGATAAATCTTTATTGTTTATTTATGTTTACCCTCAAATTTCATTAGAACTCCGATGACTATATTGCCTTCATAGTTTAACTGTACTCATACGCAGTCAGTTGATGTTATGTTACAACGAGTGTTAGCTTATAACGAACAGTTCAATTCACGGTTAAAAAGTTTGCAGGGTGGCTTTAAGTGAACGTTACAATGAACAGGGGAAAGAAAATTGTAGATTTAGTTTTAAATTCGGAGAAGGAATGTCTACGACAAGAAAATGAACAAGAATTACGCCTACCTCCCAGAGAATCAATGGACTTGAATAGAGATCTGTCAAGGTACGAAGAGTTTAATAGACCATCTACTTCTTCGGGTGTATTTGCCAGCATGTCAATAGACTCATCCTCGGAACAGAGTGACAGTTCATCTATTCCTACAACCACCAAAGGCAGACGTTACATAATTTATAGTAGTGACAGTGATTTATCAAATGAATGTCCAGTACAGGAATCGGACACGACCATCGAAATTTCGAGTAATTCTCAAATTGTACAATTAGGTCAATCTTCAGCTAAGCGCCGCCGTTTACTTGGGAAACCATACATAGGCTATAAGAAAAAAGATGGAAAACTAGAACAGAATACACCAAAAGAGGGTCGGTCTGTAAAAAGTCGTTGTAATCATACTGCAATGAAGCAAAAATCTAAACATACTTTCATGTGTGGATTGGTGTCGGAAGAAGAACGATCTGCGTTGCATTCTAAATTTTGGAATATGAAAGCATGGAGTGACAAAAAAGCTTTCGTACAAGGATTGGTATCTCAAAGGAGTTTACGCAAGACAAGAAAACGTGATATTAGTATTACCTCTCGAAAACAAGTTGGTTTTGATATTTTTGTGCCCAAGTCTGATTGCCAAAATACCAAAGTAAAAGTATGCAGATTGTTTTTTTTTAAACACCCTTGATCTTGGACGTGACACTTTCTTACGCTGGGTAAAAGATATGCCAGCAATGGCACACGATATGGAACCCCCTTTTACGATTGCACATAATCAAAGTGTTATGCCAATTAGGAATACGAGTTTAAGAAGTACAGTATCTGAATGGTTAGAAAGATTTACTTCCTAAAGTGCCAAGTCACTATTGTTGGGCATCATCAAAGCGTATTAACGTGGAGTCAACTTTTTTATCACATCTGCATATGCATACAGTTTATAAAACCTGGTGCAATGAACATAATAAATAACCATGTTCAAGAAATACTTTTTTAAGTGTACTTAGAAAAAATAATATTTCTATTCACAAACCGAGAAAGAATCAGTGCGACGTCTGTTCAAGTTTCCAATTAAAAAATGTCTCACGTGAGGACTATGACACTCATATCCAAAAAAAATATGAAGCACGTCATGCTAAAAAAATAACAATAGAAAATTTACAGCTTAACCCAGACGTCGCAGTGATAACCGTTAACGTTCAAAGTGTCCTTTTAGCACCAAAATTACTTGCCAGTGCACTGTATTATAAACAAAAATTACAGTGTCATAATTTTACGATTTATAATTCTCGTACCGCAGATGTCACTATTTATTTTTGGCACGAAGCAGATGGAGGAGTTACATCCAACGAATTTACAAGCTGTGTAATCGATTACCTTAAAACTACAAGCAGAGCTTATAAACACATGACCATAATTAGTGACGGATGTAATTACCAAAATTGAAATAAGGTATTAGCGAGTGCACTGAGTGACTTTGCTTATTTTTTTAAAGTAGAAGTGGAGCAAATCATTTTAGAAAAGGGACATACTATGATGGAGGTCGATAGTGTCCATTCTGCAATCGAGCATTACATAAAACCTCCTATTTATGCACCTCAGGATTACGACACAAAAATGCGACAAGCACGGCCCAAACAACCTTATGATATTAGAGTTGTTCACTATGATTTTTTCAAAGATTATGAAAATCTATTGACAAATTACCAGTCTATTAGACCAGGTAAAAGGAAGGGTGATCCTACAGTAAATGACATCAGATCCTTTAAATACACGCCGTCTGGCGATGTGTATTTCAAACTCCGTCATCCACAAGAATATACAATTCTTCCGCAGCGAAGGCAGGTTCCCCAAGAGTACCCTGAACCATTGTATGTCCATTGGAAACAACTCAATCAAAGTTTAACCAACTTCAAGAATTGAAACCATTTATAGATCGTGACTACCATCCATTTTATGATTGCCTTAAATATAAGCCTAATTAATACAGTCTTTTTTATGTGTCAACATTAAATATTTACGTAATTTCAATATCTTTTTTTTTTAAACCTGTTATGTGCCCTAAACTTGACTACTTAAAATCTGCTATGTGCTTTTTTTTCTCTTTAATCTAAAAAATAAATAAATGACTAGTTTTATGTGTTTATCATACAAACGAATTTAAGTATAATAATGATAACTTTGAAATAAAATACTAAAAAAAAATAACTCTCATGTAAAATTTTTCAGGAAAACTTCTTTTGTCAATATCTCAAAAGTATACTTTTTGCACATAGCAGGTTTTGGTTTGACAACGACGATGTGTGTCATGGAGGAACTTAAAACGTTCTTCAAGATAAAAGGGGGTCTTAAGATTGAACAGAATGCTGTAAAGCAGAGACAATATGTGTAAGTTCCGGCGAAGACGTATAGGAAGTCACTTGAGTTTCGTACGAAATTCAGATACGTGATCATATTTGCGCAAACCAAATATAAATCTTATGCAAAAATTTTGAAGTCGCTCAAGTTTATCAAGTTGTGCCTCTGCGAGATCAAGATAACTGACATTAGCGTATTCTAGGATGGGATGTAAAAGAGACTGTGCTAGCGCAATTTTAGTGGCAGTTGGCAGAAAGTTACGCAATCGTCTTAGGGAACTGGCAGAAGCAAATAATTTGCGACTCACCTCTTGTAATTGGGGACCCCACGAAAGATATTTGTCCAACCAGACCCCAAGGTTCTTAACTTTCTCGCTTAGTGGAATAGCTGTGCCGTTGAAAATAACCTGAGGAAGCTGAGACCAGTTTACCTTAGATGCTAACCTAGAGCTGCCGACTACAATGACCTGGGTCTTTAACGGGTTAACCTGCAAACCATGTGCCTCACTCCATTCGCAAACTGAAGCCAAGTCCTGGTTTATCATATTTATTGTAGCATCTAAATCAGTATAAGGCGCTTGTCTGTAAATTTGCAAGTCATCAGCATAAAGGTGGTAGGAGGATTGAAGTTTTTTGGAAATAGAATTTATGAAAATTGCGAAAAGTAAAGGAGATAACACGCCACCCTGAGGAACACCGGCCACAGTACTACACCAAGAAGAGCAGGACTCATCTATGTAAATACGTTGCCGGTGGCCATTCAGGTAACTATGAAACCAGTCAATCGCAAAAATCCAAAAAAACAAAATCCTTGCTATATCGTTTGTTATCATCCAAAGAAGCCGTGCACTCAGTATGTATATACCCTTTAAATTACACGTTGTATATTACATAAATCTGAGGTCCAATTATTACTGTATACATCATTCATTGTTTAATATACTTCATTAGTGATGGTTGGGTTCAGTTAATATAAAGCTTAAAGTTACTAAATGATAATTATGGTTGTAATTGCATCCTCGACATTGAGACATTGAATCAGTTAGACCAACATCACAGTCGTATTTTTTGTTGCAGGAAGATTAGTAAGTTTTTGTGTAAGCCTACCTAGCTGCATGTTTGGAGTATCTCACACAAACCAAAATCAAGAGTAATTTATTCTAGAAAGGTTGTAAATCAGAAAAAATTACATGAGACAGTTCGACAAAAACGCCTGCTCTTCACATATTAACGTACTTAAGAAGGACGGGGAAAAGGAGTAACCAGCTGAGTTTGTACAAACTGTATAATCAGCTGGTATAGGTATGTAGTAACATTATTGAAAGTATGGGATATTATCACTATCTATAATATTTTCTATTTCGTGATGCCCTAACTCTTGATCGCGAAAGTCGACGGATAAAAAACTATTTTTAGTTGATCACAGAAGAAGATACTTGCTCGATTTATCTAGGCAGCCTCATTATAGGTAGTAGGTAATATGATTGTTGACAGTTCCAAGATTTAACTGCTGAGCTGCGAGTAGCAGGTTCGATTCCCGCACTAATTAATATTTGTGTGGCCTCCAGATAGTTATTCCGGGCGTGGTTGTTTATACATATGAGTTTATATGTTTATACCCTTAAGCAACGTTTAAAAATAAAAATGGAAAGAAATACCTACCACTATGAACCCAACTTAGTTTGTCGACAGCTCCGACATACATTCACATTAAAAGAGAACTCTCACTGCCCCTTCATTTTCTTAGTCAATTTGCCGAAAACTGCTTTAGAAGCGCCATCTAATCAGGAGCACTATTTTTTCAGCTCTCAGCGTTTAATCCCCACATTCCTCAAGAACAATAGAGCTCGATGTCAGAGGTAACCAATATCCACAATAGGTCCTCATTAGACCTGGAGTGCTTAGCAAACACGAGGGGTTTGACCAAATGTTTGTCCAAATTGAGTGGTCACATCCTGGCAAACATTCATCAGCCAGATTAATTGTAATCGTTAATGGATCTCTTTGCAAGTGTTTGGTATACTCGATTATACACAGATTTCAAATGTTTCGTTACAATGATGTCCGAGTTGTGTGGATAAGCAAGATGTGATAGATTTTGATCGGTTTTCGAACCGGGAAATAATTATGTGCAGTCATAGATACTATTTTTTGGAGCATGAGTTGCTATTCTCAACACTTGAACTTCTAAAATCCAGGATGAACAGAACAAACCACCTAAACAGCCTTGAGACAACGATTCAACTGTCGAGGAATGCACTACGAAAAGAAATAAAAAATTTAGAAATGTAATTTCCACATGACTTTTGATGTCAATATGCAAGTTACCTCATATTTTCAATACTTATTAAAATATACTGTAAAAAAGGCGCACCTACAACATTTACCGCGGAACTTTTTTTCACCATAGGAATAAACTAAACAATACTAGTGATGCACCATCAAATAATCGATAAATCTAAATGACTCACTCAACGCTCGATTCGTCCCGCACGGGCGCGTACGAATAGATGATACGCTTAAATCTGGATGCAATCCAAACTAATAGACAGTGGACAATACTATCGATCATTTTAACAATGGCCTTTCTCTGCACAATGGAAAAGAAATGATTTTTTGTAAAACGAACGTGTCTCATTCTGCCATAGGGGTGTTACTGTTTTGAAGAATTTTCTGTTATTTTTTTTTTCAGCCTTAATAGAGCCTATGTAGTTTTTTGTAAAGAATTACATAATAAAATACATTTGTTTAATGAAGGGAACAGAATGAGTTTAACAAAAAATAAAAAACAATCAAAAATGAGTAATTACTAGCAAGATCTATATCACACCAACTTCATAATTTGTTGCGCAAAGGCGGATTTTTTAACTGACCTTTAATTAATTCTTGTACTTTTCTACATCTTAAATGTGCCTTCGTTAAGTTTCCGCACACACCCAGTAACCTGAAACATAAAAAAGGAAACTTCTGCCGATCGCTCCATAATATCATAGTGAATATCATAGAACAAAGAAAATGTAGGGGCACTCTAACAACGGCCTGTATAGAAAGTCTTAAACAAACTTCATGGTGTCATGTCCCCCAAAAAACGTTATAAGTGGATGCGGCGACACCATTATTGATAGTATTTCTGATCTTCTACCATCGTTCATAACATTTTTTGCAGGCATCCGACAGAAGCTACTGCAATGTACAGTCAAGTACAGTATAAAATATTAGTAATAATATAATTTATTCCAGATCACAAAAGAACCCATAGAACTGTAAGCAAAGAGACAGTTACAAAATAATGTTAATGCGCAATAGCCAAGAATTTTCTTTTCCTAGTGTTTGCAGGCCTCCCTCAAAATGGGCCGTTGACTAAGAGAAAGCCGTAGAATCTGCTGGATCCCTTCCGCATACCACCGGTCAATATGTTGATACTCGAAGAAGGCCTATGTCCAGGAATAAATCTCTTTTGGCTAAATTTAAGAGACAAAAATTTAAAAAAGCTTTTCAGTCATATATGTATAAGATATTGAAGGCAGCCTGTATTCTTAGTTTAGTGTCGAGATAATTTTTCTGAATATTAACTGCTATGAAAACCCGACCTTGCCAAGACAGCGGAAATAAAGTCGTAATTTCAATCAATAACAAGTTGTCTTAAATATGATTAATATGATTCACCCTATTGATTGAGGGTGGCTCGAGTCGAGGAGAAATTGAGAATAGAAAAAATATAAAAAGAATATGTGTATACAGAATAAAATAATATTTTACTAAAACCAAATAAAAGTCTCAGACTTTTAACACCATTCTCTATGATGATACTCCTCAACAGTTTCGTCACGGTTCATTCAGAAGGGTTGATAAATAGAAACAATTTTTGAGTGCACATAGCCGCTACCTAAAGATTTATCTTACATTTTGACACGTCATTTTTCCAACTTGTCACCACGTGTTACGCGTAAAATTTCATATTTCGACAGTGTATTTTATGTATCGACATTATTCAAGACGATTTGATTTCGATTTTGTAGACGATTTCGAATTGAAATGGAAGTGGGAGATTTGTATGTTGTGGAAAGAATATAAATAAAGGTTTTAGTTTTGCTTCAGATTATACGTGTATATTTACACTTTATCACATACTAGCTTCTGCCCGCAACTTCGTCCGCGTAGAAGTCGAAAATATTCCACGGGATCCTGTCCCCGACTTGCTTGACAAAGATTATAATAGCTCGGCTAATATGCATCATATAAAGATAATTTATAGCCTATAGCACTCAGGGATAATGCAGCTACATGTGAGCGAATGAATTTTCAAAATTGGTTCGGTAGTTTCAGAGATTACCCCCTACATACAAACTTACAAATTTTACCTCTTTATAATATTAGTATAGACTAGCATTTCTTCTGCGTGGATTTTGATAAAAAATATAACCTATAGTACTCACCAATAATGCACCTTACTACCAAAGAAAGAATTTTAGAATTGGATCATTAGTTCCGAAGATTACCCCCAACATACAAACTTACAAACAAATTTAACCTCTTTATTTCGCTCCCGTGGACTTTATCGCTATAAAAACACAACCCTCCTTATTTTTCAGTCGTAAAAAGTAGCCTTTAAACCTTCCTCAAGCTACTTTCATACCGTCAATTTCATCTAAACCCACCCAGCACTTTATATGATTAGCGCGTTTAAACAAACATACAAACAAACTTTCCCACTTTATAATATTAGTATAGATTTGAAGATATCTAAGGTTTAGAAGGAACCTGAAAACGCATAGTGAACAACTAGAGGTGGTTACTTCCAGTAAGTGGGTAACATGATGCCGCTTGGCAAGACCGGTGAGAAATTGCATGGCTTCTACCTTAAATGACAGCCGGGATCATAGGCGTCAAATTTTTGTGAACAGCAAGTCAAAATTGTGTACCTAACCAAAACAAACTTATTCTGATCCAAATATATACTTGAATCAAGAACTTTGTCCCTCTTATTACTAAAATTATGCAGATAGAATAGTATGTTTGATACCTACAATTAAAATTAAAGGAGAAAGAGTGCGGAAAGCTATTTTTTATTACATTCGAAGTTATAAAAATTTTGCCGAATTTCGATCACTTGGCTACACTTAGTCTGTTTTATTTATTTTATGGATTTTGAATTACTCCCAGACCCTATTCCTATGGCCTACAAATAGCTGAATCAGCTATTTGTAGGCCATACAAAAGTTTATTCCGGTGCGGGAATTGAACCCGCGACATTCAGCACAGCAGCCAATCGCTAAACCAATGCACTAACTATGTCATTATTTCTAATCTATTCTGACTACTCTCTCTACTCTAGTCTGCGTCATTGGTCGAGTGGTCGCAAGCACGACTGCTGATCACGAGATCTCGGGAAATTCAAATTCGGAATTTCTGAATAGTAATGTTACGTCAGTCGCTTAGTGAAGTACGTCGAGAAACTTCGACATAGATCTAGAATGTTCGAGACACTAATGCCATCTAGCGGCGAAGAGCAGGAATGAGTATATCTAGTCGAGACACTAACGCCATCTAGCGTCGAATAGCGGTACTGTGTACCTCGAGTAGCTTCCTGGAATATTCTGGGTAGTATAAACAGTGAGTCGATTTTATAAGAATGTTCCAGAGCTCATAGACCGGGGTATAAATAGATCGCAAAGGGGCGTAGAGAGTTGCAAAAAAGTTTTTTTGTCACTGTCACTGTCGTTCCTATTCCATAAAAACTTTTTTTGCAAAAAATAAAACCGACTTCCATATCCAAACACTACAAAGCCAAAAATAATTTTAATTTCGGTAGTCGGTGTTATTGGTTTTGTATTTTCTTTTTTTTTTTACACCGCCTTCCGAAATTAAAATTATTTTTGGCTTTGTAGTGTTTGGATATGGAAGTCGGTTTTATTTTTTGCAAAAAAGTTTTTATTTACTAACACTTAGGTACTCAACTGTCTAATCTTTTAATAAAAAAACACATCAGTTTTTCTAAAATTCTAAAATTTGAATGGCTCTCCTAAACATATCTTTTTTGTCGCTTATATGCTATTTCCTTTTAACCATCGATATGATGTATACAAGATGTAACATAATTAATGCACATGTTGCATGCAATGTTTAGAATCGTTTACTGAATCGATTTTTATCGTTTTTAATATTGATAATTTTTGTCCCAAAGCAATTAAATCTACGTAAATTATAAGTTACACTTTCGTTGTTAGTAAAACCAAACTAACTATGGACCGTAAATTAAAGTAGTAACTTTTTAAATGCAGATTTATATAAATTCTGTCATTCAGTACACGTTACAGAAAAATCAATTTAAAGGAAGATAAAGTCTTAAAAAAAACTGTTTAAACAAGTAAAACTAATAATTCAGAGTTTGTATTTTAATAATAAT